>OY987245.1:12012929-13476749 GCA_963920765.1 Ulota crispa
AAGACTTCAAAAAAACTTGAAAAGATTCTAAAAGATTCTCAAAGATTCCTAAAAGATTCTCAAAGATTCTCAAACATTCTCTAAGATTCCAAAAAAACTTGAGAAGATTCTGAAAGATTTCCAAAGATTCATGAAGATTCCTAAAAGATTCTCAAAGATTCTAAAATCTCAAAAAGATTCTTAAATATTCTTAAAAATCATGAAAAGATTCTCAATGATTTCCAAAAGATTCTTGAAGATTCTTAAAGATTCACAAAAAATTCCCAAAAGATCTTCAAAAGATTCCAAAATTTCAGTTGATTTAGATAATGGTGTCCAAATCAACAGAATGTATTTAGTTTTTTACAGAATTCTGTTAAATTAGTCAATTAGCGTGGGCAAGTGCCCAAATCAACAAGAAACTATTGGTTTTTCTGTTTTTTTGGACAGAGTTTTCTACTAGAGGTACCCACATACAAAAAAAATCTAAACAACCAATTTCAGATTTTTATTTTAAAAAAATACAAAATTTAAATTTTTTTTTGGGCTATGTGGATTGCCCTCCCTCCCCCAGGCAACAGAAGTTCTTGCATAACTTCTTTGTTGAATGTCAAAATGAGGGAAAAAGTAGATGCTTACACCAATCTTTGAATTCCTCATCTTCCATAAAAGTTTCAAAAAATTACACAAAGTAGTTTAGCCATAGGTACATGCCCAAAACCCCAATTGTCCTCCAAAGGGACAATGGTCCTTGAGGGGTTAAATAGTGAGATGAGACACTCAAAATTATCATGTTAGTCACCCAAAACCACCACTTTATTACCCATAACCATCACTTTGTCACCCCACTAGTAGAAAACTCCTTCCAAAATAACAGAAAACCAACAGTTTCTTGTTGATTTGGGCACTTGCCCACGCTAATTGACTAATTTAACAGAATTCTGTAAAAAACTAAATACGTTCTGTTGATTTGGACACCATTATCTAAATCAACTGAAATTTTGGAATCTTTTGAAGATCTTTTGGGAATTTTTTGTGAATCTTTAAGAATCTTCAAGAATCTTCAAGAATCTTTTGGAAATCATTGAGAATCTTTTCATGATTTTTAAGAATATTTAAGAATCTTTTTGAGATTTTAGAATCTTTGAGAATCTTTTAGGAATCTTCATGAATCTTTGGAAATCTTTCAGAATCTTCTCAAGTTTTTTTGGAATCTTAGAGAATGTTTGAGAATCTTTGAGAATCTTTTAGGAATCTTTGAGAATCTTTTAGAATCTTTTCAAGTTTTTTTGAAGTCTTTGAGAATGTTTGAGAACAATTGAGAATCTTTGAGAATCTTTGAGAATCTTTGAGAATCTTTTTGGAATCTTTGAGAATCTTTTGGAATCTTTGGAAATCTTTTCAAGTTTTTTTGGAATCTTTGAGAATGTTTGAGAACAATTGAGAATCTTTGATAATCTTTGAGAATCTCTTTGGAATCTTCAAGAATCTTTGGAAATCTTTGAAAATCTTTGAGAATCTTTTAGGAATCTTTGAGAATCTTTTGGAATCTTTGGGAATCTTTTCAAGTATTTTGGAATCTTTGAGAATGTTTGAGAAAAATTGAGAATCTTTGAGAATCTTTGGGAATCTTTTGAGAATCTTTTTTGAAATTCAAAAAATCTTTGAAAATCTCTAAGAATTTTCAAGAACCTTTTTGGAATCTTTGAAAATCTTTTTAAAATCTTTATGGAATTTGTTAAAGTACTTCAAAATATTTATAGAAATAGAATCTCTTAGACTAAATTAGAGTCCTTTAGGAATCTTTTTGTAAATCATCAAAATTCTTTCAAAAAAACTATCACAATAGTTTAGGTTTGTTTTTTAAATCTTTCTAAAACCTTTTTGGACCTCATTAAATTTTTTTGAAGTTTTAAAAAATAAAAGAAGTTTTCAAAAAAAAAGAATCTTTTAGAAGTATGAGTGTACATTGACTGGTTTTATTTTCTTTACTTTTCACAATTTGGTAAGATTTAAAATTAGCAGCCTTTAAAGTCAAGTAAAAACATGACCATAATAACAAAAAACTCAACAATTTTTTGTTGATCTAGATACTTTTGGACACAACTTCACTAATCCAACAAAATTTTTATAAAAAGTACAACATTTTGTTGCTTTAAATACCAAAATTTCTTTACAAACAAATATAAAAGATGCTCCTCAATTCTTTGAAGAAATCATAAATGTCCCTTAAGGATTGAAAGTACCAAATATATCTTTGTGTTACATGATAACCAAGTGTATAGTTTAATGCAAATTCTTACAAGAAACCAAAGGTGATTTTTACATTTCAAATAACACAAGGATATATTTAACATTTCGAAATAGAAGAGCTTTCTTATTATATTTCCAAAATAATAGGAGTATAATTGATATTCCTACAAAAAATAAGGACTATTTTTTATGTTTCACATATTTTCGGCGTAAACTTGATATTTTGAAAGACTTAAAGGGTATTTTTAGTAATTCTTCCTTCTATTACTAACCAAATGAATTAAAAAAAAACAATCTTATAAAATATTTTTATAAGCTTTAAAAGATGGGAATCGATATGTGTACCACACCCTTCCAAGTACTATACCACACCACAGGGTGAATTTTAGATTTCTACCATCAAAAAGTTGAATTTGAAAATTTTGAATTCAGATTTGGACTTAGAGACCATGGTATTGTCTGGAACCATAAAAAAAGTTGCAATTCAACAACACCCAATGAAAAAGTTTAGTTAGGGAGAAAATTGTTAATTTTACTTTTGTTTGTAAAAAATGATAAGCATTTTCATTGGATGTTGTTGAATTGCAATTTTTTGTATGGTCCTAGACAATACCATGGTCTTTAAGTCCAAATTTGAATTCAAAATTCTCAAACTCAAATTTTTGATGGTAGAAATCTAAAATTTACCTCGGGGGTGTGGTATAGTAGTTCAAAGGGTGTGGTTCACATATTAATGCCTTTACAAAATATCCAAAACTATTCAAAAGTCAATAGAATTTTGATTTTATAATTGCAAGGATTTAATTTCGTAACTTTTCACGACTTCATGTTATTTGAAGCTATCAAACTATGGAGGCTATTTTTAACAAAATAAGGTTCTTTTTACAAAAAACTAACACTAAATAATGTTTATTAGTGAATCCAACCTTTGCCTGCAACAATCCTTATGAGATTTGTGAATTTCAAAAAAAATTTATAAACAAAATCAAAAGGATGGAAATAAACAACTTTTTTAAAATTCATAAACACCTTCTCTGATTTTAGCTCATAACTTTTGATAAAAAGATTGAAATCCAAAAAAAATTGTTGGAGGTGAAAGTAAAATACATTTACCAGCTTTTCCTAGTTTTAAGTTGTTTGAAAAAAAGTCCTTTAATGGGCGGAAATAGCCTCCAAAGTCTACTGGATTACTAAAGACATGAACATTTAATGTACAAATACAATCATGATTCTATTGAGCACATGTGTGAGTGCATTTGTGCTAGTAGTTGTGAATGATGTGGTAGTTTTGTGGTTTGTGGCTTTGGAGGTGGGGGGCTCAAACCTCATTGCTGACAGCCTTGCTCGGCGCTATGGGTAGCTGCTTGGTAATGCGGGCAACTGCCTGGCGTTATGAGCAGCTGCCTGGCCCCTAAAACATGTCACTTTTTTACTAAAAAAAAAAATTCTATGAAAAAAAAAAAAAAAAAATGAAAAAAAAAAAATTTGAACAACATAAAATACGTGAAAATTAACAAAAAATTAATAGAAAATAGCAAATAATCAACAAAAAATCAATAGAAAATCAACATACTCTTGTTGAAAAGTACCCAAATCAACTTGACCAAATCAATAGAAAAACTCAATAGTTTTTGGTTGAAAGTCTGTTGATTTTGTGCTAAATTTTCTACTAGTGTAGCTTTAAATGATTCCATTTCAATCAGTGAGATGAAAGTTATGAGATGTTTTAGTTGGTGGGCAGTTATAGATCCTCTACTCTAAAATAAACTTTGAAGTCTTTTGTTTTCCACAATTTTCAATATCTTGGAAAAAAACTAAACCTAAAGAAGTAGATTGTTTATTACAGCATTATAACCGTTGGAATTTGCATTTTTTATTCTAATAATTAAATTCTTAACAATTTAGTGATTTGACTCATTTTCTACTTCTTCTTACATACTATTTTCCCCCATGTGTTGTATAGTTCCAATTGATTTGAAAATTCTCCCACACATACCTAACTTGGTCTTCTACATGGAAAAAATAAACCTCAACTTTGTGTAAAGCAATTTTTTCATGTAAGAGTGGTCAAAGGCTTCTAAATGTTTTGGATAGCACGGAAAAAAACCTCTTTTTTCACTTTAGTTGTAAATATCTCCCTCCTCTCTATCTAAAATGACCTGATTTTTTTATCACAAGTACATCTTCTAGTGTAAGGCAAGATCCTAGACTAGAAGAGGTACTTGTGGGAAAAAATCAGGTCATTCTAGATGGAGAGGAGGGAGATATTTACAACTAAAGTGAAAAAAAGGTTTCTTTTTGTGCTGTCCAAAAAATTTCAAAAGCCTTTGACCACACTTACATGAAAAAAATTACTGTACACAAAGTTGAGGTTTATTTTTTCCATGTAGAAGACCAAGTTAGGTATGTGTGGGAGAATTTTCAAATCAATTGGAATTATACAACACATGGGGGAAAATAGGAAGTAAAAAGAAGTAGAGAATGAGTCAAATCACTAAATTGTTAAGAATTTAATTATTAAAATGAAAAAATGAAAATCTCAATAGTTATAATGTTGTGATAAACAATCTACTTCCTTAGGTTTGGTTTTTTTTCCAAAGTATTAAAAATTGTGGAAAATGAAGGACTTCTAAGTTTGTTTTAGAATAGAGAATCCATAACTACCCACAAACTAAAACATCTCATAATTTTCATCTCATCGATTGAAGTTGAATGATTCAAAGCTTCCCACACATAAAAAAATCTTAAGAACCAATTTCAGATTTCTATTTTTAGAAAATACAAATTTTTAAGAAGTTTTTGAGTTGCTCGGGTTGCCCTCCCTCCCTGGGCAGCAGAAATTATTGCATATCTTCTTTGTCAAATGTCAAAATGACAAAAAAATTAGATTCCCGGATAGGTCTTGGAATCCACCTTCAATAAAAGTTTAAAAAAATCACAAAAACTAGATTAGCTATAGGTACATGCCCGAAATCTCAATTGTCCCCCTAGGGACAATTGGGCCTTTAGGAATTAAATTGGGAAAGAGCTTACATGTTTGGACTTTTGAACTTTTCATATTTAAGAGTTTTTTGGTGATTAGAGTGAATATTATGATGATTTCTTTAAGACCTTACATCAATGATGAAATACCTTACTTAAATTATTAAAAAACTCACTTCAAATCACCAAATATTCTCACAAATGCCAAAATGTAGCGTTCCCAAAATATGTTTTGGGAAAGTGCTTTTTCCAATTTAATGAATAACGCCAAGTTATACTCCAAAAGAGTGCGTCCCTTGTGACACACCGATAAGGTAGAAGCACCCAAATGCGACACTAGCCATTTAGCAACATCTAAAATTAAACCTAAAAGTAAGCACTCTTGCACCCAAACAAAACACGCATGCACCCAAACCAGACATGCAAGTTGACATAAGGAAATAGAAATTGTGTAGGTGTCAATTTATGATTGGGTGTGACATGGTCTTTTTGTTGTTGCTTTTTCAAGGGTCTAATGTTCACAATAGGTCAATCTAGGGAGTTACCTTCAACAGTTCATAATTTGTTCATATGATCTCAGAAAATTCCAAAAACAATTTTACTTGCATGTGTACCCATTTCTTAACAAGCCCATGCCATCAGATTCTTAAAAGACCATCTAAATTACCACATCTGAAGTAAGTGTCACTTTTACGTACTTCTACCTTACCCATAAGGTAGGGGGCTCGAACATAGTTAGGGCATTAAAACCGCTCACCTCCCCAAATGAACTCTGCCAAAACATGTTCATATTCATAATCTTTCAGTAATGTACAATGGACGTACATTTGAGGAAGTGGGCGGTTTTAGAGCCCTATGGTCTTTCCACTTCAAAATTTCATACCTAATTCCACAAAGCTCCAAAAATTATGAAATAACTTGGGTTAAATGTCAGTTCCTCTGGTCTTTCAAGTAAAACTTACTGAAAACTATTCCAAGTTCCACCACCCCAAAATTCAGTTTCAGCCCTTTGATGGTCGGTTTATGAGCACACTACCCTATTGTGAACCGCTCCTTAGTTTTCCCAGAAACTCCAAAGAGTGCGTCCCTGGCGACACTCACTGGTATGCACCCACCCAGCAACGACGGAAGGGGGACTGTCAACGCGACGATCGTCACCGGCGAGTTCGGCGTGACCCACCCGCCCAGGCTCCTCGCAACTCGCAACGTGAAAAAGTGCAAAACGAGATAAGGCCCCAGCCCAGCCAACCTCCCCGCTCGCCGTGCAGGCCCAGATCGACACCGGAAGCGCATTCAAGCTCACATCTGCGTCACCACCACTCCTCCTCACGACACAGCTCCTCTCTCCCGACTAACTTAACTTACCCACACCTCAATCGGCACGCCTGGAGCATAACAGTAGCAACAAAATCCCAACCTCGTTGCGCCTGCTTCATCCACATCCAATTCGGTGGCGGCCATGGCGCATTCCTGCCTTCACTCCACCACTTCTGGTACGTTTCCACCCTCTCTCTTCTCACAACCTTCTCTTTTTCACTGAATTCCAGAACATTCCAGAACATTCCTGCTCGCTTGCCACATTGTGCTCTTGTCACACTCTCAATCTTTGCCATAGCGAAAATGTTGGGACCCCAATTGGTACTTTACAGCTTTGGATTTCGCCATGGATGCTGGGATTTCGGGTTGGGATTGCGGTACACTGCTTTACTGGTCCTTCTGGGGCGCCTGCATTGCATTGTGTGTCTAAAGCTCAGAATTAGGTGCATGTGTTTGTCTTTCCGAATCTTTTGTTTGGTTAATGGCATTGCCTTTGATTTACCCTTGTTGTTTTCTTTTCCCGCGATTGAGGCTCTTGTTTGTGTCACTAGGGTAATGAGAATGTTGGCTTTGGAGTAGCTTAAAAGGAATTTGGTTGTCACGCACAATTTGTGAGGAGATTGCCATGTTCGTAAATTGTAAGCATGCTTGTAGTGAGAAACTGTCATACCACTAAAATCAGAGTGACCTTTGTAATATCACATCTCAACTTTTGTAATATCACATTTCAATCTCTGTAATACCACATCTCAACCTTTGTAATATCGCGTCTTTGGGATATTATCATATATATGCAATTTAGAAGCTTTCTGAAATTTTTACTTTTCCATTCTATCTAACATATGGAAATCCTAATGGTGAATGTATCAAGCTCCAACCGCTAGAAGCTTGCAATGGTCTTGATTGTGAGGCAAAGTCGAGGAGATTTGAAGTAAGGTTGTCTTTTCAGACAGATAGGAATCACGACTAGTATCTTTGACATAAACTTTAAGTACTCGTCTGTCACACAATCAAAAACCTACATTTTTCTAGAAATAGTTGAGTGTATTTACTACACCACATTAGGTAAATTGGGAAAAAGGGAGGGACCATTTTGTACTCTATCTTAATCATGCATACAGTAAATGGAGGCATATCTATAGCTCAAAGTTGTAATTATGTGAAGTTCTTGGGTGCAATCATTGAGACCTCACTTTGTACAAGAAAATGTACGCATATGTTTTTGTAATATGCTGTAGCGTACATAATGTCAAAAAAGTGAAAATTCCCAGAATGTACTGTTTTTCCCGATTTACCTAACATGGTGTTTTAGCAAATATTTCACAGTATGTGTGCAAGGTAGTGTTTGCATATTGGATACCATTGTAATGACATCAGATCGAGATTAGGGCAATGTGGTGAAGCGCTGACCTAACGTTGTTGATGGCGGATACAACGATGCCAGGAGCAGCCATCTTGGCATGTCCAGCGGTGAAGACGGTATCGTCGAACTCTAGACAAGCGTCGGTTGTTCGATGCGCCGTCCAGAGGAAAGGAGAGAAGATGATGCAGGCTGCTGCTGAGATGCCGCGGAGAGAAGCTCTGGCCGCCATAGCGTTGAGTGGAGCTCTGGCGTGGTTGCCTGCAAGCCTTGCCAATGCTGCAGGCTTACCACCTGGCCCTCCTGCTGCCAAGCTCTGTGACGGTGATTGTGAGAAGGAGCTCGACAATGTAAGATCCCTAAAACCGTGACAACGATTTTCGTTTTCAAATTTGCCTGAAAACTCGTTGGAAACCTCAAACGCCATATTAAATTGGGAAAAACAATACATTTTGGGACTTTCACTATATTTGTCATTATGTACAATTTAGCATCTTATAAAAAAAATCGTGCATTACATTAATGAAGTCTTAGTGAATTTCAAATAATTACAACTTTGAGCTATAGCTATGCCTACATTTACTGTATGTAAAATTAAGCTAGAGTACAAAATGGTCCCTCCGTTTTTCCCAGTTTACCTAATATGGTGTTCTCATTGAATTTTTTTCATGGTTTGCTGCCATCTTTGCAGATCCCATTGCAGACAACTCAATCGGGTCTTCAGTACAAAGACATCGTTGTTGGAGTTGGAGAAAATCCTCTCGTTGGCTTCCAGGTTCTCCACTTCGTTTCTGAAATTGGGATTATACACTAGATATGGTTTTTGTGTTCTTTGAAATTGCAGAATGGTGTATGCTTTACTTCCAAACTGATAAGAATCTCTCATTTTAAGGATATTGTAAAATGGCCTAGTGCGACAATATCCAACATATGAGAGAAAGGCAATGAAAATCTTTCATTTCAAGGAACTTAGGAGTGTTCTAGTGTTAAACCTATGTAATATGGAATAATAGGCAATGAAAGCAACTTAGTAGACGGTTATTGCCTAGCTTTTTGCATTGGGGTACTTTAGTTTCTAATTTGAACATGGCTGTTGAATTAGGTTGCGGCGAACTACGTGGCCATGGTTCCTGGTGGCAAAATCTTTGACAGGTAATTAGTGTGGCACTATTGTCATCTGACGTTCACTTATGGTTCTTCCATCTTTTATTAGGATGCATATTTTTCGACTTTTTCCTTGGCTGGTTTTCATATGAGATTTTCTAGTTGAAACTAGTTTAGTCACTGGATATTTGGAATCCACTTTGACAGTATTCTTTGTCTAGATATCTGAATTCATGTTAGTTTACTGCACCTGCAAGGTAGTGCGGTAGGATGTGTGTAATTTACCACGTTAACGGCACTCTTGACGTTTGACATTATTCTAATACGACTCGCGACATTGGGTTGAAAATGGGACAGCTCTCTGGAAAAGGGGATACCTTATATCTTTCGAGTCGGTGCTGGTGCGGTGAGTCACTACTAACACTAAAATCAATCACAATATTATTAGCATATTAGAGCTGCATAATATATGGTCTTTTTTAATGTATAATATTGTGCACTATCCAAATTTTTTTAAAGATTGTTGCTCAGAAACTTGCTTCTGAAGAAAAATAATGAGTCTGGAAACCTGGCGCTTTTGAGTTACGATAGTTCTATTTGTTGTCAAAACTGTTAGATTCCACTTGCCTTCGGCTTCGTAGAATATCAGCTCCCACTCTTTACCTTCCATATGAACAGGCTTCTCTAGCATCCTGATTGACCTGTTATGTTTCTTCTTTTATTCTCTGCACTTACTTGAAATTTTATGATTTTTCAATGGAGGAAAAAAGAGCGAACAAAAAAATGGTTTTTGAAAATCGTGACTGATCTTTCCCTGCAGATCATCAAGGGATTGGACGAGGGCATATTAAGCATGAAAGTTGGGGGAAAGCGCCGATTATATATTCCTGGCGAGGTATGAACTGCATTACCTTACAAAGCTGCTTTTCATTGTATCCGGGCTGCTTATTCATGTTCCCTGACTCACGGCGAACCGCAAACAGAGCACCGTTACGTAAGACTCACGATAGAATCGTCTTGAATATCCCAGTATCATTGACATGGCAACTGATTCTCGTGTTCCTGTTTGTCTAATAAACCATATCAGGTAAATTGGGAAAAATGGAGGGACCATTTTGTACTCCACCTTAATCTTGCATATATGCATAGCTATAGTTCAAAGTTGTAATTACTTGAGATTCTTGGAGGCAACCATTGAGACTTCGCTATTGTACAAAAAATTGCACGCTTGTTTTTGGGAATTGACATAACATTGTTAAGCTGGTTTGATTCCTCCCCCAGCTGTGGAGGAATATGCCTCCCCATATACCTGGGGAAGTTTTAGTTATAATTTCTCAAAGCTCATTGGTCCTGGGACGGAGTTGACGAATGACATTGGTTGGGGGATCCTCATTTTTGGGGAGCAAAAAGGACTCTCCCAGTGAAGGTTAACAATGTTATGGATATGTGCACACCGGGGGTTGATATTTGCACACCCCCAGGGGGTAAATTATAGATTTCCACTATCAAAAAGTTGAATTTGAGAATTTTGAATTCAGATTTAGACTTAAGAGACCATGATTTAGTCTTGAACTCTAAAAAGCAATTGAACAACACCAAGTGAAAAAGCTTAGCTAGGGGGAAAGTGTTACTTTTACTTTTGTTTGTAAAAAAAAGATAAGCTTTTTCATTGGGTGTTGTTCAATTGCATCTTTTTTTTTTTAATGGTTCAAGACTAAAACATGGTCTCTAAATCCAAATCTCAATTCAAAATTCTCAAATTCAGCTTTTTGATAGTAGAAATCTATAATTTACCCCTCAACCCGGGTGTGCACATATCAATTCCCTTATTTTTTTGTAATATGCTAAATTGTACATAATGATAAAAATAGTGAAAGTCCTAGAATGCACTGTTTTTCCTAATTTACCTAATATGGTGTTCTATATTCCAGTTGGCGTACCCCAAAGGACTTGGCGCGGCAGCAGGACGGCCCAGAGTACCACCGAGTAGCCCCGTCATCTTCGACGTGAGTTTACTCTACATTCCTGGTATTTCAGAAATCGACACCGAGTAAGAGTAGCAGCAAATAGTTGCCACGTGTAGACTCGCGTGTGCCGAAGTAGACCAATCTGAGAGTTTTTGGCTTGATGAGGATGTCCAATGCTGTCCAAGTTGTAGAGATGTACCAACAGATTTTTAAATTTTTCCTCGCAATTCCAATCTTACAGCTGCAATGCTCAAAGATGCGAGATTTCATGAAACATTCCTGAGGAGCTACTTCGTTGTTGTACCATATAATACGTCCATATTAGTAGAATATGTTACAATCCGTGCCTGTGGTTTTGAACTAACAAAACCAGTCAAGAATCATTCAACTTCCAGGATGATTATGTAGTGTTGATTTCTTTCCCTGCGATTGACGCTTTTAACACCGTATTAGGTAAAACAAAAGGACCACCTTGTTCTCCACTTTTAATTTTATAAACATTAAATGTAGGCATAGCTATATCTCAAAATTGTAATCATTTGAAATTTTTGGAGGCAATCACCGAGACTTCACTATTGTGTATAAGAAAGTAGACCACTGAAAATGCAGGCTTGTTTTTTTGTAATATGCTAAATTGTACATAATAACAGAAATAGTGAAAGTCCTAAAATGTACCATTTTTCCAAATTTACCTAGTATGATGTTTATTTGTAGCCTTCTAATTTTCTAGACAAACATTTACAACATCCGACAATTGTACAAAAATCACAACCATGACGGGGTTAACCTCTGAACGGTCCATCGACCATTTCTGGCCGTATGTACGGTCGTATAGACAGCCATATTTGAGTTGCTTTGAGGGCTTTTCAAAAAAATTATGCACCCACCATTGTACAACCCTTCAATATATATGGTTGTAACACTTAATTTCCAACTAATTCAAACTTTTGAATATTGATTGCAACTGTATCTCTAGAGCCCAAGGGCCCTTTGGGGGTTAAACTACACATAAGATTCAAAAGACTTGATGGGTAGCGTTTCTTGTTCAAAGAGTGACAATGGGACCGCGCGTCTGGTTGTTACCACCCCCAACACCGTGCTCGGTATCGTTGTAATCCGACCCCCCGTGCTTGGAGCTATCGTACTTTTCCCCCATTTTGTACTCCATTTTAATCTTACATACACCTTAATCTTACATACACGTATAGTAAATGTTGGCATAGCTATTTGGAGGCAATCACTGGCAATCACTGAAACTTCACCATTGTACAAGAAAGTGCTTGCTTGTCTTTATACATAATAACAGAAATAGTGAAAGTCCCAGAAAGTACTATTTTTCCCAATTGACCTAATATGATGTTTTATTTATTTTGGTAGTCTTCTGGTTTTCTAGAAAAATATTTACAACATTCGACAATGTACAGAAATCATAACTACGATGGGGTTATTATACAGTACATAGGATTTAGAAGACTTGGGGTTGGGGGAGCGTGTTCAGTTCAAAGAGTGACAGTGGGACCGCGCGTCTGGTTGTTACCACCCGCAACACCACCGTGTTCGGTATCGTTGAAATCCGACCCGCCGTGCTTGGAGCTGTCGTACTTTTCCCCGTCGCCCCAGAGCGCGTACGCCTCTTCGCCGTGGACGGCGTCGTCGCCGATGGTCATGCCCTCGTCCGTCATGCGCAGCGGCACCACGATGCGGATCACGTTCATGATGATGCTGGTCACCACCACGTTCCACCCGATGACGAAGCACGCGCCGGCGAGTTGCTTCCCGAACTGCACCCCGCCCAAGTCACCACGACCGCCCCCGCCACTGCCGTAGAATCCGCCCCGCTCGTTTGGGACGGAGAGGAAGTAGTTGCACAGATGCGGCTCCGCGAACAACCCCGT
The DNA here is from genome assembly GCA_963920765.1 of Ulota crispa. NCBI lineage: Eukaryota > Viridiplantae > Streptophyta > Bryopsida > Orthotrichales > Orthotrichaceae > Ulota > Ulota crispa. Next base: position 12,025,787 of record OY987245.1, read on the forward strand.
GAGCGAACCGCCGAGAAAACCCGCGACGGCGTGCGTGTGGAAGACGCCCAGCGTGTCGTCCACCCTTTGCAGCAGCGACCAGCGCTTGTCCACCACCATCATCGTGAACCACGGGATGCTCCCCGAGCATATCCCCATCAGGATCGCTGCCCAGCATTGCACCACCCCTGTTGCAACAAACAAACAATCATCACAACCAAGCCAACAACATTCAGGGCCACACTTCACACTAAACACCATATTCGTTAAATTGGGAAAAAAAGTGGTTCCACTTTGTATTTCACCTTGATCCAAAATAGTCACTTCAAACCAGATTTGAAGGTATTAGATTCAGTTTGAGCCACTAAGATTTTTTCCCTCGCAAATTTTTCCTCTTAGGTGAGGGCACGTGTACCAAAAAAAAGTTGCTAGCTTGGTTGCACATGATCATGTACAACTTGCAAAAGTCCCAAAATGTACCATTTTTCCCAATTTAACAAATATGGTGTTACTACAGTAGAACTCTCCTGTAAGCTAATATCATGTAAACTAACATCCTTTATAAACCAATGCATAACACAAATCTCAATGTCAATCATAAACTTAAAGCAATTAATTCAATAGTAGTAATGCTCCTTGGTGGTATCCTGGTACTAACCGCAAGGTCACTTCATTTACACTTCCACGAAATTAACTAATAACTTACTTAAACTAATTTAGTTCTTGGAGTCCTAGCCAAATCAGTTAGTTGAGGGGAGTTCTACTGTATGGCCAAAGGTCGAGAGGCGGTCGGTTTCCACCAATCAAACAATTATCACAACCAAGCCAACAACATTCTGGGTTACTTCAAACTATGGCCAAAGGTCAAGAGGCAATCGGTTTCCACCAATAAGATGGCTAGAAACCATGAAGAAGAGTTTGGCCTCTTGACTCTTCACACTAGAGGTCAAAGTCCAAGGTTTGTAATCCACCAAACTGTGTACATGGTAGCAGATTTATCATCCAACGTGACAAACTCTCAAAGGGAAGTTTGGGTCCAGCAAAAATGGAGAGTGACCCAAACTTTGGTCAAGAGGTTGTTGTTAGTTAGTTTCAGCATTTCATTGCTTGTTTTCAGCAAAATTTCTTGGCCTCTCAATAAAGTTCGGCCCCACTTAATCCAATAGCCTCTTGACTTGGTTGGCCATAGTGTGAAGTGGCCTTCAAGTTCACCATTTCATACGTACTCCCCTTGGGCCCTCTAAAAAATGTCCAAAGAGCTTCCTTACAAAAGGATTCTTAGTCTTTGTGCTGGTGACACATGGCATTCTAGAAAATCAATATACCATCTACCAAATGTATGCAAAATCTCCAACTTGGATGTCGCCATTTGGGTCACCCAAATTCCATGCCAAAAAGTACCATATTAATTTGTGCATGCTACTAGCTCCTTGTTATTGACAATTTAAAGATTGGTAGTAGCAACAATGGTGGCACCTTATATGGGCAAGGCCAAGCTTGCTAGAAAAGGAATGCTCTCTAATTTGCTTAACTTACCCCATGAGATCATTGAACATGACAACAACGCTTTCTCAACATTTAACGTCATATTCATTAAACTGGGAAAACGCAATTCCCAAATTGTACTTCACCTTAAACCCATTTTTTCTCCTTAAACGATTTAAACACCAAATTCGAAGGTATCAGATTCGGTTTAAGCTATTGAGATTTTATCCCTCACAAATTCCTCCTCTCAAGTGAGGGCACATGTACCCAAAAAAATGCTGTTGAAACCTAGAGCTCAGTAAACATAGTTTATTCCCAAAATGGACGTTTCATCCCAAATTAAGGAATATGGAGTTATTTGAATTCAGCAAAAGGGAGCTTTTTTTAGTGGTGCAAGAACTGTGTGTGATTCGGAGCTTTTTTTTTTTGTAGTGGTGCAAGAAATGTGTCTGATTTGGAGCTTTTAGAGGGACAGACAGAGGGGAGTGAGTTTCAACAAACTTGTAAGCAGAGTGCGGGATCCATGCATGCGCACCTGCGGCGGGAGTGATGACGACAAGTCCAGTGATCATGCCCTGCACAGCACCGATCACGGACGGCTTCCCGAACACCAGCACGTCCATGATCGTCCATATGAGCAGGCTGGTTGCGGCGCACACGTTGGTGTTGAGCACGGCGAGCGATGCGTCGATGTTAGCCGCGTAAGGATCTCCTCCATTGAACCCCGCCCATCCCAGCCACAGCAGGCCCGCGCCCGCGAGCATCAGCAGCACGTTGTTCGGCGGGAATCGCTCCCTGTCGCGTGTCAATCGAGGCCCAACCTGCACTCACAGGGCCAGAAAAAGCAAAGGCTCAAAACCAGGTTCGTGCCAGCATTGATCCCAAATATGATTCTCACTTTTAGCACAAGTGGCTAAAACACTGCTACTAAAAGGCTAAATTTTCAAATGTAACACTGGATAGTTTACGTTTAGCTGCGTCAAAATTTGTTGGCAATCCTGGAAAATTTAGCCAGTTTAAAGATGACAGGTCTTGTCACGTAGCACGTTTGTCGTCATATGGTTCTTGAGAGCTTGTTTGGTAGTGGGAATACAAGGATATAACTAAGAGCATTCACACCCTGGCACGCAACTTGGAGCTCTTGAAAACAAGTGTCCACAGTGCATTCACAATCATGGGTTTGCTCAAATCACCAATGCCCCACCATTGTCCCTAAGCAGGTACAAGCAAGCCCTAAGAGCATAGCACAGAGGACAAGCGTTGAGCTTCAATTGTGGACCTCTTGTATTGACCAATCAACAAGTTTTGATTGTCCACGGTTTGGGCGCACCAACAATACATCAAACCATGAACATTCTAATGTTTGAGCTACAATTGCGCGGACCCTGGCTTGCATATAGCATTGACACGTCTGCGCCAAGATACGCCAAACAAAGTGACCACGGCAAGTGCTATTGAGAATATGTTTAGCGCACAAGGGTGTGGATGCTCTAAGAGCACTGTCTGTCTAATAAATGGCTATAGACCTTCCAATGAAACCAGAGGAATGCAAATCCCAAGGTAACAATAAGAACTCTCAGAAAAGCACAGAATGACGGATTATGTAAATGGTGGAACAGGGCGCCAGCTGAGAGCAGGGTTTAATTTCTTGGCGAAATTTTGCCTAAATTTTATCTTGAAATTGCAGTGGCTACCTTTACACAAAGAAATTAGTGTGAAAAAAATGGATGAAAATGCCAGATCCTTCTTGGAGTAGAATTCCCATTTGCCAAATTTTGGATGAAAGTAGCTTATAATAACAGTTTTTTGGATGAACTTTCATGTATCATTCATTTGTTCTTATTTTAGCCAAATTTTCCTTACTTGCCAGCAGGCTGGGGTGCGGGTCGCTCTACCCCAACGTTAAATTTTTTGGCAAAATTCCCCTAAATCTTACTTCAAATCCTAGGTGGCAATTGGAACACGATAAATAATCTTGAAGGAAATGGATGAATTTGCCAAATCCTCTCCACATTTACTCACTTGATTTGCCAGCTTTTGGATGAAAGCTACTAATATTAGTAGACTTAAATGGGTTATTTGTTAAATTAGGAAAAACGGGTGTCCCATTTTGTACCCACCTTAAACCCAAACAGCTACCTTAAACCAGATTCAAAGGTATCAAATTTTGTCTGAGCCACTAAGATTTTTTCCCTTGCAAATTCCTCCTCTCAAGTGAGACCACATGGACACAGATTTAGGAGTACTCCTAAAAGTTAACTAAAACCTTCAAAAATCCAATAGTCCCACTTTGTAAGCAAATTTCCAAATTAACGAATATTGCAAGTTCTTACTAGATGAATGTGCGCACATTGTTGAATCTGTCCAAATCTATCCAAATTTTCCTTACCTGTTGGGCATGGTGGGGCGCGTGTCGCTCTACCCAAGGGAAAGTCAAAAATTAAACCCTGGCTCTACCCTGACAAAATCAAAAATTAAAAACCCTGGCCGAGAGTTACGCACCCAGAATGCGGCGACGAAGCCGCCGACGCCGGAGGAGAGGTGGATGACGTAGCCGCCGGAGTAGTCGATGACGCCCCACTGGAACAGGAACCCGCCGCCCCAAAGGCTGAAGGCGCCCACGGTGTACGAGAACGTCAGCCACAGCGGCACGAACAGCATCCACGCCCGGAAGTTCATGCGCCCCAGCAACGCCCCGGCCAGCAGGATCAGCGTGATGGCGGCGAACACGAACTGGAAGTACACCATCGTCGCCAGCGGGTAGAACGGTGTCACCGCCGCCGTCAGCACGTCGCCATCGTGGGATTTGTGCACGGTCGCCGGCAACACGGTCTCCTGGAGGCCAGGGTCAGGGAAACGAAATATTTGAGATCTTTCAGTTGATTTCATTCAGTTCCTGTATTGAATCCCTAAAGGATGTTGGTGTTGGTTGTATTCGTACAGACCATTTAGTACTTGAAGAAATGGCTTTATGACAAATGTTAAAAAAATTCCCCTAAAAATTGTAGTATTTATAAGACTTGGCTTAAAAAATTTACAGCTCCAATGGGATTCATGCGTTACCTGAACACCCCATCCGTATACAACACAGGAGAGTGTATATAATATAGCAACATCCTTTAGGGGTGGAGCCAACCAGTTTATCAAGAAATTATTTTGGTTATTTTCTTTAATATAACACCATATTAGGTGAATTGAGAAAAACAACACATTTTGGGACTTTCACTATTTCTATTTGTCATTGTGTACAATTCAGCATATTACAAAAAAACTAGAGTGTGCACTTTCTTGTATAGTAGTGAAGTCTCTCACAATGATTATGTCTTCAAGAATTCCAAACAAATACAACTTTGAGCTAGAGCTATGCCTATATTGATTGTATGTAAGATTAAGGTGAAGTATAAAATGGTCCCTCCATTTTTCCCAATTTACCCTAATACAATATTCTATTTCATACTGTAAATAATAAAAATTAAGATTTTAAAACTGGTTTTTTCAATTGATGTTTATAAATTACAAGGGAAAATTTCATTGATACCCTGGAAGCTTGCAATACTTTCTTAGATACTTATGCTTTTTCAGAGATCACACAAATACCCTTGGACCAAAATTTCAAGTATTTGTTTTGTTGTGCATGCCACTTCCCTTCTTCCTTTGTATGTACGCATAACAAGAAAGAAGTAGACAATGTGCGTACAACTGGAGAAGCCAAGTGACATGCATAATAGAACAAACTCCTAAATTTTTTGGTTCAAAAGTATTTGTGAAATTTCTGAAAAAGTAGGAGTAAGGTAGGAGCACCCATAAGCATCAGTGTTCCCATAATCGTCACTTCTGAAATCTTGAAAAATCTGTGGAAATGAATAGATGTAATTACAAGAATGTACATCATGTGAACATGAAATCTTGAAAGTGGTTATGGGTGCAATGGCAGTTTGCTTTTTAAAAATTCACAACTAATTCTCTCAGTATCCAAATAATAGATTCAAAAGTGCAAACTCATTTTCTTTCTGTTCCTAATAGGATCCTATAATTTGCTAGATGTTTATTAATAGTCATTCAAAACCCTTAGTTTGACGTTTATGGGTGCTCCTACCTTGTCTATGAAAATATTGTAAACCTTGAGGATATCCATGAAAGTTTCACAAATCACAAATGATTTTTTCTCATTAGCTTTTTACTAGCAGCCGGTTCTGCCTGGATCTTGCCTGGAGCAGTGTCTTGTAGCTGAGCACGGTGCCCGCCTTGCCCCAGAGCGGCAGCAGCTTCTCCCCGAACGACATCTTGTACGCCCAGATCACCCAACACAGCAGCACCGCCGCGAACGCGTAGAACGCCATGAACGCCGAGTTCACCGCCCATTTCTTCTTCACGATGCTGCCGTACAGAATGACCAGCCCCGGGACTGATTGCAGCCCCACGAGCGTGCCGGCTGTGAGCTGCCATGCGTTGTCGCCCTTGTTCAGCCAGTCCGGGACCACGCCGCCCGTGTTGTTGTATGCCGACGGCACCCCCGACGACATCTTGCTCCCCTCGGGTAATCCACCGACTCCACCTGATCAGTGTTTTTGTTTGGGGCTATAAATCGCTAGAAAACTACAATAAATTTGAGAAGCCTGAAATTAGCACCAAAGCCAGTGAAAATATTGAGTGTGATTTGTCAGAATTTGTCAAAATTCACCAATGCAGAAACTGCTTTTATCACCTTTTTCCACATGTCACGTCACAATCATTTACTTTAGATGTCTTTTGCACTATAAATTTGGGGATTAAGTGTGGACTTCATCAAAAAATAAATGAAAGGAGCCAGATTTGCACTCAAAACTAAAAAGGCAATCGCCAGATTAGCACCAAACAGAAAATTCCAATTTAAACACTGCACCTGATCCACCGACTTCACCGACTCTACCGACTCCACCGACTCCACCGACTCAAGTGCAACAAAAGTTCTGCAAGTTCCAGAACCAATCGTCAGTCAGTTACACATGGCAGTTCCATGACTCAACGTGCTCCTGAAGCTTGACGACGTTGCAAGCATAAATTTCAACCTCGTTCCTCCAGAAGACATCTCGAACGCCGCGAACTTCAATTGTTTAAAGCACTAAATTTTTATGTAGGGATTTGCATATGAAGACAGGGAAAAATCACAGAAGAAATAGCCAGAAATGTTTCACAACTCACAGGGACAACGTGAAGATATCCTTGAAATGACACAAAACTTTGCTGTGAAAGGAAAATTTCATGGATACCCCTGAAGTTTGCAATATTTATGTAGATACCCCTGGTGTTTCAGAACTTGCACAGACACTCTTTGGACCATAATTTCTAGGCCTTTATTTGTTGTGCTCATACTTCCGGGGAATGGAACAAAACAACAAAGAAAGCAACATGCACACAAAGGCGAAGAAGGGGAAGTGACAAGCACAACAAAACAAACGCCTGAATTTTTTTGGTCCGAAGGGTATTTGTGTAATTTCTGGAAAGGAAAAGCAGGGGTATCTATGTAAGTATTGCAAACTTCAGTGGGTATCCGCCATGAAATTATCCCTTGTTCAAAATACTCGAACAGAGAGAAATCCATGTCTCTTAACTGTGTATATATTGTTTAGCTATGGCGGTTTCTCTCTTTCTTTTCTCTACAATCTGAAAATGCTCACATATTCGCATTGTGACTCAATTGAGTTCCAGCGTGAGCATGAGCTCAAGTTACAGGTGCTCTTCCAGTTCGAAACTTTACAACAGACAAAAAGATTCAGGTTTTATTCTATCCAATGGCAGCTAGAGTATAATTTGCACGCAGACAACAAGAACTAGCCTTTTCAATCGGTGCTACTCCAATGGCGAAGTTGGTTTTAAAATATGCATCACCTTGACCCGGAGGAAGGACACGATAATGCAACTTGAAAGTTCAGAAAGAAACTCTCAACAAACAACTGCAAGTAAGCTATTCCAGCTATTCCAGCTATTCATCAAGACCGTCCAAACAGATAGATTTTCTGGGTGAGGGGAGGAATGTACTCTGACACAAAGCATCGTACCGTTCTACTGATGAGACAGTCAGAGTCAGAGATTCACTGTCTTCCAATTTGCTGTGCACCAAAAAGTACTACATCACTCCCGAGTCCCAACCACTTAATTCCACGCCAGGCACTCCCTCCATGGTGTGCTCCGTACCCCATCTAGCAACCTCGGAATCTCCGTCAGCGAGCAAGCAGCACGCATCCAAGCAATGGAGTGCGAGGAGCCAGGCTTGCCTTGCAGTAGACTTACTGGACTCGTGCTTTGGTCCATCTCCAGAGATTAACAAGGTCCTTCCACAGCCAGTTTCCATGGGGGCAGGAGGGGTCCGGGCTGTACCTCCAGCCTCAGATTCTGCAAAAGTTGACTTCCAATGCCGGACGCCTGGACTCTGGGAGGTTCTTTTCTAAATTCTATGCTCATTTAAGATTTTAGAGTTTTTCCTCGACTCTGCCCGGGTCAACCTGGACCCTTGGAAGTTCTTTTCTAAATTTTATGTTTGATAAAGATGGATCCTTGAAAGTTCTTTTCTAAATTCTATGTCTGTAAAAATTTTCTCTGTAAAGATTTCAGAATTTTTCCTTGACTCTGCCCAGGTCAGCCTGGAGACCCTCCAGTCCCCATGCAAACTGGCCCTTAATTGCTGGGGGCCAGGAAATCTGTTAACAACTGGCTTTTGGGCAACAGAAGGCACGAAAAGGAGTTCGAGGTTCACACACTATCTAACTTATTGCTCCTGACTAGCTCATTGGATCCGGTGGCCACAGCGGTGCAGGAATTCAGGAGCAGCAGCACCTGATGCGAAGTGAAAATGCCGAGGTACCGTGATCGCCATCGCGGCTGTCGTCGTCATAGATTCACGTTATTAGTGCTTTGTAACGATCCTTTTCGGTATTTCCGGAATCCGATTTTTGCAGGTTTTGGTCTGCGGTGAGAGCACTAGTCACACTTTTACATGCAGAAAATACCATAAACGGTTACTGCCTGATATATGGTATTGCCTGATAATGGCAGAGTAGGAGCGTCTCAAAGGAAGTATATTTCCTTTGGGACATTTGAAAATAGGTACCTACGTCATGTTAGTACGATGTATTAGAACTAGGGTAGAGTGGTACGAGGGTGACATGGAGTGGGGTATCAGGGTTCTTAGTGACTATGATTGGTTTCACATGAGTTATCTTAGTTTTGTAAAAACTATAGGCTTGTGAGTGTGAGTAGGTTTGCCTAAACCGGATTTTGAGTTGGGCGCTTAGGGGTTAAACCAACAAAAGTTGGCTTTGAAAGAGATTTTAGAAAGATGCTCTTTCCTCGCATTTGTTTGGTTCAAATTTATTTTGGAACAAGGTTCTAGAGGTAGTCGTTTAAGGCGCACATATGAAACCGGAATTGGTCCAAACCCTAAATCCACATTTATATTGCATAAAATATTCATTTTTGAGTTTTTTTTTTTTTTTTTTGCACTCTTCCTTATCCTTGTTTCTCTACAAATTGAGCTTAATTTCTCAAGAAATTCTCCATATATTTAGGCTAAAGTGCCTTATTTTAACCGTTTATGGTATTTCTACCTTACTTTTTAGGTTGTTTGTTGATTTGAAAGAACTCACCAAAAACTTAATCCCTCTTTCCCATTATAAAGCTCCAAAAAACTTTCCTACGAGGAATTGATTGTAATTTTAGTCATTATGCTAGTGACACATGCATTCTAGAATCAATATACCACCTACCAAATGTCTGCAAAATCTCAAGTTTTTATGTTGCCGTTCAAACACCCAAATTCCATGCAAAAGTACCATATTTGTGCATAGTTTGTGAATGCTACCAACTTCTCATTATTTTAATCTTTGTATTAGTGACACATGCATTCTAGAATCAATATACAATCTACCAAATGTATACAAATTGATCTCCAACTTTGATGTTGTTGTTTGGGCACCCAAATTCCATGCAAATAGTACCATATTTGTGCATGTTGTTAGCTCCTCATTGTTGATGATTTAAAGATTAGTAGCAATAATGATACCTCATATGGGCTAGGTCAAGCTTGCTATTAGAGGAATACTCCCTAGTCTCTTCACTTGACCCTACGAGATCATTTAATATGACATATGCTTTCTTAGCCCTTGAAAATAGCAAAAAGGAGCTTATTAGTGGGACAATGACTATGCCTAATTTGGAGCTTTATAGTGGGACAAAGAACATGATATTCATTAATTTGGGAACTCCAACACATTTTGGGACTTCTAGCCACATTTTCATTTCATGCCACACCCATTTAATTTCCACTTCTTTGTGACTAATTCGGATTTAGACATCTGTCATCTATAAAGTATCATTTGTTTTCATTTGTTTTTTCAAAGCTGTACCAAACAAGATTAAGATGAGAGTTTCAAATTAAAGATTTTGTATAGGGTAAAGATCTCATGCAAGGACAATTTCATGTTTAAGTCACTAGAACAAGGGCAGAGCCCAAGTAACTAATAGCGCAAATGTGAGATTGCATGTGTTGTTAGCTGTGTAACCATTGCTTGAAAACATATACTGCCATGTGTCATTTTTATTGGCAAGAGTGAGGTTACACAATGTGACACCACCATTAGTCAGGTAGAAGGCTATAGTAATTCCGGCTCCCAAAGCGTTCACTAACATAAAGATGCATATTGGATTCAAAAGTAGTATATATTGGATTCCTCAATTTATAGATAACGAATATTTCAAAGTGTGGTTGCTTTGTGATTCTTTATCAGTTTCAACTATTAAAATTCAGATCTAATTTCACAAGATGCTGAAAATATCAAACCAATTGGATTGAATAGCAGCGTAGCTCTCGAAAAGTGCAAATGAACTGGAAAAAGACAGCTACTACCTTCACTCAAAGTACAATGCAACCACAATTCACTGCTCACCTGGACAAAAAGGATCAAGAATTTCAGCAGTTTTCTCGACACCAAAGAAGGGAAAAGCCCTTACTACAGTTATGATAGGGCCTCCAGAGTTACTGCAATGTTCAGATTCTTGACCTTTCCTTTGTATTTACCCACAACCGAAGCTACTTGCAAGTACTATTTTCAAAAAGGTTGAAAAAATAAACCTTGAGAATTGTAACTCCTGAACTCTGGAATCTTTTTTTCCGTACCGGAAAAAATTGCCAAACAAGCATCAAATATATCCTCGGGGACTACAATCATGAATCCAGATGGTGAGGGGTGCTTCACTGGAACTGGGCACTACTGTAGTGGTCCCAAATTTGAGTGGTTTCCGTAAGGGCTTCTTTACACTAAGGTAGTCGCTTTAAAACCGTCACTTTAAGGGCTGTTCTAGATTTTCATGTGCTTTTCAAGACATGAAGATTTTGTGCCTAATTTTTCATCAAAGAAAAATGGATGTTAAATGTAACCTAATTTTTTCCATATTTTTTGAAGCATTATTGAATTGTTGATGAATTTTCAAAGTTTTTGTAGTAGGCACCTATCTGTGACCCTAGGTCTCCCATAAAGCGTCCCTTGCAATTTGTAAAAAGATCAAGTGAATAGAGGAGTATGATTGACTCTTGCAACAAAATACACCTTTTCTTTTAAGACTAAGAAGGGTCCATTCAAGAACCATCTCATATCCATTCTTGAATGGGCTACGGAATGCTTTAAATGTGAGGGTCGCAATTAGAGCCAATTACCTTAGTGACCAGAGCCAGTGACAGAGTGACTAAGCCAATCTAAATGATATGATTGGAGGAGAAAAGTTGGTGGATCCAATGCGGCTTACACTAGTTGAAAAAAAGAAAAGTGATCATGGGTAAAAATGGATGAGAAAATGATATGAAATTCTACATGTCATAAAGTGGATAAAGTGCTATGGTCACCAAGATTTTGTTTTGAGACTTTCTCAAGAGGTTCTTTGACTAAATTTTTAGGATGACCAAGCCATCCCAATTTTTTTGATTGGTTTACTTTTGTTGTCTTTAATGCTATTTACTATTGAGGATGCTATTTTAGTTTAATTTTATTGCTTTGCCTAGAGTTTGTATTGCTATGACCACAACTTAAATGTTGAAATGTTTTTCTACTGCACGAAATGCATTTTAGTTGCGGTGATTTTAGTTTTGTTGCAATAATTAAAATAAGTACAAGGAAACCATGGTTGAATCTACAAAAAGTTGACAAAGATTATGACCTAACCTACAATACATTGCAGATTAGGTCACAATCTTTGTCAACTTTTTGTAGATTTGACCATGGTTTCCTTGTAGTGAATTTATTGAAGTGCTTATAGTAAGAAGTGAAATGTATTTAATCCCTGAACACCCAAGGCCTTTTTGAGCTTCTTGGAATTTCCATGAAACTAAACAATCAACCAATCTTTTCATAAATTTCATCAAGTTTCTTTTAATCGTACAAATTTAATTAAAGATTACAATGGAAAAGAAAACACAACCATATAACTTATATATTGAAAGATTATAATGTTTGAACATGAGGGTGTTGAAATTGCAAAAGTAACTTGAAGTCTTCCAGTCCTCATTTCACAAGTCAAACTTAAAATATTGGTCATCAAAAAAAAATATGAGGTTTGAGATCATGACATGTCAAACATTAATCAATTTATGGCTTTCAAAATCTACTCCTATAGATTTTCTAAATGAATTTCTAATGTGAACTTTTGTTCCAAAGCTCTAGTGTTTGAGGCGCATTCTCAAGATTTTTCAACATTATAAAACTCAAGAATGCAATGAATACCCTTGTACAAATTGTTGAGTAGAAAAATTATCAATTTTCATTTTCAAAATCAGATTTTTGGTGTTGAAAATAGACTTCAAAACAAACTTGTTTTGAAAACATTTAAACATCATATTAGGTAAATTGGGAAAGAGAGTACATTCTGGGACTTTCCCTATTTTTGTCATTATGTAAAATTGAGCATATTACAAAAAGAAAAAACACACAATTTTTAGTACTGTATTGAAGTCTCATTAATTGCCTACAAGAATTTCAAATAATTTTCAACTTTGAGCGATAGTTATACCTACATTTATTATATGTAAGATTAAGATGGAGTACAAAATGGTACTTCCATTTTTCCCAATTTACCTAATATGATGTTTACTAAAAATAAGAATTTGATAAGATTTTATTCATCTTCAAAGTTTTGTATGTGGGTGCCTTGCGCATTTAGGGGTTAATGTGAATTTTTCATGCTAACCTGCAATTGCAAACACTCAAACAAGAAACAATATAAAACTGTTTGTTGTTTTGCATACTCAAAGTTCAGGGCTAACATGAAAGCTCACAATGATTGTTTCAATTAAGCAAAACGAATGTATACAAAGATATTGAGACCCTTGCTAGCATGCTTGCGTGTGCAAGTTTTGGAATGAGCAGCAGTATAAGGCCAATAAGGGGTTAGAAATGGGCAAAAAAAAAATCATGGGTACCCTTGAAGTTTGCAATATATACATAGATATCCCTACTTTTTCAGAAATTACACAAATACTCTTGGACCAAAATTATGCGTTTGTTTTCTTGTGCATGTCACTTCTCTTCTTTCTTTGTGAGCACTTTGTTTCATTTTTGTTTCATTACATTCCCTTCTTCAACATTGGTCATGAAGAAAATATGAGCACAACCAATAAATGCTTAAAAAATATGGTCCAAGGGTATTTGTGCAATTTCTGAAAAAATAGAGGTATCTATGTAATAGGGGGTTTCACATATCTTGAAAAAACAATGAACAAGTGGACGTGAACGAGTTTTTGTTCAGTGCTATGAATATGCCATCACGACCTCAGGAGGTTGTCAAACTTGTCATAGCTTGTGCACAGAGTGACTTAGCCAGGTTTTTCACTAATCTTATTCACGTGAACAAAATCGGTAGTGAACGGCATATTTGAAACCCCTGATTATTGCAAACTTCAGGGGTATCCATGAAACTTTCCTTTTACATGTAAACCATCCGGGTAAATATAGATCATCCGGGTTTCAATATACCATCCGGGTTTCAATATACCATCCGGGTGCCAGAACCCGATTTCAGCACGAATGCTCACGAGGAAATCCTGGTATCAAAATTAGGTTTTGAAAGTTGCTTCTGAAACTCTGAAAATAAGCCCTTTTGAGTTCAAGGTTGGATAGCAAAAGGATTAGGGTTTGCGGGCAGCTTCAGTGGCCATGGAGGCTGGAATTGCGCCTTCGTTCAACCTCGCCGAACGAGCCGATGGAAGGTCTGCTTCGCAGCTTCGACCGCTGGGATGCTCGCGCGGTTTGCTCACACGAGCGCATGGATCCGCCAAGTGGTCTCAAGGTAAAGCAAAACTCGACTGGTCAAATATTGGGAATGTATTCGGGTGTAAAGTTCGCATTAGGGTTTGCAGAACTCGACTGGTCAAATATTGGGAATGTATTCGGGTGTAAAGTTCACATTAGGGTTTGCCATGGTGCTATCGATTCTGTGCTCCCGTTCAGCCCCGTCATCGTCGTCTCTCTCGTTTGCGAGCTTCTAAATATTCGAATTGATAGAAGTATGAATGAACTTTGAGCTTATTTTGTTTTTCTTATGTTTGTTTGGTATCAGAAAACAGCACCGTCATGGCTGCAGTGTATGGTCCAAAATCAGCTCCGATGAAGAAGGAGAATGCGGAGCGCGCCATAGTTGAGATTACTTGGAGATCAAGGAGTGGTTTGCCTGGTACGTTTTTTTTTTCCCCGTTCTCAAGGATTACCCTAACTCTCAGTGGACTAGGTTATAAACGCAAGAGTACCTGTGTTGAATCTTTTAGGGCTGCTTTTGCCTTGAAATGCTCGGCACTGAATAGGCCATAATTCCTGCTTAGTACTCCCTCTGTCCCTCTAAAAAGCTCCAAATCAGACACATTTCTTGTACCACTAAAAAGCTCCCTTTTGCTCATTTCAAACGCTGAGAAAGCGTTTGCCATATTAAATGATCTCATGGGGGTAAGTCAAGCGATTAGAGAGCATTCCTCTCCTGGCAAGCTTGGCCTTGCCCATATGAGGTACCATTGTTGCCATTAATCATCAAATCATCAATAATGAGGAGCTGGCAACATGCACAAATATGGTACTTTTTGCATGGAATTCGGGTGCCTAAACGGCAACATCAAAACTAGAGATTTTGTATACATTTGGTAGATGGTATATTGATTCTAGAATGCATGTATCACTAGCACAAAGACTAAAAACACATTCAGTCCTTGGCAAGGAAGTTTTTTGGACATTTTTAGAGGGGCAGAGGGAGTAGTTGGTTTAAGCGAATCTAATGATATATGTCGGTATTGACCGTCGCCTTTATGATCCAGCCTCAAAATATTATTGAATGTTTTTAAGCTAATTTATCATGTTGGAGACTCTCTCATATGCCGAAGAGAGCCTGAACAATGTTGCTTTATACTGGCAGGGTCCTTCGAGAAAGAGGCGGAGGTAATCGTGAGAAGATCGCTGGAAGGCATCATACTGACTGCTCTTCACCCAAACACTGCCATTTCTGTCATCCTTCAGGTAAGAGGATACGTTCATTTGAGGCACTGTAGCCAGCATATAGTATCATATTTCGTGGTAATTCCTCCACCAGTGTCGAGAATCTTGAATAGCCAGTGTTAATTTATAATGTCTTCTTTTTTGTCAAGGTTGAGTTTCTCAGCTGATGAACCTGTTCTCACTCGTCTACTTTTTGTATTTTTGGTGCAGGTTATCAGTGACGACGGATCTGTATCCTTTTTTCGTATTTTCTGGTCAGAGGTGAGAGGGTTTATTAAGATTTATTCCTACATCCTGAAGCTCATCGTGTAGATTGATATGCATAGCAAAGTATTACTGAAATCGTATTATCTGCGACATGAGAACGCTTAACTATGAACGATTCAGCTGTTAGCCTGTGCTATCAATGCCGCTTGTGCGGCTCTCGTTGATGCTGGCATTCCTCTCAATGGGCTTCTCGGTAGGGTCTATACTTTTGTGCCTTGTTTCGTTGCTTCCATATCTATTGTCTGCTTACCACATTGTGCCAAATTCTGCTAATCTGCGTTTTGCTTGTTTTTTTTTATGACGTTTCATATTTCAAGGTTTGGTATTGAGCCATTTTTCACTTTTTGACAGCTGCTGTAAGCTGCGGCGTTTCTCACGATGATCAAGTTTTCTTGGATCCTACAAAGCTGGAGGAACAAGTATGTCAACACAACTTTGTGTTTTCTCAATCCGCCTCTAGAGTTTGTAGACAGAAATGAAATTGTGCTTTTGGTTGCTTTACACTGCTTTGACAATTTGTCTGTTACGGATTTGGTAGAAAAGCAAGGCGTTTGTTTGCCTGGTCTTTCCAAGTCGCCCACTTTCTTCCGTTCCTGAACTGCCACCTCATGTGGATGGAGAGCCCGTTGAGCATGGAGTTGTTGCCTCTGTCACACGTGGAGCAATGGAAGGTGAGTTGTTGAGTTCCCGCCTCTTCTTTCGATCAATTTGTTAGAAATGTAGTATACCTGTGAATTTCTACGTGGGAGGGTCTTTTTTGTATATTCTGACTCAAGTCAGACCTTTGGTTGCAGTTGAAGAGTACTTTACATGCATTGAGAATGGTTGGGCTGCGGCTGCCAAAGTTTCAGAATTTTCTCGAACCAGCATAGAACGAAGCCAAAAAGGTGCATCACATGCTGTGTAGGAAGCTATGTAGGAAATGCTAGAAAATTAGAAGCGTAGGAAATTATGGGATTTAACCCCTTAACTTTTGAGAGTGCCTTTAAGGCCAGTACATTACAAGGTATTTTTCTTGTGTGTGGAATGGATCCACACCTTTACTATGTTTGAGATCAACAAGGAAGTGTTGCAAACACTAAATTCCACTGTTGGTGTAGTGTCATATTCTCCTAAGAACTATTGAACCACTTAAGTTCTAGAGGTTTTGCACTAAATATTACAAATAAATCCTGCAATAGCTGAAGGGGGACTTAATAAATCCTAAAGCTTAGAATTTCAAACATTTCTGTCCTAAATTTTGTATTACAGACACAGGTATCTATAGTACACGTGAAAGAAAAATCAAGCAATGCCTGACCATGGCTTATGAACAAGTATTCTCAAATCACCTAAAAGATGACTTGAACAGACTTTGTCAATACCTGAACAGGCTCTGTCAATGTACTTATATGATTGCTCAGTTCATACTCAGCCACTTATTTCATGTGAAAATGTTCAATTTGCTTAACCCTTTAAAAGCCACACACATTTTCACAAAATCCACAAGAATCCGGGGTAGTACACTGAAGTGTGTAGTTGCATAAAATGTAGACCTAGTTTGCATAATCCAACCGTACAAATGGGAATAACACCTTATTTTCTATAAATTGTCAAAATTTCAACTATATTTACCATTGGAGTTGAAATGTTATAATGATTAAGTGAGATGTAGGTGGAAAATCTCTAGTTTTTCATGCTTGTGTGGTTTTGGATTTTTTTGCTTCATACAAGCTTTGCTTGAGAAGAGCCTTATATTTCTAGAAAGCAAGGTTTCCCACCTTTCCAATAAGACTAGTTTCACACAAAATGGATAAAAATAGCAATCACAAGGTGTAGCTAAGTGGACAAAAAGGGTCAAAAATCCCACTTTATTTGCTACCCTAAAACAATCCCACAAGAAACTTGATAAATGCTATGAAAAATCCAGTTCAGTGAAAACAATCAAGAATTGGCCTTAAATGTGGAATGACAAATTTTAAAGATGAAATGATAGCTCAATTTCAATAGATCTTCAAATACTATAATTGTGCTACTTTTGTATTGAGAAATAATACAAGTGTATTTCTTAAGCAATTTGAACTTTTTTAAAACCGCACAATTGAAATGTGGCATTCTTGTTGAATGTTTGATGTATTGTATTGTTGCTTTGATTCATTTTTGACCAAACATGGATATGTATTTTGAGGCCATGTTGTATAAACATCATTATTTATCAACTCATATACCCAATTCCAATGTCGTTTTTCTGGTTGGATGCAAAATTCTTATGACTACAAGCATTCTTCAAGAACAATTTCCAAATTGTTGAGCAATTTTACTCTAGAGGCCAAACACCACTCTACTGAACCAAAATATGTTTCAGTGGTCTCTAAAGGGTTTACTACTAAACATGTTCATTACCCAATTGCTCCTGTGTCTAGGATCTCTATTATGAAGCACGAAGTGTTTGTTTGTCATGCAAAATCCAAAATTGTTTACTAACGTTAGGAATTCAAAGTTCTCTAATTATAAAGCATTTAGTGTCAAGCATTGAGAGTCTCTTTATCATTGGAAATTGAAATTCAAAAAGGAGTAGGAGGAAAAGGAGGGTGAAAGTCATCATATTTAACCCCTAAATGTTGAGTAGAACATTTTTTGTCCTGCGGTTTTGAAAAATATTTCGTATGACAAAAAATATTGTTTTTCATTTGATTTTTTTTCAAAAGTGATCATAAACACATGGTCCATAATGGAATGCAAAAAATTACCTCATTAGATGCACTCATATTTTTTGGTAACCCAAATTGTGAGATGATTTAGAGGCGTCGTGTGGTCCTAAGTTGCCCTTCTTGCAATTTTCATGAGGACACCACGCACTCTTGACTTTTGCAACTATAGGAAATAATATTATAATTGCTAAGCACTTGCCAAAACACTATAGGACATTGTAAACTATTGTAGCAGGGTTGGTCACAATGACCAACCCAATGTTTAATCCTTAAACAATAAGGCAAATGATTTTTTTCTGCCGGGCATATAAAAAAGACTTTGCATGTTGGAAAGTAGTTAGTTTCCATTTAAATTTTTTTACAAGTGATCATACATACATGGTGCATCACGGAAGGTAATAAACAATCTCACAGAATATACTCATACTTTTAACTCACATACTATATTCATATTTTTAGATAACCCAAATTGTGGGAAGATTTACAAACACGGTTTTAGGTCTTGTGCTACTCTTCTTGCAAATTTCATGAGGTCAACATGTACTGTTGACTTTTGGAGCTTTGTAGGCACTTCCACACCAATGACAGCACTATAGAACACTGTAGAACACTATAAAACGCTGTAGCTGGGTTGGTTGCGATGGCCAACCTAGCATTTAAGGGTTAAGGGAGATTGCCCCTTAAAGTAACAATTATTCTTGCTTGTAGAGAAGCTAGTTTGCACCTAATAGTTCTTTAACTTCCTTGTTAATTGGTAGGCAATTCCTAAAATCACTCAAATCCAATTTGCAAGACCAAGAAGAAGTCGCTAAAAACAACTTTGGAACTCAAAACATGCTACTCTAATTCTATCATCAAGTCTTGATAGTATTTTGACCACGCCGTTTCTAAAGAAATATAAATTCGTAAACTCGCATTGGTCCAAACTCAATAAACTTGTGTTAGTCTACCTTTTCAACATTTATTTTACCTTAATATTTTCCCAGATATTGACAATTTTTCATCTTCATGGTAGTCAATGATAAGAAATATGAACTTGTATCATTACTTCATAATGAAGTTAACATGTTACTAAAGTTCACACAAGAAAAAATAGTTTTTAGTAATACAATGAAACCTCTTTTATTGCATGGGAACGGTGAGGAGTTATTTTAAGGATATGCACACAAAGAGGTTCAAGTACCGTAAGTCATTTATTTCAAGATGGGCATGTTGCATAATTGGTAGGTGGCTCATCTAAAAAATCACTTGTAATTAATTGTCTTCTATGAACAATAATTCATAAAATAAGTCACCAATGGGATTATAGACGTACTTTGTAAGTGGTCCCACTTTGACAAAAATAACTCCATCCATGATTACTAAACCACACTTTACATAGAGAGTATGCAATTTAAGAACTACAACTAATTATGCAAATAGGGAATTTGTGCATTATAGGAGGTCTCACTGTATATTAAGGCACTTTCTTCGTTAGTTTTATGACAGTATGACCAAATAATTTCAATCCCAACTAGTGCCAATCATCCCCTTAAATTATAATCAGGCGTACTCCCTTTGAACTCTACTAGATGCACTAGCTTGTAAACGCTTTGTTACTTCTTGATTCTCAACTAGGTTGTTGGATTTCCAACTCCTACCCATGCCAAGATTACTTGCAACTTTGGTTTCAACAAGGGGACTTCCAGCCCTGTCCCTTTGAAAATTCATATTTCATACCTGACTTGAAATTTATAGTTCCACCTTCATGTGGTCACTGAGAATAAAAACTACACCTGAGATAGTGCAATCCTTCTAAAAATCCAGGATGCACATTTGAGCGAAATTAAACCGCTTTATCTTGCAGAACCTAACACCATCTACATCTACTCTAGTGCAAATCTTCCAACGACAGGGTCGTTGGTCCTGACTTGACTCAACATACACGGTAAGATGTACCCTAGAAAATTTCCAACATAGCAAATGACTCAGAAAAGCAGATTCTAAGTAACAGCAAAAACCAAGATACCTCGATGACACAGCAAGCACCCACCAGATTGTCACAACTACCGTATCAACAGTGCAGCACCTCTGCACCAGGCAGTCAATACGCTTCCCAAATAAACCTGGCTGCGAAGCAGACCTGAAGAAAACTATCAGAAGAGGTACATATATACTTCACCCCATTTTCCTAGTTCTAGTGAATGCTTCCAAATGCTTGGAATGCAACTACAGATAAGACCGCAGACCCACAAGTACTCTTGGGAACTAAACCTTAACACTATCAAGTCCATGACTTGTAATGCAATCAAAAAAATTCCACCACCTCGTGGCAGAGCTATGGACTTCCAAATATCCTGAAGGACAGCAAGAGCCGAGAATCCAGAATGCTTGAAAATATAAATCAGGGATGACCAATATGGCATGATTCATCTTTTTTGTGCCCGATCTGAGTACAGGGTACAACTTTCTTCTTCAGCTGAAGCCAGCCAGGTGCCTCCCACCACAAGGAAGGTGATATGAGTCTCCACGCATGAATTCTCAAGAGTTTCCCAACTTGAACAATGTAGGTAGGAAGCGGTCTAACAAAAGGATCTCTTTCGCTGATTTAAAATGAATCTGATCTTACGTGGTAAACTAGCGAAGAAACGGCCTCACGCACATCAATAATCTCTGTTACGATTATTCCGGCCTCCACGCCAGCCACCCCGGCCCCCTCTTCCAGCGCCTCCCCCTCTACCACCAAAACCACCCCTGGAACTGCCTCCAAGCCCAGCAAGTGCCCTGTTGACTAGCTGACTAGAACCGAGCCCATCTCCACGGCCCCTTTTCGAATAAGAAGCGCCGCCACCGCCGCCATTTGTGCTATTTACATGCCGCTTCTTACTGCCAAATAGGTAAACGGTGGGCTTCAGTATCAAAGAAATCCGTCGCAAGAAAAAAACATGATAAATCGGAAGAGTAATCCATCACCAAACAATCCTGAGAACTTCGTTACAACGACCTGCAGTGAGGAACAAACAACAATGCTCCACTACCAAACGGCAAAATCAATCATGCTCCTCTCAAAATCCAACAAACTTACCCTGCGCCTGCAGCTACAACGGGAGCACCACCTTCTTTTTGAGCAGGTGCTGGAGCTGGCTTTGAGGTCTCCTTCCAAGATAAATTTATAGCTTTATCTTTTCCAAAGAAATTGGGTGCTTTCTGGTGCAAGGGCTGCCAAGATCATACTTAACGTCAATACAGAAACTGTGATTGACACTGTAAACTAGTATAACGACAAGCAGCGAGGCGAGGTAGATGATACATGGACAGATTATTGAACCGTAATCCCATCTGTACCCCTGTTTCACAAGAAGCAACAGGTTTGGCATTGTAAACTTTAGAGTTAAATTATCACCAACATCACAACCGTAAAAGGCAGTGATGACTTACATGAGCAAGAGTAACGATATTATTGTTTGAGCGGAGCCTTGTGCTTGAATTGAGCTTTTTTGCTTTCTGCAAAGACATCATCAATTCAAAGAAGATAAGAATAAACAAGAGGATTATGTGATGAGTTCAAGGATCACCCTCCAGAAATTGAGGAGCACTAACCCTGATATTTGATTAAATCCAAATTGGTCGCGTAAGCAAGATGCAAGGGAGGATTTTGAGAATCGATAATCATTGTTTAGTATAGCAAATGAACATATAATACAATAGAAAGCATCAAGATCTGCAAAACTGACGGCTTGAATAGGTAATAAAACCATATTTGTTAAAAGTTACTTGTTGAAACCATTGAGGATTATGATTTCATTACCACTTCAGCTTTCTCAGCGTCTGTTTTTGCCGCTGACAATGCCTTGTTGAGTTCTGACATTCCCTGTGTCAACTTCTTGTTGGCTGCCTTGGCCAGCTCCTCTACTACCGTCAACCTGAGTGGAGTCACAAGAAGATTATAAACATATCAAATGCGAGGTAGACGGTAGCCCCATAGGATCGTACCTACTGGCCAGAAGAATCTAAGGAAACTGACAGCAAGAAAGCTTCACCAGAGTGAGTAATTATTCCAAATGGTTGCTGAGCTCATGAAGTTCCAGATTGCACTGGGAACAAAGTCTAACAATCTCCGATAATACACTAAGCATCTTCGCAATCTACCTCGGACAAAATAATTATGTATTCAGCCATACTGATTCCGATTATCAGATCATGGTGGCAAGCAATTCGCTGTAGAATTGCCATGGGCCTTCGAAAATAGCCAACAATGCTTCACCTCCACTTCATGATGCAACTGTACACATTCTTAAAGCACCGCAAGCACCAACTTCTATCACTAGAAAAGAGTAAGGTTTCCTGGACTAATACATCAAATGAAGTACACTGAAGAAGGATGCTCAAACCAGACGTAACCAACTTCCAAAAAGGGGATATTCCTAGTAACATGGCAATCATCTCACCTCTCATTAAAATCTGTAAAGAGCTCCGTGAAGTCCTCTCCTAAACGGTCAGACGGTTGGCCAGTTACAATCTTGTACCCGCATAAGCTGTTTGTCGTATTGGGAGTCTGAAATGTTTTCAAACACATGCAGCAGATATGTTAAAGTAGGACTGGGGTATTTCACAACATCTCCAAGTTCTATCAGTTGCCCTCTGAAAAGGTAAATGTCACGTACGATAAAAGCACATCATGTCATAAAAAATTTACAACTCGTGGTACTGTTAATTGCAAGCACATTTTCTAGTACGCAATCACAGAGGCCTGAATCTAACCTTGTGCGCCAATTCATGAAACGCATAAAGTAGACACTCCACATATGTAGATTGCAGTTCTTCTGCCGTTTTCTTTCGTGGCATATACTTCTGCACACAATGGATTTTCATCAGCAACTGTCATTCAGAAGCAACACATAGTATCTGTACATTCACTAGAGAAAATTCACAAAGTACAAGCTTGGAAATTTACGATAACTTGTTTTCATTGTTTCAAACCAAAATGGCATAAAAAGAAAGCCTGATTTGCAGACCACTCTGCACAGTACAGGCATTATCACCTTGAGAAGCAGAATAATGGACGGAAGAAGCTGCCGAGCATCTTGAGCAGAAGTGTAAGGAGAGCTCTCGGCTAGATTTTTCAACAAATCCAACTTCTTTCCTTCTGGAAGCTGTTACAGAACCGCATCAGTAAAAAAGTAAGCTGCCGTTTTCGGGCCTCTCCATAACGATTTTTTTAAATCGCACGAAGTTCTAGCTTCAACGACGAGGCAAAAACTACACCGAAATTTAGATCCGGAGAGGCCAATGGTAAGTCAGACGGATTTACTCTGCCACTACTGTTAGGGAATACCTGTCATACTATTATTACTACTCAGTAACAATCCAAAACATATTAAAATGCATGGACTGTGCAGCCCATCAAAGTAAGATTCCGCATTTCACTTTGTATTCAACAAATCCTTTCACATGAATGTAACACACATGAATGATCAACGAATGTACCTTTTCAAATACTGGTAGCAAATGTTTGTTGATGTAGTTCAGAAACTTGCTATTAGAGGCACCACGCTGCATATGCACCATTTTATGTGTAAATTGTGAAATTCATCAAGTATTTAAAAAGCATAATTAAGTATTGGAAAAACAAGCAGTAGATAAAATATTATAAAAACGCACATAACGTACACTATATGTCCAACAAGTGATCATAAGAGTTCAATTACAGCATCCAAGTACGCAGGTTTCACTTGCAAATTTCAGAGTATATACACTATCCAACACCTCACTCATTACTTTCTACATTATTCTCAATGATAAACGATGCACAAGCAATCTGCGTAGTAGATGAACACAAAAGTTGCCGAAACTTACAGCATAAAAAGGGAGAGCCATATTTAGGCAAGACATCAAGCGATCGATGTGGTCGGTATCGGTTATCTACATTGACACAATTCCACCCGTCAGATGCTAATGGTTAACATCCACCATAAAATCAAAAAGGGATTTTGAAGACACTGTTATGATGGCCTATGATCTTACAACATTTACTTCCAATAAACTTGAAATTTTATCGATGACAGAATCACAGATCTAGAAAGATTAGGTACAGTTTAACGTTGTAATTAGAGTCCTGAGCGGAATTTCTTGGAAGCCAGATCGATAACAGGATACAAGGCTCACTAATCCTATATCTGGTTGATCACAGAACAATTCAAGAGTCTTGAGAAATCAAATGTGTCACCCGGCTGTCATCACCACATAAAATGCGAATTTGCAAGGACTGGGGTGTGACTGCCAGATGATTAAAAATACACAGGAGGGAGAAATACACACATTGAAGACAGCATCCAAATCAGCTTGACCCTCAACGATCTCCAAGAGCTCTTGAACTTGTTCCGCCTGAGCATTGGGGCCAAAAAGGGCCAGGCTCTTGAGAAAGTCCATGAACATCTTGAACTCCGCCCCTGTCACATCTTGAAGACACTGCATCACCACTGGCCTCAGTTGCAAGCTCTGCACCAACCGTGCATTTCACAGAGCATGATACACTAAATGGTCAATTGTAAAAAGCTGCTCACTAAATCATAGATCAGTTGACAATGGAGTGCGTTTTTAAGCACCAAGGCTTTAAAAGATGCGTAAATGTTTTCCCTGACCAAATTAAACGGTAAAATTTACAGTCAATGTAACGGTAGTCTATGATAAGAATACCACGGAAATAAGTGGCACAAAGAGTTTGAAGACATATAAAAGACCTTTTTAATAAGATCCGTGATGTGCCTTTCCATTTCATCTTGAGGATGTAAAACCTCCTTCTTGATTGGGAACACCTGCAGTGAGAACATAACAAATAAGTCTGATAGGTCGGAAGGAAAACCACCGTGTCGGAGAAAACTACAAATAAAAATTTGAGAGGACACTCTTAAGATACCCTGAAATTGAAAGACACAAAGTCTCCGACCAACATCACCAGCATGCGTGGTAGTAATGAAACTGCCACTCACAACTGCCGAGATCAGATTCAAACAACAGTGAACAGATATCTGTTTGAACATCTGCACCAAAGTGAAATCCCGATAGCTTGGGAATTTCGCAGGTCTAAGCAGGAAAAAAATCTAATGCACGGCCTTCGGGGGCAGCTAAAGTTGAATACTACATATCGTTAAAATCTAATGCATCAAACAAAAATAATAAAGGTCGTGAAGCAAAATAACACGATTTGGTACAAACAAGAGTTCTCAACAAAGAGCCAAAAAACAGCCGGAATTAACTGGAAAAAGGGTGAGACAGATGCGTACTCTTTCTCTAACGAAGGTCAAAACTTTATCTCGGAGGTTTTCATCTGAATTCTCGATGTGCTTGAATAGAGCAGTCAATGAGCCTGCAAGTCACACCAAGCAATCAAGTCATACTTAAAAAAACATTGTAACCATGTGATCATATTGAACTGTTACATCATTCTGAAGATTTGTTTCATGACATGTACACATGAGATGCGATTTAGATCTAGAGAATATGAAAAATAATCCTCGAGCACAAAAACAAAGCATTCTGCAGATTCAACATTAAGGCAACAGTTCTGCGAATCTAAAAAGGTTAAACTTCTAACTACCTTTCGCGTCCTGACGTAGCAATGACATCAATGCCTTCGAAGCAGCATCTCGCTCCAACGCTTCTTCTGGTGCAACGTCGCATCGAGAAAATGAATACTCGAAGTAGTAAAGAATGCCAAGCCTACCTTTAAACGAAAGGAGGAAAAAAGCGGATTAAAAACGGCACCAGAAAGCTAGCCCCACACCTGCTAGAAGTAGTTGCCCCAGTACGTCTGCAATCTTGGGCAAATGCTCCGGTGTATCTTTGCATAGTTGCGGCAATCCTCTAATCGCCTGCACCCGAATCTGCCAATGTAATAACAAACGGTAAATCAATGTTGTGTACCAATTGCAACAAAAAGAAACCACAAAACCACAGAAAAGAGTGTCTAAAAATAATCGAGTGACGCAGATGACCACGCTAGAGGTGTACTGTAAAACGCATGAAGACAAGCTATCCATTCGACGCCAGCTCGTTCAAGTAAATCAACAAACAAATTGCTGAATTACAAACCCTAATCTCAGAAAAGAATGAGCGATCATTTTAGTTAAAAACCAGGATAGTCTAAGTCTTGAGAATCTGATTGTGCCATTAACCCTAAGACGAAACAATGTGATAAAGTGTCTTGGAAGACCTGGCCGTACCGATTGCAACGACAGCTGTGACTTCTTGATACACGCATTGCTAACAACAGTAATGCACAATCACGTGCAAAAAACGATTTCGTTTCCGACGATTGCTGCTTAAAAACCTAGGTATGCAATGCTCGAACATTCCATCTAGCTAGGGTTTAGGAGAACCACACTTCAAAATCAACAGGAAGCCAAGGAGAGAACTAACTGACCCCGAGCTCTTCTTCCTCGCACAAATCCAGCTGCGCATTGATAGCATCGGAGGAGAGACTCGGAAAATACTTGAAAAACCGAGGGATGAGCTGCGCAGTCAGCTGCTTCGACTTCGCACTTCCTTTGGCCGCAGCAATAATCCCTAAATAGTCCGCCTCATTCTGATCACAACAGAGCCGTCGTAAGTCCAAATAAAATCGACAACCTATCACAACACAACTGATCGAAAAAAACAAATCCTCCAAGAACTTCGACCGAAACGAAAATATAGTTCCAAAATAACGGCAAAAAAATATATGCAAACGGACCTTGGACTTCTCCTTCGACTCGTTCAACCGCTCGCCGAACTGGTACAGCTGCTCAATCGCAGCCGACGCGTCGTCCGACGCTGCAGCAGCAGCCATGGCAGACTCGCAGAACTCTCTTCCAAAGCTTCAAAAAACGGGGGAAAAAATCACCGAAACAATCACCCGGATCGAGCGGAAAAACTCGGGAAAAGTTCGAAATAAGAGTAACCGTAGGTAATCGCAAGCTCCAAAATTATTTGGCAAAAAAAAACAGCAAAACTCCGCAATAAGCTGCCCTCGATAGCTGCAACTCTCAATCGCCAAAACAAGTGAGGCGTCGGAGACGCAAAACTGTCATAGCAGCCTCGTCAATGAAGCTTTCATCTATGTTGTACGAAGATATTCGACACCCGGTTGGTAGATTTGTCACAAAAACATTTCCCGTGAATTTCTCGTGGATGGTAATTCTAGAGAGCAGATTCGGCATAAAAAAATTTTCTAAAATTTTGCCTAAGGTAGAAATACCATAGAAATACCATAGAAATACCATAAACGGTTAAAATAAGTCACTTTCAATATGTGGAGAAACAATGATAAGGAAGAATGGAAACAACAAAACTCAAGAATGAATATTTTATGTAATATAAATGTGGATTTAGGGTTTGGACAAATTTTGTTTTCATAAATGCACCTTAACCCCTAAAAGATTGATTGTCCATTTGGGGGACAAATGGCATTTCAGAGCCATATCTACCAGTTAACTAAAAGTCCTCATAACTTTCATCTCATTTATTGGAAATGAGTGATTCAAAGCTTCCCATGTATATGTAAACTCAAAGAACCAATTTCAGATTTTATTTTAAAAAAATGTAAATTTTAAAAAAGTTTTTGGGCTGCCCGAACTGTCTTATCTCCAAAAAAATTCAGAAATTGATTTTTTACTTTTTCAAAAAATGTCAAAATGAAAAAAAAAAAAAAAAAAAAAAAAAAAACTAGATGGGCACATAGATCTTCAAATTCCCCATCTTCCATAAAAGTTTCAAAAAATCATACAAAGTAGTTTAGCCATAGGTACATTCTTGAAATCCCATTTGTCCCCCAAACAGACAGTTAGTCCTTTAGGGGTGGCTACCTCTAGAACTTTGTTCCAAAATAAGTTTGAACCAATCAAATTCAAAGAAACAGCATCCTTTCAAAATCTATTTCAAAACCAGCTCTTGTTGGTTTTAGAACAGTCTACACTGCCATCATCAGAGGAGGAATGGTTTATGGTATTTCTACCGTAATTATTTCATATATTATTTTTCAAAAATACCCAATGTTAAATAAAACAAAAAATTAGAAGATGCTCAAAAAATAAGCTTGATTCTTCTAAAAAATTGGTTGAATGCTAAATAATAATATTTTTCTAATGAAAATGTCTAATTTTTAATTAATTATGAAATTTGATACCAAATTGATTTTTAGCAAAAAGTAATCAATTCGGTGGTGACCTGCCAAATCTGCTCTCAACCTAAAGTAGTGGACACTTTGCTGCATTGCAGCACTGATTTCCTTCCAAGTTACGGTAGTCAGCATCTAGAAAAATTGCAAACATTAATAAAATTTGCGTACACACCGATAATGCAAATGCTATACCGGTAATCTGAAATATGTCTGGTAAGCCATTCGATGCTATTTAGTTTCAACTTTAACCCCTCTTGGCCCAAGACACCAAAATTTGGTGTTCAAGAAAAACTTTAATTCCCTATATAAGGGTGAGATTTGATTGTTTTTGTAAAAAAAATTGGAGAAGTTGGAGAAGTTAGCTTTAGCATTCAATTTTGATGTCCTCCACATTTTATTCCAATTGTTTTTGGTGGAAGTTAAACTACAAGCATACCTCTTGTGTCATGAATAGTGTCACAAAGCCTATGACAAATTGGCACATTGAAAAGATGGGTAGTGAGTTGAGAATAAAGTCAAGATTCTTCTTGGGCACTCCTTTGGGCGGTGGGGGCCCTTTTACCAAAGTTTTGTCATCTAAGAAAATGGAAATGTGTTTTTGTGCTAATTTCACTTGTAATGTCTTTGTAATACATATTAAAATTCATTCACTATTGAATTTTCTTCATTCTTAATGATTTTTGGTTAATATTTGGAGTTGAAAAGATTCTTTGTATTAGGTGGTAGCTCTTTGACAATTGCATTGCAGGCTCATTTATGAAATTGAGGTTATGGGTTTGGAAGGTGGTCATTAGTTTTTTGATGTAACAACAACAAATCCTATATCATTATAAGTGGTTATTTCCATTTTGTCGTAGAAGTTGCCATTTTTCATTAGAAGCCAGGTTTTTTTTTCATTTTTTAAGAAGTGCCAAAGTGGCAATTTGAAATGTTATAGTGGTGCTCCATATTTCAACATTCATCCACATATTGGATTGAAAATATCACATTAACATATATTACATGTCTATAATTGGGTTTTCATCCACAATTTGGCAATTTCATCCAAGTTTTTTTAAAGTTTGAAGTTTTTGGCGATTTCATCCAAGTAATTGTGTTTTTTTTTTCTATAAGCTTGGTGCCAATAAA
The DNA here is from genome assembly GCA_963920765.1 of Ulota crispa. Classification (NCBI taxonomy): domain Eukaryota; kingdom Viridiplantae; phylum Streptophyta; class Bryopsida; order Orthotrichales; family Orthotrichaceae; genus Ulota; species Ulota crispa. The sequence goes on from OY987245.1 coordinate 12,054,970, forward strand.
AAAAAATTGGTGCAATTTTGCTCCAAATCGCCACAAAAAGAAACCTTGATTAGAAGTTTTGGGCGGCTAAAAGAAACCAAAAAAATCCACACTCAACCACATTCAATTGCTAATATCTTAAAATCCAAATGGCCTTTATGAAGGTTTATTTGGTAGCACCATCTGAAGCCTTGAAGGTCAAGATCCTACGGTTACAAATTTATTTTTATGTTTAATAATGATCATACAAAAACAACTCAAAAACTTCAAAACTGCATTTTGAAAACAAGAAAAACACCCTTGAGCATTTAGGGGTTAAGAGACTTGAACTTAAAAAAATGACCTAACACAAAGGGAAACAACAAGCATCAATTTACCATGTAATTTTGCTTCTTAAATTCTTTGAAGTTCAAAGTGCTAGAAAAGATGATTCTACATAGAAAGAAATCACATGAATAAAGAAATACTCAACACAAGAAATGTACAATATTTTTGTAAAAAGTCTATAATCTGAGAGGATGCATATAAGGTAGTTGAAATAAATTTTTAAGGGAAAATTTCTTGGATACCCTTGAAATTTGCAATATTTACATAGATATCCTTGCTTGTTCAGACATTACACAAACATCTTTGGACCAAAAAATTTAGGCGTGTGTTTTGTTATGCATATCATTTCCCTTCTTCCTTTGTGCACACATTTCTTCTTTTTTGTTTTGTTACATTTCCTCTTCAACATTGGTCATGAAGGAAGTACAAGCACAACAAACAAATCTAGAATTTTTTAAACCCCTAAAGGATTGTGGCCTTTTTCTGTGAATTTTAGTGTAAAATTGCCACTTTTGGGGGAGTGAGTAGAATAGAAAAAAAACTTTTTTTTTGGAAAATTCAACCATAGGATCTTGGCCTAGACTATGGGAGGTACTTCATGGGAAAAAATCAGCTCAATCTAAATGTTGAGGAGTGAGATATTTACATCCAAAGTGAATAAAAAAGATTTTTTCTTTATTGCCCATAATTTTGAGAAGCCTTTGACCATTGATAACCCAAAAAAATTATTACGTACAAAGTTGAGGATTTTTTTTATCATGTCCAAAACCAAGTTAGGTATGTGTGGGAGAGTTTTCAGATGAATTGGACATGTGGATCATACTTTGTAAAATCCTTCAATGCCGGAAGGTCTAGAATTTTACAAATACACTAGGCAAAATTGGAGGATTTATGAAAAATTTAGAAATCTGAGTTACTTTGATCCAAATGGTGAAAACCAAGGAATCTTAGTCTACTACAACCTGGAAAAAAAAGTAAAAAAACAAATACACAAAGATCTCAAAAAAGTAAAGCAACAAGTCCTATAAGGGGGAAAAGGAATGGAGGTTTGGGAGTCCCATACCTACCCGCAAACTAAAACTTTTCATAACTTTCATCTCATCTATCAAAATTTAATGATTCAAAGTTTCCCACATACATAAAAATCTAAAGAACCAATTTCAAATTTTCATTTTAAAAAAATGCAGTTTTTTTTTTGACTGCCCAATTCTCCCCTGTTTTTCAGTTATTCATGCATAACTTCTTCAATAAATGTCAAAATGCAAAAAAAATTAGATGCCCACGTAGATCTTTGAATTCCCAATCTTTAATAAAAGTTTCAAAAAATCACAAAAAATAGTTTAGCTGTAGGTACATGCTCAAAATCCCATTTGTCCCCCAAAGGGGCAATGGTCTTTTAGAGGTTAATCCAAGGATATTTGTGTAATTTCTAAAAAAGCAAGGGTATCTATGTAAATATTGCAGACTTCAAGGGTATCCATAAAATTTTCTCAATTTATAAGGGAATGACTAAGGGACACCCCCTATAGCCCAACTTATTAAATTTGACATTATTATTCCATTGAAATATGAAATAAAATCAAAACAATATTTTTGCACACATTTACATTTACAAGCATTGCAAACATATAACAAATATGTTTCATTTGTGACATGGTCAAGAGTTAAACTTATAAATGAAGGGAGCGACTAGTTTCACTCTTGATCATGCCATAAATGAGATATATTTGTTGAATGTTTGCAACCCTTATAGACGCAAATGTGCATTAAAATATAGTTTTGATTTTATTTCATACTAATGTGGCCTGTGCCATTGGCCCAATTTTCACCCCCCCCATGCCCCCATGCCATCTCCTTATGCCACTCATGGTTAAACTTGCACTTTATGTTAGTTTTGTCATCTACTTTAATCACAATATTCATTAAAAAGGGAAAAGTGACATTTTGGGACTTTTGGATTTTGTGTTTTTTGAAGAGTATTCATTGAATACTCTTCAAAAAACACAAAATCCAAAAGTCCCAAAATGTCATTTTTTCCCTTTTTAATGAATATCGTGTTTTTATTTTTTAAGTGGGCATTCAAATTTTACTTTAGTTAAACTTGTAATCTATCCTATTTGTTGTCTTTGGCCAATCAATAATTTTCTAACTTATTAATCCATAAAAAACTTTGAAATTCAATAAATTTCACACCGTATGCCTAAATGCTACAAAACCAAGCCAGTGCACCTCTCCTTGCTGAGATCTTTCCAATGGTACCAAGCTTGCAATGGGGAGACACATGGTTCGGGAGATCTCAATGTGACAAACATCCACATATCCAAACATCCAAACATCCAAACATCCAAACATCCAAACATCCAAACATCCAAACATCCAAACATCCAAACATCCAAACATCCAAACATCCAAACATCCAAACATCCAAACATCCAAACATCCAAACATCCAAACATCCAAACATCCAAACATCCAAACATCCAAACATCCAAACATCCAAACATCCAAACATCCAAACATCCAAACATCCAAACATCCAAACATCCAAACATCCAAACATCCAAACATCCAAACATCCAAACATCCAAACATCCAAACATCCAAACATCCAAACATCCAAACATCCAAACATCCAAACATCCAAACATCCAAACATCCAAACATCCAAACATCCAAATTTAAGGTATAGATTTCAATTTAATAATAATCTCAAATTTAATAGGTTGGGCTATAAGGGGTGTCCACGAAGCAATTGGGGGTGTCCCCCTAGTCATTCCCATTTTTAATTGGTATTCCAATTCCAACGTCTCTATTAGGGGGTTTCAAACATAAAATTTGGTCTTCGATCTTCTCACCTCACAGGATCTCCACTTGCTAGTGAATTGTTTTTGTTCCCTTGCACATGCAAAATCTTAAACACCTGTGAGTTTGCGAAAGTTTCTGTGAGAGAAGTTCCGAGATTTGAAGATGCATGTGAATGAGCCCAAAAAGACACGAAGGTGAGTTTTTGAAATTCACTCCTCACGTGAATCACGTTAGGAGTACAGAGGTGAGTCACCTCGCAATTCACAAATGAATTCACGGAGGTGAATCGTAATAATGTGAGTCACCTAAAAAAAAGTTGATGTTTGAAGCCCCTATTGACAAACTATGAAGCACGACTGGCGCGTTCACACCTAGCCACTTCATCACTGATTAGGAGCAGTCGTCGTCGTCGTCGTCGATCGATCTGCTGCTTCTGCTACACTTCGAAGGTTTGCGAGGGTGCCTTGGATTTCAGGGATCTTGTCACCGGGCGTGTCTTCCAGAGCTTCTTCGCAATCCAGCCTGCAACAAGAGCTATCCGAGGGTGTAACCTAACTTTAGTCTTAAATCGAGACGTCTGAAGAAGAAAAGGATCGCGATCTTCGCCCGCTTAGCCATTTTTTCTCTCGAAGTATCGATCTCTCTCGTAAAAGGCAATCACCAGGAGCTTTGGCTCATTTTTTTGGCGAATAATGTGTGATTGAGAGACCTTAGGGTTGCAGTGTATGCGATCTACGAAGCGGGAGCTGATGGTGGGACGAGAAGGCCTGGGCGGAGGCAACATGAAATGGACGGCGACGCATCACCTGGACCTGCAGCCCGTGCGGTCTGGTGCTCCCTCCGTGCAGCCTCATGTTGCTGCGTTTCATCACTCGCAGGCGTTGATTGCGGTGGCCGTGGGGCGAAATGTCGTAGGTGAGGTTTTCTGGAACCCTATCTCTCTGTCTCACGCAATTTTCAGCTGTGCGAACCAGTTTATTGGAGCTGTGGCGTGTGTGGAGAACGGACATTGTATTTTAAGTATTCCGCATTGGAATCACTTCGAGTAGTGCATAGTTCGTTTAAGATCCGATCTTCGGAGTTCTTAAATTTGTACTGGCGTGTAGATACCTGGTTCTTTCTAATCGACGCGTAGGAAAAAAGGACTGGCTTAATTTTAAGGTGCTAGTTGTTGCCACGGGACGACTGAAAGCGGATTCGTTCGTTATCCTGTTTCTAAATGAAAGCTAACAACCGGTCTTGTTTTACTGCACGTGAGCGCAATCGTTGCGATTTGCATGTCATGTGTAAGTTGCGAGAGGCTCTGGCAGAGCTTATGTTAGAAATAGCTTTGGAGAAAATTGAGATAAAATAGGTTTCTACCTCGAATGGCAAGCCAGAGCGGAGTTGATAATGCCGACCGACTTGTCACAATAGCTCCTAACTAGCCAGTTTAGTCAGTTATTTTTTTTAGTGAGTGCTAACAGTGCGAGAACAGTATCATACCATACATTATGGACTACTAATAAGACTATGAACCTGGTCTTTAATCAAACTGTGTACTTGCTGCATCAATCAAGCCTTAACAATCTGTCATCTTTATTGTGCAATCGAAGTGATAGGTTAAATTTAGTTGAGGTATGACACTTTAAAGGAGAATTAGTGAATTTTAGCTAGCACATACTGGTTTAAATTTCCGTTTTGAATATCTGTACTAAGGCTTTGTGTTTGAGCGGAATTTGATAGATGTAGTCACATTTTTGGAACTTGGAGGGATACAGATTAATTAGGTCGCATAATATAATATCTGGTTTTGCGGTTTTAAAGTTATTCTAGATTGCAGCTTTTTAATCTTAATATTCATTTCTTTCGATTATGGCAGACGTTTTCAACTACGGTAAAAGAAATGCTGTGTATTGAAAATGGATATTGGTTGCTTTGCAGAATTTGATGCGCTGACAGGATGCAAGCTGTCAAGCATAGACATAGGGGCGACGGTGGTCCGTATGTCTTATAGCCCTGCTGGAGGTCATGTCATTGTTGCTGTGCTTGAGGTGAGATGACGCAGGAAAATTGTTGCATTCGCGGTTTTGAAGTGGTTACGTCATTTTTTGTTCAGTTCTTCAGGTGTATTTTAACATCAATTTTCAATGGCACCCATGATGAATTGAATTCTGATTGGCGCTTTGGTGAAATTGTTGATTGGTGCAGGATTGGACTATCAGGTCATGGGATTTGGACACTGAGCACACATATGTACTTTATTCTCCAGCAGATAGGAAGTCTGAAAATGCTGGCGGAGGCAGCATTGAAGTTCATACAGCACTTACACCTCTCAAGCCTTGGATTTTTTTTGCTGCTCATCGTCGATTGAGTGTTAATGGTAACGTTAACTGTGCTTTACAAGTGATTCTGCTAAAAAGTCATTATTTATTTTCGAAAGTGTAGTATCTATGTTTCAACTGTAAATATGATATCTGAACCTAAGAAAGATCACAATCGAGTTTATCCTATTTTGGTTCTTTTTAAGCGTTTGTTACATTTTCGCAGGAAGTTTTTTTCTTTGGATGAAACCGTTCTTCGATGTTCATGCTGAATTTCCGATGAAGCTTATTATTTGGTGGTCTTGCTTGTAATAGTTGTTGGCACAGTTGAAGGCGTGAAGGCCGCCACTAAAGTGAAGATGGATTTGAAGAAGCCTATAACGCAGCTTGCTTGTCACCCTCGACATCCCGTACTGGTATGTCCTCTTTTGGATTTTGATAACATTGGTTGACTTTGGTCACGTCTGTTTCAGTACGTTCTGAACTCATGGGGGTGCCTCAGTTTGGCCTTGTCGTTTGCCAATTGGTTGATTATTCTGCATACTGTTGGATTCCAGTATGTAGCATACTTGGAGGGAGTAATACGAGCCTACAACATTCAGAATTTTGCTGTCATGTATACCATGCAAAGTAAGTTCCAGACATTTCCCCTGGATCTCGTTCACTTAGACTAGATAAGTTTGTGAGGTTTCTTCATAAGTTTCAGCTCAAATAGTACAGGTTTCTTGTGGTTTTAGAAGAGGCGGCAACTGATAGTTTGGATGATATGCATTTGAGATGTTACCTCCGTGTCTATTGAAGTTTCTGAGAAATACAGTCTATCCAACATACAAGTGCTTGGAGTATCAATCACTGTCAAAGCTTTATTCAATCGATGATTTTTATTTATTCAATGTTAAGAATTACATACACATTAGCTTGGTGGTCGTAATAGATCTAAGTCAGATACATGTTGCCAAATTGAAATTTGCTGTCCAATTTTTTTTGCAATTCTTGTGCTATTTTCTACTTAGTTAGGTGGATTTGACTTGTGAATAACGAGTTTCGTTGTTGGTGATACAGTCGAGCCGACTGTAAAGCTAGCTGGGGCCGGAGCGTTTGCCTTCCACCCAACATTAGAATGGGTCTTTGTTGGTGACCGGTGTGGAACACTTCTGGCTTGGGACGTTTCAGTTCCAAGTCGAACAAATTTGATTGGCATGTGCGTAAGAATTGGCTGAAGTTTGTTGCTCAAGGACTGCTTTTTGAGATTCAGAGTCTATTTCGCCGGTATCATGCTGTCTTATATCCTAATTTCGGTTTCATGACATTTTAAACGAGTCTTTCATTTCGTGACTCACAGCAACTAAGTGGAAGTTCATGTTAGAAGAGGATGTTTAAGTTCATAGAAATTTGACTGAAGGTTTTGTAACCACTATCCGGGTGTTGGACAGTATCTCAACAGGCACATCTCCGATCGTTTCAGTTTCCTGGCTTTCAATGCTTAACATGTTGGTTACCCTCACGAAGGAGGGAACAGTTCAAGTCTGGCGAGTTCGTGTGAACCAAGATCCAAATAAGCCCCATATGCGTGCTAACTTTCTGGAACCTGCAGGTAACATATTGTGGCCTTCGATGAGACAAGGAAGAGAGTCGTATTCTTACCTCTATGGTCATCAATCATCATAAAGCATTAATTAGTGTTATACAATTTGGCATTTATTACTTAACCGAATTATGCTTGAAGGACGTAGATTTTTTTTAATATTGCACCAAAGAATTGGAATATACTTTATGGAATCCACCTACAACTAGAATTTTTCACAGAGAGTTGCCTTCCGTCATAGTCGTGGTTGGGTCCATTCATACATGTATGCAATATTGATATGGGTTAATATGATGCAGGAGTGGACTCTTTGGACCTTAACACAATCTTAAGCCAGAGTGGAGGGGGCGTTGTGTATCCACTTCCCAGAATCATTGATATCCTTGTTCATCCCAAATTGAATCTCGCATCACTTCTTTTTGCGGTAAATCACGACAAACATCGATAGTCCGAAAAACGCATTGTCTTTCTCCTGCACACTTGAATATGGGTCTTTGAAAAGCTGATGATCTATGTAATTGTTGTTCCGATTTTACCGAAGGACTAGTGAGTTATCCGTTGATGGTTATCCTTACTGAGCGGGTTTTTGTTTTTTTTTCTGTTCCTTCAGAATGTTGTGGTCAGTGCTGAGGAGACGAGGAGAAGAGGAGGTGGTGTATCTCGGGAGTCAAGAAGACAGCTTTTCTCAGTGCTTCAGGCTGCTCGAGGATCTCCAAGTACTACTTCGTTACGTCTACTTTAATTCAAGGGTTAACGTTTAACTGGGGAGTGAAAGGTTATTGATCTACCGAATGGAGTACCTTATGACTTTTCATTTTACTTCTCTAGTCTAATGCTGTAGCTTTGGATCTCTCTGTGAAGGTTCTATTTTAAAGGAGAAGCTGGCGGTCCTCGGATCTACTGGTATCTTATCCGATCACCAGATGCAGCTCCAATATGCCAAATCGCATGCAGCGTAAGCCTTCACAGTGTTGAGCAGTACTTTCATTTGAGTTCGACTGATCAAGGAATGTTTGCAGGTTCAGGGATCGTCCTCTATAAATAGATCCTAATCTGCTCACGAAATTACATCTTGCGGGTGCAGGGGTCAGTTGACAGTATCAGATCTTGCAAGAAAGGCTTTCCTTTATGGGGTAAGAGAGATCTTGAAATCTTCCCTGCTGTTGACTGTACTTTTTAGGAAAAAATTTTGAGTCAAAATTTTGTTTAACGTTAGATTGATCTTCTATGTTTTACATTCCCCTTGTGTGTAATCTGCCAATACTCTGGGACAGCTCTCTGTATGGTTCCGACAATGTATTTTTGGTTTGTGCGAACTTGTGTTTATCCTACTCTGGCTATGGCAAGCATCTTCGAATTCTGATGTGGCCAAGTCTTGCACATTAGGTTCCGTTCCTCTTCTATATTATAACACTAATAGTTTTCATTATTTTGTAGTTTGCGGTGAATCTCTTGATTGTTGATACTGGGCTTACGTTGAGTGTTTTGTTACGATTGGGTTTTGTCATCAACAGAATGGCACAGAAGGGCAAGCCAAAAGTGGTCCAATTTTGTCTCTTCCGCTGATGACAATCGCAGATCCTGGACATCCCTTGCGTGATATGCCTGTCTGCCAGGTAGTACATCGTACTTGAGTATTTTGAACTTGGAAATTCCCTCTTGTCACAGACCTTACCTCAATAAGAATTGCAATTTTCTGGTGAAACTCTAAATATGATGTTTTTGTCTCTCTGATTGTTATTCGTGGCAGTTTGATCAGTGAATTTCTGTCTTGATCACTAGAAGTATACTGTACGCATGTTGTTTCAGAGCTCTATTTGACTTCCTTTTGTTTCGATTTAAGCTTTTTGCTGTTTTTTTATTTTTCTTGCATATGTTTGCTGGTAAATCGCAGGCTTTCCAGCAAGGAATGAAATTCTACAACAGTGAGAACCGTATTTTTAATTACCCTGTGAGAGCCTTTTTGATGGATGGGTGCAATTTAACAGCGTACAACCTTGCATCTGGGGATTACAATATCTACAAGAAGCTGTCTCCCACGGTTCGTATCCTGCTTAGAAGGAAGTTTATAAATTTATGCTGAAAATCTATTACACAGAGGGGTTCTCTTTTACAGCACCTGCTGAAGGATTGTTTCTCTCGCAACGCATGCCGTTGGTGTCTTGGCTCTTTCTGAGTTGATAAACTGCAACACAAATGGTGTGTGATCTATGCTGCTGTGCTATGTGTAAAATAATAATTCCAGTATATTCTTAGCAGGCTCTGGGGGGCAATGAGAGGACTCCAAAGAGGATGCTTTGTAGCAGCAAACAGCACATGTTTCTTATATTCTTCGAGTGCCGGGGTGCTACGAGCGAGGTGGTCGTCTATCGGGATAATCTAGGAGTTAAGACTGCGAAAGACCGAGTGAACACTATTACAGGTTTGTTAACTTAGTTTAATGCGTTGGCTGCTATTCCTGGGGTGTCAAAGTCCTCAATGCTTTTGAAAAAATCATGAGAAGTACAACACAAGTAGCTATCTGTAATTAAGATGGTCCTTTTAGTTTGTTATTGCACTAAATTCTGTCCGTGCTTAACAGAGTTAGCATGCAGCCCTGGACCTTTTCAGAAACAGGCGAAAGCATGTAGTATCTGTTCTTACCAGTCGTGAAGTGGAACTTGCAAGATTTTGCCACGAAGTTGTCTGTGTTGTTATTTGAATTTTCATTGCTGGTGTGTTCTCTTTCCTAAGCTCATCTAGATAGAGCCACATCTTCTTACTTTAGGCAAAGGTCTCTATTCAAGTAATTTTCACGATTTAATCATCAAATATAAGGTGGAATTATCACATAAGCTAACGAGACTAAAGTCCTTAGTCAAAATTGTGCATCGTATGTTGTTATGCATGTCATTCAACAAGTTTCAAGGATGTGAAACATTCTCTTACATTAATCCGAGCTTTTTGCCCATATGATTTTCATCGAAAATCTATTGTGATTGCAGGCAGTGATGGTGCATTTATTGGCCCTAACCAGAATCAATATGCGATTCTTGATGACGATGGAGTTGGACTTGTTTTATACTCCATGGAGGAGGAATCAAATCTTGCCACTTTAACCGATCCAGTACAAGAAACGGCAGAAATTAGAGGTCCAGACGGTGCACTGGATGAAAATGACTTTTCTGAAGCTTCCACTAAAAGACCGCTCGGTAAGAAGGGTTCTCATGTTCCCATACAATTTGCATTCGACACTCCCGTGCAGCGGATATTCTCCTGTCCTTTAGGTAAGCTGTACTTCTGTTCCTTGGAAATTTTGGTTTTCGTTCCTAGTTTCCGTATTCAGAGAAAGCTAGAACTTTTTCATCTTTTGTATTTTGAGGGCTAGCTTGATGTTGGGTCTCTTAACCTTCGTTTTTCTCTCTTGCTCTTATCCTAATACAATCTCAAATATTAGATAGAATTCCATTTCTTTGTATTTTATTTACAGATTAGTCGTGGTTGTTGGGTTTCTGTTTGACCAGGCCGCGACATGGTCTAGCTGCGATTACCCTACACATGATCATATCTCAATAGTTGGCATTGTGTTATGTTTGCAGAAGCAACCTTGCTCTATGCTTGCCCGGAGAGCCATATTGGGCTTGGAAAGGTGTATCCTGGTGCCTATACCACTACTGGCGAGCTTCTTGTCTCCACAAGCCCGGAACTTGGAAGGCTTATACAGCTTCAGCCCTTTGAAGTTGTTCTTGAGGTAGGAATACCGGTTCTCGAATACTGCTTTGAACGATTACGGTATTTAAATGTAGCAAAAGCAGTTTTCTCAATATTTTCTTGTGATCATTGAGACTCATACTTTGGTATCTCTGCTACGGAGAGTATTTAGTATGGCATTCTTAAATAGCTTATCTACGGCCATGAAATTCAATTCCCATAGTTCTTTCTACCTAACAGTCTCTTTATTAAATTTTCATGCTCTAGATATCATCCAGCGACGACCTCTTTCCTTTACAACATTCTGCTTACATTCTCAAAGTGACAAACGTGTTTGTGAATAGTCATATTTAAAGAACGATTGATATGGTCTACAGGTGCAATGGCAAGAAACTTTGAGTGGACAAGTTGCTGGTATATTAACTACACAGCGTGTTTTAATTGCATCGGCAAGTCTGAGCATACTCGCAAGCACATCTGCTACAGCTGACAAAGGCTATCCTCCAATATCCTCAATCTGTCGACTATGGTGCATTTTCTGTGTGTTTCTGTTTATTAAGAGTTCTGCATATACTGGCTTTCTGCAGCTTCTAGTTATGTCTGTCCTCATAGAACTTCTAGACTTCATGGAGATACTCTCTTTTGAAAATTTGTCAATTGTGATCATTATCCTTGACTTCTAAGCACTTCAGATCACTTATGTGGGTGGGCCCATCATTGTTATATTCAACAGCCACATCTGTGATGGCACTCGGCTGGGATGGGGTTGCTCGGCCTCTTGCACGAATTGGAACTCCAAATGCTGGTATGTGTATTACATGGTTTTTGGCTCTGGAAGTTTGACTTTGAAGTATTCTGAGTGTTTCAATCAGAAAATGTTATTTTTTGATGTTTGGAGAATAATGATGGGCATATATTTTGAATCTAGATTTGAGTACTTTGCTTTTTAACCCTGCACCTCACCTGTTTGTTTGAGTAACTTTTGAGGTGTCACTTGGATGACATTTTTGCAGCTTTGATTGGAGCTTTAAATGATCGGCTGCTCTTGGCATGCACTAATGACCCCAATCCAAGGCAAAAGCAAGGAGTGGAGATCAAAACTCGACTTGTTGGTCTGTTAGAGCCTTTAGTTGTTGGTTGGACCACTATGCGGAAAGCATTTGAACCTAAGCTTGATCTTTTGGAGATTATGTACCAGCTTACCTCCAGGTATGTGCATTCGCAAGTGCAGTAACTTTAATTGCGTTGATGAAAGAATCGGGTTTTTGGTAGATCACTCTGCCTTCTTGCAGTATGTGGTATCTTGCTTATTATATATCTGGTATTACTTATGGAAGTCTCAGGAATTGACGGTGTATGACCTTTCCCTGGATTGTTACAGTTATGACAGCTTGCGTGTGACGTCTCATACCCTTGACGCTTTAGCAAGCGGCTCCACAGTTTGTGCAGAGCTTGCAGTAGAATTAGCCCAGGCAGGGCCACAATTCACTCAGGTTTGTATAATAACCCTTAAGATCTGAAAGCCCTCAGTGTGACATTGGTTGCGTAATTTGATTTTCTCCACATTAATGGTGATCATAGAAAGCATCATCTGTGGTTGAGAAGTTTTTACAGATTGAAAGAGGTGTTATACTCTTTTTATCTTAATATCGGGCTTACAATTTTTTGCCAAAACTGTGGGTCGAATATGATCACAGTAGTGAGGAGGGGTTTTGACAGGATTTCATGCAAGCCAATACCACTTTACTGCTCATTGCCAATTAGTTCTCTTAAATACTATGTCGTGTTGTCTTTGTTTCATACTTTTTTCCATAATTTTTGGAGATGTTTTGTTCAATGTCATTTGCAACAAAAGCTATTTATGCAATCGAACTTGGCCTACAGTGGCTCTGGACGTGGATTTTGTATTACGTACGACATCTGTACTGCTCGCGGTGCGCAAATGAGTCTGCATTAGATTTACTGTTTGTTTCTGAAAATGTCAACTGCCTTCCAACTGGTTACTGAGTTATGACATCCTGTCGTGTTGTTGTTTCAGGAACTGCGCTGCAATTATGCAATTAAAGCTTGCCGGTTTCACACTGCTTTATCCATTTTAAAGGACGAATTTATTCGGTCTCGGGATTATCCTCGCTGTCCACCGACAACGCGATTGTTTTTGCGCATCCAGGGCTTGGGTCGTGCCTGTATAAAGTAATTTTTTTGTCCGGCTGCATTTATTATAAATACTACTTCTGCACTTGAAATTTCTCACAAGTCTACTCCTATCATATATGTCGTTACATTTTCAAACCTTTTGTTAGCCCGTGTATAGGCATGTCGAATTGATATATGCCAGAGGTGAAGGTAGTTTTGCATGGCTCTTAGAGTAGTTTATTGAGGGTGCTCTTTCGTTTTTCGCTGCTACCAATTGAGTATGTCTGATGTTTGGTTCGTTTGTATGGTGCAGTTATGCGCAGTTTGATATGGCAAAGGAAACTTTTGAGGTTGTCTCAGATTATGAGAGCATGCTGGATCTGTTCATATGCCATCTCAATCCAAGTGCATTGAGGATTCTCGTCTACAAACTCGAAAGGGAAGGGATAAACCCAGAACTACAGCGACAGTGTGAGAAGATTTTAAGCATCAGGTCTGCTGGATGGAGTCAGGGAATGTTCAAGAATTTTGCAGCCGAGAGTATGATGCCTAAAGGACCTGAGTGGGCTGGCGGAAATTGGGAGATTAGATCAGAGTCTGATGGCAAGAAAGCCATGGACTGGGAACTGAATAATGAGGTGACAGCGTACATGAAGACCCCTAATGGTCCCATTCCAACTATCACTCCTGACCATATTGGTGTATATTTGGGGACCTTAAGAGGACGTGGAACAGTAGTAGAAATACGAGAAGACACGCTCACAGTATTTGGTAAGTTTCTAAGAAATGGATGCTTCAAATTTTTTGCTACTTGTATCACGAACATGAAGGTTGAGTTATGGTGTTCTGTGTTTTCAATGAATACGTCCTTTAGAATTCACTGTTACAGATCAAACCTTTTTTAAGTGTGCATTATCCATAATAAAAGGCAAGTTTTCTTGTGCTGAGCATGCCGCCACGTATATTGTTTAGGTGCAAACGGACAGAGAGAGACCCTACCAGCTGCAACACAGATGGATATGGTACCTAGTAATGTCACTCCCACCAAAGCACCCTCGCCTGGAATGCCAGCAGGTGGCCAGCCTGCTTTGGAAGTAGATTTGCAAGCACGCGCTGCAGAGGAATTTGCGAAAGGTTTGCGTACTGGGAATGATGACAGTAGCGATGAGGAAGAAGCAGCTACCAAGACCAGCAAACCCAAATTCAGAATCCAGATCAATGCAAAGCCTACAGGTGCTACCCCAGTGGATACCAACTTGTTAAGAGCAGCTACTCAGCAGTTTAAGATTGGCGACGGATTAATGCCTGGAAGACCCTCTGTCTCCAGGCCACCCCAAGACCCGTTCCCTCCGCTAGCTCTTCCTGCCCCAGCACCATCTATGGTGGCACAACAACCGCCCGTCTTTCCGCAACCTGAAGGAAGTGGACAAGGTTCAGCTCCCATACCAGAAGATTTTTGGAAGCAAACTACCTCAGCGACAGCTGTTGCCAAAGCTTTTGAACAGACAGGTACGGTGCTTCCTCCAGCCATTCCCGGAAGCCAAGGAGGTCCGCCTCAAGCCTCTTACGAGCTTCCTGGTGGAGGCGTGCCACCTCAGCAACATGAAATGTCATCTCCTGCCTTCGGTTTACCTGGGGGTGGTATTCCACCGCATCCGTTGAGCGCTGCTGAAATCGCCGCTGTCAACTTGAAGGAATTGGACAATAGTTTAGATCCAGCAGCGGCAGCAAGAAAGAAGCTACTATTGGAGCAGCAGAAGCAGCAGCAGCTACTTGACCTCGTTGGTGGTCCCAAACCTCAAGCCCCTCCTCCTGTTGCACCATCGACTGCTTTTGTTAAGCGTAATCAGGTAACTTTCATTTCAAAGATTCCTGGTATTGCCCTTAGATGTTTAGGGTGAAACACACTCGTCTATAGAGCATTCTCCAACTTAGTAATCAGAAAGTCAAATCATCTTACACGCAGGGTTGAGGTGAGGATTTGCAATTGTCACGCTAATTCCGCTTTTGTACATATGCTTAGATTCCTCGCGGAGAACCAGCTGCTGTTTGTTTCAAAGCTGGACTGGCCTACATTGAGCAGAATCAGCTGAAGGAGGCTATCTTGTGTTTGGATGAGGCTTTTCTCGGTTTGGCCAAGGAGCGTTCCCTTGCCGTGGATGTCAAACCACAGGCTCGTATTATTGCACAGTATAAGGTTGCTGTACAGCTTTTGCAGGTAACTAACTCGCTCAATTCTTGGAGTCAGCAATCTTTCTTTCTTTGTCTTTATTGTGTGTGTGTTGATACCGGTTCCATTTGTTATATTTCTCTTCACCATTCTGATTTCTTCTAGAATTGCGAGTTATGGAACGAGCTGACAGTTCTCTCCTCACACTGGGACATCGTTTGCTCAGGAAATATCCCGATTGCAGAAAGTGGACGGGCTGGGATCTGCTGGTGCTCAAGAAATGGCCAGATTATCACGACACCTTAGCTCGCTTCCGTTGCAAGCAAAGCATCGCTTTATCTGCATTCGAACGGCCATCAAAAGAAACATGGACGTGCAAAACTATGCTTACTCGAAGAAAATGCTCGAGTTGCTCCTGTCGAAGGCTCCTGTAAATAAGCAAGGCGAGTTGAGAGCGATGATCGACATATGTATTCAACGGGGTTTGGTTGACCAGACCATCGACGGCGAAGAGGACCCATCACAGTTCTGTGCTGCCACATTGAGTCGTTTATCCACCATTGGACACGACAGTTGCAACGTCTGTGGCTCCAAGTTCTCAGCATTGGCCACCCCTGGTTGCACCATTTGTGGAATGGGTACCGTTCAAAGATCAGACGCGGTTGCAGGAGCCCCAGTATCGTCATCACCCTTTGCATAGTGACAGTGTAATTTCTCAAATTTTCAGTACTGATGATTTCCTTACAGATGGATTTTCCTGTTAGGTGTAAATTAGTCTGCTTGACCTTTCGACTGGAGGTTGGATCTTTCGTGATTGGTTTGTTTCTAGCGTCCAACAGACAGAAAATCGTGTTCAGCGGCACGAGAAATTGCACTCAAGTCTGATTTTTTACATGATTGTTACGTAGTGACAATCATGGCTGTAGACGAAATGATTTTGAATCACTACTACTTTTTGTCAATAATGCTATAAAATTGCAGGGTTACTCAAACTTGTCCATTGATCACATTTGACTCTATATCTAACTTCATAAGGCTAAATCAGCTCTCTGCAATTCCGAATAGTTTTCTATGCAGGACTGGGGGCTCTTCTACGAAGGAGCTCAAGTCCATGAACGAATGAGCTAAGGAGAAGTCTGTAAGTTTATTGCTTTCTTTTGTACTCCTTACAGACGGAGATATGGTAGGTTTAGGATGAATGGAGTCAGCATCATCCAATTTCCCTTCAGCCCTAAAATTCCAGGCATCGCTTCCGCATTCTTTCCATGGAAAGCCCTAAAGTAATGCGCAAGCTGAATGCTCTTCGTATATGCTTAATGGGGAACAAGATTAGTTGAATTTTAGGGTTAGTTGCATGAACTATCTTAAGGTGGAAATATTGCCATAAAATGGCTTTTATATGTAGTTTTCTGTGCAGTATCAACTGCGAATTCATTTTTAGTACAAGGGAAATTATTCTCGGACGGCAAATAGAGCCAATGTAACAGCCAACGAACACTGGTGCATGTGGAGATGGACAAGATTTTCGATGTGGAGCATCAGTTTTCCTGCTACGGCGGGTACCGCAAGTCGAAGATCCATGTGATGATTCATGCCATGTTTGTGTGGCCCATGTTTTTTGGAATCCTGCTTTTGCTCTCGTACAGTCCCTCACTGTTTCCCAAACCCGCGTGGATTGACCGCTACGTGCCCATTCAGATCGTCGAGCACATGAATTGTAACTATGCTTTCGTTGCAGCAGCCATGTATTCTGTGCTCTACGTTCACTTGGATGCTCTGGCGGGGTCCTTGGCGGGCACTCTAGCGATGAGTTGTTGGATTGGTGCTTCAGCCGTTTCCAAAAAAATCTCTTGGGATCCGGCATGGAAGGTGAGTTACTCATACAACCCTCGATTATAAGTATCTATACCTGAGTCGCTGTTTGAGGATTCCAATACACCAAAAGTTTGCATTATTTCAAGGGGAATTTGTAGGGAAGGCCACAAAATCACAAAATAGTTATAAATAGGGACACAGTTTGAATGTGACTATAAATAGGGACACGCTTACAATATTACAACTACTCTTCACTCACTGCTTATTGGTAATCACCAATTATTTGTGTCACCAAGTGCTTTCTAGACGTATGTGGGCTTTGAATCCCTTATGCCACACTTTCTAGAGCACATTCCATCTATCATAATATTTCATGGAGGCAAACTGTTTTTAACCTTATGGCTTGCCAGTTAACAAGTAGCAACAGTATTATACTTGTGCCCTTATTTGTAATATTTTTGTGATTTTGTACTCTTAAGTTGTAAATTCTCCTTATTTCAGTGTTGTATGTGAAGGCTACGAGGGTTCTTTGCTTTATTGGTATATGACCTAAAACTTACACAAACTCTGATGCCATTGTCGAAGTCCTGCTCACTTTTGTTGCTTATAGGCATAAGTCACAATTACCAACCCTGACCTTCTCTGTCACGTCAAACGCTAGAGACTTGCCGAGTGTGAAGTTTCCAGAATGACAAAGATGGAAACGTGTGACTATATTTGTAAACATTGAATAATTATTCAGTGTAATGTAACCTAAGTTGCATTTACTGGACTGTAACCAAACTGTGGTGGGATTGTAAAATTAGCTTACACCCTTTCCACTCTTGCACAAAGTAAATGTGAAGTGCTATTACATTGAAGAATTAGCCCGTTTTTAAGCAGATTTTTCTTTTGTCAAGTATGCAGGTAGATGAGCCCTCATGAATACATGTTTATTTAAGGATGGGATGAATAAAAGTAAACAATCCACTAGACAAAAACGTACAATAAGCAATTGGCCCACTACAACTGCAAATGTCTTGAATGACTGTAATTAGGTCATTGTATAGTTGTTTGTTTAGGACATTTGCAGTTATTGTGAACCATTAATTTAGGACATTTTTTTCTTCTAGTGATTCTTACAATAGCTTTACCTGCCTTAGCATATGTAACATGTGCTTAAGATTGTACAAATTGATAGAGTATGAATTCCAAGGGTCTTCGAGCAAACCCTAAAGAGATAATGTATGATTGATGTATGGTTTTTTCAGGTGATTTTGGCAGGAGAGCTTGTGTGTTTTACAGCCCAGACCATCGCACGAGGGCCTCCAGGGGTCAGTACAACAGTGACTTAATAATTTGCTTCCAATCTTTTTTTCAAAATCCATATAAATTGGGTACATTTTGTTAATGCACTTCAGCCACACCGTGCCCACCATGGCTCTTGCTTTGCAAAAAAAACTGGTCATTATGTACAGTACAGGAGAAACCTCTTGGAATCCTGTGTAATGTAGGTTTTTACGAATTTGAGACTGTAACATAATTTCGTTCACTTGAAATGGGTTATGATTATTACGTCTACATGATGCAGGTATCCCATGCAGGAATTGTGGAAAACTTTGGTCAGATGCTTGTTTTGGGACCCTTCTTCATCATACTAGAGGTATGTCTACTTGAACTCTTGTCTTAGTGGTAGCCAGTCTAAGTCTGCCCTTCATTGACATGGACAAATATTTACCTTTTGTAGTTGTTTATGTTGACTCTTTAAATGCTCCAAAACATCTATAGAAAAACACGAACTGTAGGGACATGATTTTAAGTTATTTTAGCACTATAATTAATCTAAGTATGGAGAAGGCTCAAGAGTGGGGGAATAAACTAGTGCTTTTAACCCCTAAAGTTCTTTGACTACGTTTCACCAAAAAAACACTTAAATGAGTTGTTCTGATAGCAAAGGTAAAAATAAGAAAGTGTGAAATGGGATCTTGGTGCAATTTACCATAGGATCTAGTATTAGACTACTTCATTACGCTTCAATAAAAAGATGAAATAACCTTGTCACACAAATTGTGAGATTATAAGGTTTGAAGTGAGAAATTTTTTTTTGAGGTATTCAAATTTTGGGCAGCTCTAACTTGGGAAGAAATTTGCACCAATTAATTTCACTCTTCTTCTTGTAAGTTTTTTAGATAGAATTTTATAACAGAGATAGTCTTACACCTAAAAACTTTTATAACATTTTGAATTGAGGATCACATACTAAAATGATCAAACAGGGTACTCGCTTTAAGAAAACACTCATACAAAGTTGTTTTTTCAACAATTTTGGTTTCCACATTCAACAGTCTTTTCAAAATGTAAACAGTAGAGGTTTAGATTTTAGCTAATCTTCAAAAGAAGGTAAAATAAAAAATGAAACCAACCAAAAATTGTGACTTTGCCAAGCTTGATCAACATATGGCCATAATCTAGGCCTCTTTAATTTACGTTTTCTAAAAATAAATGCACAAATTAACAAATTAACCCTTTATGATGTGCACAAATTAAGCCCATTGGTTCCTTATAAAAAAAAGGTTGCACTTGGCATATGCCACATGACAATCATTGTGCAATTTTTGTGGCAACAAGGCCACCATGTTCCTTAGCATGGATTGAGTTGAATCTGACTTCTCTATTTTTAAACTCTCAAAAGATAAGCATTATAAATTGTTGACTAATCTCTCACTTGAGAGGGTGTTGAAGTGCTAGCAATTCCATGCTTTGTCACATTTAATATGACATGAAATATGCAAGTATAAAAAATAAGTTTGTTCATTTATGACAATACACAAATTAACTTTCATGACGTGCATAAATTAAACTAATTTGTTAATTTATGAAAAAACGTAAATTAAAGAGGCTTGCCATAATCCATATCCACCTAAGGTGAAGTAAAGGGCAGTATGCAAATACAATTGCCTTCATGGAATGAGGTTGGGTCAAGGTTTGATAAAGAAATATCTTTGCCACTCAATATTTGAGCAAGATTCCAAAATTATAACTGCAATGTGAATAATTGTGCCCGTCATGTCTCTATCATGACTATTTTTTTACAAGTTGAAATGGGTTAAAAATTGTTGCATTGAAAAGATACTCCTTGAACACACATCCTCTATTTTTTTTGTAAAAATGCATTCATTGTTCTATAAATAGTAGCGTGCCCAAAATTGCTATGCTGCCAAAAATAAAACATTGTTTGATCCTTTAGGGGTTAAGGATTAGCAAATCTGTACTCTTTGCTTTATCAAAGCATGACCAAGGGTTCATTGCACTAATCAAGTTTTATGGCAAAAACAAAAGAAGGCATCTTGTATTCTATACTTAGAATCTTTGCAATCAAAATGTTAATAGAAAACTCAGTTTTTTTGTTTTGGTTGCGTTGATGACTTCACTTTTTTGTTGATTTGAACAAAAATTTGTTAATTTTTGTCCTAATTCAACAAAAAAGTGAACTCATCCACGCAACCAAAACAACAACAAAACTGAGTTTTTTATTAGTGAAGTGGATGGTGTTATTAATTTCCAACCTAACAAGAATTCATGCTTATAAAGAGGATTATGGATTATGAACTTTGTTGCACCAACCAACAAAAAAGTGATGTGATTGCTTCAAAACTTGAACTTAGTACTTTAGATAGAAACTAGGAAAAGGTCTATAACTACACATAAGGTAGCAGCACCTATGCTCACGAGGGTCCCCATGGACATTACCTACTCCTATGTCAAATTGTTAAGGATTGACAAATACAAAAAATTAGTTATGGGTGACTAAGTGATGGTTGTGGGTGCCCCATGTCATTATTTAAAGACTCCTCAAGTTAGTAAGTATTATGAGCGTACAAGCACACTATAGACATCTCCTACACACAACTTAACATTCTCAATGATTTTGAACTTTGAAAAATCTTTGTTAACAAATGTTTGCAATTGAAACTTTAAAATTGATGTCAATATTTTTTGATTTCCTCTTGCTAACTTGACAATATTTTTTTCAAAGTTCATCAATTGATTTTCTACTCCAAAATCCTTAACGTCACGCTTATGGGTGCTGCTACCTTGTCTACCATTTTGGTGGTTTGGTTGATGAATGGTGCAGGTTTTGAACTTCGTGGGGTATTTGCCATATGATGGGTTTGGATCAAGGGTGCCAAGGAACTTGGCTGCAAGTTGCTGCGATGATTGTTGTACTGGTCAAAGTTCAAGCTCCAGCGACTCTGATTGTTGTGGTTGATGATAAATTTAAATGGGATTTTGTAGGTGCTTGTATGACTTTTTGGTAGGGTTGTATTTCTTGAAACATTGTTAAGTAGATATTTCTTCAAAAATAAATAGAAATTGCATCAAACCTACTTTGATTTGTTTATTTTGGATAGCTATGGAATTAACTATGAATTTTGAAGTTAAATTGGCACATTCTTCTTTTTGCAATGAAATGTTTACATAGAAACATCAAATGGTTAGTCATTTGTCAGAGGAATTGAAGCAATTTTAGCACACCATGCCCTACAGTTTTTGAAAACGTGTAAATCAAAAGTCAAGTGAGATTGATTTATTAATGACACATTGAATAACCACTAGCATTTTTGTTATGGTCTATTTGCAACATCATTGCATTCTTTTTGAAATTAAAAAATGATGCCTATTCCCATTTATTTTATGTAAAGATATCTACAAATGAGTTTCATGGTTCTTGCCTTCGGTTCACAAAAAATTGTTTAACATTACACCAAATGCTACGATTATGGTATCATTTAAAAGATAATCAAGTCAAGGTTTTGTATCAAGTTTCAAAATCCTAAAAGTTTGAATTTTGTGTTAGTTATCAAAGTTTTAATAAAGCAAGGTCAATTATAAGCTCAAATTTGCAATTGCCCTATTATCACTTCTTAAAAGATTTTGGCCATCTTACATGATCATATTTGTCATTTTCATCTTTAACCTTTTGCTTCCTTTCCTTGGCCTTTGTGGTCATTTGCAAGTGCTAGCTAAATTGAAAAAAATTCAATTTTGGTTTTTTGTAATTGACATTGATACAACTAAGGCGTTGAAGTTGTACATTGTATTTCTAATTGAGGTCTTCATAGCAAAGACACTCTATTTTTAGCAAATTTTGACCAAAGAAAAAAAATCTTTTTGTCTAGAACTACTCTTTGTGACAATGTTTCCAAAAAACATGCACACGATTAGAATATGTCAAAGCAGCAAAAAAATCTATATATCTTTTAACTACTTGCACCATTAATTAGAGAACTTCATAACATTCTGTAGCGCTCATTATGCTTGCCCTCCTTCTAGATGAAGAGTGTGGAATTTTCCACACTTTCATCTTGCTGGATGAAAGAGTGTGGAATATTCCACATCCATCAGTAGCTAAGAAGACACATGGCTGAATTTGTTAGAGAGTTTATGAAAAAGAGGCTCAGTTTAGTGTACATACGTCGATGTGGGGGCCAACCACATTAGAAAATTATATAAAAAAATAAAAATAAAAAAAATAAAAATAAAAACTTTTTTTTGTGTCATGATGAAGTTTGTGGATAATACCTGAAGAGAGGGAAAGGCAACCTCTCTTCAAGCTACTGAATGTTATGTTAAAGACCTTTCTTACAATATTGATAAACCCAAACTTGAAACAAATTCCTAAAAGATATGCATATTTGAAAACATAGAAATGGTAATAGGGTAGGAGTGATACTAGGGTAAACAACCTGACCCTCAATCTACGCTCAAGCAAATTATTGTTTTCTTAGAAATATATTTAGTATTCTTTGGATTTTCTCTGTGATCTTACTTACAGTATTGTTGGTGTATGTTTTAGAGTTTCACTTCATCAATATGCCAATAAGGTGCAGAGACTAATAGTTAGCATTACAAATTTAGGATTTACTTATTGTTTCAGTTGCTGTTTGGTAAACATGAAATGTACTTTTTCACTAGTATGTGGGCACATGATTTGCGTGAGTTGGACATGCATGGATAATACAACATTCAACTTAACAAAAAATCAATATCTCACAATTGGTTTAGATTCTAACATTGATACATGGTCATTTGGGTCTTTTTTTAAAACCAAAAATCAAAATTGTTTTCATCATAATGCTATTATCTAATACTTCGCAATGGGGCGCTTGTCATTTGTTGGTTTTGTAGCATATGGTTGGAGGGTGTTTGGGTGTTTTATACTTGGGGCATCCATGTTGCTTCAACTTCCACCAAAAAATTCTAATAAATTTTAAAAAAGGACATGATTGGAGGGCACTTGATGTTTTAAAATTTGAGACATCTTTTATTGTTTCAACCTATATCAAAAATTCTAAAAAATTCTAGAAATGGGTGCAATAAGAAAAACCCTCCCACTTAGTAGTATAGATTTGTGATATGTCCAAATATTCATTCATGTTCCGTCCATCCAAGATTTTGGTGTTCATCCATTTCAAAAGCACGTTCAATATGATTTTATCATTCATTTCAAGAACTCTTTCCATCCTCTTATCATCTCATCATCCATCCAAAATCATGATTCCAACTTTCTTCTTTTGGTGATTTCAGTCGTGCAACTTTCCGTGTTCATCCAATACAATTGCAGTTTTTTTCTAGATTCATTCATCCACTTTAGCCGATCCATCCATCTAAAACGTAGAATTTCGTTTGTCTGCAGTTCCGTATTGAAGCAAGAAATTGTAAGCATTTCCTGATGACGTTTTTCCTGTAAGAACACCGTTTTCTGACGTGTCCGGAGTTCCCAAGTGACGGCCTTTATAAGAAACAAAATTTTGAAATTGATTTTGTAGATTACATGAATGTTGGATGCTATGATTCATTCTATTTTTATTAATGAGATGAAAGTTATAAGGAGTTTTGGTTTATTGGTAGTTATGGATTTTATACTCTAAAATAAACATTGAAGTCCTTTATTTCATTCAATTTTCAATATTTTGGAAACTAAACAAAAGCAAAGGATCTAAATTGTTTATTACAACATTAAAACCGTTGGGATTCAGGCATTTTTCATTTCCATAATGTTCTTAAGAATTTAGTGTTTTAAATCTTTCTCTTCTTCTTTTTATTTACTATTTTTTTCCCATGTGTTGTAACTCCAATTGATTTGAAAATTTTCAAGTATGTATCCAACTTGCCTTAGACAAATGAATCCAAAGATTTACAACCATTTTGGAATAATAGGTTCATACAAATATGACCCTGTGAAGTGTAGCTGCCCAAATTTTAGCAAGGATAAGAATTGACTTTTTGTCAATTCAAACTCAGATATTTTACTATTATAATCTACATGGTGGAAATTTTTGAATATTTTTTCACATCTTTTTAAACTAGTGTACTACAAAATCTTACAATTACATGTGTGCAAGAGTATTTTTTTCTAAATTTTGGTGAAAACCAAACTTGGTCCTTTAGGGGTCACACTTCACCTCAACTTATGCAACTTAACCCCCAAAGGACCAAAGAGCCCAATATGGCCAAATGAGGTTCTTGGAGGTGTAAAAGTAGACAAAAAAAGCATTGCATGCTCAACTTTAGGTCTACCACTCAAGTCCAAATGGAGTTGAAAGTCCAACAAAACTTTTGGATTGACTTGTTGTTCCTTGAAGCCTCTAGATTTTGCACCCAAACATTTGAATTTACTATTTTTAATATTAAAACTATTAGTGGGAGTGTATATAGGCATTGTACATTGCATTGTGGATGGAGGAATTTTGGATGGAATGGGTTGGAAGCCCACACTCCCATGTATAAGGGAGAAGGTTGGTGATGTGTCACTTTTTTTTCTCTCAATTGGGCAAGGTTTTTGTAGCACTAAAGTAGTGAGCTAGCTAGATCCACTTACTTTGAATGACCATAAGTTTTGAAGTTTTTTCCCATTTGAGGAGTTTTTTTTCTATCAAGTATAGCTAGACACGGTCTCATGGGATCAACCATTAAGAAGTTTTTTTTTTAGGAAAAAATTGCATCAAAGTCCAAAATCCATATTGTGAACTGCTACCCAAATTAACAAATATGAGATTCTCAACAATGGGAATTTTGCAAATTTACTTGGATTTGAAATCAAACTAGCCTTAGACTTTTGATTTGTAGTTGGGTATAAAATAACCGGTTTGGATTGTGTGAATACTTGTTCAACTTACTAAAAATTGAGAAAATGTGCTAAAAGTTCCATATTGGAGGTATGCTAAATTTTCTTAGCAAGACGCTTAGATAGTGAAGTACTGAAAAACTTGGATATGTACCTAGACTAGAACGCCTTCCCTAGAGAAAACGAGGCCAGCAAAACAAACGGATGAGGGCCTACAAAAAATACATTTGATCGAATTTGTACGGAAGGCGGCGGTTCGGCAATACAAAATAGAATCCAATCTCCAATTATTCTGGATTCAGCAGAAAAACGAGGATCCCGGAGGAGCACCGGCCTAGAAAATCACAGCAAGAAACAATGTATTTATCCCATACGGTTTGTGGAGTTGGAGTTTTTTAGCTGTGCACGAGTAATAGATAAATTGGTGGTAACTTTTCTCGTAAGAGACACTTCCTTATATGCAAGGCACTAATTGAGAGGAGAGTCTCCCAAATGAATGTGGGTTCGCCGATTGACGGTATTCAGGGCTATCAATACTTCCATCAAGGGCAGGCTACCTAATATTTCTGAAATTTTTTTATAGAGGGTTTGAACCAGTATCCTGCCGGGATTGCTTTAGCAATTATAACAAATATTTCTGGAATCTAACGTCGGCCAAGGATGAGCTCGTCCACTGTCATGAGTGTCTGTTTTCGGGCATCCAAGTCCTTCACAATTACTTTCCCTCGGTCCCATTCGGTTGTACCGAGAAGAATCAAACGCTTGGCCTTCAGAGTTTCGCAGTGTTTGAATATCCTGTGAAATGCACCAATAAATACCATGAGTACATACAAATATTTGTAGGCTACAAAACCCGATGTAGCTAGATTATTAGTATTTGATCCACTGGTGAAGAAGTTGTGTATGGATAAAGGAGAAGATAAATGTTGCCACGTTTGGTTACGTCACCTAAATCTGTGTGATTACTGCAGTTTCAGGGTTTACGGAGAGCATCCAGTCCAAACAACTCTCTGCATATGTAGCTTTTAAAGCAATGATGTTAAATTGGGATGTTTTGAGATTCTATATAAAAAGACAATGGAGAGTGTATCTATACAATACTTACCACTTCATTTTCTTGCCCTTCTCAAGGACCTCTTCAACGACTCGGCCGGCATTGCGCAAACGAGCAGCAACTCCTCTTGCAGGCCCCATGAGAGAATCCTCCAACGCCATCACAACAAATTCTACTTCGTGGGGGAACACATTAAGTAGCTTTTTTTCCTTCAAAAGCTGCATGCACCGATCTATATTCAGTACATTGCTTGTGCATAAGGCAGTCTATTAAACCAAGTTCCAAGATGAGAGAGGTGATCGCATCAGCCCACGAAGAACTGCTTAAAACATAAAGTAGTGTGCTCATAAACCGTCCATCTAAAGGCTGAAACTGAATTTTGGGGAGGTGAAACTTTTTGAACTATTTTTCAGTAATTTTTTCTTGAAAGACAAGAAGAATTAACATCTAACCCAAATTATTTCATATTTTTTGAAGCTTTGTGAAATTAGTTATGAAATTTTGAATTGGAAAGGCCATAGATCTCTAAAACCGCCCACCTCCTCAAATGTACAATACTTGTACATGTTGAAAACCTATGAAAAAAAGCATGTACAGCATTTGAGAAGGTGGGCAGTTTTAATGCCTGGACAGTTTATGAGCAAACTCCCTTAGTGCAAGAGCAAAGCTAGCATTAGAATCTGGGAGTGCTAACTCACCTCCACAATAACAGCATCTCCAAAACCAAATCCACAAGCAGGTGTGTCTGCGCCTCCATAGGTAGAGAGTAGCTTGTCATACCGACCACCTCCACAAATAGCTCGCAATTTCTTGTCCTTGTCAAAGTTCTACAACGTAGCCAAGGTCAGAACTAGTTTCCATAAATCAGACCCAAATCAAACAGTAGCAATGATTGTATTAGAACATGCCCTCACAGATAATTGATGTGTTTGTCGTCACAGAACTGTCCATGAGGGTTTTCAAAAAAGTTGTGCACCAAAAAAGTTTGGATCGGAAAAGTCTCACCTCAAATACAGTCCCAGTGTAGTATGCTAAGCCTCTCACAACGGAGGCATCAGACCGTAGCCAATCCTGGATACCGTAGTCCTTTGCGCAGGCAAACAGTTGCTTCAGTTCTGTCACGGCACCACTGTCTGTCCCAATTAAGCCTGCAATCACCAGATAAAAGTTCAATGAAAGAATTCCACTATCAAATTCACAAATGACACATTCATCCAAAACATTGGTTAGTATAGAAAAGTGCAACAAGGCAGCAAAACATCATTATGTAGATTATATTTATTATAATAGCATTAAAGTTTCTTAGATATTACAATCGTGTCGATTTGACCACTAACTTTGAGTCAAGTAGAGCTTATATCAGCATTCATATTAAAATCACTTTCAAGGCATTACCTTCAAGATCATCAAAAGATTGAAGCGTAAGTGCTTGCAAGATTCCTTCAATGGCTATTTTGGGAACGCCAGCTTTATCTAGCTCACTCTCCACTTCTTCTCTTGATTTTTATCCAACTAACACAAAGATCAGCAAAAAATAGTGAGCCTACAAAGGCTTGCTCTTGAAGGAACTAAAAACTTCTTCAATTGTGTCTAACAAGCATTAAATGGAGCCTTACACCCAAATCTTATTTCTCCGTGTTAAGGATAAATACAACATCATTGAGGAAGATAGAAGTCAGCAAGAATCATAAGATCTACCGATTAAAGACCTACATGTTCTAGATAAATCATAGATTTCTACAAACAGCACAAACTAATGTGCAAGAAAACGTGGCAGGTACTCTTCTAAGAGTAAAAGAGAAATATGCTATACCTCATCAACAATTACGCAAACAGCTGCAAAGGAGTCAGGCTGGATATTGTACTTCTCTAGAACTGCTTGAAGAAGTTGCATTGTACCAAAGACATGATGTTAGGAAGGTTCACACATCACTCTATTCACTTTGTAACAAAGAACAACTTAGTGTGATATTCAAGAGGGTTGACATAATATAAGGGGATCTGGATTGTTGATGCAGGGCCTATTGAACCAATAGGCCCTGCAAAACTTATGCAATTGTAGAGGTAAGTGCATAGAAGTTCAAACAGACCTTTCGGTTTGAAACTTTGATCCCAACATCATTAGAAGTAATGCCAAGCCTTTTGAAAAGCATCACGATGGCTGATAAGAGGTGAGCTTCAGCCTGTAACAACAACAAGGAAAGAAAACATTTAAAATTAAAACTGCAAACTTTCAGGTACCAAGGTGCTGTGCGTCAAGGTACACCTAACTTCCATAAAAGTATACTTGTGGCCTTTGTCCAAGTCTACATAGAATCAGGTGCATGTATTAATTTACTTGGAAGGGTCAATTATGCTTCTAAGAAGAAATCTTTTTAGGGTTCACTAAAGCTCACCTCAACACCAAGAACACCAATGATGTCCATGTTCCACTGATAGTGCTCCCTACAACGTCCTTGAGTCATTTGCTCATACCGCCAGCACTGGCCAATAGCAAACCACTTCAAAGGAAATGATTGAGCTTTTCTGCCATGCAAAAATACTAGAATACATCAAACCCTAAACCGAAACCATGCAAAAAGACTTGAATACGTCAAACCTTAAACCTAAAACCCTAACCCTAAAACCATGCAAAAAGACTTGAATTTGTCAAACCTTAAACCTAAACCCTAACCCTCAAACCTCAAGAATCACGTGATCAAAGGGCAAAAAGAATGAAACTTGATGAGAGTAAAAGGTTTAATCAATGAAAACTCATCCTTTCTGCAACACAAGGCGGGCCAAATAAGGTGTAAGCTTAGGTTGCAGCGCCACCTTTCGTCTGCCTTTATCTTCAAAATTATAGAGCTGCATTGATAAAGTGCAAAATGTTATCATCACTAGAATTTCATCACTCTACTCGATAAAAGTCACTCACAAATATATCAGCCAAAAATTAGCCCTAAAGTTACAAATGCTTGAATGTTTTATGCAAATAAATGCAGTTGTTCTTTTGTTGACATAAAATAGAGCTGAGCTAAAATTCTCAGTACTTGTCCAACGATTTCTTTGCCAGCTTTTCAAGTGTAAAGATCTTCAGATTCTAGAATAGGGAAGTCAACTTCCTTAAACCTAAATAATCTAGATACCTACACCACACCACATCAGAAAAACCTTAAACCCTAACCAAGTTGGACAAGAAAAAACCCTAAATCCTAAACCATAAGACAACCAAGTTGGACAAAAAAAATATGAGACAAATGTTTTTTTGACGGAATTCAAGGCCAATAGCAAGATTGATCTGATCCACGGCAAAAATGTCGAACCTCTCTAAAGTGGTTGAATAGCCATGCACGCATGCGCAATTCCTTGGGTGGAAAATCTTGGGTCCCTTGAAGAGGATCAAAGCTAATGCGGGCGCTAAAGCTTGCTGAGCTTGCTGACGACACCTCAAGGCCAGACATTGCAGAGCAGAGTAGAGCAGAGAGTGTGGATTAGGGTTAGGGTTAGGGTTAGACGTCACCATTAGTGTTTGGAACAGGAAACACAACAAAGATACAAATGAGATATATATAACCAAAATAAATAACAAGAGAGTTTATTCCCAAGTAGGTTTTTCCATATATACAATGAAGAGGGAGCATAGAAAGTAAAAGTCCTTCTCTATTATTGGTCCATGGGATTGCTTTTATTAAAGTAAACTCCAGTGAATTCTACAGACCAAATAGTAAACTTAGGTTGCTTTAACAATCAAGTTAGGTTGCCTTACCAATTAAGCTAGGTTGCCTTAATTACCTTGGCAAAGTTACTTCATGACTCACCCTTGACAACCTAGAGGGGCATGCAACTCTCTTAATCCCTAAAGGACCACTTGTACCTCTGAGGAACAAATGGGATTTTGGGCAAAGACATGCTATTACAATTTGTACTCAACTTCTATAACTTTTTTTTCTTCAAAGGTAGAGTTTTGCAAGAGCTATGTGAAGGAACAAATTTTACTGAATTTTGATATACGGTTTAAAAGTTATAAGGGTAAACAAGTGAATTTTAGTTCAAGGGGCAGCTTAGGCATGCCATTTTTGTTAACTTCTCCCAAAAGGAACCAGTGAAGGGATGACTCTTCATTGGAATCTATCCAAAGCAATAGTGTACTAAATAAACATATTATTGTATTTGATAAATACATTAACCTTTGAATTGCAATAGCTACTAGAGATTTGATTTTTTTTTCCAATTTTTCTTTCTGTGCTTGTCAATAAAGCTAAACTCATCTGATCTGCTACTTGGATTTTTATTTTCTTTAATATATCTTCAAAAAATTTGGTTGGCAAAAAACATTAGTGTAGTGTGAATTTCAAGTGCATGTTTGCAATGCAAGGCCATGGAGGGTGTGTTCTATGTCTTGGTTGGTCATGGAAACTTGTAGAGATTTGCCTAATAGGATTTAGAACATGTTGGACAAATCTCTTCAACACCTATAGTGCAAAAGTTGACTACCACATGTGGTCAAAGGCACCTAAAGTTTTTGGCAAGGGTGAGAAAAACTTTATGTACTACCTTTAGATGATCATATCTCTCAATTTGTATGGTCAAACTTCACAAAAAATTCATGGTGTGTTCTTGAATGAGTCTACCACAAGATCCTGCGATTGGATTTGTACTTTTTTTTGGAATCATTATTTTTTTGAATCAAATCATTAGAAATGGCAGTTTTGAGTTTTTTTTGAGAAAAAAATGTGCTTAATTGGTCCTTTAGAAGTTAATGCTATAATAATTCTTGATTCTTTGTAAAGTTCTAGCTTCCTAGCTTTGGCTTTTGTTGTTGCACCTATACTTTGCTTGTTTCTTTCATTATTTATCACAATAGGTATTGACAAAATTTTGACAAAAGTTACTATAGTATTGGGAAATACTTAAATAGTGTAGTTTATCAAGAAATTAGTATGGGTAACCTAAATGCACTCTCTGGTGTAAAGTACTCCAAATAGTGCATTTAGGTCGCCCCATACTAATTTCTTGATAAAATACACTATTTAAATATTTACCAATATTGTAGTAACTTTTGTCAATAATTACTGTAATGAATAATAAGGAAGCAAGCAAAGGTTGGGCACAATGACAAGCACCAAAGTTAGGGAGCAAGAAAGTTGGAACTTTAGATAGAATCAAGAATTGTTGTAGTATAAAGAGAGTTGCATATGCCTCTAGGTGGTCAAGGATGAGTCATGAGGTAACTTTGCCAAGGTAAAGGCAACCTAATTGTTTGAGGCAACCTAAGGCCCCGTTTAGATGAGTGACCGACCAAAAAATTCTTGAACACAATTGGTTGAAATTTGGGTTTTGACCGCTGCAGAGTTTAGATTGAGGGTTTGTTCGATATTTTTACATCCATTTTCACCAACCAATATAGTCACATCAGCATCCAAGATAGTGGAGTTTTGGGGCTTGCACCAAGGGTGGTACCAAACATGTCTGGCAGAGGCACACTCTTGGATGACATGCAATTATACATAAAAGTTTCCATCGGGTGAAACACTAGACACGATGCCGATTTCAGTGTCTCTGCCAGTTGCTAGTTTGAACTGGGCCTTAATGCATTAAGGTGGGCACATCCATAAGCGTTAGTGTCTCCATAAATGTCACCTCTAAAATCTTGGAAAATTTGTAGAAGTGAATAGATGTAATTACAAAGATGTACAACATGTGAACATGAAACCCTAGTGTTGGTTATGGGTATAATGGCAGTTTGCTCTTTCAGAATTCATAACTTATTCTCACAGTATCCAAATTATACATTCAAAAGTGCAAACTCATTATTTTTCAATTGCTAACATGGTCCTATAATTTGCAAGATGTTTATTAATAGTCGTCATGTTCAAAACCCTTAAACTAACACTTCTGGGTGTTCCTACCTTATTTGGTGTAAAATATTTGGAGAAGCAGCGGAGGGATGCAAAAAATTGGATGAAAGTATGGAAGTGGTGGATGGATGGGTGGATGGATGGATGGGTGGATAGATAACTGGATGTATAGATGGATGGGTGGATAGATAACTGGATGTATAGATGGATGGGTGGATAGATAATTGGATGTATGGATGGATGGGTGGATAGATAACTAGATGTATGGATGGATGGATGGGTGGATAGATAACTGGATGTATGGATGGATGGGTGGATAGATAACTGGATGTATGGATGGATGGGTGGATAGATTATTGGATGTATGGATGGATGGGTGAATAGATAATTGGATGTATGGATGGATGGGTGGCTAGATAACTGGATGTATGGATGAATGGATAGATAATTGGATGTATGGATGTATGGATGAATGGATAGATAATTGGATGTATGGATGGATGGATGAGTGGATAGATAATTGGATGTATGGATGGATGGGTGAATAGATAACTGGATGTATGGATGGATGGGTGGATAGATAACTGGATGTATGGATGGATGGGTGGATAGATAACTGGATGCATGGATGGATGGATAGATAACTGGATGTATGGATGAATGGGTGGATGGATGGATATAGCAACGTGGATGACAGTTCTGATCCGCCACTGCAACATTCAGACAGCGTGGTCGCCGTTCCAGCAAGACGACCAAAAACATGAAGCCACCCAAAAAGGTACTCCGTCATAAAATCTCTCTAGCGTGACCGCGGCACTGTTTTGTTTGCGGATTTGGCAATCGAGCAGATGCGATAACCGCAAACCGCTCCATTTCAGAAGCAAATAACCTAACCTGGTGATTTGCATCGGTGGCCCAATCAATGCAATCCCAGGAAAGGATTCATATCTTATGGTGGGCCCCTCAGAAACACTTGTGATCCACCTTCGGCGGTTAGCTTTCGTCCGTCGTCGCGACTGCGAGCTCTTTGCTGTGCTCGGTAAGCTTTAATCTCATCTCATGATGCGGCTACGGCCATAGCTCCGGTTACGTCACACGGAATTGAAACAGAAGCACAAAAAACAGAGTATTGCTCTTTTTTCTTTTCTCTCTCGGCCATGGATGGACGGGCATGGCAGACGAATGCGCATTCCCGAGTGATGTGGCATTGGCAACGGTGAATTCCGCAGCATGGTGATACCGCAGCAGCATGACAGAGCTCCTCCGTCGTTGGCTCCCTCCCAACACTCCACCACTCCTCCATTCATTGCATCGTTTTCAGAGCAACAACAGCCGTGTGCATTCCCTTCCTGGATTGCATCGTTTTCAGAACAACAGCCGTGTGCAATGCCATTCTTCCGGGGATTGTATAGCGGCGATGCGAGCTGGTCTTGGAATCCGGTGTCCTCGGCTATGGAGTCCTATTCCTCAGGTTGCATTTCTGGAATTAGGTCATTTCAGGGAACAAGAAATTAGGTTACGACGGTGGAAGCAGAGCGCTCGGTGGAAGCCTGTGGTTCGGGCATTGGAATCCGAGGGTTCCAAGCCATGGTTCCGAAGGTTTTTATTCGAGAACATCGAGATTCTCGATACGGAAGATGATGATGAATTTGCAAACCCTGAGCTGGACGAGGACGAGGAGGTGGAGTTTGAACCACGGGCGGATTGGCCGAGGTCAGAGAGTAGTGACGAAGTAGACGACGATGATGATAACAGCAGCAGCAGCCGTGACGAGGTCGACAGAATGCTTGAAGATGACAGACGATATTTCAGGTCACATCTCAAAACATGCTGGAATTCGTAGAGAACTGTCTCGTTGTGTAGTCTTGTGTGGTTTAGGGTATGCTGGTGATATGAAAACAGAGGTTTTGTGTAGTTTAGGGTATGCTGGTGATATGGAAACAGAGGTTTTGTGTTTTAGGTGGAAGATGAAGACGGAAGCGATCAATGAGCTGCGTGACTTCGAACGGAATCCTGAGAGCAACGATTGGGAAGACTGGCTGGACGATAGCTGGAACCAGTACGAGGATAACTTGCAAGGTGGCGAGGACGGGTGGTACGAGGCGTCTCCGAATTGGGACAAGGGCGGTGTTCCTCGTGAGCCTCCCACGAAGCCCGAGCGTGGGATGAAACGCACCATCAAGGAGCTTCTCTCTCGCATTCTGGAGCCTGAAGAGGAAGTGGAAGAGGACCTCCAATTCGAGGAGCGCGTTTTTAGGTTTACGTCTCGCACGACTGTAAGCTCTCATCGACTTTGTCTCTCTCTCATGCTCGTCCACTTTGTCTCTCTTTCGCTTGCTCATCCAATTGTCTCTCTTTCGCTTGCTCATCTACTTTGTCTCTCTTTCGCTTGCTCATCCACTTTGTCTCTCTTTCGCTTGCTCGTCCACTTTTGTCTCTCTCTTTCGCTTGCTTATCAACTTTGTCTCTCTCTTTCGCTTGCTGTTTCTGCACTATGGGTTTAGGGTTTACGGTCAAGTGGGCAAAATTTTCTATTAGAAATCACTCTATTGAGAGCTATTTAGATTGTATAAGTTTGAAATTTGAACTATCGCAACTGTTGTTCTTACAAACGAGCAGTCAAGCATCCTTCATTTTTGCTGTTTTGACTGTGTTTCTGCCAACTAGTTTTGCATTTCTGTTTGTCCTTTTTCAACATCCTGTGTGTTTTCTTGAGCTGTCACCTTCTCATATGTAATTGAGAAACGTTGGAGACGTGTTCAAATTGACACTGAGCTAGGAAGTAAGAATGTTTTTAAACGCTTTTCTTCGTAACTATTTGTATAATTAGGGTTGGATAAGATGCTTCAGAAAGCTTATTACTACGCATTTTAAGTAAGTCTTGTCTAATCCACATGAAAGACCTCTAAAATTGTACACAGGTCATTTTCTTCAGTGTCATTCATGTACCATCATACTATACAACAGATTAACTTTGAGACTGCCATCACGAAGTGAGAGAAGAGAAGCTTTTTGCCTGAACAGTTAATCAATCAGCAAACGGTTTGAGATGGAAACTATGGGTATTACTTTTTTCGGAACTGGTGATCCGAGTAAATTTATCTAAAGCTACACTTAACACATGAAGTTTGAATTTTGCATATAACCTACAAAACAACGTATCATTCACTATATAGAATCAATGGTGTAGTTTGAAACCTTGTTATGTGAAATCATTTTAGCATGCTACGGTAAATAGTCATTTCATCTCGTTTTTTCTTGCAGGCTAAATTTGTGGGGGTCCTGATTATTGTCCCGTGGATCACCGACTTCATTGTTCACGATTTTGTGCTGGCTCCATTTCTGAAGACGTAAGTGGAAGTTCCTTCACTGCTTTTTTTGTACAGCAGCTCTTGCACTGTAGAAAAAGTCAATGTTTGCCTTGCTTGAAAAGTAAACTTTGTCTCTCTAAAGAAATTTAAGATAGTTTGGAATGAAACTTTTTCTTAATGTGTTTTGAAGCTTACTATTTCTTTGATTTTGCAGGTATGTGGAGAAAGTTCCACTGGCTGCAAAGGTTTTAGACGTTAGGGAATCTCAGAAACTGAAAATGATCGAAGCACTTAAGTTAGAACGGCAGCGTCTGCGCTTTGAGGCCGAGATTGGTAAAGCCCCTCCCCTTTCCGATGACGAGCTGTCTGAGCACATCCGGGAGGAAGCGTACGTAACTCTGCTTTCTCTGTATTTTTTCCCCTTGAGAGCTGGTACAGACTTGTGTGTCGAGAACTCGTTGTCACAAATCAAACAAATATGTATGGATGTTGTTCTTTCCTTCTAAATGCCGAAGTCATTTTTGAAGCTATGTTCCGACCTAATAAAAAAGACAGAGCTTTAACAACTTTTTTCAACTTTTTTGGGAAAATTTCATGGATACCCCTGAAGTTTGCAATATTTACATAGATACCCCTGCTTTTTCAGAAATTGCACAAATACCCTTGGACCAAAAAATTAGGCATTTCTTTGTTGTGCTCGTACTTCCTTTATAACCAATGTTGAAGAAGGGAATGTAATGAAACAAAAAAGAAGCAACGTGTGCACAAAGGAAGAAGGGAAATGTCATGCACAACAAAAAAAATGCCTGAAAATTTTGGTCCAAGGGTATTAATGCAATTTCCGAAAAAGCAGGGGTATCTATGTAAATATTGCAAACTTCAAGGGTATCCATGAAATTTTCCCATTTTTTCTCTATCGTTACAAGATCTTTTGAGATTACTTAGAGTATGTTTCTAATAAAATCAAAAATTAAAGCTGTAGTAGGTTTTTTCAACCTCTTTTCAACATAATTGTAAACTAGATGCGTTGTGGACCAGATGAGAACAGAAAATACAAGAATGTCAACTTGAGAACATTTTATCTGAAGCCCATACAATCAACTTCTGTAATGAACCTAAATGTTTGCAGTAAAACTTCAGTAGAATAATCATCAATACCTATTCTTAAAGAATACTTAAGATGTTATAAAGAGACTTGACTAGTGATTCACGTGAAGTAGAAAATGACAAATAGCAATATGGTGGGATTTAATTGAGGTTCGAATTTTTGTGACACTTTGCGCATTTTTGGGTCAACTCGGAACTCAACTGTTAGATTGGGTTGCAAGTTCATGTGTAAAATTGTAAATTTCAGAGGGTCTGGATTTGGAAATCCGGCTGTTGTTTAGTCATTTCAAATTG
Source organism: Ulota crispa (assembly GCA_963920765.1). Taxonomy (NCBI): domain Eukaryota; kingdom Viridiplantae; phylum Streptophyta; class Bryopsida; order Orthotrichales; family Orthotrichaceae; genus Ulota; species Ulota crispa. The sequence continues at coordinate 12,091,493 of OY987245.1, forward strand.
TATTGAAATCCTGTATTTGTTGACTCAGGTTAGAACTTCGTGAGGAATACAGAGTGGAGAACAGGCAGGCATTTGCCTCCATTTGGTCAGATTTTATTGCAGGATTAACCATTCTAGCCCTGTTGGTGTTCAACCCTAAGCAGGTTCACCTCTTGTAACAACTCCATTTATTTCATTTCCTTTTGATGCAGTTATTTTTATGAAATCCTTTACTTGAGTTATCAGTTAAAAGGTTTTATGGTTTCTGCAGGTTGGGATCATGAGGTTGACAGGTCAACGATTATTCACAAATATTTCAGATACTGGGAAGGCTTTCATTATCATCCTACTCACAGACATATTTCTTGGGTAAGAAACTCATTTTCCCTGTTGATACTATGTTCTACCTAAGCCTTACTTTCTCCTCTGAGGTATTTTGTATCCTTTTAAGCACAACTATCGATAGAGTGATACTCTTATACTAGATTCAGTGTTCATGCTTGGTTTCAAAGGTCCATCAAGGCATCAAGCTGGTTCCCAAATAAACTTGTGAACACAAACGCTGATATTGCATTTTGGTTTCCCAAGATGGCTTATCTACTAGTGCTATTACATTCATGGTTTACTATATGAGTTTTTCCACCGAATTTATTATGCAAGAAAAAGCTCCATGGTAGAGGTAGCTAAGAAAGTTGTAAATAACCTTTGTTGGTGCAGATATCATTCAGAATCAGGCTGGGAGACGGTCACAGAAATGGTTCTGGAGCATTACGGAATTGAAGTCTCCCAAGCGGCCATTTACACATTTGTAGCCATAGTGCCCGTCACAATTGATGCATGCTTCAAGCTCTGGGTACGTGGCACCAACTTCCCTGCTATTAGCTAATATTTAAATACCTCATGTTGTTCCATTTTATCATTCTAACTCCTATATTTACAATGGTCGTCTCTGAGTTGGAAATCAAATAGCTGTATTTAATGAATCAATCCTAAAATAGTTACCACGTCATAAGGTGGGGAGAACCTGGAAGTTTTTGCTAACCTTTGGTCCATATAAATTGCATTGGGAGATTCCTGGGTCCAATCTAATCCATATTTGGAGAGCTTAGTTCTAGAGAATGTGACATCAAAATCCCTCAATCACCATGGCTATGTCCAATCTAATCTACTTTTATAGTCCATAATTAGTTTATTTCAACTGAGTGGAATAACATGCAAATCGTGGGAATGTCTCCTTATCTTCAGAAACGTACATATTCCGAAAGTCCAAAATTTACTAACTATGCTAATGAAACAGTTTTGTAATTTAGTTGTTGCTAAAAAGTGGTTTCCTTTCACACAAAGAAAACAAGCAATCAACTATTTATTAAACATTCCTAAACATATACATGCCGTCTGATACAGTGCACCTTTTTTTTAATGTTCAGTTTTATAGCTATCTTAAAAATGTGGTAAACAGAGAACTTTTCAATTTTAGACATGAAATCAGCGGGTTGCTGCAAACTAATGATGCAAGATGTGTCTTTTAATGCAGGTTTTCCGCTTCTTCAGGACTCTGTCTCCATCTGCAAGTGCAACATTTCGGGAGATGCAGCGGCATTGAAACACGTGTACTTTTATGAAAAATTGTGGGGATATGTTCTAAATGGATTGTTGTCCTTTGAAAAGGACTTTTTATTAGTTGAAGGGTAATATTAGGACGCTAGTTGTGTCAACCTGGACAATTGGCTCTCTGGTTGATTGGGTTTTTCCTGATTCAGAAGGTTTTGTTTGGTTTTGTAGGTATGTTTTAAGTATCCCATTCAAGGATACATTACAAGTTGGGCCTGGGATTATTTTGTATCATATTTGTCTGGTGTGCAGTAATGAAATTGTTGCACATTTTTCTCATCTGCCTTGTTTTGTCCTTTTAAAGAAATGATTGTCCTTTTAAAGAAATGATTGTCCTTTTAAAGAAATGAAAGGAGATAAATCTCTACCGTGTAATCTGACATGAGATTAGGTCTTGCTTTCAGCGTTTGTCTTTATAGTTTTGTAAGTATATTCTTGGCATGTCTGAAAAATTGTCTTGTTTTGACCCTGTATAGTACCAGAAAGAAAGTATACGTAATCCACCTTATGGCATTCAAAGAGGCTTGTATGACAAGAATATATTTGGCACTTTATTCTCATATTGTTAGTATCTGATCTTCTTGCAAACCCACTTGCAAATTTTAGCTACCAAAAACTAAATGCTTATTTTTGGTGAATTATTTCAATTAATATTCACTGTTTTAAATGATAATTGATTAAAAAACATTGGTGATGAATTTTTGAGATTTCATTGCATGGATATGTAGGAAACATCCATAAGCACATTATTCATTTTAACTAACATCCTCAAAAAGTTTCAAAATTCCTTCTATAGAGATTTTAATGCAATGGTGATCATGACAAAATTTAGTAAATAGATATCTCTATTTTTTAATTAGCATTTGACAAAGTAAACATATCATCTATAATCAAAATATTTTGAAGGATCTAGTTGGATTTCTACAAGTAGTTCCAAAATGATAAGCTATCTATGGCTTACCTAGATTTAAGTTCTAGAATGACAGCCTTATGTAAAGAGTAACCATATTAAGTACATAATTGGTATTGAGTGCTTCTACCTTATATCTAGAAAGTGAGAAACTCCAAGCGGACAAACTAGAGCAAAATTCCATTTTCTTCTTCAAGATCCTCAAGGCCACTTCACACTATTGCCAAAGGTCAAGAGGTTGTGGGTTTCCATCAATGAGATTGCAAAAAACTAAGAGTTTGGCCTCTTGACCCTTCACATTAGAGGCCAAAGTCTGAAGTTTGTCGTCCACCAAATTGCCTACATGGCAGCACTTTATCATCCAAAGTGATGGCCTCTTAAAGGGAAGTTTGGGTTTAGCAAAAATGGAGACCCAAACTATGGTTGAGAGGCCGTCAATTTTAGCATTTATTGCCTATTTTCAGCAAATTTTCTTGACCTCTCAACAAAGTTTGGCCACTCAATTTGACAGCCTCTAGACTTAATTGGTCATAATGTGAAGCAGCATTGACCAATCTCAGCTCCTCATCATCTCGAATGACGTTGCGACACACTTGCTTGGAGTCTTGGACTACGAAAGGCTTTTTCCCAATGAAGTCAAAAACACCATATTAGGTGAACTAAGAAAAATAATACATTTTGAGACTTTCACTATTTCTGTCATTATGTACAATTTAACATATTACAAAACAGCAAGTGAGAATTTTCTTGTACAATAATGAAATCTCAATGATTGGCTCCAAAATTTTCAAACAATTACAACTTTGAGCTATAGCTATGCCTACACTTACCACATGTAAGATTAAGGTGGAATAGAAAATGTTCTCTCAATTTTTCACAATTTACCTAAGGTAGCAACACCTATAACCATCAATGTACCCATAACCATCATTGTACCCATAACCATCACCTCTAAAATTTTGGAAAATCTATGGAAGTGAATAGATGTAATTACAAGGATGTACAACACGTGAACATGAAACCTTAGTGTTGGTAGTAGGTGCAATTGCAATTGGCGCTTTAAAAATTCAGAGCTTATGCTCACAATATCCAAATAATACATTTGAAAGTGCAAACATATCATTTTTCTCTTGCTAATAGGATCTTATAATTTGAGAGATTTTTATTAATAATCATCATGTTCAAAACCCTTAATTTGATGGTTATGGGTGCTGCTACCTTAACCCTTGAGAGCCTAGAGTTTTTCTGTGCTTTTGAGGAGGCCAACTAGGTTTTTTCAATTTAACTCCACACATTTATCCAAAAATTACATCCACAATATTTATAACCCCTCTCGACTCCATCACAACCTCACTCCTAGAAGCTTTTGTACACCCTAGTCCTTTGTACAAGCCCATCTATACTCAAATTGAACTCATTTTCCAATTTCAATTGACAAGATCCCGTCTCTGGAGTGCTCTAGGGTTAACCCTTGAGCGCCCATGAGATATTATAATGACTCTCAAAAAGCTGGGTCAACTCAATTTTGATTGATATAATCTCATTGCACGTTTGGTGAAACCACTTCCAATTGAGTCTAGCATGATGGAGACGCTTTCCACTAACAATTCATATGGTTAGATCTTGTGAATTGTATTTTTCAATCCACAAGGGCACTTTGATTGCACAGAAGTCAAGTTTTTTTTGTTTCAACTCTGGGCCCTCAGGGGTTAACCCCTGAGCGCCCGATCGACATTATACTATCAATGGGCCCACAAACTTTATCTCACTTTTTCTCTCAATCCATATGGTAAAAACAATCATGGTTGGTCCCCATCAGCAAAGAAGATAGTCCTTTTTCAAATCCTGCAATCACTTTTTCTGAATGTATTTTTCCAAACTGTGGTGGTCATTAAACCCCATTTTCTCTTGTATCCCAAAATAACTCTGGGCGTTCAGGGGTTAATATGGTGTTCAAGCTGCTTGTGTTCTCCAACAGCTTGTTCACCTTGTTGTGTTGATATCCCTGTACTGCACACGATGGTCTGTCTGTCAATGTATTTTCCATGTTCTCATTGACTGTGCTTGTACACTTTTGTACCCTCTCAACAGTCTCAACTCTCAAGCTCTCTTAGAGTCCCAGTCCCTCGCTCTCCCAGTCTCTCTCTCTCGCCCTGTCTTGTCTTTCCAGATCAGTAATACATGTCCCGACACAAACTGCCAAATTTGGTCAGGTTCAGTCACTGGTACTTTGGACCAAGGTGAGTACGACATGGGGGTGGTCAACCTCTGCGGTACTGTTTTATACCAATCTCTCGGAAAAACAAGGCTGGGACTCTGGTCCAGTGAAATTATTTTGTGCTAAATCTCGATTTTTTTGCTACACCAATAATGTGTAAAATACTTAGCCAACTTTTACATATGGGTTTGGGAGTAGGAGCCCAATTTTCAGGGTTCTAGTTGATGTTGCCTCACCCTATTGGTGCAAGGCAACTTTACATCTGTAAAAAAAAATGTAACTATCCTTGCTACTCAAGCATTTTTGGTTAGAAAAAGAAGCTAAAGTCATTTCATCCAAACTATTTTCATTGCTCTAGTCCTCGTAAGTACAACCCGTTTTGCCGTTCGTTCATGTGTTGTTGCATGATTACGGGTACTCTTTAGCATGGAACATCATATTAGATAAATTGGGAAAAATAGGGGTCCCATTTTGTACTCCACCTTAAACCCAAAAAGTTACCTTAAAGCAGATTTGAAGGTATCAGATTCAATATAAGCCACTAAGATTTTTTCCCTCCCAAATTCTTCCTCTCAGGTGAGGGCGAGCTCAGATTAAGTTGATCACCTTAACCTCGAGAAGTCCCAAAATGTACTGTTTTTTCCAATTTAATTAATATGGTGTTACGGAGAGAAGATCTCATATTTGACTCAGACGCGGGAATTCCATCCTCTTTTGTGTTAGGATGAAAACAAGTTTGAGGATGTTGGCATTTTCATTTTTCCCTACTCCTATTTAGTGCGAAACTTAAGGCCAATTTCATTGTCTATAGAAACACCTTTTTCTGTTTTTTTGACGGCAAAATAAATGTGTATTGGTTAGTGGAATGAATATTGTATTAGTTAAAACAGCACATTGGCATGTGATTTTTTTTTTTTTTTTTTTTGAGACCAAACAAACTTCAAGTTACACCAATGGATTATGTTCTGCTTGTATAATGTAAATTCTCATTAAGGAAATTGATATATGTATCACACCTTTTTTATTATCCTACTACACTATTATAACATGTGTGGACTTGCACACAAAGATATGAGGGCATTTTTCCCCAATGTCAAAAGCTTCATCACTGGGAAACACATTGCTTCCAATGTTGACCACTTATTTCTTCCATTTGCCCAACTAGGCACATTGACATTTAACTAATGACACATTTCCTTGTTTGGAGAAGTATATAGATATTCCATCATTGATTTTTCAACTTGCTTTTGTAAAAGAAAAAATAATGTTCAAAAGAGTTGTTACACACTAATAAATTACTCCCTCTATCCTTCTAAAAAAAACCCAAATAGCTTCTTTGCAAAGGATTAATTGTGTTTTTAGTTTTTGTGCTAATGACACATGCATTCTAAAATCAATATACCATCTATTAAATGTATGCAAATTTTTTAACTATGATGTTGCTCTTTGGGCACCCACATTCCATGCAAAAAGTACCATATTTGTGCATGTTGCTAACTCCTCATTATTGATGATTTAAAAATTAGTAGCAACAATGATACCTCATATGAATAAGGCCAAGCTTGCTAGGAGAGGAATGCTCTCTCATCGAACATTGCAAACCTTTCTCAGCATTTGAAATCAGCAAAAGGGAACTTTTTAGTGGTACAAGGAATGTGTCTGATTAGGAGCTTTTAAGAGGGACAGAGAGTACAATTTTTGCCATGCCAAGAAGAATTTTTTGACAAATCCATACATTGATTACTCCTTTCCATCTAAAAAGTCTCCCCAACCCATTGTTTCTCGTACGGGTGTAGAATGGAGATGCTCTAAGTAAGAAACTTGCCAGACTTCAGAAAAGACCTCAGGCACGAAAGAGTTAAGTGCCATTAAAAATACTGTTGGAGTATACGAGGAGAACTGGGGAAGTTAAAAAGATCTCACGGTGGGATAACTTTACCTACGAATCAGGGCGATCGAAATAAATCACGTGGAAAACAAAGCTCCAGCCCTGGCTTTCCGATTCCTGACTGAGCAAACTACCTCGTGGAATGTTTGCAGACTCTCACACCAAGCGTACTCTTACTAGTTGGCTACTGACTGCAGAACCAGCAAACTTTTGTTAATGTCCCTCTGTCAGTTTCAATCGGGAATTCTTCACATTTTCCCTATGAGGTGTTAAATATTTCTGTCTATTTCTCCTGTGATTTTTCCCTCTCTCACATTTCCCTGTTAATACACAGTGAATTCGATACATATGCAAATCCTTGCAAGGACAGTGACGAGAGTTTGCTGTAGGCCAACTAGCTGGACCAACCAACTAGCTGTGTAGGACTGACTATGCACGAGCTCAATCCTTGTCGATGATCGATACTGAAAAAATGCTGATACTCAGCTATAGCTGCAACACTGGTGTTTCCGGTTGAATGTGGATTCTGCATGTGTTGGAGCTTGCCGATTCGATTCCATACAAGCTATTGAAACGAAGACTGATCGACGCAATGATTAGACCGCTATGTGATTACGTGTCGCTCGATTGCTCGATCCTAGAAGTCAGAGGGTTGCAATTCAATTTGCTCGGGTGTCTACGATCTAGCCCTTAACAGCAAACTTTTAAAAATTTCCTTGTGTCATTTCAGGAATTATTCACCCTTTCCCTGTGAGTTGTTAAACATTTCTGTCTATTTTTTCTATGATTTTTCCCTATCTCACATTTCCTGGGGAATTCATATGCAAATCCCTTGACAAGAGTTTGCTAGCTTCTCCGGACTGTAGAGGTATTCACTCGGTATGGGTGTGTGTCTAAGTCGATGCGGTGATAAGCAAGCAGCACAAAGGATCGAACCAGCAGTAATATTATCCAACAGAGCTGCTATGGAGTTGAACACCACGGCTGCAACAGCGTCGCCGTACGATCCCATCCGCTCTCTCAAGAGGTTCCTCCATCTCAACCAGGAGACGACGAAATCGTCCACGTCGACGTCGAGGTCCAGCTTTGTGGAGTCTGTCGTCGTCCCGCCTAGCAGCGAGCTCTTCTCGCTCCCCGGATCCGAACTTCAGCGTCGCTCTAGCTTCGATCTGTCTCCCATTACGCCGCTATATCCATAAATGTAGGTAGGCATAGCTATTGCTCAAAAGTTGTATTTTTGATGTTATTGGAGGCAGGATTTCATTGAATTCACTATTGTACAAGAAAATGTAGGCTTGTTTTTTTTTTTTTTTTTGATATGCTAATATTTACATAATTGCAGAAATAGCGAAAGTCCCAGAATGTACTGTTCTCCCGATGTTTTCAGCTTCACTTCTCCGAGGAGGGGAAACAACAACAAGCGGATTCAGGGAGTGACTGGTGGCGTGCAAGTCGACCCCATTGCTCGCCAGCGTCTCATCGACGCCATAGCTCGTCTACAAAGGCTGAACGATGCCGCAAAATCTTCAGTTTTAGGGCTCCGAGAATCCTCAACCTGCAAAGTCTTGGATATGGCGCCCGCCAAGTCGACAAGGAGCCGCCATGTGCGCCATTTTCAGCTTCCTTTGCGACAATCCAGCATGGACACGACGTTCACGCAACCTCCTGTTACCAAACTCGTCTCCTTTGATACAACCCCTACGGTCACAGATTTTCTTCGAACAGTGGAAACGTTCGCCTCTCTCATGGATGGGTCGAGGCATCAGACTACTGCATCCAAAACTGTCACAAAGCGTCAGAAAAGTGAGGACACAGCGAGTGAAGAAACGTTCACGCTCGAGTTCGGAGTGTCAAATAGCATATCAGGTAAACTGGGAAAAACAGTATATATTCTGGAACTTTCACTATTTCTGATTTTCTGCCATTATGTATGTCACAAAAAAACAAGCGTGTATTTTCTTGTACAATAGTGAAGTCTCAGTGATTGCCTCCAAGAACTTTGATAATTACAACTTTTGAACAATAGCTATGCTTACATTTACTAATGTAAACTTAATTAAATAATTAAAGTGGAGTACGAAATGGTCCCTCCGTTTCTCCCAATGTACATAATATGGTGACTCAGCAGATGTCCGCAATCAGCCGAAATAGCCACCTTCTCGCACGAAGACGACAGTGTCGCTGCAGCGTTTGGTGCAATCAGTTACGCATCCGTTCCACGGTGAGAAATCTCCTGTTTTAGAGGTGGTTATGCCGGTCGTAAAATCGGCGAGGAATGGAGGATGGAAGAGTTCAATATCCCGCTCAACTTGGCCACCGATTGAAATGTCCGGAGAGCAATCTGAATCAGTTGCAAAAGCTCGCATTTCTGCGGATCCCGACATGAAGGTCCATTCGTCCCCATAACATGATTATATAATTAGCTTAATTCATCGTGTTTTCTGGTTTTGAAAGCTTGCAAAGGTTTCAAGATACTACTTGCTTTACTATAAGCCATTTTACATGTCTCCAGGTGTGAACTTTGTAAAATGTAAAGACCTGCAAAGAGATATAGTTTTCCAGTACGGGAGCTAAATCTATGTTTGTATTAAGATTTTGGGTGAATTTTATGGATACCCCTGAATTTTGCCATATTTGTATAGATACTCCTAGATTTTTTCAAAAATTGCACAAATACCCTTGGACCATAATTTTCAGGCATTTGTTTAATTATGCATGCCACTTCCTTTTTGACCAATGTCAAAGCAAGGAGTGCAATTATAGAACAAAAAAGAAGTAATGTGCACCCAAGGGAGAAAGAAGTGGCATGCGCAATAGAACAAAAGCCTAAAAATAATGGTCCAAGCGTATCTGTGCAAATTCTGAAAAATGAGGGGTATCTATACAAATATGGCAAATTTCAAGGGTGTCCATAAAAATTTCCCTTCAAACTTTCATCTCTTGAAAAATTGGTTGTTTTTGAATTTTTCCATTAATTTTGAACTCAAAATCAATTATAGCTCACAAAAATCTTGGCTTGCCACTCATGACTCACCCTTTTACACTCACAAAATAGCGTTGTCCAACCGGTTATCTGGAACTCTTCATGAAACTAATGACAAATGGAGGAATTTATGAAATGGAAGTCAAAGAAACGCTTCAATAATATTGTGCCCACAACTGGTCCACAACTGGTCCACAACTACAAGTTAGGATAGTTTAAAACACTGACGTGGATTTTGTAACAGGTTGAGGATGGAAATCGCAAGAGCATTTAAAGCTCGGATTCTAGCTGCTGTGGATGGGAAAACCAGGGCGATTCTCATCAAAGGTTTGGACTGGTGGAGGCCTTCCAGAGCCTGCTCAAGCTGCTTGTCGTCTCTAAGGTAGAAGCGCCCAAATGTGACACTTACCTCAAATGTGGTAATCTGGAGGGTCTTTTGAAAATTTAATGGCATGAGCTTGCTAGGAAATGGGTACAGATTCAAACAAAATTGTTTTCAGAATTTTTTGAGATTGTATGAACAAATTATGAATTGTTGAAGGTAATTCTCTAGGATCACCTATTGTGGACACTACATCTCTGAAAAAGCGACAACAACAAGATCATGTCATGACAACAAAAAGAGCATATCACACCCAATCAAAATTTGCCACCTACACAATTTCTATTCCCCTATGTCAACTTACGTGTTTAATTTGGGTGCATTCATGTCTTATTTGAGTGCAAATCTATCTACTTTCGGTTTAATTTTAGATGTCAGAGAACGGCTGGTGTTGCAATTGGGTGCTCCAACCTTACCACAAACCATGCTGGTGCTGCTGCCACTCTGGACCCGGACGAGGAAAATCAGTATGGAGTTCTTCCTTGGGGTTAACTTATCAGCGGTGGCAAATTCTCTTATATAGTTCTGACACAAAACTTGTGTATGCCTCCGTGTTTTGTATGAATACATTCGACTCTCTTTAATGACAATCACTCCCTATTTACACCTCCATTGTGTGTTTTGAATGTTAAGTGTGGACAAGGCTATTTTGTGAGCGTAAAAAGATGAGTCACAACTCATGAGCAATGAGCCAAATGAGCAAAAATGATTATAAGTTCAAAATTAATGGAAAAACTAAAAATCTAACGAGTTTTTGAAGAGGTGAAAATTTAAACTGCACAATCATAGAGCCCTATGTATGCGGTGGTGATAAGTGGAATTTAATATCTTGACCAAAAAATCCAAGCTCTTAGCTCATGGATCCCCGCTCACAATATAGCATTCCCGTATTAAGTGTGCACACATTTGTGTTGGTTGAGAATGTTTTGAGTGCACATTCTATTGAAGAGCTTTCACTTAAGTTGTGAATGCTTGTATGAGTGCACTTAGAAGCCCTTTTGTCTCCTTGAGGGCATGTCCATGAATCCTAAGGTCTTTGTATTTGCATATTTTATTGGTAGAGAGAAGAGTAAGGGTTGTTGTAGTGGTTCAGAAATTGGCATTTATTCCTAGTGTTTTTTCATCCACTACCGCCTGTCATTCAAAGTTTTACAACTTGTATTCATCATAAAAATTGGAAATATTTGATATTGAACTTAAATTGCTTTAGTAGCTTTCAAGTTCAAAGCTTGTTGATTTAGATTTCAGAGTTGTTGATAGAGCATTGGTTTGTGATTTTAGAAGTTGAGGAATATGGTGCAATTTTGGTGGTTGGATTTGGATGCTTTTGGTGCAAATTAGGCAAGTGATAAGTATGAAAATGATGGCATAGAATCTAGTGAAGAAGTGGACAATTTTTTGTTGCAATTGCTGGTGAATAATTTGTTTGATCGTATCATGGATGTTGTTGAGCTTTATAATTGTGGAGGTTTGTGACTAGAGCGTTGTGTTAAGATCAGGACAAAAATTGTAGGACATAAAAACTTATGAGTACATTCTTTCTCAAATCAGCCTCTCTGTGAGATTGAAGTTTCTTGCAAACAATATTGCATGAGGAATTTATTTGTGCAAATCATGGTCGCTATTGCAACTTACGATTGTAATTTGTACAAACTAGAAGCACGATATGGTTCCTTGGGCTTTTCATAAGTCAAAGATGTAATTGTATGTTGAGGCTCTTGGCAAATGCAGTGTCTCGTGGCTCAAATGAAAAATACTTAATAAAGGCTGAGTCCATTGCAATGAAATGAATCTAAGAGGATTGTAGAAGTAGTTTGAGCATACTTTGAGCCAAGGTATATACGAAAGTCAAAGTAAATCATATTTTGGAACATGAGAATGTGAATGAGAGTGGAAATTGACTTGGTAAAGCTACTCACTTGGATTCTATTCATTTAGACTTGCTAAGATAGTACCAAGAACACCATATTCGTTAAATTGGGAAAAAGGGTACATTTTGAGACTTCTGCAGGTTGTACATGATCATGTATAATTGAGCTAGCAGCATTTTTTTGGTACACGTGCCTCACCTGAGAGGAGGAGTTTGAGAGGGAAAAAATCTTAATGGCTCAAACTGAATTTGATACCTTCAAATCTGGTTCGAGGTGACTATTTTGGATCAAGGTGAAGTGCAAAGTGGGACCACTTTTTTTCCCAATTTAACAAATATGGTGTTCAAGATAGAAATGGTGAAAAGAACATCATCTTGAAGGCAATGGCTAGTACTCTTTGAGCATGACATGTTTACAAGAGTGGACTTAGATTTAAATTCCAGTTTGAACAATATAATCTACCTTGATTATTACTTGTTAGCTAATGGATTTATACCACTTGGATCAGAATGCTTCAAAGCAAATTGTGCAGGCAATGGCACTTGTAGACAACTCAACACATTATGCATACATGTATCATTGTTCCCAAATGGTGATAAAGGATGAGCATGGAGAAGGCTTGCTAGCACTTCTATAAAGCCTTATGTTGTACCTTTCCAATCAGTATTGTGTATATGTGAATACCGAGCAAATTGGCATGTCTTACATCAAATGTTTCCAAGCCATTAATAACATGTGCAAAGGCGTCGTCTTTGCAAGAAGTGATGAATGGTCAATAATGAGTACAACTAGTTCCTATCACTTTAGCGCACCCTCTTAACCTTTTGCCAACATCAAAAAAAATTAAAGGATAGTCCCTTTTAACCCCTAAATGCTCAAGCCCTATCTGAATTTCTTGGAATTTTCATGAAACAAAATAATCAACCAACCTTTTCATAAATCTCATCAAGTTTTTTTAAATTGCAATTGGAAAAAGAAAACACAACAATATCACTTATAGTTTGAAAGATTATAATGTTTGAACATGAGGGTGTTAAAACTGTAAAAGTGACTTGAAGTTTTCTAATCCTCATTTCACATGTCAAATCTTAAAAGTTGGTTACCAAAAAAATATGAGGTTTAAGGTCATTACATGTTTAACTTTAATCAATTTACGACTTTCAAAATGTATTCCTATATATATTTTAAACGGATTTCTAATGTGACTTTTTCTCAAAGCTCTAGTGTATTTGAGACTCATATTCAAGATCTTCCAACACTAGAAAACTCAAGATTGCAAAGGATACCCTTGTACAAAATCTTGAGTAGAAAAATCATCAATTTTCTTTTTCAAAATCAGATTTTTGATGTTGACAATAGACTTCAAAACCAACTTAAGTTGAAAAAAAATTGGAAAAAGTGATTTGATAAGTTTTTATTCATCTTGAAAGTTTTGTTGCAACCCAAATCTAGTTGCTTGGGCATTTAGGGGTTAATGCTTAATCTTGAAAACATCCATCATTACTCAATAACATTATCACTAGTGGTTGAAATATAGTCACTTTTAAACAAGACCTTACAAATTGTGCACCATCCTTGTTAATTACAAGGCAATTTGTTTTCAAATAAAAATTACGCTTTTTTCCACAATGTACATTTCAAAAGGGGATTGATATGTCTACCACACCCTTTCAACTATTCTACCACCCCGCAGGTAAATTTTAGATTTCTGTTATCAAAAAGCTAAATTTGAGAATTTGGAATTCAAATTTGGACTTTGAAACTATGATTTAGTCTAGAATCATAAAAATGTTCTAATTGAACAATACCCAATGAAAAAGCTTTTATTTTTTTCCAAACAAAAGTAAAACTAATAGTTTTCCCCCAAGCTAAGTATTTTCATTGGGTGTTGTTCAATTACAACTTTTTTTATGGTTCTAGAAAAATCCAGGTCTCTAGGTCCAAATCTAAATTCCAAATTCTCAAATTCAATTATTTGATGGTAAAAATCTAAAATTTATCCCAAGGGTGTGGTAGAGTAGCTGAAAGGGTGTGGTAGACATATCAATCCCCTATCAAAAACATGCTTCCAAGATAAATTTGTTTGTTGATAATTGTTTGTGCAAATATCTTGCAAGATTTGTGCTAGTGAATGGCAAAGTTGAAAATCTTCCTTGTAGCAAAACTCTTCCTTGATAGGGAAGTTAATCTTACTAAGCAAATAAGTCCATATTTAGAAACTGCTATTAGTTGGAGCCAAAACAAATAAAAGGATATGACAAAGTGAAATTGTCAATTACATAGCACATTAGAAGCTATGTAAAGTTGCAAAAATGATAGTTATGCCAAGTTCCTTCTAAATGCACAGTGAAGAGATAACTTTGATACCATTGTTGTGATACTTGCAAGGTCAACAATTTTGTCATTTCAAGCAAAGGCACGCCAAATCGTGGTCACAAATGTCATTACAGTAATTGCGTAGAGATGGTTTAAGGTAGTGTTGTCTCATAGGAGAGAGTTGAGTGTCTTTTATAACCTAATGTTCAACAAAACAAGATCTTGGGAGATAATTTACTATACTACTATTTTCATGGTAAGAGGTGTGCAAAGCAGTTTCATGGAATTCAATTTACAATTAATTAAAGTACAAACATTGAGTTAATTGTGGTCTACAATAATTTCCAAAACATTCCCATTCCAAAATAACAACTTAAAAAAGTTCACCTATGTTCACTGTAACTAAGACGCACTCCTCCATCTGTTAAAGGATGTAGAGGTATTTACCATTCATCATTCAAATGCAAATAGCACTTGTATGCACAACTACATACCCTTATTGGATTTGCATTTTACATGCAAAATTTAACTTTCTAAGAGTTTTCATTACTCCAAATTCTTGTCCCCCACCCTTGCTCTTTATACATGCCTCATAAATAGTCAACTAATCAATCATGAAGAGGAGTATATGATAAAGCTCACTAAACTTAGGGTGAATAGAGTTTTCAAGGGCTATTACTTGGCACACTTGGTTTAAGTGTCAAAAGAACGTTTTTAGAAGCCCCCATAGCACATATCATCCAAGTATTGCAAGTGTGAGACCCTAGGCATGTAAGAGCATCTCCAATGTTGCCCTCTCATGGTCTAATACATTTCAAGCATGGATGACAAGTGCTTTGGACCCTTCAAAATACTCTCATGTCACTCCATCCTAGTGTGTTAACCCTTGAAGGGCTCTTGGGCTTTGGAGCTACGGTACCAAAAACGGTTGCAACCAATATTCAAAAGTTTGAATTAGTTGGAAATTAAGTGTTACAACCATACATATTGAAGGGTTGTATGATGGTGGGTGCATAAAAATTTTGCAAAGTCCTCAGAGTAGCTCAAATACGTTTGTACATATAGCCATACGTACGGCCGCAAAGGGCTTTCGTGCCGTTCAAGAATTAAAACAATGGCCCTTCAAAACACTATACATCCAAAATTCAATAAACTTGTGTTCTTTTTGGTGAATGATCAAATGACTACTTATGAGACACGTTTGAAATATAAGATGAAGAACAAAAAAAATTGAAGACTTTTCAAAATAGGTATAATCTCTTGAAGTGTCAAATTTGAAGTGCAACACTAGAGATGCTCTAAGAGTACGGATGATCTTAGGCACTTCAACTATGGATGTTGAACTTTGTCATTGTTGAGTGCAGGTATAATGCACTGTAACTTTACTCCACTTGCAAATGTCACCCGTTTCCCATTCATTTTACCTTGCTTTGCTGGAATTCATTTTCACTGAACCTCGAATTATGCTAAGGTTTTATTTTACAGATAATTTAGTTCGTTTTTCAAGGTGCACTGCACCAAGACATTTCCATTGTTCACCATAGAACCAGATTCATTGAATGTAAAAGTTCACTGCATTATAAGGCGGCTGGGGTTAGATGACATGCCGTATGGTAAGATCGGAGAGACAATATCCCATGGTTTTTACAAAACAGGATAAGATCATAAGAGTAATAATATGCTTCTTATTTTGGTATTGTTTAATGGTACCCTCCTCTTGGGATTTAGATTCAACCTGGGTCTCTAAATCTAAATTTGAATTTAGAATACCCAAATTTCATCTCTTGATAGTAACTATCTAAACAATCACATTTTTTGGCATGTAAGAAAGCTGAAATTTTCTACTCTAGCCCTACATAACAGTATGCCATCTAAGGTGAAAGCACTTGTTGTCACCAACACTCCATACCCAACTAGTAGGGTGTGCTATTTTCAACATGAGTAAGAATAGGTGCTTTGGAATGCATCCTTTTGTCCTTTTCAAGGTTGGGGCCACTTAAGTCATGCCACATGTCCCAAAGTGATGTAGGAAGTAATGAGCTTAAAGTACTTTGGCTATTATCTAAATTGCATGAGTCTAGATATTGGCCTTGGGTCCAAACCACTTTTTGACTCCAAAAATTCTCATTAATTTTAGTTTTGCAAATAAAATTATGAAAAATTTGCAATCCCAATGTTTCTTATCAATCTACATGAGAAAACTGTTTGTTGCCTCAAACTCTTTATAGTTTGTTGCAGAATTGCTTAAGTTATTGGGTATAATGTAGAACCACCCATTCCCAATCATTTAAGCTCCTCCAAGATAGCACATTAGAGCAACAACGCATCACAAATTTTTCTTTGGTGGCTTCAAACAAAATATTGCAACACAATTTTTTTCAAAAATTTTCACACAAAATTGAATTATATACAAATTTTGAAGTGCATAAAGTGTTATGAACTCATACACAATCACTAGACTCTCCCAATCCCGATCATAGCCAAAACACTTCTTGCTCACTACTTCCTACTTTCTTTTAGGACACATATCATGACCTCATTCATCTTAATCTTGAAAAGGGAAAAAATACACATTCCAAGGCTTGGAAATAGGCATTGGATATAGCACACCCTAGAGTGGTTGGATTTGGATCCCTGGTTGGGAATGGATGATTCTTCCTTAGGTGCTTCTAGCTTAACCCCTAAGCGTATGGGGGATCATCGCGGATACACGAGGTTCCGTGTATTTGCAGGGACAAATAACGTCCTCTTGGACATTTAGGGGTTAACCTTAGCCCTTTGATTCTCCTTTGAGAGCAATCACAAAATCTGGCCTCTTTTAGTACACTTTGAACGTGAACACATGTGTAAAATGTAAATAAAATATTTTATGTACACTCTAGTTAGGGGGCTTCAAACTTAACCTTTTTTAGTTGACTGAAGTCGCAATTTACTTCTATGAATTCACTAGTGAACAGAAAGGTGACTCACCTTTGGAATTCACTCCTACCTCGATTCACGTGAGGAGTGAATTTCAGAAACTCACTTTTGCAAGTCCCATCTTCACGTCTATCTCAAATGCTCAAACCCCCAACTTTTGCACAAAACCCAAATAGCAAATTCACAGGTGTGTCAGACTTTTGACGTAGGAGTGAACAAAAGTAATCCACCAATGAGCAAGGATCCTATGAGCTAAGAAACTCGTAGGCTAGATTTCATGTTTGAATCCCCCTATTTGATTGACTTGTTGTAGGGCAGTGGTCCCGTATGTGGTTTTCACTATTTGCTCAAGTGTCTCAAAACAATGCTAATTGAGCTTCTACTTCAAATCCAACATTACATTAGGAGGTTTTGGATATCTCAAAAAAACGGTGAACGTATGGTCATGAACAAGTTTTTGCTCATGGTGAATGTGAAGTCACAAAAGTGAACGACCCATGAGGACCTCCAGGAGGTCCTCATGGCTCGTTCACGCATGAACGACGTGAAGCCTCTCCTTCCTTGCCTCTCCCGCTAGCTCCGATTGTGTTTCCGTTGCTCCTGCGCCCGCGTCTATTTGTGTTGTTGCCCGCATCTCGGCTCTCGCTCTCTTGCTCCGCGCCTATGTCTCTTGCTCCGCGCCTCTAGACAGTTTGGATGCAGAGTTGATTGCCAAGTCAAGGTCATTCAAGGGATTGCAATGCGCGAAGCGACAATGATAAAGCTGAAGAGATCTTGATTACAAGCAGACAATTGTGGAGATGAAGGGTTCCAAATTAGAAACAACAATGATGGAGTTCAGGGGATCCGTACAAAATTAATGATTATGGGTAGAGTTGAAAGGGTGGTGAGTAGTTCATTACAATTTGGATATTTGAATGGATGATCGGGAGGACATGAACAGTGCCTTGATTAACTTGTTCACCAATTTCATTCACATGAACGAAATTGACTGTGAACGACATATCTGAAACCCCTATTATTCAGATTGTTTGTAGCAACAGAAAAAAGAAAGACGATATAAGCTTACATTCTAATGTTAGCCACATTTGAAAACAGGGGAAAGATCTTTTGATACGTATGCAATCTTTGTAATAGTGTTTGGCTAGAGAAATGGGCAGTGTAGAGTTAATTTCCCTGATGCTCCACAGCAGGGTTAGGGGAAATCTTTTACCTTCACTAGCTGACCCCGGCATTTCCCATTTTCATTCGGATTTTCACAGGTACACAGAGTTCGTTTCTTATATTGTTACTGTTGTATATCATATTTAGTATAGATGAAAAAACTAGACGGTGGCTTTATCTGTTCACAAATATTTTGTACAATTTCATTAGAACCTGTTATCTCTGAAGATCATTCTCTTTAACCCCTAAAGCACCAAGTGACTATTCAACAGCCACTTGAGAACTCAGGTAGGGTCATATGGAGTTGATTTTTATTTGATTTTCTTAAAATTGTTACACAAGGTGCAAATAAGTATTTCTTAAGTGGAAATGTGATTTTTTCCCCAATTGGATGCCCGGTTTAAAAGTTATATTGCTCAAAAGAAATTGGGCAACTTGGGTAGTTTGGGAATCTTTAGAGAATCTTATGCTAAAACTTTCATCCACTTTTGAAATTTGGCAAGTATGTTACTAAAAATATATAATGTACAATTGTCGAAAAAAAAAAAAAAAAAAAAAAAAAAAAACTTGAGCTCTCACATCACATTTTGAAGGGAGTCAAACTTCGTTAACTACGTTTAGGCAGTTTCAAGAAAGAAAGAATCCTCTAACTTCAAGCCTTGTTATCTTTCAATTTATAAATCCAAAGCTCTTGAAACTTTCTTTCATATGTTTCAAATGTTTGTCTCTAACTTTTCAATGTTCAGATTTCAAATAAAAATCTTCCTCATTGCACAAGAAATCATGAAAGAATGACTAATGTATTGCCAATTTGCTTAACCTCTTTGCATTGGAGGATGATTTAGAACAAGCTAGATTGTACTTTTGCATCTGAATTTTTTTGTGAGTGAACCTAACATCATATACTTGTGAATGGTCAAAAAGCTCAAATTTGTGTAAAGAAAAAATTTTACTTTAGGAAGGGTCAAAGTTTGCTGACCTTGTTTTGCAGGAATAAAAAAAAGTAACTTTTTTCACTTCAAACATTATAATCTTACAATTCACTTGGTCAAATAGGCTGAATTTTTTTTGCACATTATTTTATTTGTTTTGCACACTTTTGTACGGTTGAAATTGAGAAAAAAGATTTTTAATTTCAATTTTGGGCAATGCGCTAAAAGTTGGCAGTTTCTGAGATTTCTTCTCAAAAACACCCTTGGTCCTTGAGGGGTTAACAGTAATTACGCAATGCACATAGTTTGCGAAATTGTAACATATCAATGAACTCACATGATGAACGAATTCAATGGTTCTTGTTCATCCAAAGGAATTCTTGCCTGTGAAAAAGCTAACCTTTCTATATGATCAATTCGATAGAATTCAAGTAATTTACATTTTGTTACTAGGATACAAGAAAAACAAATTGGATTAACAATAAGAATCTGGGCGTACAAAGGGTTCAAAAAACAAAGAAGTTCACAAGATATCAACAGAATTCACAGTGAAGCCAATTGTCTAATGCTTAGGAGCATTAGAAAGACTAAAAATCCCAAGCCTCTCTCTGTAACCAGGGTAGTGAATATTATTTTATTCACAAAAGTAGTACGGACACTTATTGCACGATTACAAAAACCAAAACATCACTCTCCGGCTATACACAATGAAAACACTTTGTATTAGGCTTCCTGCATTCCCGGGTAGCCAGTACATGATTTAGAAGATCGCATGGAAGAGCGCCCACAAGGGAGCGACGAACAAGAGAATGATGCCAATGGTGTGGCTGACGCCGCGAGACTCAGAGAATGCAGGACGGCAGCCTCCCGCGTTGCTAATGTGCTGAATCAGAAGGTAAGCACCAATGACCAAAGAGATGATGTCAGAGTAGACGCTTCGTCGATAGGCCACAAGAAGCGAAGGGGCCGTAACGATGAGGAGGATGAAAGCAACGGGCAGTTCCAAATCCCCTGAAAAACACAGAAAAATCCATCACATAGCACACAATATTATTAAGATTTCCTACAAATGCATCCATCTCAATGTTTGCGTAAAATACAGAAAAAGAACAGCCACTTCAACTTGCTCATAAGAGTCATTTTCAATGAGCTTTCGAAGTCATGGATGTTGACGCTTCCCTTGAACATTCTTAACCCTTAAATGCTCAAGGCCTATTTGAGCTTTTTGAAATTTCCATGATACTGAACAATCAACCAACGTTTTCATAAATTTCATCAATTTTTTTTCAATTGTAAACGTACAAAATTTAAACTTAACATATTTAGAGATTACATGGGAAAAGAAAACACAACAATACCACTTATAATTTGAAAGATTATAATGTTTGAACCTAAGTGTGTTAAATCCACAAAAGTGACTTGAAATCTTCCAATTCCAATCCTCATTTCATATGTCCAATCTAAAAAGTTGGTCACCAAAAAAATATGAGGTTTCAGGTCCTTACATTACTAACTTTAAAGAATTTACAGCTTCAAAAATCTACTCCCTATGTCTTGTTTAAATTGGATTTCTTAAGTGGAGTTTTCTCCAAGCTCTAGTGTAATTGAGGCTCATTTTCAAGATCTTCCAACACTATAAAACTCAAGATTGCAATGGACACTCTTGTACAAAATCTTGAGTAGAAAAATTATCAACTTTCATTTTCAACTTTCATTTTCAAAATCAGATTTTAGATGTTGAAAATAGACTTCAAAACAAACTTATATTGAAAAAAAAAAAATTGTGATTTGATAAGGTTATGTTCATCTCCAAAGTTTTGTAAAGACCCAAATCTGGTCGCTTGGGCATTTAGAGGTTAAACTAAGCATGTTTGAGAATGCGTCTAAGAAAGAAAATCTCAGAGGATTACAGTATTTTTTATGCTTTGATTCTAAGCAGACGAGTATGCAATACTAGAAGCTTCTTTCATGAAATAGCTGACTCTACTGCCTTGAGCAAGTTGCTGAAATTATGGAAGTCAGGTAGCGTACCTTGGATGTTATGAGGGAGATGAGAAGCAAAGAAGAGGCGGATTACAACAGCAATGAAAGCAATCCACAGGCCGATGTTACCCCTGTGCATAATCAGATGCAAAATCAATAAAATACTTAAACCTTCAAAACTATGGCATATAAAGTATCATCACTAGCTGTAAGACATTCACACGTACCTCAAGAAGTCGAAGATGGGATGGGGCAGTTGCAGGGCCAAGTAGGGGACAAGTAGAGCCGTCAGCAAGTTAGTCCGCCAGTTAGTTCTGTCCAACACCAGCAAGTAACTGCACAGCACACAAAGCGTGCAAGGTGAGAAGTATTTCAGCAATTTCCTAAAACAAATTAGTGAGCCCATCAAATCATCAAGAAAATGTAATTTCGACCATTCGGAGCAGTGAGGAATTTCTTAATATAATCTCTAGCAACTGACTCAGTTAGGAGCTTCCATATCTACAACAAACTTACGGCAACCGTTAGCCATTGCTCAAAGAACACTAATAACATAAAAATGCCAAATAGCTTGAGAGGACTAGTCTCAAGCATCTTCAGCACCTTAACCATCAGAGGGAAGATACAATAAAACAACGTAAGACGAAAAATAAAGCTAGTCTCGCTTTCCTCTAAATACATACCCTTCCTAAACACAACACATAACCGAATCTTTTACTAAGAACAGTGAAACAGACCAAAACGACATTAGATTTTTGTCAACGGCTTAAAAAAACTAGAACATGTCAACACATCATAATCAAGAACCGCATAATCTCAACTATCAATAAATATCAATAACAGAAACCAGAGAACGAATGCTCAAACAAAGCTAGTCTCACTTTTCTCTGAATACATAGTTACTCTTCCTAAACGCAATCTATAACCGAATCCTTTACTAAGAACGATGAAACAGACCAAAACGACACTAGAATGATGTCAACGGCTTAAAAAAACTAGACCATGTCAACACATCAGAATCAAGAACTGCACGATCAGTAAATGTCAACAACAGAACATAGAGAAAGAAAGCTTTAGAAAACAAGAGTACAAAACAAAGCTATGTCTCACTTTCCTCTACATACATATCCTTCCTAAACGCAATACATAACCGAATCCTTTACTAAGAACAGTGAAACAGACCAGAACAACATTAGAATCATGTCAACGGCTTAAAAAATCTAGACCATGTCAACGCACCAGAATCAAGAATTGCACGATCAATAAATATCAATAACAGAAAACAGAGAAAGAAAACTCTAACAATAACAAAGCAAGTCTCACTTTGCGCTAAATAGATAGCCTTTCTAAACGCAATACTTAACCGAATCCTTTACTAATAACAACAAAACAGACCAGAACAACATTAGAATTATGTTAACGGCTTAAAAAATCTAAACCATGTCAAACACGTCAGAATAAAGAACTGCACGATCATTAAATATAATCAACAGAAATCAGAGAAAGAAAGCTCTAAAATTTAAAAAAAGCTAGTTTCACTTTCCTCTAGATCCACACCCTTCCTAAACGCCATACATGACCGAATCCTTTACTAAGACCGATGAAACAGACCAAAACGACATTAGAATTATGTCAACAGCTTAAGATCTAGTCCATCAGAATCAAGAACTGCACGATCATTAAATATAATCAACAGAAAACGGAGAAAAAAAGGTCTAACAAACAAGTGAGTATAAGAGAAAATGGTGAAGAGGTTGGCAAGGGAAGGGATAGGTAAAGAAGCACGTAAGCTTACATGGCGGCGATGATGGCGAGCCAACGTAGAATCCCGGTCCAAGTGGCAGTCAGGCTGAGAGCAGTAACAGCATGTGTGCTTAGAACGGCCAGCGCCTCGCCCACGGCCTGCCAGTCCTGGTCTAGAGCGCTGGGGCTGGTCACCATGTCAATGCCGAGAGTAGGACTCACCATTGTGACAATTTTGCTGAGCACCTACAGACAGAAGAGACAGACAAGAGAGAGGAGCGAGAGTGAAAGCGCGGGATGTCCGCAGGAGGGAAGAAGTGGGGAATGGGAAAGGTGGGCGGGGTGGGGAAGATGAAGAGGTAGAGAGGGCGGGGGCGGGCGGGGTGGATCTGTCCAGGTCAGCCTGGCAGGGCTAGACTGGAAGGCCTTACGTGGCAGTCATTGGGGTACTTTCCGAATCAGCTCGGGTACATGCCTGGATTGGCTTTTCGACTACTGCTGGGGTGGACTGACCCCTACTTTGCTGGAAGGGGTTGAGGTTGGGGTTGGATGGTGTGCTGTTTTGTAGGACCAGGGTGGGAAATCTCAGCTTTCTTTTCTTTAGCTCTTAAATGTTGGGCTCATTCTCGTGGCCAGTCCAGTATAGTGATTTCTATAGTGTTTTTTAAGGATTTCAAAACTATGATTGGTGTAGCAAGTATCCAGCTAGATACAAAAGTGAACAGTCCTAATTGACCTCACAAAAATTGTAGAAAGGGTGGTATGGATCTTCTCACAATTTGGATTGTCTAAAATATGAGTGTATTTGATGAAGTTATTTTTTACCTTCCATGATGGAGCATGTGTTTATGATCACTTCTAGGAAAAAATCAGATGAAAATCTGCTTTCTTCTACCAAACAGAATGTTTTTTCAGTGGCAAAGGACAAAAAACGTCCTTCTGGACGTTTAGGGGTTAAGGGTAAAAGTTATAGTTTGCCCCCTATGTTGGAGGCAAGGTTTAAATTTTTGGCAAATTCTGTCATCTTTCCTCCACTGCTTTTTGTTCCCTCTAGATTTTTTGCAATGTCAAGGGGACAAAGCAGCACTCATTTGCCACAAATTTAAACCTTGGTTGGAGGGCTCAATTTAGAGTAGCTCCACCAATGAATCCAACATGCTCAAAGCAGGGTTTTTTCTTGGGTGATTTAAGGCCCAATTGCCTCAAAAAAAAGGTGAGCTTCAAGCCTATAGATAAAAATGGGGGAAAATTTTTCAAAAAATGTCAAATTGCAATAATGAAAATTGCATTGCAGCCCTAGGCTTCCATAAAATTCTCATAAAATTGAAAATTGATGCCACATTTTACAAAAATTTGAGGTGTTGTCTAATCCAATTTCATGCAATAATTAAGTAATGTCAATGATTATTTGAATATTTTCAAAAAAATGCCCATGAATGTATTTTGCCTACAAAAAGAACCCATGATGCTGCAAGAATCCATGCATAGGGACCACCTTCAATTCCAACTAGAATAAGGATGAAGCCCTCAAGCTACAAACCATTTTCAAATAATTTCACATAGCCATTGGTCAAAAAATCAAAATAAAAAACCCCAAGACTCAAAGTGGATGAAATGTGTTGTGGGCCCTCTTAAAACCCTCTCTTGGCACTGTATCTTACTGTGTCTAGCAAGGGCCCTTCAAGCCACTATTAATTCACTATTCACCATAAGTTTAGTGAGCTTTGTCCTCTACTTTCCTTAATAAGTGGTCAAATGCTTATTTATGGGGCGTGTTGGAGTGCAAAGTCACCTTTTTGAAAAGCATAGGTGGAAATTCAAGGGCTTGAGGGCTGGCCAAAACGGATGAAAAACTCTAAAAGAGCCCAGACCGGTGGAGATGCTCTTAATGCACATACTTTGATGTGGCAGAAAAGCTCAAGTTTTTTTTTCCAAACAAGGGTAATAGTATTAATTTGCACTTTATTTCTTTGTTATTCAATTGTGTCCTCCTCTATGAACCCACACTAATTCAAAGTCTCTAAATCCAAATATGAATATAGAATTCTCAAATTCAATCTCCCAATGGTAAAGATCTAAACCCTCACATTTTTTGGAGGGTAAAAAAACAATATTTTTCACCCTGGCCCCACATTGACATATGTGCAGTAAACTGAGCCATGTTGGAGTTGGTCAATTTTTTCCTCCTTGTGGTTCTAGATTTAATGAGGGTCTTTGACTTTGAGTGTGATTCAAAATTTTCAAATTCAATCCGCTCATGGTTAATATATAAACTCTTACATTTTCTTGATGGGTAAAATATTTGATATTTTCTGATATTTTTCACTTTGGCCCCACAAAACAGCATGTCATCTGACCTAACCCGCATTGCCCATTAACCCTTTAAGGACCACACCCATTTTTAGAAAACCCACTAAAAATAAGGATGACAAATTTAGATGTGCAATTGAATCAAATATGGACCCAATTTGAACAATCCAATTGTACAAATGTGGATGGCACTTTGTTTGTTGTCATATATCAAAATTTCAGCTAGATTTATCGTTGAAGGTGAAACATTTTAATGATTGAGTGAGATGTATGTGGAGAACCTTTAGTTTTTCATGCTTGTGTGGTTTTGGATGCTAACACTTCATGCAAGTTTTGATTACAAGGAGCCTTACATTTCTAGAAAGCCAGGGTTCCCACCTTTCCAATAAGACTAATTTCACACAAAATAGATAGAAATAGCAATCACAAAGTGTAGCTAAGTGGACAAAAAGGGTTTAAAATCCCACTTTCTTGGCTACCCTTCAAATGTTCTACAAGAAATTTGATAACTGTTATGGAAAACCTGATTGGTGAAAACAATCAAGAATTGACCTTAAATGTAAGATGTCAAATTTTTAAATGAGATGACAACACAATTTCAATAGATCCTTAAACACTACAATTATACTGCTACCGTATAGGAAAACAATACAAGTGTATTTCTTAGGCAATTTGAAATTTGTTAGGATTGTGAAATTGAAATTTGACATTCTTCTAGCATATTTAATGTATTGTGTTGTTGCTTTGATCCATCTTTGACAAACAATGGATACGTATTTTGAGGCCATGCCATATAAACACCATTATTTGTCAACTCACATGCCCAATTGCATTGTTATTTTTTTAGATGAATGCAAAATTCTTGTGATCACAAGCATTTTTCAAGACCAAATTCCAAATTATTGAGTTATTGTAGGTTGATAGCAGATTTGGCATAAAATATCACCCCAACATTTTGCCTAATTATTCTATAAATTATTCTACAACAGTGCCCAATGTCAAACAAATTAAAAAATTGAAATGTCATATATTATAAAAGTCATTAAGCTTACTAACAATGTAAGGTCAAGGTTGATTCCAAGAGGGCTCAATCTATTAAAAAATTTATACCAAGGGCTAATTTTAGAGAGTGGAAGAGGCTTAGAAAAAAGTTTAACTCTACTAAAAAATGGTTGAATGCCAAATAATAACAACTTTTTTTAAATTAACCTAATCTTATTTAACTATGAAATTAGATGCCTAATTACATTTTTCTCAAAAAATAATTGATTCGGCAGACACCTGCCGAATCTGCTCCCAACCTACAGTATTCCAATTATAGGCCAAAAACTACTCCCCGCGACCATGCGTGGTCCTTAAAGGGTTAAGATTTTATCTGTTTCGTAGCCCTATGGTTTTCGAAGTTTCATAAGGTTCTCCAGGCTCTAATGTTTATGGACTGTACATTTTAGGCTAGAATCTGAATCAATTGAATTTGCAACGAAAGTCTGAGTTTGGTCTGGCACGCTGGAAAGGCTAGGTATATTGAACATTCCAGCTTCTGGACCTAGGTTGAAAATTGCAATTTTCTACATGGGGTAAACGTAGAAACTATGAAACTTACTACTAGAAGAGCAAATTTTGCAAGAAAGAAACTAAAATCATGTTTGACATAACATTGTTAACCTTCATTGGGGGTTTTCTTTTGCTTCCTCAATATTAGGATCCCCTAGTCAATGCCATTCGTGAGCTCTCATTCAACATCAATGGAGATCTTTAACTAAACTCTGCCCAGGTATCCAGGCACAATTATCCCTTGAGCTGAGGGGAGGAACAGGATCAGATAAACAATGTTATGGAAGTCAAAAATCCTAAATAAGTTTGCTTCTACAAAAAAAAATTAAATTGACCACCTACAAAAATACATATAAATATGAAATTTGTATTTCTATCCTTGTTACGGTCAATTTTCATGGTGATCAACATTTTCTGTAAAATTAAGACCTCCAAAACTCCCGTGCTTCTTGTTAGAAGCTTGCTGGAACAGTGTTTCCAGTTTATAATTTTATTGATTTTCAACACACTTGCATACTGTAGTTATGTAACTCATGTGTTGTTTCCTAGTTTTTCAAATTCCGGACCTCCATGGAAGATGACCTTTAATTTGGAAAGAAACTAAAGTTTTTTCCAGAAACTACACTAATAATGGTATTTAGTGTTGGCAGCACTAAGTACAAACCCCAACATTGAATGTCAACAATTTTCTTAATGTTACCAACACTAAATGTCAACGTATACACTATTTGTCAACTATAGTAATTTTTGGGAATATTTTTTTTACAAGTTCACATTTAGTGTTAGAAATTAGTTCATTTTTATTACAACAAAAATTATAAATTAAATTTATAAGTTAATATCTAGACAGCTAACACAAATTTTCATATATATAGCTAAAATCCTAATCTACAAGGGATTAAGGACAAGGAGAGGAGGCAACAAAGAGTGATGTGCACAAAATGAAGGCAATTCTAAATGCAAACTAGTTGAGATTTAGAGTGAGTGAAGTAAAAGTGCAGGTAACACTATTGGTAACATAACACTAAATACTATTATTAGTGTAGTGAGTTCACCATAGATTGTGTACATCAGTATCATTGACCAATCCGTAATAGCAAAATCCTCAAGGAAAGGTTCAAATTTGAGCTTGACAATTTCAGCACAAAATGGTTCTTTTGGAACTTGAATTTTGCTTTTCTAGATATCAAGTAGTTTGGATCAGGCCTTTTTTTTTCTGGCATAATGGAGCCAATTCTCTCGCCTGACATATTTGGACAAAATGTGAACACAGCTAGGGTTTGAGCTTCCACACAGTTACCTCTAAACGCCTAAATCCTTTTTTTGAATTTTTGTACATTTTTGTTTATATCTTTGTACAGAAATATCATTTATTAGAATTTAATGAATTTGGTTGTTTAGGAAGACGGTCTTTTCTAGATTCAAGCATTACATTTGATGAATGAGAAGTTAGTTGGAATACACAATGTCTTGAAGTCTTCCGTTCATCGTCCAGAATATGGACTTCGGAGAGCTTCAAGGTTAACACACATAATACTTGGATGATAAGTGTTCAAGGTCCCTCAAAATATTCTCTTGACACTCAAACTAAGTGTATGTTTACATTTGATAGTAGGAGTGGTAGTAGCAAAAGAAGATTAGATGTAATTGGACAAATTCTTATACTACATTCATATTGCTAATGCCCCTCCTAACACCAAATGTGAACATACCCTAAGCATTTCAAGCAATGGTCCTTGAAAAGACAATGCATCCTAATTTTAGTGGGCTTTATCCTACACTCCATTGGATGATTGGTCAATTAATTATATGTGGGGCACGTTTGAAGAGCAGGGGTAGAGGACAAGAACTTTGAGGACTCTTCAAAAGTGTGAGTAAACACCTAGCAAATCGGTGATTGCATGTAAGAGCATCTTCAATCCAGCAGGTATATTGACTTTGTAATGGCACTCTCATGGTGGGTCCTAGTTTAAAAATTGCAAACCTAGTTTACCGCACCTTGCATGTGGGACGTGATCTTGGAGGGGACAATAAAACCTAGCCCACACCTAATAGTTCAGTGGCCTTCAAGAGTCCTTCAATTTGGTCTGCATACTGTTGTCAGAGAAATGATGACTACTTTGCAAGCCAAAATAGAGATCTTGTCAGAAAAGCATGACAAAAACTTGACAAAAATAAACTTTACATCTCTTGCTACCGATGTGCATTGGGTTGGAAGAGCCATTGTGTCGCCCATGTCTTTTGAGGCCACACAACAAAGCTCAATAATTGCATTAGCCAAGCCCAATGCAAGCTTTGGATTGAGGATGTCCAAAGGGCATAAATGCTCATACGTGACATGCCGTTATGTGGGGCTAGTGTGGAAAATCCTAGTATTTGTTACAAATAAGGATGTAAGGCCCCCTTTACACTAGAGCCGAGCAGCCATGGAGAGAAAAATTTCAGCCAATGAGAATTTTAGAAATCAAGAAGACCAAAAAACGTCACTTTAGATGGGAATTTTTTTTCCAAGGGACAAGAGAAGGAGAAAATGAGGTGGACAACACTTTTGTCCTCCGCGGCAATGAAAAAGCACAAGTTTGTTGGGTCCCTCGGAATTATGGTTGGACCACCTAAAGAGGTGGCCTTGACTAAAATCTTGGGGGACCATCGCCAAAAGTTCTTTTTTTAGAAAAATAAATATTTAAAAATAAATCATAAAAACTAAATGGTTCATTTAGTTATTTATTGGTGGCCCTTTCTCACTTTACACTACAACAAGGAGCCTCTACCTCCAAAGACAAGCCTTTTAAAGGGAGGCCATGGCCCATGAAGGATTTTCTTCACGACTTATCACCTCCACTTTAAAGGGGGCCTAAGTAACAATTTGCTCCCTTATTCAATTTTATCCTCCTCATTGACACTTCTCTAAACAAAAAACCCTAAATCCAAATGCGAATCCAAAATTCCCAAATTCAATCTGTTGATGATAAATATTTAAACTCTTACATTTTCTGACATGTAAAAAAGCTGAAATTTTCTACCCTGGCCCACAAAACGGCACGCCACCTATCTTCAACGTCTGGATAAGTATTTGGAGGAATGACACGTGAGAGCATCTGTTGCGGTGTCTATTCTGTACAAAAAAGACAAAAATCCTTGCTATCAACTTGCTACAGGCGGGCTGCGGGCATGACTGGTGCCCAATTGCCCATGCCCATGCTCGGTCAGATATTTGTTTGGAGTCTCCGCCAAGAATTTTATTTGCATTTCCATATTACTCGACACTGCAGAGTGGGATTCAAATGAAACTTTGAGATTCTCGACGCATTTTTGAAACATTATGGGTAGTCAAGGTTGGTGTGAGATTGAGTCTTCCATGAAAATTGAGAAATGGCTGAGCGATTTTAGGAGTCAATGGGAGCATTTCTCCATGGAAGGAGGTGTGACACCCCTTTTGTAGGTGATGGAGAATGAAGAATGAAGAATGTTTTACTTAGAGGAAGGCAACATGGTCACTGATTGGAGGAGCAAAAAAAGCAAGAGTGAAAAGCAATTCACAAGCGGGTAAACTGGTTGACCATGGTAAGAATTCTCGAGCAAAAAATATTCTCAACCCATTTCTTCATGCCTAGGCGTTGGGAATTTTTTTTCTCAATCTTCATGGAATTGCACTCGCTCGAGTCGCAGAGGAAGCGCCACGGCAGTTTTCCGTGAAGATTGAGAATGCGAAAATGCAACCGTGACTACCCCTATTATGTGAATATGATACAAATGTCCAAAATTTGATGTTATGCACTCTCATATTTCACATTGGGAGTTTCAAGGCTAAGCCGCATAAAAATAAATGTGCAGTTTGTAAAAAATAGACAGCTGCATTCTTCTTTGTATAAAAATAGATTTGTTGAATAATTGAGTTACTCCTATCTTTTTAGTTTATTTCAACCCATTAGTTTTGAGTGTCTTCAACCTCTTGCACTAGAATGGTAGAAAGGTTATCTTTTATAAAACAACAAATGAAACCTTGAGCAAACTAGTCGTCCCCAATTTTTTCAAAAATACAATTTGCTTCTCCATCCGTTCCAAACCAGGTGTTTTGGCTTTTGTGCCCTTGTCATCAGATAGCCTTGAGGAGACAGATTATACAGATTTTCTCAAGGTGTTTATGCTGAGAAAACCAACGGTTTTGCAAGAGAAGAACAATTTCAATTTTCACATAGTTTTTGGTTTTTTTTTTTGTGAAAAGGTCAAAAGTTATTGCAAGTTGTAGGGTGTTGGATGACTTTCTTGGAGCATATGAGACAAGAAACCACTACCTCAAAATGGAACTTCTATCTTTGAAACCATTGTGAGGAATGAGGATTCTTCCAATCTGTAAAAAAGGCACTGAAAAACTATGTTTTAAAAAAGTAGATTCGGCTGAAAAATAACAGTAGTAATAACTCAAAACTCCTATTGACAAGGTATACTTTATGAGAAAGAATATCTTGTGATCGGTTTTCTCATAGGGTTGCAATAAGACGTGGCTATAAAAAAATTTATGAAAGGTATATCAATCTCAATCGATATAGAGGAACCCAAATGTAACATCGCTTTTGGTTGTGCTATCTTGATTGCTAAGTTCATAAAAAAAAACTTGTTGACGAAAATATTATGATTTCAAGAGAAACTCAGTACAGATTAATTTTTAAACATTCAGCAGTCAACTAACATTTTTTTCAAAAGTTCAAGCTCAAAAACTAAATGCCTACACATGACACAATAATCTCTTTAGCCCCCTCAGTCCACTGGAAATCTTACAAAAGATGGGATTGGGGGACCTGTTTTGTCCCTTACGCGGGTGATGAGTTGGATGCACATCCTTCTAACATAGAAAGCTCGTCAACTTTGTTACCGCAGATAATTCTTCAACTCCCTCTTGGTGACCATTCAAACTTGTAAAAATTTGAATCGTAACGATATTTTTAGGGAATTGGTGTATGCACACCCGTGGGAGAGTATATTATATTTTAGATATTCACCGTCAACAAGTTGAATTTGGAAAATTTGAATTAACATTTAGATTTAGAGATTTGATATAGTCTAGAACCACAAAAGAGGATAAAACTGAATAATGTCCATTAGAAAAGTTTAGTTAGGGGGTAAATTATTACTTTTACTCTTGTTGGTACAAAAAACTAAGCTTTTCCATTGGGCGTTGTTCAACCTTTCCTCCTTTGTGGTTCTAAGATAAATCAAGACCTCTAAATCCAAGTTTGAATTCAAACTTTCCATATTCAACTTGCTGATGTTAAATATTTAAAATTTATCCCTCCCCTGGGTGTGCATATACCAATTCTCTAAAGAAACTGCTCCAATATAGGTGCAATAAAAGGAGTGTAATGGGTACTTTTTATCATCGTATCAAACTCTTCCTCCTTGTTTGAGGAGAAACTATTTCATTTGCACACCATGAATCCCTCTATTATCGCAGTATGGCGTTGACAAAGCCCATGTGTGCAACATCTCAAGCTCTAAAAAAATTGCAAAATATTTCCTGGGGCAGAAGAAATTTGAAGCAAGCAAATATTAGAAAACATGCAACGCACTTACATTGGATCAACATTCCCAACTCCCAAGGTCTGCAAGCGGGCACTTTTTAGGTAAAGCACCTTTACTAATATTGCATCAAAGGTGCTTTAACCCTTAAACGTTGAGGAGGACAAAAAACATTCTTCGGTTTTGAAAACATAAAAGAATTATTTGTCATTTGATTTTAATGTAGAAGTGATCATAAACACATGGTCCATGGAAGGCAAAAATTTACTTCATT
The DNA here is from genome assembly GCA_963920765.1 of Ulota crispa. NCBI lineage: Eukaryota > Viridiplantae > Streptophyta > Bryopsida > Orthotrichales > Orthotrichaceae > Ulota > Ulota crispa. Next base: position 12,124,047 of record OY987245.1, read on the forward strand.
AGATGCACTCATGTTTTCAAATAACCCAAGTTGTGAGAAGATTTACAAACATGGTGTTAGGTCCCAAGTTGCCCTTCTGGCAATTTATACCTTAAATCAGGTTGTTTGTTTGTTTATTTGGATGGATGTTTGCCACATTGAGATCTCCCAAATTGTGTATCTTCATGTTGCGTGCTTGGTACCATTGGAAAGCTCTTGGCAAGGAGGGTTGCATGGGCTTGGTTTCGTGGCATTTAAGCCTACGATGGGAAAGTGATTGAATTTCAAAGTTTTTTATGGATTGAAATTTTAGAAAGTTACTGATTGGCCAAAGACAATTTTTGTGTGAAAATAGGGTAGAGTACAAGTTCAACTAAAGTAAATTATGGATGTCCACTTAAAAATAAAGTAAAGTACAAGTTTAACCACATGTAGCACAAGGAGATAGCATAGGGGGCATGAGGGGGGTGAAAATTGGGCCAACGGCACAGGACCACACTAGTTTTCATGAAAGCACCATGCATTGTGTTGAGATAAGTATTCTATTAATACGCTCTCCACATAGTTAACTAGAGTTCACTAGAGTTTACTTTAGTAAAGGGATCCCATGGACCAATAGTAGAGAAGGACTTTTACATCTTGTCTTTGGTCTTCCCTTGTATATAATAGGCAAACCCTACTTGGATAAGAACTCTTGTTACTTCTTCTCCTTGCACACTTTGTTATATCTCTTTTGTGTCCTTGTTGTGTTTTCTATTCCCAACACTTTCCTTAGAATCTATATCTATCACAACACATTGTTTACTTTTGCAACTTTTAGTAACAATATCACTAGTGGATACAGTCAAAGTCTTCGTAAAAAACACTCTAGAAATTACAATTGGGCAGGCTGCAATTATCCGCCCAGTGCTTAGGGGCTAAGGTTTTGGGCAAAGCAGACTAATGACACCACCAATGAAGGATATAGAGCTTGTTTCCATAAAAATTTAGTGTATAAATTCAATATGTTGTGGAGTGTATTTTGCACTCTATAACGTCTCTCGACACTTAAATTTGAAAAATGGTGCCATTTATGAGAATCGTTTTTTTTTTTTTTTAAGTTATCATTTTGAAACCTAAGAGAAAAAGGTATACTGTATATTCTCCAAATGATTGATAAAAATCCAACTCGGTCTACTAAATTTTTTAATTAAAAATCTAATATTTCTGAATTTTTTGATTATGAAATGTTTCTTTTGTAAGGTTTTCATTATTGTGACAACCAAAAATTTTAGAGGGAGTTCTCCTGAAAACCAAGTATAAAAAGAAAGTGCCCCCTAAATTTGTTACTTAGGTGTCAAATGTACACTTGCACGGGTCCTGCCTAGGGACCCATAGATATGTGCCAAATCCTTACTTGAGTGAAAACCTAGTTCACCAGATTTTGGATAAAAGTTGGCTTATATTAGTAGATTTTGGATGAATTTATGTTCATCATTCATTTGTTCCAATTTTAGCCAAAATTTCTAATGTGATATTTGCTATCCAATATGTGAATGAATGTTGAAATTGGAGCACCACTATACCATATCAAATCGTCACTTTGACACTTCATTAAGGACTCTACAGCCGCTAGCCTATACAAAAGCTGCAGGATTACGGGACATAATGACATTTCTCACAATGCCAGGCATTGTGAGACTTATTTTACCTGAACTGACACGATTTCACAAATGAATTGCACAATTTCACGAATGAGATTTTGTTTTGCGGGCTGCCCGCTTGCTTAACGCAGCGGGAGGCCTCCCACTATACATAAAAAATGAAAAAAAAAAAACCCTGCTGCCTGCATTCTGGGGTGCGAGTCGGTCTACCCTGGAAAAAACAAAATTTAAACCCTGCTCTGGACTATGCCAACAGGATATTACTTCCCTTGCTGCGACTTCGCTAAACCCGACGTGGCAGAACCGACCGGATGTGTATCCGAAATGCCTTGTGCATACCCGGAACACCAAACCCATGCGACCGTAGAGGGTATCAATCCCCATTGCTCTTCCGAATTGCTTTAGTCCCCACACCCTCCCTGCTTTTGTAAATTTTCACGTTTTGCGAGGCTTTTCGTCGTGGTCTTTCGAACATTTTCTAGGGCTAGATGATTACGGCCTCGTGGTGAAGAGCTCTTGAACGCAAAATTTTCAGTCAGATTTATGCAATTTGTGCATTCTAGAGCTTTTGCCATTGAGAATTCACCATTGCTTGCGTATTGGGAACAATCAACATGTCGCAGCACCCTGTTTGGGTGAGCCGACTCGCTTTAGGTGGTGCAGCGTAAGCGACCTCATACAAAATCTGTTGTGGATGTGAACGGTGATAGGAGACTGTTGCCAAGGCTTCGCAATTCGCTTTTAAGTAGCGTAGACTCTGTTTTAGGTCATGACTAACGTTGCCTGAGAATGCTGCATTCTTGTCATGCTTGATCTCCTGGAAGAGTTGAAAGGTTGTGCAAGATAGAGGTTACTATTTACGTCACTTTGCTCATTTAAACCAAGGACGAGGTTATGTACACTTAATATTGCATTTAGGTTGCTTTGACAATTAGGCTGCCTTATCCTAGAAAGTTATCTCATGATTTATGAGGAGGCTTCAAACATCAAGTTTTTCAAGTGAGTTAAGTTATGATTCACCTTAATGAATTCACTAGTGAACAGCTAAGTGACTCATTTCTGGAATTCACTCTTAACAAGATTCAAGTTAGGAGTGAACTTTAGAAATTCACTTTCGCGCATCTCATTCTCTCAGGTGTCTCAAACACTCATCAAACCCCCGACTTGTGCACAAAGCCCTAATTGCAAAATCACGGGTGTGTCAGACTTTTGGTGTAGGAGTGAATAAAAATAATTCACTAGTGAGCTGGGAACTTGTGAGGTGAGAAACTTGTAAACTAGATTCTATGTTTGAAACCCCCTATTGTTTGGCCACTTGAAGGGCGCATGCAACTCCCTAAATTCTAGGTTTTCACATGATTTATGACTTAGACGCTATTAATTTATTTTTTTGTAGCATCGTTGTTATTGCCAAGATCTTTGCAAATTGTTTATTGAAGTAATTACTAAAATTACTGTACCAGTGTAAAATGTCAAGAAATTAGTCTGGGGCAACCTAAACGCAATATTCAGTGTAGGATATCAGATGACCTTCTTGAGTTTCTATTCTCGAGCATGTCCTGTGTACTTCGTCTTTGACCTATGGCAGGATTACCGGAAAAGAATCTTCTCATTCTCTTTCAATTGCGTTTTTGATTGCCTTAGACTGTGTTATGTGTTGTTCACATGTTGTAAATACATATGCGAAGATTGAGAAGCATTTCAAGTTATTACTGATCTAGAAATCAGAGAATGGAACGAAATCCTAACCATGACCTAGGGCTACACAATGTAGCTTAATATTTAGTAAGAAATTTACAATATTTCATCTTGTTCAATATATATAAATAAAGAAGCCATTGAAATTGCTGGAAAAACTAAGTAATATTAAGAGTATCTTCACCCTAGATAGAGCTGGCTTCTTCTCTCAGGATAAGGTGTCTTGTCAAACTTTGTATAAACAATACAGTTTTTTGTTGTGGAATTTCCCTGATTAGAATTCATGTTGGATTTCATATGCAGGCTGCTGGTTTTAGGCGCCACAACGTATGACATTCACCGTTCCATTGGAGCAAATCAAATGCCACCAACAGAGGAGCAAGTTGCAGCACTGACAGCTCAGATTGAGGAATCTCGACAATCAGGAGAATCTCCTAAGAATTCCGCGTGAGATCGTGTTATAGTGCGTGTTATAGAGGTGCTCTTGTTTGTAAATTTCGTTCAATTTGAGGACTGAGGCCATTTTCTTTTGCTTTGACGTGACAGTATGTCAAAGATCGTGCTTGAATGGTTGCTGTCGATGTGATTGTTGTTCACTTGTACTTGGTGTTTGGGGAATTGGATGTGTCATTTTGTACTAAGAAAGCCACAGTACTGTATAGTTATGCAATGCTACTTATTCCCTCTGTCTCTTTAAAAACGTCCAAAATGCTTCCTTGCGAAGGATCAATTGTGTTTTTAAGTCTTTGTGCTAGTGACACAGAATCAATATACCAGCTACCAAATGTACGTAAAATCTCCAGTTTTTATGTCACCGTTTGGGCACCCAAATTCAATGCAAAAAATACCATATTTGTGCATGTTGCTAGTTCCTCATTCTTCATGATTTAAAGATTAATAACAACAATGGTACTTCATATGGGCAAGGCCAAGCTTGCTAGGACAGGAATTGTTTGTGCATGTTGCTAGTTCCTCATTCTTCATGATTTAAAGATTAATAACAACAATGGTACTTCATATGGGCAAGGCCAAGCTTGCTAGGACAGGAATTGTTTCCAATCACTTAACTTGCCCCCATGAGATCATTGAACATGGCAAATGCTTTTTGAAGATTTGAAATCAGCAAAAGGGAGCTTTTTAGTGGTACAAGAAATGTGTTTGATTTGGACATTGTTTTAGAGGGACAGAGAGAGTATAAATCTATGCATGGAAGTTCAGGAAGATACCGTTTGTGTCACTTCAAGCATTTTTAACATATGCAGGAGTGCAAAATCTGGGAGATCAGTATAAAGCTATGGAGAGGTCACTTTAGGTGTAAGAGCCAAATCTTCACTCCTCTGTTTTTTATGAAATTATAATCACTATGTATGAAGTTCTTCTGTAATTTCAAAGGGAGAGGTTGTGGACCACAGTAGACAACTTCATTTCCATTCTTTTAACCAGGTCATGGTTACATCACTTGGTAGTAAGTTCACTGAGTTTATGAATCGATGAGTTGTAATGTATAGGAGACAGTTTTTAGTATCTCCTACCGTAAGTATCATTGTTTACAGGAATTGAAAGTGTCGAGGGAAACCAGTCTCTTCTTGCTGTTGTAGCATGGCCAAGTGTAGTATTATAAGGATTTGCTGTTGATCATTTTTGTACTTAACAAAGGCCTGCAAGGACTGTCTTTAAGATTCGTGAAGACTACATATCGTCCAAATGTCGTCTTATAGGTGCAAAGGCCAAGATTTGCAGGAGATGAGTTCATTGTTGCCAGCTTGAGAAGGCGCTATTCTTAAATGGATGGGTGCTTTTTCACATAATTAATCATCTGGATTTTTAACAATGAAGGGAATGGTGTTCTTTGGTTTCGACCCTGAGTTAGTTTAAGAATGCTTCAAACGAGATAGCAATGGCTCCGCACATGACAAACTGAATAGTTTCTGATGTTATTCTTCAATCAGTTGGAGATGTAATCAAAGCATCTCTTTTACGCTCTATTTTTGTGCATTGGCCGTCTAGCTCACTGAAAGAATTGTTTTAACCCCTAGATGCCCAAGGCCTTTCTGAACTTCTTGGCATTTTCAGGAAAGTGAACAATCAACTAACTTTTTTATAAATCTCATCAAGTTTTTTTAAACTGTAGCCAGAAAAAGAAAACACAACTATATCACTTATAGTTTGAAAGATTATAATGTTTGAACATGAGGGTGTTAAAATTGCAAAAGTGACTTGAAGTCTTCTAATCCTCATTTCACATGTCAAATCTAAAAAGTTGGTCATCAAAAAAATATGAGGTTTAAGGTCATTACATGTTTAACCTCAACTAGTTTATGGCTTTCAAAATCTACGCTTTTATTTTTTTTAAATGGATTTCTAATGCAGATTTTTCTCCAAGCTCTAGTGTATTTGAGGCTAATTTTCAAGATCTTCCAACACTAAAAAACTCAAGATTGCAGTGGACACCCTTGTACAAAATCTTGAATAGAAAAATCATGAACACTCATTTTCAAAATCAGATTTTTGATGTTGAAGATAGACTTTAAAACAAACTGGTGTTCAAAAGAAAATACCCAAAATAGTGATTTAATAAGATTTTATTTGTCTTCAAAGTTTTACAAACACCCAAATTGGGTGCCTTGGGCACTTAGGGGTTAAAAACATATTTGCAAATTTCTTGACTTTAGGTATAGCAATGATTGATTGATTGACTGATTGAGAAGCTATGTTCTTTGAAGTCCTAATTCTCTACTAGGGTCTCATAAGGTAGGAGGCTCATAAATGGAGCATCTAAGGGCTGAAACTAAATTTTGGGTAGGTGAAACTCCTTGAAATGAATTTCAGTAAACTTTCCTTGAAAGACAAGAAGAATCCGCATCTAACCCAAGTTGTTTCATGTCTTTTGAAACTTTGTGAAATTAGTAATGAATATTTGAAGTGGAAAGGCCATATGACTCTATAATGGAGCACCTCCTCAAATATACATGAACTGTACATTATTGAAGGGCTATGAAAAGCAAGATGTACAAAAAGAGTACATTTGAGGAGGTGCACTGAATTTGAGCCTGCTCCTAATTTGAGCCTCCTACCTTAGTCTTGCTTCACATGGGATAACTTCTTCCCAAAGTGTTCAGTAATGTTAGAATATGTTGTTGAAGGGTTGTGTTTTTTTGTTTTAATTTGATGTTATTTATTCAAACTTAAATAAAGTTTTATCCAAGTTTGGCTAAATTTTTGTTAATACTATTACATAGACATTGCCTACTAACTAAGTCAATACAACATTTCAGTGATTGTTAATGTCACTAACAACCCAAGGTTACTCCCAAGAAATGTTTGGATCATACTATGACAAGTGGATTTACAATTGAATCATGCTTGGTAATTAAAAACATGTTGATATAAAAAAAAGGAATTGATATGTGCACACCGGGGAGTTGATATTTGCACACCCCCTGGGAGGTAAATTATAGATTTCTACCATCAAAAAGGTGAATTTGAGAATTTTGAATTCAGATTTGAACTCAGAGACCATGATTTTGTTTAGAACCATTAAAAAAAGTTGCAATTGAACAATTCCTAATGAAAAAGCTTAGATAGGGGGAAAAGTGTTACTTTTACTTTTCTTTATTAAAAAAGATAAGCTTTTTCACTAGGTGTTGTTTAATTGCAACATTCTTTTATGATTCTAAATCAAATCATGGTCACTTAGTCTAAATTTGAATTCAAAATTCTCAAATTCTCCTTTTTGATGGTAGAAATCTACCTCCCAGGGGGTGTGCAAATATCAACCCCATATCAATTCCCTAAAAAAAGACAATAAATTTGAAGAATAGCCCCAGTGTAGGGATCGGGTTCAAGTGCAATTCGGACTTAGAGAAAAATGCCCGACTACTAATTAGCTTCTTATTTTTGCTTTCATGCTTACGTTTTGTTTGTTGCTGGTTCTTTTCCTTAGATATGTCAATAAATAATATTTCATGATTGAAGTTTGATACCTAGAATTTTAAGATATTGTAAAGGCATTGACTATTTAGATTTGGATTTAGTTATGAATAATTGAAGGTAGTTAGTAGGAGCAACCTATAACATAAAACGAATCTCAATACTCATTTTTTAAATTTCCTTGTACAGTTTTTATTTCAACGGATGATTAACTTATGGGTTCTTAACATTAGAAAGATTTAGCTTCATGATTAGAGAATTGGTTTGATTGTTGATCATTGATGATGATTAATATGGCATGTGTCATTGAATTTAATAAAATGAGGAAAACCCACATTATGTTCTGCTACAAGTCCTAAGGTATATACACCCATAAACGTCAAACTAAGGATTTTGGGGTATGAAAATTAATTGATGAATTTTGAAAATAATATTGTGAAGTTAGGAAAAGGAAATAAAAAATATTGGCATCAATTTCAAAATTCCAATTTCAAGTATTTGTTCACAAAGATTTTTCAAAATTCAAATCACAAATTGTATAGTTATGTTAAGTGATGCTAAAAACAATGTTTATTGGTTCTTAATTAGTGAGATGAGGCACTCAAAATTATCATGTTAGTTACTCAAAACCACCACTTTGTTACCCATAACCATCACTCCCTCACCCACAACTGTCACCTTTGCAACCATAATCATTTGATTTTGTATTTTTTAATCCCTAAAATGGCAAGTGAATTGATGCCCATGGGGACACTAGCGCTTATGGGTTTATATACCTTAATTCAAATCTAGTTTTCAACTATATGGTGTTGTAAACGGCTAAAATACATGTTAATAAACATCTTGGATCTCTTACACAAATTGATTGTCAAGCTTTGTCTCCCAAGATAGGATTTTTGTTTTTGATACGCATAGTTGTTGAAACAAATTCCTATCGTTTTAGGAGCCAATACTTCTACATAACTCTTTGCACAAACACACTTCTTAGTGAGCAAGACTTGAGGCTTAGGACACATTGGAAAGTTAGAAATCCACAAATTTCAACCTCTCAACCAATTAAGTTTTGAGAATTAGTGAGATTGAGTACTTGGAACATAGAGTTGTCACTCCCTTGAAAAACAAATGAACTTCTAAACCACACATGTTCAAAATTTGACGTGTAGGAGTTGTCCAATAACATAACACCCCAAACGCATGAAGAAGAATTACAAAAAAAGTTGTCAAATCCTAAGGGTGAATTCCTATGGTGGCCTCAAAATTGAAAAATGCAAAAAGAACAAACAATTCACATAACAAACTTGTATATTGTCTTTATGTTTTCCTATTCCAAGCTAGCATGAAAGTTTGCCCTTAAATGTATAATTACAAAAGAGGAAGCTGAGTGACTCTGGCCAACATTGTATGGTACAAGACAACATAAAGCAACAATGACTTAATAATCATGTGAGTTGTTCATAGCGCCCCTCAATAAGTTGTAGCTTTTCATAGCTATAAGTGGGAAGGTCATAGGATAAAAGTTACAAAAACTTATTGGAACTATCATTTGTCAACAAAAGGTTATTGGAATTCCAAATTGGCAACAATATGACATTTTTGATCAAAAACTTGTAAATTTATGGTGTCTTGCTCTGTAGTAACCCCATTTTATCTTAACCCTTTAGAGACCACCAAACCATATTTTGGTTCAGCACAGTGGTTTTTGGCATATAGAGTAAAAAACGCTCAACAATTTGGAAATTGATCTTGAAGAAAGGTTGTGATCACAAGAATTTTGCATCCAACCCAAAAAACAACAATGAAATCGGGCATGTGAGTTGATAAATAATAGTATTTATATGGCATGGCCTCAAAATATGTATTTATATATGGTCAAAGATGGATCAAAGCAACAACACAATACATCAAACATCTAAGAAGAATGCCAAATTTCAATTATGCCATCCTAAAAAAATTCAAATTGCTCAAGAAATATGCTTGTATTGGTTTCCTATATGGTAGCAGTATAATTGTAGTATTTGAAGATCTATTGATATGGTGCTATCATTTCATCTTAAAATTTTGTTGTCCTACATTTAAGGCCAATTCTTTATTGTTTTCACCAATTGGATTTTCCATATCATTTATCAAGTTTCTTGTAAAAATATTTTTAGGTAGCAAAGAAAGTGGGATTTTTTACCCCTTTTGTCCACTTAGCTACACCTTGTGATTGCTATTTTTATCCATTTTGTGTGAAACTAGTCTTATTGGAAAGGTGGGAAACCCAACTTTCTAGAAATATAAGGCTCTTCTTAAGCAAAGCTTGTATGAAGCAAAAAGATCCAAAACCACACAAGCATGAAAACTAGAGAATTCCCGCCTACAACTCACTCAATCATTATAATATATCATTTCCAACGGTAGATTTAATTCAAATTTTGATGTTTTATAGTAAACAAGGTCTACTACTCATTTGTACGGTTGGATTATTGAAATTGGGTCCATAATTGATTCAAACGCGCATCCAAGCTAACTACCCCAATTTTTAATGGATTTTGTGAAAATGTGTGTGGTCTTTAAAGGGTTAAATTTACTAGAGGTTTAATTTTGGAAACTTTGAGGGTTTAAAAATTGAATTTCCAGAATTCCCGCCCAGTGATTCAAATGGTGACAATAAAACATGAATAATTAGCTACTTCGTGTTCGTCGTTGGGGTGACAGCTTTCTGAAGCTTTCTTGCAGCAGATCTCCCACTTTCGACCGTCTCTGACCAGCTTACGGTTCCAGCAACGGCGTAGAATTCAAGACCAATTCTGCAGTAGTGGTGTTCAGATCTCCGATTTGAAATAGTTTTCCTGAGGAGTTGCATTCTTAGTGAAGATTTGCTTTCATCCTGTGCAGCAACGGCTGCTGTGTCTGTTTTTACAGGTCCTTAGGTCCTTTCCAATTGCAGTTCCCTTAGAGCATCTCCTGCGGCACGTGAAAACAGCTATTTGCGTTCAACCCGTAATGGCTTCTGCAATTCAAGTCTCTAACAGCATTGTACTTGTCGTTGATGTGCAGGAGCAGGGCTTTACAGGCTTGGTCACGTTCACGTCAAATTTGAGCTTTCTCCAGGCCCCTTCATGGTCCCTGCCAAGCACTGTTCAAACACTGTTCATGCTGCAATGCTAAACGTACCCTTGTAATTTGTTGTAACGCAAGTGTAGGCCCTCAAACCTTCTAGACTGCAAGGGAACTTCATGTTCATGCCCTGTTGTGCTACTTGCTATTCTTATCCCCTCCAAACCTTATTTCCAGGCGCTTCTCTAAACATGCTGCACGAGATACTCTTAGCCACCATCCAAACAGGCATAACCGTATGGCGATTTATAGACAACATGCAATCCATCCAGATAGCAGACGCAAATGTGAGTACCCATTTGCGACCTATTCCTTACATCTCTAGGTAGCAAAAAAAAAAAGCAATGGCAATTTGAACCGCATGTGTACTTGGCCCATTAAATTTTTATACAAACCGCTATGCAGGGTCTAGGGATGATCACCTTTCTCAATGCAATTCTATCAGTAGTCATGAGATGAGCGGTGCAAGATTGGAGCTCTGTTTGCACCTTCAATCTTTAGCTTTGAAAATGTGGTATGATAAACTAAGGTAAGGTACTGTAGTGTGCTCTAATTTGGTTCATAGGTTTTAATTGTGTTTGTTTCTAAGGAATGGGTGACATGTTCCTTCATTTATTTATAATTGTTAAGCCCACTTAACTCATCAATGATAATTATAAATAAATGAAGGAACATGTCACCCATTCCTAGAAACAAACATAATTAGAACATGTGAACCAAATTAGAGCACACTACTTTATGGTTTACTCTAATTGTCACTTTGAGAGTGTGCTACTTTTTTATTTTTTATTTATTCACAAGTTTTTTAGAAAATGGCTCATTTCCAAAATGAAATCTTCCAAAGTAACCTTCCCCATACTTGAGCGGTTCCCAAAGCCGCACTCTACATTTGACCCACACACTCTTGAACCCAAAGTAGAGCAGTAAATGCCACTTGCACAAGCAAGTCCTACCACATGTCATCCTAGGAGCTGACTTGGGAGGGTTGGGATTGGGACTGTCAAGTACATGTATAGGAACATATCTAAACAATTTCAAGGGTAACCTAAAGTTGCTTGTAGGAACACTATGGGTTGTAACTTTGCCCTTGAATATAAAATATTCTACAATATCCTTTTCCACAAAATTGATATTCCATAATAGCTTGTTGAAAGGCTAACTGTATGGATTTCTTTCCTGAATTTTCTAAGACCTTGAAGTACCATAAATTCTTAAATGCTCGGGTATGGGGAAGGTTACCTTACATCTCATTTTTGACTCATGACAAATGAAAGGAAGGGTAGAAAATTGGCCAGTCGTTTACAAATCTTTAGTAAGGTAGGAGGCTCTAATTTGGAGCACGCTCTAAACTGGAGCACCTCCTCAAATGTACTCTTTTTATACATGTTTTTTTTTCATAGCCCTTCAATAAAGTACAAGTCATGTACATTTGAGGAGGTGCTCCATTTTAGAGCCCTATGGCCTTTCCACTTCAAATATTCATAACTAATTCCACAAAGTTCCAAAAAATGTAAAACAACTTGGATTAGATGCCAATTCTTCTTGTCTTTCAAAGAAAGTTTACTGAAAATCATTTCAAGGAGTTTCACCTACCCATAATTCAATTTCAGCCCTTAGATGCTCCATTTATGAGCCTCCTACCTTACAAAGTACAAATCCTTCTTGTGCTGCTCGGTATAGTTTGTGATTTATGAGGGTTTCATGCTCTACTTAATTGCCAAGAGAAAAATATAAATTATTGGTAGTTATGAAAATGCACAACTTGGTGGACGGCTGCTAAATTGGTTGTTGATCATGGAATTTAATGAAGTAAGGTAGGAGCACCCATAAGTGTCACGTCCCCATGGGCATGACTTGACTAAAAACACATCTTTGTTGGTTTCATTCTCAACTCAGTTAGCTTGAGTTCCTTGTTTTGTCAGAACAAAAAAAAAGTGACAGTGCTTGGTGGTAGTAGATTGGTTAGGTTGTAGATATCAAGGTTTTGGTTTTGATGATAATTGAAGGCAATAAGAGGCCCCATGATGCATAGTTTAAGCTCACTCTCTCAATGCCCATGAGTAAGAAACTATTTAGCACTTTAAAAAAATTGCACAAATAAATGACCATGTAAGCAAGTTTTTAACAAACCCAATATTTTTTATTTCCACTTCCTAACCTAAAATATTTAATTTCAAACCTATTTCATAACATCAGATACCCTAAAATAGAAAGTATCTTGGTTATGGGTGCTCTTACCTTAGATGCTCAAGAGTAGGTGAGATTTGTAAGTTTAAAATTTTGACCCACAATTGGTGGTATACCCTAATAACTCCTACCGTACTACTCTTTTATAATAATCCTTAGAGTAACGTGCCATTGTATATATTCACCATAAAAATATTCGTATTGTAACCAGGATGATTGACGGTCTCCGTCGGTACAAACGTAGTGTGTTTCTACCTAGCAATAGTTAACCGACTTGGAGGCTTGGAGATGTATTTTCCAAAGTGTTTAGGACACTTACGGCTATGGCTTTATGGTTTTGACCTTGGCATACCAAAAAGGTGGTGATGGGTTCAGACCTGGGCAATGGTGAGGCGCTTACCATTAGTGTCTAGGAAGATTTTGAGCTTGCTTGGCAGAATTCTTACATTTCTCATTTTTAATCTGCTTTTCTAGTGCATGCATTGGATATTACACTTATACTTACACTATGAATTGAATTTTTCCAAAAAATTGAGCAAGTTTTTCCAATTGATTCAAATTCCAACCAATTTTTTGGTTGACTTTTTATTGTTTTTTAACCTTCGGGCTCATTGATTCCAACCATAATGCACTCAACTATGGTGAGATTAACCCCTAAAATTCATTTGTGTTTAGAGGCCCAAAACTGTTTCAAAATACTAGTCCCCAAAGCAAGGTCAAAATCTTCATTGAAACTTACTTTTCAACAAATCCAATTGTAGGATCCTTTGGTTGACTTGCACAAGTACATTGTCCCAAAATTGCAAAATGAATATCCCCACCAATTGCAAGATCAAAGTACCTAAATTTCAAAATGTAAGCTTTTCAAATTCTTCCAGAAGGTGAAGTTTTGTTTTTTGAACTTTTTAGAGAAAAACATGTATGTTGTATTTCTTGTGCAATTTTGGCAATATGTTGGAAATTGGGTTGAAAGCATATATAAAAAAAATTAACCAAAAAAAAATGGATTCAGTTTTACAAAAGCTATAAAGTGAAAGGTATTGATGAATGAAAGATATAACTAATATGCTAATAAATTTTGGAAGAGTTTGAAAATTGTTAATCCCAATGGTGAAAATGCTCTAACAGATAATTAGTAACATTAATTTTCATCTTCATTTGAAAATTTTCAAAATTGAGAGTAAAAGATAACTTTATATGGTTTTTCTACCCTCTTCCTACCTTCATTGCCTGCAAAATAAAACTCCTTTTAACTCTTACCTCATTATTTAGAATTGAGTGATTCAATTTTTTTTGAGTAGGTATCAATCTATACAATTCTATAAAAAGAAAAATAGAATATAAATTTTGTTGCCTGATTTGACATTGAAATTGAAAAAACCTTCTAACTTTTGCATTACTTATCAAAATGACATGAAATAAAGCTTCACATGTGGATTATGATGAGTAGCATCCATCCTAAAACTTTAATGAGAAATTCCAAATGATGAAGTCAATAAAGCCTGCCCGAGTTCTCATAAAGCCCAAAGTGGGCTCCTTGGCTCTTTAGGGGTTAAATGATCTTGTTACCACCTGGGGGCCAAAATTTTCTTGGAGGAAAAAAAATGTTGATTTTAAACAACTTTTCCCTCTTGAAAGCATCATTCTAGGTACATGAACCTTAGATAGTTGAACCATTTCTAACAAATACTTCATGTACATTGGTCTTTCACATCAAATTTAAACTTAAAGAATGTTGGTGTATTGTATATGCTCTCTTGTGTTGTATATGGATGGGGTATTTGAGTAGCACATGAATCCCATTGAAGCTATAAATTTCAAACCAAGTCACAAACAACAATTTCTTCAAGTACTAAATGGTCCTTGTATGAATACAACCAACATTTTTGGTAGGCAACATCCTTTAGGGGTTAATCCTTTAAGGACCACGCAACCATATTTTGGTCTCAGGGAGTGGTTTATGGCTTATAGATTGAAATCACTCAAGAACTTGGAATTTGGTCTCAAGGAATTGATGCACGAGATCATAAGATTTTTGCATCCATTTGAAAAAACAACAATGGAATCGGGTAAGTGAGTTCACAAATAATGGTGTTTATACAACATGGCTTCAAAATATGTATCCATTTTTTGTCAAAGATGGATCAAAGCAACAACACAATACATCAAATATGCAAGAAGAACATTTGTCAAATTTCAATTGCACAATCCTAATTTTTTCAAATTGCTTAAGAAATATGCTTGTTTTGTTTTTGTATACAGTAGTAGTATAATTGGAAAGGTGGGAAACCCTACTTTCTAGAAATGTAAGGCTCTTCTCATTCATAGCTTGCATTGAAGCTTTAATATTCAAATCCACACAAGTATGAAAACTAGAGATTTTCAGCGTACAACCCACTCAATCATTATAACATTTCACCTCCAAAGGTAAATCTAGCTAAAATTTTGATGTAATACAACAGACAAGATGTCCTTTGCTTTCCTACAATTGGATTATTTAGATTGAGTCCATATTTGATTCAATTGTACATCTAAGCTTACAACCCCTATTTTTAGTGGATTTTGTGAAATTGGGTGTGGTCCTTAAAGGGTTAACTTTCTCTCCAACGCACTATTTTTTTTTGGGCAATTTAAGGCCCAATTGCCTTAAAAAAAAGGTGAGCTTCAAGCCTATTGAAAAAAAGGGGAAGTTTTTTCCAAAAATGCCAGATTGCAATAATGAAAATTGCATTGTAGTCTAGGCTTCCATAAAATTCTTGTCAAATTGAAAATTGATGCCATCACTTTAAAATTATTTGAGGTATTGTCTAATCCAATTCCATGCAATAATTAAGTAATGCCAATGTTTATTCATATGTTTTCAAAAAAACATCAATGAGTATTTTTTGCCTACAAAAAAAATCCCATGATGCTGCAAGAATCCATGCATAAGGGCCACCTTCAACTCCAACCAAAAATAGGATGGAGCCTGCAAGGACATAACATTCAGTAGCACTCAATAGGCCTGCCCTCCCTCCAACTGAAGAGTGTGGAATATTCCACTCTTTCATCTAACCGGATGAAAGAGTGTGGAATATTCCACACCTATCAATAGCTAAGAGGACACTTGGCTGAATTTGTCAGAATTTTTTTGAAAGAGAGACTCAATTTAATGCACATATGTCGATGTGGGGGCAAGCTATGGCAGAAAAAGATTTAAAACAAAAAAATTTTTATCTAAATGAAGTTCTTGGATGATACCTAAAGAGAGGGAAAGGCAGCCTCTCTTCAGGCTACTGAATGTTATGGAATGCAAGCTATGTAAGCCATTTTCAAAAGAATGCCACGCAAGCATTAGTCGGAAAACAGAAAAAAAACCCTGCTCCAACGAGTTTCGTCTAACCTTTCCACAATGGCAGGATCTCTGGCAATCAGGCCGTACTCATGAACACATGGCCTGCTTTGCGTTCCTGCGGTGACGTGTCTGTACTGGTCTCGGTTGTCAGTTGCGGAAGAGTTGGCTTTATTTGCTGACGCCATTTCTGTTTCTATTGACCTTCCAACCAATGAATGGGGAGAGCCGAAAAACAATAGAAAGTCAGCCGAATGAATTGTGCAAAAAATCAATTGAAATCTAAATAAATCAGTGAATAAATTAGTGACTAAGTTTTTGGAAAATTTTCAATTGTAGTGTAGGTATATGGTGAATAGCCGGTGCATCCACTGATAACCGGATGAAAATGAGAAATGTAGGCTTTTAACCAAGAAAGCTCAAAATCTCCTCGCACACTACTTCCAACACAGAATTGAACGAGAGCAAAACGGTACGGATAACAACCGCAGATTTGTGTCTGCATAATGCATATCGTATTCGGAGACTTGACTACATACGTGATAGAGCCAGATATCAGCAGTGTACAAATGAAGCTACAAAATGTCGGAGGTAGAATGGTAGATAGACCAAAATAGTGATTAAGGTAGGAGGCTCATACATGGAGCATCTAAAGGCTGAAATTGAATTTTGGGTAGGTGAAACTCCTTCAAATGATTTTTGGTAAACTTTTCATGGAAAGAAAAGAAGAATTGGCATCTAACCCAAGTTGTTTCATATTTTTTGGAATTTTGTGAAGTTAGTTATGAATATTTGAAGTGGAAAGGTCATAGGGCTCTAAAATGGAGTACCTCCTCAAATGTACATGATTTGTACATTGTTGGAGGGTTATGAAAAACAACATGTACAAAAAGACTAAATTTGAGGATTTGCTCCATTTTAGAGCGTGCTCCAAATTAGAGCCTCCTACCTGAGGTAAGAACAACATGAATGCTTTTTGCAGCAATGAAACAAAACTTAGACCCTAATTGGTTAATGCTTCAGTAAGGTAGGACCACCCATTCCCAATCATTTAAGCTCGCGCAGGACACTAGGTTAGAACAACAATCTGGCGCAAAATTTTCTTTGGTGGCTTTGTACAAAATGTTGCAACACGAAATTTTTGAAAATTTTCAAGCAAAACTAAGTTGTATACAAATTTCGGAGTGCATAAAGTGTTTTGAACCCATAGACAATCACTAAACTCTCCTAATCTTAATCATAGCCAAACTACTTCTTGCTCACTATTGCCTCCTTTCTTTTGGGACATATGTCATGACCTTATTAGTCTTAATCTTGAAAAGGGAAAAAATACGCATTCCAAGGCTTGGAAATAGGATGGTTGGAAATAGCATACCCTAAAAGTTGGGTTTGGATCCCTAGTTGGGAATAGGTGGTCCTACGTAATGTGCATCTTCTTTTTTGTTTTTGATTTTCATTGTGGTGTTTAAAGAGTTTGTTGGGGCTATTACGTAATCTATATATTAGGTTTTAGAGCTACATGCAATGTTTGGCAATGTAAGGTAGGAGGTCCATAAATTGACCTTGTTCTAAATACGATTCACAGCTAAGAATGATTGGCATGTTCCTTGAAATATCTATTGCTATCATTGATGAGGTTGGTATGCTTAACCCCTAAATGCCCAAGGGTGTTTTCTTGTTTTCAGATGGTAGTTTTGAAGTTTTTGAATTGTCCTTGTAAGATCATTATTAAACATCAAAACAAAATTCTAACCGTTGAATCTTGAACTTCAAGGTTTCTAAATGGCAGTGCCCAAAAAGAATTCAAAATGGCCGCGTGGATTTTAAGATATTTGTGATTGAATGATGATGAGTATGGAATCTTTTGCTTTTTTTGGAGTTGCCCGAAATTTCTAATGCAAATTGGCAACTTTTGGATACAAAATTGGGAAACAACCACTTAGGGTGACTTAGTGTTTATTGTTTCTTACTTCAAAACCAATGGCCCCTCTTCCAAATCCATGACCAATTTCACAAATGAGCATGCAATGCAATTGTTAAAACGCAACTGTCTAATATAAAGAAATTTTCAGCTTCAATTATTGACCAAAAATCATTATGAATGAAAGAGTTTTCAATGGTGAATAGATCCTAATTTTAATTACAAAGCAAGTAACAAAGACATTCCAAGTGAAATTAATCCAAAAGCACTTTTAGATTTTGTTGGATGTCAAAAGTTCAGAAAAAAAGCCCTTATTGCCCAAAGGAGTGCCCAAGAGAAATCTTCACCTTTTGCTCAACTTGATGCCTGTCTTTTCAATGTGGTAGCTTTTCATAGGCTTTGTGACACTATTCACGACACTATTCACGACACTATTCATGACAAAAAATGTATACTTGTAATTAACCTTCCACCAAAAACAAATGGAATAAAATATGGAGGAAGTTGAATTTGAATAGTGAAGCTAACTTCAGTGAGCAACTTTTTCAAAAAAACACACCTCAAAACAATAAAAGTTGTGCCTTCAACAAGGTTTCAGAGTTTCTTGAAATTTTTTGGACACCACAATTTGGTGCCTTGGGCATTTAGGGGTTAAATATAAGGGACACTTTATGGATCTACCTTACAACATACTTTTCATTCATATTTGGCAAAACAACCGTGTTTCCCTTCTTGACATTTATGTGCTTTTATTGGATTGTAGCTATACCAAAGGATTAGTTGACCTTTGGCTAATTTAAGCACGTAAAAGTAAAAGCGCCCAATACCAAAAGTGTATCTAATGGCGTGACTCTTTACAGAAGGTGGTCACTCTAGATCTTAAATTTAGATAAATCATAGAGAGCTTATTGTTCTTGACCAAAATGATAAGCTATTTGTGACATATTTAGATTCAAGTTCTAGAATGACCACCTTATATAAAGAATAATGCCATTAAGATATGACAACTTGTTAATGACCATTGCACCTAATACCGTGAGCAGCATTAGGTTCAATGACTGGAAATGAGTTGTCCTACCTTAGGTACAATGTTGGTAATGGGTGCTTCTACCTTAACCCCTAAAGGGCCAAGCCCTTTTTTCTATGAAAATCACTAAAAATTGCCACTTCTAAGAGGTTTTGTAAAAAGGGATTTAATGTTTAATTTTTGGGAAATCCAACCATAGCATCTTGCCCCAGACTAGAAGAGGTACATGTGGGAAAAAAATTAGGTCATTCTAGATGAAGAAGAGGGAGATATTTACATCTGAAGTGAAAGGAAAAGGTTTTTTTTCTTGCAGCCAATAAATTTCAAAAGCATTTAACCTCTCTTCCACTAAAAAACTTGCCCTACCCAAAGTTGTGCTTTTATTTTTCCATGTAGGAGATCAAGTTAGGTATATGTGGGAGAATTTTAAAAGCAATTGGAATTGCATAACACATGGGGAAAAAAAGTAAGGAAAAAGAAATAGACCTTGAGTCAAAACACATAATTGTTAAGAATTAAGCTATTGAAATGAAAAATGCAAATCCCAATAGTTATAATGTTGTGATAAACAATCTCCTTCCTTTTGTTTGTTTTTTTCCAAAACATGGAAAATTGAGTAAAATAAAGGACTTCAAAGTTTATTTTAGAATAGAGAATCCATAATTGCCCTTAAACAAAAACTCCTCATAACTTTCATCTCATTGATTGAAATCTAATGATTCAAAGCTTGTATATAAAAAAATCTAAAGAAACAATTCCAAAGTTTTATGTTTAAAAAATGAAAATTTTAAAGAAGTTTTTGGGCTGCTTGGATGGGCAGTCCTCCCCAAATTTTCATAAATTCTTGCATAACTTCTCCATCAAATGTTGGAATGAAGAAAAAAGTAGACGTCCACATAGATCTTTGAACTCCCCACCTTCAATAAAAGTTTCAAAAAATCACACAAAGTAGCCGTTATCCAAAGGTACATGCCCAAAATTCCATTTGTCCTCGGAAGGAACATGGTCCTTTAGGAGTTAACCCCTAAAGGACCATTGTTCCTTCGGAGGATAGGTTGGACTATGGGCATGTACCTATGGCTAAACTACTTTGTGTAATTTTTTGAAATTTTTATGGAAGGTGGGGAGTTCAAAGATCTATGTGGACATCTACTTTTTTCTTCATTCCAACATTTGATGGAGAAGTTATGCAAGAATTTATGAAAATTTGGGGAGGACTGCCCATCCAAGCAGCCTAAAAACTTCTTTAAAATTTTCATTTTTTAAACATAAAACTTTGGAATTGTTTCTTTAGATTTTTTTATACACAAGCTTTGAATCATTAGATTTCAATCAATGAGATGAAAGTTATGAGGAGTTTTTGTTTAAGGGCAATTATGGATTCTCTATTCTAAAATAAACTTTGAAGTCCTTTATTTTACTCAATTTTCCATGTTTTGGAAAAAAACAAACAAAAGGAAGGAGATTGTTTATCACAACATTATAACTATTGAGATGGGAGATGCTATTTTGTGAGCCGTGAGCCGTACGCCATGAGCCATGAGCCATGAGCCATGAGCCTGGATTTTTGAGGAAAATTTGAAGTTCTCCTAAAACCATGTGAAAGGAGACCTAAAACCATGTAGTAAACATAGTCAAAATGAATGTAAAAAACTTGCAATATGCAAAACATTGAACATTTTTGAAAGGCAAGATATAAATTTTTAAGGAAATATGAATTGAGAATTGATTAGAAAAATTGTCAATTTAATCTATTACCATAATGGTGATTAGAATATTCTTGAAAATCAAGGGCAACACCAAGCTACAAAGCTGTAAAAAACAAGATAAAAACAAATACACTTACAAAAATTAAAAAGATTGAAACAAAGAGAAATATTATTGCAAGAATCAAAGTAATCAAATGACTAAAGAAGGAATTGTGAACTAAATACACATTGTACAAATCTTTGATTAGTCAAAAATAGAACATGCATCTAAAATAATTAGAAACCTTGTCGCATTGGATTGCCCATTTCACTAGTAAAAAAATAGGTCTTAGATGACTAAGTGACAACAACTAAACCATGACTGCAATGACTATACAACAACTACAAAATGACTCATTTTCACTTGTATAGTCATGGTTTAGTCATTGTCACTTAGTCATTTAAAACCTATTTTTTTATTAGTGTTTGTCGACTTGTTTGTTTGCCCAAAGTGCTTGATTGAGCTTGTGTCTATCCAATGTAGTTAACTCATTGTTGACTGCAAAAAATGATAAAAAAAACTTACTTTGTGTATGATGGTGACACTCATTGTTGCCAATACGAAGTCAAAATGTGGAACTAATGCAACATCACATAATAAAAATGAAGAAAAATAATTCGATTCTTCCCTTTTTAGGTCAAAAGCCCAAAAAATACCCTAATATACAAGAGTGGATGGACACATCCATTTGTGTCATCCGTTTTGTGCATCCACTTATGCTATCCAAATCTTTGCTCAAAATAAAATTCATGTTGGATACAACCTTGGGAAAAATGTGCATTTCCTCAATCCTTTGGGCATTGTTGCTTTGCTTTTGCAAACAAAATTCTTCTTCTCCCATGCAAGATTCTAGAACATCCATGCATGCAATCCTCTACTAGAGAAGTAGCTAGGTCATATGATACCGTATTTGCCACAAATTCAGCTGATAATGCATATGCCATCTGCTCCATGTAATCTGCAAGAGTCTATGATAGACAAATGAAAACTTAGCAAGTGCACCAATGTATGAAGAAAGAAGTGACCATTTTGTTATAAACATTAAAGCACTAATCATACAACAATCGAGCATGAAGAATGCCAAACATCTAAGTCATGAGCATACATCCAAGAAGAATTTGAATTTAAAGCAAAGCCCTTAACTAGTTAACTCCAACCAACCAAACAACGCATTAACTTAAAAAACAACATCATGAGATGAAATGTAAGAGACATGTTTCAGTTGTAAAAAATGGCATGCTACAAACATAGTTGCTTTGCAGTTCTAGCATTTGGTTGCAAGGCCAGAGTAGATTGCAAGATTGGAACAAGATTGCAAAAGTGTTTGCTCTTAGTATAGATTGCTTGCAGCTCTCCTCTTTGGCATGAACAATAACCATGCAAAAATACGTGATTTTATTCTAAGCAACATAAATTTTGCTCAACTTTGCTCATAATGAACCTCACATTGGGCATTTTGCAATCACAAATCCAAAAGTTCAAAAAATGAGTTGCAATAAAGAACAAATTGACAAAGTCTAAGGGCACACAACCCTTGCCCTTGACTCTAGAGGGGTGCCCTAAAGTGTACAATAGATTGCTCTTTGATGAGCAAACTGACAACTTGACCTACCTTCATTTACTAGTAAAGTAACAATCCACTCCCAATTCTACTCACTCATGCACAAAACAATGACTTTTGTCCTGCCCTAACCATACAAAGCACATTCTAGCAACACAATATATGAATCAAGAGCTTACGCAAGAGCTCTAGCAATAAAATGATCAACAAGAAATGAGAGGAACCAATGAGCTCCCTAGTCTCAAGGTGCAGATCTTTGGCCTCCATGGCTTGCACCCAAGCACCATGAAGATCAC
The DNA here is from genome assembly GCA_963920765.1 of Ulota crispa. Taxonomy (NCBI): domain Eukaryota; kingdom Viridiplantae; phylum Streptophyta; class Bryopsida; order Orthotrichales; family Orthotrichaceae; genus Ulota; species Ulota crispa. The sequence goes on from OY987245.1 coordinate 12,146,468, forward strand.
GTATCAAAAGACAAATCAGCAGCTTGGCCCACTCCTTTGTAGCACATACAATATAACCCACTTCTAATTCCTCACACATGTGCAAAAAACAATGACTCTTGTTCCACCTTAACCTCACCAAGCACTATCCAACCATGTATTTTAAGAAGCAAAAGCCATGCAGGAGCTCTAGCAAAAAAAGAATCGGCAAGAAATGAGAAGAATGGATGAGCTCCTTGGTCTCATGGTGCAAGCCTTTGGCCCAGAAGGTTCCACCCAAGTGCCAAGGGAGATCGCGTACCAAAATAAATTGGCAAAGAAACACAAGGAATGGGTGAACTTGTTGGTCTCACGGCACAAGCCTTCGGCCCAGAAGGCTTCCACCCAAGTGCCAAAGGAGATTGCGTATCAAAATGAATTGGCTAGAACCAAGAGGAATGGGTGAGCTCCTTGGTCTCACGGCGCAAGCCTTTGGCCCCAAAGGCTTCTACTTGAGTGCCAAAGGAGATCATGTCTCAAAATGAATTTGCAAGAAATAAGAGGAATGGGTGAGCTGCTTAGTCTCATGATATAAGCCTTTGGCCCCAAAGGCTTCCACTTGAGTGCCAAGGGAGATTGCATATCTGGCCGCTGAACCTCACCTAGCACTCTTTGTTGTTAATTTAGAAAAAATGAGCACCTTAGTCTGTAATCTAATGCACAAGCAAGAGGAACGGCAATTTGACAAGCTCCTTGGTCCCACCGGCCTTGCCTTCAGCCCCGAAGGCTTGGCCCGGAGCTCAAGGGAGATTGAGAATATGGTCCTAAATTGCACACAATATTGAACTAATATAAACCCTAGGTTCCTCTTGTTGGTCTTGTACTTGTTGCCTTTGTCTGAGATTTGTACTAAGGAGCTCACACTCCCGCTGTAATTTACACTAAATTACCAACAAAGTGCGTCCAGCAACCTTGCACCAACAAGCAAAAGGACATCAAGTGCAAGCTCTTTGACCTTATAGCATAAGCCTTTGGCCCCAAAGGCTTACTTCAAAGCTCAAGAGAGATCACTAGTTTACACTAAATTACCAACAAACAAGGCCCAGGAAGAACCGACTGCTAGTTCAAAATTAACCTAGCCAATTGAAATGAGAAGACACCATTTGCAATTTATAAATATCGGCTAAAAATCAGTTTTTATTTTATTTTTTTACTTACTATATGAAATAAAGAAAATAACCAAAAAAGTCCCTTCAAAAACCGGTTCAATATCTTCATTGAAGGAAATCAACGGAAAAATCTCAAATATTTCCCAGACCATGCCAACGAAGCACGTCGAGTAACCGTGCACCAAGCAGCAAAAATGCAGCAAGTGCGAGCTCCTTGGCCATGGAGCATAAGCCTTCGGCCCCAAAGACTTATTTTGGAGGTAAAAGGAGATCACTAATTTGAACTTTGCCATCTCCTTTTCTGGCCGGTTCTTTTTCTAGGCAAAAAAATTCAGAATCTTTACCTCATTTGACACATTGCAAACCGAAAATTGGGGGAAGAATAGAAGGAATGGATGAAACTTCCAATCGTTCTAAAAGGAACAAGTTATACCTAGTGACTAATTGCTCTGTGTTCTTTAGTTTAACCCCTAAATGCCTAAGGCTTTTTCTGAGCTTCTAGGAATTTTCTTAGAACTGAACAAAAAGTCAACATTTTGATAAGTTTTATTAATTTTTTAAAAATTATAATCGTACAAATTCAAACTACAAACTAGATATGTTAGACATCATGTAGGAAAAGAAAATACAATAATAATGTTTATGGATTGAAAGATTATAATGTTCAATTAAGGGGGTGTTAAAACTGCAAAAACAAATTCAAGTCTTTCAATCCTCATTTCACATGTCAAATGTAAAATGTTGGTCACCAAAAAAATATAAGGTTAAAGGACACAACATACATAACTCCAATCCATTTACAGCTTTTCAAAATCTCTTTTATGATTTTTCAAAACGAATTTCTAGTGTGAATTTTTCTCCAAGCTCTAGTGTATTTGAGGCTCATTTTCATGAGCTCTCAACACTAGAAAAGTCAAGATTGCAATGGACACCCTTGCTCAAAATCTTGAACAGAAAATTCACAATCAATAATTTTCAAAATTGGGTTTTTGATGCTAAAACTAGACTTCAAAAGAATAATTCTAAAATACTAAACACTAAAAATAGTAGCATAGTTAGGTTTTAATGAACTTCAAAATATTGTGAGCACCAAAATGTGGTGCCTTGGGCATTTAGGGGTTAAAACACATAAGTTTAATCTGAAGTGTTTATGAAACAATTGATTTAATATAAGTTTGTTTTCAACTAAATTTGACAATGTTAATTATGGGATCGATATCACATATTCCTCTCGAAGATGGATTAGTGAGTAAATGTATATTTTTCAAGAGAAACTTTGTTAAGGTAGACAAATCCATAAGGATTTGCAGTATTTCAAGGTCTCATAAAATTCAAAGGAAAAAATCTACAGGGTTAGCCTTTCAATAAGATATCATGAAATGTCATTTTTGTGGAAAAAAGTATTGTAGAATATTTTATATTAAATGGCAAAGTTGCAACTCATAGGGTCCCTAAAAGCAACTTTAGACTAACCTTGAAACTGCCTCAATGTGTTCCTATAATGACAATTTCAATCCCAACCCTTTCAAACTAGCTTAGCAACCAACATGTGGCAGGCTTTTCTTGTGCAATTATTGTTCACTATTGCACTTTGGGTTCAAGAGGGATAGTGAACACCTCAAATGGAGAGTGCAAAATTGAGCGCCGCAAAAGAATGGGTATGTCTACCTTACTTGAAGTGGAGAGCTTCTCAAAACTTTTATTGTAGTCACAATTAGGAAGAAAAGTTTGAGCATTTGTGTAGCCCAAACTATTTTTCAGTTGCCTCAACAACATGATATTTTTCCTTGTTGTCTATTTGGAGAGAGCTTTGCTGCCTTTGATCTTTCAAAATTTCCTACAATTGTTTTGCTTGACAAGCATCCTAAGACTAAGTCAAGGAAATCCATCCGCCAAAATATGTAAGGTCCAACAACAAACAATCCAACAATTGTGCATTTGTCAAATCTGTTCAAGGTGGAATTTTGAAAATCAACTCATTTTGCAACCTAGATTTGCACGGTTGCATCATTTTTTTGAGATTCAAAGCCCAAGACTAAGGTTGAACAATACATGTTGACCATCAATTCATTTTGGGAGTGTTTGTGCCCTTATTTCAAAGAGCTGCTTAGTAAACCGCTTTGCAAACCAAGGCAACGGTGCTCTACAAACATTTGTATTATGTTTTCATAGTAGTCTATAGGTTAGATGCAAACCATGATCTTTTTATACGCTCCTTCTTTCAACTTCTCTAAAGTCAAATGACTTCTCATGATTCTAGCCTTGCATATGTGTACCTAAAGTATTGCTCATTTTTTGTTGACATTTCACCATACCAAAGTAGCCTGTATTGTTGTTATTGTAAGGGACTTGTCTACAGGACAATTTCTATTTTATACATGTTATTAACTTGATTTCACATGAAACATTAAGTTTTTCATGCTCATGTATCTTTTGCTATATTTATTGTGCAATTTTAAGTACACAATTTTTAATTTCATGGTAAACATGTACTTGCTAGAGAGCATCTCCATTTCCTAAGCTTTATAGTGTACACTACTATAACTTGATAGCAGATTTGGCACTTCTCATCCTATCGCTTCACTACCGGTAGTGGAGCGACTAGATGAGAAGTGCCAAATTTGCTATCAGGTTACAGTAGTGTCTAATACATGTGCATTATTGTGTTTTTATTTGTCTTCTTTCAATTAAATACAAACTAGTTCAAGGTAAGATCCAATTTCCAATTATTTTTCTTGGAGTATCTTTCAAATAGAATTTAGATTATATTGAAACTTGGAGACATTTTGAACTTGGATTTTTTAAATCATCCATTTGAATTTTGAAATGTGTTTTTGACTTCTTAACCTTGTTTGATAATTTCATTATTTTGGTAGTCTTAATGTGGATTCTTCAATTTGATTTTCATATTATTTAAATGTTTTTTCAAACCAAAATGTCTCTAGGACAGCTTATAGTTTAGGAAATTCCATGGTTATAGGCCCTATAAATTCCACAGATTTAAGATTACTTTTCTTACCCTTTGTTTGAGACATTAATTTTTTGATTTTTTTAAAAATTGAGTTCAACTTTTCCTATGTTTTTTTTCAAATTTTTGACCAAAACAAAATTATGCTCAAAATTCTTAGCTCATTGCTCATGGCTCACAACTCTACACTCACTAAATAGCTTATCCCCTATTGGGATTTGCATTTTTCATTTCAATAGCTTAATTCTTAACAATTATGTGTTTTGACTTGTTGTCTATTTCTTTTTACTTACTTTTTTTCCCCCATGTGTTATACAATTCCAATTGCTTTTAAAATTCTCCCACATATACCTAGCTTGATCTTTTACATGGAAAAATAAAAGCACAACTTTGAGTAGGGCAAGTTTTTTAGTGGAAGAGAGGTTAAATGCTTTTGAAATTTACTGGCTGCAAGAAAAAAAACCTTTTCCTTTCACTTCAGATGTAAATATCTCCCTCTTTTCCATCTAGAATGACCTAATTTTTTCCCACATGTACCTCTTCTAGTCTAAGACAAGATCCTATGGTTGAATTTCCAAAAATTAAAATTAAAATCTACCTTCTTACTCATCTCCTAAAAGTGGCAATTTTGTGTGATTTTGGCAAAAAAAGGGCTTGGTCCTTTAGGGGTTAATTTTTATTTAAGGTAGGAGGCTTGAAAAGTGACCCTTGTCAATTAATGAGTCCCATAGGTTAGCCCAAGAATAAATATGAGGTGGTTTTTGAATGTACCCTCTTTAGTCTTAAAAGAAAAGCTGTCTTTTATTGCAAGAGCCAATCACAAGTCTTGAATTCACCTAATCTCTTTATAAATTATAAGGGGACAATTTATGGGAGATTTAGAATCATAAATAGGTACCTATTACAAAAAATATTGAAAATTCATCATCAATTTAATAATGCCTCAAAAAATATGAAATATATTGGGTTACATTTAGCATCCATTTCTCTTTGTCTAAAAATTACACAACAATCTTCCAATTTGGAGAAGACCATGAAAAAGCCGATCAACCCTTAACCCCTAAATGTTTGAGCAGCCCGTAGCAAGCAGTATCATACGATGTATTTTTCTTGTATTTGGAATGCATCCACAGTTTTATTACATTTGAGATCAACAAAGAAGTTAGAATATAGATCAATGTTGTTCTAGTGAGGTAGTCAAGATCCCAAATTAACACTTTTTGTTGGTAGCAAATGCCAATTATACATCAGCGTACATACTATGTACTATGGTTGCTTCGTTGTTTAAGGGTTAAAGGGTTGCTTTTTGAGCCTCCTACCTTAACCCTTGAGCGCCCCAACGCCCCAAATCTAATCTCTCCATTTTTAGCAATATGTTGACTTTAACCATTATAATCTTTTGATCCGTGTGATCAATGTTTACAAAAATTTTCATACATCTGCAAACCCTAAGCATTGTACAACATTGAAGGCTAATTCTTCTAGATGTTGTGTTTGAACTTGTAGTACTAGATTATTTGCAACGAGGTCCAACCCGGCATGAATTTGGGCTGGGCGACCAGGGGTTAACTGGAGTTACTTGTTCGTGTGTTTCAGGAGTCGGTGAAAGGCCCTCCATGGCGCAACAACTGAGCAGCGTAGGTTGCCGGATGGATTTGACTTGCGAGTTGCATTACGAAGTGCAAACCCAACCTACCCTGCTGGTTGGATCGTGCGTGCGGGCCACCCCATCAACTCTCTTAGCTCATCAGCTGCTGCCTGAAGTCAAGATTTTCGCATTCGAAAGTCGTGCAATCACCTCAACGTCGTGTGTCTCGTAGCTACAGCTCAGCATCTAAAGTCAACACCGGCGATTCCTGAATCCTGAAGGTCACTCTGTTCAACAACGACGGATTAGGGGTCTCAAACATAAAATTTGCCCTTTGAACTTCTCACCTCACAGGATCTCCGCTGACTAGTGAATTGTTTTTGTTCCCTTGCACGTCCAAAGTTTGAGATATTTGTGAGTTTTGCAGAAGTTTCTGCAAAAGAAGTTTTGAGATTTGAAGACGCAGGTGAATGAGCTCTGTGAGAGTGAGTTTCTGAAGTCCACTCCTCACGTTCACCATCACGGTAGTAGTGACGTCCAGAGATGAGTCATCTCACGATTCACTAGTGAAATTCACAGAGGTAAATTGCAATGTGAGTCACGTAAAAAAAGTTGATGTTTGAAGCCCCCTAATGCCCCTATTAATTTGGAGCCATGCAAAGTTGCGAACAGACAAAGCGCGAGCGAGCTTGCTCTCAGTCTGTTTCTCTTTGACGGTGGGGGCCGCATTAGCTTGAACGATGAAGCTGCTTTTCATTCTAGAAACGCAAATTATACTTCATCATGAGCTGAGTGTGACTGCGCGTGACTTCCTTGACAGAGTTGCCTCATCGGTTCCTCCACCCTGCAGCGACTCTTTCAAGGCTAGGCCACACATAAATAAATAATCCGGTGTTTCAAAACGCCTTTTTGTGAAAAAAAATAGGTGGAGGTGTTTACGTCTCTCTTCAGCTTGTGTAAAGTCGGTTCTTTGATTTTATACACCCACTTTTTTGGTCTGTTCAAAATGGTCTATTCAAAACTAGTGATTTGTCTGTACAAAACCAGTGATTTGTCTGTTCAAAACTAGTGATTTGTCTGTTCACAACTGGTGGTTTTGAGTGTTCACAAGCTCGTATCTCAAATCTCCTGCCCTAAAATGATGAAGTACAGTAGTGCCTAATTAACATGAAAGCATTGGGACAAAATATCTTTTCATCTTACGGAAGCATTCACTGTAGCAAAACTCACCATGTCAAAAAAGGAAAATCATGCTTCTAGGGCCAGCATAATGGTAAAAGCAAATTTGTCTTACATAGACAGGTTTTGTTCATAAAGCAACCCTTGTACATTAATGCAAGAGGTGCTTTTTTCTTATGGAAACATTTTTTTTACTCAAGCAAAGAACACGTGTTCTTGGCCTCATTAGGACAGGGACAATCATGTTAGGCAAGCATTTTTGTTACATGGATTAATCCTATGAAGGCATCACTGTACCTAGAAAAATGGAGTGGAACCGTAAATGAAAATTTGGAAAAGTGATTGCCCGTCAGTTTCTCAAAAATACAAGTTACTTCTTCATCCGTTTCAAACCGGATGCTTTTGGCTTGTGTGGCCTCAAGTGCATCAATGGCCGTGTCTTGGAAATGGCGACTCGTACTCCTGCCTACTCACTCCGATTCATTTCATTTTGCCCTGTCGAACTACGGCACCATCGCCACACTGCAACTTGTCACAAGTTCGGTGACACCGAAGTATTAACTTGGATGCGATAGAACTAGAATTCTAGCAACACTGACAATCTCTTCTGCCAATCCAGACGACTTTGAGGCCAACCGTGCACTGCAGAATTCCGTGCCACCTTTTGGCCATGACGAGTGTTGACTTTTGGGACGGAACAATTTGAGCAGGAATCATTTCAGACCTCAGAGGTTTCTTTTGGAGGCAGTACAGATTTCTCAGACACGCACCGACTCTTGTGCATAGCTCGGCGCTAGCATGGTTAGTGAGGGGAGATTATCCAAGCATGGAGAATTGCTGTGAACACCATATTAGGTAAATTGAATACATTCTGGGACTTTCTGCCATTATGTATATACTAGCATATCACAAAGAAAACAAGCGTGCATTTTCTTGTACAATAGTGAAGTCTCAGTGTTTGTCTCCTAGAGCTTTGATAATTACAACTTTTGAGTAATAGTTATGCTACTGATGTGAAATTAAAGTGGGGTACAAAATGGTCCCTAGGCTTTTCCCAATTTACCTAAATTATGGTGTTTGTGTTGATCCCGCCAGCAGTCCAGGTCTTCAACGTGGATTTGAACTATCTCCTTGCATTTCGAATTCCTCCGATGCAAAGTTTTCTGGGCTATGGCGATGGCTTGTCATGCTCTGCCTGGCCATCCTCGTGGTCTTGGATCCTCCTCAAGCAACAGCACAAGCTGTCGATCAAGGTACAACAGAAAGTCATCTAAAACCTTTCACATTTCACAGCAAACTTTTGTTAATTTCCCTCTGTCAGGTTCAGGAATTCTTCACATTTTCCTTGTGAGTTGTTAAACATTTATGTCTGTTTCTTTTGTGATTTTTCCCTCTTGTCACATTTTCCCTATCAATACACAGGGAATTCATATGCAAATCCCTATAAAGAAACTGAAAAGAGTTTGCTGTGAATTTCAATAAAAATGCTGAAAATCTCCATCCCACGTTTTGTGTTTTTGGAACAGGTTCAATTCTAAAGAGTTTAGCAAGAGATTGGGATGCACAGGGCTTGCTCTCGGATTGGGAGCGAACAAACAACTCCGATCCTTGTCCCGGTGGATGGTCTGGCGTTACTTGTGACACCGACAAGAATGTGCATGTACTGTAAGTACTTCTCTGAAATCTCACAATTATATAAACTCTTTTCAATTTCCCTATGGAGGTTTGCATATGAACTCCCTGTGTGTTAACAAGAAAATGCGACAGAGGGAAAATCATAGAAGAAATAGACAGAAATTGTTTAACAACTCACAAGAAAAATGTGAAGATTGAAGAACTCCTGAAATTGACCCAAGGAAATTAAAAGAACTTTGCTTAACCCCTAAAAGGATGTTGCTGTTTTTTATACAGACTCCTGCATAGTATACAAATGGGGCATTTGGGTAGCACATGAATTCCATTGGAGTTGTAAATTTCAAACTAAGTCATAGATATACGGTTGGTCAATTAGGATTTTTTGGGGATTTTTTTGACATTTATCATAAAGGCATTCTTTCAAATACTAAATGGTCCTCATACAAATACAGACAACACTTTTGGTAGGCAACATCCTTTAGGGGTTATGCATATTTGCAGTTGTAAGACCTCGACGTTCACTTTAATTAATCCAGCTCATGTTAAATGCAGAGACTTGACTGGAAAGGGCCTTACAGGTCCTATACCTCCCCAGATAAGTCAACTTGTTCACCTGGAAGTACTGGAACTCGACGACAACAGTATAGCGGGCAGTATACCGGTCGAGATTGGGAAGCTTACTAATTTGCGGAGATTGAGTCTCAATAACAACAATCTTACGTCTCTTCCACCTGAAGCATTGCTCACGTGCAACCTAACTTACCTGTGAGTGCTCAAAACTCGTTGCTTTTCCTTGTGGTTGCTAAAATGTACTAGGGAAAATTTGATGGATACCCCTTAAAGTTTGCAATATTTGTATAGATATCCCTGTTTTTTTCAAAAATTGCACAAATATTCTTGGACTGTCATTTTCAGGCGTTTGTTTTGTTATGCATGCCACTTCCCTTCTTCCTTTCCTTTGTGTGTACATGTTGCTTCTTTTTTTGTTCCATTGCATTTGCCTTCTTCAACATTGGTTGTGAAGGAAGTGACGAGCAAAAAAAAATTAAGGGTAAATTTGATGGACACCCTTGAAGTTTGCAATATTTACATAGATACCCCTGCTTTTTCAGAAATTACACAAATGCCCTTGAACCAAAATTTTCAGGCGTTTGTTTTGTTGTGCATGCTACTTCCCCTTCTTCCTTTGTGTGCACGTTGCTTTCTTTTTTGTTTCAATACATTCCCTTCTTCAACATTGGTCATGAAGGAAGTACAAGCACAACAAATAAATGCCTAAAAATTATGGTCCAAGGGTATGTGTGCAATTTCTGAAAAATCAGGGGTATCTATACAAGTATTGCAAACTTCAGGGGTATCCATAAAATTTCCCCTAGAATGTAATACTCTTAACATTACTACATGTAGAATTATGTGACGTGAACCACTCCTGTCAAAGTTTTGGAAGTTGTGTTTGAGAGGTGCTTTTCTTTCATTTTGGGTAAAGTCTTGTCTGTTCCTGAAACTTAGAGGTATAGTTCTCTATTGCAGGGCAATGAATATGAATCGAATATCTGGACAGCTTCCTACTTGGATCAGCAAAATGAGTTCGTTGGAAAAATTGTAAGTTCTGTTCGTGGAAACCACATTATATACATCGTGGTCACATCATATTTTTTCTGTGCACTGCTTGTGGGAGTACCACCAACTTCTGATTTAGTAGAATTGTCCTTGAGCAATGGATTGTGATTTTTTGTGGGAAAATTACAGGGATATGTACGCTAATGAGCTTTGGGGTGGGCTTCCACCGGAGTATGGGGAGCTGAAAAACATGAAATCCATGTATGTACTCTTACTGTGACCAACATCTAGTTTTTCGATCATAGAAGTTGGCTTGATAGAGCGAGATCTACATAAGCTTCACAATTGGTGAATTATTTCTCTCTCGTTTCACGGTTTTCAAGCTTAAGTGAATGTTACATACTCCCTCTGTCCCTCTAAAAACGTCCAAAAAGCTTACTTGCGAAGGATTAACTGTGTTTTTAGTCTTTGTGCTAGTGACACGTGCATTCTAAAATCAATATACCATCTACCAAATGTATGCAAAATTTCAGCTTTGATGTCGCTGTTTGGGTCCCAAATTTCATGCAAAAAGTATCATATTTGTGCATGTTACCAATTCCTCATTATTGATGATTTAGAGATTAGTGTCAATATTGGTACCTGAGTACCTCATATGGGCAAGACCAAGCTTGTTAGGAGAGGAATGCTCTCTAATTGCTTAACTTGCCCCCATGAGATCATTGAACATGGCAAACGCTTTCTCAACGTTTGAAATCAGCAAAATGGAGCTTTTTAGTGGTGTAAGAAATGTGTCTGATTTGGAGCTTTTTAGAGGGACAGTGGGAGTAGTTTTTAAGCTTAAAAGTAACTGAAAATGCTACATCTGCTCAATATTTCCCCTTTTTAACTTGGTTTTTTGTTCGTTCTGTTGGCTTTTGATACAGGCAATTATGGCAAAATCAATTGTCTGGCTACATCCCTGACGAATGGAGCAGCATGAGGAACATGGACAACTAGTAATTACTGAACCATTGACACGGATCAATACATTCTTTAGCAGGTTTTGCACTACTTGGAGCATATATGCATTTTCTGTATTGATGAATGCAAGTGAGTGATGCTTATTTTTCTGGTACTGAATTGCAGTGGTTTGGGCCATTGCTACCTCACGGGTGCTGTACCAGATTGGATTTTTGAGCTCCCAAACTTAAAAACTGCGTACGTTCCCTAAACCCCAAACCCTAAGTTTTCTATCCTTTGCCTGAGCATCTCTTTCAAGCAGCCTGTTCAAGCTTTGACACATAATTGACTGCAACAGGACCCTTTCTCGTAACCAGTTCGTTGGGCCGTTCCCAAACCTCACGAAGTTTTTACACAACGGGATCGCCAATCTCACAACATTGTAAGCTCCAACTTGTCTTTTAGATTGATTTTTAGTTCATTTGAACCTGAAACTCGCCAAAAAGGGGGCTTTTATAGAGTCTTCAATGAAGTTTTGAGAAAGTGAACTTCCTTTTTCGCAAGTTTCACACTTTTAAGGATATCTAAACTATTGTCTGTGAGAAAGGTATAATGCAATATTTGCAAAACGTGGACTACGTTTTCTTCAACAGAATTTTTTTTCATAGAACTATCTGACATATTCTCATCTTGGTTTTGCACAGGGACTTGAGTTGCAATTACTTACGAGGAGATTATCCCACCCAGTACTACAGCACCCCACCAGTTCCTATCACTACAGTGTAAGCCATTGTTCCTGACCACTGCAGCCTTCTAGGGCAAGTATGAACAACCTTGAATTTGTACGAGTTCCTAGTAAAAAGTTTAAACTATTCGTGAAGAGAGTTTTATCTTGTAACAGTAATAGTTCATTCATTTCTGGCTAAGCTGGATTTTATCTAATCTTGCTTCTGATGATTTTCTTATGGATCCGGTGCAGAAATTATTTCAGCAACTGTTTCAACAACGAAACCGATGGCAGTGCTACACTTACTTCTTCTCAAAATGCTACCCAAAATACTCCGAAGAACTGCAGCAGGACTTGGGACTGTAATAATTTCTACCAGCAATTCTCACTTAAACTTGGTGAGCTTGTACATCATTCTTTGTCAATAATTTAGTACAATTTTTATAAATAACTAGTAGTTGGCGCTTGGTACGCTATGCATTCACCATTATAACTTTTTTAGGATTTTCATATGTTCTGTCGAATGCAAAGTAAAAATTGTAGTAAGTCTTCAAACTGTATATGTGTGAATAATGTCACAAAGAGTGGATATGTGATATTACAGAGGGCCTTGCGATTTTAGTAGTATGATGGTCATTTTGGCCTGTCTATTGCAAAATTTAACACATGGTTACCTTTGCAGGTGAATGCACCCCTTGCCCTCCATCTCAAACTGTCATCGACTCTACGAGATGTGTGTGTGGAAAAGGTAAATAGTCTCATATTTCTGCACATGTCAGAGAAATCGATAATCTACCACTCTGAAGATATAGAGAGCGCAGATAATTCCTGTGATTTGAAGATTTGAAGGAACATAACCCTTTTACTTGTGTTTGCAGCTTCCTCCGAGCGTGAGGCTGTCCCTGTTACAACTGCCGTAGCTGGTGGCGTTGGAGGAGCGTTTGGTATAATAATTATAGTTATTTTGGCTGTTTTATATACAAAAACAAGATCACCCAAATATCCTCAATTCGGAAGAAAAGTTGAAGGTATGTGTCTAATGCTGCAAACCTTTTTTTTCAGCATTCAAGCGTAGTTCTTGTCACCTTGAAACTTAAGTTCATAGAAAGGTCACTAAGGTGGAAGCACCCATAGCCAACAACGTCCCACACCCAACCAATAGGGTGCACTATTTCCAATATTAGCAAAGATAGGTGTTTTGGAATGTGTTCTTCTGTCCTTTTCAAGGTTGGAATCACATAAGTCATGTCACGTGTCCCAAAGTGAAGTAGTAAGTAATGAGCAAAAAGTAGTTTGGCTATTACCAAAATTGCATGACTCTAGACATTGGCTATGGGTTCAAAGCACTTCTTGACTCCAAAATTCACAATAATTTCATTTTTACAAATAAAGTTATGAAAAATTTGCAATCCCAATATTTTTTATCTTCCAATAGAGGAAAATTATTTGTTGCCTCGAACTCTTTTGTAGTTTGTTGCAAAATTGCTTAAGTTATTGGGTATGGGTGCTTCCACCTGTAACTGCATTTTCTGTGTTAGACTAAAAATCTGTTGAAAATCTGTTGAAGTTGTGTTTTTTGGCCATTTCAATAAAATCTGGCTGGATTTTTTTTTGTTGTCAGGTATCGATGAGCCATGGATAATTCCCAAGGGTCTCCGCAAATTTCACTTGCACGAGCTGGAGAAGGCCACCAAGAATTTCAGCGAGAAGCATTGCTTGGGGATGGGTGGATTTGGTAAAGTTTACCAAGGATTCTTGAGCAATGGAGAAGTGGTGGCCATTAAGTGCGCATCAATGCGGAGTGCTCAAGGCCAGAAAGAGTTTCAAAACGAGCTCATGTTGCTCGGCCGATTACACCACTGCAATCTCGTTGGACTTCAGGGGTTCTGTGACGACGAGGGACTTCAGGTCAGAAAAGCCAATACTGCACACGTGGCTAAACTTATCAAATTTTCTACCCATTTCCTTCTTTCATATCTACGAAAGTCGAAGTGTTGAAATGAGATCTTTTTGCACTTTTAGCAGCGTTTTCAGCTACTTGAACTCATTTTTAAAATCACATTAGGATCATTGGTCAGGACCTTGAAGTTTGCCATATTTGTATAAATATCCTTGGTTTTTCAGAAATTGCATAAACACTTTTGGATCATAAATTTTTCAGGTGTTTGATTTGTTATGCATGTTATTTCCTTCATGACCAATATTAAAGTAAAGGGTGCAGTAGAACAGAAAAGAAGTAGCGTGTGCACAAGGGAGAAAGAAGTGGCATGCACAATAGAACAAACGCTTGAAAATGATGGTCCAAGAGTACTTGAGCATATTCTGAAAAATTAAGGGCCTCTACACAGATATTGCAAATTTCAGGGGTATCCATCAAATTTTCCCTTTAGAGTATGCTACTAACTTCGTAGTTCCTACTGTATTTTCATCATATATCCCAACTACTTTCGAAACCAACATCGTTGTATGGACATGTGCAGGTACTGGTATATGAATATATGGAAAACGGTGACCTTTATGACAACCTCTTCGGTAAGTGTACTAGTCTTAAAAAAAAGCATTAAAAATCACTGATTTTTACTTTTTTTGTATAATAACAAACATATTCATCATATTTGTTAAATGCTTTGGAATGTTGTTGCAGGTATGGACGGAAGAGCTTCACTAAACTCATATCAGCGGGTTGAAGTTGTGCTTGGTATTGCGCGAGGTTTGGATTACCTCCATTCATTTGCGGTATGATCCATCCATCTCATGAGAGGATTTTTTTTCAAGTTTATCGCCAAGTTGGTAAAACACCCTACTTTTCAATTGAAAGAAAAATAATGAGCCCTCCAAGAGTCCCTTAATTTTTGACTTTGTTAAAATTTTACTGAGCCTAGGCAAGGTACATTAAAAGTGTGTGTGAAGTGTCACTACCTTGTATGACTTTCCCATTGTACAAGTATTAAATGCCACAAATGGTAAGTATATTAAATGGTCTTCCAAACTTGAGTTGGCACAATTCAATATCATGCCACAACTTCTTTATGATTTTCTTGGTGTTGTGCACCATCACAATTGATTGGTTGCCTTGTTTCCATTAGAACTCAAACTTAGCTCTTAGCCATCATTTCAATCAAAGCTTTGGATTAAGAAAAGTAGGTTGTAAGGTATTTTTGATATCCCAAAGTATAAATAAAAACTTTTATTGGGGTTATCCTTTGAAAGGGGCATGGAGGAGGCATCTACAATACTCGTTATTTTGCTAATGAGTGATGGAAAGAGAGGTTTTTCTTTGGCGTCTCTTGTGTAAGTTTTTTTGTTTGTTAATGTTGTTTTTGCAGGATCCACCAGTCATTCACAGAGACGTCAAAGCTTCCAACGTTCTTTTGGATGATTGTATGGTAGCCAAGTTAGCAGACTTCGGTGTATCCAAGATATCTCCCGAGGCTTACTCGCATGTTTCTACAAGTCCCATTGGAACCATGGGGTATATATTTTAACAATATCAATCTAAATTCCTCCTTCAGCCGAAAGTCATTCTCAATGTATTCTGTGTATTGATTGTTTTGTTTCTGTCTTTGATTTCGTGTTATTCAAGTTGGTGTTGTTGAACATTTTTTTGCAGGTATGTTGATCCTGAGTACTTCAGAACAAACCAAGTCACGGTATCAAGTGATGTGTTTTCATTTGGCATTATTGTGTTGGAGATCGTTACAGGACAACCTATAATTGATCACGAGCGAGGGGAAGCAACCAATTTGCAGGACTGGGTACGTAAACTGATTAAACTCTTAAACCCTTCTTAAACCCTTCTTAACTCTTCTTAAACCCTTCTTAAACCCTTGGTCAAATTGAAGAGCCACATACAACTTGAAGAAGGCCTTTTTCTTGTTTTTCATTGTTTCTAAGTTGAATGAGGGTTTGTTGAGAAGAGCAAACCATTGGATTGTACACTTCAACGTGCCATGGGGTAATCATGATGTTGTCATGTAAAAAAGATGAGACGTTTTTCATATTTTTATTTCAAGAATTTTGTTGTATTATTGTATGGTCATTTGTTGTGAAGGGTGCACACCTCTAAATTCACAAATAGGCGGCTTCAAAAAGAGAGAGGATCATTTTTTTCCCATGTTTTAAAAGGGACATCCTGGCAAACTTTTTCAGTAGTAGATAGAAATTGGCTATTGCTTTTGCACATAGACCTAAACAAGAGAAGTTTAAGTAGAAGTTGAAGTAAACCCATATGCAATTTTTGCAATCACATCTTTGTTAGTTTAGATCCAAATGATCCAAGAACAAGTACAATAGGTTGGTGTGAATATGGAATACACTTTTCTTTCAACACAAAATGCATCTCACCTTCTTACTAAGTATGATTTGGTTGGTGTGGAGGAAAATGTATAAAATTCAACCATAAATTGGTTGACCAATCTTTGGAGGAAGGGTTAACGGCTTTTCTATAGGCTGTTTTGAATGTAGAGTGATCCCTCTTTTGCCTGTAATTAGTATACCGGGCTGCTCTTACTATCGGTTCAGTAAACTTGACACCTGGAATGACACTTGGCAGGTGCAACCTAAATTGAAACTTGGAGGGATTGAAGAAATTATTGACTCCAAAATCAGAGGAGATTATGACGAAGAACTTTTTGCAAAAATGGCTGACTTGGCACTTCAGTGCTCGTCATCTAAAAGGTCTGAGCGACCAGCCATGAAGGTATGTCAGAGCTCAACCTGACTTAACAAAAAATAATGGTTCAAGGTAAAGAAACTAATGTACAATTAATGTTACTCCAAACTCTGCAATCAAATGAGAATACCCACAATGTCACATTTAACCGAATATGAACTATCCAAAGTCCAAAGCAATAGTCCAAAAATCATCTTAGTCTGCACAACATTGGCAACTACTTCCAAAATATCCAAAGATATGTTCAAATCAAAACACATGCAAAGCATTGACAAAGTTTTTTGTCAAGTATTGGAAAATCTTCTATTTTTAGGAACACGGAAATTTCATAATGAGTTAAATAGTACATATTTATATTATAAAGCGTGGGTTGTTTATCTGTCATGGAAAACTTAGAATTCTTTATTACCATTGAAAATTCCAAATCCTCTATTACACAGGGGGGAGGGAGAGGAAAAGGTAAGGAGATGGAGGGTGAAAAATGAAGGTAGATAGAGAAACAAGTTGGACAAAACAAACATCAGAAAGAAAGAAAAAAATTAGGTGAGATTGTGCAAAGTATGGGCAAAGCATACTTGTTTAGTTAGATGAACATTGCAGATCTAAACATAAGCTAGGTAATTGCTTGATGCTCTTTTTTCTCAGGGTTTTTGCTGATTGTGCTTTTCATGCAGGAGGTTTTGAATACGCTGGAGCCTTTAGCAAGGGCGTCTATAGAGGCATTGTTTGGGATGAAGCGTTCATCCTCACACCGCACCAACGAATCTCTCAACGAAGCTTTCAAGGAATCTCTCTACGAGGAAAGACCTGCACATGACCTCTCACATGAGGATGAAAATTTTGCAATTCTGGATGAAAAGAGAGAATCAGGAGAATCTAGTGAGAATAGTAGCAGTAGCAATTGTAGTAGCGATGGTATGAGTGTCACTGCACAACAGTCTCCTTGGTAAGGAAATTTTCATGTGATATAGTTTCTCTGTTTTTCCTTTGTAATTAAAAGTAGTTCTAGCTTTCATAGCTTTGTCTTTTTTAACCCTTTTCCTATGGGTTTGTAGAATATCAAATATTATAGCTTTTTTGTACGGTAAGTTGAAAAAGAGAAGTGTACTACCAGAACCTATCACAAGGAAAATTGTGTTCACAATGACTGAAAAAGTGTCCTCAATGATTCATTTGAGTCATTGTTTAGTCATTGTGAACACAATTTTTTTTATAGTGATATGAACATATAGATTGTGAGTAGAGTATTTTGTGTAGGAGGGTAGGGCAACTCCTCGTGTTGGGGAGTTTGTGTATAGGAACTTTTGTAGAAAAGCAAGCTTTGGTCCTTACTCTTGGAATTTTGTAATGAAATTGATAAGTGCATTTTTTTCTTTTTCTTTTGGAATGGCCACTTCTTTGGTGTCCACAATTTATTGTGTGATATATGGAGGGACGTGTCCACATTTGTTCAAATATGTCAAAACTGGCAAAAATCGTCAAGAATTGGCTTTGTTTTGCCAAAAAAAATGTCTTAAAAATGATGAAGTCTTTTGAATAAGGCTCCTCAAATTTTCGTGTTATTGATACATTTTGACTTATGGGTTGGTTATGAAAATTAATACAAGGGAAAACATCAATAAATAGCTATGCTTGATTTTTTTCATAATTGTCAAAACTGCTCCCAACCCCAAGTGTTGTGCATAGTAATGAACTTGCCTTTTTGCTTTTTGGTGCGCAGTCAAGTTCAAAGCATGATGTGCCATGTGCAATCCTCCATTTTGTAAGTTATAATGTAGTGTATTTTGTGTGACTTCACAAGCCCAATTTGTAGCTGTGAGGCGAAGACATCCAGGATTGTGCATGGCGCATCATGCTTTGCACTTGAACCACTGATGCTCAAGTTCAACTCTTTGTTACAAGAAATGATTCTATTTTTGTTTTTTGTTTTTATAGAACGTGAGGATGTTTTTGATATTATGAGCATATTTTATATGTATTTCTTCCTTTGATAGAATGAATGCTTTGGTGACATGTCAAACTTAAAACTTATCCTTTATTCATAGAACTTGAGGGTGTAGTAATTTGAGAACTCTTGAAAATGCATGGTCCAAATTGGATTGTTCATAATGGTTGTGGCTACTCCATCGTCACATAAAAGGTTTGTCATTTTTTTTAACTGTAAAATATGAGTTAAGAAATAGATATATTTTGAGTAGGATACATATTCATGGATGTATGGTTGCTTGAAAGAATGGAATCTCTAAGTGAAGTGAAGATTTTGAGTGCAAAGGGAGGTAACCCTATTATGTGGCTACTTTAATATCAAGGAGGTTATGTCACTTTGTAAAACAATCAATTAAATGTTACTTTGAAAATTTTCAAGTTGAATATGAAAGTTTTCATTTATCTATTAGAGATTTATTTGGTCAACCTAAACATAGTGTAAGGATTGTATGAAATAAAAAGACAAAGTACATAAAAAAATGCAATTTGGTCGGAATTTAATGTCATTGCAAGAGAACAACACATATTTATTGGTGTTGATAGTTTTTGCTAGATTTTTGCTCTCCACCATCCATTGGGTAATAAATGGAGGGACCAGCCATCATTTGTTTAAACTTGTTAGATTTTTTGCCAATTTAGCTCCATTTTGCTAGAAAAAAATGTCTTGTAAAGGAGTTAAAAGAAACTCTTGACAAGCAAAAATGTGAACACTCAAAGACAATAAAGGAAACAAGCTCTCTAAAATGAAAGCTCATTTGAAAATCAACACCAAAGTCCACACAATATCAACAAAGTAGAGGAGAGAGACAACAACTATCTTTAATTCATCAATTTGCAAGAACAGAATAATATGTTGTACGTTATATGTCTATCATTGCTTTTCAAAAGAACATTTTTAATTATGTACCAAATGATGACAAGAAGTTTAAAATTCCTCATTAAAAATCTACAAATTCTATGGAGTTTTCAGTTTCAATAATTTTAACACAAAATTTTTTATTTTACTTGCCTTGTTCCATAATGATTGACCCTATGAATTATAGCATAAAGAAAGCTCTTACTCAAAAAATTGGTGCTATTTTCCCACTTGGACTTGCAGGACTCAAAAACTTTTGAATAGTGAAACGAATGAAGAGCATCAAACAAATCACCATGATTGTCATTCTTCCTGCACAATCAAAACCTAAACATCAGTTTTGTATTAAACAAATGCATCACAAAGACCCTATGTAATAGAATCTTGTTCTACTTGTGCCAAAAATGTCTATAAAAAACAAAGTTGTACTTCAATATTAAATTTTGATCAATTAATCCAACAACAAGTCTCCAAATAGAAAATAGGTGAAATTTTAAAATTTCATTGATGTAGGAGCAAAGAATTGATTATTGAGTCATAATTATACCCAAACACAATCTTAAATAAATCAAATTGGTCCAAAGAACTAGTTGTTAACTTTGTTGAGCAACAAACCATGCAAAAGCAAAGAAATATATGTTGTAGTTGATGAAAATGCCTCCCTATAATTACTTATTTCCACCTACTTATAGATATTTATCTCATTATTTTATTTAAACATTTTTAAATTTACAATTGTTTAGCAAATTCAATGAAATAAGATTGTATTCCAATGATTGATAATTTTAATGATTATTATTTTTAATTAAGTATTTTTTTGGTTGATATTGAAAAAATCAACAAGAATCAAATTCAATTGAAACTTGATTGTGAATGTTGTAAAACTTTAATTGATACCAGAGAGTCGGAAATTAGCCATGCATGTACAACTTCCAACCACAAGTTGCTTTGCTAATTTCCAAAGCCTTAAACGATGAGGGCTCTTTGATTGGGGGCTTGAGTCCACAAGGTTGTATCTTTTGTGCAAGTCCCATAGCTCATCATAGGGATCATCGTCTTGATTAATGATTCCTAACCAATATGATGCATGCCTCTTCATTATGAGTAAATTGATCTCTTACATTCACTTAAATTTATCTTTCCTCAATTTTCTCAGATTTTTTATTTTGAACATCTTTACATAATGGTTGTCTTTAATTAGGATTGTTTGCACGTGTGAGAACAACAATGAAGTGAGTCTTTTGCAACACACTCTCATGCTTTGTGTAGTTATGAGCCTCTAAATGTTTTGCAATATATTTTCTAAAAAATGAAATTATCTTTGCATTCTACCTTGGTTTTAGTAGGCAAAGCATTTTTCATCCATCAAGTTTTCTTCTTTTTGGTTATTTGTGGCCTTATGCTAGTAAGTTAACATCAAATTAATGAAGACTTTAAAACTATGTATTATAACTATTTTATAGGTTGAAGATTTGAATCATGTCATGTTCAAGAGAATGTCTTTTGTAGTGCAATATTGGTCTTGCCATTGAATTTCACAAATTGATTTTTTATATTTATAATATAGTTTTTAGTTTTCACGTTTAAGGTTTTACAACAAAAATCAGTTCCAATTAATGAGACTTTGAGTAATTAATGTTCAAGCCATGACTTAAGAGAGATTTATTTTGTTTTAAGTTTTTGATTTAATTTTAAAATATTAGTGACATATATAGAGAAATCTAACTTTACAAACATAATTCAAATTTCAAAATCTACAATTGTTGTTTCAAAATCAATGTTAAATTATTCATTTGTATTATTGTCTCAGTGTATCATCATAAAAATTTAGGTCAAGAACCAAGCCAAGGGCAATCTGAAAGTTGTAGTGGTTACTAATTTGCTATCTTATATGGGTTAGAACCTTTTGTTTGTTAAGGGTGCCTATAAGTCATTAATCAATGCATGTTCTTAGCCGGTATTCCTCAATACTCATCCATCAATTTTGAAACAACTTCCATCTAATTCCTTTCAAAATGAGATTTGTTATCAAATTTGTTGATATTTTGCAAGGATCTCTTTTCTTTAAATTTTAGAATTTTAGATTCTTATTGAGAATAAAATTTTAAGATTTAGCTAGTGTGCTTGCTCTTTGAAGTCATTACAAAAAAGACCACTTATAAACTTGAAAAGTCAGTCTTTGAGGTGGGACTCATTTGTGCTTTTTGAACTGTTGAATATTTGAAAGAAGGATTTGGGAGGCCTATGTTGTAAAAATGGTCAGTAACTAACACAAGAATCCAATATCATTTGCATTAGAGAAAATATGAGCCCTCTACAAGGCCCCTAAGAACTCCTTTCAAGGGTTCTCCTTAATTGTTTTAATTTGTACTTTGAGACAAAATAAATTCCTCACACCCTACTATGCCTTTGACTACAATCATGGCTCACTTTAGCATGTCCAATTTTCATTGGGCGTCACAATTACATGTACATATTACCATGGTCCTTTTTTTCTATATTAAAACCTTTAACCTAGTACTTGTGAGGGTAACATTAATTATGATTAAGTACAATGGTAGGAGAATAATTAAGAAATTGTGACATAGTACTAGATTGCCATTTTCTATTCATAGTTTTAGTGATGGACGTCATACAAGGTAGAGACACTTCACACACGCTTTTAATGTACCCACTCTAGGCCCAATAAATGTTAGAGAGACCATTCTTCACAGCCTTGTGGAGGGTTCATATTTTTTCTAATGTAAACTTTAAAAAAAACTGAAGTTCATTAAATTGAAAAATGCATTTTCTTCTCCTCCCCCATCTCCATCTCTTCCTCCCAATCCTCTTTCTTTGAATATCATTCCCTATGTGCAAAGGCAACCAATTCAATGTCAACGCACATGGCTGGTAAGACCAATAGGAAGAGAGAAAAACTTTAAAAAAAACTCTTCAATACACAACCGTCAGAATATTGTGTTGATTTTAACATTGGTTTTTAACTTTAATTTGTCATTTCATCGTTTTTGGATAGAGAAGGGAATGTGAAATTTGGGAAAGTGAATATTTTCCTAACAATAGAATAAAATCAACAATTTGTTTGGCAAATATTGTTGTACATCAATTCTCTAAACTATCTACAATGAAAACACAATGCAATGTTTACAAAACAAGGATTCCTTGTTTTTCAAAATAATTTTAGATATCATTTTTATAAAATAGTCCATTTTTATTAAATTTCATGTTAGGGGCTCCATTTCTTCCACATACCGTAGTGTGACCTACCTTTCATCTTTGCAATGACGAAATAATTTTTTTTTTCACCCACAGTGGTTCGTTTACACTTAAACGGATTAAATGTGATTTTGATTTTGTAATCTTATAATTAATTCACCAATCGTCATATACATTATATGAACAATGGATTTATAAAAAACATTTGGCATTTGTGAAATTGAATATGCCAAAGGTTGCGATTTATGTGTTGAACTAACTCTTGCCATTTGAGAAGAGCCAAAGAGTTGCAATAGGTTCTATTCTTTGGCATACTATTATAATCATGTTCAACACTATTTAAAAACACATCCAACGCTCGCCCTTAATTAGTGAGGTTCTCGTCGCAGCTCTTCCTCATTTTTCATAGATTTCACTTTTTGTTTCTTGGAATTTTGTAGAAATTCGATTTTGACATTTACTAATTAATAAAAAACAAAACCTATGTCACACTACGGTGGTCATACACAATAGTGGCACCTTTTATGCAACCTTTTAAAAAAGGTCAAGGTATATTGTTTCATTTTTTGTATAGTAATTTTGAGAGGTTATAAAAAATATGTTCTTGTTGAAAAAGGAATGGAACTTCTTCAAAAAAGTTGTTTAACATTTATTTAATGTTCACAATGAAGGCAGACGAACGTTTTAGGTTTTGTAAATTGATATTTAGAATATGTTTATTCTTCATGCTTGGATACTCATTCCAAAAGCAAATGCATGGGCCATACTCAATATCTTATTTTTTATTAGAGAATTGATACAAGTACCACCCCTTTTTAGCTATTCTACTACACCCTACTATATATGGTTAATATTTACAATATTAAAATATGTGTGGACCATGGGAAAAAAATCACTGATTTGAAAATACAACTTGACATACAAGATGCAACATTAATTTTTTTTAGCTTTAAATCTCACTCATGGTATCAATCAAAAAAACCTAAACTATATTTAGCTTAATTTAACTTGTAAACGTCAAGGAGGACAAAAATTGTCCTTTGGCTTTGAAAAGAACCTCTATGTTACAACAAAAAGTCGTTTTTCATTTGATTTTTTTTCAAAAGTGATCATAAACATATGGTCCATCATGGAAGGCAAAGAATTATCTCATCAGATGCATACATATTTTTAGGTAACCCAAATTGTGATAAGATTCAAAAACAAGGTGTTAGATCCCAAGCTGCCCTTCTTGCAATTTTCATGAATACATCATGCACTGTTGACTTTTGCAACTTTAGGAAATGATGTTATAATTGCTGGGCCATGAGATGAATAGTGTAAAGTATCGTAAAGTATTATAGTCGAGCTAGTCACAATGAATAGCATGGCATTTGAGGGTTAAAACAATTTAAATCAATACCATGAGCAAGATTAAGAGCTAAAAAATAAAATAAAAGTTGCATCTTCTACGTTGTTAAATTTTCAAATTAGTGATGTTTTTCTTGTAATCCACACCTATTTTAATATTGTAAATATCAACCACATAGTAGGGTGAGGTAGAATAGTCAAGAAGGGGTTATACATGTATCAATTCCCTTTTTATTATTATCATAAATAATTTCTAGTGCTCAACCTCATACCAATAAAATTTCAAGAATATGTGAAGAACATTAATTTGAAGAATGTTATACTTCCTCTGTCCTTCTAAATACGTCCAATGAACTTTCTTGTGAAGGATTAATTGTGTTTATAGTCTTCATGCTAGTGACACATGCATTCTAAATTCAATATACCATCTACCAAATATATGCAAAATCTCCAATTTGGATGTCACCATTTAGGCACCCAGATTGCATGCAAAAAGTACCATATTTGTGCATAGTTTGTGCATGCTGCTAACTCCTCATAAACTTTAGTATGTGTGCTAATGACACACGCATGCTAGAATCAATATACCACCTACCAAATGTATGCAAATTCTCCAACTTTGATATCACCATTTTGGGCACCCAAATTCCATGCAAATAGTACCATATCTATGCATGTTGCCAAATTCTCATGATTGATGATTTAAAGATTAGTAGCAACAATGGTACCTCATATGGGCAAGGCCAAGCTTGCTAGGAGAGGAATGTTCTCTAATTGCTTCACTTCCCCTATGAGATCATTGAACATGGCAAACGCTTTTTTAGCATTTGAAGTCAACAAAAGGGAGCTTTTTATTAGTACAAGAAATGTGTTTGATTTGGAGCTTTTCAAGGGGATAGAGGGAGTATATTCTAACTATAGAGCAAGTGAACACATCATTTGCAGTATTAATAGGATGGTATGTAACAAACTATGTACGTATGTTAATAGAAAACTACTACAAGTAGTTTATCCTATTATCACTCTGCTCCTATTATCACTTTTCTATCTTCCAAAATTCATATCTTTTAGGATTTAGTTTCAAATCTAAATTTACAAGTATTGCAAGAAAGGCCTTAGAGTCCTTTTTTAGTAGTGCAATTTTAGTTCCATTTGACCAAATTTGCAAAAGATATAGCGTATTAGCTATGAAGACCTTAGTTAAATATATGATTTTTTGCCCCAACGCCTTAGCTATAGCAATGTCAGTTGCAAAATACCAAAAATAAATGAACATTGTCAACTAAATTAGCACTTATGGATGATCACAGAGATCAAGGGAAAGAAGAAGTTCAAAGATGAAAATGACAAAATATTATCATCTATGACAATGAAAACCTCTAAGAAAGTGATAAGGAAGTGATAACTGGGTAATTTCAAATTTGAGCAAAATATTGACCTTACTTCATTGAAACCTTGGTAACTAACTCATAATTTACCCATTTAGGAATTTGGAACTTGATACAAAATCTTGACTTGATTATCTATCAGATGAGACCATAACCATGTCATTTGATATATTGTAACTATTTTTTTATTGAGTTTTTGTGTAAGGCCCAATGATAATAGGGTAAACTACCTATACATGTTTTAAGTGTCAATATGGACTATTTTCTATCATCATATAATACATGTTTGGATAATGTAAATACGAGTCTCAACCATTGCCAATCATAATATTTTTGAAACTATGTTTTTAATACATGTGCAGAAATATGTATTCTTCAACCCTCACATACAAATGTTTGTAAACATCAACAATGCAAACACAATAATCTTAAATCCTTTCAAACAAGTACATAAGAGACTATGCAACCTATACAAGTGCTTATACCAAAATCAACTAAATAAAGGACTGTTTTTTCTTACAAATGGCAACCATTTAACCCCTAAAGCGTGGGGCTTAGGTAGCGTGCTGCAGGAGATGCTCTTACAAGACTCAAGACCTGCATCCCCATACTCAAGCGTTGAAGGGTTTAGGGTACTTCAAGGTCTCGGAAATTTTAGGGAAATATCAGTTGGGTTAACCTTTCAACAAGCTATCATGGAATGTAATCTTTGTGGAAAAAGGTATAGTAGATTATTTTATATTAAAATGCAAAGATGCAGCTCATAGGGTCCCTATTAGCAACTCTAGACTACCCTTAGAAACTGCTTGGATGTGTTCCTACACATGTGCTTGACTGTCCAGATCTCGACCCTTTCAAACTAATTCCTAAATTGACATGTGGCAAGACTTTCTTGTGCAAGTGGCATTGACTGCTCCACTTTGGATTAAGAGTGAGTAGTGAACACCTCAAAAGTAGGATTTGGCTTTGGGGACCGCTCAGGTCAGGGGATGGCTACCTTAATTCAAGGCATTTTTTTTGCGAACTAGAGTTAAATTGGAAAAAAAACAAATAGATTTCCACCACTACTAGTTGGTCCTCTTATCAATCCAATCTAGATAGTTGTAATCTAGCGAACAAAAAAAATGCCCTGTTGCAAATGCCTTGGTATGATTGATTTCAAAAACTCAACCCTTATGAGCAAACTTCCATGCTACTGGCCACTATTGATATCATTTTAGACTTTGGACTATTGAAAACCTTAAGATAATTGTGCTCCTTGCAAGAAACTAGCCAAAATACCATTTTTTATTTTTGGTATTGTTGTTTTCCAACCCATTTCCATGCATGGCTTTATAACTTTCCTTTGTCATTTTTTCATTTCTTCAATTTTAATGCGACATAAAAGTTGGCTCTAACTCTTAGGGCGTCCTTCCATGTGAGACCGGCAGCTAGTGAAGCTCACTGTAGCTCACTAATAATCAGTCAAACGAAAGTTCATGTTTTTCTGAAATTGCTTCTAACTGAGTGTCGGTGAGCTTTAGTAGCCATTGGTCTCACATGAAAGGACAACCTGTGAGGGGTAGGGGATATTCTAGATTTTTTAAATTTGGAAATCTAAAAATGAAGGAAATGTGTTATAGGTGGCAAATGTAGAAGAACACTTGGATGATTGCTTGTTAACAAAAGCTTTCAACCATGACTTATTAGATCATATATAAAACTATAGATTGAACTACAACTACAGTGATACTGTGTTATTCTCAATTTCATAATGTATTTTGTTGTAACATAGGAGATCTCTTTGTAAGGTATTTATTTTGTTTCTATTTAACTTGTAAAAAACTTCAAGAAGCATACTATAAACAAAATTTTGAGCCAATAGAGGTTTGAAAAACATCAAGACAATTTTCATTTTAAAAATGACAAGAAAACCCTTCAAAAGCCACTATATAGTATTTGTGTCAATGTGTGTGCTTGAAAGAATTGCATACCAAGCAAGTTGATAGTTCACTTTGTTGTTTCATTCAAAACATGTCATGCCTTGGGAGTCATAATATTATTAAAACATATCATTATGTTTTCACATGCTAAATTGCCAAAAATAGAGGATACTTAGTACATTAGAAAATGAACTTTAAACCACACCTCAAGGCATTCAGTCAATTTTTTTTTTTCTTTTTTTTCTTTTTTTTCTTTTTTTTCATTTTCTAAAGACACCCTAAAGATAAGAAGATGCTTTTTTGCCCTCAATGTTCAATTTTGGCTCCACTTTGAATCTAGGATTAATAAACAAAGACCAATAAGGTTCAGTTCAAGTACATTTTTGTTAGTTTCATGCACCTAAGACATTCAATTTGATGTAACATTTGCTTGTGTAAATGATGAGGTTAAGTTGCTTAAGTTAAGGACTCAAGTTGCTTGTGGCACATTGTTAATGACACATACCCTATAAGTGTTTATTTATGTGGCACTCAAATAAAGAATTTGTAGGATTGCAAAAGATGTGTAGTTATGTACCATGATCAATCATATTGTTTGCATTTCATGCATTTCTAGTATAAAAGAATATAATACTACTCAAATGCTAGTTAGTTTTTATTTTGTCAGATGTGAAGGTTTAACTTGACATTTGTACACTAACATCCAAAACCAAAAACATGTAATGGTCATCTTTGGTCAAAAAGCCTTACCATATTCATGTATGAATAAAGCCAACGTAGTGGACAAAGGGAAAGATCTCAATTCAAAAGCAATTGTTGTTCGTAAATAGTTAGATTTCAAAGTCAAGCAAATCGCTAAGCACACTACAATGATGAACCTATGAAGGCTCCTTACTCCCTTTTATATATAAATATTTTCTCCCTTTCCAAGGAGGTTAAAAAACAGTATAAAGTACAACTCATATGGATTCCATACATAAAAGTTCATCTTTTAGCAGCAACCAAATAACCCATCTAACCAACCTTTGGTCAACATGACAATAGTATATTGACTTGTATTTCTTGAAATGCAAATACAACAACAAATTAAATCATGATATCCTTAATTTATCTCATACAAAGGAACAATAAAAATCTAGAAGTAGATCCAAGGCAGAGGATACTAAGAGCATCTGCTTTTTAAAGACTTATCATACAATGAAAAAGATTGACCTCAAGATCAAGACTTAGGCAACTGTACTCAAATTCATCTCCGCCAAACTATGGTGAATCCTGATGCATTAATCTTAAAAGAATGCTCTACGTATTACATAGTATATATGTTGCCGTATAACTGGCATTTGCTACCCATAGAAAGTTTTAATTAGGGAACTTGACTAGCTCACTAGAACCACATTGATCTGTATTCTAATTTCTTTGTTGATCTCAAATGTAAAAAGGTGTGGATGCAATCCAAATAAACCTCATATTTAGTAAAATGGGAGATTGGGCACTTCCTAAAATAACCAAAGGAGACATAAAACTTTTCAATCTCATGTTTGTTTTGAAAAATTTTATTGCAATTTAGGTCGAGGTGACCTAAATTGCAGTAAAACTTTCTAATTTTAGGTAAAATCTGAAAGGTTTTATATCAATTTAGCTCAAATCAAGTTGAATTGACATAAAACCTTTCGTCAACTTTCCTTTACATTACCTCCATTTCAATGGAAAACCCCCATTTTATTGGATATGAGGTTAATACAAGAAAACACCAAATATTGTATTGGTTGCAAAGGGCTCCTTGGTTCTTTAAGGATTAACCTCTTATGCATTAGTTAACCCCTAAAGGACAACGGCCTTTATTTTGTAAGAAGACACTCAAAATTGCCATTTCTATGGCAAAGAGTAAAAAGATTTGAATTTTTTTTTTTTGCTTTTCTAACCATAGGATCTTATACTAGATTTGTATAAGAATGTGTAAACAAAATTTCAAAAACTTTGACCGCAGAGATTGCAAGGTATTTGCATTTAAGATGTAAAAAACAAACTTTTTTGCACCTTGTATGACTAGATTATTTTACTTTGAACTTTTTCAACTTAAAATTTTTGCACCAAAAAGTTTGAAAGTTTAAATTTTCATGGTGAAATTTTGAGTTGAGAATCTTTGGAAAACAATTAAAACAAAAAATACTTAATCTTCTTTCTTAAGAAAAAAATTAGGTAGAAGAAGGTATGAGATTGAACAAAAACTTAAATGGTTAATAACCTTGCAATGAAATTGAATCACAACAAAAACTTAAATGGTTAATAACCTTATAATGAAATTGAAACACAAATAATCCCAATGACAAGATTGTTCTGGCAAGCAAACTTTGTCCTTTCCAATTATTTTTTGAAGAAATGTTAAACTTGCATTCAAAAATGAACTTTATAAGTTATTCTTTCAAGAAGATGCTTAAATTGCCCAAACAACAAGATTGTCCATAACCTTCTCATAACTAGTTCAAATGGAATGAATCAAAGTTTCAAATGTAGACAAACATATACTCTATGAGAAAAAAAACACATTAAAAAAAATCAAGTTTTTGTAAAAAAATTTGCTGCCCAGACTCCCCAAATTCTCGGGGTGGGCAATGAGTGGTAGCAATAGAAAACTACGTGCAAACAAATGATAGGGTGCCTGAAAAACATTTGAGATAAAAATTATAATTTGCTATTTTATACTATAGGGTACAAAAATACCATGACATGTCTTCAAACTACTATAGGGTATAGAAAAGTAGGTCCAATTAGAAAAAAACTAGACCTAGGATACCCTCCTTTTTATTCTTTATTTTGGCCAAAAGTATTGAATGATGTTGCCTTGTGAATGGCATATTCAAAGTGTTCAATAATTTGATACCTTCCTAGTAAATGAGTGTCACTGACAATTTTTACTGAAGATACAATATTAGTATTGACTAAACTTTTTTGTTAAGCTCTAGCTGTAAGTAATCATTAGTGGAGAAAAAAAAGCTTTGAATTTTTTTAACGTAGGACAAACATTGTTGTAGAATGTCTTTTAATCTAGTTTACCATATCAAATATTCGTATCAATTTAGAATTATAAGTAATGCAAGCCCCTTCTCTAATAACACAAAGTAATTAATTATATAATGATAGCATGTTAAAAAATAAATAAAATGTAATACCCCAAAAAAACTTGGTGTTTGCACCTAAGTATCTGCTTATTTTTCTACACACTGACCCTTGCAAGCCCAAATTTGTGCTTATCTGGACATAACTTTTGCTTCTAGGCATAGATTGGAATAAATTTATATTTCCTAAAAGCTAATGTGATTTTCTATTTTCAAAAAAAACATCAAAAAATTAGGACAAAAATTGAGGCTGTAGATACCTGCCCAAATCCCATTTGTAGCCCAAAGGGACAATGGTCCTTTAGGGGTTTAAACACTAACAATGATATAAAGAGTATCCTCTACATTAAATTGATCCTCTGCTTTATCCTACAATGTTTGAGTTTTGTCCAAATAGAAACCAAAAGAATGCTTTCTGAGTGCTTGCTGGACCCTAATCACTGGAATCGAGAACTTATCTGCAATGAATAACCGTTAATCCAATTGGCTATAGAGTTCCTACTTTGGTCTTTGTATCAAGAGCATTTGCACGGTTGTACGCTAAACAACCCTCTAAACGGGCCCTCAATAGCACTTGGCGTGGCGCCTCATTGCAGACACTCCAATGCCGTATGCAAGCCAAGGTTTGCTCAGTTGTAACTCAAATACTAGAATGTTTAGGGTTTGATGAATTGTTAGAACGCCCAAATCCAAAACAATCAGAACTTGTTGATTGGTTGACACAAGACCACAAAACACCATATCCATTAAAATGAGAGATTTCTAGTGAAATGAGAGGTAATTTAAAGGAAATACAACCTAAAATTAAAAAATTTTAAGTCAATTTGGTGAAAGGTTTTAGGTCAATGCAGCTCAAATCGAGCTAAATTGATATTAAACCTTTCGCCGTATTGACTTAAATATGAAAGCTTTTATGTCAATTAATTGAGCTGAAAACTCTCATTTTAATGAAAATTGGTGATTTTGGTTGAGATCAACATGATTATTTTGAGAAGTCCCCAATCTTGCATTACAACAAATATAGTGTTATAATTGAAGCTTGACACATGTCCTTTGTGCTCTCAATGCTTGCTTGTAACTCCTTGAAGACAAGGGTGGAACATCAAAGATTTGAGCGAGCATGTGATCGTGGATGCCCCTGGACACCACTTTTGAGAGCTCCAAGTTACGTGTAAGGGTGCGGAACAATAGAACTACAAAAAAAAAGTGTACAGAAGTTCTTACCCTAGTAAAAGAATGCTAAAAATACAGGTGATTCAAAATGGCGAAGCCTTGTATAATTGGTAGCAAAGCACTAGAAATCGTCGCAGTCTCCCTCTTCCTGCAGAAAACACAGCCCATCAAAGTTAATTGCTACATTCTAGATTGAAGTAGAGAATTATAAAACTCCACCACTAGAGCACTGAGCTTGTCTCATTTACTAACCCCTACTAAGTTACAAACAGCAACTCATCTAATAGCCACTGAAAGTTAAATGGGAACAAAGATGTGTACGGTCATTTACTCATTTACGGTGAGTAACAACCTCCCACTCTAAAATCGCATAAGAGAATCCTAGAAGAACTGGATCTCTTCCCCATCTGATTCTTCTTCTCTTATAGAAATTATGTCACTGGAATTTACATGGTTGGTACACACCCTGCACCTTTCCCCTCTCCTTTCAGCAAAGGAGCAGGGTACTACAGAAGGGGTTTCTACCAGCAGGTTTTGTGAGTTGTTCCCTTGTATAGTGATACAAATTTGATTCACCAGAGTTGACTCTTACACTGAAAATAATCTCTCAACAGGTCTACACTAACCTCCCCAGAATCACACACATACAAATGTTAAATTTCTTAGAAAGATGCAAAGAATGCTCTTGGCCTTAAGTTGTAAAGTTCACAGCCACGATGATAGCTGCAGAAATAGCACTTAAACTAGAGCTTCATTTCAACTGAGAGGCTCAGAGACAGTTAACTCAGCTGGAAAAACATAGAGTTGAACTTTTGGAAAACCACGAGAAAAGAGAAGGCAAGATTTTTGTGAAGGAAGTGACTTTACCCTAATGACATTGCAGACTTGCAGAACTTCGTCCAATGGAGCCATATCACCGAGGTTGTTATCAGCACACTGGTAAATAAGCAACGCCCCCCTTTCCACGCCGAACAATGAAAAGACCTCCCTTGATGAGCCCTTGCCCTTTGGTGTTGTTGTTCAATTACAACATTTTTTTAAATAGTTTTAAACAAAATCAAGGTCTCTAAGTTCAAATCTGAATTTCAAATTCTCAAATTCAACTTTTTGATGGTAGAAATCTAGAATTTATCCTGGGTACCTCAGGGTGTGGTAGAATAGTTGAAAGGGTGTGGTAAACATATCAATCCCCTTTTATAAATATCCTTGCTTTTTCAGAAATTTCACAAATACCCTTGGACCAAAATTTTCAGGTTTTTGTTTTGTTGTGCATGTCACTTCCCTTCTCCCTTTGTGTGCACACTACTTCTTTCTTGTTATGCTTGCACACAAAGGAAGAAGGGAAGTGACATGCACAACAAAACAAATGCCTAAATTTTTTGGTCCAAGGGTATTTTGTGAAATTTCTGAAAAGGGAGGGGTATCTATGAAATAATGGCAAACTTCAGGGGTATCCAAATGCCATATCTGTTAAATTGGGAATAACACAAGTACCATTTTGTACTCCACCTTAAACCCAAAAAGTCACCTTAAACCAAATTCAAAGGTATCAGATTCAACTTGAGCCACTAAGATTTTTTCCCTCGCAAATTCCTCCTCTTAGGTGAAGACACATGTATCCAAAAAAAAACTGGAACTCAATTTAAGGTGACCACCTTAATCCTTCAAAAGTCCCACTTTGTAAGCTTTTTCCCAATTTAACGATTATGGCGTTATCCGTTAAATTTTATCATAAAGGAATACCTCTACTGAATTATATACTCTTATTGCTACAAAAGATATGAATACCAATGCTAGATTCGAATTTTCAGCACTTTGAGCAGAGTTTCTAGCCCGCTTGAACTCAATCATGAGAATTGTATTTGGGACCATTGGTCATAACCACTCCTCTTTCTCCACATTCTATTCTACAGATTCCCAGGCTACCCTTTCTTCACCATTAGATCACCAAAGACCAAAGCCGTGATCATTGAGATTACAACGCTATAGATGCTTGAGTAAATAGAAATGTCATTCACAACATCAAGATGTACAATTTTTATCAGAAAGCTTCCAAATTCAAGTGACCTAGTAACGTGGTTCAAAATCAGCAATGGAGATTATTTTCATCCCAAGTTAAAAAAATCCAGATACAGTCGCGAGGGTAAACCATTTGAACTAATAGAGACATTCCTTCAAATCCATCCCTGAAGTTTGTACGTTGACCTCGTAGAGATGAGTGTACTTTGATCACTGATTAAAATGCACCCTACCCGACTAACTGAACCCTTACTTGAATCAACCCAAATATCAGAAGTATGCAATATGGTTGGATGATGGATAAAGTCACCTCTACTTTTAAAGCTGTTTAGGTAACACAGTAGAATATAGGGAGGATTTCATGGATACCCCTGAAGTTTGGCGATATTTGCATAGACACCCCTGCTTTTTCAGAAATTGCACAAATATTCTTGGACCATAATTTTAGGCATTTATTTGTTGTGCTTGTACTTCCTTCATGACAAATGTTGAAAAAAAGAATGTAATGAAACAAAAAAAAGCAACATGCGCACAAATGACAAAGGGAAGTGACATGCACAACAAAAATAAACAAATCCAAGGCTACTAGGCTTGTGTAATTTCTGAAAAAGCAGGGGTATTTATGTAAACATTGCAAACTTCAAGGGTATCCATGAAATTTTCCCTAAAATATATACATGAATGCACGTAATGAGAGCTTGCAAATCCACGTGTACATTCAAGTTTGCAGGGAACATATTTCAACAAAAGGGAACGTACCTAGGTCGTCGGATGCAGAAGAACAGAGTTGCCTTGTCAGACCAAAAGTTGGACTCTTTGAAGGGTTAGAGCTTCTTCTCTTTCAATAGGGGCTTCAAACACCAATTTTTTCAAGTGACTCACATTGCAATGCACCTTGGTGAATTCACTAGTAGACAACTAGGTGACTCACCTCTGGAATTCACTCCTAACGTGAGTCACATTAAGAGTGAACTCCAGAAATTCACCTTTGCACGGCTCATCCACCTATGTGTTTCAGACACTCAGGCCCCTAACTTGTGCACAAAACCTTACTTGAAACTAACCGCAAACTCACTGGTGTCTCAAACTTTGGGCATGCAAGTGAACAAAAAAAACCATTAGTGAACTGAGACCCTATGAGGTGAGAAACTCATAAACCATATTTTATGTTTGAAGCCCCCTAATGAGTTCACACCCCCCTATTCCTAAGATCTGGTGCTAGGGGGTAGCAACTAAGAGAGTCTCCTACCACCTCCCAAATGTTTAGGCCTCACTCCTTTCTAGATGAAAAGCAATCAATGTTAACAATGTTGGCCTCTACATTTACCTTCCCCTTCAAATCAGCCATATTTGAAAAGGGCCTCTAAACCCTCTACAAGTTATATTTTATGATGATCATAGCTTACTTTATTGCTTTTGGAAGTTCTTTGACTTGTGATTGGTTGGCACTATACTTAGCGAGTTGCAATGTTGGGGATACAAGTGGTCATTCCCTCTTAAACAAATAGAAAGGAATTGGAGGGACTTTGACATTTGGAGGGTTGCAAGAGATGCTCTAACCTCTCTTTAGAATTGATAACTTCATCACATTCTTTGCACTTGGCGCCTTCACCAAACTGCACATATCACGTGAGGTGGACGTCGTTGAGAACATTGTCAATACCATATTAGGTAAATTGGGAAAGCAATACATTCTAGGACTTTCACTATTTCTATCATTATGTACACTTTAGCGTATTACAAAAAAAATAAGCGTGCACTTTCTTGTACTATAGTGAAATCTCAAGGATTGCCTCCAAAAATTTCAAATAATCACATTGTTGAGCTATAGCTATGCCTACATTTATTGTATGTAAGATAAAAGTTGAGTACAAAATGGTCTCTCTGTTTTTCCCAATTTACATAATGTGAAACACATTGCTCTTAACTCATAACATTAACATGCACTAATTCAAAAAACAAGTGAACTTAAAATAAGTGAACTTGTGAGGCGATTTAATAAACTAATTTGTAACAATTTAGAATAATTTAGTATGTTGTGGCCCACTACAAACTCCTTAAATCATGAGCTTTGTCCTTAATTCATGCTGACCAAGTTATCCAATTATTGTTTTTGCTAAAAGTTGGCGCTTCCGTGAGTTGGCATTGGTAAATTCTTTGAAATTTGTACGTTTTATCAAAATTGCTCTCACAAAGAAGTCCCCTAAGCAATTTTGCACTAAACACAGCTAATAGTCAGTTCAAAGCCAGCCCTAATTTTCCAAGCCAATTTTTTTCCAAAAATAGACCAAAAGCTTTCTCAGTAACCAAGTTTTAGCTTGATGTGAATGGATTTATCTACTAATTACAATCATTCTAAGATTCCAAGAGCTATACAGTTTTAAAATCAAAAACCAAACTCCCCGGCCCCAAAAAAAACCTCCATTATGTACTGCCTTGTAGATTTAATTCGATGTGTGGATGAGACTTCATATGAGCTTGAACAAAGTGAGTTAAATTGCAAGAACACCGTTTAACAAGGACAATTTTCTTCTAGTATAAATAGTCTAAGATTAAATTTCCACTAGGTAAAAGTCAATCCAGTTCTTAGAATAATTGCTAAGGAAAAAGTACTCTCCCAACTTAAATCTGAAGTTACATACCCGCCAAAGTTGCATGTCACTTTTGTGTTTTATAAAACAAAATAAATATCGTCAACTTTTTGGCTACATTTCAATTGGGTTTATTATAAAAAAAATTAGTATATATACTTAAGGTTGCTACATACAAAGACTCAAGGCAGTTTTGAAACCCACCAAGTTCTAATTTAGGCCAACTACTGCTTGAGTTTCTAAAATTAGCTTCAAAGCCTTAAACCGAGAATCAAGCCCAATCTTTCCAAAGATGTCTCAAACACTCAAAACACAATATTCAACACAAGTCTAAGGATTAGATCCACCAAGAAACGGCCAATTTGTTTCCTTTAGGCCATCGTTAGATTCACAAAAAAAAATCTTATTCTTTTTACATTTCTTATGTTTTTAGTTTTTTATTTTGCATAATAAACATTTTACGATGGAATAAAATCCCAACAGTTATACTTGATCTCCTCCTTCATTTTTATCCTCTTCTAAAAATTTCAAGCCTTATACTTATAACTTTATAACCCTCAACTTTTTGACCCCAAGGCCTCTAAACATGAGAAACACAACCTATATAGTGGTGCTTGGTTAGTGTCAACCTTTGTAAGAGCAACAATTGGATAAGATCACAGTCCCACTCCCTTTTTGCTCAAAGCATGTATTATGAGCTTGGTTAAGGTCAAGTGCTTGCATATGGTCAACATTTTCTTTTCATCAATTCCCATCTTGATTCTTTAGTTAGAAAGGCATTTGGTTAGTGTCCCAAAAACATGTGTGAGAAAGCACTTCTAAATTTGCAACCCCTAGAACTTGGGAAAGTAACACAAATGAAGGGTTTGTTTATGATCAATGCTTGGATAAGGTCAACACTTTCTACAAGCCCAAAATGTTGACACTAACCAAACACCATTGTAATACCTTTACAATAATCAGCTCTTAAGTCCTTTCTAATGGCAAGTTTCCATGCATTTCTCAAATTGTAAAGTTGACCAACAACACACAAGTTTGCAATGTAAAATCTTTTGTTGTTTCAGAGTTTTCCAATTCCAAAACCAGCATGGAAGTTTGCTCTAAGGCCGAATTATGGTTCAAATCACCCCAAGCTTATTGACTGCTACTCTTATGGCAAAATGTCAGATAGAAGTGAGTTTTGAAATGTGTTTTGACCATTTGGAATACATGCTTATTTGAAACACCAAAATGCTCCCATTTTTGCAAAGCCTAGAGTCAAACCTGAGAATGAGTTAGTTGGCTTGAATCGTGAGACTTTGTATCTTTTCAAATGTGGAGACAATGCTAGAGACAACATTAAACTGAGCGGAGCCCACAAAGGAAATTAAAGCCACCCCTCCTTTTCTTTTTCTTTTTCTCTTATTCATTTTAAAGGTTTGACTTAGCCCTAGCCTCAGTACGGGTACCCCTTTGAAAGGTGGAATGAGGTGCATTATTTTTTGTAAAAGCCCCAGGGTGGAGACATGACCCTTGCCCTGCACACTTTCAGTGGGCTCACAACATATCAATGCCTACACTTTTTTATGGCTTATGATCATGTTCAACTGCCAAACAGATCCTCGGCATCATGCAATGTGCATTGACCCAAGCTTAGAACATGAGGACATCCCCCCTACCCTCAAAAACTAAAATAAAACAAAAAGAAACCCTAAAAAGAACAAGGAAAATCAGGACAAGAAAAAGAAATACAAGAAGAATAAGACAAAGATAAAGATAAAGAAATCTTAGCCTGCCAGTTACTCTTCATGAAACAATTTTATGCGAGAAGCTTATAAGAACCGTACAGAGAGCACCTTCATCAGGACAGGAAACAACCAGTTGGGGAGACTTTTGGATGAAAACGGAGTAATTAATGCATGAACCTATCAAAATATTTTTTTTAGCATGGCAAAAATTGTATTTTTTTTGTGTAAGGTGAAGTTCTTAAATATTACCTTTCTCTTTCACAATTAGTATATTGAATGTTGTATTTAGGTTGCCTTGACAATGAGGTTGCCTTACCCTAGAACGTTACCTCATGACTCATTGTTTGGTCACTTTGGAGGCACATGCAACTCTCTAGATTCTAAGATTACTCATAATTTGTAACATGCACATTGCTAAAATTTTTTTCCACAACAGCATTGTTGTTGTCAAAACCGTTAAAATTTGTTTATTGCAATAATTACTAGTGAAAAATACTGTAACGGTAGTAAATATTTATATAGTGTAAATGTTGATAAACTAGTGTGAGGCAACGTAAATGCAATATTCAAAGTCAAGTTGAATAAGTAATGATGGGGAATTTGTTTGCAAAAAAGATTTGTCATTGATTAACCATTGATTTACTTAAGTGGATGGGCAAGAGAAAGAAGTGGTCAACATTGGAAACAAGAATTAATGAGTTTTCCAATAATGAAGTTTTTGAGGTTGGGTGGAGATACCTTAAGGTAGGAGGTTCTTAGAGCCACTTGGTTACCAAATATTTTCACTTTTGGGGAGCTAGACTCCTTTAAATATTTTTGAGTTTACTTTTTTGGAAGCATAAATGGTTATAATCAATTAATCAAAATATTTTTGTGTTTTATTGTACTCTTTTTGAATTGGTCATGAATTTTTGGAGTTGGAATGGTGAAGGCACTGAAAGTGATCACACCTTAAAATGTTCATTGCTACTACATTGAAGAATCTAGATTCTTGTTTTAACTTCAACATGTTGGAATATCATAAACCATCTAGCATCATAATTCTACTAAAACGTCCCAAAGTCATTTCATTTATGTCTTCTGGAGCATTCACTCCCATGTGTGGATACACATGCCACATAATCAAATTCTCTAAATTAGTTCATTTGAACTGTTTACAAATGAAAGGTTTAACTAATATGAACTAGGCAAAAGAAAAAACAAAATTGAAGAGAACAGGAGATTGTTGAAACCATCTCATTGATCTTCATTAATTCAGTAATTACTCTTCAAAGTATCATGACTAGGTCCAACTCCAAATGCAATCACACTAAACACCTTCTTATCACCACTACTTTTAATTATTTCTTACTTAAAAACAATCATGTGTGACATCCAAATTATTTCTCACTTAAAAACAATCATGTGTGACATCCAAAAATGCAAAAAAAAGCAAATAATCCTTGTGAGATGTATCTCAAACACTGAGCATCATCTAAAACTAACATTAGTGACACTCTCACACCTCAAACTAATTATTAATTCCACAGCCAACTTTGGGACAAATGACGTGACTACTATAAAGTCGGGTATAAAGCATAAACTTGATACTAGACATAAAGGATTAAAGGCATTGAATATAAAAGCAATTATAAACAATGCATAGATGGTTCCACACTTTACTTGTACTGACTCTTAACTATCAAAAGTGACAAGTACATCCAAATGCCTGAGCAAAAAAAACTCAACAAACAAACTACGATAGAAAAGTAGACATATCCAATAGAACGCCGACACGTCACCAAGACATCCATCAATGAATATTGCATATTCTCTCGTAGTTCATGTCCGCATCTACGCAGACGTCCAGTGCAACTACAAGCACACATTCGTTTTCCCGTCCAACTTTCCCAGGAAGAAATCCTGCACGCAAGTCCGAGTTGGCATCGATGCGAGCAACAAGGTACCAAAATCTAGATAATATTCACAAGCACGTAAGCTATGAAACACAAACCTTTCTTCTTTTGTTTCGAGACAGGTCTGTATGTTGTGAGGCTCATGTTTAGGGTAGTCGAGACTCGAGACCAGGTACTATAGCTCCACACTCACGATGAAACTCTGAATCATATCATCGTACCTGCAATGTTTGGTCGATGAGCCTTCGAGTTGGTCGTACTGCAGCTACGTAGACCTGCAACTCTAGCATAGATTCGAGTATGGACATGGGTGTGGTTTCACTGGTTTGGTATAGAAAATTGGACAATCAATTGAGCCAGTTGTGTGTGACAGTTTCTAACCTTCTCTCCGGTGAGCAGGTTCTTCAACGACGTCTCCAGAACGGCATCAGCTTACCTCGGAGATGGTGACGTAGCGTCGGTTCAGTTCGCAATTAACAGCGGAAGATTCAACGTCAACAAGACTCTTTGATATCAGTTTCGAGGTAGTACCTGTCTGCATTTCAACAGCTTTGGTAGATCCGTGCAAGGGATTTGGAATTCCAAGCCAGTTTTGAATTCCAAGAGTTCTTCTTCGTTGCTGTTTTTTTGAGGCTCGGTGACAATTCGGTGGTGATGACTCCGAAAAGGTTGTAGTTACAGAAGAAAGCTCCTCAATTCGCTTGTTAGGTAGCTCGCGCGCTCAAAGTTTGGTGGAGCAGTACATAGTCTGAAGGTGTCGGGGTTGGTGCTGATGAGGAGATAGTCCTTTTTCTGCATAAAGTTGGGAATTCATGATCTTTGGTTAGATTAGTATGTGTTTTTTTCATCACAGAGCTTGTGTTGTAATTCTCTACTTCGTTTACGAGTCTTGAAATTCATGCTTATTTGTTGTTTTTCAATTTTGGTTTACGTTGAATTTTTGATTTTGAGTTTTTTTACCTACTTGAAATGGAGCTGCTGTTTTGGTAGCCGAAGAATGGGAGATTCATGGATTTCCGTTTGAGAGTTGGGTAGAGATATCCAGGTGACAGGAACTTAGAAACACAGATTCAAAAATGAAGTAGAGTTGTGGAGATTCTGTGTTTTTCTGTTGTGTTTGTTTGATACAAGTAAGATTCAGGGTTGGGGTACATACCAGGAACGCCATCAACTTGTGAATTGGCAGACACCAATCAGAGCTTGAAGATTGCTTGCAAATAACTCAGTACTTTTGGTAGCCGTGCCTACGCTTGCTTAAAAGCGAGGTCTGGTTAAAAGTACTGCTCCTTTTCCTTGTGCAGGAAACCAGCCATGGCTACTTCAGTACACGGTTCCGTGGGGTGGACCATGCTGTGGTGGTGTCTGGGGTTGCTTGTGCTGGTTCATCAATCTGCTGCACAATCAGTCCCCACAGCGGAAAAGAAGGTATAGCAGTTTTTCCTTACACTTCCATTATTTCGAATTAGCAAGTGCTTTTGTGATGTTGCAATACCTGGCTTGAAAAAAAGCAAAGTTTCTAGTATGTCCAGACGTCTCTTTTACCTTTCAAACAGAAAGAGCGGAGGGATATTCCATTTTTTCCAAGCATGTATGAGTATTTCTGTTGCGGTTTTCATTCGCAGTTGTACATTGTGTACATGGGGAGCAACAGTAATCAGCCTTCAGTTGAAATCACAACTAGCAGCCACCACAACCTCCTCACGAGTGTCCTTGGCAGGTACGTAAAAACTCTGTACAAGATCACAAAATCCAAATCTTAGAAGAGCTTTTTCTTTAGTTCATGTAACTGAGGTGCAATGTGATCTGGCCAAGTGCAGTACCGGAACAACACAAACTCCCATAGTGCATAGCTACAATCACGGAATCAATGGATTCTCAGCTATGCTTACTGAGACCGAAGCTGCAAAAATTTCAGGTACGTTGTTCTCGGGATTCATCTCGTGTAGCTCTGCAAACTCTACTGCTCTCCACTAAGTTTGCAACACCTCCAAACTTCTTCCAATAAGCACTTAGCTATCCACATCAATTGATTCGTATCTGGCTATACTAATTAAAAACCCACTCTCAAGAGATACTCTAGAAAATCTAGCCGCGATATAGTTGGCAGGGCTTACTTGAGAGAAACTACCTTGAATAGCATTACAATTAGCAGGGTTCAACGCGGCTAATGTTTTCTAGAATACTCTGTATAGGGGTTTTCTAACAGTATGTACAATGCCCTACCAAAAAGATTGTTGCCTCTGTACTTTTTCCACCTTTTTCAATGTCATCTTTGGTAACAAAATAAATAACATGTTGCTTTTTTTTACATTATTGAGCTGCTTATTGGGAAGTATTTTAGCCATAGTGATAATTTGGTGCAAGCATTTGTAACCCTCAAACTACTATGTGTTATCAAGGAGGGTGATTTAAAAAAAGGACGACAATCTTTTTGGTAGGCCACTGTACTTTCTATAACAGTGAAACTGATAAATGAATACCTAAATGGAATAACATAACTTGAAATAGCATAAAAGTGCAAAACTCAAAGAAATTCGGGGTTGCGCTGTCGTTCATTTTTCCCTGCAGCAATGCCGGGAGTAGTTTCAGCATTCCCAAGTGTCAGCTATTCCCTGCAGACAACACGGACATGGGATTATATGGGAGTTAGCCTTCACGGTAATGGACCATGGACATCAACAGAGTTTGGCAAGGATACCATTGTTGCCACTATTGACACCGGTACCCACCCTATCACCAACTATGTCTCCAGAGAGTTTCCACATTTCTAAAACAGAGTAGCAGGGTTTGAATTATACCAAATACCTGTTTAATAAAGTAATGAAGCTGTTTTTTTTTTTTTTTTTTTTTTTTTATTGAGTCGACGCTTTAATCCGATTCTGGAATCCAAAATATGCAGGCGTTTGGCCAGAGCACGAGAGCTTCGACGATGCATTCATGGGTCCCATCCCATCCAAGTGGAAGGGTGAATGTGAAGCCGGCCAGAGCCTGCCAAAATTCCGCTGCAACAAGAAGCTCATTGGCGCAAGATACTTCTCAGCCGGTTACGAAGCGATGTGGGGAAAACTCAACACTTCAGATCCCTCTGTTAGTGTGTCTCCACGGGATACTGAAGGCCATGGCACACACACCACAACCACACTCGGAGGCTCCCGGACTACTAACGTAAGCTTCCAGGGCGGCCTCGGCAACGGCACTGCTCGAGGAGGGGCAGCCAATTCTAGACTGGTTTCCTACAAAGTTTGCTGGCCAGGTTCCTGTACAACCGCCGATATAATTTCAGCCTTCGACATGGCCATCCATGATGGAGTAGACGTGATAGCCATCTCCTTGGGCGCCTCAGCGGTGGACTACTTCTACGACTCCATAGCGATTGGGTCCTTCCATGCGACAGAGAATGGGATCCTAGTAGTGGCAGCAGGAGGGAATGCGGGACCTCAGAAAGCTACCGTAATCAATGGCGCACCTTGGGTTCTGACAGCTGCTGCGAGTTCCATTGATAGAGAGTACCTGTCTTCCATCCACCTTGGCAACAATGTCACCTACTGGGTAAGACCACAACGCAATTTCATCCAACTTTGAGTTTACTTACAGCATGAGTGTTATAGCTGACGTTTTGTGTTTTGTTGGAAGGGTCCAAGCCTCGATACTGGAAATATTGTTGCAAAACCATATCCACTCGTATACTCGGAAGACATACCAGCTCACAACATAACATCCGCTGATGCCAGGTACTCCATTTCAACCGAAACTGTGAAGGAACATGTGATCTATCGATACAGTGAAAGGTACGAACTCAAAACACAAATGTGAGGATGGCTTCAGGGTGTGCAGCCCAGGTTCATTGGATGCTGAGAAGGTGAAAGACAGCATTGTTGTTTGCGTGCCTGAGAGTACATTTGGACTTTACTTTCCCGAAGTAGAAGTCCATGCCAAGGGCGGAATTGCCACAATTATCGTAGACGACGACCTCAAGTCATACGCACAGGTGTTTCACCAGCCAGCAGTGACGACCGTCAGTGTAGGTGTCGGCAAACATATTCTAGCT
The DNA here is from genome assembly GCA_963920765.1 of Ulota crispa. Classification (NCBI taxonomy): domain Eukaryota; kingdom Viridiplantae; phylum Streptophyta; class Bryopsida; order Orthotrichales; family Orthotrichaceae; genus Ulota; species Ulota crispa. The sequence goes on from OY987245.1 coordinate 12,190,153, forward strand.
TACATCAACAGTACGAGGTAAAGCTGAAATTTTTAGCACCTTGGTAATTCATGCGTTGCTAGAAATCTATTTAGAGATGATAAAGCATGTGAATCAGGAAAGGATAGTAAGAGCTTACTGCTGATCACCTGAAACTCTCACTTTTGGTGTGCAGAAACCCAGTGACAACGATGACACCGTCTCTCACTCGTCTGGGATCTCCAGCTCCTCTCGTGGCGAGGTTCTCATCCCGCGGTCCAAGCCCAGTGACACCTGACATTTTCAAGGTTCTCATGTTAATATGCTCCAGCTTGAATCTGAGCATCATTAACAGAAGTTGTGAATAACATAATTTTGCTAATTGTACCACACTTCTACAACTTTTGTTAGAGTTTTAGGATTTAGGGTTTAGGGAGCATGCGAGAACCACGAGGTGTTCAGAATGTTACAACTCACCATTGAGTGGTCTTGCAGCCCGATCTCACCGGACCAGGAGTGAATATTTTAGCTGGATGGTCACCAGTAGGTTCTCCATCTGAGGATCCATCAGACACACGAGCTTTCGTGTACAACATTCTGTCTGGAACGTCAATGTCAACACCACACGTAGCAGGGGTTGCAGCGTTGGTGAAAGCTGCGTATCCTCATTGGAGTCCCGCGGCAATTAAGTCTGCTCTCATGACAACAGGTGCCATATCCCTTCCACCCACAGTCTAGCAAGCATTAAAGACATGTAGTAATCAATTCAGAACTTCACAAACAACACCATATTCGTTAATTTGGGAAAAACCGTACATTTTGGGACTTTCAAATTTCGAGGTGAAAGTTTGAGGTCTCCTCAAACCTAGCTCGCAGCGTTTTTTAGTACACGTGTACTCACCTGAGAGGAGGAATTTGCGAGGGAAAATATCTTAGTGGCTCAGACTAAATCTGATACCTTCAAATCTTGTTTAAGGTAACTTTTTGGGTTTAAGATGGAGTACAAAGTGGGACACCTGTTGTTCCCAAATTAACGAATATGGTGTTAAACGTAAATATTACACCTGCGTTCGGAATTACCTCCTGAGATTCGTCTGATACGTGTCTTGTTTCTTGATCAGCTAAACCACTCAGCACGGAGTTCAAGCAGAATGTAGATGGAGACCTGGCATGGGGTTCCGGTCACATTGATCCCAAGGCAGCACTCGACCCAGGCTTGGTCTACGACACAGCATTTGCCGAGTACAATACATTCCTGTGCAGCAAGAATTACACAGACGACCAGATTCAGATGATCACGGGGAACAGAACAACGGCCCTGAGGTGCCCTAAAAGGAAGCTCACAACCAACCATCTCAACTACCCAAGCATTGCGGCAGTGAACTTCACTAAGTCAATCAGCTTGATCCGAACCGTGACCAACGTGGGGGCTCCAGAATCGGTGTACAAAGTTGAAGTTCATCACCCCTCTGGTGTGCACGTCTCTGTACAGCCAGACACATTGAAGTTTAGCAACACGGAAAAGGTACATTCTTATACAGTGACGCTCTCACCAACGAGCTATCAGCCATGGAGAGACAACTGGGTTTTCGGTGCCCTCGTTTGGACTGATAACAGCCACAGGGTGACATCACCCGTCGCTGTCGGGCCCAAGTTGTCCAGTCCCTTTGTATAGCAATTGTAATAGTACGTCAAAACACGAACATTAATGTCAGAATCTAAATGACTGGCAACATAGAGATGCCCTGAGCATGTAAATAGTGTCAAGAAGGCTGTGGGCATTTCCTGTACAACAGCATATCAAAAATAAAGCAAGCTGCTTTAAATTACAGCAACCACTCAACAAGGTTGTATACACAAGTGCAAGGCAACCTCCTCCAGTCTCTCGTGCACTACACGTTTAACTACTGGTGCTATTATGTAAAAGGACTTCGAATTCTGATATTGCCTGCGAAGATCTCACAAAATGGACGAGGCTCACGATGACATCATAAGATTTGCAGGTGAAAGACTTGCTACAGATCGGTTCATCTAAAAGAATGAAAAAGACCAAAAACTACTAATGAACAATCACTACGACATCATGATTTTCGCAAACGTCCTCTTTGCGAATGTCCGCCACCACTTGTTGGCCGTGCCATTTTAGCGGGGTACAATTTCTCCATCAATCTCTCACTAGTATCTTCCGTTCTGTACCAAATCTGCAAACAGCCACGCGTTCATCATTCGTGCATGGAGACTTCTAATCGTCTTAATAATTGAGCAGGAAGATGTTCATGCCAGCTCACAATGTCTTAACCTATCCATATAAAACAATGAAGAAAAACAATCAACCACCTCTTTCATCCATTGTCTGCGGGGCTGTGAACGGGCCTCCTAATGGAAATCCAGGCTAACCGGTAGTAGGAAACATCTCCAAACCAAGACAAGCGTTCCATACAGTCTCTTATTACACTTCCCCAAGACATCTGCAACTCCAATACCATATCCATTCAATCGGATTTCAGTAGGAATTCGCTTTTCAATCATTTTAGGACATCAAACATGAGGAGATTTGTGATAGGGGAATGACAATTAAGTACGTCAATTGAGGGAGACAGCTCCGTTAACTTCATTGAGGGTCGTGAGCTAACTGTTTTGGATAATGACATAAACATTGTCTAAATAGGCCTCCTAATAAACTTTCGGAAGGTCTCACGACTCTCACCATGCTAAAATTCCTCCACATGATCAAAAGCCCTATTGCAACAACCTATTTTTATTAGAAATCCATGTTGTTTACAATTAATGAACGCATCATAAGCCGGAGAAGAACGCACATGATCAAATTGGATGCAGACATACCTGGTTCAGCCGTGGGCGCAGGTCCTTTAATGTGACTTCTTAGAGCAAGCAACGGACAACCGCATGCATGTTGGATCAACTCCAAATCCACTTTTAATTGATGAATGATACACCTGCAAACAATAAGAAGTAACATGGATTGATACATCATTTTACAACATTCTGTAGCATGACAAAATCATGGATGCTCCAGATCACCTCTTCCTCAGACATTGCGATCTCAGTCTGCCAAAACTTGTGAGAGGCTGGTAGAAAATCATGTACGCACTAGGCAAAGCCAATCCAGCACTCACTACACCAGAAATCTTGAAACAAGCATGTCCCGCGATACTAAAATTTGAAATCCAAGGTTTCAAACAAGCAGACCTAATCAAGAGAATCAAAACTACATCCGAAGGACTTAACCTTTCGCAAAAGAAACTCAAACAGAGTTTGGATTCGGTTCATCAAAACACTAGGAGACGCGAAATGCACGAAGACAATACTAACCAAAGAAACACAACAACGCTCCAATTCGTTACGAAATCAAAAGATGATCAATTACGAAAGGCAGAAACACAATCACTACAGAGTAGATCCAGGTCGCGCTACAATAGAAACTTCAAATCCGCTCGTTCCGTGAGATTTTGAATTTCGAAATTCAAAAGTTTACCAAACGCAGACCTAACACGAGAAGTCAAGACTGCAACCGCGAGCGAGCTGTAGCTGGAGCTGAAATAGAGTCCAGCAACAACGCTCCAATTCATGACAAACAATTACGAAAGGCAGAAATACAAGCACTACAGAGCGGATCCAGGTCGCACTACAACAGAAACTTCAAAATCCGCTCGTTCCGTGAGAGTTATATTTCAGAATTCAAAAATTTATCAAACGCAGACCTAACAAGAGAAGTCAAGACTGCAACCGCGAGCGAGCTGTAAGCTTAGCTGGAGCTGAAACAGAGTCCAGCAACATCGCTCCAATTCTTTACGAACAATTACGAAAGGCAGAAGTACAAGCACTACAGAGCGGATCCAGGTCGCACTACAATAGAAACTTACAAAATCCGCTTGTTCCATAATATTTTGAATTTCGAAATTCAAAGTTCACCAAAACGCAGACCTAACACGAGAAGTCAAGACTGCAACCGCGAGCGAGCTGTAGCTGGAGCTGCAACAAAGTCCAGCAACAACGCTCCAATTCGTTAAGAACAAAGCACAATAACTACAGAGCGGATCCAGGTCGCTCTACAATAGACACTTCAAAATCTGCTTGTTCCGTAAGATCTTGAGTTTCGAAATTCAAAAGTTTATTAAATGCAGACCTCACACGAGAAGTCAAGAAGACTGCAACCGCGAGCTGTAGCTGTAACTGGAGCTGAAACAGAGTTTAGAGTTGCAGTATGAAAACGTGCGAGATGCGGAATGCAGTAAGAAATTTGAAACAGACAAGCAATAGCTCCGGCTCGTACCGAAATCAAACGAAGATCGATTTTTTTTGCAAGTGCCAGGATTTACGGTGCGTCTGAGATTTTTCTCACCGAATTGGACCGTGAAGACGAAGCTTAGCATTCTGGAAAGGCTCCGATCGTGCGCAAGCCTCGACGACGAGCATTCCGAGGGAGCTCAGCATTGGAGTGTTGGACTCAAGCTCAACGTCCTCTGTCTTCGTTGTCTCGTTGTCGCTCCTTGCGATTTCGTCAGATTGCCACGTCACGCAGCTGAGTCAGCTCTTCGTCCCCGGCGCCGAGCCACGTCACTAGGAGTGCTGTTCACACTACGGTAGGTTTCACTCTCCAAGTCCCAATGGTTACTTGACCCTAAACCCGATTGGTTGATTGGTTGAGAGCTTCAAAATCGGAACTTGTTGTCTAAGAAGAAGAAGAGCTAAGAAGAAGAAGGTTAAATGTGAAACTTGGTCATGAAAAATGGAGTTAACAAAATTTGATTTTATGTAAAAAGTATGATTTTATGTAAAAAGTAGTTTTTTTTTTGGGAATATTGTGTTTTATCACTTCATTAAAGTATTTGTGAGGAAGACGTAATGCAATATTAACCTTTATATGTTAAAGGGGACAATTTTTGTCCCCGCGAATATACGGGGCCTTGTGTATCCACAGTGACCCTTGGCACTTAAGGGTTAACAAAACATGGACTAAAGTTTTTGGTGACCTTATAAAAGACTGACATGTTCTTTCTCTCAAAAATAGTTGTTTAGGATATTTGCAATTGTTGTGAACCAATTGTTTAGGACACATTTTTCTTCTAGTGCCACCTCATGATTTTGGTGAATGTTTGGATTTGGCTTTATATTCAAAATCAAATTTAAAAAATTTACTTTAAAAACTATTCTCTTTTTTCATGAAATAGAGGTTATAAGCCCCCAGGTATTTTTAGAATAACTCTTGTACATAGTGAATTTGAGTGTATACACATATTTTATTGAAGAGGTAAAGTTAGTTAGTTGTTCTCATGGGGAGCTTAATAAACTCTATGGTTGAATCAATTGAGATGAATGGACATATATTCAGTATTATACACTTGGTTATGATTAGTATGTAAAACAAGATGACTAGAGCTAGATAGCTTGAAATGAGTAATTAAAGGGTTTCAAATCTTGGTATACTTTGAACCTAAATCTATTTCTCTTTTAGTCCTTTTTTGTTAAGAATTTTTATTTTATTTTATTGTGGTTTCAAGGATTATTATTGTCTTTCCCTGCATTTCCACACAAAAGGACACATTCTAGCACTTTTGCACATCTTGATTGTTGTGCTTAATTCTCACAAAAAAACACAATTCTATGTGAAAATCCTATATATTTTCTTCGAAAGTAAATACTTGTCTCCAAGGTTTGAAATCATCTATTGGATGCATTGGAGTTAACCATTGCCATTTGAGTGACAATTGAATATTTTTGCTATTTCATCAAAACAAGAAGCAAATTATTGTGTAAATAGAAAATATCTTCACTTACACCCAAAGGCATGTCTTGTGTAGCCTTGGTCTAATCATATGTAACTAGCATACATCTTGGTTCCTAAAATTCTTTCATAGAACTCTAAAAGCTTTTCTTGCTATTCCAAGGTCCACTAGAATGGAGTTTATGCTTCCACAGTCATAGCATGAGTAATTGAAGCAAGAAAATGAACTTAAGTCCAAGTTATTTCACAAAATAACGCTTGCATATATCAAGCTTGTAAAATAACTTTACAATTACTAAGCTAAATTATAAGCATGTTCTTGGGCCATCAAAGAATATAAATAGAGTAACAATTTAATTATTGCCAAATATGCTATACATATTCACTTGCATCACATAATAAATTGGTTCTTAACCCCTAAACGCCCATGAGGACATTTTTCAACCTCTAGCCTTGAAAAAGCAATCTGTACAATGGCCTCACAAAAACATTGTCGCGCTTTTCTCTTTCCTCTAGAGAGAAACGCAACAATGTTTTTCTGAGGCCATTGTACAACAAAAAAAATTGTTTTTAACCTTTTTTTTTTTTTCCAAAGTGACCATAAACACATGATTCATCATAGAAGGCAAATAACAATCTTATCAAATATACTCATATTTTTAGGTAATCCAAATTGTGAGAAAATTTCAAATCACAATGTTGGGTCCCAAGTTGCCCTTATTGCAATTTTCATGAGATTGGCATGCACTATTGACTTTTGAAACTTTTAGAAGCAGTACTATTGGTGCCTATCAACCAGAACACAGTTGAAGCCAAAGTATAAATACTGTTGAAGCTACAATGTAGGCAAGCCACGGCCACCCAATGGCCTTTTGAGGGTTAAATTGTGTGAGATGCTCAAATCAAGTGACTCCAAAAATAAGAACATGTGCACTAAAGTGTAAAACTCCAAAAAGTAGGACTTTTGAGATAGAGATAAATGACTTGATAAGGCATACAATACATTAAAACTAAGATTTCTTGTAAGTAAAATTAGCACTTCTCTTCAATAGGGGGGTTCAAACATAAAATTTGGCCTATGAGTTTCTCACCTCACAAGATCCCCGCTCAGTGGTGAATTATTTTTGTTCATTCCTACTCCAAACGTCTGACACACCTTTGAATCTGCAATTAGGGTTTTGTGCACAAGTCAAAAGTTTGAGCGTTTAAGACAAACGTGAGGATGGGACGCGCAAAAATAAGTTTTTGAAGTTCATTCCTCATGTGAATCACGTTAGGAGTGAATTCCAGGGGTGAGTCACCTCACTATCAATTCACTAGTGAATTCACATACGTGAATTACGACATGAGTCGCCTGAAAAAGGTTAAGTTTGAAGCCCCCTAATAAGTGCTTATCAATACAGCCAACATGAAGACACCAAGTTATGCTCTAGCATATTTCTAAGTTTAATATACTTTTTAAACGGACAGATAGGATATTTAAGTACTTTTATAATGAGACTTGAAGTCCATTCCCCTGAAGGTGGCTCTACACTAGGAGTCAAGGGGACTCCTTTGTTTTGTTTATGCAGTGTGAGGTACAAGGTAAATATAATCTTGCCAAAATTGCTAAAATATGGTAAATAAATACTGATTAAAATTTCCTTGCTCACCCTAGTTTTACAAATTTAAAAGTAAATTTGGAGTAAAATCCTCAAAGATAGATACTTCAGATCCATTCTTAACAAAAAATTCCCAAAACGTCAAAGGAGCCTAATTCAATATAAGTGGCAACCAAGCATTAAATATACAAAAGAAGGTTAACACTCATAATCTTGGAGTCCTCTTCAGACCCTTGACTACATATGTTTGAATAGAATCCTAGTACCCAAGGTTGGTGTGGTAACGAGCAGTCTCAATATGGGAAATAACATCCCACAGAGGCAAGGCATGTTATTTTCTCAAAACATACCTCTGCTTCACATTGCAGGATCCACAACTTTACTAGAGTTTTGCCTTCAACTTACGCAGAAAAACCAGCACCCATGCACGCATCAGTCAAATTCACTTATCACTAAGTTCCTTCATGCATGAACCAATAAAGCTCAACACATAAGTCTACCTTCTTCCATTCGCAAGAACTATACCCAGAAGTCCCCAAAGAGATTCAAAAGAGCTGACTACAACAGCCTTTGTTTAATACAACTTCAAAGCACAACGATTAAAAGCGATATCAAAAGGAGTCTTTAGGTGAGACGACACTTTTCATTCTTTGCAGTTCAAATTGATTGAACAGAAGGCACATTTCTGTAGTAAAACAGTGGCTACTTTCCTTGCGTTGGCTGCAAGATAACAGCCCCTTCCTTAATAAATTAAATGCAAAGGTCAGAATTTCGAGCAAAAACTCACCTAACACAAAAAGTACAGAGTGTACATACATACAAGGAGATTTCTCAAAACTCCCAATCCGCTCAGGCGCCTTTACCCACGGAACAAATCTGACTTGCTGGAGGTGCATCCCAAACCTCCCACTGCTTCTGAAACGCTTCCACATCTTGTACACAGGTTTCAACGGTCCTTGTAGTAAGGTTCTTCGCAGCTCCGGAGAGTGGTTGCCCTGATTCCTTCTCATAGATTTCAGGCCACCGAGCCTCCCAGGCTTGACGTGCATCACAAAGCGCAGCGCCTTCAATGACCCCCGGCCATCCCCAGTTTTTCCCAAGCTTGGACAGAATGTCCTGCGCTCCTTGTCCGGTGGCCCTGGGGGTGCACGGCCGGCACTTGGCCCCATTCAAGGCACCAGGGGTCGACAATGCCATCACGGGCACACCATATAAGGTTGGAGGAAAGGCGTACGTCCTGTAGGTGAGGATGCAAAAGGAGAATTTGCTCATTTCGTAAGCCACTTTGGAGAATTTCAATTGCGCTAAAAACGCCGTCTCGGAGTTCAAGTTTCGCCCACCGTTCTGGTGCACGAAGGGAAGTATACTCAACCTGGGTCAAAGGAATGTTTTGCACAAACATTAGCAACAGGAATTTTCAATAAAGGAACTATTAGGAGCAATTAGCCAAAAGTGTGAGGGTTTGTTACAAGGGAATTGATACATGTACCACCCCTTCTTGAATATTCTACCACACCCTACTATATAGTATGGTCAATATTGTAAAGAACTATTAGGAGCAATTAGCCAAAAGTGTGAGGTTTGTTACAAGGGAATTGATTCAAGTACCACCCCTTCTTGAATATTCTACCACACCCTACTATATAGTATGGTCAATATTTACAATATTAAAATAAGTGTGGACAAAGAGAAAAAAATTACTAATTTTAAAATACAACTTGACGGTACAACTTTTATTATTACTATTTTTTAGCTTCAGATCCCGCTCATAGTATCAATTAAAAAATCTTAATTAAGTAAGTTTAATTTATACTCTTTTAAATTGATACTATGAACAGGATTAAGAGCTGGAAATAAAAATAAAAATGTATCGTCTATGTCAAGTTGTATTTTCAAATTATTGATGTTTTTCGTGGTCCACACCTATTGACCATATATAGTAGGGTATGGTAGAATAGTCAAGAAGGGGTGGTACATGTATCAATTCCCTTGATACAAATAAATGTCAAAATGAGCCAAACATGCAGGATATAAGATAAGCTGCTACTAACGAATCTAGAATATTCTATCAAAAAGTTATAAGCTGTGGTGGCTTTGCACTAACCTGGACAATGCCACTTTGGATGTTTCAGTGTTTCCAATCCCTATCCTATCGTTGAGACCACCGTAATGGGATCCGTCGGGGACGTAGTAAACTGAAGGATTTAAACTTTGCAGGGGAGGTAAAGGCCCGCTCCAGTACCCATCCACCCTGGTGCGGACAATCCAATCATAACTGAATTTTTTCTTTCTCTCGTGCTCGTGGATCATGTCCAGACATCCTTCCACCAAATTGAAGTACTGCAGAAGGCCCTGCTCCATCGTGCAAACACATGCCAACAACATTCCTCACGTTAAACTAAAATTACAGAAACCTCTTCAGTGGCTCAAAGGTTTAACCCTAAACGTACCAATCATGGACTATTCATGATCAAACCTGAAAAATAGAGTTTTTCTTTGCCTCAAACCCAAGGACAAGATAAAGTTAAATAAACCTAAAAGGTGCTTCACTTTTCATATATTCAAATTCTGGATGTCGAGTATTACAAGCTGTGTGAACCAAGGACCACCACGTTAAACTAAGATTATGGAAATCTCTTCAGTGACATAAAAGTTAACCCTAAACGTACCAACCACGCACTCTTCATAATCAAACCTGAAAATAGAGTTTTCTTTCCCTCAATCCAAAGCACAAGATAAAGTTAACTGAACCTAAAAGGTGCTTCACTTTTCAGATATTCAAATTCTGGATGTCGAGTATTACAAGCTGTATGAGCCAAGGACCACCACGTTAAACTAAGATTATGGAAATTTCTTTAATGACACACAGGTTAACCCTAAACGTACCAACCAGGCACCCTTCATGATCAAACCTGAAAATAGAGTTTTCTTTGCCTCAATCCCAAGCATAAGATAAAGTTGATCAAACCTAAAAGGTGCTTCGCTATACAGATGTTCAAAGTCTGAATATCGAGCATTGCAAGCTGTATGAGCCGAGGACTAACTTATATTACGAAAATCTTCACTCCTTTAACTCTAGGGTTTAGGAGCACCTCGGTGATATCATTACAGAAATGGAACTTCGATTAAATACGTGCATCGTGAACATGAGAAAAGCTTTTGATAGACTGTATAACAAACCTGGATTCCATTCGGAGAATTCACCCCGGTAAGCACTTCACGCTGCAATTGGCTTTCCGGCAGCTTTCCAGGAACAAAAACACGGGCGTGAATGAGCCGCCCCAAGGTTCCATTCAAGAGCGTGAACTTGTGAGAGTTTTCATCAAGAGGCGAGTGGAGGAAAACATCGGTATCGTTCAAAACGTACTTCATCAGTGTCGTCCCAGTCAACTCAAAAGCTCGCGCCGCGCCAACAAGACACACTGCCACGCGTGGCGAGGACGGCGACGAGTCGGACAAAGGGATCTGGAAAAGAGGCAATAACAGAATTAGGGCAAAGATCGATCCAAACCCTAACGCATCTACTCAAACAAAAATCATCTGGAAAGGGGCAATGAATCATCTGGAAAGAGGCAAAGATCCAAACCCAAACGCACCTACTCAAACAAAAATCATCTGGAAAGAGGCAATGACAGAATCAGGGCAAAGGTCCAAACCCTAACGTGAACAAAAATCATCTGGAAAGAGACAATGACAGAATTAACCCTAACGCACCTACTCAAACAGAAATCATCTGGAAAGAGGCAATGACAGATTTAGGGCAAAGATCGATCCAAACCCTAACGCACCTACTCAAACAAAAACGATCAAGATCGGAATTGCGACGATGTTTTAAAGCTACGTTACCTGTGATTCGTTGGACGGTGCGGCACCAGGCGAGGCAGCTGAAGCTGAAGAAAGTGGATACCAGGACCGCAAGCGCGCGAATGTTTCGTCCCGCGGGAACTGGTACGCCGCGAACGCGATGACACTAATGAGCAGCGTCAACGTCGCAATCCGGCCCGCTCTAGAAACCAACGCTGACATCATGTCTCACCACTCGTTGCGGCCGAGGCCACAATGCCATCGAGGCTCCAAAAGCATCCCAATAACACGAAATTGCAACGTAAAACCATCAAAATAAGCTTACACCATCAAAAATACACGGGATCTCGTCGATTTTGAAGACTAGGGCCGTGCAAGTAGAAGCTCCGACTCATCCACAGTGGAGCCTGACGAAGTGGCAGGTGATTGGCAGTGCTTCTGCAGCGATTTGTAAAGTGCTTTCTCAGAGATTCCGCGCTCGTGCAGAGAGCGACGGTGACTCGCTGAAAAGCCTTGGGTTCTACGTTGGTACATTGACGGTAAAGTAAGCGAAATGGACGAAAAGGTGAACGTTCGGCCAGATTTTTGAGCTTCTCGTTGACAAAGTCGACGGAGACTGCAACGAAGGAATCTCGCTTTCTGTTCGTTTAATAATAGAGCGAGCTTCTCTCTTGTTTCTAGTTTTAGGTAGAACTTGTGCTTCCAAGTGACCGTTAGTTGCAAGTTTAGGATTAGGGCCAGTCTGGATCGGATTCCTGTTCCGGGCCTCTAATTTAATTCGGAAACTCGGAAGGAGATAAAATCGTTATATCGTTAAAAATAATAGAATACAACCTTTTCCATATAGAATAATACAACCAAGAATATAAGAATAGTATAAGAATAGATGCCAATCGTTGTAAATTGTTATAAATAATAAAATACAACCTTTTCTATATATAGAAATATACAACCTAGAATCAAATATACAATCAACAATAGAAATTGGTTGAGAGAATGTCATGGTGCAACTTTCACTTACTTGTTTGTCCTTTTACAAGGGAGAAAGGGGTACATGCATAGAGTGCAGAGAGGGTACATGCATAAAGTGGTTTAACCCCTAAATGCTTAACCCCTAAATGCTTAACCCCTAAATGCTTAACCCCTAAATGCTTAACCCCTAAATGCTTAACCCCTAAATGTTTAACCCCTAAATGCTTAACCCCTAAATGCTTAACCCCTAAATGCTTAGCCCCTAAATGCTTAACCCCTAAAGGACCAAAGTCCCCTCGAGGGACTTTTGGAATTTTGGGCAGGTACCTATGGCTAAACTACTTTGCGAGATTTTTTGAAACTTTTATTGAAGGTAAGGAATTCAAAGATCCTCGTGGGAATGTAATTTGTTCTTCATTTCAACATTTATTGAAGAAATTAAAAATGAATAACTGAAAAAAGCTGTTTGAGGGGCAGCCCAAAAACTTCTGTAAAAATTGCATTTTGCTCAAAACCACACCTACCCGCAAACTAAAAGTTCTCATAACTTTCACCTCATCCATTAGAATTGAATGATTCAAAGCTCCCCACGTCTACATAAGTCTAAAGAACCTATTTCAGATTTTTATTCGAAAAAAATGCAATTTTTATAGAAGTTTTTGGGCTGCCCCTTGAATAGATTTTTTCAGTTATTCATTTTTAATTTCTTCAATAAATGTTGAAATGAAGAAAAAATTACACTCCCACGTAGATCTTTGAATTCCTCACCTTCAATAAAAGTTTCAAAAAATCTCGCAAAGTAGTTTAGCCATAGGTACCTGCCCAAAATCCCAAAAGTCCCCCAAAAGGGCCCTTGGTCCTTTAGGGGCTAAGGCACCAGATTTTGGTGTTCAAATTACTTCAAGAAACTTTGAAATCCTATTGAAGGCACACATTTTATTGTTTTAAGGTTCCTTCTTTGGAAAAGTTGCATGCTAAAGATAACTTCACCATTCAACTTTAACTTCTTCAATATCTTATTCCAATTATTTTTAGTGGAAGGTTGACCGCAAGCATACATTTTGTGTCATGAAAAATGTCATGAGTATTGATGTGAATAGTGTCATAGAACCTATGAGAAGTTGCCACATTGAAAAGACAAGTATCAAGTTGAGCAAAAGGTGAAGATTTCTCTTGGGCACTCCCTTAGGCACTAAGGGCCTCTTTACTAAAATTTTGACATCTAACAAAATCTAAAAGTGCTTTTGGACTAATTTCACTTGGAATGTCATTAAAATTATAATTCATTCACTCTTGAATTTTCTTTCATTCATAATAATTTTTGGTCAATAATTGAAGCTAAAAAAAATCTTTGTATTAGTCCGTTACGCTTTGACAGTTGCATTGCAGGCTCATTTGTGGAACTAAGGTCATGGATTTGGAAGGTGGGCCATTAGTTTTGAAGTAACAACAATAAAAACTAAAGCATCCTTGGTGGGTGTTTTCCCAATTTTGTATACAAAAATTGCTAATTTGCATTAGAAGTTTAGGGCAGCTCCAAAAAAACAAAAGATTCTATACTCATCGTCATTCAATCACAAATATCTTAAAATCCACATGGCCATTTTAGATTTTTTTGGGTAGCGTCATCTAAAAGCCTTAAAGTTCAAGATTCAACAATTATAATTTTGTTTTGATGTTTAATAATGATCTTACATGAACAATTCAAAAACTTCAACATTGCCTTCCCCAAACAAGAAAATTACCCTTGAGCTATTAGGGGTTAAATTGAGGCTTTACTTTGAATCAAGTTAGTGGCGTTTGTGGGTTAACCAATCACTCATGGTTTAAATTTTTAAATTGGCCACATTTTGTAATAAGATTGCTAGCCTAGAATTTGTGTATTATAAGGGCATTCATGTTGCCTATGTTGGTACAATGAGTATCTACACTTGTTATAGATAATAGAATACAACCTTTCTATATATAGAAAAATACAACCAAGAATAGAATACACAACCAACAATAGAGGTTGGCTAAGATAGAGTGTCATGGTGCAACTTCCAGTTACTTGTTTGTCTTTTTACAGGGGAGAAAAGGGTACATGCATAAAGTGTAGAGAGGGTACATGCATAAAGTGGAGAGAGGGGTATATGCATAAAGTGGTTTAAATTGAGGCTTTTGAATCAAGTTAGTGGCATTTGTGAGTTAACCAATCACTCATGGTTTAAATTTTTGAATTGAATATATTTTATAATAAGATTGCTAGCCTAGAATTTGCTTATTACATAGACATTCATGTTGCCTCCTTTGGTGCAGCGGGTACCTACACTCGTAGATATAGAAAAGTCAAAATCTCTTCCAAAGTGGTAATGTGTAGTATCCTCTAAGCTAATATCAAACATTGGTCCCAACAAAGGCCACCCCCTCCCAACCCCATTATGTAAAGTAATAATCTTCATAAACTCCCCATACCCGGTCCCAAGCATATTAACCTCTAAATACCCAAGGCACCAGATTCTGGTGTCCAAAAAATTTTAGGAAACTTTGAAACCCAATTGAAGGCATGGATTTTATTGATTTTAGGTTTTTTTTTTTAGAAAGTTGCACATTGAAGTTAGCTTCACCGTTCAATTTCAACTTCATATCTTATTGCATTTGTTTTTGGTGGAAGGTTAACTACAAACATACATTTTTTTGTCATGAATAGTGTTGTGAATAGTGTCATGAATAGTGTCGCAAATAGTGTCGTGAATAGTGTCGTGAATAGTGTCATGAATAGTGTTGTGAATAGTGTCATAGAGCCTATGAGAGGTTGCCACATTGAAAAAACGGGCATCAAGTTTGAGCAAAAGGTGAAGATTTCCCTTATGCACTCCCTCGGGCAATAAGGGCCATTTTACTAAAATTTTGACATCTAACAAAATCTAAAAGTGCTTTTGGACTAATTTCACTTGGAATGTTTTTGTTATTAAAATTATAATCTATTCACCATTGAAAATCTTTCATTCATAATGATTTTTGGTCAATAATTGAAGCTAAAAAATTCTTTGTATTAGACGGTTGTATTTTGACAGTTGCGTTGTAGGCTCATTTGTGAAATTGTGGTCATGGATTTGGAAGAGTGGCCATTGGTTTTGAAGTAACAACTATAAACATGAAAGTATCCTAAATGGTTGTTTCCCAATATTGTATCCAAAAGTCGCCAATTTGCATTACAAGTTTTGAGCAGCTCCAAAAAAAGCGAAAAATTCCATATTCATCATTCAATCACAAACATCTTAACCCCTAAAGGACTAACTGTCCGTTCAGGGGACAAATAGGATTTTGGGCATGTACCTATGGCTACGCTGCTTTGTGTGATTTTTTGGAACTTTTATGGAAGATGAGGAATTCAAAGATCCATTTGCATTTCTTTTTTCTTTTTTTTTCATTTTGACATTTTTTGAAGAAGTAAAAAATGAATTTCTGATTTTTTTTGGAGATGGGGCAGTCCGGGCAGCCCAAAAACTTTTTTAAATTTTATGTTTTTTTAAAATAAAAATCTGAAAATGATTCTTTGAGTTTACATATACATGGGAAGCTTTGAATCACTCATTTCCAATAAATGAGATGAAAGTTATGAGGACTTTTAGCTAATTGGTAGATATGGAGCCATATCTACCAATTAGCTAAAAGTCCTCATAACTTTCATCTCATTTATTGGAAATGAGTGATTCAAAGCTTCCCATGTATATGTAAACTCAAAGAATCATTTTCAGATTTTTATTTTAAAAAAACATAAAATTTAAAAAAGTTTTTGGGCTGCCCGGACTGCCCCATCTCCAAAAAAAAATCAGAAATTCATTTTTTACTTCTTCAAAAAATGTCAAAATGAAAAAAAAAGAAAAAAGAAAAAAGAAAATGCACGTAGATCTTTGAATTCCTCATCTTCCATAAAAGTTCCAAACAATCACACAAAGTAGTTTAGCCATAGGTACATGCCCAAAATCCCATTTGTCCCTCAAGCAGCTAGTTAGTCCTTTACGGGTTAAAATCCGCGAGACCATTTTAGATTCTTTTTAGGTAATGCCATTTAGAAAACTTGAAGTTCAAAATTCAACGGTTACAATTTTATTTTGATGTCTAATAATGATCTTACAAGAACAATTCAAAAACTTCAAAACTACCTTCCGAAACCGAGAAAAACACCCTTGGGCATTTAGGGGCTAATTGAGGGAGATTCTATTGTATGCCAAACCAACCGGGTGTCCAGAGCAATCAACCAACTCAAACTTTGGTCTTCTAGGCTATTCCTGTGCTGCAACAAAACATAGAGCTTCAAAATGGCACATTATACAATATCTTGCCTTATACATTTTATTTAGAGCTAGAAACTTGACGTAAGGCGCTTTTCTGTATACTCACAATAATTCAAATTTAGCATAAATTATATTGATTGTTAAATTACCAAATTTTAAGAAAAATAAATTTTCACATATTTCTTGTTTTGAACAAAAAAGTCTCACAAAAACCAAGTGATAGATTTAAGATGAAAATATAAAGTAAGTACTTGACACCTTTGTGTCAAATTTGTAAGAGTCTTATGGTAAAATATAAACTATAAATTTAGATGTTTGTTGTACATTTAAATGTTAATAAATGGCTCCTTAATTTATTTGATTTATTTGTTACAGAGTAATAGTGAAACTCTTTTGAGACTGATAGTATGCTTAGATTAATTTTGGCATGTTTAAAAGATAAAAACATATCCACGTGTTTATTTCTTAATGTCTTTCTATTTTCTTTCCTAATATTGGATGTAGCCCACGGCATAGTTTATGATGTATCTTTAACATGTGAACATGTATGTGAAAATTTGCAAAATACTGACACCAAATCTTGAGAGAAACATGAAATGGTAGGATCAATACAAAAACTAAATGTCTTAGATCTATAAAATCTATAAAATAGTTTCCGCTTTTTTCCAGAATTGTTTTCATTTACGTTTTTAAAAGCAAGCCAACGCCATTTTATGACTAGTTTAGGTACCCTGTTGTATCAACCGGTGGAATAGCAATCTAATTAACTCACAAATGCTAGCAACTTGATTCAAAGTAAAACCTCAATATTGTACACCACATTATGCATGTATCCCTCTCTTTCATGTTAGAAAGCTCATGTATTTTTTTATTTATAGGTAAAATTTCATGAATACCCTTGAAGTTTGCAATATTTTCATAGATACTCTTGTCTTTTTAGAAATTTCACAAATACCCTTGGACCAAATGTTTTAGGCATTTATTTGTTGTGCTTGTACTTTCTTCATGACTAATGTTGAAGAAGGGAATGAAATGAATCAAAAAAGAAGCAACATGTGCACAAAGGAAGAAGGGAAGTGGCATGTACAACAAACAAATGTTTGAGAATTTTGGTCCAAGGGTATTTATGAAATTTTTGAAAAAGCAGGGGTATATATGAAAATGCTGCAAACTTCAAGGATATCCATGAAAATTTCCCTTAAGATTATTTATAGTCAATACTAGTTTACACACCCGTTGTACCAACGAGATTATGTCTTCACCCCATATCCCCGTGCCCCGTATCCCCATGCCCTCCTGTCCCTGTACCCCCTATCCATATGCCTCTCTATCCCCATGACCCCTATCCCCATGCCCTTCTATCCCCGTGGCCCTTATCCCCATGCCCCTTTATGCGCGTGCCTTCTATTCCCGTGCCCCTCAAATTTTACTACTTTAGTTAAACTTGAACTCTACTCCCCGTACCCCTCAAATTATACTTTATTCCATCTACGATTTTAGTTAAACTTGAACTCTACTTTATTTTCTAGGTAAAACTAAAGATGAACTTTGCAAAATTGTCCTCCTCACTCATGAAATTGTCAAGTGCGACAACGACAACCGCCGCCTATTCAATTATACATATATAGATAGATTGCTAGCAAATTTGAAGGAAGGGGTCTCTGCTTTTCGAAGGACCCCTGATAGGTGCCCCTCATCCGTGGTGTCCTGGAACCGAACCTCTTATCAATTTAAAGAAAAGGTAAGTGACACGTATCATATAACCGTTGGTCCAAAAAGCTCAAAATCCGACGTGGAATAAACCATCCACGCAAGTTAATTTTAACTACCATCCATCGAAGCTGCTCCGCGGCTTTCCCAGGTCCAAAAGTTCTCAGACACGTTCCCCCTCCTCAAAAAGGTGACGTCGCCAAACTCTTTAACCACAATTCCCACGTTCCCAGGTTCCCAATGAAGAAGCCATCAGTCCACCACGTTTGGCTTTCGTATTTCTCACCACCTGCAATTTTCTGAAGCATCTGTGGATCGATTTCGCCGCTCCATCTAACAATTGTATTCATTCGAAGCTTGCGATCCATACCTGGCTAGGTGAGCACCGCTTCCCGCACTCTCTATAGAACTTTTCAACGTTCAATTTGATGCATTTTTAAAGTTTTGGCGCGAAGAATTGTAGGTTTGCGGAATTTCCGAATGGAACTGTATTTGTTGGGTACTTGCTTTTCTGTTACTTGGGGTTCTAGGATTGAAAAAAATATCTTAATTTCACGAACGCCGTGACCGAGATTTCATTGGAAATTTTTGGTAGTGCCTGGAGAGATTTTAGTGGAATTTCAATCTGCTTTTGTGTACAGGATGATTTAGGGAGAGATTATCAGTTAAATGGAGAGGTGTGAGTCTAGTATTGTGAGACGGTGAGAGGAATTTTTAGAAATTTATAGAGCCGTGAATGGAAAATGATAACCGCCTTGAATGCGTTTATTCCGCTCTTTAGAAGAATCTTTCCTAGTCGTTTGAGTTTTCTATTATCGTCTCCATTATGACATTATCCTCTTCGTCATTCTTATGGCTCCACTTAAGCCTTCTCATGATTTTTTAATAAAATAATGATCTTCCAGCTGGCAATGTTACTCCCTCTGTCCCTCTAAAAACGTCCAAAAAGCTTCCTTGTGAAGGATTAACTGTGTTTTTAATCTTTGTGCTAGTGACACATGCATTCTAGAATTAATCACTAAATGTATGCAAAATCTCCAACTTTGATGTACCCAAATTCCATGCAAAAAGTACCATATTTGTGCATGTTGCCAACTCCTCATTATTGATGATTTAAAGATTAGTAGCAACAATGGTACCTCATATGGGCAAGCTTGCTAGGAGAGCTGAATTCTCTCTATTTGCTTTACATACCCCCATGCGATCATTGAACATGGTAAACGCTTTCTCAGCGTTTGAAATCAGCAAAAGGGGGCTTTTGAGTGGTACAAGAAATGTGTCTGATTTGGGGGTTTTTAGAGGGACAGAGGGAGTATGTTCTTGAGGTCTCCCTCGGCTTGCACTTGCTGTTCGGTCTTCTCGCCGGTGGAAATTAGGCTGAATGTGATTTCTTTAAGATTTGACATGATTTGTGTGCTATTCCTCTATTATTTTTTGTTTGGATTTATAAACTTTGCTAGTCTTCCTTAGAGTATCTCTCATGATCGCATATTGTTATGTGATATAATTGGACGTTTGAGCTTTTATGGTCTATCCAGCGCTACCGACATGTCGTGCATTTGATATGATTAGAAATTTTACTATTTTACTACCTTAGGCGATTGATGAGAATTTTAGGGTTAATAGAGCCCTGTAGTTGTTTCTAGTCGATTAATTGATGTTCGATGGCCATCTAGCTTTCGGCTATCCGTTTTGTACATGTTTAAGGTGATGATGCAGAGTATTTGTTCTCTATTTGCCATGTATCCTGAGCTTACTATCTTTTTTTTTCGTGGTTGGATTCTTGTGCAGGGCTTTGAAAAGTTCCATTATGGCAGCTACATTGCGGAAGTATATAGTGGTGGGAGGAGGTGTTGCTGGGGTAAGTCTTTCGTGGTTGTTATGTTAAGTTGAACGTTTTTATTAGCATTCTAGAGCTGAGATATGGTGCGTACTGTGTTCTTCAATAGGCTAACTATTAGTGGGTGCATGAGAGGAGTCTCTTACCTAGGAATATCTACTACGTTTGTTAGATTTCACAAGGTTGCACCTTTGACTTAGTTCTGGCGATTTCAGCAGTGCCCTATTTTTTTCTGGCTTGCAAATTATTGTTGAAAATGGAGAAGGAGGTAAAACTTTTCAAGCCGTGGAGCTAAGGACGTGAGACCATGTCATGATCTGTACAGGGTTATGCTGCTCGGGAGTTCGTAAAACTAGGCCTGAAACCTGGAGAGCTGACAATTTTCTCTAAAGATGTGGTAAGTGGCTGGTCTAGTCGATTGCTTGCTACTTTACTCATTCTCGGGTTGATTATGGAGGGCTGTTTAAAATATTTTGGCAAACCGTGGTCATCATTTATTAGGGTGCTAATTGATTTTAGTGGTGTTGCTATGCCGATCAGTGTATACGTTGCTGTTTAGCCTATGCACATGACAAAACGTTTGTTTCAAATGTTTCCAGGTTTATCGTTAGAATTTAGATTTTTCATAAGTCAAGCAAGTGTGATTTGTAATTAGTAGTATTTCTAATTTTTTGCTTATTTTGATTGTTCAGCAGCTAATTTAAATGTAATTCTTATGACAGGCGGCACCTTACGAGCGGCCTGCCCTGAGCAAAGCGTACATGTTCCCCGAATGTAAGTGTTGGACAGAGTATCCCTCTAACTTCTTGTCTTGAATTGGTGCTAGCACTTGAGTTTACGTATTCAGCAGCACCTTACGAACTTCCATCATGTTGTGTCCTATTTTGTTTTTCTCTTTTGAGGCAAATGAATACATGTCTTATTGGGATATCTCAGGCTCACCGCTGTTTGAGAGCTACGGTAGTCCGCTGTAAATGAACTATTTACCTTTAGTAATTTTGCAGGAGTCTGATTTTTTAGTACACTATGTGTATCTCCTTATGCCGGTTATCCAATTATGTGTGGTTTCAATGGCAGCCGTACCATTAGCATTTTGTTTTTTAACAACAAAGTTTTGGTGTTTGTTCTGTAACAGCACCTGCAAGGCTTCCAGGCTTCCACGTCTGTGTAGGAAGTGGAGGAGAAAAGCAACTGCCCGAGTGGTATGCTGAAAAAGGCAAGTGTCACTGCACTTCATTTCAGAAATCGAATTGACTACCAGGAAAAGTAGTGTAGATTATTTGTACCACCTAATTCTAATAACTGGTAATCTGAACTCGCCCAGGTATTGAACTAAAACTCGAGACTGAGATCGTGAAGGCTGATGTGAAGAATAAGACTGTGACGACTAACAAAGGAGACGTCTACAAGTATGGGACTATGCTTATCGCAACAGGGTCTACGGTGGGTGTGCTGTAATCGCTAGCTTGAAGTTTGCATGCATCCTTTTCCCAGGGTTGATATCGTTCAAATTCTCTGTTACTGAGTGTATTTACTCTGAGAGACAGAAGGACGAAATAAGCAAGTGATTGAGGAATACAAGGTCTAACTAGTCTGATTGCTTGTAGTTCCTTAACCTCGCGGATTTCAAAACTGCTGGAGCTGATGCCAAAGGACTATTTTACCTGAGAGAAGTGCATGATGCTGATAAACTTGTTGAAGCTATCAAAACTTTCAAAGGAGGTGATGCAGTAATCGTTGGAGGAGGCTACATTGGACTGGAATTAGCTGCATGCCTAACGCTCAACAAGATTAAAGTCACCATGGTGTTCCCAGATCCTTTCGTTAGTAAGACTCTCAACGAACTAGGTGGTGGATAACCTCCACGAGTTTTTGATTCTCGCTTTATTGAATTAGACTAAGATTTTGCAAGGTGATGATGTTCATGAGTCGTAAAATTTATGAAGTTCGCTCAATCTGAAAATCGTTAATTCTTGTTCGCAGTGCCCCGTTTGTTCACGCCTGAAATCGCCTCATTTTACGAGGGTTACTATGAGAGTAAAGGTGTCACCATTATCAAGGGAACATCTGTGACTGCTTTTGAGAAAGACAGCGATGGCCACGTAAGAATCTGAGAAGCTTTCCTACCGTCACGAGATGTCGATATATTCATTTTATAGTTTGATGTCAGTGAGGGTTAAATCTCTTGTAGCTGACGTTTTCGTCTCTCATTGTTCTTCTTCATAAATCTAAACACCTGAGTATGTTGATGCAGGTGTCGAAAGTCATATTGAAAGATGGTAGATCGCTGCATAGCACCCTTGTAATAGTGGGAGTTGGGGCAAAGCCCCTACTGCCACCTTTCAAGGGTTTGTTGGAGGAGGAGAAGGGCGGTTTTAAGGTTTGTGTTTTGTTGATTCATTTTATTGTGCTCAAACTCTCATTCCACATGTTCCTATGCACCTGAAATCACGACCTTTTGGCATGCTGGTATGACCTTGAATGCAAGAACCAGGAAAATATTTAGAACCAAGCTTGTTGGATATTTCTGGTGGGATTGCATTTAAACGGGAAGTATGGTTGTACTGTACGAGATGGTACTTTATTATGTTAAGAATTGAGCCCTTACAAAATTCAGAATATACTTAATGCATTCGCTGTTTTTTTTCCTTTGGAGAGCTCACTGGCACGTATTCACTTTGCTTTCTAGGTTGATGCTTCATTCAAGACAAGTGCCCCAGATGTGTACGCCATTGGTGATCTTGCAACATTTCCAATGAAGATGTATGGCGATTTACGGCGAGTGGAGCATGTGGACCATGCAAGGAAGTCTGCTATGCAGGCCGTTCAGGTACGTAATGCTATGTCATACAAGACCCCAGTAAGTGGCACATTTGTACATCTTTCTTCACTCTTAAATCTGAACCTTGTCTCGGGACACTACTTTTTGAACACGATCTTAGGTATTGGTACCTAAACCCCAAGCCAACCCTAAGGCAACTCTCCATGTATTGCTCATTGAGTACATTTTCATTTTGAAGATGTACTCCACTTCAACATCAGAATTTGTCTTTGTTTTCCTTATCTACCGTAATAGCTGTGAACCTCTGTAACTTTTGCATGTGGTATCCACATCATGTATTCTCTAATACTCCCTCTGTCCCTCTAAAAAGCTCCAAATTAGACACATTTCTTGTACCACTAAAAAGCTCCCTTTTGCTGATTTCTAACATTGAGAAAGCGTTTGCCATGTTCAATGATCTCATGGGGGCAAGTTAAGCAATTAGAGAGCATTCCTCTTCTAACAAGCTTGGCCTTTGCCCATATGAGGTACCATTCTTGCTTCTAATCTTTAAATCATTAACAATGTGGAGTTGGCACCATGCACAAATATGGTACTTTTTGCACAGAATTTGGGTGCCCAAACGGTGAGATCAAAGCTGGAGATTTTGCATTCATTTGGTAGATGGTATATTAATTCTAGAATGCATGTGTCACTAGCATAAAGGCTAAAATCACAGTTAATCCTTTGCAAAGAAGCTTTTTGGACATTTTTAGAGGGAGAGGGAGTATGTTGTAATCCTCTTTCATTTGCTAGGAAGAATCAAGAGTAGATTTTATATGTCTAAATCTAGAATGCTTTTACAGAAACAAACCATTTTTTTCTTTTTCACCTTTTGCAGGCAATTAAAGCAGCTGAAAAGGGTGAAGTTGTGGATGAATATGATTACCTCCCGTTCTTCTACTCCCGTGCCTTCGACCTGTCGTGGCAATTTTACGGAGATAACGTGGGCGAGGCCTTCATTTGGGGTCGTGAGGGAGCTGGAAAACCGGGGTCCAAGTTTGGTGCATATTGGGTCAAGGACGGCAAGGTCGTGGGCGCCTTTCTGGAGGGCGGGTCTCCTGATGAGACCAAGTTGATTGCCAAGGTTGCACGAGAGCAGCCGACTGTCGATGCCAACGTGGACTTGGTTTCTGCAGGACTAGGCTTTGCATCCAAGTCATAACTTATGATCTTTAAATTGGCTAAATTTCTCGCAGGATTGCTAACAAAAATTTCATGCAGTATGTAAACTTTCCAGTGTTAAATTTGAAAATTTTAGCTTTTTAGCAGTGTTTTTAGCCACTTGTGCTAAAAGTGAAAATTATATTTGGGATCACTGGTCATAAGTAGTTTGGTGATCTTTATTTTCTGTAAAATCCAGTCGGTTTGTGTAATTGATGCGGTATGTGCAGGGTGACGATTGTTTTATACCAGTTCTCGTGTTTATTTTTTGAAACTCCTGAGGTGACAATGTTGAAGCTTCGCTGGAGTTGTCGTTGTCTGTCATTCTCGTCTAGTCTCAGCTGTATTTTTTTCCTGTCCAGTCTTGTCTAGTTTCAACTTTCTACATTCTGTGAACAGATTTTGCGGAGTTTAGAACAAGGTAGAGGATTTTGAAACTAAGCTCATCAGGGACCTGATCCTGTCTCGTATGCTGTTGCCTGGAACCATTTCATTCCTTAATCCTTTGGAAATCTTGTGGAGCGGTGTAGAAAATAACGGTTCGGATATTGGGAAATTTGGAAGGCTGGCAAATTTACGTGCTACAGTAGTGCCTCCCTAAGATGAGCTATAAGGAAAAATGCTTGGCTAAGATGAAGTAGATGATGGTTGGGGAGCTACAAAAGCTTGTTTAGTTACAATGAATGTTTTCCTTACATGAAAGGAATATGCTGTCCGGATACCTTCATCGTATCCAGGCACCACTATATAAGATGAAAATTTAAAATGGGTTGCAAATATCAATACTTGGGATTGTGGTTTGGATGGACATTAACCCTTAAACAACTGAAAGGCCCTTTGCGACCAGTACAATATGGGGTATTTTTCTTGTATTTGGAATGGCTCCACACCTTTACTACACTTGAGATTAACAAAGAAGTTGGAGAATAGATCAATGCGATTCTAGTGAGCTACTCCCTCTGTCCCAATATAACACTCCAAATTAGGCATAGTTCTTGTCCCACTAAAAAGCTCCCTTTTGCAAATTTCAAACATGGAGAAAGCGTTTGTCATGTCCAATGACATGGGGGCAAGTTAAGCAATTCAAGAGCATTCCTCTCCTCACAAGCTTGGCCTTGCTCATATGAGGTACCATTGTTGCTACTAATCTTTAATCCTTAAAGGACTGACCATGAACCCGTGGCTTAGACCTAAGAGAGTGTGCACTATTCATGGGCAGTGAACAGCCTATGGCATGTGTAAGAGAGATAATATTCTCCTCAAAAGAAGGAAAAGTCAATAGTGTATCTTGCCCTCACAAAAAGGGCAATAGGGACCTTGT
This sequence comes from Ulota crispa, assembly GCA_963920765.1. Taxonomy (NCBI): domain Eukaryota; kingdom Viridiplantae; phylum Streptophyta; class Bryopsida; order Orthotrichales; family Orthotrichaceae; genus Ulota; species Ulota crispa. Next base: position 12,215,370 of record OY987245.1, read on the forward strand.
ACATCTCTTTACAAATTGGTGTTTTAAAAAATATGGAGGCATTGAAAGCAGATATTTTTGGCATTTAGTGATGTGGCACATCTCTCTGACCACTTCCAAGAAAAAAAAAATTGAAAAAAAATCTTTTTTCCACCCTCAAGGTGTGTTTTTGGCATTGAAAGGACAATTTTTGTCGTATTGGACGATTAGGGGTTAAATCATCAATAATGAGGAGCTAGCAACATGTACAAATATGGTACTTTTTGTGTGGAGTTTGGGTGCCCAAACAGAACATCAAAGCTGAAGATTTTGCACACATTTGGTAGATGGTATACTGATTCTTGAATGCATGTGTCCTTGGTACAAAGACTAAAATAATGAGGAGCCGGCAACCTTCGCAAACTATGCACAAATATGATACTTTTTGCGTGGAATTTGTGTGTCTAAACGAGAGTATAAAAACTCGAGATTTTACAAATACGGAGTATTTGGTAGGTGATATATTGATTCTAGAATGCATTTGTCACTAGCATAATGACTAAAAATATAGTTAGTCCCTCATGGAGAAGTTTTTTGGAGCTTAATAATGGGACAAAGGGAGTACTTGAGATCCCAAATTAAAATTTCTTATTGGTAGCAAATGAAAATTATACGTCAACGTATATATTATGCCCTATGGGTTAAACAAGTAACATCAATTATTAGGTTATAAAATTAATTATCACAAGTTGGTACCAATCCTTTAATAAATTTTCCTTTCCGTATAAAAAGTTTCATGGTTTGTTGAACTACGTCAAATAGTATTAGTAAATAAATTGACCTAAGAAACTGTTTCTTAAACGCTCTTTTTTGAAATTTTAAACTTGAAATAATTATGGTATCGAAATTATTGGATAAAATCTGAAATTGGTATTTGGATATTGTGTGGTCACAGTTAATTAGTAGTTCTGTAAATGCATTGAAATCAGCAAGGTTTTTTATCAGCGACAATTAGTGCTGTGTTGTTCTCGTGAGCTCGAGGTATATTTGGAGGGAAGGTCTTTCATGGGCTAAAATCTACCAGAGGTGGCGACCAAAAAAAAGGCTGATTGAATGATTTCATTATCTTAGACTGCACGATTATAAACTTGCCCTTTAGATAAATCACGGCATGCCATTCCGTCCATGCTCGACTTCATGATAACCGCTTTAGAAGCCTCCAAAATGGATAAGAGACCCACAAATATTTTCCAAAATAACAACAAAAACTACACAAAGCCTACAATTAGTTCCTACCAACACTAACCATAGCTTACATTACAAAACCATCTTTACTTTTTTTGTGCCCACAATTATGGGCTTCTGCTTTGTCAAATTTCTGAGTTTTCAGGGCAACACAAATCCAGAAGCAAACAAAGAACAGACGGTCACGTAAGTCACAAGATTACTCTCTACGAAAACACCAAAATGAGAACATCCAAATTCTCAAACACCTCCTATACAACATCCATACCAAAACGGTTTCAGTTTCAGCTACCTTGAACGTAACGACTATAGTACCCCCAGTACTTTAAACTCCAACACAAAGAAAGCTAACTACTTGGAGGAGGAGCTGACGATGAAACAACTAAACAAGAAGGGCCACCAGGACTGAGCCAACCCATGTTGACAGCCAAATCCTCCACAGGCACCTTAGCCACATCGTGTCGCACTCCCAAGTCTGTTGCATACCTACTAAAACAGTACACACCTGCAGTAACGAAAAGAAATCGTCAGAATTTAAGCCACCAAAAGAGAAGAAGTGTTGACTACTTTCATTCGAAGGGCTTCGCAGGCAATTAACGGAAGTATAGAATTGGTATGAGCCAAAACTGTACGACTAAGATGCTACAAAATGATTGAAAAGTAATTTAGTGCAAGACACTTGTAACCAACAACTACTGGCCCAACAAGAAATACTAAAGCACAACACATATACCCATTAGCTCAAAAGTAATTCCAAAATCAAGCGGGACAAACTCTAAGCTTCATCTTGGTAGACTCAAATTTTTGATAACTTTTTTTTGACAAAGCTTAAGGCTAACCACTTGAATTGGGAGTTGTTGGTTACAAGTGTCATGCACCGTATGGTTATTATAAATTAAACAACACCACTGACCTGCAGTGACAGCAGCAAAGCCCCAAGGATTAGTCATCATGAACCGGAGCGGTGACGAGACCACAGCAGCAAACGGTGCGCCAATAACCGAAGCTGCTTGTCCAGACCGTCCGATCATGTTGCGATCAAAGATCAGCAGGCCCGTCTTGCAATATATGGCGAAGTCTTCGCAGTTGTTGTGGAAGATGTGGTACAGTCCAAAACCGTTGTTAAAAAGATAGTTCGCCCGATGCAGCACAACTTCAGGAGCGTCTGATTTGGCCAGAGTGCACGTTCCACCACGAGCCTTTGCAAAGAACGTCACTGGATCGACTTGGTACTCGAATCGATATAATGGACAACCGACGAGAAAACAATCCAGGCATGACAGCACCACACCATTACTGTTGCCTTCCATTCCACATTTTTCGCACTTTTCAGTTGCAGATTCTGGTCTTGAACTGACCAGCAGTACGTCCAGAACGGTGCCAGTGCCGAGCTCTTGGTCCCGACCACGAGTGAAATGAATGACCTTATCATCCCCTGTGTAAATCCCATGATGCGCATACGTGTATGCTGACCTCCAGGAATACACGTGGTCGCCACGCTTGACCTCCGACTTGGAAATCCTGTTGGAAAGGACTCCCATGATCATTTTCCCCGGAGCAAAAGGAGCCTGCATGGCTGCTGCTGACCCTAAACGCGGAGATCCACGTCTTTTCAGGGCACGGACCTTGTTCTTGAAAAAATCCACTTTGGCAGATGTTCAGCACTCCTATCCAGCTAAATAGTTATCAGTACCTGTACCAACGCAATTGGGTAAATGCAAGGGATTGTGGCTCTTGTCCAGAAGCAACAACAGTAATCCATATGTAATCTAGCTTAAAATGTATAACATCTGCAAATAACAGTTTGGGATTGATTGTGGATACCCTTGTAATTAGCACATTAACTCTCTAAAGCCACATAGAATTTTGAAGTTCAATCTAGCTTTTTAAATCGTACACAAGTTTCAAACTTATGTTTGTGCTACATCCGACCGTGGGTTGTGTATATCAATTTGAGTTTCAAGGAAAACATGTTTCATTATAAAATTACGACAAACGATGAAAATGAATTGGTAAATGAACCAAAAAGAATCCAATTAATTCAAAATGTCTTCTAAAAAGTGAAGTAACAACGAAAAAACATATCAAATAATTTCGAGCATTTATTCTTTAGACCATGAGCACCTTTAGATATGACCTGTAGCCTAAAAGCCAAATTACCACTATCAATATAAATTTAGATTTAATAAAAATGGCTAATAAGTAAAGGATACTATCAATATGTGAGTTTTTTTTATTGCTATATATGGTTACTTATAAAAAATATTGGTGGAAAAGCGAAATCGATATGGTTTGTTAATGTGTAACGTACAAAGAGAACTCATTTTCTTACATCAAATCCAACAATAAAATGGGCTTTTATAAGTGATCAAGACACATCCAATTTTTGAATTGGACGCAGGTAAATTTAGGGTTAAGAATTTAGGTGCAATCCATACCATGTGAAACGTAAGTTTTAGATATTACACATGATGACTTCCATGAAATCTTCTTTCAACGGCCAATAAGACAAAACCTACATAAAATCAGTGCAATGAGAAATATTCTCACAGGCTTATTTGGTCAGGTGCACATACCTTAAATTGGACAACTCCTACTGTCAACAGGCAGCCCGCAATTGTTATCTAAAACCAGATTCTATTTTCGTTTTTCTCCGGTACAATCCCTGGATACCTCGTGTAGATAAAACCTGCATGCACGTACCAGATGTGTACTGTGAGGATTCATCCACTCAAAAACGAGAACACCTTCGAAAGGCTATGAACAAAAGCACTGATACACGCAATCTCCAGCAACATTTCCCAAACAAATCAATCCCGAAAGGAATTACAGCGTGACGTAACAAACCATGCATACACTCGGAAAACACACAATCGCCTGAAAGGAAACGACCAAATCATGCGAATCGAATGCAAGTACGAACCAACTCCCGACGTATTAAATCACTTTATGCGACGATTGTGCTTTTGACCCCCGGTACGTTCAATCGCCTCACTGAATGTTTAAGTAATTGTAACGGCAATCAACTCCACGTAACGCAGCCATTGCAAGCACGCAAACAGACTCGCCCCTACACACCTCTCTAATCGTAACTTCTACGTTAACCTAAAAACCGACCTCCTCACGATTCCAAATTCCTTCCTCCAATTAAACGAACCACTAACATCACACTCGAAACAGCGATCACACTACTTCTAATAACAATATTATCAATTTCAATTCGGTAATCCATTTTGTGAAACACCGAACAATTTTTAAGAGGATTCAATTGAGAATTATAAACAAAACTTGCATCTCGTAAGGAACGTAATATCGATGAAAGAAACATATCCGAGCAAGAGAAGGGCTAGGGTTTCGTGACAATCCGAACCTCGCACTATCAATTTTCAATTTGCTATTCCATTTTGTGAAACAACACATACCGAACGAATTCTTAAGAGAACTCAATTGAAAATGATCAGAAACACTTGCATATCACTAAAAACGTAATATCGTAGAAAGATATATATGCGAGCATGAGACGGGCTAGGGTTTCGTGACAATGCACACCTTGTAATCCACGAGCAACGCCCTTTGAATTCACTTGTAAGCCCACACTCTTGACACCCCCGCGTCCGCAGAGAGACGGAGCGAGGGCGCTGGCAGAAGAGCCTGGTGAGGGAAATGCGAGACAGCAAAGAGTCGAGGAAAAGCAGAATGGATGAGGGGGACGAAGGGGATTTGAATGGCGGCGAAGGTTATGAAGGCGCCATGAAGGGGATTGGACTGGTCGGTAGGTCGGTAGAATGGTAGGTCGGTAGAAGGGTGGTCGGCAGATTACGTGTGAGGGCGGTGGGTGATGGGACTGCGGGGCGGTTGGAAGGTCTTGTTCGCTAGGTGATCTTTTGTATAGGGAACTGTGGGATCGGATGGATGAGTGGATGAAGTTTTTGGACATTCGTGCTCGGAGTCGAGTGTCATGGAGTTCAGTTGATTGAATGGACTCTTTCTGTTGGATGATGTTTTGGTTCCCGTGGTTGTGCTTGGGATTTACGCTGTTCGAGCGGTGTTCTACATGAAAACCTCATAGTGTCAGAGCATCATCAGTTCTGCACAGTGGCGTGGTGGGCAAGGTCTGAAGATTAGAACACGGGCTTTGCGGCCCTTGACACATAAGTTACGTATAGGGCAATGCTAAAGGAGGGGATTGCGAAAATAAAGGGAACATCTTTGCGGTGGTATACGTTGTCACATTGGCATTCCAATAGCAGGCCAACCATCTCCATTATTATACAAAGTTATTGTAATTAGTGCAAGAGTTTGAATAGTGCCACTTCTCTTCATGTTAATGGTTAATCTATATCATAAAGCCTCAAGTGTTTGTCATGCAATATTTACAAAAATTATTAACACTAGAAGTTCAAAAATCTCTATTATAATTCATTAGGTTTCAAGTATTGGGTGTTAATTTGAAATTCAAAATGGTAGGGAGAGGAAAAAGCATGGAAAGGGAAGGTGAAAGTCATTTGAAAAATCATCAAAATTTTGAAAAGAGAGACAACTCAAAAACGCGTGCAAGGCATATTTGTTTGGATAAACTTTGTACAATTCAAGTCTTATCAATGTGAAAGTGTGGCATGCGTTAGCCATAGTCTTGAGATATATTTGATTTTTCATTAGTTCACCCCTAAAAGACCAAGCGACCATTGTACATCTATACTACTAAGTGATTTGGACTCCATGCCATTTTCTAGAACCTTCTAGAACTTTTTGGTGGAAGTTGAAGCAACAAAAGACGCCCCAAATTTGGAACACCAAATGCCCATTCAAAAATCTTCTAGAACTTCTAGGGATGCTCCAAATTTGGAACACCAAATGCCCATTCAAAAATCTTCTAGAACTTCTAGGGACGCCCCAAATTTGGAACACCAAATGCCCATTCAAAAATCTTCTAGAACTTCTAGGGACGCCCCAAATTTGGAACACCAAATGCCCATTCAAAAATCTTCTAGAACTTCTAGGGACGCCCCAAATTTGGAACACCAAATGCCCATTCAAAAATCTTCTAGAACTTCTAGGGACGCCCCAAATTTGGAACACCAAATGCCCATTCAAAAATCTTCTAGAACTTCTAGGTGTAATTTGAAGCAATAAAGGTGCAAAGTGCATGTCTATATCCAAATATTCAAATATAAAACACCAAGCTCCCTTCTCAACACAGTATTCCAACAAAGTAACAAAAAGTAACATTATGATGAAGACAATTATTATATTTGGGTTTTCCTTCATGAGACAAAAGAGAACCAAAATGATGATGCATTAGTTTATCACTTGATTTGTGAGATATTGATTTTGTGTAAAGAGAGAATGTGTTTTGACAATCTAATTGAAGCTACTAAACAGTTTGTATGGAATTGGACTATCATTTGCGGGAGCTATGGAGTTTGGACTTTCAAACTCCAGCAAGACTCCAAAAAATGGATTGCTTTGATATGCTGATGAAGGCCCAATTTCACATGAGTTGCTAGCATTGAAAAATCAAGATTGCAGCATTGCTCAACGACAGGAACAAGAACCTGCTTCCTTATGTAAGAGGGCAAAGCGAGGGAGCCACGCATTGTGAGTCCATCACGGGAATTTCCATGAGTAACCTACAATGGGTGGACAACAATGGGCCAAAGGCACATTCTACTTCTCAAAACTTTCATCATGGTCTTGCTAACTAAGATTGAGCAATATTGAAGCGCATGACAAATTTCTCCAATGCAAGAGAGGAAGAGCTACAGCTCTAGCGTTTGACTCAAAATTGTGTGCAAGCAATGTTTGAGGCTTGGAGTTAAAATCCACAATTTCTCATTTTCAACCAATTTGTGCATGAACTTGGTGTTATCCATGATTATATTATAGAGAGTTTTTGAAAAGACAAATTCATTGACATTTTGAATTATTCATGTAATTATGAATTTTGTATTCTTTTGAAGATTAGGAAGCCTTTTTATGTTTTGCATGTATCTCCCAATATTTTCATGTATCTTTCTACATTATATATATATATATATATATATATATATATATAAAATTTTGAACACTAAAATATTCAAGTTTGTTATTGGCTTATGATTTAAGGATTTTGAATTTTCTATGATTAATCAAATATGGCATTAAAGTCACTGGGATGATATTTAAAACTAATTTAACGCTGATGAGAGAAATTTCCTCACTTTTAATATGATTGACCAAAAGTTCATCACAAGATTGGAGTATTTTGGAATTTGAAACACCCATCATCATCTTGACAAGTTTTACAAAAATGGGAGTGTACATAAAGAGAACTATCTTTGTCTTGTGATGTATTTAGTGTGACTTTCACCTTAGTTTCTCTAAATTTGAATGAACTATTTTTCAAGAATTGAAAAATATGCATCAAAATCTAATTTAGTACAAAAATTAGTCTTTTTCTTGTTCGGTTTTTCTCTGTTATAACAATTGTGGCATTGAAATCATGTGATTAGTCAAGTTGACCCATCCATGTACACATCCTACCCTTCCTCCTTTTTCTTAAAGCAAAGTTGGAGGTTCTACTAGTGGGATTTCTATTGGTAGGTTTTACAAATAGGTTCTTTTGTTAATAAACAAGAATCTTATATGAGGTTTTCTTGTAGTAGCTACTAGCTACTTGTTTCAGATTGGGCTCATCAAAAAAATAAGGATGGAACTAAATAAAGAGAGATTATTCCTTGTAGTCTCTCAAGGGAACTATCTTGGATTCTCATACTCAAAATGTCCACACTTGGATCCCTTTCCCTCATACCTAATGCAATTCTATGAAGACAAATATTTCTGTGTGTATTTAGGCACCAACTAAACTTGTTGACATTGGAGAAAATTGGCCCATCCTATATAGAAATATCTAAATAATGATCAAAACATCCAATTGGGTATTTTGCACTTAAGCTCAATATAATCATGCATTTGGCCCTTGTATGCACACAAAAGACAATCAATGACAAAAATAATCTCACAATTTGTCAAACATCTAGTATTTAAAATTTAATTTGAACTAAATAAAGAAGTCTATAACCTACAATACCTGCCAATAAAAATTAACCATTTTCCAAAGAACACATTCGTTTGTATAAGACAATTTCAACTAAAGATGCATTAGAAAATTGCTTGGTCAAGAAAGGGGCGTGAAAATTCAACGTACCAAGAAATGTGTCCACTTGCAACTTGCTACAAGATATATTATAAGTAAGGTAGTAACACCCAAAACCATCACTATACCCATAACCATCACCTCTAAAATCTTAGAAATACTTGGAAGTGAATAGATGTGATTACAAAGATGTACAACATGTGAGCTTGAAACCTTAGAGTTGGTATTAGGTGCAATTGTTGTCGGCTCTTTAACCCCTAAAGCCCCAAAGTCCCCTTGGGGGACTTTTGGGATTTTAGGTAGGCTTGTGTGACCTCAAATTTTTACATGATTTTTTGAAACTTTTAATGAGCATGTTGAAATGTATAAGGTTTGTGGGATGCAAAAAATCATGTAATTATGTCACACGGTTCACAAGTTATGGGCTTTTTTTGCCAAAAGCAATTTGAGGGGCAGCTTGGGCAAGGGAGAAAGTGTTGACTTTGAGGGGGGGGAGCAAGGAGGGGTTGCCACATGTTGCTATGGTGGTCCCCATTATTCCCCTTCCATTTTCAATTAGGAGGTCAGATTCACTAAAAGAAAAATGGCAATAAACAACTAAGTAATTTAGTTGTTGTGTAGTTATTGTGACCATATGTAGTTGTTTCATAGTTGTTATATGGTCACATATGGTCATAATAATTGCACAACAACTAAATTACTTAGTTGTTTATTGTCGTTTTTCTTCTAGTGATTGGGCTTTGGGAGCTTCTAAATTTTAGAGTTTTTGAGGTTTCTTCTTTTTTGACATTTGAAGTACATGTTCATCTTCAAACACACCGTTTGGATTTCCCACATCTAAAAACATGTGGTGGGAAATTTCACTCAAAAATGTCATAGTGTATTTGCAAAACTTGTCATATAGTGGCATTGCAATATTTTTTAGGATGTCTTCCATGTCTTTGATTGCCTTAAAAATTGGTGTACAAAGGTCTAACTTGATTACCTATAAGAAAAAATTACAACTTCAAGGTCCAGAGTGCAAAAAAATTCAGCAAATGTCAGTCAAAGCCATCTGAAATTTTTGGGCACAATGGAAAAAAAAAACCTTTCCCTTCAAATGCTCATAACTTTCAATCCGTAAGGTTAATTGTCACAAAATTTTCAGCACTTCTTCTTCTACAAGTGCATTACAAGATCCTATGGTTAGATTTACAAGAACAAAATTATGTTGAAATTTTTGATAAACACAACAATAGGGGCAGATTTGAGTGGATTTTGGCAGAAAATGGCCTTGGTAGTTTAGGGGTTAAAAATTCACAACTTATTTTGAGAGTATCCAAATAATACATCCAAAAGTGAAAACTTATTGTTTTTCTCTTGCTAATAGGATCCTATAATTTGCTAGATGTTTATTCATCATCATCATGTTCAAAACCCTTAATTTGACGATTACGGGTGCTGCTACCTTAAGGTTTAGGGGCATCAATTGAAAGTACTTTGACAACCAATCAATGTTATTTACTAGTTAAGGGAAGAAAATGCCACTAATTGTACTCAAAGTGGCAAGTGCAACACTCATATGACTCACTTGGATTCACAATGGAATGGTGTTAAAATTGGGAGAATTTAAAAAAAAAAACACAATTTTATTTAAAATAACAACAAATAGGGGCACATCTACAATGTTGTTGGTGTTTTATAATATGGTTTGCCTTGCTAACCAAAGAAGGTTTGTTGGGCAAAGATGTTGAGAGGATGTTATATAATGGTGCTTGGTTTACGTCAACCTTTGTAACAAAAACAATTGGATAAGATCACAACCTCTCTCCCCTTTTGCCCAAGGCATGTATTATGAATTTGGTTAAGGTCAAGTGCTTGCGTATGACTAATGCTCATTTTTACTCATCATTTAGAAAGGCATTTGGGTAGAGTACCAAAAACATGCACTACAAGGGAAATTGTATCCGTAACAACAAGAATTCGACAGTTTTTTGTGAAAATGGTAGTCAATTTGGATGGGGTGTTTTGGTCACTCAATTAACAGAAAGTAGTAGTTTTGGTTGTCGATTTGGCACTTTTACACGTCATATGCCGCCTGATTCTTCACCCTAGACGCAGTTAACTAACGCTTCCACGTGGCTGCTTATTTAATCCACCGTGACATACGGGGAACTTTACTAAGTCATGCTAGCATGGGAAGTCATCGAAGTCACTGGCTATTATGACGGATTTTGAAACTAAGAAATACTTACACATCGAAGAGTTAAAATTACTTCACTGCTGTTTTTAGAGGAAAAGCACCCTCCTGCTATTCCTAGAATAGGGTAATTGTTCATTATTATATATTCAGAGGATTACATAATAGTGATTCAGGAGTGTATTTACCCTGTCCTTATTTACTGAGTGTGATTCCACAACTGCTTTCCATCATGTTACAACCAACCCTTTTCATCACAATTTCCATTCCATTTGTGCATATCGTACAATGAATTGTACACTAAAATACATATTTCATATCAATGTCAAAAAAATTTGGGTACAGACATGCTTGTGTCACTACAAGTTTCCAAACTCAATAAACTGCCATGTCTACTTTGCCGTGCCTTCTATGCACCATAATAACTACCACCAATAAGGAAAATAGAAGTACTACTGTCATCCTATACTTCTTTGAAGACTACATGATGAAAATGATATTCACCATCAACACTTCAAAAACATTGTTGTATTCTTTCCAAGGTTTACCTTCATTAAAACCTAGTCCCTGCAATCATTGTTCCTTTGCTTTTTTCCTTGGGCGGCCACGTCGTTGAATTGTAGGTCTACCTACAGGTATCCTCTCCACCACCTCCTTTTGCATTATGTCAACATCTGAATTCAGTATGACCTTGAAAATGAAGTAACAAAAGCTGTTATAGAAATTCAACACATGATGAGTTCCTGTGACTCCAATATCATCCATTTTGTAAAGCAATTACTGCATAACCCCTTTCTCTACGTCCATTAAATAGAAATTTCATCCATGTTAATCACTTGCACCCACTCTTCAAAATGTTTATTCCCAAAAATACAAAGTACTCTGTGTTAATTCCAAGTAACTTGGTACACTCTTTGCAAGCATTGAATCACAATGAAAACTCCAAATTAAAACAAGTAAAAGCTTCTGCTTATAACTTACATGAATGAGAATTTCAAATCCAATGTCTAGGTGCTACCCCATTCAATTTGCAACTTCAACCTTTGGCTAACATTATAGAGTTACGTAGAAATACATTTTGAATTTCAGAAATTGACATTTGCATAGACATGTATAAGTTCAAAGGCATAATACTTCAATGGAAAAATAAAAGCAACATCTTGGCATGTAGACACAATACTAAAGCACTAACCTGTATTGATGCTTCTCCTTCATTTTCCGGAATGATAACTTCCTTTTCTTGGGTTGCAACCTGGAATTCCCTTGCCAAAGACCTTGTAATTGAAGTGGGCACTCTTGATTGGGCTATCGTCTGTCCATCTTCCTGTCCAGGCACTTCACGTCCTGAATGCATTTGACATGCAACTGCACATACTACTGTCCATGACTCTACTCAAGGTTGGACTTCTACCTTTGAGGCCCTAATGCACACTTTCTCCAGCAAATCCAACCCATGAACAACATCAAGTTTGTCAACCCTGGCTTCCATAGCAGCAAACTTGTCCATCAGGTTCTTCACAAAAGGATGCGCAATGACTTCCTCAAGTGCCAGTTCTTGCTCTCTTCTCAACGTCATGGGCTTAGATTAAGGATTGGAACTGCCTGCAACGCCTAGATTCCGCTGCACATCAGTAATAGAATTTATTATACTATTGCATACAATATTACCTATGACAGAGTCCACACTCTGATTTTTTGTAGTAGCAAAAGCTGCCTCCAAGGGTAATGCATATAAGAATGCATATTATGCTCCATTTCCATGCATAGTACTCAATGTCTTTGCTGTACACTTTGAACGCCCCCCAAAGCCTTTGTTGCGGCTCATCTCTTCTCGCATTTCATGTGGCTTAGGAGACCTGTCAAGTTCCAAGTGTAGCCGATGATGCACACCTATTGCGCCTAAGGGACTTGTTTGCCCAAAGTGTTTCCTACTTGCATTGGCCTTGCTGCAATCTTGTAATTTCTTCTTCCTAAATGGACTTTGGAATTCTTCCCAGAGTAAAGCCATGAATGATTGGAAACATCTTTTGGCCTATCTTTCCCTAGTTCAATTCTGTTAAATAGTTTGGTGCGCCACAAACATACTCCTCTAGCAATTGCTTCTCTCATATATTTAAATCCAACTAGCGCAGTATAGTGCCACGTATGTTTGATCCATTCAGATATTTTCAGTAAACCTTCTTCTGATTGATGCTTGATGGAACCAATTGCTAGATCTAAACTTCTAGACATGAGCATCAACTCGCTTCTCCACTTACCTATGTTGTTGCCATGTGGCCTCTTATTGCGCTCATCCACTAGAAGGATGTTCCTTGGCAATCCATGTTCCCAACACATATCACCTTCTCTCTCCAGTTTAGCCTGTGCTTGTTGTCAATATCTTCTTTTCTCAGCTTCTATTTGGTAACGACTTCCTTTTGAACTCAACCCTTGAATTTCACTCACCGAACATTGTGCTTTCCCTTCAATATCATGACAATGTTGTTTGTCTTCTCTACTGTCGTTGTAGTCACTTGAACTGTTTTGGTACATTTGGTGATTGTAACTGCCAATTAGTAATTGAACCTTTGCTGGCGTCAATCTCCAAAACTCAGGAACAGTCTCTTCCAGAAAGTCTACCTACATTGCACAAAGCACCGGATATGAGAAACGCTGTTAAATAGAAGACGCTGTACATTGACTATAACTTCATTTCTCTTTCTACGGAAATGCCTACTTTGCCCAAAACATTGACGACAACTCCTTCACAATGACAAACAATAATCTGCACGCTTAGGTTTCATGATTAGTCTTCCTACACTTCCTCATTCTACATTCATGGTGAGGAGCAACAACCTCTTCCTCTTCATGATTTTGTGGTTGGCTTCTTGATGCTGTTTCTAGATTTCTGAAGTTCCCTTGATCATACGCTAGCCATGTATTTGGAGGCTTTCTCATAGTTTGACATATACCTGCGTTTATCCTTGCATTCTCTTCCTATAGTTTGATTTCAACCTATCTTTGTTGTCAGATTTGTTGCATGCTCGGCGTGTCGAATGCCGGGTTTGTAGTCATGAGCTACTCTGCCAGACTGGTTCGTGAAACATAATTGTCTCCACTTAATCTCATTGATTGGGGTACTTTTTCTTTGGAAACATGCTCTCCACCATGGGAGTCAAATTGTTGTGGACCTTTCAAGTTAGATTTACCTGCAAAGGCATCACACATGTCTACAACAATATAGGATTAGTAGAGCTTACACATTGCAATATCTGACAATGGACTTAATTAAAACCTTCAATAATATGCTAAGGTTATCCCTTGAGCACATGCCTAGTAAATGATGTTCTTATATTCAAGTCTCGCCATTTGTAAGCTCACAAATGGTATTTAAAGTACTAACCATGAATGCCATGGACACATCAATAAACAAAGTCATTTAATGATTACAAATAAAACACTTACTTAAAAATTACTTCAAGTTGAATTTTCGGATCCTTAAACACACATAATTAGTTTAGTTTTGAGTTCCATGTCCACCCTTCAAGTGATTTTGCAATCACAGGAACATGCTATCATGTGCCCTGTAGGAATGACAAATGAGTTATTCTTCACAAGCTTGACCAGTACCTACCATATGTACACAACCTCTACAATCAAAATTGTACTGGTACTTCTAAATATTATATTCACAAGCCACATAAGAATGTAAGTCCATGACGTACAACACAATTCTGGTAATTAATATAAGAACGGTGTAATTTAACATAGACTTCATCCATTAATTGTGACAGTCTTAACTTTTGTTCAAATTGAGGAATTTACCTAGTACGGGTGATGCATACTGAAACTCTGGCACCCGTCTCACTAGGATATGGCAAATCTCATGTTGTCTACCTGTAGGATGAATTACCGGGAATACTAGATTTTTTGCCCGTGGCGATGAAGTACAGATTATCTGTAATGGCATGGATCTCCCTATTGCACCCGTGTTCGTGAAAGCCGCTCTTATCCCTGAAGGTTGCATCACTTCTTGGTGGTTCTCTATGTCTTGGGTATCTGCACTTAAGCAGCGGAAATTACTGTTTGCTGCAGAAGAAAATGTTCCATTCCGCATAGGTTTAGATTGTCGCTTCCATGTCTATTTCCTTGTTTCTTGTGTTGTTGTGCATGGATCCACCTGACTTCTAGGCAATTGTAAAGGAAACTCTGGAGGTTCCTTCCATTGCACAAACTGCTCTTTTTGTTTCCTCACATTGTCTTGTGCAGCCATTCCCTGCCCATCTCATAACATATATTGTAGATAGTCATCATTATATGTCTCCCACAACTAAGCCTGAGATAACCTCCACAACATTTGCGTGATAAAATAACTTTTTATTGTACTGAATCAACCAGTAGAAAATATGGTTGCCGTGCAATTAGAAACCTGTAAAAACTGATTTTAGTTATTGCTTTGTAGTAGCCATCTCATTTTCTATTTAACTTGTGAATAAGCATCATGGAGCTTCAGTTTTACTAATTACAATATATATGATGATCTCCAACTGCACGGAATGTATATATGAACATAGAAGAAACAAAATTTAATTTTAGAGATCCAACACACCTCACATGCACGTGCTGATACTTGACCAATTCACCATGAAATCACAATTTACTAGAACTCTAGCCATGTCCTCCAGTAATAACATGATCTCATTACTAAAATATAGTAATCACTTAATAGTAGAATTCCTTAAAATTACACATACATATTGAAGTGTTTATTAATTCCATTATTTCTTAAATCAAATTTCATCCACATCCATAGGTTTTTGGTGGAACACTCACCTGCGTGTCCGTCATTGTTACTCCTGCGTTCACGGGTGTACTCATATCGTTACTACAATCAAGAAGACGGAGTGTATTTCTTCTTGATGCTACGGCGGAGGACATATTGTTGTTTCCACAACCCCTTTGCAACGTTGACCTCTGACTACTACAAATTGTACACCTGATTTCCCAGGGAGGTACCCCTCATACGCCAACCTCGCTTTTCTAGTGTCCACAATCCTTTCTAGTCATTTGTTTTTTTACCTTAAATTGAGTCCGTCACCTGCAGATTTAGAAAGCCTGACGATGAGTACTAAATCGGTCTAACCCCTTTCAATATTTCTCAAAGGCTGCAGATGCCATGATGATGGTATCCACTTGTGTACGCATTCAAAAGTCATGATACTAGTTACACACCTGCTATATAATGCCTCTTCATATAACAAGTCCTTCAATTCCATGTTGTGCAACCAAATTATTTTCTGAACATTCTAAGCACTTCATCATCTTTTAAGTAATGAAAATCAACGGATTTTGTCTCTATCAACTTCAGCGCAGTGACTGCCTCACAAATTGAGGTCTCGTTGTCTGTTATGTACCTGTAAGTGAAATACATTTTCCCATTCCATGTTTTCACCTCACAATAAGAGCAACAACAACATTCATGAAGACATTAAAAGAATGACAAGATATGCAAATATCGAGGAAGAACCCAAATGCGGCCTTCACTGCGTTCAAAGTGAAATCTGAACTCCCATAGTGTATATCTTCCATCTCAGAGGGCTGCAATGCGAGAGAGACGGAATTCCTTGGCAGCATGGAATTATAATAAGAACCACTCCACTTGGGAGTGGCTCTTTTGAGAATAGTCGGTGCATAACAAATGATTCATGTGTTTACTATTCATTTTTGGTTAGTTCATCCCCATTCGTCAACATGTGAGCAAATCTAAGCCTTTTGACAATGATCTTAGTGAATGCGTCGATGAAAATGATCCACGGCCCCACATCCACCAATACTGGCCTTGAAACACAAGGTATTAACTTCTAAATGCAAAAGCTGATTGGGTCAGGTGACACCGCTATTTTTAAGATGACCATAGTAGATTATCAAGCTTTTTCCATGTTCAAAAGAGGCATGTATGCACATATTGTAGACACCAGTACACGGAAAATAACAATGACTCTAGAAAATTGCTCGAACCTTGTTATTCATAGAAACTCACCATGCATGGTAATTGCCATCATTGTTTGTAGGAAAGGAAAGTGGTCCAGAACAGTGCAGCACCGCGTTGCTTTGTGGAGTTTCACCATCACCATGAGGCTCACGCGTGTTTACAAACTACCGCTACATCACCAAAAAATAGGGAATGGGGAGTCCCTGGACTTACAAGGGCTTCTATTTTCACCACAGACTTTGCCAAAAATTATTGGGTATTTGATTGGATTGCTCTTAAATTGACATGACAAGTTCAATTTTTGTTGAAAGACAAGTAGCTCATGAAGCATTTAATTAATGACAAGACAACGCATTCCACTACTTGTAAGTAATGATTACCTGTGAAACCTAATTTTCTGGTTGATGCTGACCTTTTCCGTTCACATATCTGAACGAGGCTTAAACCTCAATATTTGTACATTTTTGATGGCATGCTCAAGCCCAAGTTTCTATTGTAAATTGCAAATTTTGCATTCTTAAATGTTGTTTCTATGAAATGTTTCACAATGTACAATTGATTGCATTGTGCTTTGTTTCTTTAGACCCGTCATACGGTGCAAGACATTCAGAAACACCGTTGATTTAGGTAGTGAAAAACTTGTGACTTGAACTGAAGGTGAAGAAAGGTGTGTCCACGTTGATAACATGGAATTCCATATACACGGTACTCATTTTTTTTGCTTTCTAAGCTACAATGTTCTCAATTCTTCCATAACTGTAATAGTATAATAAGAGAGAAAACCCTAATTTTATATGTATGCTTGGTTTTTGGCATACTTTGATTTTAGAGTGACCTTATGTTGCGCTTAGAAATTTCAAATGTTCTCTTCAAGCTTCAGTGTTCATGTGCTCTCTTAATCAGTTCTTTTCTTAGCGTAAGCAGTATTTTTTTCAAGTTTCAATATGACAAGGATGATTGATTTGTTTTGTACTTTTTGTGCCACAAGGGTTTTTTTTTTACCTTGGAATGGGTGGTGAATACTCCATCTCGAAAACCGTTTATGCATTGAATTAAATCAAGTACTAGTTGCAATCTAGCATTCAATACTTGTGCATTCTTCAATACACAATCGGTTGGATAATTGGTAATGTTAGGGTTTTCATTTAAGATAAATGTTCTATATCTAAAAGACCAATCTCTATTTCAATGAATTCTAGATATGCTTCCATAAGAATCAAACAATTACTAATTGAAATGCAGGATTTTGGACGACTGTTTGTACTGCCTAACTAGTTTGAATGTTGCATTGCTAGGGATGAGGCCATATGTACAATATGAGGCTTATCATACTGAGAGAGCAATAGCAGCTCAGCAAGGGCTTGAACGATATTGTTGCGGCTGTGAGAAATGCCATGGATTCAAAACCTTGCCCGTTGAAACTATCCAATGTCATCATCGTAGATATGGCCATGATATCCATCGCCAACATCCCTTGATAGTAAGTGCACAATTAATGTTGTCCTCATATTCTTGTAACCTCACCTTCTCATTGTGAATGCCTAATTCTTGTAAGTGAATCTCAGTATCCCAAATACATGTAAATGCATTCAATAAAATGTAATCAATACTTACATCATTGTTTTGTTCTCACATATTCAATAATTCCTCACAATGGAATTCTTCAAGAAGAACTGTACTATAATAGTAGAACACTATTGATATAGTAATTGGAAATGAAATTACTTCTATTCTCTCTGTTATCATGGTTGCAATAGTAGGGTTTTGGTCATCTTTGTGCACAGAAAGTACCTTAATACTATGGTTTACTAAACCCTTACAATTTCTAATGCTAATAAACACTTTCATATTCTTTTCAATTAATGACTAAAGTAGGGTACCACAATAATATTCTTTCAAAAGAGAAAGCTCGTTTAAGCTGATGTAATATATAGTATGACATGGGCTTTTAATATGAACAAGCGCACGTGTCCGTTGTATTACTGTATGGGCACATAAGTACATCTTCTCATATTTAAACTACAAATGTTTTCCGCATGAAGCAACCTTACTACAATATTTGAGAATTCATTCAAGGATAAATGTGATTGTTCTAAATTCATTGTTGTTTGTGTACTTGATGTTGAACTATTATAGAATTTGTCCACAGTGTAGAATTTGAACTTTAACACTCAAAGAAATTCATCCGCAATTCATGTCAAAACCCTAATTTGTAAATAGCGTAATCATAATGCTCTTACCTTGATCAAAAGATGAAACTCTGATTGTGGACGTTACTGCAAAGTACCACAGAGGATTTACCCTCTGCTGATGACCATCATGAAAGACAAAATATTATGTCAGAGGAGGATGACGTGCACATGAAAGTGGATGAGCACCTGCCATTTGAAGGTGTAGAGCCAAACACGGACATCAATTTTGAAGATATGGCAGAAAATAATTTCTCCAGAGCTGATGAGATTCATCATAACCTCGATAGGCAGGAGGATACGGTGTTAGACTTTGAAGACCTTTCTTTGGAAGAGGAGGAACTTGATGGAGCGCCATTATTTGAGTCACTGCTGCAACAATCTACGCAACCTCTCTACCCAGGTTCATCAATAAGCTTGCTTCAATTTAGCATCATCCTGATGTCACTATGTACACTATATGGTGTTAGTCACCATTTCTTGGACGAGGTCCTCACGTTCCTAAAAGAAGATGTTCTGCCTTGTGATAATAAATGTCCAAAGAACTCGTATGATCTGAAGGCTCTTTTATTGAAGTTGGGGTTAAGTCATCAAACAATTCATTGTTGTCCTTGTGGCAAGATTTTATATTGGAAGGAAAACTCACATTTGCAGATGTGTCCTACCTGCAATAAACCACGATTCATCCAAGGGTCCTCCATAGTGCCTAATCGTATTCTTCAAATTTTCTCCATTATCAAAAAGGTCAAAAGGCTATACAGATGTCCTCAAATAGCTAAACATCTACGTTGGCATGCTTCTAACCATTCAGAAGATAACAAGATGAGGTCTGTAGTTGATGGTAAGTAATGGAAACATATAGAGGAACAATACCCTAGTTTCAATAGAGAGCCAAGGAACTTAAGAATTGGACTATCTTTTGACGGGGTTAATCCTCACAGTCTACAATCAAGTAGACATTCACTAAAGCATGTTCTAACTATCTTCTATAATTTGTCACCTTATTTAGTAACTAAAAAATTCTTTATTTCCTTAACCATGCTCATTCCAAGTCCAAATTCACCATCAGAGGAGTCAATCAATGTGTACCTTCAACCTCTAATGCATGAGTTAAAGAACCTATGGATAGGCATATCTGTAGTAGATATGTCTAAACCTACTGGGCCTTCTAGGAACTTCACACTGAGCGGTATGTTAATGTGGACTGTGAACGACTTTCCGACTTATGCGTTAATCGCGGGTCAAGTTGGAAAAGGGTATGCGGGTTGCCCTGTTTGTGGAGATGAGACTTCTGCTGAGTATTCCAAAGAGACTGACAAAATATTGTTTCTTGGAAACAAGAGGTGGTTGAGTTTGGACCATATGTGGAGGTATAATGGAGCTGCTTTTAATAGTCACTATGAACATAGTATGGCACCTCCTAGGCAGTTTGGATTTTCTATAGCTCATAAAGGTGCAATGAAGACTTTGTTTTTAGAGAATGGAGGACGCCCAAACTTGGACAACAACCATGTGAAGAAAAACGGAGTGAAAAAAGTCAGCACATTGTACAATTCACCTTATTGGATGGTAAGATCTTCCAACTCTACCTTACTGCATTTGCGTACATGTTGATAGAGTAATTTGTGTTTTTAATTGTATTATTTTATTTAAAACATGATTGAGTTGTCTACTGTTTTAATAGCACTAGGATAAAGTGCAAGTGCTATTGTATTGACAGGATAATGCAAAGTACGTGATTATGAAATGCACTTTACAGCCCCAAATTTGTTACACTTGATGTGCAGATACAAGTGGATGGTGTCACGTCATTATATGATTACTTTTCTAGAGTCAATTACGTGTAATCAGGTTGCCATGAAATTTTGAACTATGGAAAAAGTGAATGCTCATATGAAATCTGTGAGACCATTGTAAACAGTTCTGGTTTCAAAGTCAAATATCTTTTCAAGGTATTTAAATATTTACCAGTTCCAAGTCTAACAAATAATTTGTTGGAGTGCTAGATCTCTTAGTAAGGCATACATTAGATGTAATGCATTGTGAGAAGAATTTGTGCGAAAATTTGATTCGTACACTTTTTGGAGAGATTAACAATATCAAGTCTTGAGAGGATTTGCGCGCACGTGGTATACAAATGCATCTCCATCTATAGCCTAATGCTGACGGTCAGTCATACTTTATGCCTGATGCACCATACATATTAACTAAGCTGCAGCAAGAAGAATTCATGTCAGTATTGAAGGCCTTAAAATTCTCATCAAATTATGTCACCCTTTTGGGTGACAAAGTTCATGGTGGGAAGTTGAGGGGTCTAAAAACCCATGACTTCCACATTCTTTTAGAGCAATTGCTACCACTTTGTTTGAGAAATACAGGTGAAGCAACAGTAGTGGGAGCAATAGTATGCATCAGCCGTATATTTTGGAAATTGTGTGCAAAGATTGTGGATTCAACCTAAGAAGACCAGATGCTTGAGGATGTAGCATAAAGCATATGCTCTTTAGAAAAGGAACTCCCACCCTTTGTTTTTGTTGTGATGATGGATCTTCCCTTGCACTGGTCAAGGAGTTGTTCATATGCGGACTTGTTCATACTCATTGGATGTATCCCTTTGAACGTTTCTTGAAAACACTGAAGGGGTATGTGAAGAACAAGAATAAGCCAAAGGGCAGCATGGCTTACAGTTACATGCGGGAAGAATCCATTGGCTTCTTAACTGAATACCTCTTTGAATACACTCCAACAACAAAGCATGCATGGGACAATCAAGAAGATGTCGGCATGTATGATGAACGGCGGGAGGGAGGCAAAAGAGATTGACTGATGGGACTTGAATTCATGAGGCTCATACATGGTTTTGTATTGGACAATACAATACACATGGAGCCATATAGAAGGTAGAACCATTCTCTATAAGTAATTTAGTATTCAAATTGGCCTCGTTGACTTGTAAGTCAAATTTTTTTTTTAAGCATACATACTTTCAGTGTAAGAACCAAAGTAAATTGATTTAAGCCTTTGCAGAATATTGCACCATATTTGGCTTCACTGATGTCATTGTGAATGTAACATATGTATGTATGTACATGTTCCTTAGTTGTATAGTTTCTTGGGTTCTAAATGTTGTTCATGTTTAGTACGAGTATTATCTTGTCCATCTTCAATTTTTTTGAATGTACACCTAAATATTATGGAAGATTAGTGTATGAAGGTTGCAAGTTTGGTAGAGAAATGAATGTTAAAATAGAGGAATCTTTAGTGTAAGGAAACAAAAAGTGAAAAGAAAATGTCAGGATTGCATATCAAAAGGACATGGAATACCTTTTTTCAAAAGATTGGGACTGTGACAAGCAGTTTGTTTTAGTGTAGCGTACAATTCGATGAATGTTTGGTGAGTGGCTTAGAAAATTGAAATTCATATGTATAGTTCTTTGAAGTTAATAATGACACCCACGCATGTATCTTTACTGATGCGACTTGAAACGACAGCTACTATTGTTTAGTGCAGTAAGTGAAAACACAATATACAGTCTTAGTACATATATGCATATTATTCATTTAAACTAGATTATTGTAATTGGGGAGAATGGTACAGTCTGCATGTACAAAAAGCCTTGGAATGTGTGAAATTGAACATACTTTAACTTAAAAGACCTCCAATGTCTTCTGCATTATTTGAGTCTCAGTCAATAACATAAATTTCTTTTATATATTGTCATGTATGAACTATGAATATGCATTCATCTATTCTATGCAAGATTACGGTTCATTAAAGAATGCTCCGTGCATTTTTCCCTATGTACAAACTGTATTATTATATTGTGAAGTGTGGAATTAATATGAATGAATTTTTTTGACCGACAACACAGTTTGTAGGCAACTGTGGTATTAGTTGTGAATAGTCATTTGACACACAAATTCTCTGTGTTGAGGATGAAGAAGTATGCATGGTTATTCATATTTGTTATTTGTGCAATGTCCATTTTACATTATATTGTAATTGGAAAATGGGGGCACTTGGTGCTGGAGTGTATGTGTCGGGAATGGGACAGTAATTGAAGAAAGATTATCTAGGCTGTATAGTAAGTTCTTGCAACCCTTGGTAATTTGAAGTTGTGGAATGCAAATTTGTATGAAGTAGTACCACAACTGTTTAGCAATGATATATGCTATCAACGTATTTGGTATGCAAAAAATGGTTAGGTAGATGGGCGTACTTGTCCAAAGTTTAGGGTATCCTTTTTGGAGTTGACGATGTGAATTCGGTAAGTGAAAAACCCAGAGCATAAGGTATTCCAAGTACGCAGTGCATTTCATTGAAAGGGGATGTGCATGAACTGCCACTTCAATTTTAGCGTAGAAGTAGTGGTTTATTTTGTTTATTGTGCGTTCTTGTAACATGGTTTCATATGTACTTTACAAAGTATAATGAGGGGTCTGGATTTGTATTACTAGGTGCAAAAATTAAGCCTGTGAAAATAAAGAATTGGGAGAAGGGAATCTCTGCTTTTACAAGCTTTGTAAATGCTCCATGCGTGTTGCCTATATGCAATTTTGACTTGAAAGGACACAAAAATATTCACGTAATTCAGAAGTAGTAATAGCTGAGGTAGGAGGAGGTTTGGATAGTGAACAGTCCGACTCTGTATGCAAAGTAGAACTCATGTAGGTGAGTGGAAGTACTATTGCTCCAAAGGTTTTGACTGTATGTTCTCATGCTGTAATGGAAATTGACGGGACTGGATATTATTTGGTGCTAGCTATATTCATGTGTTCTCTAATGCTTTGTAATGTACAAGTAAGAAAGTATCATGGAGTGTCTGGCACAGTGAATCCTCTCCATCGTCAACTATATTGTGAAAGACACCCCAAACTTCAATGACAACGGTATATATATATTGCTTTGCCAGCGTCCATCTATTATTGAGAATTGTGAAATATTAAAGACAGTCCAAATTTTTTTCTGTTGTTTTATTTTTTTGAGTTTGAGTATATGTTTGAATTGAATAAGGTAGAGGGAATGGCTAGCAGAATTATGTTTTTGTTTGTGTATAATGCACTTACTACAACTCTTTGATCTTCTGAAGCATGAGGGGCTAACTTCCATAGTTACCTGAACTTGGAATTGTGTTCAAATGGGCATAACTAATAAGGTATGAGGAGCTGAAGAGAAGAAAAGTAAGTGTGAGAGTGAATGTTGGATTATGGCAGTTGGTCTTGTCAGTGTTGTATAGTAGTTGTAAATCAAAGATGTGCAAGGTAAGCAGTGGCCGTGTATGATTTGAAAGTTTTGTATTGTTATTCACAACATGTCATTGAAAATTTGATATGGACATTGCATTGAACTCTAAGGCTTTAATTGATTTATGTAATTTCAAATCTTACACTAAAGCAGTTGCAAAACGTGAATTGGATAGACAACTGTATTGGCAAAGTCAAAGAATAGGCAAACGGAACTCTCGATTTGTATATCCAAGGAACCTACAAGCAATACCAGAGTTTTCTCAATGGGCACTATCAGAAGTAATGGCACAAGAAAGTTCTGGTCAGTATGTAGAGGCAAATGTGATTGACACTGTGAAGGGCCCTCTTCCCAAGGCAACATCATACAAGTCAATGGTAGCGTATGGGAACCACTACCGCGTGCTAAGTGCCAAGAGGACGCTGAAGACAGTTGACAGCAGTGTAGCAGTGACTTTCAAGCAAGTATGTCAAAATGGTATAAGGGATCAAAATCCAATAACTATTGATGTTGAATTTGTTTGTCATATAGAAGAAATAATCCGTCTAAATTATAGATGGCACTCTTTGTATGTCATAGTATGCAATTTTGTGAAAGCAAACTACATAGGGAATAATGCAACCATTAAGAAGGATAAGTGGGGTTTTACCTTGGTTAATCATGCCAGAAGACCTTGATGCATAAGCCGGGACAGCTTTGCCTTTCCAATTCATTGCAAGCCAATGTTTTTCTTAAAGGAAAAAAAGGCGGAAGGGTGGAGAGTTTTGTTACAAAAAGAAGTCCGTGCAAAAAGATGTTGCCAACTTCTTAGGAAGATACTGACAGGGGCATGTTTGACATGGGAGAAGACGCGCAATTCCCCAAATTGAGGCCAAATATGGATGTAGAGGAGGCCCTGCTTGCTGTAGTAGTCACTGGTCACAATGTGGTTATCCAAGACGTACTAGTTCAAAGCCGTCGAAGATCTACGGGGTCGTCAAGAGGGGGCGATAATCAACCCTCACAAAACAGGAGAAGACATGAGAGTGCTGTTGGACACGGGGAGTGTGGGCCTACTCGCGGTCGAGGAAGTAGAAATACTTTGCATCAAACTCCTGGTTCTGCACTACCTTTGACAGGAGTTCCAAATGAGGATGGTGAGATTGGGATGGGCGAGGAGCAAGCAGTGCTTGGTAGAACATGCGTGGATGTGCCTGAAATAAGAAGGGGAAGATGAAGAGGTACCAACTCGAACGCTGAATTGAGAAATTTGGTGTTTGACAGCAATTGTCCGGAGGATAATGACGCTAAAGATTGTAGTCACGAGCAAGCGAGGGAGGATAGCTGGACTGCAAGTTCTGATTTGGCAAGGAGTGCGTTACCAAATGGTGGAGGTCTAGCATGAGAATTTGACTCCTTGTTTTTGTTCTACTAGTTTGATGAATGTCATGGTAATGTCTAAGAACATGATTATGTAAAATCATTAACAGCAGCAATATTCCGTTCATTTGATTGCAATTCCCATTGCATTGACAAAGTGAGATGTAAAACTGTCAAAATTTTGTTTTCTCTATCTCATATGTTTGCAAGTCATACATCATGTATTTTGCAATGATCATCAGGAACTAGACACCATTGCGTGTTAAATTAGCAGTATTTTGCAATATATAAGGATTATGTCAGTGACAGCAGATGATGATGTAAGAAAATCAGGGAACTCTTTAAGCGTATTGTGCAATGCATTACGTAATTACTATGGCATGCGCCTTGCAGGGACAGTGAGAGCAATACCTCCAAAAGTTTGTGAGCACAGGAGATGAGATTTCGAAGGCTCGGAGTGGCAAAGTGTATGGAGTTGTGTTTACGCACTGACAATCCTTGGATTGTTTCCAGAATGGCGTTGCTGGGATTAGGTCTAAAGAGACTGGTGAAATAATACCATTATTATGAGTTATACTATATTAACTACATTGCCCTATGTGTTGCAAAATGCATGGGAGAATTTTTGAGCTTGTAGTTAAGAATCTGTATGTGTCTTTGCTTAACTTATACGTATGTGAAAACCAACACTGTTTTCAGTGACGGCAACTTCTGTGGCGAGCCATTTCATATTCCAAAACACCAAGTGTTTATAGGTATGAATTCCCACCGACCCTTGTAACTGTTGTTTCATATCCAACCAAATACACGAACTACCTGAAAACAAAAGGGAAATTGCCGATTAGACTAAGGAAGTGAGGGAATGGCTAAATAGTGACTACTTGTTAATTTGTTGAGTTTATATGTATTCCAATGTAATAAGTATGGTATGAAATTGCATGTTTTGATAAAAATTAGATGAAATTTTGAAACGCTCTATTTCCATAAAAGAAGCGAGGGTGGCCAAGTCACCAAACTTGGGGTGTTTATACAACTTTACCAATGAATAAGAATGTTGTGAATTACTATTTATAGTGAAAGAGTTGTATGATTGTTAATTTTGAGATGTATTGTAAACATGAGGAATTTCATCTAAAAAAATGTAGATGATGATGTTTCTACAACTGAGTTTATACAAGATAGTTTTCTACAGTTTTGGATGCCGTATTGTGGAATAATTTTTTAATTAAACTTCACATGTAGTTGAGGTCATGAAGAAGCAACAGTAGAAACAAAACTAAATAAAATTAGAGAATGAACACACGTAGGTAATCGTACATTGATTTCACATAGACAAGTGTTGACCTTTGATGCCAAATTTTTGGTGTGATACGCTTTTGTGATTTTACATATGAATTGTGGATTGAAATAGTTTTAATAAGTCAGAGTGCTGTGCTATATTTACAAGTGGAAATTACAAAAAGGGAATTGATATGCGTACCGCACCGTCTTGACTATCCAAGCACACCATGGGGTTAGTTTTGGATTTGTACCACCAGAAAGTGGAATTTCAGAGTTTGGAATTCAAATTTAGACTCAAAGAGTTGGATTATGTCAAGAACCATAAAAAGAAGTTGTAGTTGAACAACACTAAATGAAAAGGCTTATCAATTTTAAAAACAAAAGTAGAGGTCATACTTTTCCCTCAAGCTAAGCTTTGTCACTAGGTGTTATTCAACTACAACCTTTTTAATATGATTTTTGACAAAATCTAGGCCTTCAAGTCCAAATTTCAATTTCAAATTCTGAAATTCAACTTTTTGATGGTAGAAATATAAAGTTTACACCGGGATGTGGTGGGATTCTGATGAAGGTGTTGTAAGCATATCATTTCTCCTTTTGAAATTTCTACTTTGAGTTGGTCCAATTATAGTAAAAAAAATTGCTGACATTTACCATTAACTTGGTTCACTATTCATTCTGACAAGAATTTCATGTACCTCAGGAAGTCCTTCTTCAAGAATAGATTAAAAATATAGGAGAAAATTGAGTGTCACGACAAAACACCTATACTTTTTTGGATTCAGCAATACCTCTTGCACTGTAGTGGTAATTATACATGAAGTAACTCTAAAATAACAATGTACGTGGCAAGTGAAGTAAATTAGAAGGTCAAGACTTAGGACATGCACTGAAAACCTCGGCCTCCAATATTACCGGTTTTTAAAAATAGTATTTTTGGCTACTTTTGAGACAAATGAATAGTAGTGTTGATCATGAAGCTAGAAAACCTCCGGTACAGTAGTAGTGAATTGCATAATTGACAGAGAAATCCTCCCTCAACAATGATCTAGTCATCTCGGACATTTTGTCCCTGTTGTTTCTGTCAGTTTGACACCACTTCCCTTGTAGTGATGGGTGGGAAAACACCTTCAAAGTTGCAACCACCAAAACTAGGGGATGTAATGCAAATGTAATGTGGCTCATCCTATACAAAAATGTCTAAATAACAAACAAAACATATTTGGCACTTTGCACTTAAGCTTAACATATCATGCACTTGGCCCTTGTATGCACTAAAAAGAAAATCAATAACAAATAGAACCTCACAATTTGTCAACCATCTTATATTTAAAGTTTAATTTAAATCCAATCAAGAAGTGTTGAAACAACAAAACTTGCCAAAACAAAGGGCCATTTTCCAAAAAACCACATTTTTTGGTATAAAATAATTTCAACAAAAAAATGCATTAGGAAATTGCTTGGTCAAAGAAAGGATATGAAAATTCAATGTATAAAGAAATGTGCTCACTTGCAACTTGCTACAAGATATAATAAAAGTAAAGTCAAGAAGGCATTAATTGAAATACTTTGATAGCTAATCAATGCTATTCACTAGTTAAGGGAGGACAATGGCAATAATTGTACTCAAAGTGGCAAGTGCAACACTTGTTTGGCTCCCTTGGATTCACAATGGGATGATGTTAAAATTTGGGGATTCAAAAAAGAACTTTTTTTTTAAAATAACCACAAGTAGGGGCACATTTACAATGTTGGTGGTGTTTTGGCTTGGTTTTGGCTTGGTTTGCTAACCAAAGAAGGTTTGCAGGCAAAGATGTTGAAAGAATATTTTAAACTAAGGGTTTAGAGTGCATTGTAGAAAGTGTAGCAAAAGAAGACACATTTGCTCCATTACAAGAAAAAAGGCCATTTTTTACTAAGGATTTTGACTACCAAAATAGTACAACAACTAAGACTATTTGACTAGTCTAGTATCAGTCAAGTGGTTTAATTTATGACTACTTGTAGTCATAAATTAAATTATTCATGACTAATTAAATTATTTATGACTACATGTGGTCATGTTGACTAGTCAATTAGTCTTAGTCGTGTTAGTCTTTTTTGTAGTCAAAATCCTTAGTCAAAAATGGCCCTTTTCCTTGTAGTGCTCACACTTGGAAATGTTATTGTTGTTGAGGTCAAACAACAAGCAGCAAGTGAAAAGGAAGTGATGAGTTGCAAGATTTTGGTAGTTAACTAAGTTACAAAGGGTAACTACAACATTATAGGTGTGCCCTTATTAATAATCACTTTTATAATTTCATGCTTGTGTTTGCAAGTTTCCTTTAAAACTTTGTCATTTCAAGTACATATGCATTGAACCCTTGATTGAACCAAATGAGTGAATTGAAGCATTGTTCCATATTATTCCAAGTGTATTTGACTCCATTCCTACACAACAGAGAGGGAATAAACTCAACCTATGTCTATTGCCACATGTGGTCATGTTACAAAGTTGATTGAAGAACTAGAGAATGGCACAAATACTAAAGATTTCAATGTCACTCCTCCCATATATATGCCTACTATTTGTAGCTTGAGACCCAATTCATGGATGTTATAATCATAGGATTGTTGTCACGTGCTCCCATTACAATATTAAATAATGCAAACAAGGTGATTCTCCATAAACTTAATGCAATTTTTTTTATAAAAACTTTTGTAACTTGTGTCAAAGTTCTCTCTTTCATTGCAAAAACTTGCCCTACACGCTTCTAGATTGCACAATGCCACTACATGTGCATCAATCTTTTTGTTGTTCAATTTAAACATGCGTGAAAACATCCAAATTTAATACCTCATCTCCTACCTCATATGTTCTTAAAAAAACCTCTTCATTTCTTAATTCTACTTTTATACTCCCTTTGTCCCAAAATGATCTTCCGGTTGACCTTTATTTAGTGTCCCAAAATGATCTTGTTGGAGGAGGAAGGGAGCTAGTGACACTTGCACATAGTCCAAAAGCATGAACATGCTAACCAATCCCATGCTATCAAGTGAGTGACCACTAGTACTCTTCAAAAATGCCTCAAAAATTCAAATTTCAAGCACTTTGAAACCACACTTTGAAAACTAATTTGAGACTCAAAATTTCAAAACAATAGGAGGACATCAAACTCTATTCATAAGTCTCTTTTTTTTGAAAAGTGATTCTTTTCAAGCTTAATCTATAACATTTTGTGTAACAAGAAGTTCATTTTGGGACAGAGGGAGTATTAAATAGGTTTATGCCAATCTTTTGGTTTGTGCTTTAGAAAACTTCCAAAACTTGTTGGTTATAATTCCATACAAAACAGCTTTGAAATTGTTTTGCCTAAAAGTGGAGCACTAAGAGCACTAAACTTGCTCACTCTTCATTTTTCCACATGCCATTGACACACCCTATTTTAGGGTTTAAGGTTTAGGGTTTAGGCCCAACCCTGCCAATCAATCGACATGTCTTTTTCTTCCAAACCTCCACACATCTCTGATTGCATACATGTCCTGCCCTTTCAAAACCTTCGCTCATTTCAGCTCACTTCTTTGACAGAAAATTCTACATTCAATAGTCTGCCTCTGCGGAAATGTTCTGGAACACAAGATTCTGCACTTAATGCGTTGAGGCGGTCAGGTTAATATTTTTACTGTAAAAAAGAGGTGAAAAGGGAAAGAAAGCTCTTCGCCATGGAAAGTTCTTCCATGTGTAAATATGGGCATGGCAAAGACAATGACGATGACGGTCACTACTTTTCGAACTCTCACTCTCTTCTTTGTTCTTTCTTTCTTTAAAGCAGTGCATTCTTTGTCATATCCAAATGTGACAATTCTCAGATTTGTTCAAAAGTTTAGGTCAAACCCTTTGAACGATCTACTCAGATCGCTACATTTGTTTAAAATGGTGAAATTTGAGGACATTGGCACCCTTTTAAACATTGTTTATCTATGCAAGCTGAGTGTCTTGGGTGAACGTTGTAGCTGAAGCAGGTGTCTCTTGTTTGTTGGATTTATTGCTTGAAGTTGAGAATCTGACAAACTAAAAAGTTTCAGGGTTTAGGGTTCCATTTGACTTGCTTACTAATTTCATGTCATATCCACACCAACCGTACTTTCTAGAGGTTTGTTTACTTGAGTTTCAGTGTTTTGAACATGCCTCGGTAATGCATATGAGCTCTTGAGCTTGATAGGGGTTACAAAGCCTTAATTACATCTCCACTAAGGCTGGGGTTAGGATTAGGGCTAGAATTAGGGTTAGGATTAGGGTTAGGGCTAGGGCTATGTGTTCCTATACTTTTGAAGTGGGAAAAAACAAAGACAGAGAGTGGTCATGTGAATCTCGAATACCTCTCCTATCTCGCATGAATATGAACCTTTATGATTTCATCATGGTTGGGGTTGGCTGATATTGACTACTGCTTTCCAATTCAATTTGCGAGTTTTCTATGACATTTGCATATGGCAGAGTCAAAGTTAAGTGAGATTAATCCTGACCAAGGGAATTGCCCAGTTGCTTTTTATAAATGGATTGTTTCACTGAGTAGAAGCTCACCATTCGGTTTGATAAACCCTAAAACCAGTTGTGATGAAGTTTGAACTGGTGAAGGGTTGATGGGGCCTCTCCAGAGGACTTTGGCGTTAGCAAATGGGCAATGGACATCATCGATGCCATTCTGGAGAGGGCATTTTGCCCGCCTCCCAAGGTGTCCTTCATGGACAGATATCTCCACCATCAGTACATCCTGTTGGAAACTGATGTGGACGAAGCAGGCCATGCACCAAAAACGATAACAGAGGACGTGTTTCCAGGGAACCCAAATCCATTTCACACGTTCAACCTCGAAGGAACGGTAATCGATGCTTCTCGTTACATTTGCAAGTTTTCGCAAATTTGGCCAAGTTTTTTATGATTGTGCAACACTTGCATATCTAGGTCTGTCCTAGTTTTTGTTGTTGGCAATTGGGAGACTGGGTTTGTTATGAATCACATTGGAATTTGAACCTGAATTCACAAACACAGGGTTAATGGTTTAGGATTTAGGATTTAGGTTTTTTGAGGATTTAGGGTTAGGGGTGCTTGCTTACTGTATCTGAGTGGATCTTTGGTCCAGTCTGAGTGGATCCTTGGTCCATTGAAATCATCGTGTTGTTGCTCGTGTTTATTAGATCAAAAATAGAAGCTGCATTCATGAGTTTGATGGTCGGTATTTGTATCACTTGGAGCTTTTCACTTGTAAAAGTGCGTTCTTTGAAACATCACTTTAGAGCTTTGGAAGGAAATCACTTCAGGTATGAGAGCTGAATTTGTTATGAGGTTTCAAGCTGAGAGTTTGTAGGTCACTATTGAAGGTGGTGAGAATGATAGTAGACAAAACCATTGCTGTTCAAAGATGAGTAAACATAAACACTTAGCCAAGTCTTGCTTACTCCCAACCAACTCGCTAACTGAAAGCCAACTAAAGCAGATGAATAGATCAATTGCTAATGATGAACAAGGGTCAATCTAGGAGATTAGATTAGGCTCCCAACGGTTTTAACATTCTCTAGCTTGTGTTCAGAATATTTACAAAATTGGCCACTCTATAGAACTCAAGGTTTTAGGATTTAAAGCCCAGGGCTTACACTTTGCTAAAATTGTGACATCCTCTAGAATCAAGTACTAGTATATTTCTAAGGCGCTTGAATAGGGTCCCATTACACAAAATTTTGCTAATTAAGCAAAATCTGGCATTGTTTGCGATTATTCTGTTGTTTGTGAGCATGGTTTTCCTGTGCATGAGCAGATATCTACGGAGAAAAAAAGGCCTGTCAAGGGATGGAGCATCTGGGACTCCACTTTGGAGAAGGAGCGACAGCTCTACATCTCCACAGATTTGCTAAATAAGAGGCTCATGGAGCAGTATTTTCAGCAAGGCCGGACTCTGCCAGTGTTTCGAGATGAGCGCCTCAAGTGCAAGATGTACCCCATGTTCGTCAGAAACGATGTCTCCAAGCAAGAGATGCATCTCAATTTTGATCAAGAGATGGAATAGTGAGTGTAGTACAATGGGGCTTGGATAAGATCAATGCCTTGGGCAAGGGAAAATCATTGACCATATCCAAGCATTGACCTTAAACAAAATACTTCATTTAACTAAGCTGTGTACACAAAAACAAACACTCTGTTTAATTAAGCCCAATATACAAAAAAGAGGATGGGATCTTGATACTACCCAAACGTTTCTCTCACAAAGGTTGACCTTATCTGAACATTGTTGTACTTCCTTTGTAAATCTTGTAGAAGAATACGCATATATAAAATCCCTTGTGATCTCACTTTTTCCCATCATCACTTTTCTTCTCACTTTTTCCCATCATCACTTTTCTTCTCACAAGTGGGAGCAAGTGCTTAGAACATGGTTTTGACAACGTTACTATATATACAATCTTATACAATTTTTAAGGACAATTGGTTACAATCACATGATTCTAATTACACAAAGTATGCCTTGTCTGTGCTTTGCACTATCTTGCTTGCTTTTTTTTTTCTCTCTTTTTGTTATTTTGTCTTGTTCCAAATTGTTCCTCTCTTTGCCTTCCTCTTTCACTTTCCCTCTTCCTTTCCTTCCCCCTCAAATTTTTGGTGGCTTTTCAACCTACCTTTTCCTCTCCCTCCCTCCTTTCTAATAGAGAATTTCATTTTTTTTGTGTTGATAGAAAATTTTAAATTTCCCGTGACAGACAAACATGTGATGCTTTATAATAAAGATTTCAATGTTGTTCTAAGTTGCATTTCTAACTAACCAATGCAAGAGGTGTTGAAACAATTCACACTTTGAAAGTGTCCTTTAGTATAGAAGTACATACTGGATTCTTCAACGTATTGATAGTGAATATGTCAAGGTGAAGACACTTTTAGAACTTTATACTATTCCAACTTCATAAATTCATAATCAATTCTACAAAAGTTTCATTTTTTTTAATAAACATGAAGCAGAAGTAGCTTTCATTTTCCTCTCAAAGGAAACTCACCAAGAAATGTTTGAAGGTGTGCAAGCTTGCCAAAAAGTTGGATTGCACTTTAAAATGTGATGGTTTTAGCATCTCCTACAATATTGCCTTGCAACAAGGATATTTTTGCAAGTTTCCTAAGAGATGAATGAAGAAATGGACTAGGGTAACTTGAAAGTAGGGCCTTGTTTTTAGAGGTTCTATGCCAAGATTGGTGAGGAATGTTATTTGCCATAGTGAGGCTCCACTTTTACATTACTAGTTATAACTTCAATGATAATTCTATTCAATCATGTTCAATCAAGAACTTAAAATTATTGACTTCATGACACTACACGCGACAAGGAAACAATGTCAATTTGAACATTTTTTTGTCATTGCAGATGTTTTTTTGTCATTTTAGACACATTTAATCAATTGGGACATGGCAATTTGGACATTTTTTCTTATGGTGAAGTAACAAGATTATAAAAATATAACCATGGCCTCTATATCCATTGTTTGGTTGCCATTCTACAAATGGGCTCTATGACGGCTGTTTTGAATCTCATACATGGGGTTGTAATTAGTTATTATCTTAATTCCATGTTAAGTTGTTATTTAGAACTTTTTTGAGAGTTTGTTCCTTTCTTTATAGAATAAAAGTCAAATACCAACCCCTTTCTAGGCTTGGCTAGAGGGACCTCACGTAGATTTTTTGGAATTAATGTAATTCATTCTTTTTAAAGGTGTTGTATAAAAAGCTTACCTTTATTAAAAGTTGTACTCTAAATGTCTTTGCTAGAAGTTTTTAAATTTGTCATTGAAGGTTCTGATAGTGTTTGAGTTCCTCATTAACATCAAATTCACAAAAATTCACATGGCAGATGAGATTGTCATAAGTTGTGGTATTTTCTTAAGTTCA
Source organism: Ulota crispa (assembly GCA_963920765.1). NCBI lineage: Eukaryota > Viridiplantae > Streptophyta > Bryopsida > Orthotrichales > Orthotrichaceae > Ulota > Ulota crispa. The sequence goes on from OY987245.1 coordinate 12,249,838, forward strand.
AGAAAGACTGATCAAAATCTATATAATTGATACTTGATGTTGTCCAAATATCATTGATAATTATCCAATTTTTTTTTGGAGGTATGAGCAAACTATCAAGAGATCGATGCCCTTCAACATCAAGAAGTCTTTTTTCACCATTTTATAGACATAATTCAAAATTGCATGAATTATTTAAATGTAGTTATAAACACAATTTATAGTAATTAATATAAGTGTGTTTGTGATTTGTAAAAAAAGTATGTTCATATTCAAATTATCCACTTGCACAAAAAAATGGTCAATATTGCATATAAATTGCATATGAACTATGTAATCCATTGTTAACATGGTTGATTTTGGCCAAATTACCTAACATTGAGGAGCATGTCATACAACGTCCCAAGTCCCCCTCCATTGCAAATTTTGGTTCAAGTGTTGAAAAAAAGAGAACAATGAAAAAAAGTTGTAAAATTATTGAATGTCATGCAAAAAAGTTGTTGGAGTTCTGCTTCTAAGATAGATTTCGATTTTTAGACATAATTTGTCACAGTTTTTAATAGTACATGTGTACATAAATTGAAGAATGGATAAACTATATTTGGTTGTAAAAATGTGCAAATAGAAAATGATTGGACTTAGATAATTCAAAAAGAGTCCATTGGAGTTGAACAATTCCAAGATTAAAACAAGTGCAGTGTAGTCATACAAGTCCAAAGTAGGACCAAGATTTGGAATTCAACAAATGATTTTAATTAGAAGTGCTAGAAAAATATCAATAATAGAAAATAGCTTTTTGTCACTGTCTAGAATTGATCAATATCTTTCTTATAAGATGGAGCTTAAGGGAAAAAAAAAGATAATAAAATTTAAAAAAATCTCTCTTATAGGTTAAGCTCTTTTGTTTGTCATCATTTATTTGTTTTGTGATAAATTTTGTTGCAGATTTTAGAAGATTTGTAACAACTCTTGATACAAAGTCCCATTTTTAAAGCGCTAAACTTTTTAAATGTATGTATGTGTAGGCATTTCAAAGTAAACCAAGACTAAAACTTGAGGGTTCATATGAACCTATAGTCTCAAATTTTATGAACTAGTGTTCTCGAATGTGCATGATTTTAGCAAAATATCTTGAAATTGTATTTTTTAGGTGCAACAAACAAGAAAATCACAATGCTAAATTGGAATGCACAAGATATTGAGCAGTTTTGCCGCTCTTGGGAAAATTTAGTTTAGCAACCTTGCTATGTCAAGTCTATTTTTGGAGCAAATATATTCTTAAAATGTAAAACTTAGTCCAACCTACATTGTTGCTGATTGAATAAAAACACAGGCATTCAAAGTTATTATTGTAAAAAGTAGTTTCTTAGGGCCTTGTTACACTAGAGATGAGAATCCTTGAAGAGCAAAATTTTGGCCAATGACAACTACAGTTCTCAATTCTGTAGTTTTCACGGGCTGAAATTTGGTTCTCCATTGTTTCATTGTTTCTCCCCTCTAGTTAAAGAGGGCCTTGGATGTAATAGAAACTATAAAATTAAACCATTCTTCTCTTTCTTGTTTAATCAACCAACGTAATGTACAACACATGGAATTAATTCATTCCATGTCTAAATTGTGGGAATAGTCCACAGCATGACATCTGTAACACTTGAAAATAAAAACATATAGGGTCAATTGAAACGGCTGATCCGGAGCAGCCTTTGTAAAAGATTGTGTCGGAATATGTCCAGGGCCATTTGGACTTTGGAGCCAAAACTTTGTTACAATTTCAAACCCTCATTCAATCCAGTTTTTTTTTGTCTCTCTAGCCCATTTTCTTATATTTTTGATGCAAATACTCTTACCTCCATTTCATCAAATTGGCCATACAGAAAGATTGTTCTTAGACAAGTCAAGCATCACTTTGACAATTCAAGCATTACTTTGACAAAACATCACCTTGAAGTACTCTATTCATCATCAAGAATATGGGCTTCCAAGGTTTGACTAAAGATCACCTCAAAGTACCCGGGAGATTTTGAACTTCCTTGGTAAAAATTTTACACTTCTTATTTTCGATTGGCTTTTTTTAATGCATGCACCCAATATTGTCTACCTTAAAATCTAGCCAATTTTTACATGCTTGATTCAAATTCCAATCAACTTTTTTGGCATGTCATTTGGGTTGCTTTCTTTTGTTTTTTGGATCTCCCCGCTCATGCCTCAAAGCACTATATTCATCATCTAGAATATAGACTTTAGACCACTTATGAGGTAAAAGGAAAATGAAGTTGCAATGTTCTCGGGTTTAATTACGAGTGAGTTGATTTAATTTGCAAAGAAAACGTACTAGAAAAATACTAGTCTCAAATCTTTTGAAAAATCGCATGGTTTTTGTTTTTTGTTTTTTAATAGAAATAAGAATAATAGCAATATAAGAAATGAGTGTTTGTGTGGGTGTACCCATTTTTCACCAAACTAGACACAACAGTACTGCAAAACTTCTGACTAAAGTGTAGAGTATATTAACTTACTGCTTGACCCAAATGGACAGCTTTTTTGACTAGAGCAATAATGTTTGCAGCTCAAGAAATATCCATCATGGCTGGCTGTTTGCAAACAACAACAAATAGAAGAAGGTTCTAGAACAAAAGATATTTCGATAATTGGCACAAAAATATGTATGCTTTTCTCGTTCCCAACAGAATTTTTTACTGATATTTTTTATTTTTTATTTATTTCTCCACAAGTCATGCAATGAGTACAGTCTGTGCCAAAGTTTGGAGGGAATCGGCATTTTAGTATATTTTTGTCCAATTTGAATTACAAAAATACTAGTTGAAACTGTAAAAATCGGTTGAAATTTGAAACTACCTTATAAAAAAATTGGCCAAATTTTTCATAAAGGTTAATTATAGTATACAAGTGTAGGTAAGGTAGGCGCACCAAGGTGGAAATGAGGGTTTTGGAGTAGGTAAAACAATTGACCAACTTTGAAAAAATACTATAAGTTAGGAAGTGGAAACCAAAAATATTGGCATCAGTTTCAAGGTTCCCAAATTGCAAGCATCTTTTCACAAAGATTTTCAAAGTCTAAAATCACTGAAATTGTAGGAACTATGTGTAAGAGATGCTAAAAGCAAGGCTTGTTGGTTCTTGAATAGTGAGATGGGTACTCAAAACCATCATGCAAGTCACCCACAACCATCACTTTATCATCCATAAGTATCACTTAATTACCCATAACCATTTGATTTATATTTGTTAGTTCTTGACAATGTCAGATAACGCCCATGGGGACATGACGGGGATGGATGCGCCTACCTTACATGTATCTACTAGACCCTAAGTTATTTCAAGCTCAATTACAATTTTTTTGTTTTGTACCCACGTGCTCACACTTCTTCCAAGTTACCATAGTAACTTACAAATCCTCACATGCCATTTCCCTACCTTTTCTTCTCCCTTTCTTTCTCAATTTTCTTTTAATGCTTTTTCCTCCCCTCCCCTTTCTTTAAATTCCAAAAATTGAGAAACATACATACATTCAATGCTATAAAGAGTTTTAAACTTATAATGTTTTCAATTATTAAAATTGAAAATTTTCAATATTTTTTATAATTTCAATGAGTTTTTACAATTCCGATGACTCTTCACAATTCTAATTACTTTTTACAGCTCCATTGATTCTTCACCATCCATTTGGGTGCCTTTTCCTCTCCTATTGTCACTTTTAACCCACCCTTTAGGTGCCTTTTCCTCTCCTTCCCTCTTCTCTATCACATCTTGTGGTGCCCTTAAACAACCATAGGGCATAGTATATACGCTGACTTCTAATCATAATTTGCTACCAATAAGAAATTTTAATTTGGGATCTCAAGTAGCTCACTAGAATCACATTGATTTATTCTCCAACTTCTTTGTTGGTCTCAAATGCAGTAGAGGTGTGGATCCATTCCAAATACAAGAAAAATACCTTGTATTGTACTAGTTGCAAAGGGCCTTTCAGTTGTTTAAGGGTTAACCTCTAAAGGCCCAAGCCCATTTTTTTGAAAAAACACACAAATTTGCAATCTTTAGTCATTTGATCCCAAGAACAACAATTTTGTTAATTTTACAAATCTTACCATAGGTTCTTGCATTAGACATATGCAAGACAATGTAGTGAAGTTTTCATGGAGTTAAACCATACGGATTGAGAGATATAAGCATCTAAAGTTGGTACAAATAATTTTTTTGACCTCTTCCCCAAATATTCAAGTCCCTTTGATCGCATATTGTAAACAACTTTTGCACTATGGATGTAGGAGAGATTTTCCCAACATGCTCTATATCATGTTAGGCATATTTTCACAAGTTTTCAAAGCCAACAAAGACTTGGAATACTCCCTTCATGAGTTTGCATTGCAAGCACGTGTTGGAAAATCTCACTACACAAAGATTTTTGCAAACCAAATTTCCCGTAATTTTTGTTGATAGATTAAAGTTTCCAATAGTGGCTTTGGAGGTTTTGATTTTATTAAAACCCACAAAAAAAACCCCCAAAACTCTAATTGCTATTGCAATTCAAAAGTTAGTGTATCTATTAAATACAAAAATGAATTTATCTAATACACTACTACTTTCTTGACTGCTTTCAAAGTCTAGATTTCACAAATCTAACAAGGTCTTGCACTCACATTTATGTAAGAAGATGTGATGAATTTCTTGTGAGTTTTGATTGTACTAATTGAGAGACATGATCATCTGAAGTTAGCATATATATATATATATAAAATCTTTGCCCAAACTTTTAAGGTCCCTTTGATCGCATGTTGTGGACATTTTTTGCAACACAAGTATAGTAAAGATTTTTTCAACATGCTCTAAATCATGTTGGGCATATCTCCACAATAAGTTGAAACTCTTTGTACTTGTAAGCAAAGAGATCTTAGGAAAAAATCTACAAAAATGGATTGGAATTATCATTTGTCAAAAAACGCAAATAACACCCAAAGTTGACCATTGTTTGACATTTTGAGCCCAATGTTTGTTGGTTTATGGTGTCTTGCAATGTAGGACTTGCAGTGTGGGACATGGTGTGAGTGACCTCCTTGATTGTGCCAAAGGAATTTTACTCATAATCCATATTGGAGATTGGTTATTCACTTAACTACTAGTAGTAGAAAATTGTGTTGGAACCCACCTTTTTATATAAGGTAGTTCTTGTTGAGTTCCTTGTTTCCAATACAAAATTTTGCTTTGTATAGCAAAATTTTCCCTTGGAAACAAGGAACTCAACAAGAACTACCTTATATAAAAAGGTGGGTTCCAACACAATTTTCCACTAGTTGAAATTAACCAATTGTTGGGACCTTTAACCTCAAAGGACATAGCGTGCCGTTGTGACCAGCAAAATATGAGGTATTCTTTTTGTATTTGGACTAGATTCACACCTTTACTACATTTGAGATTAACAAAAAAGTAGGAGAATAGATCTAAGCCGTTCTAGTGAGCTACTTGAGATCCCAAATTAAAACTTCTTTTTGGTAGCAAATGCTAGTTGTACAATAGCATATATTCTATGCCCTATGGTCCTTTAAGGGTTAATGGAGACTTTTTTTAAGAAACAATAAGCACATTGTTGTCCCCCTTACATTGAAGAATATGAGGAGGGAAGATGCTACAATGGCCGTAATTTGTCAAAACTAACAAATTTTTGACAAAAAAAGAAAAACTTTGATGTTGTACCTTAGCTTCCACACATAGTTAAACCACCACAATGAAGCCCTACAACAAACAACCCTACTACCCTAGTTAAGTTTTCTTTTTGAATGTTGTGCACTTTTGTTAAAGAGCAAGCAAAGTGAAACAAATCATCAATTATGGTGCATGGAGCTTACAAACGCTTGCATAACATTTAGTAGCACTAGTAAAGGCTGCCCTCCCTCCAAGAGAATGGTGTGGAATATTCCACACCCTTCTTTAGCTATGGAGACACTTGGCTGAATTTGTCAGAGTTTATGAAAAGGAGGCTTAGTTCAGTGCGCACACGTCGAGGGGGCAAGATGTGTCAGAAAATTAAAATTATTTTTATTTTTATTATTATTATTATTATTATTTATCAAGATGAAGTTCACGGATGATACTTGAAGAGAGGAAAAGGCAACCTCTCTTCAGGCTACTGAATGTTATGTGCCACTATCATTAATTGAGAAGTTGTTGCCTTTGCTATAACTCAAAAAATGTCAGTTGTTTGAGGCGCAATCAAAGAATCACAAGTGTGGCGTGCATGCGTGCATTGTTTTGGAATTGAGAAAATGCAACAAAGTGCATGACTAGGGCAAGAGAATAAAAGTTGCCATGATGCATGAGGATATAACTTAACTATAAGATTAGGACAAGTTTTTATATATGTCTATCCACCATCTACTACTGTAGTCTATAAATGTTGGCCGGACCTGTGGCACTGCAACCACTACAATACAAGGTTTTATTCTTGTATTTGAAATAGATTTACACCTTTGTTACATTTGAGATCAGCAAGGAAGTTGGAGAATAGATCAAAACGGTTCTAGTGAGCTACTTGAGATCCCAAATTAAAATTTCTTATTGGTAGCAAATGCCAATTATACGATATTGCATATACTATGCGTCTATGCCCTATGGTCATTTAATGGTAAATAATTCAAAAATTACAATATGATGTTTACTTTTCTCTAAATCAAGGTGGTTTTATACTACAAGTCATAGCTAGTTTTTGGTGTTTGACACTTCTAATGCTAGATTTTCATTAATTGATTCTCTAAAAACATCCGCAAGGCTATTATACTTGGAGCCAAGGCTAGTCCAAATTTGCAAGACCTATTATGATATTTTAAAAACAAGACCAATTTTAATTCTAAAAATTGGATAGTTCAAAAATGATAAGACAATTCTTGAACCTAGAGTCAATGTTGATATTTTTTTAAATGATCATTTGAATAAAGGGGATTGATATGTCTACCATATCCCTTGAGCTATTCATTATTAAACCATCCCCGGGGTAGACTTTAGATTTCTACCATCAAATAGTTGAATTTGAGAGTTTGGAATTCAGATTTGGACTGAGAGACCTTGATTTTGACTAGAATCATAAAAGGGTTCTAATTGAACAACCAACTCAATGAAAAACTTATCTTTTTTTATAAACCCAAGTAAAAGTAATACTTTTCCCCCGAGCTAAGCTTTTTCATTGGGTGTTGATCAATTACAACCTTTTTTTATGGTTTTAGGCAAAATCAAGGTCTCTAAGTCCAAAGCTGAATTCCAAATTCTCAAATTCAACTATTTGATGGTAGAAATCTAAAATGTACCTTAGGAGTGTGGTAGAATAGCTCAAAGGGTGTGATAGACTTATCAATCCCCTTGAACAAAACATGTATTTTTGAGACAATCAACATTATAGGATTGAATAAAAATACCAACTACTCTACTTGGTCTTCTTTTATATCTCTTTTCTTTTGAAATTTCTGAAATTTACACTAGTATTTCTACTACTTTTGGCCTTAAGGCAAGGCCAAGGAAGAATAGGCGGCAATTCAAAGCTAGCCGGTTGAATTGACAACTTGGGGGGGTCACACCCTTTTACAATCTGTGATAATGGGGTAATTAAATGGGGGGGGGGTATTTAGATTTTTTAAGGTAATTTTTTCTTCCCTTTCTTTAGATAAAAAGCTAATTTAGTCTATTTTAGGGTATCCTATGCTTATTTCTAAATGGTTATATGACCTAATTTTTGAAACTCTATTTTTTTTACAAACACAAAAGTATCATAAGAAAAAATTATGTGTATACAATGGGTTTATAGAAGACTTTGGCCCTTACAAACATTTGAATTACAAAATAACACGTTTGAATGAGAAAATGTAGCAAAGAACATGAAGCTGAAGCAAATAACCAATCAGTCCCACACCACACACAATCTTATTCAAACAACCAATTAGAGTCCCCCACCACACAAAAGCTTAAGCAAAGAACCTATCACAATCCCACCTCACACACAAGCTTGCACGCTCCAGCCTAGCTATTGAAGTAATTTTGAACAAATTTCCCTCCATTCTTTTCAAAATTTGGACATAACATACGTAATTTTTCATTCAAACTTGTCAAATAATAATAATCAAACTCATCCTACCAAACACTTTCTAGAGGATCCTATGTTTCCTACCTTATTTTTTTTATGGAATTCTAAAATGAAGACATTATTTACCATCTTATTTTACATATAATGAAGTAATAGACATTTTTTTGATGCTATGGTATTTCTAACAAAAATATAAATTTATCTCCAATGAATAAAACTGACTCTAATTATCTCACGTAGTTTACTAAAAATTGGAGAGTCACCTCCAAAAAACATTGTTTGCAAATTTTAAACATATGCCACAAAACCGGTGTGCATTTTTTTTAAATAACGAAAGTTCCTTGATTACCCGGTTTAATATGGGAAGTGAACTGAAGGAAATCAACCGATCAAGTTCAAATATTTCCCTGATAATACCTCAAGGCCTATACAGTTTACACACTGTAATGGATACTTAACCCCTAATGCCCAAGCCCTTTTTTCTGTGAAAGTCACTGAAAATTGATACTTTTGGGAATAAGTAGAAAGGTAGGAATTTATATATATATATATAGAAATTAATGTCTTAGATTATGGGAGGTACTTGTGAGAATAAAACTAGCTTATTTTAAGTGTAGAGAAGGGAGATTGACATCTGAAGTGAAAAAAAAGTTTTTTTCTCTGTTGCCCAAAATGTTTAGAAGCCTTTGACCGCTCCTACATTAAAAAAATTGCTCTACACAAAGTTGGGGTTTATTTTTTCCATGTAGAAGACCAAGTAAGGTAAGTGTGGGAGAATTTTCAAATGAATTGGAGGTGTGAATCATGATTTGTAAAATTTTGCAATGCCATAAGGCCATGAATTTGCATGTACACTAGGCAAAACTGGAGGATTTATGTGAAATTCAGAATCTGAAATACTTTGATCCAAATGGTGAAAACCAAGGAATCTTAGTCTATTATATCTTGGAAAACAAAAAGTAAAAAACCAAATACATAAAGAGCTCAAAAAAGTAAAACACCAAATTTTACAAGGGACAAAAGGAATGGAGGTTTGGGAGTCCCATACCTACGTGCAAACTAAAACTTCTCATAACTTTCATCTCATTGATCAAAATTCAATGATTCAAAACTTCCTACAAATATGTAAGTCTAAAGAATCAATTTCAGTTTTTTATTTTAAAAGAATGAAAAAAAAAGGCGGCTACCTTCCCCCGTTTTTCAGAAATTCACACATAACTTCTTCAATACATGTCGGAATGAAGAAAAAATTAGATGCCCATGTAGATAGTTGAATTCCCCATTTTCCATGAAAGCTTCTGAAAATCACACAAAATAATTTAGTTATAAGTACATACCTGAAATCCTACATGTCCCCCAAGGGGACAATTGATCTTTAGGGGTGAAGGACCGTTGTTAAAACCATTTACGTTGAAACTTTAGTTAAAATAATCAAAAGTTTTCATAACCTTGACTCCTACTGTAAAGTGACCCTTAATAAAATAAAATAAACAAATACAAATTTTAGTTGAAAGGACCCACATCTGTGAATTAAGTACTGTACTGTACAATACCAATAAATGACCGGTGTTTCTTCAGACTTTCAATTGCCAGATTGCCACGTCAATCACACCAATCTCCATCTCTGGAGTCAGGACAGTAGCCTTAATTCTGTTCTACACTTGGCCTTGCAATCAAAGCCAGCTTTTGGAGATGGAGACATTCATAATTGAGGGGAGTGTTTGTTTGGGGAGAAATTTGAACTCCACCAACTAAAATGAGGCATTTCTCATTTCAACCAAATTTTTAGAGGCCTGCACCAAACCACTCTTTGTGCCAAAATGGAGCTAGTTGTAGTCAATTTTGACAAATTTAAGCCACTGTAGGCTGGTCCCTCTACTAATTACCCAATAGCATGTGAACAGCGAAGGGTTAGCTATTCCAAGAAATTAGGCTAAAGTTTCATCCAAATTAGTTCAGGTTTCAATTTTTTTTTTTTTTTTTCAATTTCAACCATTTTTTTTCCCTAATTCAACCAGTTTTTTTCGCAATTTCAACCAGCTGACGCCTCTTCTCGGACCTTGCTTGGGACCTCAACTTCAATACAAACCCAATTTTCATGGCTCAGTTTATTACCCAAACGGGTTTGTGGGGCTAGAGTGGAAAAACTCTATTTTTTCACCCTCGAGGAAATGTAAGAGATCAATAATTTACCTTCATGGGATTGAATTTGAGAAATTTGAATTTACATTTGGATATAGATACCTTCCTTTTGTCTAGAACCAAGAGAATAAAAGTGATCAACTCCAAAATAGAGGTAAATTATTACATTTACTCTTGTTTGTAAAAGAAATTGAGATTTTCCACCGAGGCCTCACAACACATATGTGTAGTACACCAAGCCAATTTTCATGGACGGGGTGAATCGACCCCTCATAGCCCCATGCCTAGATGAATGGGGCTAAGGGCTTTGTTGATTGCATATTCATGTTTTTTTTCAATAAAAATGAAAAATCTTTACTTTTCTACTATCAAGGATAAAGGCAAAAAAAATGCTCCATATTTTGGAGTTGATCAATTTTATCCCTTCTTGGGTTCACAAACTAAGTGAGGGTCTCTAAATTCAAATGTGAATTCAAAATTTCCAAATTCAATGTTGTGATGGTAAATTCCTAAAATCTTACAATTTTTGGAATGTGAAAAAGATATATTTTCATTTAGGTCCTAAAAACTCATTAAAAATAAAAGAAAACCCCTCAGTCCCATTCATCCACACTAGGAGCAATGGGAACCCCTATTAGTTTTCATCTATATCTACATATCACAAAGCATGCAAAGAGGTTTGTGTTTTACCATGCAACCTATACGATAGGAGGCTTGAACTCCGTTAGGGTACTAATACTGCTCACCTCCCCAAATGAACTCCATTGGTACATGTCCTTATTCATAACCTTTTAGAAATGTACAGTGGGCGTGTATTTGAGGAAGTGATCCATTTTAGAGCCTTATGACCTTTCCACTTCAAAATTTCATAACTAATTCCACATTGCTCTAAAAAATAAAAAATAATTGGAGTTAGATGTCAATCTCACTTGTCTTTCAAGGAAAATTTATTGAAAAATATTTCAAGAAGTTTCACCTCCCCAAAATTCAATTTTAGCTCACAAAAAGCGGCTTCATAAATACTGTATATAAAATGGTGGTTATAAGTATGTTGGAAATGTTGAATAATTTCAATGTTGCAATATTGGCCCTTATTGCAGATTTTGTGATTTTAAAATAACACAAAAATAGTATTATAAGCTCCTTTTGCTTTTATCTTTAAAAAAAAGCAAGAAGAGAACAAAACATCCAACCATTGATCTGATTGGTTGAGAGAAAGTGTCGTGGTAGGACTGAGAAAGTGTCGTGGTAGGACTTCTAATGACCCATTATACTTTATTATTAATAACCACATGAGTCATGAAGTTGCTCATTATGATTGGTTGGGAGAGAGTGTCATGGTGCAACTTCTGGTGACTAGTTTGTCTTTTAAACTAAGGACCAATAGGGAAGAGAGGAATACATGTGTAAAGTGGTTTACATTGATGATTTATTTTGAGACGATTGTGAGTTGACTAATCACTCATATATTAAAATTTCAAATTCACAAAATTTTGTGATAAGATTGATAAAGCAAAATGATACTCATGTTACCTCCATTGGTACAGTCACTCATGTATTGAATTTTTAAATTAACCATATTTTGTGATAAGATTGGTACCACAAAATTTTCTTACTGCATGGATACTCCTGTCGCCTCCATTGGTACAATGGGTACCGAAACTAGTAAATAAATAAATGAATGAATGGGAAGGACAAAGAGAAAGCGAGGGTTTGGTTGACAAGAGCCAGAGTGCATGCATCCATCTGGGCCAGCTTGTCTCGTGGCACCAAAAAAAAAAAGGCTGACCCAATTCAAGTGACACAATTCTCTGCCAATTTTCTGCAATTCTGGAGGATTGCAGCAGCAGTCCTGCCTACCCTGTCAGGCCTTCTTTGCAGCAGAACCAGGACTTTGGTTCTATGGTCAGACTGAGGTCAGTCCTGATTTACTGCAAAAAATTTAGAAGGTTCACAAGTTTCTATTGGGGGCGCTGTGCGGGGAGATTCAAAAAACAGTAGAAAACCAGCCAAATGAAATGTAAAAAAAAAAACAAATTGAAATTTGAATAAACAAGATAAAATTCGGTTAGATTTTAAAATACTAATTGTTTTTACCCCTAAAGGCCCAAGGGGGTGTTTAACCAGAAACTGTTAAAATTTGTGTTTTTTCAATATGTTGATGTGAATTTTAATTTGAAAATTATTATTGAAACTTTAATTGTACAAATTTGTAGTAAAATATTTTAGTATTGAGTGCAAAAAAATTCAGCCCATTTGACCTCACAGATGGAAAGATTACTGCATTCAAAATTTATATATAAATATTTTTATCCCTACCCAAATGGGTCAGCAGACTTTGAGCCTCCTTGGAATCAAATATTTGGTCAGCGTGCATTAAAGTTTTTTTTTTTTCCACTGATATCTAAATCTTGTTAGGTACACCCATGAAAAGTTTCATGAGCAAATTATGATTCTAGTTTACTCTAAATTGCCTTATAGTATAAGGAGGTTAAGTGAATTGACAATACATTAGTCATTCTTTCATGATTTCTTGTGCAGTGAGGACATCTTTTATTTGAAATTTGAATGGTGAAAAGTTAGAGACAAACATTTGGAATGTTTGAAAAAAAATTCAAGAGCTTTGGGTTTATAGATTGAAAGGTAACTGGCTCTAAAGTTAAAGGAAAACATTTTTCTTGAAATTGCCCAAACACAGTTAACAAAGTTTGACTCTCTTTAGAATGTGACATGAGACCTCAATTTTTTTAATTTTTTTGAAAATTGTACACCAAGTCTATTTAATTACATACTTGCCAAATTTCAAAAGTTGATGAGAGTTTTAGCATAAGATTCTCAAAAGATGCCCAAACAGTCCAAGTTGCTCAAATTCTTTTGGGTAGCATAACTTTTGAACTAAGCATTTGATTGGGGAAAAAATGACATTTCCACTTGGGGGATACATATTTGCACCTTGTGTAACAATTTTGAGAACATCCAATAAAAATTAACTCTTTATGACCCTACCCGAGTTCTCAAGTGATTGTTGAACAAACACTTGGACCTTTTAGGAGTTAATACAAGTGTATAGGCAATATTTGATGCATGTACAAAGAAATTGGTTCAAATTGAGAAATGTAGGATTTTTACCAAGGAAGCTCAAAATCTCCCATGATAGTGGTTGGGGGTGTCCTAGGGTAGTATCTTGCGGGGGAGGTGGGGGGTGTGTATTGCTGAGCGTAAAGGAAAGAATAGCTCTTTCTTTTGTATGTACGATGTGAGCTTGGTGTACTGCACATGCATGTTTGTAGAACCAAGATAGATAATTGCAACTTTCTTTACAAACCAAGATAAGTAGTAATTTGTCCCCTATTTTGGAATAGGTCAGTTTTATTCTCTTCCATGATTCTACATAAAACCAGATTTTTAAATTGAAGTGTGAATTTCAATATCCCAAAACCAAATGATAAAAATTTGAACTTGTACATTTTCTGGCAAGTGAAAAATTAGAGCTTTTCCACCCTGGACCCTGGGCCCTGGCCCCACATAAGTGTGACGTCACTCCAGAGCCGCCCTCCCTACAAATTATTGTCCTCTCCAAAGTGGTAGAACTCGTGAGAGCTCCGCTTTCTGGCCAACTCCCTCCGTTTCGCTGGCTGGTATTTTTTAGCAACTGTAGAATGTAGACATATCGACAAACAAAAGCTTCCGGAAAATCCTAGTTCTGAGATAGTTCTGAGAAAGTTGCCAACTCTGCCAAAAATTATTGGATTTTTGAACAACTTATTAGATTTTTGAACAGCTTATTGAAGGCTCATTTGCAACAAGATTTTTTGGGGGCACTGTAGATGAACATGAAGAAACCTCCGTACCCTTCTCTCAGGTATGGAGATTTTTTCAAGGGAGGCAGGTGCATTGGACAAAATCGGATAAGGCAACTTCAAATCTAATTGCAAAAAGTAAAAAAAGGAATCCTGATTTGCATTAGCACATCTGATGTGTCTATGTGAAGGAACATTTGTTTTTTTCCTTGATATACATTTTCACAAACATTTTCTAAGGTAGGAACACCCATAAGTGCTAGTGTTCCCATAACTGTCATCTCTAAAATTTTGAAAATTTTGTAACAGTAAATAGATGTAATGACAAGGATGTACAACATGTGAACATGAAACCTTTGTGTTGGTTATGGGTACAATGGCAATGTGCTCTTTAAAAATTCACAACTTATTTTCACAGTATCCAAATAAATAATACATTCAAAAGTGCAAACTCATTATATTTCTGTTGCTAACAAGATCCTATAATTTACTAGATGTTTATTAAAAGTCATCATGTTCAAACCCTTAAACTAACGCTTATGGGTGTTCCTACCTTAGATGCGTTTGAGGAACATGTGGAAGAACGCGTCAAGCAAATGCATTTTTCCAAATGACATGCTTCCCCACTCCAAACAATGAATGAAGTAATTCCACGGAATCCCTAAAGATGGGAGTAATCACGCGGGACATTTTTTGGTGGAGAGATTCTAAAACTTTCATGTGCTTTTGTAAATACACTTGTTTTTTTTTTAATTCATATTATTCCTTAGAAGCTTCTTGTTATTGTGAATGAAAATTTGGAAAATATAATTTGGAAAATACATTTTCAGTAGTAACAACAACAACCAAATCCAATAGTTTATGGACCAGTGGAAATGGGGCATGAGCACAACTCTAGTTTTATGGACTTCCATGCTAGTCCAGAATTTGGAAAATGAATAAAAAAACAAAAAAGCTTGCAATCTACACTGATTAATTGCTTCTAAGGGTTGTTTTACACTAGAGCCAAGGCCATGAAAACCTGGGGTAATTCAAACCAAAACTTCAACCCAAATGGTCTCAAAGGACGGCCCCAAGTGCCCACTATAATATGAGTATAGTGGGGGTTAACTCTCTTGTATGTAAAAGCTTGAAGCTAAAAAGTTGAGGCTGCTAGAGCAAACTTTGAATATTTCAAGAAAAAGGGATAAAAAAAAAAGAATTAAGGAAAGTTCTTGATAATTTTACTCCATCCCATAGTGTTGAGTATCTCAAAAGATTGTATTTTATTGAATGATCACATTTTGATAAATTGGACAATGGCTCCAAGGTCAAGAGTTGGCTTCACATTTTTGGAAGACCCAATTTCCAAAGTTGGGACTATGTCAAGTCTCGTTGTTTCACTAATAGAAAAGCCTGTCCTAAACAACTAATTCACAACAACTGCAAGTGCCCTAAACAATTGTAATTGAGTCATTGTGAGTCATTGTATAGTTGTTTAAGACATTTGTAATTGTTGTGAACCATTAGTTTAGGACATGTTCTTTTACTAATTTTTAAATATTAAAATATACATTGAAAAATTAGTCTTGACTTCTAGCGTAAAGACCTTGAGGCCATTTTCAAGATATTGGCCAATTGGATGCCAATATTGGGAGTGGGTAATGTAAAGTTGTCATAAGGACTGCTTCACACTATGGCCGACCAAGTCGAGAGGCCATGGGATTGAGTGGCCAAACTTTGTTGAGAGGCCAAAGAAATGAGCTGAAAATAGGCAATAAAATATTGTTTTTGACACCTTTGGCCACCCTTAGTGTGAAGCCTCCAAATGCCAAGTCTGAATGCCAAACTCTTGGCAATGAACATCCACAACCTCTCAACTTGAATGCCCATAATGTGAAGTCTCCAAAGGCCAAACCCAAAGTCCAAAGTCAAAACGTTTATTAGACCTTTTGAATACAATGGCCAAGATCTTGTCAACTTTTGATTATTTTATGAAAAAAATTTAACAGCCTATATTTTATGAAAAAATATTAACAACCTATCAAGCGTAGGTTGGGTCTCCATTTTTGTTTGACCCAAACTTTTCTTGAGAAACTATAGTTTTGAATGAAAGAGTGATGCCATGCAGGGGTGAGGGACTTTGGACTTTAGCCTACAGTGTGAAGGGTGAAGATGCCCAAACTATTGATTTTTTTCATTATGATCGGTAGAAATGGACGGCCTCCTGACCTTTGGGCAAAGTGTGAACTGTGAAGTGACCCTAAGTTTCCAAATCCTGAACCAGCATGGAGTTTGTTGACCCTGAGTTTTTTTATTGAAGAGGATCATTGAATCATGAAAGAAGTCAAAGGTTGAAGTTGTGGAAATGGACCACCCGGTCATATAGAACTTATCACAGCAGTCTCCGGACGCTCCGGTTTTTTCCCCGAAAGGAGTTTTTCATACAAGTCTAAGCACGGGGTTTGAAAATAGCAGCATTCCGAATACAAAAACACACCTGAAAATTCATGAACATGTGTTAACATTGTAAACTTTGCTTTTATATGAATATATTTTTTGAATAAATTGACATTGGGCAGGCGGCTAATCAGATGGTACGGACGGAATGCCTGGTGTCTAGTAAGCTTATGACAACCTATGAAAAAAGCATGGGATAGAGATTTTGGATCAGCTTTTTAATTTTCTTTGAAATCCGATTTCAAGGTTTGATTGATTTGGGGGTTTTTTTGTCTGAGTTGTGGAGAAACTCTGGTACTGGGAAGAGGATTTAGTACTTTTGCTTTGGGGGATTTTGTGTAAGAAATCTCGCAGATCATCAGATATTTCTCCCAAAAGGTGTGCGCCATTTGGAGACTGGCAAGCTCTGTAAGTTTGAGACAAAAAAAAACGGAACGTGCCAGAGACAGCTGCCCATGAAGTTCAGAAATGGACCTTGTATGGGAGGAGGCTTTTGCATTAACACCTCAACTTCTAAGAGCATCTCTTGCCACATGCTTTGTCAAGCCAGGTCAAATTATTTTTCAAGGGGACAATGGCATGGATATGCATGAAGTGGTAACTCATAAGGTATGGCTTGAAATTCTCCTATAATTAGGAAGGGTTCAACGTTGGCACTTTTGCCAGAAAGTGCTACAATGATACACCTAGCTAGGGAGTTACGCCATGACAATTTGTAATTTTCATGTGTGAGAATAGTGCTATTGTTCAATGTCTAATTATAGTATAGCCATATCTTCTATATATATAAAAGAATCCCAAGCTCCTATTTTGGATGAAAAGTAAAATAGAGTAGATTAAAAATAAAGTATGACAAATCATTGCAAGTTACACCACTCATTGCAAGTTACACCATGGATGACAAGTTACACCACTACATTCTCTTTTATCCGCTTCACTAAATGTTAAAAACAGGTCACTAGCAGTTGCACCACAACTTTTTCTTAGCCAAAAGAGGGCATGGGGATAGGGGGCACGGGAATAGGGGGTCACAAGGATAAGAGAAATGGGGATATGGAGGCATAGGTATAGGGGACACAAGGATAGGGGGGCACAAAGATAGGGGCACAAGGATAGGAGGCAAAAGTATAGGAGGGCATAGAGATAAGATTACTATTGCAACAATTTGTTTATTGCAAGGATATTTTTGTTGCATCTATTGGTACAACGAGTACGTAAACTAGTATCTATCCAATAATTGAATATCAGGCAATTGCACTCAACATTTCCGTACATGAAGAGGACAATTCTGAAATGTCCATCTTCAGTTCCACTTAAAAATAGAGGAGAGTTCAAGTTTAACTAAAGCTACAAATGGAATGAAGTAAAATTTGAGGGCATGATAATAGGGGGCACACGGATAGAGGGACATATGGATAGGGCGCACAAAAATAGGAGGGGCCCCAAAGATAGGGGTGGGGGGCATAATCCCATTGGTACAATGGGTGTTTAAACTAGTATGTAATATTTGGTCAATGCACTAAAAAAAACTAGCTAAAATTGAGAAATGTAAGATTTCTATCAAGGAAACTCAAAATCCCCTTGAACACCAATAGATACCTTACTAAAAAAAAAACCAAAGTGCTACTCAAACAATGCCTCTTCTAGCACAATTGCTTTTATTTATTGAGCTTTTATACTTTTTGTTGCAAATAATAGGTCAAAGAATTTTTTGCAAAGGTGGGTAATTGCAAGAAACAATTTTGTTGTATTTTGGTGAAATTTGACCATTAGGGGCTGGTTGTCCTTTGGGGTGCAATGACCACTTTCCACCGCAAAGGCAAAGTGACATTTTGCAAAGTTCCAAAAGACCATGTTGAGTAATTGGTGAAATTTGGAAGTTGCATAAACTACAACCATTTTGTGCAACAATAACCACAATTGTATTCATCAACATTAGACTTGAATTTTTTTTTTTATTACATAAATTATGATGAAGACAAAGGTAGTCCCCGTGAAGTACATAGAGAACTACTTGCACTATTAAAGTGCAATAAGGTAGTAGCACCCATAACCGTCAAATTAAGAAATTTGAACATGCTAATTATTAATAAACACCTAGCAAATTATAGGATCCTATTAGCAAAAGAGAAATGATGATTTTGTACTTTTGAACATATTATTTGGTTAATGTGAGAATAAGCTACAAAATTTTAAAGAGCCAACTCCAATAGCACCTGATACCAACACTAAAGTTTCATGTTCACATGTTTTACATCCCCATAGTTACATCTATTCACTTCCATAGATTTCCAAGATTTTAGAGGTGATGGTTATGGGTATAGTGATGGTTATGGGTGTTGCTACCTTATCATAAAAAACAAATCAATATTAGGTATGAGGGAGGGTTCTAATTGAGTACTAAATAGAAGAGACACTCAAACAAGAAAACCTAAAATATTGAAAAAAACTTACAAACTAGTAATACTAGAAAATGTATCAACACGTGAAGTCAAACTCAGACCAGCATTTCTTGCAACCGTCTACAAATGACTCTACAGTGCCCCTTTTCATTAGGGCGAGACTTACCCGCACCGCCGCAGCCGTGTGACTTTCACGTCATTCACTGTTTTTAATTCACGTTCCCATCACCGTGGTGACTTCAAGTCCTGTCGTTGAAATTTCATGTTTGAGTACCGAGTCTTCAAATGCAACCTTTTGTACAAAATATCCTCTACCAGAATTTCCGAACTACAATAAAAATGGAATTACACTAGTAACCATTGGCAAGGAATGTAGGAAGCAGTCCAGTACTCACAGGAAGTACTACGGAATCATTTCGTGTGAAAGACGCAGAACTGCAGTAGCATGATTAAATTCCGGACTGCAATAGCTATTATGTACTGGGTAGTTCAGTCAGTCCTCACTGCATGAATCAAAACCTGGGTGGTCTGGGGGCCTTCGTCAGGACAGGTCCCAGAACCGTGTGTCACCTACTACCACCACATCAACGCATATGGCAACTAAGAACTTCTGAAGAAGACTCAAGTCAACCTTGGCAAGGAGAACCACCAGCTTGACCAGCTTGGTCACCTGCTTGGATCAGTCCAAATTTCGCTACAGAAACTCCTGACCAGTGCCATTGTTCCGTCGTTTTCTCTCCGGTCTTCTCCCCAGACCGGAACCCAAAAGTGGTCCATGGCTCGTGTTGTAATTAAACTCGGGAGAAGCTCGCAATTGCTAGTTCAATAGTTGAGATATATCTTTGCCTCCCCACCTATATAAACACATGTAGGAAGTCATGGACAAGCTTAACATGAAAGCGACCTTCTGCGTAAGCGAACTGTAACCGTCCTCAAAACTAGTTGTGACGCTTTGATAGCAAACTGCACATGGGTCTGGGTTACAAACAAAGCTGAGTTCATAATTAGACTATTATTCTGAGTTTGATAGAGCTGACGCAGCGCTTGAAATTTAGATGTTCCTTCTTGTACTACATGCAGGCAACACCTGTGAAGAGAGTGTCAGCTTATTTCATATGGTTGAAATTTATCTAACCTTCTGTTAATATCCAATTTGGTGCAGTCCAGTGCCGCATGGCGCTTGGAAACAGCATAGAAGTCGAGAGCCCTCCATTTCTCAATTCTGAGATGAAGAACAGCTCTTCAAGCAGTTGAAGAGCAGATTTTGTTTCAATTGATTGATCGGTGTGAGAAGCTATGGCATTCTATAGTCCTGCCTGCGGAATACTACCTTTCATCAAAAGAGAGGTACGTGTGCGCAATCCCCAAGCAACTGAAGGTGGTCCATTACTGAGCTTAAGTATACCATTCAGTTTGGACTCGCTCTCCTTGGTCTGCATTGTTGCTTGTCTGGCAATTTGATCTTTGTTGATGCGGATGACTGAACATGGGCCTTCCAGGAGCAGGATGGCGGAAGCGTTGAAGGTGAATACAATGAAGCTCCTGTTAGCAAAACCACGGAGGGTGTCAATTCGACTGTAGGTGATGGATCCGTTGATCTGAAAGGAAGGCCTGTTTCCAAGGTCAACACTGGCGGTTGGAAAATTGCATCACTAATTTTTGGTAAAGCGCCACCACCATCTCCTACCCTGCTCCGTGTTCATTATTGACAATCAGCAGAATCAAAGAACTGCTCTCCATATCCGAGCTTGTCTTGCTAGCAACCCATAAATTCTGCAACCACTGACTTCAGGTTATCGTGTGGTGGCAGGAGCTGTGATGTTTGAGTGTATAGCGAGTGTTGGAATAGCCTTTACTCTTTTCTCATACTTGTCAGGACCTATGCACTTGCCCCAAACGAGAGCTTCCATCCACACCAACATTTACTGGGGCACTTCGTTTCTCACGCCGCTCCTCGGTGGCTTCATCTCCGATGCCTACTTGGGGCGCTTCTGGACTTCCCTCATTGCTGCCATCATTGAATTGCTGGTATGCGCTGATAACCATTGTCTCTTGCCGTGTATCCATAGCGTCCGTTGAACCATGAGGAGTCCAATGATTGCTCACATGTGTGTTTTGGTGCACCTGATGCCAGGGACTGACTTTGCTGATAATTTCAACGAGAGTAGGGGGCCTGGAGCCTACCTGCCCAGCAAACGACCTTTCCTGCCCCTCGTTGGAGAAGTCGGGAAGGTTCATATTCCTCATATTCGCCCTGTATCTGATTGCTCTAGGCACAGGATGTCTACGACCATGCCTAGCAACTCTCGGTGCGGATCAATTCGACATAGAAGATGCGAAGGAGAAGAAACAAATCAGAAGTTACTTCAATTGGTTCTTCTTCTTCATGAGCGTGGGCGCCATAGTCGCAATGATGGTGGTCGTCTACGTCGTTCAGAGCGTTTCTTGGTTCTGGGGCTTCACCATCATGGGGATTGCAATGCTTTTGTCCATCGCCTGCCTGGTTGCCGGGGCGGGACACTACCGGTACAAGAAGCCGCAGGGCAGTCCACTCACGCGAATCGCACAGGTGATCGTTGCGGCAGCCAGGAAGAAAAACATACCTCCGCCGTCAGACAGCGCCATGCTCTTCGAGGTTCACGACCACGAGAACAGCGCGGCATCAACAATGGAGCCAACGTTGAAAAGATTCAATTCCAGCAAAGGCGAGGTACTGGGAGAGCCGACGCTAAAACGATTCTACTCTCTGCCACATACCAAAGGGTTAGGGTTTCTGGACAAAGCAGCCATTGTTACCAGTACAGACACAGGAGCGCAATCCACTACCCCGGTCAATCCATGGCGCCTCTGCACCATCACGCAAGTGGAAGAACTGAAGACCATGTTGCGGTGCTTACCGATCGCCTTCATCGCATCTTTCCTCTACATCGTGGTGGCACAAATCCAAACCTGGGCCGTTGCAGAGGGCTACACCATGAAGCGCACCATCGGTAGCTTCGAATTCCCTCCACCTTCGCTCTCCGCCATCTCTGTCGCCTTCGTGCTTGTCGAGATTATACTCTACGACCGATGGTTCGTCCCGTTCATGCGCAAGTACACCAACCATAGCCACGGCATCACGCACCTTCAGAGAATCGGAATCGGCCTGGTGCAGTCCATACTAGCTATGGCATACGGTGCAATCATTGAAACTGCAAGACTGCGATCAGCAAGAGACCATAACCTGACGAACAACCCCATGGCCGTCGTGCCAATCAGCATTTTCTGGCTGCTCCCTATGTGGATCCTCGCCTCGAGTTCCGAGCTCTTCGTCTACGTCGGCTGTTTCGAGTTCTTCTGGCAAGAAATGCCCGTCGAGATGCGGAGCTTGGGAGGCGGCCTCTCGCTTCTCACCATCGCCCTCGGATTCTACCAAAGCGGCGGCCTCCTCGCACTCACCAACCTCATCACCAAGAGCAACAATGGCGGCTGGCTCGCCAACGCCAACTTGAACAAGAACCACCTGAACTATTTCTACATCCTCCTCATGGTGCTCAGCATCTTGAACTTCTTCGCCTTCTTCATGACCACCAAATGGTACAACTACGTCAAATTCATCGACGCCAAATCCTCTCAATCCCCGGCACTCGGTCGAGCAGCAGACACCGCCACATCTCCAGTCCCCGCCATCTTCCAAAGGTCCGAAAGCACGGTACCTCTCAAACATCCGCTGGAAGAAGCGCCAAACGGTGAAGAGTTCAAAAATCAGGGCGCGCGCGGGATCGAGGGCGAATTCAAACGCAATGGCGGGCGCGGGAACGGTTTTCAGGCAGGTGAGGGAGGCGGCCCGGTAACCGTGGATGGTAACCCCGATTCCTTGCCACGATCGGAGAGCCGAACACCGCTTCGGTCCACCAACAACTCTCCCGAGATGAGATTCTCTTCACAAACTCCACCGCCACGCTCACCTCTTTCCATCTTCTCGCACGTCTTCTCGCCTCGTCACGACGTACTCCCTGTAGCCGCACCACAGAGCGACAATGCAAATACTTCTTCGCCTCGGTTCATCAAGCTGGATAGGTCGAGATCCACCAGGGCGCAGTCCAAGTGATCGCCAGCTTGTAAGCCACACACATGATATTGTACTGTACATCTAAATGTTTTGAAACATTAGAGAAATGAAAAATTAATGGATACACATGATTTGAAAAGCTGATCGAATAACTTTTCATCATCTCGTAACAAAATGATTTGAGTGAGAGAGAATGAATACAGCAAGAGTCTCATAGGAGTAACTTACATGTGCTGTAGAAGTCCCGTGACTTTTCACTACGTTCCAGCAGATTTCTAATGTACATTACTTTATCCAATATACATAGCGCTGTTAGTATTTATCACCATTTGGACTTTGAGTTTTGAAAATAAACAAAATACTGAACTTTCAATTCACTGAAGTAGGGTCCGGGAAATATTTGAGATTTTTCAGTAGATTTCCTTCAATTCTTGTATTGAACCGGTTTATAAAGGAGCTCTTTTGGTTAGTGCCTCTTTAAGATAAAGTTTTATAAGAAGAAATGCTTAGCTAAGATGAAGGAGATGATTGTCCCTAGCGGTTGGGGAGCTACAAAAGATGTGTTTGGTTACAATGAATATTTTCCTTACACGAAATGAATATGTTGTTTGAATATCTTCATCTTATCAATGAACCACTATATAAGTACTTTTTTAAAGATTTTTGACCGATTTTTAGCCGCAGTTTATAAATTGCGGACAATTTTTTCTTATTTCAATCGGCTAGCATTGAACTAGCGGTCGGTTCTTCACGGACCTTGCTCTGAATTATCAAATTTACAAGAGCAAAGTATCCTACCAGGGGTTTATGTATGCAGACGACTCATCACTAGTGAAGAATCAATAGTACATGATCGGTAACATAACGCAGTACAGAAATTGGATTACAACTTGTTTGATACAGAGTTGGATACGATATCACGAAACGGCATTTCACAACTTCCATCGCTAATTTACAACCTGCGTAAGATTGTATGCTTTCCTACAGTTGGCACCTACCTCACTGTGACCTCCAAAAACATACCTACCTATCTATGTTACAACGGATGCTCACTGGTTTCATTTGTAGTCAGAACGTCTCTCCTTGCTGATTCTCGAATCCAAACTTAGGCAGCTTGTTCTTGAGCGTACATCAACTTGTCGCGCTTGGTATTTCATCGTCACATGTCAAGGTCTTGTAAAAATCGAGGGTATGTGAGATACTGAAAGTCCAATCTACAATTGAAGTAGAGATGTTCTAATGATTGGAATGCTAACAGCTAGTGTGGAAACCGTTCCCATTAAAATGTAAGCCACCAGACAGATTGGCATGAGGTCTGAATCTCCAGAAGCCACGGCTGCAGATCCAAATCCGTGTGCGCTGGTAGACATTCCAGAACAAAGCGTTAGTACTAACAACTTTCTACTCTCAATCATCGCGGTATTGTTCAATGCCATATTCATTAAATTGGGAAAACCAGATTCCCAAGTTGTACTTCACCTTAAACCCAGCGTTTCTCTTTTAAACCGTTTAAATGCTAGATTCGAAGATATCAGATTTGGTCTGAGCCACTAAGATTTCCTCGGAAATTCCTCCTCTCAGGTAAGAGCACATGTACCCAAAAAAATGCTACTGAAACCTAGAGCTCGGTTTAAGGTGATCACCTTAAATCTAGTTTATTCCTCAAATGGGCGTTTCTTCCCAAATTAACGAATATGGCGTTTCATGACTTTGGGAAAAGAGCTAGCGCAATGGAGAACTTCAAACAAAAATTTCAGCAGGGATCATTTGTGAAGTATTTTGGGAAGTAAATATTGCGCATTGATCAAAGGTATGTTTAATCATCACGCAAGTCATCATTGTTTGAAAAAGAAGGTTTTTGGACGTAGTATATCGGCATGAAACTCACCTGCATGCTGTTGCAAGGGCGCGAACAATGCCACCTTTAATCTTCAAGGCCGAAAGCACTCTCAACGTCAAGTTCGCCCCCAGTATCCCTGTAACGACGGCCGCAGTTGCAGCGATCGACTCATCCCCTGCAACAGTTCATATTTATCAAATTTATTTCTCATATATATGCACAGTGCTAATTCCCAATTTGATTTAAATTTGAGGAAAATTTCATGGATACCCCTGAAGTTTGCAAAATATTTTCATAGATACCCCTGCTTTTTCAGAAATATCACAAATACCTTTGTACCAAAAAATTGAGATGTTTGTTTTGTTGTGCATGCCACTTCCATTCTTCCTTTGTGCGCACGCATGACAAGAAAGTAGTAGTGTGCGTACAAAGGGAGAAGGAAGTGGCATGCACAACAAAACAAACATCTAAATTTTTTGGTCCAAGGGTACTTGTGATATTTCTGAAAAAGCCGGGGTATCTATGAAAATATTGCAAACTTCAGGGGCATCCATGAAATTTCCCCTTTAACTTTACAGGTGGGAGCAATGAGGAGTTGGAAATAAACCTCCAATCGCGGTTGTGGTGGGAATTGCGAATGCCAATGTGGTGCTTCGTGCTGCCACTGAGCGTGTGAGAAATTCGTGAAGACCTAGTGCACGTCCACCAATTATTGTAACAAGGATAGAGAAAATGGCCGCAAGAGGCACAACTGCTCCAAACTCAGTAGCATGATGTTTAATAATCTGCAGCAACAAAATGAATTAGAATCGTCAGCAGTGATCTCAAATATAATTTTCACTTTTAGCTCAAATGGCTAAAAATACTGCTACAAAGCTAAAATTCCCAAATTCAACACTATGAAGCTCACAAGTATTTTAGCTGCATGAAAATTTTGGTAACAATCCTGCGAAATTTAGCCAGTTTAAGGATCGCTGAATTCGTCAGTGACTTAGCAAACGTAGTATTCTGTAGAACGATGCATTTTTGGAATGCCATCCAAAGAAATGAAATCTAAATGAGATTCTTAAAAATGAATGGTCTCCGTGCTTACAGAGCGCTGACGAAAGAGGGTGAAAGCGTATGTCAGGGTCAGTGGGCCTAACAATGCCATCAAGAGGTCTCCACCTCCTGGGGTTTCCATGTTTTTGGTCACGAACAGTCCTGAAAAGAATGCAAAGAAAACAACAAAATTATTTTCTGTAGGCATTACAGAAGTAAAGGCATGCTATACTCTTTCATGTGCCAAACTGTTGATTCAGAAGACTCTTATCCAAAATAAAAGAATTATAACAGCTTCAGAGACTTCAAGAGACGATGATTCAAGAGGCTTACCTAGCATGTTTTCGAAGCTGCGATTTGTCATTGCTCCAGCAATAAAAGTGATCACATTAACAAAAACGGCTGCAGTGATAACAGGGTGTATTATCTTCTTTACAGGCTTGGGAACCCTGCACACGAACGAGCGAGTAAGCAATTCTGCTCGACTCTGTAGAACACTTTCTCTTGTGAATACAATGTGCAAACTAAAGTTACTCCACTGTTAACTTCTACACAAATAATCGAGGGAGCGACTAGATGGACTCCCCCCCCATTGCTACGCGGACACCCCCCCGTAGCCTAATTTGTTAAATTTGAGATAATTATTACGCTACAATATGACATAAAATTAAAGTAATATTTTAGCGTACATTTGCATCTACAAGCATTGCAAATATACAACAAATATGTCTCATTTGTGACACAATTAGGAGTTAGACCAATAAATGAAAGAGGCAAGTGGTTTAACTCTTAACCGGATTACAAATGAAACATATTTGTTGTATGTTTGCAATGTTTGTAGACATAAATGTGCGCTAAAGTACTGCTTTGATTTTATTTCATATTTCAGCATAATGCTAGGCTACGGGGTGTCTACGTACCAACTGGGGGTGTCCATCTAATCGCTCCCATAATAAATTGTAAACTTCATCTCAACAAAGATTTGAGCCATTAGACAGTTGCAGATTTGGAGATGTTAGAGAGATGTGCGAGCGTACTGAGATCCAAGAAGAAAACCGATGACAGTTGCACAAATGAAGAAAGGTGCAGCCACTGTAGCTTGATGCAACCCAAACGCATTCGGTGATACGTATGAGACAATACCACTCGCAGCTCCCACACCTGCCCAAGTCAAAATCTCCCACAAACTGAATGGAGCAGCCGAAGGCATGTTGGGGGAGGTTCCAAGGTCTGTATCAACTCCTTTCTTCACAAGCCCAGCGAGCAAGGCTACAGCTCCGAGAGTCACTGCCCAACCTCCAACTGCACCAATCGTCCCAATGTTCATGTCAGCTGACAAAATTCTTGACTCAAAATATACACTCAAGAAAAAGTGAAAATTTACCGATTCTTTCCCAAATTGTTGTTTATAAATAGGGAAACATATAGGGAAATAAAAACATAAAATATTACGGATAGGGGCATAGTTTAATTCAAAATAATTACAAATAGGGGCACAATTTCAAAAAAAACTTGTAAAATTTTGTAGTTTTTTTGGTTTGGACATCAACACTTCACATTAGATGTTAGCTAAATTTCTAGAGAACTTAAATGTCTCTCCAAATCAAGCTTAAATAAAGAAATTTTATTAAAGAGAATGGCAATTTTTGGAAACTTTTAAAATTTTGGAAGTTAGCTAACATTTAATGTGATGTATTTATCTCAACCAATGCCCAAACCAAAAAAAAAAAAAATGACAAAAATTTACATTTAAAAAAAAAATTGTGCCCATATAATTTGTAATTATTTTCAAAATGCGCCCATATTTGTAATATTTTACGTTTTCATGCCCCTATTTGTAATTTGGGAAAACTTCATGAATACCCCTGAAGTTTGCAATAATTTCATAGATACCCCTACTTTTTCAGAAATTTCATAAATACCCTTGGACCAAAATTTTCAAACGTTTTTCTTGTTGGGCATGCCACTTCCCTTCTCCCTTTGTGCGCACACTACTTCTTTCTTGTTACGCGTATGCACAAGGAAGAAAAAAAATGACATGCACAACAAAAAAAACACTTGAAAATTTTGGTCCAAGAGTATTTGTGATTTATTTTTGAGAAAACAAGAGTACCTATGAAATTATTGCAAACTTCAGGGGTATCCATGAAATTTTCCCTTGTAATTTCCCCTTATAAATAAGCTTCGTGGAAGGACCTTACCAATTAAGGCAGCCAGTTTCACTCCCTCTTCCACGACCATCCTCTGCCCAACCACCGACATCATAGCAAGAGCAGGAGTGTAGAAAAGCGGCATCCATCGCTGGATGATCTCCACTGCCGGTGCGAAGAACTGTGTTGTTGATTTGGCAATGTTTGGATCGGCTTTATCAATGGCAACAAGAGCAGCTGCTACCAGAAGCATGCACACTGTCGAACTTGGTAGGTTTCTCAGCGCAGCAGGTAGCGCATTCCAGCCGTTAAGGACTAGAGCAGTCCCTTTGTCAAGTCCTACCAGAGCTGCTCCAGCAAGGGCCACTTTCAGAGGCACCGAATCTCGTCCCTGGCCCGAAACCTGGTATTCATTATTCCATAAGTCAGTTATCTCTGCATTCTGAGCAGATTCTTTCGTAATAAGATCCAAAATGTAATAGAAACGGCAAAGGAGGACATTGAACTTCCATAAAGAATACAGAAAGTCACTTTTTCGTAAACTTTACACCATATTAGGTAAATTGGGAAAAAGAGTACATTCTGAGACTTTCACTATGTCTGCCATTATGTAAAATTCAGCATATTATATAAAAAAAAGCATGTAATTTCTTGTACAATATTGAAGTCTCAGTGATTGCCTACAAGAATTTCAAATAACTTTCAACTTTGAGCTATAATTATGCTTACATTTATTGTATGTAAGATTAAAGTGGAGATCTTTGTTTTTCCCAATTCATCTAATATGGCGTTGTAAAGGATTTTTCCTTAGACTTTATCAAGTTGAATAGGCTTTTAACTTTCAATCTATCCTGCGGTTTGCAATCGCATTTGAATGCCTTGTGTAACTAATCATAAAAATGAACCAAAAAATTGTACCTGCTCCGAGAGATCCCCGTCAAAAGTTGCCCGCACAATGTTTTCATGCCGTTGCTTAGTGTTTGATCGGCGTGCACACTGCGGAAAGCACAATACTCGGTCAAAAGAGCACTAAAAAACGCCTAAAACATGTTATACATTGATGTGAGAAAATGATGGGTACCATTTTGTACCTCACTTGAAACCAAAATAGCCACCTTAATTTGAATTCAGGTAGTCACCTAAATCCTAGTTCATGAACTCTGTTCAAAATTTCAAAAGTCAATGAACTTTTTGTCCAAAATTTCAAAATTTAATGAACTTTCTATCCAAAAAGAGCGTATTTATGAAAAATATATATCTCATTTCATTGGAAAACAGTCAACAAACTCCCAAATCAATGGACACGGCGTTCTCTGGAAAAAAAGCCAAAAGTCCCACGTTGTGCACTTTTTCCCAAATTAACGAATAACGCGTTCTAACAAAACACCTCACCATGCAGAGCTTCTTGAGCTTTAGAAGTTAGTACCTTGAGGTCCTTAGAAATGACGGCAAATTGAAGGCTGTGGCGGATGCTAGAGACTCTTTGTGAGTGCAAAATGCATAGTGATCTTGACCGGGCGGTTGTGGATTTGCCAGAGCTCCGTTCATCAGGCTTCCGTATCGCAACAGCAGATGGGAAGGCAGCAACGCCGCAGGTAGATTGTACAAAATTCATCGTACATGTGACTGCCATGATTGCCTACACTGAAAGCAATTGTCATAGTGCAAAATCTAGTCAGATCACAGAATCGAGTAAAGTAAAAGGGAAAATTTCATGGGTACCCCTTAAGTTTGCAACAATTTCGTAGATACCTCTGCTTTTTCACAAAATTCACAGATATACCCTTGGACCGAAATTTTCAAACTTTAGTTTTGTTGTGCATGTCACTTAGTTCTGCCTTTGTGCTCACACTATTTCTTTCTTGTTATGCTTACACATAAAGGAAGAAGGGAAGTGGCATGCACAACAAAATCAAAAAAAGCCTAAAATTTCTGGTATCTGTGAAATTTTTGAAAAAGCAGGGGTATCGATGAAATTATTGCAAACTTCAGGGGTATCCATGAAATTTTCCCGAAAGTAAATACCTGTTACTCCGAATGCAAATTAAACCTCTCAGCATCTCAAGCGGTAACGAACATACCAAAACTGTCAGCAGTTTCTGAAGTACATTGACAACAGATAAACAATGACGGTACCTTTGAAATTGATGAATCTGCAACTTAGTATGTCTGAAGAGCAGTTTTAGACACAACTCGTTGCTTCAGCAGAGTTTGGCCCAGATCAACTTCTAAGACCGATGAGGCTACTCGGAGTTGAACTGAAAGTATTCAGCTCCTGGAACACAATACTAGATCGAGTTTCTGTGACTAGTCCTGCATAAGAAATCAACTACTAGGCCGAATGAAAAGAAGCACACAGTGTGCAAGGAGGCTGGCTTATACGCAAGTTATGTACACCAGCTACTTACATCAGATGTTGTCAAGCTGTGTGATCTACAAATATTGCGGAGAATCGCAAAAATACTTGTAATCGTCAAGAGGACCAATGAGCCGGTGACTACATTCTCCAGAATCTCATGATCACCATTCCAACTTCGAGTCCGTGTCCAGTAGCATGCGCACACCGAAGTAGCGTCTAATAAGATTCACCAAGGATTAAAAAATATACATATATTCCAAGGTGTTATCCACTACTATTGAAGTTAGTAACTGAAAAGTTGATACCATTCCACATGGAGTCTCACTGGAAGGGCAGCTGGAAAGTAGAATGGCGGGAGGGAATAATAGCGACGGATGTGTTCCAAGCTTACCGAAAGTCATTGTCTTCAAACTGAGCTTCAAAAAATGTTTGTCGAAATCATTTATACCGGACCTGGATACATAACATTCAGTAGCCTGAAGAGAGGCTGCCTTTCCCTCTCTTCAGGTATCATCCACAAATTTCATCATGACAATAAAACACAATAAATAAAAAGTTTTCATCCACAAATTTCATCATGACAATAAAACAAAATAAAAAAAAAGTTTTTTTTTTATTTTTTTTTTTATTTTTTAAATTTAAATTTTCTGACATGGCTAGCCCCCACATCAACGTATATGCACTAAACTGAGCCTTTCTTTCATAAACTCTTTGACAAATTCAACCATGTGTCCTCTTAGTTACTAATGGGTGTGGAATGTTCCACACTCTTTCATACAGCAAGATGAAAGAGTGTGGAATATTCCACACTCTTCATCTGTAGGGAGGGCAGGCATAATGAGCGCTACTAAATGTTATGATAGTCTTGCTGCCATAAGTGCCAAACTCGATATTTGTTAATTTGGGAAAAATTGTACATTTTGGGACTTTCAAAATTTGATATGAAGGTTTTAGGTGGCCTCCTAAAACCTACACGTGTCCTCACCTGAGAGGAGGAATTTGCGAGGGAAATACTCTTACTGGCTCAGATTGAATTTAATACCTTTGAATCTGGTTTAAAGTAACTTTTTGGGTTTCAAGTGGAATACAAAGTAGGACACCTATTTTTCCCAAATTAACAAATATCGAGTTGCCATCCATATAAATCAATATGTGTTTACCTTTCAACCATTTATGAAATTATTACAAGAAGACCAAGAACAGATGTTATTATTAACCTTTGGACTTAGAGAATGTCGCACTTGCAAAGGATCTAATAACACTAGAAGAAAAACAGCAATAAACAACTAAGTAACTTAGTTGTTGTGCAGTTATTGTGACCATATGTGACCATATAACAATTATGAAACAACTACATATGGTCACAATAACTACACAACAACTAAATTATTTAGTTGTTACTTGCCATTGTCCTTCTAGTGTAAGGTAGGAATACCATAAATAGTTACCCCCTCCCCTTGTACTTGGATAGTAGACTATTCTGAAATCAACAATAGCCAGCTCGGAAAAAGATTTTGAAAATTTGGAAAAAGATACTATTTTCTCACATTTGATTGGTTTACACCTATTTTAGAATAAGGTTCTAGAGGTAACCATCTAAGATACACCTAAAATATTCATTTTTAAGTAAAAAAAACTATTTTTTTTACATTCTTCTTTAATCTTACTTCTGCACAAATTGAGCTTAATTTCTCAAAAAACTCTTAATATCTTATCAGGCTAAGTGGCTTATTTTAACCGTTTATGGTATTCCTACCTTATCTCTCTCAGAAGGAAATCCACAACATACTCTTGTTTCACAGCAAAGCGACAAATATGACGGGCACACGGCGGCTGTAATTTGCCATTTGGCTGTGACAGGCAGACTCTCAGATGCCACATGGCCAGAAGAATTCGCAGCAGTGAGCTGGCAAGAAGGTGGAGGGATCCCGAAGGCGAATGGGAGCACATTGCTGATGGATGGAGTACTTTTAGAGACGCCAATGAGGAGGAGGGCTACCGAATCAGGATGGAAGGATAAGGATATCTCTGAATCGATTTCATCGCTTACCAGGAGCATTGAACCCTACCACTTTGCTGCCTACACTGAATATTGCATTTAGGTTGCCCCACACTAATTACTCGACATTCTACACTATTTAAATATTTACTGCTACTACAATATTCTTCATCATTAATTATTAATTATTAATTATTAATTATTGTAATAAATAGTTTTTAAAAGGTTGAGCAACAACAATAAAGCTCTAAAACAACAAAATAACTGCTTCCAAGTTGTAGACCATGTGAAATCTAAATATTTAGAGAGTTGTTTGCACTTCCAAGTGGCCAAATGATGAGTCATGAGATAACTTATCATGGTAAGGCAACCTAATTGTCAAGACAACCTAAATGCAATATTCTGTGTAGCTTGCTCGGTCAAGACGATACCTCTGAAACAAAGCTGAGGTAAGCTTACATTCCGTGCTGTAAAGTGAACCTGAAATTGGCCGGCCTGCCAGCCGGTATTCTGTGCTGTTTTTTTATCAACCAGGCATTCAAATAGTTAGGCGCCTCTGCAACTTGATTACGGAATATTTTTGTTTGAGGATCAGCGGCAGGTTGACGAAATCACATGACTTTTTTGTTCATCAATCTGATTCGACGCAGCATCTGGATTATTTACTTGGACAATCTGTTTGCGTCTAGGTTTAGATCAAGTACCTTTAGTTTTGGCATACCGAGATCGTGGTTGCGAAGATCACAAATCTTCGCTTCGAACTGTGAGGTGACGGCAAATGCATAGAAATCTGCGGCAGATGCTGGTGATTTTACAACACATTAGAGTTAGATTGATTGATTACTGATTCAATTAAAAGCCTGCTGAGCAAGATCATACGTTAATCAAGATTCTGTCGAATTAGGCAACTATCTAATCAAAGGATTTGATCTTTCGACAATCTGTGACGTCCATTGTTCGATGGCATCCAAATTGAACAGAAACGCAAATTCGAGTATTACGAAACAAATAATTGTAAATTGATGCTATATATCGACATCTCGCAATTTGATCTGGAGCTGGACATGATGTCAATTAGAGAAGGTGGACAAATGCATAGGAATCTGCGGCAGACGCTGGTGATTTTACAATACATCAGAGTTAGCTTGATTGATTAGCGATTCAATTAAAAGCCTGATGAGCAAGGTCATACGCTAATTTCAGATTCTGTCGAGTTAGGCAACTATCTAAACAAAGGATCCGATCTTTCGATGATCTGTGACGTCTAGCGTTGGATGGCATCCGAATTGAACAGAAGCGCAAATTTGAGTACTGCGAAACAAGTAATTACAAATTGATGCTATTTTTTGACCTCTCGCAATTTGATCTGGAGCTGGACATGATGTCATCAATTACAGAAAGTGGAGAAGAACTACTACAGGCTCCGGACTTCAAAGGAGCATTACGCACCTGTGAAGACTTTGACACTAACATAAGTCTGCGCGAGTTCTTCATAAGAAATTTTCACTCACTCAAATAGCTCTGAAGACTATTCTTGGTCGCCTGTTGGCCGTAATCACGTGCAGGAATACAACTGCATTTCTGATCAACACGCCTTATCGATTCATTAGCAGTTTCTAATCAAATAGAAATACATCGATTAGCAACTTATCTCGCGCCTGGTGAATGCAATTTCTTGAGTTCCTGTACGACATCGCCATCTTCCAATTTCAGACGCCGTAAGGAACTATTGCCATATCTCTTCAATTTCTGCAAGCACCGGCCATTCTTTCAAGCATCCAATCGCATCATACATAAGAATTTGTTCATATCAGTCAAGAAACAAGACTTCTGCAAGCACCGGCCATTCTTTCAACATCCAATTGCATCATACACATGAATTTGTTAATATCATTCAAGAAACAAGACTGTTTTAAGCACAGGCCGTTGTCAAGTTGAATGATGCTCTATCTAACTTCTTCGGATGGTGTTGAGGTTTAGAAATGCATAAGAAAAACTCCTGCAGTAAAGCACGGCATGGTGGCAGTTCGTAGAGAGACGGCACTTGATCCAGAGGAAACCTTCGGATGTAAGATCTGAGATAATGCAAGGATCGTGACACCCTAATCCTTCAACAAAGGTTTCATACTTATGTGATATACCTAAAGCTACATGTTGGTGTCCACCACATAATGGTGGATTACAAAACCGAGGAAAACTATTAACTAAAGAAAGATTTTCTAGTAAGTTACGAGGAGATGCTGAAAGGCATTGAAGATTTGAAGAGGATTTGAATTGGACGATGAGCAGGAACCTGCAACCAAGTAATAAATTTCTCTGACATAAGCAGGCGTTGAAGGTTCTGACTGACTAAGCGACAATGCTGCAATCCATAGTAAAGTTTTAACCCCTGAGCGCTCAGCCCGATTTCACCAAAATCAGCCTTTTCAGAGACCTACAACTTTGGTGCATCATATCTCAGCTAATCAGATGATCCACAAAAATTGACCATTGAAAATAGTGGAACACCTACTTGGAAAACAGCTTCCAAATTTTGGGAACAATTGACCGTGGGAGATGAGAGATTATAACATTTGATCAAACAACATGTGATGGTAGAATCTCATTTTTTGGCACGTAGTTGCTATTTATTGATTTTTACAAAATTCTATAAGCCCTTGATTCATCTCAAATTTTGTGAGTAGTAAGAGTAGATGTGAATGCACGCATATGCAAATTATTGAAGATTGTACTTTTTTGAATGCTAAGCTTTAGGACTTCAACAAAACACATTGCAAGGAAGTTTACAAGGGAATTTGACAAATTGTAACATCTAAGTGCTACCCTAAACCTCACCTTGTATTGTATTCCATACAATGAAGGCACCCTAGGTACTTGTACAACATTTGATTTGACTTGCCATTACTCCACTTGCATGGACCACTTGAATACCTTACTAATTGTAGTTTACAACAAAGTTAAAAAATTAGATCTTGTCTTACAAAAACGCTCATTTAAATCAGGTGAGGCCATATTATGGCCTTGGGGGAGCTTAGGGGTTAAATTATGGTAGGACCATCCATTCCCAATCATTTAAGCTCCTACAGGACAGCACATTTGAGCAACAATGCAGCGCAAGTTTTTCTTTGGTGGCTTCGTACAAAATATTTCAACACAATTTTTTTTGGAAATTTTCACATAAAATTGAGTTATATACAAACTCTGAAATGCATAAAGTGTTTGGAACCCATGCATAATCGCTAGACTCTCTTAATCCCGATCATAGCCAAAATACTTCTTGCTCACTATTTCCTACTTTTTTTTAGACACAGGTCATGTTTCTCATTTATCTTAATCTTAAAAAGAGAAAAAATACACATTCCAAAGGCTTGAAAATAGGCTAATTGGAAACAATACACACCCTAGAAGTTGGGAATAGAACCCCGGTTAAGAATGGGCGGCTCTACCTTATAGTTCTGTTTGTCTCTCTGATAAGCATAAGCTCTCTCACATGCATTTGCTTGAAACTGATTTTTTCTTTGTCTTGTCAACCAAATGTTACACAAGCATGGCAATTCGGAAATCACGAGTGTGGAGGTAAGGGTAGCCAAAAACTGAAGGATGGTTTGAGGTTTACGAGGATATAAGCTTAACATAAGGAGAGGCATATCAATTTTCATAACACATTAGAAAAAATATGAGCTTTCCACAAGACCCCTAAGAAACCCTCTCAAGGGGTCTCCTTAATTGTTTTAATTTGTATTTTGGAGTAATAAAAATTCCTTACACCTACTATGCTTTTGACTACAATCATGGCTCACATTGGCATGTCCAATTTTCATTGAGCGTCACAATTACATGTACATATTACCATGGTCCTTTTTCTCTATATTAAAATCTTTAATTTAGTACTTGTGAGGGTAACATTAGTTATGATTGTGTACAATTGTAGGAGAATAATTAAGAAATTGTGACATAGTACTAGATTGCCATTTTCTATTCATAATTTTTGTGATGTACAATAGGAAAGTCATAGAAGGTAAAGACACTTCACACACGCTTTTAATGTACCTGGCCTAAGCTCAATAAATGTTAAGAGTGTCAACTCTTAAGGGCCTTCTGGAGAGTTCATATTTTTTCTAAAGTGGGGATGCTCTATAGATGTGATGACTTTCTTTTCAACTCTTAGTTGATTAACCATTGAGGTTATGGTCGGTAGTACACTCTTTACACTCTGGTGCCTAAGCATGTTGCTACTTGCTACTTATATTTCTAAAAGAAAATTACAAATAGGGGCACAAAAACCAAGAATATTACATATAAAGATACAATTTCAAACTAACTACACATAAGGGTATTGTCTCAAAACTTATTTACTAATTTTTTAATCATTTAGGCTTGATTTGGAGAAGCCTTTTAGGTTTATAAAGTTAATTAACATTTTATATGACGTACCTTCATTAACCAAAGTCCAAACCAAAAATTTCACAAAAACTTGCAAATTATTATTATTAAACTATGCCCCTACTTACAATTATTTTGAAACTTTAACCCTATGTGTAATATTTTTCATTTTTGTGCCCCTCTTTGTAATTTCACCTATAATAAACACAGGTGGATACAAAAACAAGAGAAGTCATACGATTGATTGAGTTTTGGTGCCTTTCTAAAGTTCATTTTCATACGTATCATATATTTAGGAAGGATCGATAACGTTTGAGTCCAAAACCAATACTATTAGGAATGAGAATATGATCTCTTGTGTCTTTGGAACAAGACTACTTGTACACAAATCATTCTTTACTATATATTCCCTCCGTTCCAAGATGATTGCCTTGTTTTTTATTGCAACATTTTTGCAGTATATTCATTGACTATATTAAAAACAACATGATTCATCATGTGAATCCCAAATTCAGACTACAAGATTCAATGAAGCTAATTGCATGAGCTTGGCAGTTTTATTTATAAGTTGAACACAAGAAAGATTCCATATGACTGGACAACACTATTTCATGAGCGTAAAATTGGTGACCCCATGAGTGGTGAACCAAGATTTTGTGAGCAAGAACCAATTTTGAGCTTAAAATCAATGGAAAAGCTTTAAAATGGGCAAGTTTTTCAAAAGATGAACATCTATAATACACAATAATCATGCCCTATGTACACGTTTCTAGGTGAAATTTCATATTTTGACAAAAATCTAGGCTCACGGCTCATGTATCCCTGCTCATGAATTAGCATTCCCTCATATGCTCATATGACCTACTCATAACTAATAAAAAAAAAAATTGAAGATTGCATGTGAACAATCATTTTGGGATTGAGGGAGTATTGTCTTTAGAGTATTATAATTTTTCAACTTCTCAATTTACATAATCCTACAAGTTTCTACAAGTTTCTAACTAGTTTCCACAAGTTTCCACAAGTTTCTCATTATGATGAGGCACTTATTTTTGCATTCTTGTCACCTTCCTTTTTTGTTCAAAGCTTATATTTCTTGTTTTGTGGTTTCATTATAGAAAGCTGCATGTTGGAGGGATTTTGGTGTACATTCACTAGTAGCAAATATGTCCAGATCAAGTAGTCCTAATCAACTTTATCACGCCCTAATCAACACTTCTATGCTCAAAATATCCTAATCAAGACGTCCAAATCAACACAATACTGTTGATTTGGGTCTTGTTTTCTTGTAGTGATTTCTAGGAGATTTTCTTGTGTGGGAGAGGTTTTTCGGGAGGTTGCGTTTTTTTGGTTTGGGGAACAAGTTGCGGTGTAAGTTATGGCGGACACAATCTGGCAATTGCGTTAAGACTTATTACGGTGCTGCATTAAAAAACAAGACTGAAGCTGTGGAGGTAGATTTCGTTTCTACGGAGGTACAAAAGGATGGCGGATCACTTATCAAATGAATTTCTTAAGAAAATTTTGGAGATGGAGTAAATACTGGAAGACGTTGAAGGGAATTTGAAAATTAAAACTAGTTACTCCCTCAGTCCCATTATAAAGCTTCAAGAAACTTTTACATGAGGGATTAGCTGTCTTTTTAGT
The DNA here is from genome assembly GCA_963920765.1 of Ulota crispa. Taxonomy (NCBI): domain Eukaryota; kingdom Viridiplantae; phylum Streptophyta; class Bryopsida; order Orthotrichales; family Orthotrichaceae; genus Ulota; species Ulota crispa. Next base: position 12,288,156 of record OY987245.1, read on the forward strand.
CATTAGGCTAGAGACAAATGCATTCTAGAATCAATATACCACCTACCAAATATCTGTAAAATTTTAAGTTTTTGTGTTGTTGTTTAGACACCCAAACTTCATGCAAAAAGTATCATATTTGTGCATAGTTTGAGAAGGCTGCCGGTTCCTCATTATTTTAGTTTTTGTATTAATGACACATGCGTTCTAGAATCAATATACCGTTTACCAAATGACTGCAAAATCTCCAGCTTTGATGTTGTTGTTTGGGCACGCAAATTCCATGCAAAAAGTATCATATTTGTACATGTTGCTAGCTCCTCGTTATGGATGATTTAAAGATTAGTAGCAACAATGGTACCTCATATGGGCAAGGCCAAGTTTGTTAGGAGAGGAATGCTCTTGAATTGCTTAACTTGCCCCCATGAGATCATTGGACATAACAAACTCTTTCTTAGCAATTGAAATCAGCAAAAGGGAGCTTCGTAGTGGGACAAGAACTATGCCTAGTTATGAGCTTTATATTGGGACAAAGGGAGTTGAATTTAAAACCACAAGAGTTGTCAAATTCTCTTGAGAAAGCTAGCAATGAGCTTCAGATTGCAAAAGCACCTCATTTAATAACAAGTTGCAAGGAAATGGATTTTGGAAGCCTACAAGTCATAAACAAGTGCCTACTACAAAAAACTTTTGAAAATTTCATCAACAATTCAATAATGCTTTAAAAAATATGATTTTTTTTGTTACATTTTACATCTTTCTCTTTTTCTGAAAATTAAGCAAAAATCTTCCTATCTCAAAAAGCCTATGAAAAAGGCAGACCACCCCTTAAAGTGGCAGTTTTAGAGCATACTATCTTAGAGTACCACATTGGTTTTGGAGAAGAGTGAATGTTGTGTTATCCTCTTCAACCAGAGTTTATATGATTCACAAAACATTACTCTAACACTCCAATCATTGATCTAAATGATTGTGTTCTGACATATGTTAACCCCTAAAGAATGTTGCTTACCAAAAGTGTTGGTTGTATTCATACAAGGACCATTTAGTACTTAAAAAAATGACTTTATGACAAATGTCAAAAATTTCCCAAAAAATTCTAATTGACCAGTAGTATGTTTAAGACTTGTATTAAAATTTACAGCTCTAATGAATTTCATGTACTACCCAAATACCTCATCTATATACAACACATGAGAGCGTCTACAATACAGCAACATCCTTTAGGGACAGACAAGACATCATTATGATCAATTAATCAAATGATTGAGGAACTTCACTGATTATTTTAAAATGTGGTCACTTCCACTGGAGCTGAAGCCGAAGGAGACTGGATCAAACATCGAACCGTAGTGGAAGGTACATAATCCACTGGCCATGGGTTTCATAGCAAATAACTTAAAAGAGGTACTGTAAGGCAAATCTTTGATCATTCTCGAAGGTACTTAATGAAAAGTAGTCAAAGAGAATATGATGGACCAGCAATTGATGGCGGCTATGGAGGAATTAACCCCTGAGCGCCCATAGTTGAAACGAAAGAAGCCTGACTTGTGTGCAATCAAAGTGCCCCTCAGGACTGAATAATACAATTCACAAGATCTGACCATATGAATTGTTAGTGGAAAGAGTTTCCATCATGCTGGGCTTGATTGGAAGTTGTTTCACCAGATGTGCAATGAGATTATAATGGTCAAAATTGAGTTGACCCAGCTTTTTGAGCAATAGTATACTGCCGCCCGAGCGCTTAGGGGTTAAACATGAGGTTGTTGACTACCTCTCTTTCACCAAAGTGAAAGATTGGTCATTCATAAACCATATATACTGTATTCAGAAGTTGCAAATCTACAATGAGCACCCTAAGCTTCGGTATTACTATAAGTAGTTTCTTGTACCCTCAGGATACATTCACTTGGTGTTTAGAGAAGTATTGGCAATGTGAATGCAGTTTAAAGGTGTGTCAAGATGCATTAAATTTTTCTGTGCCACTACCATTCTTAGTATCAAGTGTGAACTTACCCCAAGCTGGCCTCTCATTAATATGTAAATGCTCAACCAGAGTTAGACTATCAAAGCACCTTTGAGAGTATTATTTCGCTAAATTTATTGTAGTTTGCTTCTAAAATTAGGTTCAGAATCTAAATGAAATTAGGTGTCTAAAAGTATGTTCACACTTGATGTTAGGAGGGATATTAGCATAATTAACCCCTAAAGGACCACTTGTCCCTATGGGGGACAAATGGGATTTTGGGCATGTGCATATGGCTAAACTACTTTGTGTAATTTGGAAGATGGGGAATTCAAAGATCTGTGTAGTCATCTAGTTTTTTCCTCATTCTAACATTTAATGAAGAAGTTAAAAATGAACTTATGAGAATTTTAATTTGGCGGGCAGCCCAAAAACTTCTTTAAAATTTTCATTTTTTTAAAATAAAAATTTGAGGTTAGTTCTTTAGACTTACATATATTTGGGAAGCTTTGAATCATTCAATTCTAATCAATGAGAGGAAAGTTATGAGAAGTTTTAGTTTGCTTGCAGGCATAGTTTTGAGGTTTTTCACACCTATCCGCAAACTAAAACTTCTCATAACTTTCATCTCTTTGATTAGAATTGAATGCTTCAAGCTTCCCACATATATGTAAGTCTAAAGAGCTAACCCCAATTTTTTATTTTTAAAAAATGAAAGTTATAAAGAAGTTTTTGGGCTGCCCGCCAAACTAAATTTCTCATAAATTCATTTTTAACTTCTTCAATAATTGTTGGAATGAGGAAAAAATTAGATGACCACACATATTTATGAATTCCCCATCTTCCATAAAAGTTTCAAAAAATTACACAAAGTAGTTTAGCCATAAGTACATGCCCAAAATCCCGTTTGTCCCTCGTAGGGATAAGTGGTCCTTTAGGAGTTAATGTACTCCAAAGGTGTGTCCAAATGCATCTAATTTCCCTTAGCTACTACCACTCTTAACACCAAGTGTAAACATACTCTAAGAATCCCTTTCAAAGTACAATACCAGTTAGTATTGATAGGTAGAATTTGTCTTGGTATTCCAAAGAAGTTTGTATAACAAAAAATGTAATGGTCATTTTAATCTCATATTTTTGGTATCTGATTCTCATGCAATCCCAATTTACCTTACCAAATCTTGGTTACTAAAATAAAAATCCTATTTTTGGTATGTTATTTTGTGTCAAAATCACGGTCTTACAAGAAAGTTGATCAAAACACACTAGTGATGAATTTTTAAAATTTGATTGCATGGATAGGTAGGAGACATCCAAACACACATCTTTCCTTTTAACAAACATTTTCAAAAAGTTCAAAATTCTATCAGTAGAGGTTCAAATGTTGGAGTGATTGTGACCAAATTTAGTACAATATATAATTCTTTAAAATAATTAAATTGTGCTATTTCACTCATACATTATGATTATATCTATACCTTTGAACATGATGATATGTTTATTTTGCCAAAAGCTAATTAAAAATGGAGATATATATTGTACTAAATTTGGTCACAATCACTCCAACATTTGAACCTCTATTGACAAAATTTTGAACTTTTTGAAAATGTTTGTTAAAAGGAAAGATGTGTGTTTGGATGTCTCCTACCTATCCATGCAATCAAATTTTAAAAATTCATCACTAGTGTGTTTTGATCAACTTTCTTGTAAGACCGTGATTTTGACACAAAATAACATACCAAAAATAAGATTTTTATTTTAGTAGCCAAGATTTGGTATGGTAGATTGGGATTGCATGAGAATCGTATACCAAAAATATGAGATTAAAATGACCATTACATTTTTTGTTATACAAACTTCTTTGAAATACCAAAACAGGTTCTACCTATCAATACTAACTGATACTATACATAATTCCAAGATGACGGCTGCTTATAAGCAACGGTGCAATTTGTTGTCAAGAACTTATCATGTTTTGAGTCCCCCATTTGCATCCACCACGCAGAACTCATCCTTTCGGCTCAAATAGAGCTTTTTAATGATATTACCATTTCCCAAGAAATCTTCTCCTGCAGCTACTGTTTTGCTTTGAGGAGATGGACCGCTTATTCTATCTTCACCAGGTATTTAAACTGGGCAGATGATGAAAATGGGCAAATTCGAGTGGTGCCTTCACATGAGCACTGAATCAACACTAACTTATATCTACCATGTGAGCATGTTGTGGCATTCGCAACTCCTACTATGTGCAATTTCAGGTATTTTAGAAAAAACAACTATAAGTTTAAAAAAATACAGGTTATTACCAGGAGTAATGACAAATGAAAATTAAAGCGTTCTTTGAATTATTTGATATGGACATCAAGATATTCATATGCAGCACGTGTGTACCTTCACCTTGTCTCCTCAGCAAACTAATGACTGATGTCTCCACCCTAGCCTCGCAAGCCCTTTTCTTTTAGGCTTTTTTACAATTTTTATGCTATTTTATGTTTTTTTCATGTTTTATGAGCTGTTCGGATAAAAGTACCGCGCCCTTGTCATTGTTTTCGTTCACCCTGTTTTACAAATTCAAATCTTTTGGCATTTTATAAAATTAAATTAGCATTTTAGTATCTTGGTCACTGATCTTCACTTTTTATGCAATCTCAATCAAGCATATTAATTTTGAGTTTCAAAAAACCAAAATCTTATTTTTGGTGAATTATTTTATATGATATTCTTGGTTTTACTTGATGATTGGTTAAAAGAATTTGATGATAGATTTTTGAGATTCGATCACATGGATGCATATGAAACATCCATACATTCATCTTTTCTTTTAACAAGCATCTCCAAAAAGTTATAAAATTCTTTCTATGTAGCTTTTAATGTTGAAGTTAACATGATCAAATCTTGTAAAATAGATATGTCTAATTTTTTAACCATTTTTTTGACAAAATAACAATACCATTATGTTCATAGATTCAAGCCTTATCATATTTTATAAGTCAAATAACAAAATCTAATTATCATAATGAAAAATCTATTTTTCTAAGATTTGGTTGTGGTTACCCAACATTAAAATCTATATAGAAGGAATTTTATAACTTTTTGGAGATGCTTATTAAAAGAAAAGATGAGTGTATGAATGTTTCCTATGCATCCATGCAATCAAATCTCAAAAATCTATCATCAAATTTTTTAACCAATTATCAAGTAAAACTAGAAACATCATGTAAAATAATTTACCAAAAATAGGATTTTGGTTTTTTGAAACTCAAAATTGGTATGCTTGATTGAGATTGCATAAAAATTGAAGATTAGTGACCAGGACACTAAAATGTTGATTTAATTTTATAAAATGCCGAAGGATTTGAATTTGTAAAACAAGGTGAGCAAAAACAATGAGAAGGGCGCAGTACAAGATAAAAGTGGTTTGACATGTGTAAAGTCCAATAATTGTATCCCATATAACAGACAATCTTAGAGCACCTCCATTGGTCTAGAATATCATAGACTCTCCAAGCGGTTTTGCCAGGGCCCGCGGTTGCAAAATTGGGCGTTTTTAGTTTGAGTCCCCACTGGTTTGGAGTGGCCACGAAAACAAACATCCAGTCTAGCAGGATGGTTTACAAATTTTATTCTTGCCACAAAGCTGTGGAACCCTGACCAAGTCAAGGGGGTCATGGATCAAGATACCTCATCCCAGTCACTTAGGCTTTTGGGGTTCCAATCAGGGGTGTGTATGGAGTACTGAAGGGTCAAAACCATAACAGAGACATGGCAATGCTGTGCAAAGCTTTGGCTGTGGGACTATGTTAGAGACGGTTTTTTCTTCTCTCTGTGGTTTGAGGATGCTAAAGCTTTGTGGGGATTTTATAGGGCTCAACTTTGGCCATTTGTTGGAAAGAATAGCCATGGATGCCTAGATTGCTAGACTGATGGCTCATAGAGAGGCCATTTGAGAGGATCATGAGGAAGACACAAGTAATTTCTACTATGTGTTGTCATTAAGACTAGGAGGACCTAGTGTGCCTAGGGAACGTTCTTGGAGTGGGTCACATGAGGAGAAAGCCCCAAATTGGGAGAGGTATAGGCATGAGATGCACACCAGGATGATGCAGGATTATTTTGCAGAGTCACCAGTATTTGGTCCTAATCTTTTCCATTGGCATTATCACATGCAAAGTTCTCTACTTTTAAATACCATGGAGTGGGTGTGCGCTTGAGACACCTACTTTGTTTAGAAATGAGATGTTGCTGGTGTTTTGGGCTTATCTCCACACTAGAAGATCACCTCTTCTTTGCGGATGCTATGTTACAGCACTAGCGCTGATAGTATTGATAAGTACTACAAGACGAGCGAGAGTATGGCAATGAAGTTGCTCAAGCGCTTTTGCGTTGCAGTTCAAGCAGAGTTCAAGGAGTATCACATGCGGCAACCTACACGAGCAGATTTTTTGAGGTAGTTGGCTATCAACGCCAACTGCAGATTTCCTCATATGTTTGCATCTTTTCATTGCATGCACTACAAGTGGAAGAATTGCCATGTTGCATGGCAAGGCAATTATGGTGATTGTAGTGAACGGAAGTCTATCATTTCGGAAGCTACTGCAGATAGAAAACTGCACATATGACATGTGTTTTTTGGGTTGCCTAAATCTCAAAATGACCTCAATGTTCTGGACGGGTTGCTATTGGTGCATGATATGCTCCAAGGGCAAGTTTGAAACATGCATTTCATCGTGAATGGGTACGACTACAACCATTACTACCTTCTCACAAATGACATATACCTAAAATGGGCATGTTTTGTTCAAAGCATTCAACTGTCATCCGATGAGAAGAAACACCACTTTGCAGCACAACATGAGGCGGTACAAAATGACATGGAGCAATGCTTTGGCGTTCTACAGGCTAGATTTGCTATTATCAGGAATCCAAGTTGTCTTTGAAGTTGGATTTTATATCCCACATCATGTTTAGTTGTACTATTTTACACAACATGATTTTGGAGGACAAAGAGGATATAAAAGACCTTGATGATATCTTTTGAAAGTTAGGAGAAGGTATAGCCCCTATTGGTCTATTCCTTCCTTGGCATCTTCGCGACCTTGACCATTGAGAGCTGATTGAAGCTCTTCCTTTTGACGGACAACATTTGCAATTCAAATTTGTAACTTTTCCAACTCCTCTTGCCAAAGCCGTAAGAATGAAATCGCTGCCTCATTATTACATCCGCTTGGAGTTGTCATCAACATGAGCAAATTGCACCTTCAAGCTATGTAGCTATTTGGCTGGTAGCCTCTGCCATCACCTTTGTTGCTTTGGCTTGTCTCAATGTTGCATCCTTTGCCACCTTCGCCTTGTAATGCCTTGCCTTTGCAACTTTTGTCATGCTTGGCCGTTTAAGAGGACTCTAGACCTCTAAATTGAACTCAATATGGAAAGGGCTCTCCATGTTGAATGTGTCCTTGTTGGACTCCCGACTAGATGACGAACCCTTTCTCTTTGAGAAAAAGCCAAACTTGGGCGTACTACAACCATCTCTCCAACCCGCGCAATTTTTAACAATTAGCCAACAATGCTCATAAGCAAATTCCTATTTTTTTGAATGCTTATGGCAATATAGTTCCCTTGACATTTGGAGAATGTCAGCAGAACTAGCACCACTCTTATTCAACAAAATTACCTACTTATGGTAAGCTATGAACTTAACAAAGTCATGCTTGATTTGACCCCATTTAGATTCAAGATATCTAGCCAAACAAAAGTTGCAAGGTTGGTATTAACAATAATGCTCAACAATCCTATCCCAAAAGGTACCTACCTTCTGTTGATTACCCATGATCGAATCCTGCAAAATCGCTAGGACACTTTGCGTCAATTGCCGCTCCTCCTCTAGAATGAAGTTGCAATTCTTGCTCTGTTGTCTAGGCATAGGAATACCTTGGCCCTAACCTCGCCCATGCTGCAATCCACATCTTTTGAAATTGTTGTCAACTTGCGAAACCAGTTGTCTCCCTTGCCCACAATGTAACCCTAATCCTCTGACGCGCTAAAGGCTGTGTTGCAATTCTCAACCCTTTATTGCAGGCAATGATGCTATGCTCTCAGTCCTTTTGCTCAAACCACGCTAAATCAATCCCCTTTGCAGCACTAGACCTCCTACATCCTCCTGCAAATCGCAGCCCCTTCCTCCAAGTTGCGACATTTCAACTTTAACTTCCTCTTGCGAGCCGCGTCCTCTTTCTCTACTTCGAGCCATCACAACATTCACGTTGGTTTGTAGTTTGCCCCTTCTTCCGTGTTGCGACAAGCTCATGGTCCTGCAAACAGCATCTAACAAACGGCTCTCTTACAACATTGTTTAAACGCAATTGTCACACACTCTCAAATTAGTCCGCAATTTGCAAAAAAGAGCAAGATTCAAGTGCCCTTTAGATATGAACAACACTAGCAGCTCGCCGTCCTTGGACCCTATTTGGCGAGGCCAAGGGGAAAAAAAATTGGGTGTGTCACCGGTGGAGGTCAAAAATTTGAACAATGCCAGAACAACTCGCTATTTTAGCAGTTGGAGTCAACCGGTGGAGGTGCTCTTAGAAGAAAGTTTCATGCATATGAATTCAACAAATTCAACGAATTCAACAAGCTTTGTAGAATTGCTGAACCTAATATAAACCTCATATTCAGTAAAATGGGAGATTGGGCACCTCCCAAAATAACCAAAGGAGACATAAAACTTTTCAATTTTAAGTTAGTTTTGAAAGGTTTTATTGCAATTTAGGTTGACTCAACCTAAATTGCAATAAAACCTTCTAATTTTAATTAAAATATGAAAGGTTTATGTCAATTCAGCTCAAATTGAGTTGAATTGACATAAAACCTTTTGTCAATTTTCCTTTACATTTCTCTCATTTCAATGGAGAACTCCCATTTTACTGAATATGAGGTTTATAGTTTTTTTAAGGTAAAGTCTTGAATTCAAATGAGTTGGACTCATCTAATAACCATCAATGTTTATATTTTTATTGCAAATTACATGTTGGTTTTGTAAACGCACACCCTCTCAAAATCAAAACTCATGCTAATTTGGTTTTACATCATCCAATGAAAGATCAACATAACTATGACACATCCAACTAGTTATAGACTATTTGTGTAATTATGAAAATTTCATGTCCTCAACCCCACAATGACCCTAGAAATTCCCGAGCTTCTAGGAATTTGCTCTAATTTGAACAAAAAGCCAACATATTGATAAGTTGTATCAATTCTTTTGAATTGTAACTGTACAAAATCAAAATAGACATGTTAGAGATCACATTAGGAAAGAAAACACAACAATATCTCTTACGGATTGAAAGATTATAATGTTTAATCATGAGGGTGTTAAAACTTTGAAAGTAATTTGAAGTCTTTTAACCTTCTTTTCACATGTCAAATTTAAAAACTTGGTCACTAAAAAAATATGACGTCAAAGGGCTTAACATGCATAGCCCCAAACAATTTATGACTTTTCAAAATTTCCTCTACAATTATTTTAAATGAATTTCTAATGTGATTTTTTCTCAAAGGTTTAGCGTGTTTGAGGATCACTTCCAAGAGCCCTCAACACTACATAAAGTCAAGATTGCAATGGACACCTATGCACAAAATCTTTAATAGAAAATTCATAATCAATCATTTGCAAAATCAAATTGTTGAAGCTAATACTAAACTTCAAACAAATTTTTTCAAAAATACAACTTACAAAAAACAATAATTTGGTAAGGTTTTATTTAACTTCAAAAATTAGTCGAGGACATTTTGTCCTCGGCGTTGTTTTGGGGGTTAAATATCAATATTTTTTCAATATTTTGCATTTATTTTATACATATGAATAGTTCATATTTAGTTAAATGTGACGTAATTGCTATATATGATTCTTAATCCTTAAACATTTGAGCATGCCACATTGACCAATATAACATAAGGTATTTTTCTTGTATTTGGAACATATTCACACCTTTACTATTGTACCTTCCTAGCAGGTTTGGCACAAAATAATTATTTAAATATTTGCCTATTTTTTTTGGAAATTAGACAAATTTATTGCCTAAAATTTGTGAAATAAAAGTAGAATAATGCCTTAAAAATGGACACAAAAGCACTTAAATAGGATAAAAAATCACTATGTTCCGTACTAAGAGCTTGGCGTGCAAACGTTAGTGTGTTCACTAATATTGTAAACATCTTTTTTGAAACAAATGCCCAAAACTTGGCTAATTTTGTGAGGGCAATGCTTTTGTACTATAAATGATTGGCTTGTCATATCAAGTATTCTATTGCAAATAAATGATGATCATACCAATATCAATCAAATCAAATATTTTGGCTCAGTTACTAAGTCTAAGTGGAGTAATGCCTAAATGTTATAAAACTTTTAAGTCATAAATGACTAAAATATTTATATTATTTTTGCAAATGCTTAAGCTTGTTTTTGAATTTTAAATAATTATTAGGCACAAATGTGCCAAACTTGCTAGGAAGGTACAGTACTTTTGAGATCAACAAAAAAGTTGGAGAATAGATCAATTAAAACCCTAGAGTTGATAATATTAATTAACTATATTTTGTGAAAATCACCAATATTCTTATGTAATCTTTAATTTATAAAATGACATACAAGTTATTTCAATTAATGAGCTTCACAATAATAATGCTAGTTTGTACCAATTCAAAAATAAGTGAATTTGCAAGGGGCACTAAAATAAAGTATTTTGTAGTAATTAAAGATTGCAAAATTTAAACATTATTTCAAAAAATGTGACTTAAGTGGCTAAAACTTTGAGGAAATTTTACAAGCACCTTTTTCATATGGGTAGCCGCACCAAGTTGATATCAATGAATCAGCAAACAATTGTAACCAAAAATCTAATAAGAAAACAAAGGCAACATGCATGTCACACTTTCACACTAATTAAACAAAATTCACTCAAATTAGTGTGAAGGCATCTTGCACTATTCAAGTTCCCCTTCTAATTTAAGTAACTTAAATTGTTTTAAAATCCCACATTGTTCAAATGTTAATCAACTTATATACAGCAAAAGAAAAGCTTGATGAATATAAAGTACATTTGCTTGAAGTCAAAAGGACAACGCATAATTTGTTCATCATTCTAAATTCCATCATTCTAAATTCCATCATTTTGAAAGAAAATTGCATGACAATTAGAGGCCTATGCTACAAGAAGCTTTGTTCTTGTAACAATGGTTTACTTTTCTACTAAATTACCTATTCAAAATTAATCTTTCTAAGGTAACTTCTCTTCTTTTGCAATCCAGAGCCAACAAATAATTCTCATATTTATACTACAACATACTACGATTAGTTCTTTTTTGAAAAATCTTAGCCAATTTTTATTCAATAATTTCAAAGACAAGCAATTTTACAATTCTTTTTTGGCAATCTCAACCGGCTGACATTAGACTAAATGTCGGTTCTCCCCAACTATTGTTGCATCCTATGACCAAGAAAATAAGGAAATTGATACATGTACTACCAATCTTGACTATACTACCACATCCTCTATATATGGTCAACATTTACAATATAAAAGTAGGTGTGGACCACACAAAAAACATCACTAATTTGGAAATACAACTTGACATAGAAGTTGCAACTTAATTTTTTTAAGCTTTGGATCTTGCTTATAGCATCAATTTAAAAAATCTAAATTAAACCAAGCATGCTTTAGATTTTTTAATTGACACTATGAACAAGATTCAAAGCTAAAAATCAAAATTAAAGGTGCAACTTCTATATCAAGTTGTATTTTTAAATTAGTTATGAATTTTTCCGTGGTCCACATCTACTTTTATAGCGTAAATATTGGCCATATGTAGTAGGTGGGGTAGAATAGTTGTAAATGGGTGATACATACAGTGCATGACACTTACAACCAACAATTCCTAATTCAAGTGGTTAGCTTAAGGCTTTGTCAAAAAAAAAGTTATCAAATATTTGAGTCCACCAAGATGAAGCTTAAGGTTTGTCCTGCTTGGTTGTGAAATTACTTTTGAGCTACTAGGTATAAGATAGTACGCTCATAAATCGTTTGCACATTTTGAACCATCTAGTAGCTTGTTGTGAAATGGTGCATTGGTGGTTCTTACATTGGCCTCTTTCAACTCATTGGATGCATGGAAGAAAAGGTGTTTTTAATTGCAAGAGCCAATCATTCTCCTTGCTTCTCCAAATCTCTTCACAACATGCAAGTGAACGATTCTTGGAAGGTTTAAGGGTATTAATAGGTTATAGGTACCTATGACACATGCACTTTGAGAATTCATAAATAACTCAAAAATGCTTCAAAAAATATGAAACAACTTGTGTTGCATTTTGCATCTATTTCTCTTCTTCTGAAAAATGAACTAAAAATCCTACCATTCATGAAAAACCATGAAAAAAAGGGATGAGCCCTTAAATGGGTGGTTTAGAGCGTACTACCTTTTGTGTTGTGCTTTAGTATTTCTTGTTTGGCATATAGTTGTTGATTATACAGTAAAGTGTCATGCACTATACATCAATTCCCAAGTAAATGGACCTGCCAAATCATCACGCTGACGTGGTCACATAGCAAAACCCAGTCAGACCCCCCGCTAGTCCGTCCTCCACTCCTCCCCTGCTCAGTCAAAGCCAAGGGTGTCCGAAACCCTAATTCCAGTCGTCGTCCGTCGTCGGGCAAGCAAGTCAGTTGGGGTTTCCAAATCGAACCTTTCTCCACACTCCCTCCCCCTCCTCATTTCGGAGTCTTTTTCCCCTCCACATCTCTCCGCGTCCTTCACCACATTCCTCTCAATGTAAACACCTCTAGATTTAGCCCCTTTTTTCACCCTTTTTTCACCCTTTTTTCACTCTTTTTTCTTTCAGAAATTCTCACAACATCGGTTTCATCTTCCCGCTTTCAGGCAGTGTGACTTTTAGCTTAGAAGCCTCAATTTCGAAGTCACAAACGTGTCGCTGCTTGTCTAGAGCCGTTTCATGTAATCATACGACTGTGTGTAGGCTTGAATTTGTCTATTTTCGCATTTTTTTGGTGAGGTGCCGTTCTGAGAGATTTTGGTGATAATTCGAAGAGGTCAGGTGGTGGCAATTTTGTTCCTTTTTTCGCATTTTTCGGTGAGGTACCGTTTTAAGAGAGATTTTGGTGACAATTCGAAGAGGTTGTGGCGATTTTGTTCCTTTTTTGGTTTAGAAGAAGGAACTCTGTGGCGGACACGATCTCCTAGCAAGTTTGGAGAATTTTGGCGGTGCGAGGCGGAGAAGCTTTTGGAGAAATAAGGGCGGGCTTTGGAGAATGGTGAACAGGGCGGGGAGTACTGGTTGAGGAGCATATGACGAGTGTATAATTGAAATGGACGAGTGAGAAAGTCGGTAAGACGCGTTGTTGTGGTTAATTAATTGGCACAGGGTTTTGAATTTTTAGAGGACCAAGAGTTTGCTGTCCGATGGCATCGGAAATAGAGATAGTGTCGGAGGGGGGGACACCTCGACAGAACGGGGAGGTGTCGACATCGGAAGGTGCGGGGGGTGTGAATCCTGAGGACGGGGGGCAGAAGAAGGAGGACGTGTACACGGCTGCGGCATACGGGGATGTGGACAAGCTGCGCAGGCTGGTCGAGGACAAGGGTTGCTCCGTTCTGGAGCCGGATTCCGGTGGCTACTTCGCGTTGCAGTGGTGTGCTTTGAATAATCGAACATCTGCTGCTCAATATCTAATTGAGGTAATCATTATATAATGTTTTTTTTGCTTTTAAGAAGCACCTTCTTTCTGCTTTTCGTCTTTCTCACTCCATGTCTTGCCACCGACAATTCAATAGTCAATTTCTAAATGCTAACTCCGTATCTCGTTCACATGCTTCTTACCACCTAATTCCCTACTAAGGTAGGAGGCTCGTGAATGGACCATCTAAGTGAAAGTGCGCTTTAGTGGAAAAATCAAGGGGGCAACTTGGTAAAACGGAAATATTTTTGGTAGAAAGCCAAAGAAGAGACAGTTTTGTGGCCGCTTAAATTGATATTTTTTTGAGTTAGTATGAATTAACTGCAATTTATCAAAGCAAAAGGTGTATAGGTATGTATTCTTGATCATAGGTGGTAGCATTCATGATGCAAAGATAGCTTGTATATGGAGCACATGAGTCCTAAAAGCAACTGCTACAAAGCCAAGAATGCTTCAATAAGGGTCTTAAAGCGTGCAAGCACCCATTCCATATTTCAATGCTCAAATCATGATTGAGAAAATATTTTCATTTATTTTAGTATGACATATATCTATATTTTATTGAAAGACAAAACTCAACACAATCATGATCAATAAGCACACTTAATGGTAGCTCATGTCACTCTCTTGAAGTTCTAAAACCGTGCATGCACAAGTACAATTTCTGAACATAAAAAAATGTGACCTATTTAAGAACCTCAGTGCATTGTTTTTGTGACCCTACATGGTTGGTTTAAAATGACTGAACAGTTTTAGAGCTGACTGCCTTATACCTCCATGTTCATTACTGGTCTCTGTGGCGAGAATTCCACCACTCTAGAGCACGTGGCAGCTATTTCTGCCTTCTTGATTGCTCTGACTTGAGACTCTCATTGGTCTGCAAATTAGAGGTGCATGCAATTCTTGAGCTCGAGGTATCTGCTTTGTTTATTCGGGCTGTTAGGTATTTCGTCAGTTCTTAGAAAGACGATCGCATTGTCAGGCTAGAGTAGCCTCCTTCTGCTTATTCTTTAGTATCATTGGACAGGACTTCTTCTATTTTTCGAGAGTGTTTGTTTGTCAAATTCTTGTAGTTTTCAAAATTGGTGGCTTCCTGACTATCAAGGTTATCCCTCGCAGCTCTTCAGAGCAAGGTACTGGTTGAAGTTGTTGAAAGTAACGGTTATAAGCTTCCTTCAAATACTTCATTAGCAGGGCATATTTTTAGGGCGAAACCTGACAGATTTGGACCAATGTGGGCACGTTTTCCAAATATTGCTCAGTAAAATGTGTATAACGAAGGGATTGCTGAACTACTGCTCAGGAGGCTGGAGCTGAGTAAATATTTGCTAACAAGTTATGAGGAATTGTTCGAATCAGGAACCTGTTTTTAGTTTCCTATCGCTCACAAGAAGGTTTGGTTTTGCAGCATGGAGCTGACGTGAACGCTATAGATTTCACAGGACAAACTGCTTTGCATTGGACAGCTGTGCGTGGGTCGATCCAGGTGGCAGAATTGCTGCTTCAAAGCGGAGCTCGCATTGAGCATGCAGATTCGCATGGATATCGAGTGCGTAATCCTTCACTCTTGTTGTCTCTTCCTTTCTGTTGTATAGCTTTGTGTTTAGCAAACGGTAGTTGTTTATGTTCCATGCCTTGAGCTTTGATAACTCCTTAGTCAATCCATTTCACATCATTTATGAACTTGCATGTGCTTGACCCCCAGACATCTCACGTGGCTGCACAATATGGACACACCGCCTTGCTATACCATATCGTCACTAAATGGGGCGCAGAAGTGGACCCTCCTGATCACGATGGACGCAGTCCTCTCCATTGGTAGGCCATGACCTCTCACCTTTTGGTTACTTATGAGCAGGGACAATTTGGAGACTCTTTATTCATATATCTTTATTGTTATATCGTTAGAACAAGCTATGTTGTGATGAGTTTCTGAGAGCTGCTTTGCCATGGTTTTAACAATATATTGAATGCTGTCATATATTTGCAGGGCTTCCTATAAAGGATTTGCGGATTGTATTCGATTGCTGCTTTTCATGGACTCTTTCTTGGATCGAGCGGATAAAGAAGGTGTGCTTTTGGACCAGGCTTTGTAAAGTGCAAGGTTTTGGATTTAGAATGTGTAGAAATCTGCAACTTGCTCATAGAATTGTTGTCATCAGAGAGTTGTATTTCAGTTATCATCACGATCTATTGTCATATATTGGTTTGCACTTTCCCATTCCCACTTCTCTTTCGTTACACTGAAGGTGTGCCGATAGCGAAGTTCAAATCTGATCTGTGCATATTCCTTGCTTCTTCTGATGAGAGGTTCCTATAGTGCAAGAGTTTGTGTGCTTTATGCTCATGTTTTGGCGTTTTTGTTTCAGGATGCACACCGCTGCATTGGGCAGCCATCCGAGGTAATTTAGAAGCTTGCACGGTGTTGGTGCAGGCAGGTACCCTGGAAGATTTGATGGCCAAGGAATCTACTGGCTGCACTCCCGCACAGCTGGCATCTGACAAAGGCCACCGTCATGTGGCTCTGTTCCTGGTAATGAATGGGTTTTAGGCAAGGTTTATAGTGTGTGTAGATTCCAGAGTTCTTCTATCTGGTCATTATTGAACGTACCTGATCAATTTAAGTAGCAATGATTTAGTAGGAAAGGGGTATTAATTGTGTGAGATTGCGAATCGTTGTTTGAGAGATAAGGAAGCCCAATATTTAAATCAATTCTTCTTCTATGACTTTCCATCTCTTTGTAGTTCTGTTCTTGAGTTCATGTTTCCGTCTCCACTCTTTTGGCTTTAATTTTTGTGACGTTTCTTTACATGGGACCACTGGGGTGCAGACAAATGCTCGAAGAATTTTCACGAATCGGTGGGACGACAAAGGTCGTCTTGGAAAGTTTGCTAAGCTTGGCTTAGCTCCTGTCCTCTGGGCTGTGATCATTGGCCTTCTTCTAGTTTTTATCAACTCTGTGATTTCATGTATGTACTCTCTATTCCTCCTGTGATTGAATTCTGACTTTGGATAAAATCTGTTAACTCTATAATTTATTTATTCTGGGAGTTTGGTTTTCATATGGAATTGCTATTACTAATAATGCACGGAATTTAAGTGGGACATTAAGTTATTTTTGATGGGAGAATCTTGTCTTAATTGGGTATATGTGGGCCTTGTCTTGTAACAGCAAGAACATTGCTAACTATCACAGCTGGAGATGGATTTTGGGCTTGTTTGGTCATCATATTATCGAGCAGCGGACTTTTCCTGCTTTTTCGTTGCACCAGGTTTGCACCTCTTTCAAGTATTTCTGAGGTATGTTGGTAATAGCAAGGGCGTGACTGCATCTACGAAGAGCTATTCCTTCTTAGAAATTGATGCAGTCCAAGAGAGCTCTTGGAGGAAGTGGATTTCTCTCTTTCATTTGTTCGTTGATTAGTTTGTTGTATTCTGAAACTTAGCAACTGCATAGTTTTTTTCTTTGTTGAATCACGTGATCATTATGAGTACTTTGTAAAAGCGGAAACTCCGACGTTTGTGATTTTATACTAATTCACTCAGGGATTGACTTCTAAGGCTGTGGTGTGATTTACAGCAAGGATCCTGGGTATATTACTCCCAATCGTGGACAATCGTTACTGAGAGAGATAAAACATGAGGTAATCGAGGGTATTAGATTTTGAGTTTTTGGTTTTCTCTTTAATATTAGCTCTGATTCTTGTTTTTGGACGTATCTCCGTGAATATCAGTTCAACTTCAGACATTTCTCCCTGGTATGAAGTTAAGCATCGTAATGGTCGAACTGACGTGCTCAGAATTTAGCCAGTGTCCTTTCATGGCTGATGTGTAAAAACAGCTCATTGTATTGGAATATATTAACTGTCCACTTAAGTGTGCCCCTTGACTGGGCTTGATTTACATTTTCACAGAACTGCCTTCTTATTTTCATCTTTGTTTACAGGAGCCTCTGTTAAAAAAGGATTTGAGCAGCCCAGCTTTGTGGGCAGGTTACTGGGCGCAGTTATGTCCCACTTGCAAGGTAAGTTAGGACTTATATTGCTTTTTTGAATATGTCTTCAGTTTAAATTTGGATTCTGAATGATAAACAATGTCAGTACCGCTGGATGTGGCCGGGTTCCTGTTTTCCTAACATCCAAAAGTCAATTTTCTATTTCAGTTTTTTCTAAGTCACCTATTAACTGTGTATGGTTTGACTATATATTCTGAATAGTCGGTTAGACGTTTGCATCGCATAGAATCTTCGTAAACCAACACCAGTACCGATATAAGAAAGATGTGGTAGTTTATTCATATAAATTATGATAAATCCATGTTGCATTGTTTGGTTTGAAGAGAGTACATTGAAAGGGATCTTCCGAATCGAAAGATTTTATACTTGCATGGAGCTCCTGCTATTTCCACTTCTTTGTGCTTTTAACAGATCTTGTGTCGTGGCTGTTCGCTGTAGATTGTGCGGCCATTGCGATCCAAGCACTGCTCTTCATGCAACCGCTGTGTTGATCAGTTTGACCATCACTGCCCTTGGATTTCTAATTGTGTTGGCAAGGTATGCTTTTTGCTTCACTTTTTGTGTTTATTTTCCTGCATGGCAATTCCTTCTGCCCGCTGTAGACACTGTTTGTTTGAAGGGTGCTCCTTGTTTGAGGTATGTCTTTGTGATTATATGTTTCTTGTCATACTGTCAATTTTTATTCCTGGGAGCTGAATGTTAGAAATAACTGATGGTGAGATATTTCCTGGTCAATTTGTTTCAGAACAACAAGTGGGATTTCTTTATTTTCCTATCTTTGGAGGTTACAGCCATGACTATTGCACTCTGTGTAACACTACATCGTAAGATTCATTGACTTGATTAGTGAACATTTCTACGATGATTTTTTCTTTCTAAAGTCTGGTCTGCTCTTTTTTAGTGATTCAAGTCTTCTTGAGACGGCAGCATTTATGTTGTTGAGCCTGTCACTTCATGTATGTTCAACTATCCAAGTCATCAAGGTTTTAGCCATAGTATTCATATGCGTCATCGTCTTTTGGGTGGCGTAGGGTTATGGCTTGACCCTGAAGCGCCATCTGGGAGTGGGAACTTCCTTCAACATATTGCACTGTTTCATAGTGGTGCACTCGCATTTCTAATGGGAGATATATTCCTTCTACTTGGTGCTGGGATGTTGACTGGAATGCAAGCCATGCAGGTATAAACACCTTTTCACAATTTTCCCTGGAACGAAGTCTGATGTCTTCTAAATAAGCTGGGTTTCTTCAAATATACGTTATCTTATCCTCTGGTGTACAGTACGTCTGGCCTAACGAGAACCTGAGCAAAAGCAATGGCATTGTTATTATTATCCTACTAAGCTGTGTCATACCCTTTGTATACAGATCGCAAAGAATATTACCACCAATGAGATGGCGAATTCCTTGCGCTACGGTTATCTGAAGGGTGCTGATGGCCGGTTCCGCAATCCCTATGATTCTGGTTGTCGCAAAAATTGTGCTGATTTCCTTCTTAATGGCTACAACGAAGACATTGAAGTGCCCTGGGAGCCAATCCAGCAACACGGAGGTGTGATACAGATGGGCGACAGGTATGAGTCGTTTTTGCTTCTTTCATACCATGCTCATGTCTTAGTTCACTGAAGCCTTGGTTTCGGTTCTCAACTCATAAATGTCCAACCTAATTATACAAAGAAAGACAATTTTATAATGTAATAGTAACTTTCGAAACATGTTTCTCTTGTAAAACATGTAGGGTACTATTTCTTCTTTCTGTCGGTGCATTTTGTTACCTTCCTTGAAGATTTCCTCGTTGGTTGATTTCAACTCGTATGAATATGGAAGCGACCACTCTTGCCCATTTCTGCACTTAGTAGATAAGGTAGCAACACCCATAACCATCATCGTACCCATAACTATCACCTCTAAAATCTTGGAAAATCTGTGGAAGTGAATAGATGTAATCACAAGGATGTACAACATGTGAACATGAAACCTTGGTGTTGGTATTAGGTGCAATTGCAGTCGGCTCTTTAAAAATCCACAACTTATTCTCACAGTATCCAAATAATACATTCAAAAGTGCAAACTCATCATTTTTCTCTTGCTAATAGGATCTATAATTTGCAAGATGTTTATTAATAATTTCATCATGTTCAAAGCCCTTAATTTGACGGTTATGGGTGCTGCTACCTTAAGTCATGGTTACCATTTTGTATCCAACAAGAGTTATCTGTTTGTGTAAAACTAGCTTGAAAACCTTAAGCATTCTTCATCAAAGTGCTTTACTATCTTCTGCCGAGCCGTGAAAGATGTTGCTGTGTTAAAACAAAACTTTAATTTTTTCCCTCGTCCTTACCGAGCCATCGAACTCAAATTCTAGTAAACTTTTTTTATGAATAAAGTTGTAACCTTCCTGTTGAATTTAAAGTTGATTATGAAGGGGATTGCGTTACAGGTCGGTAGCGGCAGGTGCAGTGGGTGCGAGCCTTGGTGGAGTGCTTGGGCAGAGCGCAAGCAATGTTGCCAATGAGATAAGAAACCATCACGTACACTCGTCTACTTGCTCTCATAACCATCAAGGCGGCCACAATTCCAGTGGCTCTCTTCCTCTTGGATTGGGAACTCTTGGCTTGCCTAACCATGACCGAGATCACATTGCTTAGAGAAAACCTCTGATCAGGAGTAACCCTTTTTTTTGAGGGGCTTGTTTATTGATTAGGTAGCTTTGTAGCCGCACTTTTTTAAATTTTTCATCAATTTTATGTACACGTTTCAGAACTTAACTTTGGTCTTTCAGATGAATGGAGCACACTTCGGTTGGTTTGTTTTTGTAATGTAGAGTGCGTGTGTTACCAGTAGTCTATTCATGCATTTTTTTCATTCTGGACAAAGCTTTTATTTGCTCTAGGTTCCTGGTTGGGTTGCATTGCATGATACTAGAATCCGGGGTTTTGGTGCTCCTGCCCAAGCAAACCAAAGCTGGATTTTGAAGTTGATAATTTTTTTGGTTTTTTTCTTCGGCAGGGTTACCGTAGTGTGACATGGGTTTCGTTTTTTATTAATTCAAAAATGTAAAAAACGAATTTTCAGAAAATGTTAGAAAACAAATAACAAAATTTCTGAAAATTGAGTAAGAGATATGACGAAAAGTTCAGTAATTGTCCTTTGGCAACACAAAATATTTTTAATAAATCCATTGTAGTACCGTATCTTCAACCATTATCAATTCAAATAAAACCCATTAAACCCACTCCACTTTCATTCATTGTAAACATTATAAGAAATTAACCATTTTTTGATTGTCCCTTTAAATTTGAAAGGATGCAATATTTTGTTCAAATTGAATGCATGACAAAAAGTCTAATAATTATGTACTTACAAAAACAAAATCATCATTATTCCATTTAAACAAAAATGAACCTCTTCAGGTAAAAACAATAATAATTTTGTCATTGGAAAAACAAAACCCATGTCACACTACGGTACCTGAGGCTATTTCTTGTTTTGCGCAATTTAGAATTTGATCAATAGTTTCTTGGAAAGATTCAACTGTACTCATCAACATATCAGAGAGTAACCGATATACAATGCATGACACTTATAACCAACAACTCCCAATTCAAGTGGTTAGTGGTTAGCCTAAGGCTTTGTCAAAAAAAAAGTTATCAAAAATTTGAGTTTATCAAGGTGAAGCTTAGGGTTTGTCTTGCTTGGTGGTGGAATTATATTTGAGCTAATGAATATATGTGTTGTGCTTTAGTTGTGCTTTAGTATTTCTTGTTTGGCCAATAGTTGTTGGTTACAAGTGTCATGCACTGTAGTAAAAAAATGTGGTGTTTTTATTGTTTGGATTTTGTGAATTTGTTGAATTATCTTGGTTGGGATGGTTGCCAATAAGAGTGAGGGTGACTTTTTTGTAAATTTTTGATGGTGGTTTTGACAAATTGCTTCAAAAGTTTGTCATCACTTTTGCACATAGGTGTATTGTCTCTCTTTCCAAATTGGAAAGTTTAGACTAATCTTACACAATTTCTAGTATCACCACTTTTTCATTTTAGATTTGTGAGATATGATAACATTTCAGTAGCATGTTACTATAGTATGATCATAGGGTACTATTCACTTTTGCAAGAAAATGCATCTCTCATATGGTTCGGCTTATGTAGACAAAAAAGTGCAAAAGGTAATCATGAAATGTCAAATTAAGCCTTCCAAGGCTCAATCTTGGCCTCTCCTTGGATGATTTGTTTGACTTTTCTAAAAAGAGCTCCCAAGCTTTTGCAATAAGAATCAAAGGCCAAAAATTTGATAATGCTCAAAAGACAAGATTTGGCATTGCCTCAAAAACAAGAATTAGATTCACCTAAAACAAAATTCCAATTCATGGGTTTGGGGTCATTGTCACAACTCATCAAAATATAAGCATTTGAAACAAGACAAAATTTCAAAACCATCATATAAAAAAAGTGGTCTTGCTTTTTGTCCTAGTATTAGAAATTGTTAAAGGCTTGTATTAGTAGCCTTCGCTATTAGGCCTAAAATCTTCAGGTGTAAGAGTATTGGCCTTCATCATATTCTTATTATAACAATTGATTGGGGTAGTTCTTGAGGCCATTTGAACTAAAAACATTTATTGAAAATGTGGTCAAGTTTTCATGTCCTTGACTCTTGGTGTAAAGTAGCTCTTTTTTAGAAACAAATGAAGGGACACAAGTTTAACTTATAGTATTCATGACATTGAAAGTTGTTGCTATTATTGTATCGACATAAATGCTTTTGGATCTTACTACCAAATTGGATAGGATTCTAATTTTCCTTTATTGTGCAAGTTATGGTGTGAGTTGTTCATGAATTTTCAATGTCCCAACTTGGTATACTTTTAAAGTTGTGTTAACTGATGCTTTTGATGCTGATAGTAACACTCTTGCCAATATTGATTTTTGATGCTATTATTACCACCATTTGCAATATCAAGTACAAATAAACTAGGGAACAAAGAGATGGATTTTTCATGTAAGTAATTTCCATACAATTAAATTTTCACCAAGTTTAAAACTAACTACTGTATATACTCTAATAGCTACCAAAGTGGGACAAAAGTTATCAAAAATTGAGGTGTAGGTTCTTGCTCCATCACGCCTCTAGCCCTTGCCATATGCAAATTTTCACCTATGAGTGAGTCCTATTCATCAATATCCACACACCTTTTTGACTTTGGAACATTATTTAAAACCAAAAAGCGCCTAGACTTTAAGCATTTATCAATTCAAAATTAGGTTGGTGGTCGATTCTTTTTAAAATATGTGGTGACTTCAAGAGTTTTGCAATAATGATTTGGTTTATTTTTCAATTTCTTTTATTACCACTCATTGTTTTAATACACCTTAAACCTTAATTTCTTTTGTCTACAATTTTTGTCCTAAAAACTATGTGGTTAGATTTAACTTGGGTGAGGAATTGACTAGATGCGGAACTATCCAAGAGAGGGATCTATCTTTTTAATTCCGATTGTAGTAATTATAACAAGGGATGAATCATCCATTGGTGAGCAAACTCCTTTGATAGTTATATTGTGTGCATTAGTGAGGTTTAAATACAAAATTACTTTTAGACAACTACAAACCAAATCAGACAAATTCTAAAAATGACACTCTTACTTTATGTTTAATAGGTTGAAGATGTTGATTTTCAGTTCGGATAGATTTTCTACAATTTGTGCCTTGATGTCAATTTCCTTGTGTCAAATATTGTACAATGAGTATCTATTTGAGAATTTAGGTTTGCTATCTCTAGAAAGCCATCCAAATTAGAGTGGTCAATAAATGATTTCAGTACAACCCTGAATGATGAGGAACAACAAATTTTCATCTAGTTTTTTATGTATAACTTCATTAACAACGTACCCCCACATAGTTAAGTTAAAGTTTGATTAAACTTGGTCATTTTTTGGTTGAATATAAGGCTTTTACTCGAAAGCAATGGTGTATTTTATTTAAAGGGAAATTACAAATAGGGGCATGAAAATGAAAAATATTATAAATAGGACACATTTTCAAAATTATTACAAATAGGGGCACAATTTCAAATTTTTTTGTAAATTTTTGTAAATTTTTTTCGTTTGGACATTGGTCGGTTTAGATGTATTGCATCAAATGTTAGCAAACTTCCAAAAAACTTAAAGGTCTCTCCAAAACAAACCTAAATAAATAAATTTTAGTAAAGGGGATGGCAATTATTGGAAAGGCCTTTGGTTTTTTGGAAGCTACCTAATTTACTATAATACTCCCACTGTCCCATTACAAACTTGCAAAAAATTTCTCCATGAGGGATTAGCTTTACTTTTAGTCATTATGCTAGTGACAAATGCATTCTAGAATCAATATACCACCTACCAAATGTTTGCAAAATCTCTAGTTTTTATGTTGCCGTTTAGACACCTATATTCTATGCAAAAAGTACCATATTTGTGCATAGTTTGTGAATGCTGCTAGCTCCTTATTGTTTTAGTCATTGTACTAATGACACATGCATTCAAGAATCAATATATCATCTCTCAAATGTATGTAAAATCTCCAGTTCTGATGTTGCCGTTTGGGCACCCAAATTTTCATGCAAAAAGTACCATATTTGTACATGCTGCCAATTCCTTATTATTGATGATTTAAAGATTAGTAGCAACAATTGTACCTCATATGGGCAAGGCCAAGCTTATTAAGAGAGGAATGCTCTCTAATTTCTTAACTCTTTAAAGACCACACACATTTTCACAAAATCCACTAGAAACTAGGGTAGTAAACATAAATGTGTAGTTGAATCAAATGTGGACCTAGTTTGCATGATCCAATCGTACAAAGAACACTTTTTTTACTATGAACTATCAAAATTTCAACCAAAACTACTGTTTGAAGTAAAATATTATGATTAAATGAGCTACAAGTGGAAAATCTCTAGTTTTCACGCTTGTGTGGTTTTGGATTTTAGTGCTTCATACTAGCTTTGCTTGAGAAGAGCCTTATATTTCTAGAAAGCACGCTTTCCCACCTTTCCAATAAAACCAGTTTCACACAAAATGGATAAAATTAGTAATCACATAGTATAGCTAAGTGGACAAAAAGGTCAAAAACCCACTTTATTTGCTACCCTAAAACGTTTCTATAGGAAATTAGATAAATGCTACAAAAAATCCAATTGGTGAAAACAATCAAAAATTAGCCTCAAATGTAGGATGACAAATTTTAAAAAAGAAATGATAGTACAATTTCAATAGATCTTCAAGTGCTATTATCGTACTACTATTGTATAGAAAAACTATACAAGTATATTTCTTAAGCAATTTGAAATTTTTTAAAATTGTGCATTTAAAATGTGACATCCTTTTTGGATGTTTGATGTATTGTGTTGTTGTTTTGATCCATCTTTGACCAAATATGGATATGTATTTTGAGGGTATGTCATATAAACACCATTATTTATCAACTCATATATCCAATTCCATTGTCATATTTTGGTTGGATGTGATATTCTTGTGACCACAAGAGTCACGGACATGAACGGATTGACCTAGAAGGTTCTAGAAGATTCTAGAGGATTAAAAGGATCTAGAGGATTAGAAGGTTTTTAGAAGGTTTTAAAAAGATAAAAAGTCTTGGAAGTTTCTAGAAGGTTGAAAGCCTCTAGAAGGTTAGAAGCTTCTAAAAAACTGGAAGCTTTTAGAAGCTTAAAAGCTTTTAGATGACTGGGAACTTTTAGAAGCCTAAAAGCTTTTAGATGACTGGGAGCTTTTAGCTTGAAGGCTTCTAGAAGCTTGGAAGGCTCTAGAAGGGTGGAGGCTTCAATTTTTGGGTATATATATGAGTTGAGGCTCAGAGGTTCCTCAGTCTTGACAACTCATCTTGCCTCTTTAGTTTTTGGCCTTCAAGCCTTAGTTTTTTGCCTTGCTTTTGTCTTGTATCACTATCATCTAAAATACATCTTTAGCCTTGGTTCTAGTATTCATTTGCATTCTTGTCTTGATTTCCGACTCCCAAACTTTGTTTTGGTACTTGAGTCCATCCCTGACAGTTTGTCGAGATTGCTTTCAAATATCATCAAAACTTTTTGATTTCAAATAAAGCATAGATTACCATTCCATTTGAAAATTGTAAAATGTTTTAGGAGTTGTGAATTATCTACTTCTGAATTGATGATGTTCTGCTAATACAACATTTTTTTTTCTTTTTTTCTTTTTTTTCCAAATATTCGCACTTAAGTTATTTTCAACATATTACCAGACTAGTATTCGTTCATTATGGAGGAAAGAGGTGAAATGGTGATGAGCAATTCAAAGCTCGACATTATTATGTCTGCAATCACTTCCATGAATATTGAGCGCCAATAAATATTCAAATAGACTGAAGATCTCAACGCAAGACTTTCTGATCTTGAAGCAAGACTACAACAAACTATGGAGTGAGGATTTGTTGCTGCACCTACATCAATTATTCAAGCCAATAATCTTTCAGATTCTATGTTTCACGCTTCAAGTTTCAGCAAGGTAAAGAACCCAGAGTCAGCCTTCTGGATAAATTCAATGGCACGCATTTCAAATTTTGTGGTTTTGTCAACCAAATTTGGCTTATTACGCTCCTTCAACCCCAACAATATTCGACAGACGCAGCTCGTATTGGATTGATTAGCGATTGTCTTGAAAAACAACGACGCACGACGCAACTGCGGAGCACAAGACAGAAAAATAACAAAATCCAGCCACAATAGAAACCATACGGCTGGATTCGGCAGTATCATTAACATCATCAGGTTCCGTATTATCCGCAAATCTTACTCCTTGCTTTACCGTACCCATATGTCCGGATTCAAAAAATATTAAAATCCAAGCCTTGATTGATTCAGGAACCTCAGCTTGTTTCATTGATGAATCTTTTGTGAAACGTCATAAAATTTCTACTATCCAAAAATCAAAAGCCATTTACGTTGAAATTATTGATGGACGACTGTTATTTTCTGGCGATATTATTCTTGAGACAATTCATTTATAAACAATAGTAAAAAATCATAATAGCCATGTGGTCTACAACATTATCTGTTTTTTGTTTAGTCATGTAATTTTAGGACTTTCATGACTTGAAATATTTAATTTTCAAATTGATTGGACAAATTGTAGTGTTACCTTTTTACTTGAAAAATTTTCTATAAGTACGCCAATGATTACAGCTGAAGACCCTTCCAACTAGAAAACATCAAAACCTTTATTTCTTTGAGCTTGAGCATTTACGGAAGCCGCTAAAGACGCTGATATATTTGTGGCTTAAGCAATTCCAATATTTGAGCAAATCACTACAACAACTTTGCTTCCAAAGGAGTATAAAGATTATCAAGACGTCTTTGAGAAAAAAAATACGGATATTTTGTCTAAACATCGATCATATGATTGCGCAATCGACCTTCAAAATGATGCTCAACTACCTTTCGGTCCCATATACAACTTGTCACAAAATAAACTATCTGCATTGAAAAAATATCTTGACGAAAATTTGGCAAAAAACTTCATCCAACATTCCAAGTTTTTAGCTGGTGCACCTATCTTATTTGTGAAAAAAAAAGATGGATCTTTACGTATGTGCGTAGACTACCGAAAGCTCAACAAAGTGACAATCAAGAATCGATATTTTTTACTTCTAATCAGCGGACTTCTAGATCAAGTCGGACAAGCAAAGATTTATACCAAAATTGATCTAAGAGAAATTTATAATCTTGTGCAAATCAAAGAAAATGGCTAATGAAAGATAGCTTTTTGAACAAGATATGGCCATTTCGAATATAATGTTATGCTTTTTGGATTTACAAATGCATCAGCTATCTTTCAACATCTCATAAATGATATATTCAGAGAATTCTTGAATGATTTTGTTGTTTGCTATCTAGACGACATCCTAATATATTTTAATGATATAGTTCAATATGAAAAACATGTGAAGCTAGTACTTGAAAAGCTTCGCAATACCGGCCTATACGCTAAACTTGAAAACTCTATTTTTCACATTACTGAAGTGGAGTTTCTTGATTACATTATTTTGAGCAATATCATTTTCATGGATTCTAAAAAAATTCAAGCTGTATTGGATTGGGCAACTCCAAAAACGGTACGCAATGTTCAGTGTTTCCTTGGATTTGCAAATTTCTATTGAATTTTTATCAAAAATTATTTTCAAATTGCTGCTCCACTTACACGGCTTACATGCAAAGATAAATTGGAGTGAAGTTTAGAAGCAGACATGGTATTTCAAACATTGAAGCAAGCTTTACTACAGCTTCAATATTGGTTCATTCGAACTTTTTCAAACCTTTCTCTATGGAAACAAATATTTTGGATTTTGTATTGGGCGCAGTGCTATCACAACAAGGAGAAGACAAAAAACTTCATCTAGTTGCTTTTCATTCAAGGATATTCAGAGTCGCGGAGATCAACTATGAAATCCATGAAAAACAGTTATTTGCTATTGTGGACTCTTTTCGGGAATGGCGTCATTTACTTGAAAGCGCCGCACATCAAGTGACAATATACACAGATCACAAAAATCTCGAATATTTTATGTCTACTCGTGTTTTGAATTGTCGATAAGCTCGTTAGAATATGTCTCTATCTAGATTTGATTTTGACATTATACATCGACTCGAAAAGCTACAAGAATTATCTAATGCTTTATCCAAAAGATCCAATTTTATGCTTAAGGAAGGGGAAGCAACCTATGACCAACAACGGACAACATTTTTGAAGCCCGATCGCCTACGTTTACGAGCAACTCAAATTTCATTTCCAGTTCATTCTAGTTTTTTTGATTAAATCCGAGCAGCCTCAGCTACATATGCCTTAGTATTTAATATCTAGCAACGCTTTATCAACATCACGGAGGATTCTAACAAATTCAAGATTGAGAAAAAATGTCTGTACTTTGAAGAACTCCTTTATATTCCTGACGGACCATATTGCCTTCAAGTCATGCAAGCACGTCACAATCTTCCAGCCGTTGGACACTTTGGATTCAATAAAACGTTGGAATTCATTTCTCAAGATTTTTGGTGGCCTTAAATGTGAAAAATCATCAAAGATTTTGTACTATTTTGCAATTCTTGTTCTTGTTCAAAGAATCATTGACATCGATCGTACGGACTTTTACAGCCTTTACCAGTGCCGAAACAACCATGGTCATCCGTTTCTATAGATTTTATTATAAATTTACCAATTTTGACTAAATTTGATTATATTTGCGTGATAGTCAATCGGTTTTCAAAAAAAACATATTTTGTTCCAGGCAAAAAGACAATTATGGGAGAAGAAACAACTAAGCTTTTTATCGACAATATTTATCGTTATCATGGATTACCCAAAAATATTGTATCGGACAGAGGACCTCAGTTTATCTCCAAATTTTGGCAGTCGTTATCCAAGATTTTGCAAGTAAAGATTAAGCTTTCATCAACATTTCATCCTCAAACCGATAGTCAAACTGAATGTGTAAAATAAATTTTGCAGCAATATTTGAGGTGCATTATAATTTATCAACAAGACAAATGGGTATCTTTACTGCCATTTGCAAAATTTGCATACAATAACAAGAAACATATATCAATTCAAGAAGTCTTATTTTATGCTAACTATGGCTTTCATCCAAAAATTGATATGTTACCAGCTTAAAAAGAGGAGAATCCTGCAATAGAAAATCTAGCAAGACATCTAAAGGAGTTACACATAATAATGTAAAGTCATTTAGAGAAAGTTTACGTACGTTATAAGGATTGTGCCAATGTGAGAAGAAAAGAGCAATTAAAATTTTGAATTGGTGATAAAGTGTGGCTGTTGCGGCGTAACATCAAAACAACTCGTCTGAGCAACAAACTTGATTATTGCCGAATTGTGCCGTTTGTTATTGAAAAATAAATCAATGCTGTTGCATATCAACTACAACTACTGGTGTCAATGAAGGTACATCCCGTATTTCATGTTTCACTTTTAAAAACTTATAGGGAATCTAATTTTCCTGAAAGAGTTTAACCTCCGCCACCTTGTGTTGAAGTGGATGATATCATAGAGTATGAAGTTGAAAAGATGTTAGATTCAAGGATTTGAAGAGGACAAGTTGAATATTTTATTCATTGGCGTAGATATCCAATTAGTGAACTTACGTGAGAATCAGCTTCAAACTTAACTAACGCACCTTTGAAGATCCAAGAATTTCATTGCCAACATCTATCCAAACCAAGAGCAACAATACTACGAATTCTTCGAAGGATCTCGAAGCTAGAAGGGGAGGTGATGTCACAGACATGAATAGATTGACCTAGAAGGTTCTAGAAGGTTCTAGAGGATTAAAAAATTCTAGAGGATTAAAAGGATCCAAAGGATTAGAAGGTTCTAGAAGGTTTAGAAAGATAAAAGTCTTAGAAGTTTCTAGAAGGTTGAAAGCTTCTAGAAGGTTGGAAGCTTCTAAAAGACTAGAAGCTTTTAGAAGCTTAAAAGCTTCTAGATGACTAGAAGCTTTTAGCCTAGAAGCTTAGAAGGCTCATGAAAGGTAGAGGCCTCAACCTTTGAATATATATAGGAGTTGAGGCTGAGAGGTTCCTTAGTCTTAACAATTCATCTTGCTTCCTTAGTCTTTGGCCTTCAAGCCTTAGCCTTTTGCCTTGCTTTTGTCTTATATCATTATCATCTGAAATACATTTTCATCCTTAGTTTTAGTATTCCTCTGCATTCTTGTTTTGATTCTTGACTCCCAAACTTTGTTCTGGTCCTTGAGTTCGTCCCTGACAATAAGTATTTTTCAAGAACAATTTTTAAATTGTTGAACAATTTTACTCTATAGCCTAAAAAACATTTTGATGAACCAAAATAAGGTTTGGTGGTCTCTAAAGGGTTAACTTGCCTCCATGAGATCATTGAACATGATAAATGCTTTCTCAACAATTGAAAGTAGTATAAAGGAGCGTCTTAGTGGGACAAGAACTATACTTAATTTGGAGCTTTATATTGAGACGTAGGGAGTATATCTAAATCAATCAATGTCCAAACGAACAAAATATAAAAAATTTACAAAGTATTTTGAAATTGTATCTCTATTTGTAATATTCTTTAATTTTTATGCTCCTAATTGTAATTTCCCCTAAAGTTTTAATTTTGATTACTCCTAAACAAGACCATTATTTTTATTTTGATGAAAGTTTAAAAAATGGTCATAAATAGAATCCTAAAACAAAATATTAAAACTAGAAGTGAGACTCTATTGTATTCTTAAAACTGATTAAAAATGTTATTATAAGATGAGGCTGAGAGTGAAAAGGAATCTAAATTCACAATTAAACTCTTATCTATAATCATGAGGTTGAGTTTGTTCTTTAGATTTTGTTGTGATTTGTAAGCTTGTTGTGATTAGCTTAATTATGAACCAAGGAAGGTATGTAATACTACAAATTTTCAAAAGAATATATTGTATGATATCTATCTGGTATATAATTTTTTACAATTTTTTGTCAAATAAGTAATACTATTGTCAAACCGTTTTGAAAAAGGTAAAGAATAAAAAATAAAGAGATATGGAGATTGGCTATATAGTCATAGTCTTGAGCCGTCTTTTATGAAGTACGGTTTTGGGACCATACACGGTAATAAGTGTCCTCTCACTGCACTTCAGTGCCATTTCGACACACTGTAGATTGCACTAGACCCATGCCTTTAGTCTTTGATAAGCTTATTAACCCTTTAAGGACGAATGGATCTCCGTGGCTTGCCTTGCTTGTAGCATTCTACAGTGTTTTGCACATGGGCATTAGTAATATTGCTTCAAAAATTTGGAAAAGTCAACAGTGCATGATACCCTCATGAAAATTGCAAAAAGAGCAGCTCGGGAGCTAACATCATATATCACAATTTAGGTTACAAAACAAAATGAATGTATCTCAAGAGGTAATTTTTTGCCTACCATGATGCAGTATGCATTGATCACTTCTGAAAAAAAATCAGATCAAAATTAGTCGAGTGGGACGTTTTTTTTTTTTTTTTTTGGTCAGTGCCGACGTTTAGGATTAACGAATGCCCCCTAATTATTTCATCGATATCTATCGTTATTCATCCCGATTCAAAACCCATTCATCGACTGTCATCCTGATGCCAAAGCATTCATCCACATTCATCCGAATGCATCGTCCTTAGTTCAAACTCTGAAGCTCCGTGCCCCCGCCCTCGAGAACGTCGAGATTCTTGAAGCCTTGTTGCGTTTTCAGCAAACACAATCTCGCTTTAAGCTTAGATTGTCGCAATTTTACGTATGTTGTTGTGTTCCTGCACCTCCTCATCGTTGTCGATGTTTCATTAGGTTATCTCATCTTGCGGATCAGAGAACCGTGGCGAAGAGCTTGGCTTGGACGAGCGTCGCCGCGAGCAAAACGGGTAAGTGTTTTGTCGAATTTTGCATTGCGTGTCGTGTATACCGTTCCAATTTCACATCGTTCTTTCTCTCTACAGAAACGTATGGGATCTGTATTCTTAAACCTTGAATAATTTTTGCGTAATTTCAAATTACGTGTGAGTGTTCTGTGTCAATTGAGCTTTTTCTTGTTCTTGAAGTTTCTGCTTTTTAGGCACTACGACATTGCAACAATTGGTGTTAGTTCTTAAGGCTAGCGAAACCTTAAGCAAAGAGAGACGGAGAGAAGGAGAGAATAAGATCCGTGAGACGATGAAAAAGGGGCTCAAGTTGAGGGAGGTGTTTAGAAGTGATGTAGAGTGAGAGTAGAGGCAAAGGGAGATTAATTGAGGTTTTAAGGAGGGGAGATTGTTGATGGACAAGTGGTGGTGGTGGTGATGCAGGAGGGCGAAGGTGGCGACGATTGTGAGCAGCGAAGGTTGAGAGAAGGTGACCAAGGCGCAGCTGTTGTTGGTCAGGTACGATATTTTAGTACCGTTTAGTAGATGCGTTGGATGGATTTTTTTCTTACGGTGGCTGAACTGGTAGTAAAATTCAATTTTTGCAAGCCTTTTTTGCTGAAGATTGCAATGCAGACTGTATGCAAGTATTGAGATGGTTCAGTTTGCAATCTTTTAATTTTTTGCTCAATTTTTGCATTGATTGACGCAGGGATGGCCGACTCTGACGGTGATGAGTATGATTCAGACGAGCTGTCTGAAGCGTATGAGGAGGCCAAGGCAAGGCTTGCGGATGGGACAGCGAAGTGTACAAACTTCGATGGAACATTTCGGTGTCCCTATTCCCCGGGTCGCAAGAAGCAGGATTACAAGTACCATGAGATACTCCAGCATGCTGTGGGAGTGGGGAAAGGGAAGCGGGGCCCTGTTAAAGCTGGAAGGCATCGTGCCTTGCGAGAGTACTTGGAAAAGGATTTGGCTGCAAGGGCAAAGCCTCAGGCAGAGCGAGTTGTGCATTTGCAGCAATCCATTCCTCCTAGGAAGGACATTGAAGAAAAATGGGTGTGCCCTTGGATGGGCATCTTGCAAAACATCGACAACAAGTCTCGAAGACCCTCAGACAATTTTCGTATTGGTGCTGGCGGGGCCGACATTAAAGAGAAGCTTAAGGTATTTAATTCTTTCTTCCTATGCTTTTTATTTTAAGGAAAATTTCATGGATACCCCTGGAGTTTGCAATATTTTCATAGATACCCCTGCTTTTTCAGAAATATCAGAAATATACTTGGACCAAAAAATTTAGGCGTTTGTTTTATTATGCATGTCATTTCCTTCTCCCTTTGTGTGCACACTATTTCTTTCTTGTTATGCGTGCACACAAAGGAAGAAGAAAAGTGACACGCACAACAATCCAAACCCTAAATTTTTTGGTCCAAGGGTATTTATGATATTTCTGAAAAAGCAGGGGTATCTATGAAAATACTGCAAACTTCAGGGGTATCCATGAAATTTTCCCTTTATTTTAATAGGTGAATGTCTATTGTATGTGTTCTTTGACCGTCTTTGATACGGTACTCTACTGGATCGTCTCTTTTCTGTTGGATGATGGAGTCTTAAACCCTAATACGAAAGAGTTTGTAACTCTAGAGAGAGTGATCAGCCACTAATTGGCACTGTGTATTTGTGTGAGCTTTGACCTAATTGTCTGAAGGATGATGACAGGATGAGAAGGAAGTCCTGATGGAACCCTAATGCGTTGCACTGTTTATGACAACATTTTTCTGATATTGAACTGATTTCAGGTCTTCAATCCAGTGTCTGTCAAAGTTCTCTATGACATCAGAGGTCATCTCGGTGTTGCTGTCGTCGAGTTTCAAAACTCTATAGTTGGCTTTAAGGATGCTGAAGCGTTTGGGAACAGTTTCTATTACAAGAGGAGGGGACGTAGGGATTTTGAACAAGATTATCCAGATAAATGCGGCACACACTTGTATGGGTGGATGGCTACCAAGAAGGTACGTTCGTCACGGCAAACTTTTCAGTTTTTTTTTTAATGTTTTTTAGAGATTAAAAAATTCATTGTAATAAAAATGGAATGTGGCCAATGTGCAGGATTTTGAGACCTCTGACAAACTTTTACACGATCATCTGAAGGCAAATGGTGATTTGAAAAGTTTAACAGACATTGTGAGGGAACTAGAGCTTAAAGCACTTCAACAGGTGGTTGTTCTTCAAAGTGCTGTGATGAAAAAGGACGATGTCTTGATAGCAACAACTCGGCAGAACTGGAGCTTGTCAAACAAAGTTGACTATGTCACGGCCCAACGTGAACAAGCTGAAGCAGAGATGCAAAAACTCAACGACGCTCATAAAAAGGGTAAGAAGAGGGTGAAATCACTATTTTTCTTTGGATTAGAGCCTTTCATTTTGTAATAATGTCAAGTATGAGGGAGACAGATTGTCTGCAATGTCTTTGAAATGCTCATGGATAACCTCGTCTGCAGAACTCGAGGATTTGCAACGAGCGCAATCGTCAGCAGCTGAAGAGCATGAGAAGAACATGCGAGTCCTTCGATTGCATACCGAGAGCAGGATGCTGGAGTTGCAAAGCAAGATTTCTGAACACGAAAAGTTGAACTTGGAGAATGAGGCTGAGAAGGCTCGTCATTGTGAAGAAAAAGAAGAGGTAACCCTAAACCCTAATACCGGCCCTTTTCTCTCGTTGTTAGTGCTTCATTTGTTCGTTGTTTTATCCCGTGGTGGTTTCTGACCTTCGAATTTTTTTGTGGGGTCCATGCGGTTTAGGCACAAAGGTTGTTGGATTTGCTTAAGATCCAACTCAAGCAACATGAAGTTCAAGAGTCAAAACAGGTTGAACTCATCAAGAAGCATAAGGTTGACACTCCACCTCCACTTTTGGTGTCATGTTGCACCGAGTATTGAGTGGGATATTGTTGCATCATTTTTTGATTTATATATTAATACAACAATCTTGTCGCAGACTTGAAGTGTAGGTTTCTTATTAATAAGAGCCAGGTAATTCATGTTTTTCTTTTTGTCTATTTCATTAAAGCAGGTATTAACGCTTAGGTTTGACCGCATGTACGGCAGGAGGAGAGAGAGAACTTTGAGAACGAATTGCAAGAACAACGGAAGAAACTCCAAGCGAAACAGAATCGTGAATTGGAGAGTCAACGAGTAGCAGAGCAGTTGGAAGCGGAAAAATCCAAGAAGGCAGAGATTGTGGAGTCTCAGAGAGAGGAGACAGACAATGAAAAGGAATGCAACAAGAAGATTGCGGAGTTGGAGGAAAAGTTGAAAGACCTCGAAGAGGATTTGGATGGGAAACATGATCTTCTAAATGATTTGACTATGTCCCAAAGACAAGCAAATGATGAAGTTGAGATGGCCAAGGCGGCAATACTTCGATCTAAAGTATGTCTGTTCTTCCAACATCCCTTGTAGTGTAGTGTTGTCTTTGAACGATTGTATGTTCTTTCTCGAGCACAACTTGATGATCTTGAATCAAGCTAATTTTGGAACTGGTTTTTCTGAACTAGGTGTTGCAAAAGTACGGGACATCAGAGCTTGCGGTGAAGAGTCTGGGCGAGCTGAATACTGAAGGATGGTTTGACGTCTGTGAAGATAAGTTCAAAACTGCTGCACTGTTCACGGCATGGGTGAGTAGGCTTGATAATAAATTACGAACTCAAACCTTCAGTCCACTCAAGATGGTGCCCGATGGCGGAGGTGACAAACGGAAGGTTAGATATATCCTCCACTTGGTTTCTTCATTTCTGTATTGCAAATAATTATCATCTATTTGCATCAATCACACCAAATCGTGTGGGTCACAAAAAAATTCAACCATGAAGATTTTTTCTCTTCAGCAATTGTATTAAAGGTAAGAGGTCTATAATCCGACCATGTTCTAAATGCTTTTCCTATTAAGGGAGAGTGACATGTTCCTTCAAAGATGTATTACTATCATTGATGAGTTAGGTAGGCTTAAATGGTCGGTTTATATAAGAGTGACATGTTCCTTCATAGATGTATTACTATCATTGATGAGTTAGGTAGGCTTAAATGGTCGGTAAGAGTGACATGTTCCTTCATAGATGTATTACTATCATTGATGAGTTAGGTATTGATGAGTTAGGTAGGCTTAATGGGCTTCAGTGGTCGGTTTATATAGCTTAAGTGGTCGGTTTATATAGCGTAAGTGGTCGGTTTATGTAGCTTAAGTGGTCGGTTTATGTAGCTTAAGTGGTCGGTTTATATAGCTTAAATGGTCGGTTTGTATACCTCCTACCTTAGTAGATTTGTGTTCATCGAAGTATCATGAGCTGTGGTGGATTGTGGAAACGTTTCAAACATAATCACATACATCTATATCTCTTGCTGACAAAGACGTAACGTGTCTGTTGTAAATTTTTCAGTACGTGGTTGACGAGGCTGACCCGACGTTGACAAGGCTCCGCAAAAAGTATGGATCTATAGTGGCAGATGCCGTTGGTGCAGCAGCCTTGGAGATCGAGATTTGGAACCCTAGCGGAAGGTACATAATCCCAATGCCATGGGATTTCAAAGCGAATAAGAGAGCTACCATCAGTCAGATCATCGAGCACATTGTGAAGATACTCAACAGTAAAGAAAAGGAAGTCAACGAAGTCCAAGAACAGCTCAAGGCTTTGCAAAAAAAAGTCCAGTTGAAGACCCCTCCTTCTGCGCCAGCAAGGAAGAAAGCTCGGCTGTAAATTTTTACAATGTTTCCACAGAGCGGAGATGTAAGTTTTAAGTTTTGAATGTGCCATTTGCATGCACCACACCCCTTTCAAAAGCTCCAGATCTTGTTTATGTCATTTACCACGTTTTTCATTATTCGTACACAAGTTCCCGTGTATCCAAAGTCGACCCTATCCCTGAAAGTCCCCTGATCATTCCATTGCAAAAGCCGAACTTTGCAAGGAACGTAAATCTACTATTTTATATTCAACATGATAAATCTGGAAAACTCTAGAAAAGTTTCTTTACAGTACCCTACTAACAACAATGAAAAAGAAACTTGCCAAGAATCTGAATGTGGAACCTTGAAAGTAGCATTACTAACGCTTCAAAAAAAGGCCATGTTTTAGCTGATGAGCATCTGCAACTACAAACTTCGATGTACACCCAAAAAGCTCGGAGCAATCGTCACATTGTCTCTGCCTATCAATACCAGTTGGGACTCGAACAAAGTTCTTCCCCCCTCCCCTACTCACCCTTTACTACAGTTCCTTCACTTCGGTGCTCTCTACACGTCGTGGTCTTCTCTCTGCCCTTGACAAAGGTTGGCTCCCTGTGCTGTTGGCAGCGTCTTCAATTGCCGGTGTCGGTGCACCATCGTCATCGTCCTTCTTATCCGGATGTGCCTCTTCTGGAGCCATTTCCTTCTTCATAGCTTCGAATCTGGTGTAGCAGGAAAACAAACATCAAACAAACAAATCAATCGATTGTGGTAAAGGAGGAGGTTTCAAGATTTGTACAACACTAGCAACATATGAAGGAATAGCACAAACACAAAGTCGAATCTATGGAGAAGTAAGAATGCTATAACTACGGTGAAGATTCGTATGTACAGCATTTGTTGCTACTTGATTCACTCATACTTGTAGCTACATTTCAAAGGAACTGAATATCTTAGCTGTATGACATTTCTTTTAGTTACTTTGAAATCCTCCAGGACCAGAAATTATACGTTTTGGAACTACAAGCTAAAAAGTTGTTAACCCGTAAATCCCTAAGGCACCAAATTCTGGTGGTTTTTACTTTTAGAATTTAAAGCCTTGGGCATTTAGGGGTTAAAAATGAAGATATTCCCTTCGTTCAGAAAATAGAGAGTTGCAACTCAACCAAGGTGTTGATGACATATAGGCAGTATATGGTTAATAAATACAATTGCAAGTAATTCAATTCTTGTGAGTTAAAAAACTACTCACTTGGCCATTGGTGAATCAACGGGAAATGGTCGCTTCAACTTTTCATCGTTGGCGGGATCCTTCTTCAGAATGTACAAGGCGAAGAGAGCGTTGTCGTATAAAGTAACTGGTTCAGTGACTGCATCCACATTCGTTGTACATCAGGAATGACATTTCAATATGGGTCGTAGTTTCAGTAATTTACATAGGAAAACATGAATGCAGTACTTAATAACATGCAAAAGACCAAAGGGTACATATACGAGAGAAAGGTTCTAGAGGGAAGTACCCATTTGTAGAAGAATTGCGGGGACGACTTGCATGTACACATGGATACCAACGGTCATTGCGGCTCTCTGCATGCATAAAGTAGGTGGACATTAAAATCCTGCCTAAATTTGATGATGGGTTTGAAATCTCATCCTCAAATAATATTCTCAGAGCTCCAGGAGAACATAAACGAATGTACTTCTACCGCATACAAGGAAAGCATCACAAATTAAACCCTAATACATTGACAAAGTTCTTGCTGTTTTGTCAAAAATCATTATATTCGTAGAATTCTCATGTTGTTAGTGCTAATGCACTGAAATGGTGTGGAATTAACATCTTTTTAACCCCTAAATGCCTGAGGCACCGAATTTCGGTGGATTTTACACTAGAATTTTGAGCCTCAGGCATTAATATCATCCGTATTTACTTGATATTCAATAACAAACACTTTTACAAGGCTGACTTGACATCCATTAAGCATTAATTTCGATATTGAAGCATTGAACTAATATCAAACAGACGTCAGATTTGACATTGACTAATAGTCAATAACTTTGAGAATTCTAACCGGGGATCATTTGAGTATTGACACAATAACTAGAAAACTATTAAAATGAAAGTGGTTCCTAAATCATCCATAAAAAAAGACATTCCACTCGCTTGAAGCTCAATCGATCTCAGTGAACATGAAAAAACTGACGGAAAACCCAAAGTACTAACCATTCCGAAACTTTGGGCCAGCTTCTTGAGTTCAGACATGTCATAGTCCTTGTGTGTCATCTCCTTCTCTTCAGTAGGCCCTCCTCTGCATCATAAGTAGAAAACATCACATTCGGTTTCTCACTACAGATATTTCCTACCCTAAAACATCATCGAAGGAACTATTAAAAGCTCAGTGATCTTGAGGATGAAATCCTGATAAGAAAGACGTTCATGTTTAAAAAAAAAGACTGAATGAAAAAAAACCAAGTTAGTGAC
The DNA here is from genome assembly GCA_963920765.1 of Ulota crispa. Classification (NCBI taxonomy): domain Eukaryota; kingdom Viridiplantae; phylum Streptophyta; class Bryopsida; order Orthotrichales; family Orthotrichaceae; genus Ulota; species Ulota crispa. The sequence continues at coordinate 12,327,472 of OY987245.1, forward strand.
GCTGGAAACAATGCAGCACGGGTTGTTAGATGACGATACCTAATAACAACCGTAAATTAAAAGCAAACCCTACTAAACCTTGGCTACAACGTGAATATTAATAACTACAACAAAATTCTCTGAACAGCATAACCTAAGCCACTTCTAGGTCAAACTTTTTGCATGCTATTAATTCTCTCATACAGTACTCAGACAGTACCCCGAACAATACATACTAAAATGCGTTCAAAACGGCTCTCAATTGTCAATTTCAAGGAGTCATTTAAACAATTCAAACAGTGCTCAATTGCAAACTCGGTTAATTTTAGGGGTTAGTGACACAAGGATACTCCCACAGAGTTCGATCACCAGGGAGTCTAATAGCTCTACAAGACTCAAACATATCCATAACAGACACGATTTAAGAAGAAGAAAAAAAACATACAGAATAAGAAATAAAAAGACCAAAACACTCGCTGGTCAAATGTGCGGATCCATTTGCGAATCACTACAAAAAGTATGACTGCAATCTCAACCAAACAAAAAGTCCCTGCGGTGCGCACAAGAAAAAAAGACACCTGCAAGCAAGCTCATCGAGCAACAAATCCTTTTCCTAGAATAGTTGCGCAAGTTTCAACGCCCTCCCATGAAACCCTAAATTCGCACATACAGGGGATTGGTTGTTTGCAAAAGTTTCAACGCCTTCCAATGAAACCCTAAATTTGCACATACAGGGGATTGATGCACAAGTTTCAACGCCCTCCATGAAACTCTAAATTCGCACATACAGGGGATGGATTGGCCATAAAGTAATAAGAAGAAGGGCTTACGTGAGAGAAGGGACCTTGACTTTCACGGATTTCTTCTCATCGCCATCGCGGCTGATGCGCTGGTAAATGGCGCCCAGGGCAACGAAGATGGCAAGCTGGGAGAGAGCGTACAAGATGCGGATGACGATCAAGTTGCGCGGCACCTCGAAGTTGATGTTGGCTGCCTTGAGGCCCATCAGCACCGCCGGGCCGAGCAGCATTTTCCACGGGAACGCCATCTCTCGGATTCTGGTGATGGAGATGGTGATGGACAAATTGGAAACCCTAACGATGCGGGAAACCCCAACCCCAAAATGCTCCGCAAACGGGAGCTGTGAGAGTCCGGAGAAGAGATGTCCCGCGAAGTGTTCTGGGAACGGAGAGCGCGGGTCGTTCGTCTACTTGTTCCTTTGTTGCTGGCGTCACGGGTTGGGGTGTGATCCACTAGTAATGTGCCACGTGGCATGATCGAGAATAAGCCCCTTCCCCTTCCTTTTCGTCCTTTTCCGTGGCATTTGCTTGGCATTTGCTTAGCATGGGATGGCTAAAATAAGAATTTAAAAGGACTAAATAGGGTCTCGGAATGTTCTTTATTCTGTTAGAATTGAGTGATGTCCAAGCAGGGCATTTTTTTCGACGAATTTGTTTTTGCCAGATTCCAAAAGAGCGCAGGCGATTGGAGAATAAATGGAGGGAGCAGCCCCTCGATTAGTTCCCTGTGTCGCCAGCTGGATTTCTTTTGCCAAAAAAAAATGTGTTGTGTTCAAATTCCAAAGAACAAGGTCCAGGAAGAACCAACTGTTAGTTCAAAGCTAGCTGATTGAAATGAGAAAAAATTGTTTGCAATTTATAAACATCGGGTTAAAAATCGGTTAAAAATCTAAAAAAGTACTCCCTCTGTCCCAAAATGATCTTGTTACACAAAATGTTGTAGATTAAACTCAAAATGAACCATTTTTCAAAAATAATTGACCTATGAATAGAGTTTGATGTCCTATTGTTTTGAAATTTTGAGTTCCAAATTAGTTTTCAAAGTGTGGTTTCAAAGTGCTTGAAAATTGAATTTTTGAGGCATTTTTGAAAAGCACCGGTGGCCACTCATTGGATGGCATGGGATTGGTTAGCATGCCCATGCTTTTGGACTATGTGCAAGTGTCACTAACTCCTTTCCTCCTCCAACAAGATCTTTTTGGGACACTAAGTAAAGGTAAATAGGAAGATCATTTTGGGACAAAGGGAGTATTATTTATAGTATGAAATAGAGAAAATAACAGAAAGAGTTCCTTGATAAACTAGTTCAATACAATAAATGAAGGAAATCAACCAAAAAATCTCAAATATATCTCAGACCCTGCTCAGGAATCAAGATTGAAATATTAAAATAGTACCCATATGAGCCTTTGAGACTATAGAAAAATCCTAGGAAGCCATCTCTTGTTTTTCCACCTTTGTGTTTTAATTTGCACATCTGACCAAGTTGGTTGAGATTTAACCTTTAACCCCTAAAGGACCAACTATCCCCTTAGGGGACAAATCAACCTCGGGCATGTACCTATGACTAAACTAGTTTTTATAAATTTTTGAAACTTTTGAGGTTGGTGGGGAATTCAAAGATGTACGTGCACATCTAATTTTTTCTTCATTCTAACATTTATTGAAGAAGTTATGCATGAATTTCAAAAAACGGGGGAGGGTAGGCAATCCGGGCAGCCCAAAAAACTTCTTTAAAAATTGCACTTAAAAAAAACAAAAATCCGAAATTGATTCTTTAGATTTTTATATATGTGGAAAGCTTTGAATCATTCAATTTTGATTGATGAGTGAGAAGTTTTAGTTTGCAGGCAATATGGAACTCCCAAACCTCCATTCCTTTTGTCCCTTGTAATATTTGGTGCTTTAATTTTTTTTTTTTTGACTTATTTTTTCCATGTTGTAGTAGACTAAGATTCCTTAGTTTTCACCATTTGGATCAAAGTAACTCATATTTCTCAATTTTACATAAATCCTCCAATCTTGCCTACTATATATACAAATTTCATGACCTTACAACATTGTAATATTTTACAAAGTATGATCCACACCTCCAATCCATTTGAAAATTCTCCTACACATACCCAACTTGGTCTTCAACATGGAAAAAATAAACCTCAACTTTGCATAGAGCAACTTTTTTGATATTGAAGTAATCAAAGTCTTTTGAAATTTTTGGGCAGTGGGGAAAAAAACTTTTTTTGCACTTTGGATGTCAATATCTCACTCCTCTACGTCTAGAATGAGCTAATTTTTTTCCACAAGTACCTCCCATAGTCTAGGGCAAGATCCTATGGATGAATTTTCAAAAAAACTTTTTTCCTACCTTTGTACTCATACTCTCAAAAGTGGTAGTTTTCAGTTATTTTCTAAGAAAAATGGGCTTGGTCCTTTAGGAGTTAAATGCCCAAGAGTGTTTTTCTTGTTTTGGAATGCAGTTTTGAAGTTTTTGAACAGTCTTTGTAAGATCATTATTAATCCCTAAATGCTAAGGCACAAAAATTTGGTGTTCAACTTTTTTTAATAAAATTTGAAACCTTGTTAAAGGAATAGATTTGATTATTTTAACGTTTTCTTTTTGGAAAAGTTATAGGCTAAAGCTAGCTTCAACTTTCAATTTTAGTTTCCTCCATATCTTATTCCAATTGGTTACAATTATAAAAAATTGATACAAGTTATTAAAGTTGCCTTTTTAGTCGATTTAGAACAAATTCCTAGAAGCTCAAAAAAAGGCCTTAGGCATTTGGGGGTCAAAAGTATACTTTTAAATATTGATGAAGTTGGTGAAGGGATAAGAGGTTGTTACCGGAGTTGTTGAGATACATTTCCATGTTAGGGCATTTGTAATGCACCTGGCAACAGCCCAAGTATATTGTGTCTAGTTTCTTGATAGACAATAAGCTTAAACATAATTTTTTTATGACTTGAGGGGGCATTGAAAATATTATTGTGAAATGTAATATAAATTGGGTTTGGACATTCACTAATTTAGATACATTCCATCAAATGTGAGCTAGCTTTCAAATATTTTAGAGGTATCTCCAAATCAAGCCTAAAAAATAAAAGTTCAGCCAAAGGGGACAGTATTGGGATGTCACTGTACTGTCCCTTTGACTAAATTTTCCTTTTTTGGGCTTGATTTGGAAATACCTTTAAGTTTTTCAGAAACTTGCTCACATTTGATGGGATGTATCTAAATTAGTGAATGTCCAAATCCATATTTTATTACATTTCACAATAATGTTTTCAATGCCCCTCAAATCATAAAAAAATTATGTTAAAGTTCATTGTCTATTACAAAACCAGACACAATATACCTTGGACTGTTGCTGGGTGCATGACAAATGCCCTTAGGGCATCCGCAATGCAGACCTTAGAAATAGCCCTTTATTAGGAACAACAAGGCTATTTCAAGAGAGCTTTGAAGTTTTCATTTTATTTCCATGGACAACACTCCAATGCAAAGCCAGTATACTAATTTGCACATGCAAACCTGTCCAAGCATTACATGACACGTGGAGGCTAAGAACAAGGCGAGGAAAGATTCTTATCAATTTGATCATGCCAAAAGTAACAAGCGTCTTCCATGACTAGGAAAATTGACAAAATTTGCCGATCCAAACCCTTTGCATGCCAAGAGCCTGGAAGTGCAGGTGCCTATGAAGATCGCATTGGGTTGCGCGATTAATTGAAACACCGGTACAATACCGATGCAGTAGTCGATACCTGCTGCACTGCGAATGCTCTTACTAAGCAAAAGTTTTGTCTATACCTGGACTGTTGCCGGGTGCATTACAAACACCCTTACTAAGCAAAAGTTTTGTCTGTCACTGTCAACATCAAAGTTTGTATCTTTGCATTTGGCCAAGTGCACTTTACTTTGGGTTGTTTAGCTCGAATGGATCTGATATTTAAACCGAGTATTTAAAATAAAAACCTCATTTTTTATGAAAATTTCTGTTATTTCTACAATCTCTATTGTATACTGCTTTTGCCTTCGTAGCTTATAGTCCATATTTACAAAAATCTTTGAAACTATCATTTTTGTCCTTTTGAGCCATATAGGACCAAATTCATGATTATAAGCTCAAACACAAAATACCAAATTTAGCATATTTCACGTGAACAAGGAAGAAACAAGTGACCAAATAGGATTGCTTGCTGTTTTAGAAATTTCATATGATTGTGCTAGTATTCACAACATGTTGTCAGTAGTTGTTTCAAATTGTTCAATTTGATTCCGTACTTAAAATGCAACTTCAAGATTTGTCATATGAAAATAAGGGTCTTATAAAGAAGAATCGAAAATGCCTATACTCACTTCCTAATTTGCAAAATTGGATATACTCAATTGAAGATTTTCTTTAGTGTTGCACGTAATTGGAACATCAAGAAAACTACTTGTCTACATTCTTTGCACGTTTGCTGAACTCCATATCACAACAGCAAAACGCAAAAACATAACTAAATCAAATGCATGTAATATGATTTAGAACAGTACTAAAAATAGACGGTGTTAGATTAAGAATGTCTGTGTCTAAGCATCTTTTCACAATCGAAAAATTGTCATGTCAGAGTGTCATAGCAAGGAGGTTAGAGAGTGCCTCATGAGACAACAATAATGGAATAATTATGAATTTCGAGACCAGTTTATTAGTGCAAGTTGACATTGGAAAAATTTGGCAAAATATCAACATACAGTACAAAGACAACACAGTAAAAGGGCACGGAACGAACTGGTAAATGACATCCGTGTCCAACTAATCAAGAGTTCAATCCTCTATAAACTCGTGACAGTTACAGGTCCTCTCACTTTCATATTTAAATTATTTCCAAATGGCGAAGTAATCTACAGTATAAGCAGGAAACCCACTGACCGCACAATCTGACTAGAAGTAAAGCCTACGAGTCCAGATTACGTTGCTGAGAACCAGACTAGTTCTAAAATCAAATAATTGAAACACTAAAGCTTTGAGATAGACACAAAAAACAATACACTGTTCGACTTCTTTTTGCAAAAGCGGCAGAATCATTGATTGGCAGCAGCTTTTATCAATAAATCTGAGGCCAGGTGCTCCAAACCTGGAGGTGCTAGAGGAGGCATGGCGGCCATTCCATTGGTGTTATTTACATTCAGCACTCCCTCTAGATGTTCCACAGCTTTGGTGTCGTTCTGCTTGTTGACAGCTTTCACAGAATCTGGACGTTGAAACGTTGCACTTTCCTGTTGTAAGGACTTTTCAAGCCGAGCTTGGCCTGCTTGCACAGCATTGCTGAATACTCCAGCCTCTTGCAATCCTTGAACAATCGCCTGAAATTTTGAAACATGAATATACTTAGTACAGCGACAAATTTGACTTAAAGAATCACAGCTATTTAGTATAATCAGAAACCTAAATCGGCAATGCAACACAACAGGATGACCACCATAGTTTGCAAATTGAAAAAAACAACTACTAGAATTTATTGCAGGACATATCTTTTAAAAGTTCTGATAAGAACATATACGAATAAAAAATCGTTCAAAACAGAAGTTAGTTTGCAGTTTTCTAATCGATGGTAGAATCTGTTTAGTCTGGATCTTCATACCGCAGGAATGTAAAGCCGTGTCAAAAGCCCTCTTCGGATCAGTTTCAGGTTGACCTCCTTATCAGTCCAAACAACATGATCCTTGTACCTGCATACACAATGCAATCACAGCACTTTCAGTACTTAAAATCTATAGAATAGGCCCAAATATAAAGAGTGAGAGTGGTGGCAATACCTAGAAATCTACGGAAAAAAACTCGTAGTATCCACAGGACCGATAGGTGATTATGGTATCATGACTGCTCTACCCAAAGTGAGTTGGAAGGAAAGTTCAAAAATCATACCAGCGTTTCATCTCCTCTTGTGAAGCAGTAGAAGCAATGATGAACGCCTGACATACGAAAAGGGACTCTCTAATTAATACGCGGTATATAATCAACGACATGAGATTTTCTATGCTGAAGTAATATTTAAGTAAACAGCATGAAAACGAAGAGCGAATTCATTGGGAGAAAGGCGTAAATCAAATGCCTTCATAGGTTAGGGTGCTTACAGCCCTATCAAACTCAAGCATAAAACATCGCTTCACATCTTCCTTGGTTGGTTTACAGTGACATCGATCACGTCGAGATGTCAGGTCTGAAAATTTAGTGTACGTATAATGTAACACTGCTGCCTCGTCAAACCTGATTTCACTGCAAGTAACAAATCCAGCGCATTTTTCCAAAAATCAGAACTACTGCAAATGAAGTCCACGAACCAGAACAAGGTATTACATCTCAAAATAACAAGCCAACAATACCGCGTGCAGCACAAAAAGGACACAACAAACAGCAGAAAACTCACTTCGGTGCTTTTGCATAATTGTGCCACCTGTGGGCACCATTGGGTCGCAAATTGTCTTGCACGCGGGCAGCAGCTTTTCCATTCCCATAGGTCAAAAAGTAGTTGGGGTTGCCCCGGGTAGCTTCTCGGTATAGCCCAAAATAAGTCTCTTTGGTAACATGGTCATAATTCTTCTTGAACATAGTTACCTCACTGAAAGGATCTTCAATATCGTCCCGCTCAATTGCACTCTCCTAACACAATGAAAGCATTATATAGTGTAAGAATATACACGATCGCTAAAGACTTCAGCATCAGATTTAGTTTTTTGAGTGCACAGAGTCTACATGTTCAATATCGATTTTGAACATAATGAACATGTAACTTGTATTCCTCAAAATTGACTACAAGTTTTTAAAAGTGATGTGATAGGGATACTCACATAATTGGGAAAAACTACCATATCAACATCTGCAGCAACATCGTTAAGCAAACGCTGTAGGGAGTATTCAGGACCTCCAGCTGGATGCAGTAATTCGTCAGTGTCCAGATGAATTATCCAATTGATTCCAACCTCCTGTAAAAACAGCGATTGCCCCAAAAAGTGAGTATTACAGGTCACCCATGCCCTTTCAACATGTTTCTGGAGCTCGAATCATCATTAGTAGCTGGTCAAGGATGAACAGGACTCATAACTTCTAAGGGTTTGACACCGAACACATTCCTCAACCTCCACAATCCTTGTGCTACAAAATTTGCTAACTCAAGACTTTCCAAAGATGAAAATTCCACTACTAGATTATTAGCTTACCCTGGCAAACACAATGGCCATTTCCATGTTAAGAGACTGTTTCACGAAAAGCTCATAGTTGCAAGGCTTGTAGAAAAAGCTTGACAGCCAAGTCTCGTTCCATATCCGACTGCAGAAGATCAAGAGACGATTTTGCGTTACCAACTGTACATTCCTCAAAGAATACTCAGACCACAGTGTGGATAGTATATGCTCTCTGAGACGAAGTGTCAACAGTTCTCAAATCCATAGGCAAATACCGTGAGGAGATAAATGTAAAGAGAACCTATCCCGCACATCAATTGATGTGGACACTTTGTAGGACAATGGAGGCACAACATAAGAATACTCGTTGACAAACCTTTTGGCCTGCTTATCTTCAAGGTCTTTAGTCCGATAAATGATCATCACCCCCTGCTCCCAAACATAAGAGTAGTCAAGCCAACGTAACTAGTTCACGAAGTGGATCACAACTAGCGTATCCATGAAGTTTGATAACCAAATAGTCAAGCTCTGATCCTTCAGCAACAAGTTCAAATTTATTTTCTATAAACTGGAATCCAGTCCTTCCACTCAGAAACGACAAGGAGATGTCGCTAAGAATATCTCTCAAGTAGTAAAAAAACAGATTGAGTCGCAATGCTCACAGGAATAGCTTCCAAAACGGATGTCGAGTTCAGAGATGCCGCCTTTCCCTCAACAAAAAGGAAGAAGTGTGTGACACCGATAGTCCGGTGATAATACAGCCACGGCAGAATCTGCTCAAGACCAGCCGAGGTACTTGACGTAATAGCAATCTGTGTTCAAAGCTCAGAGTTAGTACCTCTAATTCCCTGATCCTACAATTTCAAAAACCTTCACCCTTGAACATCGGCCATATTCAGACACTCCCGCACAAGCCCTTATCTAAAAATCAAAAACCTTAGCTTCTCAGCGCCCAAGTTAAAAAACACAAAACATATTTCTATTGTTCAAAAACTGAAGCGTGTAAGTTCATTATTCTATTGACACACATTGTTACCTTAAGCTTCCTAAACGATTAGCTTCAATACGCAAGCGGCCACTTTTGGCAATAAGAATATTTGAGAGTCATAAGTTGAGCAAGCAAAAGAAGCCTACTCTTCCTAACATCCAGAAAAACTCAATTACTGGCGAGTAAGAACAGTATCGACATAAAACGAACACTAAAAGCCATCAACAGGGAGTAATGTTGCCATGAATATAAATTCCTCCATGCAATTTCAGCAAAAAAACTTGAGCAAACTAATGACATCATTCTATTGGTAAACATTGTTACCTTTAGCCTCCTAAACGATTATAGCTTCAACACGCAAGCGGCCACTTTTGACCATAAGAATATTTAAGGTTCATAAGTTGAGCAAGCAAAAGAAGCCTACTCTTCCTAACATCCAGAAAAACTCAATTTTAACATTATACTGGTAAGTGAAAAGGGAAAGCCATCAACAGGGAGTAATGTCACTATAAATAAGAAATTCTCCATACAATTTAAAACAAAATTTTGAGCAAATTAATGAGGAGAGTGAGGAGAGTTGGTGAGAAAATGCATACCTTGGTGGCATGTTTTTGTTGAATAGCAAATTGCCACCCGATGTGATGCGGGAACATGCCAACGTGAGGAGGACGCACTTTAGGGCAATCCGAGCTTGTGGTGCCATACCGTCCACTCAAAGGCGAATTCAAAGAATCTTGTTGCACGCCCGGCAACCGAGAATTATCGCCACTTAACTCTCCAAGACGAGCCGAGTCCACGAGATCTCCGCCTCTCCATTGAAGTCCGAAAGCGAAGAGCGCCAGAAGCACCGTGAGCGCTGTTAAGACGAAGAGCACTCTCTGCGAGGTGGATGGAGCGGGTGCAAATCGCGACCCTGGCATTATTACCGGCATGATGGCATCACCGTCCCTGCATTCTTGGTCTTAAAAAACAGGTCCAGCTACTTCTATGTTGTGTCTCATCTACCGAGCTTTCTTTGCTGTTGCCCTTACTCGACCATGTTTGCACCGATTATTGCGAAATTATTGGCTCTGGATTGCAGGGCGTTGACAGAAGAGGAAGCGATCCGAGAGGAGGTTTAGGTTGAGTAGAAAGGTCGGTAGAAAAGCGATCGGCTACGGGGATGTAAGCTTATACCGTACCTGATTGCTTGATCTGTGCTTGGCTTGGCTTGGCTTGGCTCGGCTTGGGTTTGTGGTAACCCTGGAGCTCGTCTCGGAAGTAAAGTATTGTGTGCGTAGATGGAGCATATTTGCGTGGTGTCTGCTTGGATTTTGTCGGAACCCTAAAAGCTCCTCTCGTAAGCAAACAATACGTGCTGGTTTTGCTATAATCCGAAAACCTTGACATGTTCGATGACGTGGCTTGCAGTGTGTTCCCTAGCGTTCCTCGTGTTCGCTTGCGTCCCCCTGGTCTCGGCAGCTGCTTTCGGTAGAGAAGGCTGGGGTTAAAGTTAAGCTTAACCCCTAAATGACCATAGGGCATACCTTAACCAGCATTTTTTTTTGACTGACACATTTTTCGCCAAATCTGTCATGTAACTAATAACTTCTCTTCCCTCAAAACAATTGTCTTATGATAAGTGGACACAAAGTCATGTTTCGTCATCTGTGTCAGTTAAAAGAAATTCTGATCTTAACCCCTAAATGCCTGCCGCACCAAATTTTGGTATTGGCAATAATATAAAGTTCAATAAACCTATCTAAGCTACTGTTTTTATTAGTTTATATTTTGGATTTATTTTTTATGAAGTCTAATTTTACGATTAAAAATCTAATTTGGAAAATGATTGATTATGAGTTTTCTATGCAAGCTTTTGTGCAAGGGTCTTGACTTTCTCTAGTGTTGAAAGTTCTTGGAAATGAGCCTCAAATACACTAGATCTTGGAGAAAAATTTACACTAAAAATTCATTTGAAAAAATTTGTAGAAAAGATTTTGAAAAACTCTAAAGCAGGATTTTTTTTTTTTTGGTTTTTTCATCCATGCTTGGGTGGCATTTTTTGAAAATGGTTTGTAGCTTGCTGGCTCTGTCCCTATTTTGGTTGGAGTTGAAGGTGGCCCCAACTCATGGATTTTTGGAGCATCATGGGATTTTTTTTTGTAGGTAAAAAATATTCACTGGTCATTTTTTGAAAACATCCTTATAACCATTGCCATTACTTAAGTATTGTATTGAATTGGATTAGGCAACACCTCAAAAAAATTAAAATGCTCAAATAGTTTTAGATGATGACATCAATTTTCAATTTGATAAGGATTTTATGAAAGCCTAGGCAGCAACGCAATTTTCATTATTGCAATATGGCATTTTTTGAAAAAAAATCACCCTTTTTTTTTCTATAGGCTTGAAGCTAGCCTTTTCTTTTTGAGGCAATTGGGCCTTAAATTGCCCAAAATAAAAAACACTGCTCTAAAGTGATTGGGGTTATATATGTTATTTCCTTTAACCTTGTATTTTTTTGGTGACCATTTTTTTAGATCCAACATGTGAAAAGAGGATTCAAAGGCTTCAGGCCATTTTTATGGTTTTAACACCCTCATGGTCAAACATTCTAATCTTTCAATCCATAAGTGATATTGTTGTGTTTTCTTTTCCTATGTGACCTTTGAAATATCTAATTTAAATTTGTACGATTACAATTCAAAAGAACCTGATACAGCTTATTAAAATGTTGCCTTTTTGTTCAATTTGAAGCAAATTCCTAGAAGCTCAAAAAAGGCCTCAGGCATTTAGGGGTTAAATCAAGCTATTTGTTTGGATGTTTGTTTGTCACATTGAGATCTCCCAAACTATGTGTCCCCCGTTGTATGCTTGGTATTGCTGAAAAGCTCTTGGCAAGGAGGGGTGCATGGGTTTGGTTTTGTGGCATTTGGGCTTATGGTGAGAAAGTTATTGAGTTTCAAAGTTTTTTAAGGATTAAAATTTAAGAAAACTATTGATTGGTCAAAGATACGTTATATGTAAAAATAGGGTAGAGTACAAGTTTAACTAAAGTATAGTTTGGATGTCCACTTACAAATAGAATAAAGTACAAGTTTAACTAAAGTACAAGTTTAACCATGGGTGGTATGAGAAGATGGCATGGGAAGCATGGGGGGTGAAAATGGGGCCAATGACATAGGGCCACACTAGTACGCTATTATATTTACACCAATTTTTTTAAATCTATTGTTTTTAGTTCCAATATTTTTACTAATTAAAATCAATGAATTTTATGAAATCGTCAATGAAAAGCTTGAAATATCGTTTTACCTTTTTATATTTATTTTGTAGAAATGTAACTTGGCATTGCCTTGAATCACATAAAGGGCAAGGGTCCTTTTTATGTATTTCCTTAAATTAAGTTGAGAGTGATAATATACAAATTTTCAAAGTGTTTTGAAGGGAAACTAAAGTGTATGGCTAAAGAATACGCAGCTTTTTAGAGTGATTCCTACATTGCCTTTTGTAGAATCTTGTTTGAAGTGTGTAAATAAGTATAAATTTTATATCATTCTTCCATGATATATATTAGCATCCATTTGTATGGACTAAATTTGTTTAATAGGTCTTTTTGTAGCCATCCACATCACTTTCCAAATTTTATTGTTATCATGCAAGTTTAATGTTTAGCCTTCAAAAAAAAATTCACAAAAATGTGTCAAAGAGGGATTTAGAGGAATCAAAGAAGTGGAGGCACCTATGTACTTGATGTAATTAATTAATCCCTTAATTATTTCAACATGGTCGTATTATTGAATAATGAATAATTCTAATATGATAATTACAAATTGACACTATTATAATCAAACTTTTGTAATCTAATAACTAAGTAACTGTATCATTGAGATTGCAATATAGATTTGAAGCAAATTTTGAATATCAAATTATATAAATTTGACAAGCCAATTAACACAATGAATTCAAAAAATGTAATGACAAAAGTGATGTCAAAAGTCATTTCCAATATGAAATAAAAATGTAAAGAACTTTGTCTTTTAGTTTCAGACTCTAAACTTTATTTATTAACTCACTTTTTAAGGCCAAGGTATCCTATTGATTACCTATGATTACTTATGTGAGGAAAGAAGGCTACATCAATTCATTTGTTATTTTGCAAATGGCACTTCTTGTTTGTTCACTTTCATTAACCTATATGTACAAAAGTATCTATTTCCATATTTTATTAAGCACACAAAAGTAATTTTGAAGGTTCCCTCAAGATGGCATGAAAGTTGTTTTCCAAAAATGAAATACTATATCCATATCACAATACACTTGCTTCACCACAATATGTATTTTGTTTCAAAAGTTATAAAGAATTGTTGCTTAATCTTTGTGTCAACCATGTCCCAAAAAAATTGAAGATTACCTCACAACATGGCAAACATCAAAATTGTACACAATGTTTGAGTATCCACAAGGACAATGTTTTTCCTACATCCTCCAATGACTCCAACTTTCACATGTTTTTTAGCATAAGAGGCAATTCTTTTTATGTTGTGACTACATATTCTTATAAATTTATTGAGTTTGTACCAACCACAAATTCCATTATATTTACAAAATCTTTCAATAGTTGGACACTTCATCACAAGAGTTTTTGAGTTTATACACTTTCACTCCATTTTTAGGATGATAATTTTGGTCAACTTTGATCACCACAATCTTAATATTGGTCAACTTTCATCATCACAATTTTAACACTGGTCATTTTTCATCATCACAATCTTAACATTCCATCTGGATGTAAACTTGTAATATAATGCACAATCGTATCTTCTTCAAAGACCCACAATCATTTTGCTAGTTTTGCATGATAATAAGGGAGTTTTGTGTGCAAGGACCCACAATCATTTTGCTAATTGCATGATAACAAGGGAATTTTGTGTGCGTCTTTGCACAAGAATCATTTTATGGGGGCATAATGGCCAAACACCTTGATATCCAACATCACTGTTCTCACATTATCCAACACCAATGTGCTCATATTGCTTTCTACATGCATACAGTAGTCAAAGCACAAAGTCCTCTCGCTAAATCTTGTCAATATGTTGTAACGATATTGTAACAAACTCTTAAGACCTCGTTTAAGCATGGTAGATGATTATGTCCAATAAAAATGTAAGCAATCAAAACAACTTTCAACTTCAGTTTTATATGATAAAACGGTCCTTACCAGAACATGTTTAATCATATACAATCCCACAAGCCAACTTCCTAAGCCAATTAAGACCAAAACTTGGAGATACGATGAGGAAATCCCCGTAGGAATATCCAATTCTGCCAACATTAGTGACGACCAAAGCCATGAATTTTTCTTCAAAGGTAACAACGCCCATCACCTCTCAACGTTGGCTCTTCTCAACAACATTGGCTGATCATATTTGATAATAGTCAGGGTTCAGAAATTACTTAATCAAGAGTCATGACTCCAGCTGCTCCAGCCAGTTATTTCAAGTTTTGTATCTCCCAACACCCATTACCTACTACATAATCTCTGTCAAACGTAGTAAGTACTAAATCTGACAAACATTACACTCTGAATTCCATATTCACTTTACCAATACCGTTGTGACAAGAATTTTACCGACTTGCAAACATTTACACTGCAGACAGTCATGCATTGGAGGGCTTACTGGAAGTCAGTCAATAACATGAACGTAAACACTTGAACAGTTACTGGAGAAAGAATGAAGAGCTTCAAGATTAAATAATGTAGTGTGTAATGTTCAGTATGACTTTCATAGGGAAGCGATTGCATCAGCAAGGCCAACCCTTACTGTTGGATGGGGAAGTGACACGTAACCAAGAGAACGAGAACGGTTCCAGAGTGAACCAGGCTTACTGCCAAACAGGAGCCTGCTGATGTCCACAACATGCGGGTCCAGCTTTCGGAGCGGAAGTTGGAAGTTTGCAGAAGTGTACCCCTGCAAAATGAGTAACAAAGCATATCAATAGAAAGAAGAAATCATCCCTATATTGTTAATCATGGTTTGGACTTTACGTTAAACTGACCATGAGACTCCAATTTATTTCCTACTTTTAAAAGGACAGTAAAGGGTTACGGTACATCTAATTTCAAACTGAAGAATTGTTTGGACTATAAAGGATAAGGTTGTATTGATCAATACAAGTTGATTACTACGTTCCTAATTATCAACTAATTGTATGCCATTAGTGGATGAATATGCGTTAGTTTAGTCTTTAGACTGTTTTCTAAATTTGGCAAATACTAGGTTTTTGCAGATGGTTTTGATTTTTAAGTAGCAGTGAACTTTTTCATAACTAAAAGCATAAACTTCTATTCTTATGAAGACGTTTTACAAAGAAACTGAACAGAGATGAAGATATTTGAAGCAAAAAGTAAAGAGGCTCATATTAATGGATCCAATTTCAGGATACAACTACTTTAATTATAATTGTTAAAAGATATTGAACTGGAAGATCATTCCCACTGTTGTGAACAGAGTCATTGTCGCAATATTTGCGACGTTTGTTATTTATAACGCATTTCTTTAAAAGACTTTTCATGTATCATTACCACTTTGATTGCGACCTTATGCAATACCCATTGTAATTACATTTTGGCGCTGATTGTGGAGCCTTGCGGTGATAAACTTACAATAATAGGGTATCCAGAGAGGGAAGCAGGTAAAGAAATAGAAAGGATCAAAAAGCACATCAAGGAGCTGTCACACACAAGACCTTCACTATCTGAGTAATAATAAGCACAAACCTGATGATTGTCTGGGTAACCATACAGGACATCGTCGGCATCATCTGTGAGGTTAAGATCTTCCGTCTCAACTGCCAGATCACCGGAGTTCGGCCCTTCAGGTTTCTTCAGAACAGGAAAAGGTCACGATGTAAGTAATTCCCACCTGGAGCTCACATATATTAATCCACTCACAATATTTTTCATTCACGAGCCCTGTAATCATTGAAAGAACTTAGCTGCAAAATTAAAATAAAGGGACACAAAATAGCTAGAAGGAAATTAGTTTCTGTAAGAGAATAGTAACCTTCTTCGCAGATCTGCTAGCCTTTAAGTGAGCACCACTCTTACGTAATTTGGCTTCCCTTTTCCGTCGACCAACGCAAACAACACAAAGACATCCTTGTCTGTGGGTCAAAGTGCTGTGCCTATAATCATCCAAACAAATGAGAATCTCAGGATCAGTTACAGTTACCATCAAAAACCATGAATAAATGGAATCTTACATACAAGAACCCAGTTCAACTTACTATCATTCATGAAACGATTTAGAACGAAATTCTACATGTGCAGGAGATTCAGGAAAGCTTGAAGAGATACCCGTTTGGCCGTTTGACTTTAGCAGGCATATTGACAGGTTGTGAGCTTGTAGGTTTCCGGTTGTATTTTGCCGGAGCTGATCCCGCTTCTTTCACAGGAGGTGTTACTACTGGCCCTGCAGTAGAGGTTTCAAACACAAATCACATATTGGCAACATAGATATTAAAATCTTACAAGCAAAATCGTCCCTATTCTACAAACAATCAGCCTGCACAATCTCTTCAGTGTCATGGAAACAGCATACCTTGCAGTGTCCCATGATCGTTCTTACGAATTTCTTCATCTTCAGACTCCTGGTCAGTTTGTGGAGTTTCGACCTGCTTGTCAGCCCCACTTGAACTGACGCCCGAAGTTTTGACGTCTCGATCTTGGTCTTCAAGATTCACTCCGTCAATATTACCCTTTTGCTCCCTGGCTTTGCTCTCTGCCATCACTTGATCGACTGGGGCTACAGCACAAAATCATGCCAATTACCAATGGTTACAACGCTCGATATACATAAGAGAATAGGTGTAATCTATGTTGAGAAAGGATATTTTACTTCTGGTACTTAATAAACTAGAAGTTTACCACTGCGTTTGATCTTGGTCTTAAACAAAGCCCCTGCATCAGGCTGGACATCCTTCAGATTTTTCTTCTTTGAAGCCTTATCATCTTTCTGCTGATGGGGTTGCTCGCTTTTGGACTTCTCCGAATTGGCTATGTCATTCCAATTCCGCAGAGAAAAGGTGCCACAGTAAGCTACCAGGAACAACATAATTCTCCAGCTATTACAAGTAATTCACAGAGATACAGTGTAAAAGAAGCTATAGAGAAGCATTGTATACTGGTACTTGTACAGCTGCAAGCAAATATCTTACATGCCTAACTATCTTCAATCAGCAAGAGGATTGTAGAGGAATTGTGCACTTATGTCAAGGACTTACCTTCAGCAGAGTTGATAGCTTGGAAAGGAGACCCAGCAGCGAGGCAAAGTTTCTTGAAAGTGGACTCTAAATTCTCAAGAAGTCCCATAATAGGATCGCCATCATCATTGTACTTACGACAATTGCTCCACACAAGTGCAACATCCTCAAAGACATCGCCCACTGTATTATAGACTTCACCTTTCTCCAACCTGTTACGAATGGTGCCAAGGTCCATAGGTCGTGTCACGATCTCCAGATAGTCCTGTATGATAAAAAACGATTCAAACCACATGAGACTTGGACGTCAGCAGTATCCATTACGCTCACCACAGACTCACTGCAACCAATAATCTAAGATCTTAAGCTCTACTGGATATCAAGGTCTTCATTACAAAAGGCAACATGATATAGTTCAAGAACTCCATAAAAGCCACTCACAAGGACAACAGAACGACATATTGAGCACATGAAGCAGTCACGAACGAGTAATCTCACCGGAATGCCTAATTTGACAGGATCCACTGGCTTATTAAAAGGCTCTGCTTCCTTCATCTTCATGACTCGCTTCAATGCCTGCACCATACCATACAAGATATGATCAAGCAACTAAAGTAGGGACAGTATAATCAAAGTTGACATGCAGTGATTAAATGCTGATATAATTTACAAATGAAGCATCTTTTCAGCACACCAACCAATACCATATTGCACTCTCTTTCTATACCGAATTGAAAAAAAAGTGACACAAATTCCAGTCATCAGCACGTGATAGAACCGGTCACATAGACCTGTTCTAGTGTTCACCGACCATATAACCATTTCTCTGATCAGCTGGTAAACACAGAGTGCTTAATTCTTAAAGCAACATGTACTCATGAATTCAAACAGGGAATTAATATGTGCACACCCGGGGTTTGATATATGCATACCGGGGAAGGGGGTAAATTTTAGATATTTACCATCAACAAGTTGTATTTGGAAAGTTTGAATTCAGATTTGGATTTATAGACCTTGAATTTAGTCTAAAACCACAAATTAGGTTACAATTGAACAACGCCTAGTGGAAAAGCTTAGTTTGTTTTTACAAACAAGGGTAAAAGTAACAATTTGCCCCCTAGCTGAGCTTTTCCACTAAACGTTGTTCAATTGTAAACCTCCTTCGTGGTTTCAGACGAAATCAAGGTCTCTAAATCCAAATCTGAATTCAAACTTTCCAAATTCAACTTGTTGACGGTAAATATCTAAAATTTACCCCCCCCCGCCATTGTGCATATATCAAACCCCGGGTGTGCACATATCAATTCCCTTAAAAAAGTAGTCAATCGATCATGTTGTAGAAAACATAATTCAAATGGAGTCGAGTTTTACATCAGCAAAGAACGTTGCAGTGTGTTGGACAAGAAAATGAGACAAAAATTGGATAAAAAAGAAAGCTTTCACACAACATATTCAAAACTGCGAATAAAAGCATGAGACTTCTTGGCCTGTTAGGGTTCACAAAACATACCACGAGTACAGCCTTCAATCCATCTCTATCAGGGCTATTTGGGACGAAAGGAGAGCTGGTAGGACAAGAAAATGAGACAAAAATTGGACAAAAAGACAGCTTTCATACAACATATGCAAAACTGAGACTAAAAGCATGAGATTTCTTAGCCTGTTTAGGGTTTCAAAACATACCACGAGTACAGCCTTCAATCCATCACTATCAGGGCTATTTGGGACAACAGGAGAGCTGGTTGATGGCTCTTTCTCTTTCGCAGGAGTGGACTTTGATTTAGAGTCCTTCCTGGACGAGAAAATTCTTGCAATAAGTTCCCGAGTATCGACTTGCGAAGGCACAAGCTGCACCGCATGATCATCGTCTTTCGACTTCGCACCAGCACGACCATCAACCATATCTCCATTATTCTTCACTTTCGAAGAGCTGACAGGCACGCTTTCTCGAAACTTTGAAGGTCGGATTCGTAGCCTAGAACTACCTCGTCTCCCCTCTGCCTGTTCCTTAGAATTCACACCGGATTCGTCATTCTCGGTTCCACTTCTGTCCTCATCTTTCGGCGGAGTCTGCGATTCTCGGAATCCGCCACTGCTGGAAACAGAAACCTCTTCATGTGCGGAATCCACTTTTGTCTCGTCCTCGTTAACACTCTCCGCCTTCGCTTTCACATTTCGACCTGCTGGACCTCGTGGCGCCCTCTTCCTCTTGTTCTCGCCTCCAACTGTCGGCACGCATCTATCATCCACGGCGTTCTTCACAGCCTCCACTTTCCCGGTGGATTTTCCTTGAAGAGGTGACACTCGTTTCGGCGTTGTTGCAGGTGCCTTCGCATTCGCACTCTCAACCTCAGCTGGTTTTGTTCTCGACCGTCTACCCTCCATGGTCGGCACTTATAACATTGCCAAGTTATCCCCTTCTCATTCTAATAATAACTTCAATTCTGATCACTTCGCATTCCAGGACAAACACTGGTCAACCCTAACCCTAACACCATTTCGCTTCTCTTCACCATCCACCAAACCCTAATCGTCTCCAACACAAGCAACTCACTACTCCAGATTTCTTAATGAACACCAATTCATCATCTACTCACGCTTCCCGCTTCGCAAAGTCGTGAATTTCAAACTCCATAACAAAACAACAAAACCTCGCCTGAAAATTACAAAGCGCAATGAGTTCCGGCAAGTGCAGGAAATGGCGACCTGCAAATAAGTTCCTGTATGCAATTTCGAACGGCGTAAAAGCCGAGGTGAAAGATTGATCGGCGCACGAGCGCAGAGCCTTGGGAGCGGCAAACACGTGAGATTGCAATGGCGATGGCGGAGGATTGTTTGCTGTCGCGGACATGGATTTTGCAAGCGTTTCAAGTGGCAAAATCGATCAAAAGTTCGTGACGACGAGCAGCAGCAGCACTCGTGTGACGAGACCGTAAAGGTTTTCGTTGGAGTATCAAACCCTAATTTGCATGGGGCTCTCGAGCAAAAGCCGTTGTCCTTGGAGTTCACACCGTGACTCACGTACTATCGTATATTCGTATGTACTTTCTAAGAGCAATATTCAATGCGAACTGGGAACCTTTCAAACTACCAAGTTTGTTTGCTGCTTTTGAGTTTTATGATTGGGGAAATTACAAATAGGGGCATAAAAATGAAAAAGCATTATTAATAAGGGCACAATTTCAAATTAATTACAATAAGGGCACAATTTTTAAACAGTTTGTAATTTTTCATAAAATTTTGGTTTTGGTTTGAACATCACAGCTAACTTTCAAAAAAATCAAAGGTTTTTTTAATCAAGTCTAAATGAGGAAATTTTAATAAGGGGATAGCAAGGACCCTTTTACTAAAATTTCCTTATCTAAGCTTGATTTGAAGAGGCCTATAAGATTTTTGGAAGTTGGCTAACATTTAATGTGATGTCTAAACCAAATTCTATGGAAAATTACATATAGTTTTGAAATTGTGCCCCTATTTGTAATTATTTTGAAATGGTACCCTTATTAATAATATTATTCATTTTTGTGCCCCTATTTGTAATTTCCCATTTATGATTGTAGACCATCATAGAAATTTGTCTTGCATTCTTGTGTAAGGTAAGGGCGTCACGCATAGGTTGTTCAAGGTCTATCCTTGTTCTCAATGGCTTAAACGTGAAATTGCTAGTGCGTTAAGTCCTTAGCTTGCATAAACTTTATTTGAAGAAAATGTTGCTATGTTTCCTTTTTGTTGGCACATGTAACATTACGCATTGTGACATCACTCTCCCATTTCCATTGTTATGTTCACAAATATAAAAGCAACTAAAAACGCAAAGGATTTTGTTTAAGCAGCATTTATGATTGATAAAAATATATTTATGTTAAACAAGGTTGTTTGTCTCCTTTGCGCCCTTTCAAGGTTCCAAGGAATTTTGTTTTGAATAATTTTTGTTAAAATTAAACCTCACTTTGACACTTGTCAAGGTAACATTCAAAACATTTTAGAATTGTTGAGTGAAAAATGGATGAAATCAGCAAAACCCTCTCAAGCAAAGATTAGGTCCTGCAAATTTTTGGGTAAACATTGTTAATGATAGTTGATTGTATGGACAACCATGTACACTTGGATGATTCTATCCAACTTTTCCAAACATGTACTCATTCTCAATTGTTTGGCACTTGATCAATGAAAAACAAAAATAAAATAATTTTTAGTTCTGCATTCCAACTTTACAAGTTCCATATTAGTACCAATCAATGTTTGGGGAGAAATTTTATTTTCACCAACTGAAATCCGGCATTGCCCAGTTTCAACCAGATTTTCACTAACATAGACCGGTTATATTCTGTAAAACTTCTAAATTTCTATTGTAAAGGTACTATATTTAGATTTTTTGGAAAAAGGACCGATTTTTTAGCCGGTGGTTTCAAGCTTCAACTGGGTTTTTTGCAATTTCAATCGGCTGCCACTACACTAATCACTGGTTCTCCCCAAACCCTAGTACCAATTTCCAACTTTGTTGCATTGCAAATGACAAAAAAAAATTAAATAAACAATTGGATGTTTTAAGCAAAATTGTTGTTGCGCCTTGGCTCCCAAGTTGGGTCTTTGTTTTTGTTGCAAGCAATTCTTGACCAAAGTGGAAATTTTATTGGTTGCAAAACTTTCAGAAAGTGCTATCATGAAGTCATTTCTATTAAAATAGGACTTAAAACATAATTTGAAATTATAAGCAAGATTGTAAGTCTCAATTTCACTATCCTCTAATAAAAATTTGAGATTTTAAGAGAACTTGGGATATCATCCTATGACAAAAATATTCTTCAGATATATTCATACTTCAACATATATTTAATAAACTAGTTTCTTTAATTGTTTGCAACATTAGTAATATGAGTAGATTAGTTGACAAGAATCTCTTTATTGCATGTTAATTTAAAAAATGAAAGATACTAACACTTGTCTTCTTTAGAGCATAAAACCATTGCTAAGTTTATTGATAATTTTGTTAAATATGTTTATGTTCACTTATGTTGTGCAACTAAAACAATCTTAATTGTTGGTGAAGATTGATAATGCAATTTAGTTGAAAACATAAATTTACATATGATTTTTTTTGTAAAGGATCAAGATCATGCATCTATTGTAAACACTATAAAATTATGAAATTCATTACTACAAAGGTGTTTCACGATGCTACTTTTGAATTGTATGTGGTTGCTACAAAAAAATAATAGAAAATTTGAATGGGTTTGGTTTCAAATTCATATTATATAATCCAAAAAATGAACAAAGAATTGTGGCAAAAACATAATATTGCTTAAGCAATATACTAGAATTATACCAATAACAACTAGTACATTCTACACATAAGGAAGAGATATGTCTACAATTACAACTTACATTGTGAAAATTACAAGAAACTTCATTACACTATACAACTGTAATTTATTGGTATTATCAATCATGGACATTTAAAGTGAAAATTTTCTAAGTTTGATTTATTCTTCCAATGCTCAAAGTGTAGAAAAGATTTCTAAAATATACAAAAATACAAAATCATTACAATAGAACTCCTCCAAACTAATATCACCTAAACTAGTATCTTGCATGTCCCAACATTGCCCACCCCCTTCCCACCCCTCTATAGAACAAACAACCTCCAGTCCCAAGCACACTATCGTAGTTTAGAGGTGTTCTACAGTAGTTTCAATAATAACGGAGTAATTTTAGTATTTGTTTTATTAAGTAACAAAAACGTACTAATGTATCATTGTGATAGGTTCAATGGGATATTGAGTAGTATTACCACTACTTTTATACGTTGATTCATCAAGGACCTAGTCAACTAATTTTTTGGTTGCTATCATACTTTGAACACTATTTTGGATGGAAAAACTCTTCTCTCAATCTCTTCAATTCTTTTTGTATTGTATGTTCAATTATTGTTTTAGGAGTATGCTTTGAACAAAAACTACTATGATCAAGTGTGTTTTACAAGGAAAATATTGCAAAGTGTCCCATTTTTGTCCAATTTTTTAAAACTTAGTATTCAAACAATGACATTTATTCCACTAGATTTTGTCCTTTCTTTCAGAAATCAATCAAAGGTGAATTGTTTGGTAGTAAAGATCTAAATGCCAACAACAAAAATTGTAACATTGACAACTTTTCAAAGGCAAGGCTTCCAATTTGTTTTGAAATGAATCTAAAGTAAATTTTCAAATATGAATTGTGTGAATAATTTATAATCATAAAGCTTCACACTTGCATATACAAATTTCAAAAATCTTCAATTGATTGTCTAAGGGCGAACACTTAAAGAATAATTAACATTATAGTATACATCATCTAGTTACACTATACAAAAATAATGCATATTAAAGCAATGCACCTATTATGTTGGTTTTGATGTTGTAATATCATTGTCACAAAGAGATTTTGCATTTGTAATTAAAATTAAAATTAATTATTAAAAAAACCAAGTCAATTATAGTAATCTAAAAGGGCTTTAATTTTCAACAAACAATAACATTAAAATTTGTACTTAGGTTTAAATGGCTTAATTTAGGGAACTATAGTTTGCAAAAAATCTATCATTTCTTGATTAAATTGAGAGATCAAGCAATGGCTTTGGATTCCTCGTGTTAGAAACAATAATTACATATGATTTCCATCATTCCTAATAAAAATTACTTTTTTATGTTTGATAAAATTAGAACAAGAAATCCCAAAAATAACAACATTACAAGATCCTCAAATTCAATTTTGGAACCTTTTTTCATTAAGTAGAAATAATTATAGAATGTTGTTTAAACTTACAAACAATGCAAGGTCTACTATTCTCTAATATTTTAAAGATTCAATTTATACTATAGTTGTTCTACAAATTATAAAATACAATCCTTTTGTTAGGTTTGATTTCTATACATTTAAGATTGTATTTGAATTCTAATTCAAATCCTACATGATTGCAAGCATTGATATTACTTTGAATGGATTTCTTACTAAGATGAGGTTTGGTCTCCCTTTTGCAACTACAAGTTGCAAATTAGGGTGAATATTCATTTTTCCACCTTAAGTAGCTATATTATTAATTGTGGATTGTCTCTATGTCACGCAATATTCAAAATTCTCTACTACCACCACAAGTTCAAAACTCTCTATTACAAGAAAGGGGAGGGAGAGGAAAAGGCACCCAACGGAAGGGTGAAAAGTCATTGATTTTTTCTAAATCCTCTATTAAGATTGCTTATAATTATAATAATAATTTAATTTTTAAACACTGATGGGGAAAAAAAATCATCCCAGCGAATACACTAAGCCAGTGTATTCACGGCCATAGGCGTTTAAGGGTTAATACACTCTTGATATAAATCATGAAACTTTAGAAATTATCCCATACAAAACTTCTAAAGAAAGGGTTTCAAAAAAACAAAAAAATCTTTATTTTACAATAAAAATGAAAGGGAATGGGAGGGAGAAGGTGGATAAGATAAATTGCAAAAAGAAAGAAAATACAAAATTTGAGATTGTGCAAAGCACAAGCAAGACATACTTGTTACAATAAATGTTGTACAAGAACAATTTTGGACCCCTCTTGTCACTCAAAGTTGCAAGGATAAGTCCAAATCCCAACTTAGATGGCAAAACAACTCAAAAAAGATGAAATTACATGCAACTTTGCCTTGTTATCATTCCAAAATAAACACAATATGAATAAAAATCCAAATGCAATAAAAAAAGTAAGAAATAATAGAGAGCCCAACCAAGGGTATCTTTTCATGGCTTCGTAGCTTATGCTAATACTTGGGATCCAAAACAAAAAAAGAGCCCCAAAATATCCTTCCATGCAAGAAGAGCTTTATCCAATCCCTTGACACTCATGAAACCATGGTGGAAAAACTTGAATGTTTTGAACCAAGCCCCATTGAGGGCATGAAAGCCCGCCCCCGAACAAAAAACGAGAGTGACGAAGCCAAGCCGCCTCGTGTTCTACAAGGCAATGTGCCGCCCAAGCCGACGCTGCGAATGATTCTCCATAGCCATCGCCATCGCCATTTTCCATAGCCATCACCCTTGCCTTTGTTGCCGCTCGCAGGCTCTGCGCTCGTGCGCGGGTTCTCTTCGCACTTCGACTTTGCACGGCGTTCGAAAGAGCCGATGGCATTTGCCGGAAGCCGTTTCGTGCACGTGCCGTGATTTAATACGGGCGGGAGGTTCTGCGTGAGGGTTTGTGTGAGGGTTTGTGATCTTTGTGGAGGTCGGAATTTCGACGATGCGGAGCGGGAAGAGTGTGTGGAGCGTGACGGGGTGATGATTTGGTGTTCGTGAGGAGTCGGTAATGCGAAATTAGGGTTTGGTGTGAGTTGTGGTGGTGTGTTGAGGGAATTAGGGTTTGGTGTAGTGGAAAGGGGAAGGAGCGGAATTGCGGGAGGGGCGATGCGAGGAAGAGTCGGGCGGGACCCTTAGGTGTAGGGGGGCAGGTAAAGTAGGGGAGGGGGCGTGAAGAATTTGATGTCGCAGAAAAAGAGGTTGAGCAGCAGCAGCGGAGGAGGAGGAAGCGGTGGCATATCGCCGAATATGATATCAGCTACGAAGAAACCGAAGAATCAATCGATAATTGATCAGTTTGAGAAGAATGGCAAGGTAGTAGGGATGGCTGTGGAGGAAAACAACAACGCCGACATGATGTTCGTGGATGGTGTGGAGGATCATCTGGCGTCCACTGGCGCTTATCCTGCGGGGCCGGCGTCGGCTATGATGATGAGCAACAACAGTCCCGGGATTGGGACTACAGCGAACTTATCGCGGAAGAAAGCTACTCCACCGCAGCCTGTGAAGAAATTGGTCATCAAGCCTTTTAAAGGTATACTTTGGCCTGTATACTCTCTTCCTTTTATTCGCATGAGTTTTCGAGCATTTCCGTTTTCCCCCTTAAAACAGAGTCTTTAGACACATTTACTTTGACTTTTGTGTGTTGAATTCTTCACGATGAAGGTAGCTGGACAATCGCCAATGTAATATCCTGAGTTTTGCTTCTTGGCGGCATTAATCAGCACGAGATTTATTGATATTTATTTACGGTTCCTTTTTGAATAAGGAGAAATGTCCTTAGGGTTGTCCATTGCGAACACAAGCTATTCCGAGTGACTATGAGGTGGTTGAGCGATCTTTGAATTTAAGGGTTTAGTGAGTCCTTTTGCATTCCTTATTGTATTTTAATTGCTAAGTAGTCATGAGACTTGAGATTCAGTGAAAAACGTTATGCACTTTTCTGGGGATGGATTTCGTCATGCCAGAAGGCTCCATGTGGAATGTTTCTTATTTCCAGAAATTCTGTAGCTGCAAGCGTGAGGTATGTTTTCTTTTTTAGGGTTAGGGAGCGTCAAATTTGTCGGTATAGGTCGTTATGTCATAAGAGGTTGGTTTCTTGATGGCCAGGTCTTGTTGACCAACTGCCTTTATTTTTTACTCTGTCGCAGTAGACGAATGATGCCGCTTTTGAGCTGAATCTGTTGCAGCCAGTTTCTGGCCTGTTTCATTGTTCATGCTTTAGCAATTAGTCAAGTAAACATGTCTGTGTTTATTTGTTTTTCTCAAAGGCTATACCTCTTTTCACGGGGCTTTTCTTTCTTTTCATATTGGATCGATCGCCCAGAGTTTGCGCTGGTGCGAGTGCTGATATCAGGTGGATTCGCTGATGTGTTTCTTGTCTTTTGCGTAGATAAACCAAAGCTGCCCAGTAATTTTGAGGAGCTGACATGGGCCAAGATCAAGGAAGCCGTAACTGCAATTCACCTGAAGCAGCCAGTGAGTTGTAGTTTGGAAGAGTTGTATCGGGCTGTGGAGGATCTTTGCCTTCACAAGATGGCAGGGAACTTGTACAGAAGATTGCAGCAGGAATGTGAAAGTCACATCTCAACCAAGCTGAAAGATCTTGTAGGGCGCAGTCCTGACGCCGTGGTGTTTCTGTCTCATGTGGAAAGTTGTTGGCAAGACCATTGCGACCAGATGCTTGTCATCCGTAGCATTGCGCTCTATCTGGATCGTACCTATGTTATCCAAAACTCGGGTGTTCGATCTTTATGGGACATGGGTTTGCAGCTTTTCCGCAAGCACCTTTCAGCTTGTCCAGAAGTCGAGTCTAAGACTGTCTCTGGTCTTCTCAGGCTTATCGAGAAGGAGAGGTGAGATTCTGTGGTAGACTTGATGTAATTGTCGTTTTATGTAGTATTAGAAGCCAGACGTGGCAAGTAGCTTGAATGTAGTGCTTTTAAACGTGCATTTTCTGGTAAGTGGTTGTGTTATCAGCTTGCTTCTTGCTGTGGAAGAGGCCGCAAAGTTTCCTATTTCGAGAAGGTTTGAAGTTTTCACTTTTGCTGGTGTATGCGTGCTTGCAGGATGGGAGAGACTGTGGATCGGAGTTTACTGAAACATCTGCTGCGCATGTTTAGTGCTCTCGGTATATATTCTGAGAGTTTCGAGAGGCAATTCCTAGATTGTACTGCTGACTTTTATGCCGCTGAAGGGACACGCTTTATGCAGCAAACTGATGTTCCCGATTACCTTAAGCATGTCGAGGTGAGTGCGTTAGCATTTGAGATTGACAATGAAGACGAAATGAAAGCTTTGAGTGTGTCTTTCAATTAAGATTTGTGCAGCTTGAGTTCATCTGCTGAATACTCTCGTTTCATTGTTCAGAATCGTCTTCAGGAAGAAAATGAGCGATGCTTGCTCTATCTGGATGGAAGTACACGGAAACCGTTGGTGGCTACTGCTGAGAAACAGCTTCTCAGCCGCCACACGGCTGCAATTCTGGAGAAGGTGAGGTTGCTGTGTGACTAAATGGGACACACTTACGATGTTCGTTCTAGACCCGCATAATCGGTGTCCTTCGTTTACATCTTTTTGGTCTCTTACTTTCAGGCCTTGAAGTGTAATTGGGTCTTTATCGCGGAAGGATGTTAACTTTGTGTGGTGTGTTGGTGGTTACAGGGATTCAGCATACTTATGGATGCAAACCGTGTGGCAGATCTTCAACGAATGTATTTGCTTTTTGCTCGTGTAATTGCCCTAGAGCCCCTGAAACAGGCTTTAAGCACTTATATTAAAGCAACGGGCAATAGTACAGTTATGGATGAAGAAAAGGATAAGGACATGGTACCTTGGCTTTTAGATTTGAAGGCACGCCTTTATACCATTTGGGAAGAAAGCTTCTCTAAAAATGAAACCTTTTCCAATACTGTGAAGGACGCATTTGAGCATCTGATCAATCTACGCCAGGTAATACAGCTTGCAGTAAAATTTGAGTTGGAATTTTTGAGGTGGTTACCAGCTGCAGTTTCTGTTACCTCGTGATTTAAGTGCTTCATTTTCAGTTTCTGTAGCAGAGCAATCTATTACCAGTATGTTAGTCATATGTCACAACCACAAATTAGGGCAACTGGAAGGACGTGGATGTCTTCCTTTTTAAATAGCATGATGATCTATGATTCAATTGGGATTTAATGTTGGTTATTTGGTATGTATTCGTAACCAATATGGAATTGTCTAATGGTTGGTATGATGGTGTTCAGAATCGGCCTGCCGAGCTTATCGCTAAATTCATCGATGGAAAGCTGCGTGCTGGCAATAAGGGAACCTCAGAAGAGGAGCTAGAAGGCGTTCTCGATAAAGTGTTGGTGCTTTTTAGATTTATCCAGGTAATTTTTGAGTTTCCTGTTATGTTCACGGATTATATTTGTCTGTTGTACTATGTATTTTTCTTTCACAGTGATTCCATGTTTATAACGTGAGGATTGTTTACTGTATTTTTAGTGTGTATGCTTGTTGAATTTATGGCTTCTGACGATGTTGATTAGGTTGTATTTGTTTCAGGCTATATGTGGATTTTGACGTTGCGACGTGTGTGGTGAACATCAGGGTAAAGACGTGTTTGAAGCTTTCTACAAGAAGGACTTGGCTAAACGACTGCTTTTAGGAAAGAGCGCCTCCATTGATGCAGAGAAATCCATGATTTCAAAGGTATTGCATTGTTAGAAATTGCTTAAATACCTTAGCATAGTGATCGAGATTGTCATGAAGCAGGACGTTTCAAACGTTGTACGAAGAATATGGTGATAGTTTTGGATGTCTGTGTTACCTTCTTTTCTCAGCTTGCCTTCTGTGGTGTTTTCTTAGACCCGCAGGTGTATCTTTGGTGCATGCTAAAGTCTATTTTGCTTTGCGTATGCAGCTCAAAACAGAATGTGGGAGCCAATTCACCAATAAGTTGGAAGGAATGTTCAAGGTAATAGTCTCCCTTCACAGGGCATTTGAGTTGCGTTCTACTTTCATGTTAGTTTCTTCAGGTTTCTTTCTTGCCTTTCCGGCTTGTGTGGCTCACTTTTGGTAGGACTGATGTGTTTAGTAACAGGTTGTTGTGTTGAACTCGTTTCAGGCTCGCTGTTCAAAGAAATGTGCCTGACCATCAGATTCTGGTTCTGTTACCTTGTTACGCAGGACATCGAACTTTCACGGGAAATCAATGAGTCATTCAGGCAGTCCGCTCAAGCGCGGCTGAAGCTCCCGTCAGGAATCGAGATGAACGTTCACGTTCTTACGACCGGGTATTATTATCTCTCAATTACATGGCGTTATTTTCCAGTGGTTTGTGATGTACTTATTGACGGTTTAGATTTTAGATTACATGTGCATATTTGCTCTGATTATTCCTACAAGTCACTTCATAGTCTGTTTTTGTGTGGTGCAGTTATTGGCCTACATATCCACCCATGGAGGTCAGGCTTCCACACGAGCTCAATGCGTACCAGGACATATTTAAGGAATTTTATCTCAGTAAGCACAGTGGACGGCGTCTCATGTGGCAAAACTCTTTGGGTCACTGTGTGCTGAAGTCCAACTTCCCGAAAGGAAAGAAAGAGCTCTCTGTTTCTCTTTTCCAGGTAAAGATGCTAGTTCCTGTCTCAATATTAGTTTCACTTTCGGGAGGTGCTTGAGTGTCTACTCTTTTGTGACCTTCATCTCATATTATCATCTTTGCGTACCTACAGACTGTTGTGTTGATGCTCTTCAACGATGCCCAGTCTCTTACCTTCCAAGAAATCAAGGACACCTCTGCAATCGAGGATAAAGAACTCCGAAGAACTCTCCAGTCACTTGCCTGTGGTAAAGTTCGTGTTTTGAACAAGGTACAGTGTAAATCATGAGTCCTTTTTACTGTGTGATAGCAAGAGAGACAGCAGTTGTATTTTATTTAATAATGTTAGATTTCCTAGCTTGATTAGACACTTGAGGTTTTGTTCTTGACTTGAAGAAGAGGCTAGGATATGAGATGTTTAATAGGTTTTAAGGTAAGGTTGATAAGAGACTTAGTAGTTGGATTGTGACCTGCTTCTAATTCTGAATGTGAGGGTTCTGAGATAGTTGTTTGGAATTTTTGTTTCTTGTGAATGCAGCTACCGAAGGGAAGAGAAGTAGAGGATGAAGATTCATTCGTTTTCAATGAAGACTTTGTTGCCCCACTTTTCCGAATCAAGGTAGTGCACTCCTGCTGTTCGTATGTTTGTTCTATCCAAGTTATATATTATTATATCTTTCAGTACGATATGGTTTAAGATTTTGACACTGTTAATACGTCGTGTCCTTTGTCAGGTCAATGCGATACAGTTGAAGGAAACCGTGGAGGAAAATACGAGTACAACTGAGCGAGTGTTCCAGGATCGCCAATACCAGGTTCGGAAATTTTCAAACCTGGTTTGTTTCCTTCTCGGCCTTTGCTAGTATCTCTCATATGGACACATACATAAAGATGCTTCTATGTCACGGCAGATTTGGAATCCTAGCTTATATTATTGTTGCTGATGCTGGGTCAATGTGGGCTGTTTGGTGTAGATTGATGCTGCTATTGTACGGATTATGAAAACACGCAAGGTGTTAAGTCATACACTGTTAATAACGGAGCTTTTTCAGCAGGTGAATA
The DNA here is from genome assembly GCA_963920765.1 of Ulota crispa. NCBI lineage: Eukaryota > Viridiplantae > Streptophyta > Bryopsida > Orthotrichales > Orthotrichaceae > Ulota > Ulota crispa. The sequence continues at coordinate 12,358,617 of OY987245.1, forward strand.
TTCCCATTCCTGGGTGTTGTACTCATAGTTTTGGGATTCGTTGTAATCCAGTTGAGTCATAACTCGTCCCATGGTTCTAGGATTTCAGGGTTTCCCTTCTGGAAAGAAATGTTTTTGTAACTCTAACAAAATTTGTTGTGGTTTTCAGCTAAAATTCCCAATCAAACCAGCTGACTTGAAGAAGAGAATCGAGAGCCTGATTGATCGGGAGTATCTTGAAAGGGACAAAGCCAACCCCCAGATATACAACTACCTGGCTTAGTGACTCTAATAAATTTGGTATGATAACTTTTTTGGACTTTGCCAGCCATTCTTGCAGGCCGAGTTTTCTATGTGGACATCCTTCCTCTTGTTTCTGTAAAGAAATTTTCTAGCAAACACTTATCATTTCTTGTTTGAAAGCAAGCACTTCCAAAACCGCAATGTTGGTGTCTCAACCCGAAGGATTGGGTTTGCTTACATACAATAGAAGAAAACCAGTCTTTGGTTGCTTGGTCCTTTAGGAGTTCTTCGTGATGGAAGTTAATGATTTTTCCTGACGCTTTGGAGTACTGCTGATTATTAAAGAGTAGAAAAGCCCTGCTACATCAAGAAGCAGCTAGACCATCCATTACTGAAATACTCTGAGGATCCTTATAGAGATTTTCTTGGCCCTTCTGTTTCTGCAGTTTCAGCCTTGGCGGAGCCTTTTGCAGCTCCAATAAGCTCTGGGGGATTGCAATAGAAACTGTATCTCATGAGCTGGCTCCTTAACAAAGTTTCATTCTACCGCTTGCTCCATCTTTTGTATCTTCAATGGACTTGACAATGGTACCTGGAATAGTTGGTGTGCCGATCCATGATGATTCATGCTTACGGAGAAAATCTCCTGGATAGATACTGACATGGTGCTCTTCTACATGAATAAAAAATTTGTTATTCCCTCTGTCCCAATATAAACCTCCAAATTAGGCATAGTTTGTTATCCCACTAAAAAGCTTCGTTTTGCTACTTTCAAACATTTGGGTGTACAAAAACTGAGAAAAACCCAACAAGTTAAAACAGGGAATAGAGATACGAGAGGCATGAACAAGCCCAAGTGACTGTGAGCATCATATCTAAACCAAGTGACTGTGAGCATCATATCTAAACCAAGTGACTGTGAGCATTATATCTAAACCAAGAGACCAAGTGACTGTGAGCATTATATCTAAACCAAGAGACTCAGTGAATTCAAATAGATTCTAGAACTAGCATGAGCATCTTTAAGTGAAGCTGATTGAAACTCCTACAAAGGCAAATTACCTATCGACAATTCGATCCAAAGCGGTGAATTTTGAAACTCAAAAGACAAACTTGTGATCTGGCTACGGATCTAAATTCCCTTATTGCAAGAATTTTAGTGGGCTTGAAATTGACTATTCATGAAGTGGGCTTGAAAATTGATGGTTCATGAAGTTGGGCTTGGAAATTGAACCCGGATTGAAGGTATTCTGATTGGTACAAGTGTTTATCAAATCCCGTTGCTACTACCAACGTTTAAATCATCAATAATGTGGAGCCGGTAGCACTCAAAGGTTGTGTACTTTTTTTGAATTTTTAGCATGGAATTAGGATGTTCAACAGGCAGCTTTATAGATGGAGATTTTGCATACACCTAGCAAATGAGTTACTTATTTGGGATTGCATGTGTCACTAGAAAAAATATTGAAAATATAGTTAATCCCTCACTGAGAAGTATTTTGGAGGTTTATATTAGGACCAAGGGAGTATTTAATAATGGGGGTTTCCATTCAGATTACCTCTCAATCCTCTACGTTTGTCTATTTTACTGGAGAAGTAAGAAAGTCTTTGAGAATGGAAACCCTCTTCTGTTACACACCCATTTTGAAATCTACAACAGGGGTTGTCAAAGCTGGTCTGCAAAAGGCGATCACATAATTGCATTTTGAAAAATTGTGTTAAGGTTACTAAACATCTTTTTCTACCACAGGAGGTGACTCTCAAATGCATATAAAACTTTACGCACGATGGGCTAAACCCTAAACCTATTTTTGGAGGAAAGCGAACCACGTTTATTCCTAATTTGACAGCAAAGTAGGAAACCTGAGGTCTGACACCTCTTGACCAGACTGCGTATAAGAGCAGTAAAAAGGTTTACCGGTTGGTTTAGTGGACTCTTGTAGGTAGGGTGTTGTGTTTGGAGTAGAGAAATCAAACAACTCATTTGCTTGTGAATAATCTAGTAGCACAAGGGGGGGGTGTCACAACAATTGGCGCTCAATTTGACTCAATGCCTGACACACTCGGCTAGAACCAAAGATTGACATAATATTTGACATGAGAATGGGCCACTTTAGGAATTTGCAAGAGGGTGAGTGTACTCCAAGGTGTTGCAAGATAGACTTTTCCTTTTTCTTCTTCATGTAAGTTAGGCCCAGTTGTCATTATGATGCACTTATCTACATTTTTCTGCTCACTTGGTATGAACAATAATCAATTGCAAAACATTGCTTCAAAACTTTATTTTGGTGTGCACTCCAACTAGATGCGTTGGTTATTGTTCCCATTGGATCTTTTTTTTGCTTGTTACCTCCATCTTACTGCTACATGTCCTACATGACAAAACTATTGAGGTTGCTCTAACAAAGTTGAGGATACTACACTCAATAGTGTATTTAGGTTTCCTTAACAATTAGGTTGCCTTACCTTGGAAAGTTACCTCATGGCTCATTGTTTGGCCACTTGGTGTTGCATGCAACTATCTAGATTTTAGGATTTCACATGGTTTATGACGTGAATGTTGCTAATTTGGTTTTTTGATTTGGAATAGCATTGTTGTTACCAAGTCCTTTAATTTAATTTATTTTATTGTAGTAATTATTGATGAAAATTAACGTAGCAAATTAACGTAGCAGCAATAAATATCTATATAGTGTAAAATGTTGAGAAATTAGTGTGGAGGCAATCTAAATGCAATAGGCACCACAAGAAATTGTGTCCTAATTGACATGTCCAAATTGACTAAATGTGTCCAAAATGACAAAAAAACTGTCAAATTGGACAATTTCTGTAAATTTAGTCATGCTGATTTGGACATATTTTTGTCATTTTGGATAGTTTCCCTTGTAGTGAGGGGTAGTCACAACTTCTCCAAAATTGGAAGTTTTGTGAAGGTTGAGGATTGGTTGAGTGAATACAGGAGCCAGTGGGAGCACTTCTCCATGAAGAAGGTGTGACACCCCTTTGTCGGTGATGAAAAATGGAGAATGGTAAAAAGCACAAAGAGTAGTTGCTATAAACAAAAAATGATGAGCTAAAAACAAAAAACAAAAGTAAGTCCAAAACTACAAGTAGTGAAAATGAGACGATCGTAGGTGAAAAGTTTGCACATGAAGATTCTCTAGCCCATTCTCTATCTATAGGCTTGAAGAAAAATCTTCTTGCTCTCGCCAAATGCGAGTAGCCTACCATGTTGGCATTCTCCAAAGATTGAGAAATGGAGTAGAGAAGGTGTGACTACCCCTAATATTCAATGTAAGGTACACATACCCATTCCCGACCACTGAACCAAATGCCGCTCAAATGTGCACAAGGCATACTCTTGAATTCTCAAAGCTAGGCACATCATAGATGTCTTATTTATTGTGCACAAAAAATAAGATATCTATGACTTGCCTAGATTTGAGAATTCAAGTGTACGCTTAGTGCACATTTGAGCGGCATAGGTTCAATGGTCGGGAATGGGTAACTTATGTCTACCTTAAGGTAGAAATACCATAAACCGTTACTGACCTTTACTTGGAGAAGTAGACTATCTTGAAACCAACAATAGTTGGATTTGAAAAAGATTTTGAAATATATTAAGAAGATGCTATTTCCTCGCATTTGATTGGTTTAAACTTGTTTTGGAACAAGGTTCTAGAGGTAGCTGTTTAAGGTGCACTTATGAAACCAAAATCGGTCCAAACCCTAAATCTACATTTATATTGCATAAAATATTCATTCTTGAGTTTTTTTTTTTTTTTTTTTTTTTTTGTTTTTTGCACTTTTCCTTATCCTTGTTTCTCCACAGATTGAGCTTAGTTTCTCAAGAAAATCCCCATACCTTCAGGCTAAAGTGGCTTATTTTAAGAGTTTATGGTATTTCTACCTTAGCTCGTAAAGGACCATTGTCCCTTCAAGGGACAGGTTGGTCTTTGGGCATGTACCTATGGTTAAATTACTTTGTGTGATTTTTTGAAACTTTTATCAAAGGTGGGGAATTCAAAGATCTATGTGGGCATCTAATTTTTTTGTCATTCCAACATTTGTAGAAAAAGTTATGCATGAATTTATGAAAATTTGGGGAGGACTACCCGTCTGGGCAACACAAAAACTTATTCAAAATTTGCTTTTTTTTTAAAATTAAAATTTGAAATTGGTTCTTTAGATTTTTTTATAGATGAGAAGCTTTGAATCATTCATATTCAATCAATAAGATGAAAGTTATGAGGAGTTTTGTTTGCAGGCAAATATGGATTCTCTACTATAAAAAAAACTTTAAAGTCATTTATTTTACTCAATTTTTAATACTTTGGAAAAAAAATAAAAATCAAAGGAAGTTGATTGTTTATAACAACATTACAACCATTGAGATTTTCATTTTTCAATTCAACAATTAAATGCTTAATAATTTAGTGTTTTAACTCATTCTCTACTTCTTTTTACTTATTGTTTTTTCACTTGTGACGTGTAGTTCCAATTGATTTGGAAATTCTCCCACACATACTTAACTTGATCTCCTACATGAAAAAAAAGCACAACTTTGGGTAGAGCAATTTTTTTGTTATAAGAGTGATCAAGGGCTTTTAAATATTTTGGGCAGCATGAAAAAAACTTTTTTTTTCACTTTAAATGTAAATATCTCACTCCTCTCCTTTTGGACTGAGCTGATTCTTTTCCCACATATACCTCTTTTAATTTAGAGCAAGATCCTATGGTTGGATTTCCCAAAAACAAAAAACAAAATCTTTTTAATAAACCTCCTAGTAGCAGTTTTTAGTGATTTTTACATAAAAAAGGGCGTGGTCCTTTAGGGGTTAGTTCTCGTGAGAACATGCAAAGTATCCCGGAACTGACCGATAAGCCGGATATGGTGTCATAAAAAGCACCGTAAGTGACCTTCTGTTTCCAAAAAAGGTAATATCCCATTCTACTCCAGCATGCAGTCATGCACGCGCCTTCCTTCGGAAAGCGAACAATAAATCCACATGCCGTCAACCCCAGTTCGCCACTTGTCAAGCTGGAATGCATCTGCGTCGACTGGCAATGGCCCCCATTGTAACTTAGATAGTTTGCCATTCGAATGTCACCCAACTCACAGTAAGTTACGTTCATTGCATTGCAAGACCATTTGCAAGCTCAGCTTTCGAATCCATTGTGCTCAGACTTTTGTATACATTCTTGTGTACAGAGCCTTCTGTTTTGGCGGTGTTGCTGTTGTTGTTGTCGGTGAGAGAGTTGGTGGAACCAGCAGGCATGGCAGAGAAGTATGACGACGTTAAGAAGTTCGACACGACCAAGATGTCTGGCGCGGAGCTGAAGGAGCTCGGGATTGAGGGAGCGAGGAGGCCGCCGGGCTCCGGAGCTGGGTCCACGCTGCACCAGCAAGGCGGGCAAGGGCTGGGCAAGGCGGGGCGGTACCCGCTCATCTTGGCCGGCGTGGCAGGTGTCGTGGGAATCGCCACTTTCTATTACTACCGGTCTCTGGGCGTGCAAGACATCCCGGGCAAGACCAACCAGGCCTTGACGTCCACTCATCCCGCCACCGCCAAAGCTCCCTCCGAACGGTAAAACCCTGCATAGGGTTTTCCTCTTGCTTGCATCTTAGGGTTCCTATCTTGCATTTTAGGGTTCTTATCTTGCAGCTTAGGGTTTGCTTGCAGCTTAGGGCTTGCTTGCAGCTTAGGGTTCGTTTGCAGCTTAGGGTTCGATATTGGCGAACTTTTTTTCCTTTTTCTTTGATTTCTTGGAAGGCTACCCTGGAAAGTAGCAGCAGTGATCTATATCTTGTGTAAATTACGAGCGTCGCTGTTTGTGAATAGCTGGTGTATTAGCCTCGAGACATGCCTTTTAAAAAAAAAATCTCATAGCAAGCTTGGCTGGAACATTTCCAAGTTTTTCTTAAGGTTTTTGACCTGCGTTAATGGAAACAAGCTGTTGGTTTTAGTTTTGTCTATTGCAATGTGAGGTTTGGTGCTGTGATGGTTTTTCTCTTGTTGCTGACTGGCCTCTATTATTGATGACTTTGCATGTTATGATATGATTTGCAGCATATTAAGCAATTTTACTTGTGTAGGAGTGAGATTTTGAGGAAGTTGTTGTAGAGTTTTGGTGAGACTAATCTGGGTGTAAGAGCTGAGTTGCTTTATCACTTGATGTTTGGCGCTTTTGTTGCAATTTCGAAATGGGAGGTTGTAGACGACAATTGAAGGGAGGGTACATTGCCATATTTTCACTCAAAAAGTAGCCAAGTCTTGCTTTCACTTAACTTTCTAGTTAAAGTTCAAGCAAGCGTTGAGATAGACGAGTTGCTGGTGGCATTAGGGTTTCGTGAGCAGGAGTGATCGAAGCCCCAATAGAATTAACATTCATTACCTTCCAGGTGTATGTTAGTGTTTGCGAATGTGTTTGCTGCAAGTTTTCTTGTTGAGCATTTTTGTGGGCTCTTAGGCCGAGCTTCTATGCTGCATTGAAAGTGAAATTGCAAAATTGAGATTAGGGAGTTACAGCGCCATGCTGGAAAGCAGCTGCAGTGGGAATTGGAAATGGTGATGTGGAAGATTATCAGTATGGTCAGCATGGAGGTTTGCCTTTATTTGCAAGAGCTCTTGTTGTACATCAAAAACTGAACATGGAAGCGATCGCAGAGCTCTCTTACTTACCTTCAAGAAAGTTGCAGGGGAGAAAAACAGTGTGCATCTCTAGACTGCCGCTCAACTCCCACAAAGACTGCAGTGCTCAAATTTGTTTGAATTCTAGCAAGGGACATGACAAGTGCTACGCACAAAACCTTTCACGGTCTTGATCATACAGGTCTTTTCAGATTGGGAAGTGGGTAAGATTTAGGAAGGTCTCATTGGTTAGTGTGGGAGGGTTTTGTCTAACGGAGCTTGCTGTCACATTGAACATGACAGTCAATAGGTGTTGACGCCATGTCATCACCCACTCCTGTCAAATGTGTAGAGGAGTTTACTTGTAGTAAACAAGATTTGAGGTCACCTTCCAAGGTGACTCCAAATCTTGTCCATTGTACAAAACACTCCCTCTCACTTCACTTGAGATAAAAACAAAATCATGTCAAGTGGAATCAAACTATAACTACTTTAACCCCTAAATGCTCACGGTATCAAATTTCAGTGTTGAAAACACCCAAATTGGGTGCCAAGGGCATTTAGGGGTTGATATCTAGTTCCTTGTGTGAAACCACTAGATGGACAAAACCAATGATGACATGGTCGTTTTCTACCAAATGAAAATGAAGAAAACATTGGACAAAGCATTTCATCCATTAAGGTAGTCGCTCTAAAACCGTCACTTTAAGGGCTATTTTGGATTTTCACGGGCTTTTCAAGACATGAAGATTTTCTGCCTAATTTTCCGTCAAAGAGAAATGGATGCTAAATGTAACCCAATTTTTTTCATATTTTTTGAAGCATTATTGAATTGTTGATGAATTTTCAAAGGTTTTTGTAGTAGGCACCTATCTGTGACCATAGGTCTCCCATAAAGCGTCCTCTTGCAACTTGCAAAGAGATCAAGTGAATAGAGAAATATGATTGGCTCTTGCCATAAAATACACCGTTTCTTCTACAACTAAGAAGGATCCATTCAAGAACCATCTCATATTCATTCTTGGACTGGTTATGGAACTCCTTAAATGTGAGGATCGCAATTAGAGCAGAATACCTTAGGACGCCCACTCCACTTCAGGTTTAAACCGGCCCTCATTGTTGATCCACAATGCAGGTTACTTTAGTGTACTCAAGAAAAAATCTACAAAATAGAAGTAATGTGAAAACTTCGAGAAAATGATTGCTGAAGCTTTATTGGCATTCTAAAGTGCACATCCATTTCTCTTTTTTATCTGCGCGACGTCCGAGACTGTCACGGGAGCGGACAAAGATAAGCAGAGTGACTGTTCTCTGAAATAGAAAGACACCATCGCTCTTGAGAATCGCAATCCAGAACTCCGGAATCCAGATCCCGGATCCAGATGCAGTACAAGTAGACCCAAACACACACACACACTTAATCGTACTTCTGTTATGCAGTTTCGATTGGGACCCACTCCAAGTGAACATCAGAGGCCCAGTTTTATTTGAAAAGTTGACAGGGCCTCGTTTTTCACAACTCCTCGCACCTCTGGCGTGGCTGTTGAAGATGAACGATTGTTTGGGGCCCATCCAGAGATCACTTAGCTTACCAAGGTTCAAGCCAATCTCAATTGTTTCTAGAAAGGCTCTGACTTTTGAGGGTGCAGAAATCAGAAGACTTTTGTGGGATTACGTGGCGTCGTTTTGCTAGGTGTGTGCTCTTCGCACTTCTTCGGATTGCTGGTAAGGTAGGTAGCTCAAATTGCATCCCTCTCTTGAAAAGCATTGGATATGAGGTGGTCTTTGAATGCATCCGCTTCAATCATAGAAGAAAAAGTGTATTATGTTGGCAATAGTCAATCATAAGGTAGGAGCACCCATAAGCGTGAGTTTAAGGGTTTTGAACATGATCACTATTAGTAAACGTCTAGCAAATTATAGGATCTTATTAGCAAGAGAAAAATAATGAGTTTGCACTTTCAAATGTATTATTTGGATGCTATGAGAATAAGTTGTGAATACTTAAAGAGCAAACTGTCATTGTACCCATAACCACTATTAAGATTTCATGTTCACATGTTATACATCCTTGTCATTACATCTATCTACTTCCACAGATTTTTCAAGATTTCAGAGGTCATGCTTATGGAGACCCTCAAGAGGATGGGTGCTCCTACCTTACTCCTTGATTTCATCTCATCTCTTTACAAATTGCAAGGGAACAATTTATGGGAGACGTGGAATCACAAACAAGTGGGCCTGTCTACTACAAAAAACTTTAAAAACTCATCAACAATTCAATAATGCTTCAAAAAATATGAAAAAAATTGTGTTACATTTGGTATCCATTTCTCTTTGACTGAAGTTTTGACAAAAACCTTCTTATCTCAAAATGCTCATGAAAAGGCAGATCAGCCCTTAAAATGTCACTTTTTGAGCTAGCTACCTAATTGGTTTGGTGGTGATTTTTCTGGTTTTTTTAAACCCGTGTGAGCTTGATCAAATGCATGGATTTGTAGGTGGCGAGGTACGCTGCGGGACTGAAATTAACGTTGGCGATGAAACCGAGGCTCCGTTTGTTCCAGGGAGTGGATGCTTTATGCAACCGTTCGACCGTGCTTACGACATCGGCTGATAGTAAGTTACGGTTGTCTTTGGAGGCTGCGTTCTTGTGCACCTCATTGCTTCTCTTACATACCACAAGCGTGTACGGAGTAGTGTGTACTCTTCCAGAATGTTAAAAGCGGGAATGGCTTGTTTATGGAATTTTTTGAAAGATTGCTTGAAAGGTTTCTTGGGAGGTGTCTTGGAAGGTCTCTTGGAAGGTCTCTTGGAAATTTTCTTGAAAATTTTCTTGAAAATTTTCTTGATAAAACTCTTGAAGTTTTTTTTGGAAAATATCTATTAATTGACAACCTACCTATAAATATTATATACAGAATAGTGAGTACAAGTATGCTAGAGATGATGACCAACCTGATGTTACAAAATTGGTCCTCATAGTAGAATTTGTAATTTAAAAACAACTGAAAAGTTGCAAAAGAGGCCCTTTTGATTTTAACTATGGTTTAATTTTCTTCTTAAACTTGTAAACTTAGTTTTCCAGTTTGTTTGAGTTGGCTCAAGTATTTATATTCTTAATTAGAAAGAAAAGAAATAATTTGCAAAAAACTTGTCAATAGAAATTGTAACTTTGCTCATAAGAGAGTGTAAATTAAAGTGAAGAACAAAGAGAAAAGATACACTAGTTATATGAGTAATATTTCCTTGGAGAAAACTTTAAGAGCATTAGAAAGCTAAAGTCTCTCAAACACTTGGATTTCTCAAAGTGTATGTCATTGATGGATGTTCCAATGGCTATTGGAGAGTTGAATTCTATTACACATTTGGATTTGAAAGAACGTTTTCCTTGAATGAAGTTTCAAAAAGTTTTGAAGGGTTGAAGTCTCTTATGCATTTGGTAGTCATTTGTAATGATATACTTGCTGCATTCATGTGTGACAAAATTTAATTATTTGCATGAAATTTTCTCATATTGGTTATAGTATGTCATCTTGCATTTGTGACTGGAATTAGCAATTGTGAAAAGAAATCATTGCTATTGAAAAAGCAATCAATTTTGATTATCCTATTGGCAAATTCAAAATACATGATTAATTACCAAAAGTGAGATGAAGTGAGTTTTGTTATTGATGAAACTAGTACACCCTACGCGCCCGTTGTACCAATGGGATCATGCCCTCCATGGCTCTCATGCTATCCCCATGTCATCCTCTCATGCCACTCCTTGTTCAAAAAAATATTCCATGGGATAATATAAACTCAAAAACAAATTCAAGTTTAGATTCAAATCAATTTGCCTCTTCATCTCCCTCCCCACACCTTAATATGTGAATTTCAAATTCAAATTGGAAAAAGATTCAATGAATTTCACCAAAGATGTCCATTTACGCACAATGCCCATGTTCATCACTTTGCTCCTTGGCCCTCGGCCAATCACAAAATTTTCACTTTACCCCTTGACCCTTGGCCAATCACAAATTTTTAAATCATACTTTGCTTGCAACTACCCAACTAATAGAGATTGACGGACATCCTAATCTATTATATAGATAGATAATTGGAACTTAGCGTCTTTTTTACTATATTTAGTCATTGTCTTCCTTATGACATGACCACCTTATATAATTGATTCCAATTGCATGTCAAAAAAAAATGAAAAAAAAACATACAATGACAACAGATAATAAGCCTAGTTCACCTACTCATACTTGCAAAAGAAATCTGGTTATCAATTTCAATGCCTCAAGGTTAAGATTAAGATTGCATGGAGTGGTTTTATTTTCTTTATTAATTATAGTTAAGCCCTAAAGGCTCATTGTTGCCTCAAGGGACAAATGGGATTTTGGGCAGGTACTTATGGCTAAACTATTTTTTGTGATTTTTGAAACTTTTATTGAAGGTGTGCAACTCAAAAATCTACGTGGGTGTCTAATTTTTTCTTCATTTTGACATTTATTGAAGAAGTTATCCATGAATTTCTGAAAAAGGGCAAGGGCGGGCAGCCCAAAAAAAAATTCAAATTTGTATTTTCTTAAAATAAAAATCTGAAATAGGTTCTTTAGATTTTTATATATGTGGACATCTTTGAATCATTCAATTTTGATAGATGAGATGAAAGTTATGAGAAGTTTTAGTTTGCGGGTAGGTATGGGACTCCCAAACCTCCATTCCTTTTCCCCCTTGTAAAACTTGTTGCTTTACTTTTTTGAGCTCTTTGTGTATTTGTGTTTTGACTTTTTTTTTTGCAAGTTGTAGTAGACTAAAATTTCTTGGTTTTCACCATTTGGATCAAAGTAATTTGGATTTTTGAATTTTACATAAATCCTCCAATTTTGCTTAGTGTATATGCAAATTTCATGACCTTACGGCATTGCAATATTTTACAAAGTATGATCCACACCTCCGTTTCATCTGAGAATTCTCCCACATTTACCTAACTTGGTCTTCTACATGGGAAAAGTAAACCTTGACTTTGTGTAGAGCAATTTTTTTGATATAGGAGCCGTCAAAGGCTTTTGAAATTTTTGGGCAGCAGTGAAAAAAACTTTTTTTTCACTTCTTATATGAATATTTCACTCCTCACCATCTAGAGTGAGCTAATTTTTTTTCCATCAGTACCTCCCATTGTTTAGGGCAAGATCTTATTGTTGGATTTCCAAAAAAAAAAAAAAAAAAAAAAAAAAAAAAAATTCTCCTCACTCCTTCAAAAGTGGCAATTTTGAGTGATTTTCACAAAAAAAAGGGTTTGGGCCTTTAGGGGTTAAGTAATCTGACAACTTTTAAACCCAATTTACAAGACTACTAATACACACATGTTTATTGATTACTCTATTAATAGTGCACCTTTGCTTTAGCTTGGTAGCAATTGCAATTAATCTTCATTGCCAAACTTAGTAACAAACATCATTTTGAATAAACTACACTACACCTAATCAAAAGAGCATAAAAAAACAACATATACTAGAAAAAGATATTTGCAATTACATAGCCTTCGGTTTTTCTATTTATGCATGTCATGAGTTTTTGTTGAGAACCAACAGATTTCAAAGTAAGCACTTGAAGTTTGCATACTTTTATCTCTAGTCCATGTTTTATTGCCTACAATTTTGCAACCGCCTAATGCCCTAATGTAAGAATTCCATAAGCTAGAGAATGACATGCCCCATTGCTTGACAACATATGTCTATTATGAACGCCATACTTGTTAATTTGTGAACTATGTTCAAATTTGGGACTTCTGAAAGTTTAAGGTGATCACCTTAAATCTAGCTCAAGGTTTAAGCAACAATTTTTTGGTACACGTGTCCTCACTTGAGAGGAGGAATTTGCAAGGGAAAAAATCTTAGTGGCTCAAACTAAAAATGATACCTTTGAATATGGTTTAAGGTAACTTTTTGAGTCTAAGGTGAAGTTCAATTTGGGAACCGCGTTTTCCCAATTTAACAAATATGGTGTTTATGGAGAATCCATGTCTATACTCAAACAAGATGTAGGCATTGTCAACACTCCCTCTTCTCTTCATTCTCCTTCAGCCTTGTATACTAGGCTTGGTGAAAATTAAGATGGGCCAAAGAAGATGACGTTTTGAAACCTACCTTAATTTTTCAACTTGTAGTGCCAATTGTAGGGATGCAAGACCCTTGCAAACCCAGGCTGGTTTACAGAGGCAAGAGTGGTGATGCTCTCAGGACATCTGCACCTATATTATAAAAACACCAAATTGGAGGGACTTTTGGATGAAAAAGGAGCAATTAATGTCATGGGTTCACCAAAATATTCTCTTTGGCACAATTAAAAAGTTGCAGTTTTTTTGTGCATCAAAATTCATTCAAATACTACATCTTTTTCACTATATACAATGACTAGCATATTTGCTTTTGCAGACAACAAGACTTGCCATTGGTCAAACATTAATGTATCTAGTTGAAAGGGTAAAAAAACATGAGGTCGACACTCAAAACAAGAAACATTACATTTCCTAGTGATGAAGCTTTTGAGGTTGAGTGGAGATGCCCTAAAGTTTGCATATGTAGTTTATAAATTAGGAAATTTTTTATGAATACCCTTGAAGTTTGCAATATATGTATAAGGGTGATTGCAAGAATGACCTGTACTACATGTTGTCCTCCTCACCTTCTATGGCTTGTTTTTTACTTGTAACTTTTGCAAAAGAAGTCATATAGAATTGTCCTTTTAGGGTAATGTGAACATGCAAGTTATTGAAGTTTAGTGATTTTTTGGTGTTTTTTTTAATTATTTTGCTATTTTTAAGCAGCCCCCAAATAGGTGTCTACCTTGGCAATTTTGGGGGGTTTTTAGTACTATTTTGGGTCCAAAAAAGCTTTTCTAGAGCTATAAATCAAGGATGTTGTTTATGGAGCATGCTTACATGCATTCATAGAAGGGTTTTGCAAAATTATAAATTCCATGGCATCTACATTATCTCAAAGTGGGCATCCTATCTCCCTTCATTGGTAAAATACAAAGAAATTCCTCAACAAAGCAATTGTACCATGTGAATGTGTTTAATGGGTTCTCAAATGGCCATTTTTTTATTTTATTTTTTTGAATTATTTTACTATTTTCTAAAAAGAAAGAAAGAAATTGGCATTTTGTTGGTGATTTTGTTTTGTGCATAACTTTTAGAATAAAATTTTTTCTAGGTTTGAAATTTCACAAGTATGCTATTTTAATTGCTTTACAAACTGTACATATTTTATTTTATTTAAAAAAAATTTATTTCAAAAGCTCATAGTACTACATAGTACTACCAATTTTAAGGGTGTTTGAGACAAAACTGGCAAGTCATTCTTGCAACTACCCATAAATACTCTTGGTTTTTCAAAAGAACGCACAAATATCCTTGAATCATAATTTTTAAGTGTTTGTTCTATTGTGTATGCCGCATCTTTTCTCCTTGCGCACACATTACTTTGTTTTTGTTTTATTTCACTCCTTGCTTTGATATTGGTTATGAAAGAAGTAACGTGCACAACAAAACAAACGCCTGACAATTATGGTACAAGGGTATTGTGCAATTTTTGAAAAAACCAAAGATATCTATACAAATTTAGCAAACTTCAAAAGTATCCATAACATTTTCCTATAAATTAGTAGAATGCCAAATTTTCATTTTAAGAACATCTCCACTCGTGACTCCAAAACGAGCAAACAATGAGCCTAGAGGTCCCAAGTTTACTTTCTAATCTCCATCGGTGGCACACACACTCAAGTACTCCAAGCAACCACGCCAAATAAGCACATGGGGACACTTCCCTACTGGGGTTTTGAGTTTTCCTGGCAAGCCCAATTTTCACTAACATGGGCGATGTCGGGTCATGGATGCACATCAGTTAACCCTAAATGCCCAAGCCCTATCTGGGCTTCTCGGACTTTCCATGAAACTAAACAATCATTCAATCTTTTCATAAATTCTATCAAGTTTTTTCAATTGTAACCATACAAATTTAAACTAAACATGTTAGAGATTCCATGGAAAAAGAAAACACATCAATATCACTTATAGTTTGAAAGATTATAACGTTTGAACATGAGGGTGTTAAAAGTGCAAAGTGACTTAAAGCTTTCTAATTGTCATTTCACATGTCAAATATGAAAAGTTGGTCACTAAAAAAATACAAGGTTTAAGGTCATTACATGTCTAACTCTAATCAATTTGCGGTTTTAAAATCCACTCCTACATTTTTTTTTTAAAATGGATTTCTAATGCAGATTTTTCTCCAAAATCTAGTGTATTTAAGGCTCATTTTAAAAATCTTCTTACACTAGAAAACTCAAGATTGCAGTGGACACCCTTGTACAAATTCTTGAGTAGAAAAATCATCAACCTTCATTTTCAAAATTAGTTTTTTGATGTTGAAAGTAGACTTCAAAACAAACATATATTGAAAAAAAATCTTGAAAATAATGATTCGATAAGGTTTTATTCATCTTCAAAGTTTTGTAAAGACCCAAATTTGGTTGCTTGGGCATTTAGGGATTAAGCATCGATGTGAGCAGGCCTGACTAAGGTAAACGTATTGTTCACCAAGCATCACCCAATGCCGACCCTTAGTTTTGAGGTGTGCACCACTCACTCTTGAATACATAGTGGAGCAATGAATGTCACTTGCACAAGCGAACCCTGCTGCATGTCAGCTTAGGAGCTAGTTTGGGAGGGTTGGGATTGGGTCAGTCAAGCACATGTATAGGAACTCATCCAAGCAGTTTCAAGGATAGTCTAGAGTTGCTAATAGGGATAGTATGAGTTGCAACTTTGACCTTTAATATAAAATAATCTACAATACATTTTCCCACAAAAATTATGTTGCGTGATAGCTTGTTGAAAAGCTAACCCTATAGACTTTTTTTTTGAATTTTCCAAAACCTTGAGGTACCCCAAACCCTTAAACGCTCAATTATAGGTATGTTTACACTACGGGAAACCATGGTTTTTTTGACAAAAAAATGTGACATAATCTACAGTTATTGTAGATTCAGTCACATTTTTTTGTCAAAAAAACCATGGTTTCCTTGTAGTGTTACCTTACTCCCATATGTGGCAGATCCAAGCTATACCTGAGACACAACTTTCTTGCAAATCCCCCTTATCTTGATTGGCAAGTTATTCCTTGGGCACAAGTGGTCCTCCTAGACCCAGCTTGGAGAAACAGCCACTCCGTGCCCTCTCAACCACTTCTCATGGTTTTTTTTTAGGCTTTTAAAAGCTAGAAAGCTACAAAAAAATAATCAAAGCTACAAGCCTATACAAAAAAATTAAGAAAAAACAGTGTCTTGGTGCTAGTAGACGTCGCTAAAACATTTCAAATCTAGATGTTTGCCTTGCACTAAAAAAAATTGTTGATGTTTGTAACCAGTCAACTAGGAACTTAGGCAAAAAATTTCTTGGTCTTCATGCCATGGGGAGTCATATCATTTGAAAATCAAGCCGCCCCTAAGTTTCTATGAGACAAGGCCTCTTCTATTATAGATTTTTGAGTTTGTAACCCACGTTTTCATTAAATTCATTCTTGCAACACCAATTTTTGGTTTTAGAAAAATTTGATCTCAATCTGCAAGCTCAAAGTGTAAATACGTGCAGTCTAATTTTGTACTTATAAAAAAATCTTGTGTGGCCATATCTGCCCCATTAAACTGATTTACCATGTGGCCTAAGAAGCTGCTAGTCCAAAACCAAAAAAAAAACTGTGCTTCTCCTTGTCCCATTCTCCCTGGTCTAGTGGAGATGCTCTACACCAAATAGTGCATTTAGGTTGCCTTAACAATTAGGTTGCCTTACCATGGAAATTGACCTCATGACTCATGGCTTGGCCACTTTGAGGCGCATGAGACTATTTAGATACTAGAATTTCATATGATTTATCACATGGATTTCTCTAATTTGTTATCTTGGAACTGTGTTGTTGTTACCAAGGCCTTTAAAAGTTGCTCATTGCAGTAATTATTGTTAAAAGTTACTGTAGCAACAACAAGTATTTAAATAAGGTAGCACCATCCATAAGCGTTGTGTCCCCATGGCCACCACTTGACATTGGTAGAAGCTAATTAACCCTTAAAGAACAAAGAGGCTGAAAAACGTCCGCAAAAAATACTCTATGTGAGACCATTCCATGGTAACCAGCCCGTCCTTTAAGGGTTATTAAAAAACAAATGGTTGTGGATGATTGAGTGATGGTTAGGGGTGATGAAGTGATGGTTGTGAGTGACTAGCATGAGGTTTTGAGTACCCATCTCACTATTTAAGAATCAACAAGCCTTGTTTTTAGCATCTCTTACACATGATTCCTACAATTTCAATGATTTTGGACTTTGAAAAACCTTTGTGAACAAATGCTTGCATTAGGAACCTTGAAATTGATGCCAATATTTTTGGTTTCCACTTCCTAACTTACAATATTTTTTTCAAAGTTAGTCAATTGTTTTACCTACTCCGGAACCCATATTTCCACGGTTATGGATGTGCCTACCTTAATGCAAAATGTCAAGAAATTAGTGTGGGGCAACCTAAATGCACTATTTGGTGTAAATGCAATATGACGTGGCAGATCCAACAAGGCCCCGCCTACCTGGCTTCAACCCGCCAGCATCCCTCCTATTCCGACACGTGTCACACACCCACCTCTCGTTTCTGCTGAACAAGCATCTCCGTCACTCTCCACTCTCCAGGCTCCACTCTCTCTTCTCGCACTCTTCTCTACAATCCCCGCCCACACTCTCCCACCCAACTGTACTCAAACCCAAACCCAAGCAATTAGGGTTTCAGCTGCAGGGCAACAATGGGATACAAGGACGACGCCGTCACCAGCTCCGCCGACGCAGGCGAGGAGCCTCGCGCCCACGGCGACGACTTAGAAGCGCCACTGTTACCCGCGGAAGCCGGAGGATCCATACCTCCGATGCTGGAGAACGCCCCTCCTCAAAAAGACACCCTGCTCTACATTTGTGCTATTCTGAGCCTCGTGACTGTCGTGGGCGCTTTGCTCTGCTTGGTGGTGAACCTCATCTCTCTGCTGCGGTCCTTTGATTACCGCGGCTTCGATTATCGCGTCAGCGTATGTCCATTTATTTTTCTCCCTGCTCTCCTCTTTTCTGCGCTCGAATTTGCCTTGCTCACTATTTTCTGTACAGATCGAAAGGATTATTACACCATTGTGGCTTCTGCATTGTTTGTTGTTGATGTTTTTGTGACATTTCGTATTTTTTGGTTGCTCTGGAGAGTCTGGACTGAGGTTTGATTGCCCTAGAATTTTTAGGGTTTTGTATAGTGCTTTCTGTTCAAATTTTAGAGTGTTAGCCCGAGTAGCAGTGTTTTTTTTTTCGTGAGTACTGAAAGTAGGTGCTATCTGGTTACTAAGTAGGCGGCATCTGCTTTCATGAAAGAAACGCTTCTGGGAAATGACTAATTATGTCATTCTGTAGTGGAGGGTGCATGAACGGTTGAATTAGAAAAATGGATGAATTATTGAATTAATGGCTAATTATTTCATTCTGTAGTGAAAGGTGCCTGAAGGGTTGAATCAGAAAAATGGATGAATTATTGAATTGATGAAGATTTGGCTACATGAAATAGGGATTTTCTTCTTCTTTTTAGGTTTCAGTTTCTGAAAACAGTGCGGCTTCGATTATCGCGTCAGCGTATGGCCATTTCTCTCTCTCTCTTCCTCTCCTCTTTTGTGCGCTCGAATTTGCCTCGCTCACTATTTACCAGTGTATTTTTTTTTTTTTGGCGATTTGGTGCTCAATTGCACCAAAAAATAAGATCTGGCTAAAAAATGTGGCAAAAAACTTGTCAAAAAAACTTCAAATTTAAAAAAAATCTTGGATGAAATTGCCAAATTGTGGATGAAAACCAAATTATAGACATGTAATATTGATGTGCTAATGTGATATTTTCTATCTAATATGTGGATGAATGTTGAAATTTGGAGCACCACTATAACATTTTAAATCACCACTTTGACACTTCTTAAAAAATGAAAACAAAAAAAAAAACCCTGCTATTTACTGTACTGGTTGGAAGGATTATTGTACTGTTGTGGCTTCTGCATTGATGATTTTGCGACATTTAGTATCTTTTGTTTCATTTGGACTGAATTTTGATTGCCCTAGATTTATTAGGGTTTGGTACAGCACTTTCTCTACTAATTTTGGGGTGTTAGCCCGAGTAGCAGTGTTTTTTTACTTTTATTTTTGTGGGTACTGAAAGTAGGTGTTATCTGGTTACTAAGTAGGCGGCACCTGCTTTCATGAACGAAATGCTTCTGGGAAATGGCTAATAATATCATTCTGTAGTGGAAGGTGCTTGAATGGTTGATTTTTGTTTGATCTGGACTGGACTTTGATTGCCCTAGAATTTTTAGGGTTTGGTACAGCGCTTTCTGTACGAATTTTGGAGTGTTAGCCTGAGTAGCAGTGTTTTTTTTTTTGTGGTTACTGAAAGTAGGTGCTATCTGGTTACTATGTAGGCTGCACCTGGGTTTCATGAACGAAACGCTTCTGGGAAATGACTAATTGTGTCGTTCTGTAGTAAAAGGTGCATGAACGGTTGAATTAGAAAAATGGATGAATTTATTGAATTGATGAAGATTTGGCTAGATGAGAGTGGGGTTTTCTTCTTCTTCTTCTAATGTTGATGTTTTTGGAAAGAGTGTAGGTAAATAACGATTTGTTGCTAGAAAGATTTTTGTTCGTAAATGTAAAGTTGTGAAAATGAATAAGAAGCAAAGGTTGGCTTGGAACTGGGGAGGGTAAATTAAATTGAAGTGGCCTTCCTTTTAATGTTTGAAAGTTTGGTAATGACAGGTCTTTGTTGGCATTTTACGGTTCTATGCTGTAGCTTTCGCTTTGCTGGTCGTCATTGCTGAGACGGAATGGGCACCTATTTTCAACTTCTGGAAGGTAAGACATTTTTCTTGGCATTTACTCCTTTGGATTACCCTAGAGTTCAATATAAATCCCCAACTTGATTCTTGTATGCAGTAGAGTTTTTAATTCATGTGCCAGCTGTGTGTTACCTTTTGATATATTTGCTCTAATAGCTATTTCTAGAGTACCCGTGTTTTTTGAAAGCAACAATTGAACTTCGCCAACTTCTTTGAAATACTGTCATTCTCGAAACTTTCTGGCGACTCAATAATTATCTTTTTGTAAATAACCGAAGTCTCTTTTTTTTTTCTCCTCATTCCATAGCCAGTTGCTAACTTCCTTAATTCATGCAAGGTTTTTGTTTCAGGTGTTGGAGTACTGGGTAGGTCGTGGTATTCTGCAAATCTTGTAAGTTTCATTTTATCTTTCTCTTATAACGTTTCTGCACATAGACCAAGTAGTATGCTTATACCCTAATCAATGATTGTCCCATTAGTATGCGGTTGTACGTACTCCTTAGCTTTCCTGTGACTAATCAGAGTTTCGTGATTTTTTGGTGTAAAAAAAACCTGTTGGATGTTTTTGTCACAATAACTTCTTTGAAAAAGAGCTGCTATGCGTGTTATCCATTGCCTATGACTCTAGATTAGTACTCACGCATTGTTGTTGACCTCAGTGTGGCAGCATTGACTAAAGTGTTGGCACGAGCAAGTGGAGAGACTAGGGCAGAGAGTTTATTACATGAAATAGCCAGTTGGTGGCTTTTGGCATGTGGAATCGTTTACATTGTTGCCGTGAGCTCCCCTCACTCTAAATGATGTCCACCAAGATACAGGCGTGTTTTATTTTGAAGAGAATTATCGTCTCAGCAACACGTGCTGTGTTTGTGCTTTGCCAGTTCATGTTTTAGGTTTGCTCATAAAATTGATACTAATAGTGTCATGTTCTCCAACAGGGATTGTTGTGTCTTGGTGCCGTGAAACGTAATCACATGCAGAAGGCAAATTGGAGAGAACAAGCTCAAAAAGACCTCGAGGTACTGTCTGCTTCTTGAGAACCTTGAGCCCATGATGTTTTATGTTCTCATCTTTCTATGCATGTCCTCCACTTTTCATTACATTCAGAGCAGTCGGAACTGAGCTCGCTTCTCTGCTGTAAAAAATACAAAAAATATTTGTTAGAAAGAATGTATCAACCACTAAGGAGATTTGGTACACGAAGTTCAGATAACTTCAAAACCATTCCAAAATTAGCTTTATAAGGACTTTCATAAACTGAATTTTTGTGTCTGCAAGGAATGTAGATCGCTTTCTGTGAACAGTTCTTAGGATGCTGAAGGTGATATTTCAAAAATGTGCGTACAGTAGAATTTGTCTCAATTAAAAATGTTGAGATTAGGGGATGTGTTCAATGTAGAGGAGTTTTTATATATAATTTATACAGGTATAATTTAGTGGTTCTACTAGAGTTGGGACTAGGGACTGTGATTTCTGTTCAATTAACAAAGGTTTTTAACCTAGACAGGTTCTACTGTACTGAAATTCTCTGTTTGCACTTTTTTTGTCAGGATGTGCATATGCAACGGGAACAGCTGGAGGCTCAACTTGGTAGACACCATTAAGCTACAGAAGCCCTTGCTTTCTAGAGTCTTGATCTGACTTGCAACTTGGTGTATTGAGAAACCTTTTTTTAAAATCTTAGAATGGTGTTGAGCAAGAAAGGACTGAATGATCAGCCCAAGTTTGTATAGTGGACAATTGCAAGTGATATAGCATGACAAATTGCACAGGCAGACTCGGTTGTGTTACATCTTATACAAATTCAGAAGTGTAGAGTTATAAATTTTACCTTGGAAAAAGTATTTTGCAGCCACATCCTTTGTATGATGTCCATGAAATGATACTCGTCTTTTTTTAATCGAACTGCCTTCTGGCGACATATGATTTTTCAAAGTACTCACACGTGTTCTGAGGATATTTAAGGATGTGTAATTACTCTCGTTAGAAAGGGTTGAGTGTATCAGGAAGCTGATCAATGCATAATTGCGCGTCCATTCTTTTGCATAAAAAGGTCATTGTGTTTCTTTTGTGCCATACAATTGTTTGACATATGAGTTACTAGATGCATTTTTGCAAGTGTAGTGAATTATATTGCTTGCCCTTGAATGGATACCACTAAGATGGTGCCATACTTTCAATGACATTTTTGAACATAGTTGAAAATTTGTCCTAGAATATGTAAGTAGAATTCCTCTAAACTAGTATCACTTAAACTAATATCTTGCATGTTGCAACACTATCCACCAAGGATTTTTTTTTGGTGTTGTAGGTGAACATGAAGAAGCCTC
The DNA here is from genome assembly GCA_963920765.1 of Ulota crispa. Taxonomy (NCBI): domain Eukaryota; kingdom Viridiplantae; phylum Streptophyta; class Bryopsida; order Orthotrichales; family Orthotrichaceae; genus Ulota; species Ulota crispa. The sequence goes on from OY987245.1 coordinate 12,380,748, forward strand.
AGTGTTTGTGCAAGATTGGAGAAATTGTAGAGGGACGCAAATGCATTGGAGGAAATAGAATTATAAAAAAAACAAATCTAGCTACGTGCAACTAGAAAAAAAAAAAATCCCTACTACCCACCCCCTTTCCACCCCATTGTATAACAAACAACCTCCAATCCCAAGCATATTAGTTAGAGTTCTATTGTAGACTTTAATTAGAACAACAATGATGAAAATGTTAGAAAGATGGTAGAAGAGTTAAGTGACAAAAGGTAATGGAAGAAATTATAGTAATCAAAAGTAGTCTAGATCATTTTGCACTATTACTAAAGGGCTTCTAGTGGGAGAAATTGTATTTTGTTCAAGTATGTTTACCCTAGTAGATAACCACAATAGACTTCCATGAAATTGTTGGATTTCTAACTTCTTTACTCCTATTCTATTTCATATTTATTTTCTTGACACAAACATGGATGGTTTGGTGGCAAGTTTAAATGCATCCCTTAATGCAAACTTTTTTCATCTTCAATTCTCAAAATGGTTTGTTGGAAATTCCTAATTGAAAAACTTAAAATAAATAAAGTTCATTTGTAGAGATGGAAGTTGAAAAAAGTTGCATCTCACAATTGCAATTCCAATTGAATAAGCTTGTGTTTCATTCTACAAGGTTCTTGTAGTTTTGTGATGTACTACAAAGGTATAATTGTTGTCTACTCAAATAATGAAACTCTTGTATCATTGTGAATAAAGTGTAATTGTACTTGTCATTTTCTTTTCATTCAACAATTTTTTACTTTATTGTCAAGCCAAGATACCACTACCAATACAAATCAAGAGAAAAGTTACATGAACGCAATCAATAGCCTTGGTTCTCATTGATCAATTAAAACAAAGCATTTTCATGAAGAATAGAAATTACTTGAAAAAAATTTGTAGAAAAATTGTACCTTACTACATATCTACTCAATGCGATGATTCCCTAATACATGTTTATGAGCAAAATTGCCACCTCAATATTCCTCTAATAACAATCACATTAAAAAATCCAAGTACATAGAATTATACATTTCCTCAGATTGGTACAAAAGTATTCTCCAAAGCACTTAATGATTTTGACACAAGCAAACCCACATTACTTTATAAAACCTCCTTCTAAGATGAAAATCAAATGGTTTGAATATCAACATTTGCAACAATTGAATCTTCTTACGCTCTATGGAAGGTCTTTCAAGGCATTGCACCTGAACACAATCAAGTGCGTGAGAGACTTCATCTCCCCTATACTCTTAGGAATATTTGTCAATCTATTGCATCTTGACAAATCCAAGTGCATAAGAGACTTCAACTCTCCTATACTCTTTGGAATTTCCTCCAAATAACTACACTTCTATAAAATCAAGTGTGTGAGAGATTGCAACTCTTCTATGTTCTTAGGAACTTTTATCAACATATCACACCCTATCAAATCCAAGTGCTTGAGAGACTTTAATCCTTCAAAGTCCAAAAGACTCATGTCCACATTATAAGTGTTTGACATGTCCAACACCAATAAGGCATTCATACTTGAAAAGAAGCCTTTTGGGATCACCAATCTCCTTTCATTACTTGCACTTGAAATGTTTGATAATAAGCATACTTCAAGGCAAGGCAACTCAAGCTTACTTGGAAACTCTTGAAAGCTGCAACCTATCAATGACATCCTCTTTATTGTCTTCTTGATCATTGGAAATGTGTCATATACTTTTCCAAGTTGGAAGAAGCAATCAAATGGCCAATCATTTGGTGTGGCGTCTTCAAAGATGCGAATTGCAAGGTCTCGCAAAGCATAATGTATCTTAAGATACAATTTAGTGTCCATACTGTCCACAACATCAATCAAAGATCAATCTCCAAGATCAACCAAAATTGACCACCTAATGCTCTTTAACTCGTCTAAGTTTAAAGAGCCAAATAACTGCTCCGCATGCCATATGCACCATAATTGCTCAGAAGGTATGATATAGTCCTCTGGGAATGCCAAAAAATATAAGAAACATATCTTTGACTTGCCATCTAATTCTTCATAACCATACTTCAAAAAATTGTACAACTTGTGTTCTATTTCTATTTCATCCAATTTTGAATGGGGCATTGTTGCAAGCATTGGTGCTAATCCTTTCAAATAGTTCAAAGCCCTTTGCCATTCTTCTACATCATTCTTCTTGGACATTGCACCACCAATTACTTCTACAACCAATGGAAGTCCATCACATTCTGTGCACACCTCTTTTGCTATACTTACTACCACACTTACTGCAGGTTTTGTGCGTCCAAAGGCATGAATGCAAAACAAATCCCAACTACCATCTTCCTCCAACAACCCCACCTCTACCACCTCTTTTGCCTTGCCACACTTCAAAACCGCAAGTTCTCGAGTTGTAACCAAAATAATTGGGCCAAGCCCTTTGGCAACATCCAACCACTCAATCATGGGACAATTGTTTGCCGGATAAGAATCCCACACATTATCAAGAATCAACAATATCTTCTTCTCCTTCAATGTTGCCAATATATATCCACGTTGATCCTCAATGCTTTTGTCCCTATAATCACGCTCATAAACACCACCATCTTCAATCAACTTTGCCATGGTTAAATAGAGAGATGGTATTGTTGCATCTTGTCCAATGGTGATCCACAAGACACAATTGGTTCCATACATGCGGCATATGTCTTCATCATTGTTGACCATTTTTGCCAACAATGTTTTTCCAGCTCCTCCCCTCCCCTTCAAGCCAATTGTCCCAGGTGCAAGCATCCCTTCTGCAACACTCATAATCATGTTCTTCAACTTCTTAAGTGGATTTGCCACAAATGGCACTATTTTGTATGGAGTATCTTGCATTGCTGCATTGCCCTCCTTGTTCACCATAATGTTGCTTGCAAATGGCATCACTTGACTATGAATGTCTTGAATAACATCAAGTGTGATCATATTGGATTCTATAAGCTTCTTTCGAATTTGGTTGTCAATTTCCACTATTTGTAAAGATAACTCAGCCCTCTTCACATATGGAAAATCACTCCACGTCTTCTTTTCAGAGCACTTTTTTACAATACTCTTTGCTTCTATCAATACAACTCTCACACTATCAAGCCATGCTTGACAATTTTCATTATCATTACTTGTAGGTTTAGTAGCTTGGTCAAGAAGTGGTGAAATAGACTTCAAAGTGGTCAAGAGAACTTTGCAATTCTCCTCACATAAATATGGCATTTTGGCAAGGTCAATGACTTCTTTCAATAACTCACCAACAATCACTCCAAGGAATGCTCCTCCAACTAAGTCCACCATGACCACCTAAACATGACAATACCACCACCTTCATCAATGAACAACTTCATACAAAAATACTTTCCCAATCTACCCATACAACCCTCTCAACACTAGAAGCATAGCCAACATCAAGCTCTCATATACTTGTTCAAACTAGAGGGAGTGCTAGAAATGTGATCCTTCCAAAACAAGGTTACCAATAAACAAAAGCATGTCCTTGCTAGTCATAGTCATGCAAGTTCATTTTCATATGATTTCAATCAAGACAATGTTCAATCACAACCCAACATTGCATAAATTTCAAGGATTTAGATAACTCACGTTGAATACAAGTACTTGGCTTGAGAGAATACTCCTGATCAAAAAACTAAAACACTTGCCAAGTGCTTTGTTGAATGACAATCCCAATATTGTTCCAGCTCCAAACACTCTCCAAATTTATCAACAATGCCAAAACACCTCACCTACAAGCAAAAAAAAAAAGTGGTTCACATGTTGACATTTAGAACCAGATATCTATTTCATCAACACACTTGACACACTTCAACTAACAACTTTGTAAACAAATGGAGAACAAAGCTATTATTTGCGCTATGAAACATTCTACTAAACGCTTCTTAAACAATCATTCATAATGATTGAAGCACAAAATGGACACACCTTAAAATAAAGACACATGCAACAACTCATTGCCAGCCGTGGAAAGTTCAATAAGATGCAAAGCTATTACAAATGGAGCTGATTAAACAAGGCAACTTTCTAAAACAGATTACAACTCAAGCAACACAAGATGCGAAAATGGAGAAAAAACACATGTAGATGTGGCTCAGCTGAACGGACTTCACGAAAACATCAATCTACAGACGGATTGCACGTAGACACTAGAAGCGCAACCTCCGACCACACAGAAGGTCAACGTCAGCCACACTTTATGCAGAAATTTATACAGAAATTATGCAGAAATTAGTACAGAAGTTATGCAGAAATCCTCCAGAGTAGGGTACCTCAATCCGAGTGTATGTCGCAGACAGACCACTTCAGTGCAGCAATCACCAACCTCGCCAGCAAAAAAAACGAACGCGAGATCACGATAGTCACCGCAGAGCATGAGTATCGGAGAATTCGTGTATAAACCCTACGGCCATGCACGCCAAACAGATGCCGGACTTAGAAGCACTACCCCAGGAATTCACCGCCTCCTAGTTGCCTTCACCGTTTCTTAGTTGCCTTCACCGCCTCCGTCGCAGGTTCGAATGAATAACGCAGAGCACGACGAGCGCAACACAGGATGCAAAGCTTGCTGCCTACGATTGAACGAGGCGACGCTTTTCCGAAACGGGGAAAACACACCTTGCAGACGAGACCGCAGAGGAGACCTGCTCCGGGAGCTCCGAGGCAAGGCCGAACCAGCAACTACAGCTCCGAGCCGAAATTCCAGGACAAGGGGGTTTCAATGGCTAATAGAAAACCTGAGAGCATCTTCAATGTATGCACTGGGAATGGGCTGGTCCTGCATTTCTCTGGGTTGGGGTCACTTTAATGGGAATTCTAAGTATTTTTAGGGCTCCAACATAGACACAGGAACGGAAACATCAGAATTGACCTCATTAAAATTGCCTCCTGGAGCAGCAAATTGTCTCGTTTTCCAATACCTCGGCTTGTTCTCCCTTGCCCTAACTCGTTTTCTCGTGCCCCAACTCGTTTTCCCAGTGCGCATTGCATTTGCTGATGTAGTGACACGCTGCTTGTGATAGCTTACAATAGCTTGCAATAATTTGCGATTTCCCAGCAACAACTTGCAAGTACTTACATTCGTCTACTATTGTGCCTGAATCTGCTACGGTAGTTGCGTCAACACTGGGAGGATCCTGCCGGTGAAAGAAACTACATACTTAAGGGGCGGGGAGCGAAGCAGGATCAGCTACTTTCGAGTCCCGTTTGCAGTGCATACATTGAAGATGCTTTGAGTCTTTCGCATCACCTTTTTTTTTCAATGGGAATTGAGGTAATTGGCCAATTAGACTGAGGCACAAACACATCCCACACCTCTCCCTCTTTTTAGGGTAGAGACCAGCACATTTTTTTTGGCATCGATAGTTTTAGCTAGAAATCTGGTGTCCACGGCTCATTGGCTAATAAATGGAGGGATGGGCCAATGGGGTACCATTGACAAAAACTTGTTAGAGTTTTCGCTAGACTGGCGCTCGTTTGCCAAAAAAATGCACCGGTAGACACAACCAATTCGAAGCAGGTTCTAAATTTGACCCTATGTACCCAGATTGTTCATTTCAAAACAGAAATGAACAATTTGGTACTTAGGATGGATTTCTTAAATGCTCCATTATGGGTATATCTACCTTATGTGCAAATTTTGCAATCTATTCCTTTGTTGGTAAATATTCTTGTGTACACATTTCTATCATTTCCATGTGAATAGGTTCTTTCCTTTCACCTTAGAGCATCATCAACCAGTGAACAATATTTTGGTCTTGCAAGCGCCATGCGCCCTATTTTGCGGTGTGGCCATGCGGGGCTAGGGTGAAAAACCTTTGCTTTTCACATTTCAAATTTTCAAATTTTTTTGAATTTTATCATTTAGAGATTGAATTTGGGAATTTTGAATTCAAATTTGGTTTCAAAACCCTTGCTATAGTTTAGGGATCCTAGAAGAGATTATAATTGAACAATAGAAAATAGGGGGCAAATTATTACTACTACCCTTGCTTGGAAATTAACCAATCAAACAAGACAAAGTGCATGGCACTTGCAAGACCAAAATATTGTGATCCTCATCAACCTAAGGCAAGGAATGAGACTGTAACTTTGGTTTTGTTGGTAGGGGTTAGTTGTGTGGGAGAACAAGGTACTTTTAGAGCTCCAATGTAATCATGGCAACACATAACTAAGAGAAGGCCTCATCAAAATAACCTCCTTGGATAGCAAATTTACTAGTTTTTTAGTGCCACTTCCACTATAACATTTGCTAGTATGACATGTTACTTGGAATGACACATTACTTGCAATAGCTAGCAACTTCTCCACAACAACTTGCAAGTGACTCTCTCATGAGCCTAGATTTGCAATGGGAGTGGGAGCATATGTCTAGTGAACAACACTACAAACAAGACTGCAAGGGATGCAAGGGAAGCAAGGTAGGAGAAGCCAGTTTCTAATCCCAACCCTGATGTACGGATTGATGATGCTCTTAACCCCTGAACAACCCATCGACCATCTGTGGTCATATGTACAACCATATTTGAGCTGCTCTGAGGGCTTTCGAAAAAAATTATGTACCCACCTTCGTACAACCCTTCAATATGTATGGTTATAACACTAATTTCTAGCTAATTCAAACTTCTGAATATTGGTTGCAACTGTGTTTGGTACGGTATCTCTAGAGCCCAAGGGCTCTTCAGGAGTTAAAGCCAGCACCTTCAAAATCCAGGGACTATATTACGAGGCAAATCCATTTAGATTAGTAATAATAAAAGCCCTTAGTCCAACGAGTGTGCTTTCAAATTTGCAAAATCTATATTCAAGGAATCCTTAGGAACTGTTGTGTTATATCTTGTTACAAAGAACTTATCGGAATAAACACTCATTTGTTATAATGAATCCTTAGCAAACACTTAGCAGACAACAGTCGAGCTTGTGAGCTGGTTTTTATTTATAAATGTTATTTGCCACATCAGAGATTGATGACATCGGAAACAAAATACCCTGCTTGAGCAGAAGGTACAGAAAAACAGTAGTAGATCTCCCATTCAAAATATGGGGTTAAACAAATGTTAACGCTTTGGTAACTGTGAAGACAGCAGACGAACGATAGGGCTACAACCAAAGCGTGAATTGAGTTTTTTCCAGACTATGGGAGCCATTGACAATGACAAGTTATGGCCCCTTACAAAAGAATGCTAGGAAAGGAGACAGTGACAACCTTTGAGGGACTTTGAGAGATGACATCTAAAGGCATCGTCATTAGTTTCTGGTTGTTCGACACGTCCTTCAATCAATTTGAGCCAGTGACCCGTTTAGGGCACTAAGTTGAGTTGGAAAAAATGGAACAAACTTTACGATTAGAATTTGATATAGATATATACTTCGTATAAGCACCTTGCAAGATGCTGATTTTGATGAAGGAATGCCATGCCTGGGCAAATCTTTATGCAGTTTTCAGTAGTGAACCTCCCTCGTGTGACAAGACAGGATCAGCCAAAACGCTTCGTGATGAATGCAGACGAGTGTAAGACTGGAAGAAACGCGACTGCCAACAAGAGAAGAAAAACAAATCCCAATTAGGCACTTTCTATAGTTCTTCACCTCCAAAAGACAAACAAATTGGCAAGGCTCTAGGACAAAACATGATCATCTGCTGTGTCCATTGCTAAACAATCTCTTCACCAGTGGAGTTTACGACGCCTATATATAACTTTTGAGAACACTTGTGGTGGAAATAATCTTACCCATTGGAAGGCTGCAAGAGTCCACCAACTTCCTTGTAGACCAAGACCAAGCCTATGCATTGCCTGCAATTTGCCATGACAGATGACTTGTTAGTTGTTCACCACAAGAATTAGTACCATGAGTTGCTTCTTCGTGGCACCAGAAAAAGCAAGCACTCTTACAACACCACAAATAGCTTAAAATATGTTATAGGATCCGGCTTAAGGTCAAGGTCCATACCACCAGCATCATACTACCACCAATGAAACATGAGGCCATGCTAAATCCCAGGAACTTCATATCTCTGCCAGCCTGCACAAGACGTACGCTTTATTACTTTTATTCATTGGTAATTGTACAAACAAAAAAGAATAGTGTGACACAACAATATCGAAAGATGAGATTGTTTTCAAGAGTGCCAACTAAAGTATGTTGATCTATAATTGAACAAATTTCTCTGACAGGCCTAATTCTTTGCTAGAGAGCTCGAATGGTTTAATCTTACATTGACAAATTTCTTCTAGTCTTAGGTGAAGTCCAAATATGCAGTTTGAATATTATAATTTATTAAAAGACATCAAAGTCAATTAATAGATGTCTAGACACAAGACCTATTATCAAGGTCGTAGTGCTAAATATTTTGCAAAGAACATTGATTTACTATTGAACATTCTCTGATGAGTGCCTCCTTGTCCCCTGCATATGTACTGGGGCTTGCTTTTAGGTTATCATACCTTGACTGAAATCATTCTAATTCAGCAACAATCTAAACTAATAAAAAAACATTTGAAGCCCAAAATTTCTCACACGACAAAATCTAAAGGTTAGCACAACTTTAAGGGAGCTGTTCACTAAAAATACAAATTAAGTTAAAATCCTGCATGTATGCATCATAATTTGACAAACGCAGAGCGGGGTAGAATGCATACCAATAGAGTGCCCTCTAGAGAAAGCGTAGGCGGAGTGATCATCAGACTGAAAAGAAAGGGTACTGTCACTGAACGCATCTGCACAACATTTATGAAGAGAAATACATCAACCACTCCATCAAAAATTCCTCAACAACCGTGTTTCAGCGTGCCTCCTGGTCAAAAGCATAATGATACCAACAATGCTGGAGACGCCATAATTATTGTTACTGTCGAAATGTCAAGAAGAATATTGACATGACAGTTTGTAGAATTTACAAAAACTGCTCCTGCACATACCTGAGTGATAATAGCAGGGTCTTTTGTAAAAACTTGCGGAAAAAACCAAGGTACTGATATAGCGCAGCACCCCAACGTGAAACCAACAACAATTCCAATCATCATCAAGGACTTTAACAAGTCCCTTGCCTGCAAGATCACCCACACCATGAGGAGAAACACAATCCAACATTACAACCAAACCCCCAGGCACAAATATTGATTGAGTACGTTTCTCTCAGACCAATAAGGATCAATGGAAAAATGACGCAAAATAGCAGATAACTGTCATGGTTACCTTTTGCAAGTTACGGTCAACACCACACATAAGCTCGGGCATGAAAGATTGGGCGGTTTGCGCAAGCGGTTCTCCCCATACAGTACACAAAGAATAAACCCCAATCATCACCTGAAGTCATAAAAACGCATACGTTTCACAACGCGAGTGAAAAATAGGGCCTGGAAGTGGGTACTTATGTCTCCTTTTAATAAATGCATCATGAGACTTGATTCAAAAAAATACTCGCTTCCTGAAGTAAGCGATTCAATAATCCACTAAGGTATAACAAAACTTCACAAATTGCGTTTCGTGCTCTCGGTGTGATAGTTATACCTGATGGGCACCAAGGGTTACTGCTCCCAAAGATGTTGCCAAGTAAGTGATTAGCGTATAGAAGCAAACCTGCTCAAAACCGAAACTCAATACATTGCTAGGGGTTCCTCGGATTTAGCAAAATTATGACAAGCAACACTATGATAACTGGAACCTCCAAAGCAAGTCTTCAAAACAAACAAGAATCTCAAAAAAATTTAAGTAGGCAAGGAAGCAGTCCGAAACTAGTACGTATACTACCTTAGACAACATGGTTAGCAGAACCGGTGCAGCCAAGTTAACCATAACCGTAAATTCCTTTACGGATGGTAAGGAAATTGCTAAGGGATTGTAACCCTTGTCGTTCAAAGACTTCAACATCAGAATCACTCCCACGTACTGCAACAACCAATGCGTTTCATATGTAAGGTAAAATTCGTTTAGCAATTCTCAAGGCCTATCCAGCACTGATCATACTACAAAATTGTAGATCCTCAAACACCCTTCACACGTGGCTGTCACGAAATTGAGGACAATGCAAATATACATGACTATTCAAAAGATAAAATCAAGAATTTGTCATACAAATGTCAAGACAACTGTAGTCTAGGTGTTTTTTCACACAAGATAGATCAAGCACACCTGCGAGGCCATTGTTGCCCATGCTGCTCCAGCTATACCATACCCAAGTACGGTGCACAAAAAGATGTCTCCAAAAAGATTCACAAAGCTTGAAATTGCTAGCACTGCCAATGGAGCCCGTGAATCCTGCATTCCAAGGCTGCGTCATCAACACATCCACATTTTATCAGTTGCTACAATCAGTAACGGAAGAGATTCTACAACTGAGGCTACCATGTCACTTACACACAAAAAAAATTCTATCTTGATTTCTTCACATGTTCAAAGTTTCTATCAAGTACCTAATATCTCATGTATTTCACAAAAATTGAACAGCGGATATGTCAAGGTTGCGACAAACAACTCTTGTAATTCTTGAATGTTATTCACTTAACAGCCTCGACTACTAATTTTAAGAAGTTCAACCAAATATCTCGTGTAAATATATTGTCCAACATACACACAAAATGTTTATTATGATTTGAAAATGCAAAAGTATGATTAGAGAGGGACTCGACGAGCGTTTCATTACCTTGCACTTTGTGCAACCATGCCAACAAGTACAGCTGGCCAGGCAAAGGCCCTGATCTGCATTCCCAAAAAAACAGATGGATTACAACTACAGAACATGCTCTATTAGAATCTGCGTTCTTGCACTAGAAGCTAGCAATCTGTCACAAGCAAACGCACACAGCACAAATAGTAACTTTCAAGAAACCCTAATACTTTGTGTGCACAAACTATCATGGAATCACAATCACTTGGAATGCACAGCTTCTAGATGCTGTGCATTAATTGATGAGCGTCAACACTGGATGCACAACAATACTAAATCAGTGACCCCAAGTAATTGCCATGGTCCCTAATGTCAGGCGGTATCGATTTATAAATTAGTACGTGAAAAAACCAGTCTCTTTGTTATATTTGTTTATCTTAAACAATCCAAGGTACCCAAAAGAGGTCTCCGCAGATCTAAATCACTCCGGTACACATATGGACAAGAACACAAATTGACAATCAACGGAAATAATCGTTTCACAACACAACCACAAAACAAAGAATACATTCATTCTCACCTGAACGTAAGGTAAGGCCGCAGGAACCAGGGCTGCATTCTTAGTTCCCACAAATGCTGAAATGGCACAAGCTTAGGCATTAGATGCTGTTCGGATAGTGAAAAATACAAGCACTGTGGAAAATCTAATTGAAACGAACAAATATAAACTTTGCAAGAAAGATCTGAACTCCATATAGAACTTTAGTCCGTTCAAATAGAGCAGGTTCTTGCACTAGATACGAGTTTGATAATGGAAATTGTATTAGCATATCAATAAAAATGGATCCGTAAGTTAAATCATTGTCCAAGCAAAGCTGAAACATGATAAACAATAATGTGCACATTGCAGGCGTCAAATGTGAAGCTTTGATTAAGCATCTTAAATCTGAGCATCTACGAATTATACAATTTTAACAATTCAAAGAGCTTGTGCTTATCCAAAAAACTTATTCGACCTTAAGTATATATACCCAGAATCGTCACTTTAAAAAAAAACTCTCCGTACCTTTCAGGTGGCGATTCTGGGTGGACATGCCTTAAAAGAGTGTTACGAGTATGTGTAATCCAAAAGGCTCCTTACCTGTCATCAAAGGAGCAGCTCCGAAGAAGGTGAAGAGAAACATGCCTATCCCACATGCCAAGGAAACAAACAGCAATCTTGAAAGATGTCCTGCTGCCTCTTCTCTATTCTGCAAAAGGATAAGCAGATATGGACAATCCACATTATGTTAGGCTTTACCACATCACGTTCAAAAATACCTAGAAATCTTGTTCCAATACGCAATTCTATGGTAGCCGTTCTTCGGGATGACAAACCTACAATGCACAATGTAAATCAAAATGAAGAAACGAAGGACTGCCCACTACCATAGTTGAACAAAAGCCCACAGCTGATTCCAATAGAAGCTATTCCTTAGGCATCATTCTATACGGTTTATCACACGCTAAACAGGAAGCTTAACGATGGTTGTTCACCTTCTGAGCAAGGGCTGTGGCAACCAAGTTGGAAGTGGCCACAGACAGGAACATGAAAATGTAGCAGAATTGATCGCATAGAACGGTTCCTGGCCCTACACATCACAATGTGCCCATTAGAAGTCATTGTTAGTCACATTGAGGAAACAAGCTGGAAACCTACCACCAAACAATGCACAAAAGTATACATTACTTTACGGGGAAAAAAACTTGCACAGAATCATTCTCAAATTTGAACACTCACCAAGGGCAGCAAGTTCCAACGAGCTGCTGTTACCGATAACAGATGTATCAATCAAGCTCATGATAGGGCCAGATAGCCAAATACCAAGTGCTGGACCTGCAAATACAACAATATCTCGCAGTTGCTCAAATATATTCTTTGACTCTACGAGTGACGCCGAGCCTTGCTCCGTTCTGTTTTCTTCCAATAGTGATGAATCAACAGTTGTGTGCGTGTTTGGGAGAAACAAGGACTCTACCATTTCTGGCGCCGAAAGACTAAGTTCTATGGATGAAGTAAGTTGCTCTATTCCGTGTGGCAACTCATCACGAGCTGGCTCTTCTTCACCCAAACTCAACATACCGCTCATCTCCGACTGTTTGCCATCTCCCTCCAGTGTCTTCAAGACACTAGCAACTTCAGACACCATGAGAGAAGCTGTCACTGGTGAAGAAGATTGCCCTGATGTAGTTAGCAGATGAGTTTGTCCATTAAGCATATGCTCCTCCGCGGATGACACATTCAACACAGGTATAATAGGATTTTCCGCAACTTCATTTCCAAGGCTCTCTCCTGCAGACACCGATTTGAGTACCTCATTTTCAGCTTCTTCGATAGACCTGACAACTGCAATACCTGCCTCGGTAAAAGAATTCACGACCGTGGCTGGTGATGACGTAGACTCGACGAAGCCATGAACCAGCTCCGATACACTATCAACCACGCTCGATTCTGAGCACATAACCTCCCCGCTCCTCCTACTCCGAGTGTGAGGAGATTTTCCAAAGAAAAATGATGTAGCCACCAAGGAAACTCGTCGTCTCTCAGAGTGCTGAAAGGAATCACTATTCGCAATTGTACTAGGAAATCCTCTGTTTCTGCGCACTACATATCCTCCACTCGGAATAGTCCCAAGCACCTGCTTCCTTCCAATAGGTAGCAACTGCATTGTGCCTAGTCCCATTGCCATAGCCTCCTCCACTAATTACAAACCTACACTGTTCCAACTCCAATTGCTCTCCAAATTCATCAATGATGTCAAAACACCTCACCTACAAGCAAACAACCGTGATTCACATATCAACATTTAGATCCACACATCTCTTTAATCAATACACTCATCACACTCAACCAACAACTTCGTGAACACATGAACGGCAAAGCTACTTGTGCCATGAAACATTCTACTAAACGCTTCTTAAACAATCATCCATATTGATTGAAGCACAAAATGGACACACATTAAAGTAAAGACACACGCAACAACTCATTGCCGGCCCTTGAAATCGCAATAAGATGCAAAGCAACTTCACATGGAGCTGATTAAAGAACACGAAATAGCTAAAACAGATTACAAATCAAGCAACACAAGATGCTAAAATGGAGAAAGAACACATGAAGATGTGGCTCAGCTGAACTGACTTCACGAAAACATCGAACTACACATGAATTGCACGTAGACACTAGAAGCGCAACCTCCTCCGACCTCACAGAAAGTGAACATTAGCCACACTTTATGCACAAATTTATACAGAAATTATGCAGAAATCCTCCAGAATAGGTTACCTCAATATAAGTATCTGTTGCAGACAGACCACTTCGGTGCAGCAATCACCGACCTCGCCAGCATCAGTTGCAGCAGATAATCCTCCACAAGTCCAAGACAGTCACCGCAGCGCACGATTTTCGAAGAATACGTGTACAAACCCTACTGCATTGCAAGCTAAATGGTGCCGGACTGCGAAGCACTACTCCAGGACTTCACCGCATCCTAGTAATCGCCTTCACCGTCTCCGTCGCAGCTTCGATGAATAAGGCAGAGCGCGACGAGCTCCGCAAAGCGTGCTGTCTACGACTGAACGAAGCAGCACAGTTCCGGAACGGGGAAAACAGACGACGGAGAGGAGACCGCAGAGGTCCAGAGGAGACCTGGTCCGGGAGCTCCGAGGCAAGGCCGAACCAGCAACAGCTCCGGGCCAAGATTCCTGAACAAGTTAATTTGGAATTTTCCTATAATGTCCGCGTGCTCGGGACGGTGTGCCGCATTGGGCTGAGGTTAGGGCATCCGCAATGCAGACCCTGGGAATTTTCACGAGAGCTTTCAAGTTTTCATCTTATTTCTATGAGCAAGTGAACAACACCCCAATGCACATCTGGTATACTAGTTTGCATATAAAATCTTGATCAATCGTTACTTGACACGTGGAGGCTAGGAATAGATTTTTATCAACTTGGTCGTGGCAAAAAGTAACAAGAGTCTTGTAAAGATAGGCAAATCGACAAAATTTGCCATTTTGAGCCCTCTCTATGCCAAGGCTGTGGAAACGTTGGTGCCTGTGAAGGTCGCATTGGATTGCATGATAAATGAAAACGCATGTACAATACCGATGCCGTCATGTATGTCAGATGCATTGCGGATGCTCTTATAGCATCTCCTGCCACTCGTCAAATGAGCCCTGCGGGTTCAACCAATAACAGCTTCTTCGTTTCAAGTCTCCAATAGCACTGTATTCGTTGATGTGCAAGAGCGGGGCCTTTTTGATTGAGCCACATTCACAGTAAATTCCAGCTTTGTACATGTCCTTTTCACGGCCCCTGACAAGCACATGGAAGCAAAATCGAAGAAATTAGGGTGGGAGGTCTCCCTTGCGTTGTTGTTGTGCTCTTATAGGGACTAATTAAGCACCGGCTTGCAAGAGAACTTCACACCTTGCAATTTTCTTGCTACTTCCTACTCCTATCCCCTCCAGACCTAGTTTCTAGGGGCTTCTTTAAGCGGGTGGCAAGAGATGCTCTTAGATGGTATTTTGGGTGATGGCACAATCAAGGTAACCAAAAAGGACTGCTTAGGTCTAATTTGGCCATACCCATGATACTTTTGCTATTTATTACATCTTACTAGATAGTGCTTTGCTATTTATTTTTTGGCAAGAAGTTGCTTATACTTGTAGATTAGTAGAAAAAAAATACAATTTTTCAAAAGATGCAAGTTATCATGTCCAAATGAGCAATTTTTTAAGAAGTTCCGGAACTGTCTCATTTCATCAAAATGAAGTAAAGGACTCATCCAGACTACAAATTTGGTTAGTAGGAATTAGGCTAATACATTTATAGTTGTGCAAGCTTCTATGGTCCATGAATTTAAAGTGTATTAGTCCATACATTATTAAAATTAGTTGTAATGAATTCTTTTGAGGACACTTTCATGCAAGTTTTTCCACATCCAATAAAGAACATTAAAAATTTGTAGTTTTTTTTTTAAGTGGCAAAAGCATGCACATATACTTGTTTCTAGGTGCACATTTGGTCAAAATTATTAAAATGTTAATAATTCATTTTAGGGAGCCATTACAAGTTACAAGTCAAAAAAAGCCCGGATCAAGACATTTGGGTTCTAATCACTTTTATGGTGTGAAAAAAAATCAAAAAAGTCCTTTTGATGAAAGGAACACTTTCTAAATGAATGTCTTAACGTAAGGAAAGCTTAAGAAAAATGTTTCATCTCTTGCAAGTTCAACTTTTTTGCTAAACAAAAATTTTCAGGACCCACTAATGGAAGTGAAATGATAGTGTTTTCTGGAGGTCCAGCAGGCCCTTTTGGGGGTACCTTGATTGTGCCATCACCCTTCTGTTATGAAAGGCTAGGGTGGAAAATTGCAGCTTTTTGATCACTTGCCAAAAAATGTGAGGGTTTAAATATACACCATTAGGAGATTGAATTTGAGAATTTTGAATTCAGATTTGGATTCGAAAACCATGGTTTAGGCTGGTATCACAAAGGAGGATACCATTGAATAATACCAAAATAGGAAGCAAACATTACTCTTACCCTACTCTTACCCTTGCTTGTAAAAACAATGGGATTTTGCCTCTCTGGTCCCACCAAATGGCATGTCATCTAACCTCAACCTATCTCATAGTTGTGTTTGTGGGAACAAAGTGAAAATTTTGAGATTTACAAGTGAGGGTAAATAGTAAAAATTTAAGGTAGGAACACCCGTAAACGTTAGTTTAAGGGTTTTGAACATGATTATTAATAAACATCTAGCAAATTATAAAATCTTATTAGCAACAAAAAAATAATAAGTTTGCACTTTTGAATGTGTTATTTGGATACTATGAGAATAAGTTGTGAATTTTTAAAGAGCAAATTCCCATCATACCCATAACCAACACTAAGATTTCATGTTCACATATTGTACATCCTTGTAATTACATCTATTTACTTCTACAAATTTTCCAAAATTTTAGAGAAGACAGTTATGGAGACACTGACACTTATGAGTGTTCCTACCTTAGTCCTATTTTTGAAATTGGAGTAGGTCAATTTTGTACGCTGCCGTGCTTCGGAACTCAAGCAGGGTCCGTGAAGTCCAACTTGAATTCGAAGTTTCCAAACTCAATCTGCTGGACAGGGTACATTTTTTAAACTTTAATATTTTCTGGCCTATGGATAATCAGAGGATTTCCACCATGGCCCCACAAACACATATGTGCACGATACGGAGCCAGCGAGCAGGGGGATTCAAAGACTGATAGAAAGCCATACGAATGGAATGTCAAAATAAACTGGTTGAATTTTGAATTAGCTGGAAAGACACCAACAAAAAGAAATTGGGAATTTTTGACTAACCCTAAACCCTTAAAGGATGGACGGATCACCGTTGTCCTGATGGACTTCCCTCCATCATGTAAATACTTGTTATTTCTTTATATTTGTGTTGATTTCAATAAATCAACAGTTGAGGCAAAAGGGGTGGTCGTGGTGAGGACCACGGTTTGGTGACAACGCAGCGGCCATAGATTCCAATGCGCTGCGCCGTCTTGTCACATGCACAGCTCAAGGGGGTAGGTAGCGGGTTGGCTGGGCCAATTTCCTGCCTCACTAGCTGCCAAGCCGTGAGCCGCCATCACCGCTCGACGAGTTCGATGGGATTCGAACCCGGACCGGCGGGCGGCCAGAGACGACCGCTTTTCCAGCCAACCAAGTCCACGACTTGGCAACTGAAGACAAGCGTTTGACGCTATTATATGCTCGCAAGAGCACGTGGCCATTTTACGATGGTGTTTATTTTGTAATTTAATCATTTTCATATGTTTATCTAGAGATTTTGGAAGGCTCATATATTTTGCCTTTGTTTGAATAAAAATACTAAGGATTTAGAAGTCAATGGGAAAGGTGTGAAAGGAAAAGGGTTTTGGCATCTATGGTGGGGTTAGGATAAGGAGGAGCATGGGCTGATGTGCCCCACCTCCCTACCTTAGATAGGGTCGAAATTGTGGAGGAAAGATCCCTTAGTTGTTGGAAGTTAGTGTATGAGTGTTGGTGGGAAGAAAGGGAAAAATCCCGAAACTTTGAGAGGAGATTTTTTTCTGTGTATACATGATTTTGAATTGAAATTTGAGGAGGTTGTTCCTTGTGTGATTACCTTTCCAAAATGAGTTTGCAAGTTTGATTTGGAGTTGTGATGCAAAAGTTATGAGTGTTTGAATTTTGGAGTCAAAAAGCCAAACTATGAAGAAAGGCTGAGACTTCGACAAGCCATAACTTATGATCTGTATATCATTTTGCAACAAGATTTGGAGAGAGTGTTTATCTTATTATTGGTTTTCTAGAAAGTCTTTAAACTTGAGGTTTGAAGCTTGGACGAGAAAGTTATGGAAGTGTGAAGGTTTGGAGGTGGCTGCCCTTTTGTTAGGAGAAAGCCGAGATTTTGAAGAGCTACAACTTTTGGACAGTATGAGATTTTCTTCTCAAAATTTTAGGAGTGATAGTTTGTTGTCATAGCTTTTCAAATTGTCTTTAATCATTTCATTTGGAGTTTTATTGAAGAAGTTATAGTGGGTAGAAGTTGCGGGTTTGGGTGCTCTCTAAAAAATTGAGACCCACACTTTGATTGACTAGAGCTTTCGGACACAGTTTTGTTTTGAAGTGCAAATTTTATGGGTTGAAGCCAGTGATATCATCTTTCTAAATTGATATCACGTTTCTATGAGTGATGTATAGAACAAAAGTTATAGAGGTTTTTAGAGGCAGTGTTTAGTTTGTAAAGAGGAAGAAGAGCCTCTACTTTGAACTTGCATAACTTTTGGACAGTATCTTAGATTGAGTTGAAATTTAGAGGGATGTTAGAAGGTTAGGAGAGCTTTTCAAATTGCTATTACACTTAGCATTTGAATCTTTGAGCCATCTGTGGCATTAGATAGAAGGTTGCTGCCTTTTCTAGGACTTGTTATTTGTGATTTTCCCCATTGTTTTTATTAAAACATGAAGACTTGAAGACTTGAAGACATGAAGATTTGAAGATCTGAAGATATGAAGATTTCAAGAGGAATGTTTTGGGTTTATTTTTTATGTATGTGTGGGATGTGGCTTTGTTATTCCTAGCCGGTTTTGGAGGCTCGTTTGTCAATTCATTTCCATTCTGTTTTGTAAACCTTGTTGCGGGCAGTTTGGGTTAAACCAAACTTAACCCCATTTATTGTCGTGGTGACGAAGTGGGATTGATCACCCACATGGTCGAGACTTGCTCTGTTCTCACGATCTGGA
Organism: Ulota crispa; assembly: GCA_963920765.1. Taxonomy (NCBI): domain Eukaryota; kingdom Viridiplantae; phylum Streptophyta; class Bryopsida; order Orthotrichales; family Orthotrichaceae; genus Ulota; species Ulota crispa. The sequence goes on from OY987245.1 coordinate 12,399,694, forward strand.
GTTTTGGCCAGCAGATCGTGAATTTGATTTTAGGATCCCGTCATACGGACGGCAGCTCGTGTCTGCTGTCCCGATCTACCCGTCCCGTATCCAGTGGGCTCTTATCCCTACCTTGACCCTTATACCCTTAGAGCCAGCCACAGGATAGGCCAACGGAAGACTGAAGACTAAAGATTTGAAGAGAAGATCAAGATTGACAACGTTTTCAGTCGGCAACGCACGATCGCAGCAAGACACCCTGCGTGTTCCCAAGGCGCTCCTCTCAACCCGACATTTGGTGCTTCCACTGAGAGAGCTTTGGGGCGATTATTGCGTTTGTTGATATGGGAGACAGTAACGAGGCTTTCGGCGCCAATACCGGTGGTGCCAGTGGAGCTGATTTGCCTCGAGAGGTTCCAAGCGCCACTACCAGAGGTGTTGGTGGACCTCAGATGCCAATGGAGGATCTCCTAGGAGCATTGGCCATATTCATGGAGCAACATCGAGCCAACCAGGGTGGTCAAGTAGCCACCGAGGCATTGAAAGCTGTTGTTGTGAAGACTGGTAGATTTGACGGCAAGAACATAACGAAGTTTTTGCGAGCCTATGTTTGCGAGATGGAGGTGCATCAAGTTGATGAAAATCGAATGATGGCTACCTTCGACATGGCAGTTGTGCCTGACATTCGTGACCGTGTGCGAGAGATCCGCGAAGGAGTTCACACTTGGATTGCCTTTGCTGAGCGTCTACGTGACGAGTACTTTGACGAGGACACGGAAAGGATGACCAGAAGATCTTTTCTAGAATGGGTGGAGCAGCGGCCAGGAGACAACATGGGTGCTCATGAGCTGCTGAAGGCCTTTGAGAAGAAGTTTTCTCAGTTACCCATGATTGAGAGACGCCTCCTCAACACCAGGAAGGCAGAGCTTTTCCTTCAAGCAGCTGATGCTGCATTGGAGGATAGACTTCTTCTACTTCTTGGAGATCGTACCACAGAAGGTGGTTTTACCACCGATTGGAGAAGGGTGGAAGAGACCGTGACCTTGTTGGCCAAACAACAACGTGTGAGGTCAAGAGGATTTGGAGCAGGAGTAGACACTAATCCAATTTTAGTTCCAAAAAGTCCCAAAGTATCTTTTGCACCATCATCATCAACAACTCCAGGGTCTATCTTGAAGACCACCAAAACCAACGAAGGTAATGCTCTTGAAGAACTCATCAAGAGTTTTAAAGAGCTGAAGGTGGAGTTTATTGAGTTGAGGAAGTCTCAGGCATCTGGCTCTTCTTCATCGTCGCAGCCATCTGATGGAGGGAGGACACTCCCTTGGAGATGTATATGGTGTGACAAGAGCGAACAAGATGGCAAGCATCGCCTTCGAGACTGTACAGAGTGCGACGAGGCCTTGAAAGATGGCATCGTTGAATTTATTGACGGCAAGCTTCATGATTCATCCACAAAAACACCATTGAAGACCAACTTTGGCAGAGGAGGGATGAAGAAACTTATGGAGGGAAAGATGGGACGATCTAGTTCCATACATGTACGTGAAGCTGATTCATACCACATTGAAGTGGAGCAGCACTCAATTGGAGCTTCACCCACTCAGAGAGCCACACTAATGAAACGAGGAGCTCAAGCCATCAGAAATGTAACTGGATGGGAAGACCCGGTTGATGCAAGCAGCATCAAAGCATTTTTGGAGAGAGATCAAGCCAATGTTGATCACTATGAGGCTTCAGTTGAAGAGAAGCGTGGGAGAGTTGAAGCCGAAGATGGTGAAGAGCCTTCATCAAAGAAGAGGGCTCAAGCGCAGAAAGATTCTGCAAATGAGTCGAGGCGCAGAGTACAAACGCGCTCGAAGACACAAAGTCCAAGCTTTGTGCACCCTGAGGATGATTTGCTTCCTGATAGAGACTGGGGGCAGTCTAGCGGCAGCGGAAGAGGCCATGAGAAAGAAGACTCTAGCAAGCCAAAGGGGAAGAGCCCTGCTTATAAGCTCCAGTCCGACATTGAGACCTCCATTGATATGAAGGGAATATTGGAAGAGAGGATCTTGGATGCCAAGATCGAGTTCACATTGAGGGAAGCACTTGGCATAGCCAAGAAAGACTTCCATGAGCTGATCATCGACATCATCAAGCGAAAGAGACAGATGACAGCAGAGACTGTAATGGTGAGTGCTTTGGACACTCACATGACCATCGATAAAGAGATTGAGATTGGCGAAGTTTTTGCCATGATGGGAGACCATGAGGCTCACTGCAGTGAAATTACACTCACGGAGATAACAAAAAAAGAGCCAGAGAGGGTGCAGCGCTCAAATGGAAAGGCTAATGAGGCAAAAGTTCAGACAATTGATGATGAAGTATCAAAAGTTGAAGCTAAGATTTTTGAGTTCAGTTGTGATCATTCTACTGATAGACCTCATGATGTCGAGACTGAGTTTCAGCAACCGTATTGGGCTAGAGCCACCACTGAAACAAGAGTGAAGCTTGGTGGAATGGATGAATCTGTTTTGGCCCTTGTAGATCATGGTTCAGAGATCAACATCATATCTCGCAAGACCTATGAGAAGGGCAAATGGCCAATTGACACAGAACATGGCTGGGTGATGAGAGCAGCTAACAATGGGCGCAGTTCATTGTATGGAGCTTGCCCTTCAGTGCCAGCAAAGATTGGAGATGTGGAGGTTGAGCAGAATTTCTTTGTTCAAAATACTGGGGCATATCCAGTGCTTCTGGGCCAACCTTTCATCACTGCTTCACGCATGGAAACCAAAGTGTTGGATGATGGATCTCACTATGCTCGAATTCGAAGTATAGATGGGAAGAAGTCAGTGCAGTTCTTAACTGTGAGAGCTGACAATGAAAGGCATCGAATGCAACTCAGAGAAGTATCTTTGCCGACTTCTCTGAACTTTCCGGATTTCTAGAGGGCACACGTGGGATGTGGGGATCCACGGGTGCCAAGGATATCAATACTAGAGAATTCCCCAATATACATACTGCTATCAAGTGTGGATTTTTGAGCGTGACAAAGTGTGGATTTGCGAGTTTCATGGATGCCAAAGATTTGGACCATGTACATAGAAGATTTATCAAAAAGAAGGAGAAAAACCTAAAAAAAATGAAGGTTCTTGAAGAAGATGAGAGCATTACTGGTGTGTATGAAGAAAGTGGCATGCCAGATGATATCTTGCATACTCTGCAAGATTTGAAGACAAATGAGGATGCAGAGCCGACTACTCATTGTCTTATTGATGTCCATACAGCTGCAATGCATCATGAGATTTACACAGCAATGGCAAAGCTGTGTTCTTCTAATATCGATGAATATAGACCTGAAGCTGCAGTACATACCAAGTACAAGACTGTGAACAAGAAGGTGAAGCCAGTGGCTACTCAGCTACCATTTGACACTGATGATCACATCAAACAAGCTGAAAAAGAGCCAAGTTTGAGAGAGTCAAGGAGAATTGGACACAAATTCACCGAAGAGACTCTAGCTAACCTCAAGATTGGAGGAGATGGTTTCCTGACTAAGCCAGAGAAAAAGAAATTTCAAGACATGCTTTTGATGCATGGAAAGGCTTTTGCTTCTTCTTCAGATGAGATTGGGTGTGTGCAGCCAAGTGTTGTAGCACCAATGGTCATATTCACAGTACCACATATACCATGAGATTTGAAGCCTATTCCAGTGCCTAGAGCTCTACTGCCAAAATTAGTGGAGTTGCTCAAAGAAAAGACGCGCATGGGCATACTAGAGCCTTCAATGGCTCCATATTCAAACCGTTGGTTTACTGTGCCAAAGAAGTCAGGAGCATTGAGGTTCATCCAAGATATGCAGCCTGCAAACAAAGTTACAATCAGAAACAAAGGATCAGGCCCTGTTGTTGACGAAGTGGCGGAGGCATTTGTTGGACATGCAATCTATTCCATTGGAGATCTATACTCTGGTTATGATCAATTCCAACTTGCTGCTCAAAGCAGGGATTTGACGACCATGAAGACTCCTCTTGGATTGGTGCGTATGTGCACATTGCCTCAAGGCGCTACTAATTCAGTGGCACATATGCAAAGCGCTATGAATCAAATTCTAAGAGACTTTGTGCCAGAGAAAACCATACCTTTTGTGGATGATATCCCAATAAAAGGATGCGAGGAAAATCAAAGAGACTTGACAGTTCAGAGTGATGGTTGCCGAGCCTTTGTAAGCAACCATATCCATGACGTGGCTCAAATCTTGGGCAGACTTGAGGAGGTGAATTTGACTCTATCCATTGATAAGTCAAAGTTTGGGGTGAATGAAATTCTGGTGGTTGGGCACTTATGTGGCTCTTATGGAAGAAAACCTAATCCTGAAAAGATTGATGCTATTGGAAGAATGAAAGCCTGTAGCAATATCACCGAAGTAAGGAGGTTTCTTGGAGCTTGTGTCTTCTACCACATATGGATTCCCCATTTTGCTCATATATCAGAGCCTCTCTACAAATTATTGCGTAAGAGGACCAAATTCATTTGGGAAAATGAGCAAAACTTGGCTATGGAAGAGTTGAAGAGGATTTTGGAGTCGCCACTAGTTCTCAAGCAAGTGAACTATGATTGCAAGAGGCCGGTGATCGTGACTGTTGACACAAGTCCAATTGCCATAGGTTGGGCTATTGGACAAGATGATGAGGAAGGCAAAAGATTTGCTATTCGATTTGGAGCAAGGATTTTGACAGAGCGTCAGAGAGCATATCCACAAGTGAAAAGAGAACTATGGGGTGCTCTTACAGCTCTGAAGGCGGACAGAAATTACCTTATTGGAGCAGAGGTGGTACTGGAGACTGATTGCTTACCTTTGCTGGGGATGATAGCAAATTGTTCTTCACCAGACATTGCAATGCTTCGATGGATCGCCTACATCAAATCCATGAATCCGGTTCTAGTACACATTGAAGGCAAAAAGAATTCTATTGCCGATATGTTGTCTAGAGCAAGGTATTCTAATGAAGATGAGATGATGGGCCACGAAGATGTCGAAGATTTATTGCATGGAGGCTATGTGGTGACGATAGATGCTGAGAGCTCATCGATCGATACTTTGCCATTCAAAGCTGAGCTTTATGAAGAAAAATTGAGAGACATTGGGCTATATTTAAGCACAATGAAGCTGCAAGAAGGATGGACAGACAAAACATTCAAAGACATCAGGCATCAATCCTATAGATATCTTTTGAGAGAAGGATTTCTATGGAAGAGGGCAAAAAGAGCTGATGAAGTACCATTGAGAGTGGTGGGGGACTCTAAGACCAAAGTTGAAGTTCTCAAGGAGTTCCATGATACTCTTTGGGCAGGTCACAGAGGTGTATGGGCCACTTATACAAAAATCAAGGAGAGGTACTGGTGGAAAGGACTTTACAAAGACGTTGAAGAGTTTGTAGTTTCTTGTGTGGTGTGCCAACTGCAATCCAAGGTGCGCCACAGAGATGAATTACATCCTACTTACCCTCTAGCGATCCATTTTCAGTGGATGATAGATTTGGTAGCCATGCCAAATGCTATGTGGGGAATAAAGTACCTTGTTTTGGCACGAGAGGAGCTCTCAAACTTCGTTGAGGGCAGAGCCTTGAGGACTAAGGCTACCGAAAATGTATGCCGATTTATACTCGAAGACATCTTCAGTCGTTATGGCAGCATTGGCCGAATGAGAGCTGACAGAGGAGAACTAAATGCCACTGAGGCCAAAGAGTTCTTCAAACGTTATGGTGTGCAGTTGAAGCTGACGACAGCTTACAACCCTGAGGCTAATGGCAAAATTGAGAGAGGGCATCCTCCGATCATTCATGCTTTGGTTAAAGCTTGTAAAGGCAAACCAAATATGTGGCCAAAGCTATTACCATTTGCTTTGTGGGCCGACAGAACTACGCACAGTACAGTTACTGGTTACATGCCTGTCGAACTTGTGTATGGGCAGAAACCTATTATGCCGGCGGAAGAGGATATTCCCACATGGGTGTTTCTTTCATGGGAGGACGGTATAAGCAGAGAAAGATTGTTGGAACTTCGGATTCAGCAGCTTGGAAGGTTGTCAAGTGACTTTGATATCGCATTGGAGAAGATGAAGACAGCGAGGCTCAGCAATAAAGAGCGATTTGACAAAACACACAGATTAAGAACCAAGCAGATCAGAGAGGGTGATTGGGTCCTTGTATTTGACAGTACATTGGAGCATCAGCATAGTACAGTGCGCAAATTTGCTAAGAGATGGTTTGGACCCTATATTGTGATGAAAGTGCACACCAACGGCACTTATTCACTTAGGGAATTGGATGGGACTTCTCTGCGCGTGCCTGTTGCTGGTAAACGAATCAAAGCTTTTCGAAGGAGTGGAAAATTTCATCATGAAGACCTTGAGGAGATTTTTAACCCTCAAGAGATGGAAAGCCACGAAAGAGCTGAAGATAAAGATGAAGATTCAGAAGATGCAGAAGACAACCAAGATATTCATGACGAGCAAACTTGACACATACCGGAGGATGTGCAGGTTTAAAGAGGGTGCATGTCCTGATGGACTTCCCTCCATCATGTAAATACTTGTTATTTCTTTATATTTGTGTTGATTTCAATAAATCAACAGTTGAGGCAAAAGGGGTGGTCGTGGTGAGGACCACGGTTTGGTGACAACGCAGCGGCCATAGATTCCAATGCGCTGCGCCGTCTTGTCACATGCACAGCTCAAGGGGGTAGGTAGCGGGTTGGCTGGGCCAATTTCCTGCCTCACTAGCTGCCAAGCCGTGAGCCGCCATCACCGCTCGACGAGTTTGATGGGATTCGAACCCGGACCGGCGGGCGGCCAGAGACGACCGCTTTTCCAGCCAACCAAGTCCACGACTTGGCAACTGAAGACAAGCGTTTGACGCTATTATATGCTCGCAAGAGCACGTGGCCATTTTACGATGGTGTTTATTTTGTAATTTAATCATTTTCATATGTTTATCTAGAGATTTTGGAAGGCTCATATATTTTGCCTTTGTTTGAATAAAAATACTAAGGATTTAGAAGTCAATGGGAAAGGTGTGAAAGGAAAAGGGTTTTGGCATCTATGGTGGGGTTAGGATAAGGAGGAGCATGGGCTGATGTGCCCCACCTCCCTACCTTAGATAGGGTCGAAATTGTGGAGGAAAGATCCCTTAGTTGTTGGAAGTTAGTGTATGAGTGTTGGTGGGAAGAAAGGGAAAAATCCCGAAACTTTGAGAGGAGATTTTTTTCTGTGTATACATGATTTTGAATTGAAATTTGAGGAGGTTGTTCCTTGTGTGATTACCTTTCCAAAATGAGTTTGCAAGTTTGATTTGGAGTTGTGATGCAAAAGTTATGAGTGTTTGAATTTTGGAGTCAAAAAGCCAAACTATGAAGAAAGGCTGAGACTTCGACAAGCCATAACTTATGATCTGTATATCATTTTGCAACAAGATTTAGAGAGAGTGTTTATCTTATTATTGGTTTTCTAGAAAGTCTTTAAACTTGAGGTTTGAAGCTTGGACGAGAAAGTTATGGAAGTGTGAAGGTTTGGAGGTGGCTGCCCTTTTGTTAGGAGAAAGCCGAGATTTTGAAGAGCTACAACTTTTGGACAGTATGAGATTTTCTTCTCAAAATTTTAGGAGTGATAGTTTGTTGTCATAGCTTTTCAAATTGTCTTTAATCATTTCATTTGGAGTTTTATTGAAGAAGTTATAGTGGGTAGAAGTTGCGGGTTTGGGTGCTCTCTAAAAAATTGAGACCCACACTTTGATTGACTAGAGCTTTCGGACAAAGTTTTGTTTTGAAGTGCAAATTTTATGGATTGAAGCCAGTGATATCATCTTTCTAAATTGATATCACGTTTCTATGGGTGATGTATAGAACAAAAGTTATAGAGGTTTTTAGAGGCAGTGTTTAGTTTGTAAAGAGGAAGAAGAGCCTCTACTTTGAACTTGCATAACTTTTGGACAGTATCTTAGATTGAGTTGAAATTTAGAGGGATGTTAGAAGGTTAGGAGAGCTTTTCAAATTGCTATTACACTTAGCATTTGAATCTTTGAGCCATCTGTGGCATTAGATAGAAGGTTGCTGCCTTTTCTAGGACTTGTTATTTGTGATTTTCCCCATTGTTTTTATTAAAACATGAAGACTTGAAGACTTGAAGACATGAAGATTTGAAGATCTGAAGATATGAAGATTTCAAGAGGAATGTTTTGGGTTTATTTTTTATGTATGTGTGGGATGTGGCTTTGTTATTCCTAGCCGGTTTTGGAGGCTCGTTTGTCAATTCATTTCCATTCTGTTTTGTAAACCTTGTTGCGGGCAGTTTGGGTTAAACCAAACTTAATCCCATTTATTGTCGTGGTGACGAAGTGGGATTGATCACCCACATGGTCGAGACTTGCTCTGTTCTCACGATCTGGAGTTTTGGCCAGCAGATCGTGAATTTGATTTTAGGATCCCGTCATACGGACGGCAGCTCGTGTCTGCTGTCCCGATCTACCCGTCCCGTATCCAGTGGGCTCTTATCCCTACCTTGACCCTTATACCCTTAGAGCCAGCCACAGGATAGGCCAACGGAAGACTGAAGACTAAAGATTTGAAGAGAAGATCAAGATTGACAACGTTTTCAGTCGGCAACGCACGATCGCAGCAAGACACCCTGCGTGTTCCCAAGGCGCGCTCCTCTCAACCCGACACCGTGGCTTGCCTTGCCTGTAGCATTCAATAGTATTTTGCACATGGGCACTAGTAGTATTGCTTCAAAAAGTTGGAAAAGTCAATAGTGCATGGTGCCCTCATGAAAGTTGCAAGAAGGGCAGCTTGGGAGCTAACACCATGTTTCTGAATCTTATCACAATTTGGGTTACAAAAAAAAATGAATGCATCTCAAGAGGTAATTTTTTGTCTTCCATGATGGACTGTGTCTTTATGGTCACTTCTGAAAAAAAATCAGATGGAAAACCACTTTTTTTTAATCACATAATCTATTTTCAAAGCCAAAGGACGTTTTTTGTCCTCCTCAATGTTTAGGGACAGGCTTACAACCATGGATTTTTTATGGAATTACAATCATCTTTTAGAAGTGGTTTGGCAATGTAATTAACATTAAACATTAGTATTACTGTTTTAATAGAAGAAAGTATGTGCATACTACATTAATAGAAAATATTCATAGATTTTGGTGAAATTTTGAAATTATTATAATTTTTTGAAATAAATATTAAATAGATTTATATTGGTTACAAAATATATTCAATTATGCCAAATTTTTTTATCATGGATGTGATTCACAATGAAGATCATCATGGTGGAATTTTTCTTCCATGTTAGTAAAATCTAATAAAGTTGCCATCCCATGGTAACCGGGTGTTCAACTTGTGATAATACTATATTTTTCAAAACTTGGATTTTTTCAAAATTTCAAAATATAACAAGAAACTAGATTTGGTAGACTTTCTATTGCTAGTTAAGTTTAAACTCAAAAGACATAACCTTAAGAGCTCACACTAAGTTTTGGTAAAAAGACCCTCAAAACTTGAAATGCACTACACGGTGGTGCATCTTTACTACTCAATTGGCAAGTGGGATCATTGTGTGAACATTGTGCATGCAAAAGCTATCCATGTGCATGTACTAAACTACATTATCTATGTCCCAACTTAATGTAAGATGAGAAACAATGTTATTCCACTTCTACAATAACGTTCAATCTTCCAAAAGCCAGAAATTGGTCTCAACAACGTTTAAGGGCTAAAGAGGATCCCAAGCAAGCACTAAATAGATTGGTTGAAATTGAGAAATATTGGATATTTATTGAAGAAGGTCCAAATCTCCCAAACACTGCACCGGGCCCACTTGCACAACATTTTCATGGATTGATAGGCATGCGCATTTTCCTATGCTTGGACAATCCAATTGGGTTGTGGCGCTAACATGTACCACTGCTCAAAGTTAGCACTTAGAGCAGCCTCAATGGCCATGTCATGTGGGCTCCACATCACTAAAATAGAGGAGACAAGAAAAAAGGGACCCAATGGAAATAGTAATCGACGCATGTAGTTGGAGTGCGCATCAAAAGAGAGCTTTGAAGATGATTTTGCAACTAGTTATAGTGCCACTCGACCAAGTGAAGCAAAAAGGTGTAGTTAAGAGAACCATGATGACAACTAACATTATTTAATAAAGAAAATGGAAGAACAACCACCTAAAGTGACCTCATCCTCATGCAAATTCTCAAAATGACCCCCACTTTATGTCACATAAGAGTATGTCAATCCTTGATCCAAGCCAGGATTCCTAAGCTCTACAAGCAGTTAATGGCCATCATCATAATATTAATGTCATTGTAGAAAACATACTCCAAGGGTTTGTGGGGTCAGAATAATAGCTAGTCTCTACTAGGACATGTAAGCTTTCAAATGGCTCTGAATAATCAAGTGCCCAATAAGTACCTTCCACTTTTTGTTTATTGTGGCCACATGCATAGTGACCATTGAGGCTGCTCTTACAATTGGCTTTAACCCTTTAAGGACCATGTGACCATATTTTGGTCGCTAGGAGTGGTTTTTTGGCTTGTAGGTTGAAATCGCTCAATAATTTGGAATTTGGTTTTGAAGTACGCATGTGATCACAAGAATTTTGCATCCATCTAAAAAATAACAATGCAATCAAGTATGTGAGTTGATAAATAATGGTGTTTATACGGCATGGCTTCAAATTACTTATCCAATTTTTTGTCAAAGATGGATCAAAGCAACAACAAAATACATCAAGTATGTAAGAAGAACGTCAAATTTCAATTGCACAATTCTAAAAAAACTCAAATTGCTTAAGAAATATGCTTGTATTGTTTTCATATATGGTAGTAGTGTAATTGTAGTATTTGAAGATCTATTGAAATGTTGTTGTCATTTTGGCTTTAAAATTTGTCATCTTACATTTAAGGCCAATTCTTGATTGTTTTCACCAATTGGATTTTCTAGAATAATTATCAAATTTCTTGTAGAATTGTTTTAGGGTAGTAAAGAAAGTGGGTTTTTTGACCCTTTTTGTCCACTTAGCTACACCTTGTGATTGCTATTTTTGTCTATTTTGTGTGGAACTAGTCTTGTTGGAAAGGTGGAAAACCCAGCTTTCTAGAAATGTAAGGCTCTTCTCAATCAAAGCTTGCTTGAAAGGTTAACATTCAAAACTAAACAAGAATGAAACACAAGAGATTTTCTGCATACGGCTCACTCAATCATTATAATATTTCACCTCCAATGATAGATCTAGCTGAAATTTTGGTGCTTTACAAGAAACAAGGTGTACTTCCCATTTGTATGGTTGGATTATTGAAAATGGGTCCAAATTTGAGTCAATTCCAAATCTAAGCTTATAGCCCTTGTTTTTAGTGGATTTTGTGAAAATAGGTGTGGTCGTTAAAGGGTTAAGGTGGACAGACCCAATCCCAGCCATATACCTAATGTTGCTCATAGGAACCCATGTTGGTCATTTTAATCTTGAAGTCTAAGTATGTCATAGATACCTTACCTTCTATGTCACTGGAGATAAAATATCTATGGCATATCTAGATTTTAGAATTAAAATGACCAACATGGGTTTCTATGGGCGACATTAGGTACATGGTCAAGATTGAGTCAACCTACCTTGTAGATAACCAATTACGGATGATGTCACATGGCATTCCATTTTATGGGACCAAGGTAAAAAATTAGCTTTTTCACTAGCCATAAAATTTAAGAGTTTAGATCGATTTTTATTATCAAGAGATTGAATTTTAGGATTTTGAGTTTACAATTGCATTCAAAGACCCTAATTTTTTTCTAAACATGGGGGAGGATAACACTTGAACAATGCTAAAGTAGGGGACAAATTATTATTTTTACCTTGGTTTGTAATAACTCTGAAACACGATATTCGTTAATTTGGGAAAAATGGTACATTTTGGGACTTTTAGAAGTTTGAGGTGATCACCTCAAATCGAGATCCGTGTTCTTTTTTGTACATGTGCCCTCACTTGAGAGGAGAGATTTGCAAGGGAGAAAATCTTAGTGGTTCAGACTAAATCTAATACTTACAAATCTGGTTTAAAAGTAATTTTTTGGGTTTGAGTGGAGTACAAAGTGGGACACTTGTTTTTCCCAAATTATCAAATATTGTGTTTTAAGGCTTTGCCACCCTAACCTCACAAAACAGCTTGTCATCTAACCCTAAAACCCAATTACCACCATTGTTTCAAAAACTCCATATTTCCATGCAACAATCATGTGGAAAAACTAGGACAAAGGAATTGATGATCAAGGATTTTATTTTTATTTCAACTTCTAAAATTCCCTTGTGTTTACATGCTCAAATGGCATGAAATTGAACTCTCTCAATAAAAATATTATAGGATCAAGCTTTTGAAAAAAGTTAAATAATTTAAGTGTGAGAGTTTTTTGTCACTTATTTCTGGACACCCTTTCAAAGTCTTAGATTTTGTAAGGACGTACTTTACACTAGTAGAAAATTTGATAGAAAATCAACAAAATTTCAACTTGAAATTGTTGATTTGGTCAAGTTGATTTGGGTACTTTTCAACAAGAGTTTGTTGATTTTCTGTTGAGTTTCTATTGATTTTTTGTTGTTTCTTTGTTGTTTTCTGTTAATTTTTGCTTATTTTTCTATTAATTTTTGTTGTTAATTTATTTTTTTCATCAATTTCATTTTTTTCATAATAAATTTGTGATGCTGAATTTTTTTTAAAAAGGTCTCAGCCGGTTGGAGGCCAACTGCAAACTTGGGGGCTCGCCAAGGGCGCTGGCTGCAGAGCACCGGGGCTGGGGGTCAAACCCCAGACCTTGTGCCTCCCACTGGTGGCCCTTCTCTCAAGTTCCTTGCCACTACACCACTCACCACCTCATGTGTGCGTGTAAAAGATATGAAAAGTGTAGTTAAACACTACGTAAGACTACTTTTAATTACTTTGCAAAGTCAGTAGACTTTGGAGCCTATTTCGGTCTTGTAGAGGACTTTTTTTCAAAAAACTCAAACACACAAAAAGTTGGTTAATGTAGTCTACTTTCACCTCCAACAAATTTTTTTAGATTTGAGATCTTTAATGAAAAGTTATGAGCAAAAATCAAAGAAGGTGTTTAGAAATTTTAAAAAATTATTTATTTCCACCCCTTTGATTTTTGATTATAATTTTTGATTGAAAAGCATGAATCTCAAAAAAAATATTGCAAGTGAGAATCAGCTTCATTTTTTAATTTTTTTTTAATTTTTACTTTTCTTGAAAACAAAACTCTTATTAGGTTAAAGTAGCATCCATAGTTTGCTAGCTTCAAAAGACATCAAATTCTGAATAGTTATAGAATTAAAAAGTTGAAATCATACAATCAAAATTTCAAAATACCCAAAATATTAAAAAATATTCTATAATATTTTGAAGATTTTTGAATCCTTTTTAAAGATTCCAAATTTATTCCGCATGATTTAAATTTTTTTGTTGATGTGATTCACAAAAGAAGGGGAAATATTAAAAATGCTCTTTGGTTGTTTCAAAATATTAAATTTATCCCTTAATGATTTAAAATATCAAAAATACTCTTGTTTTTTGTTAGAGTATCAACTCTACCCCTAGTATTTTGAGATAATATAAAAAATGCTCTTTTATTTTGAAATAGCAAATACACTCTTGTGTTATTTGAAATATAAAAATCACCTTTGATTTTATTTAAGAATATCAATTAAACTATACCCTTAATTATTTTTTAAGCTATTTTAAGTTCTCATAATTCACTTTTTCTATTACGATTTTTTGTAACTACTAGAATGACAAGAAAAGTTACTAAAAATAGAGGCAATTTAATTGCAAATTCAATTTTATAGTCAAGTTGTTCAAAGTCTTTGTAGAATTTTTGCCTATAGATTTATCATTGCAAAAACTAATGCATCAACTGCATAGTGATTTTTATTTTTAATATAATATTTAAAATACGATTGGACTGAAAAGGCACAGAAAAACTAGAGGAATTTTTGATATTTACAAAATCTAAGAATAAAGATTAATTGGCATTTTTACACTAAACCAAAGGTAGATTTTTTTTTCAAACTACTCAAGGATTTATTGGATAATTTAAAATAGTTGAGGAGCATTTTTAATATTTTCCCAATATATTATAGCTAGGCATTGTTGATATTTTTGCAAAAAGCAAAGGGTATTTTTGATACTCTTAAACTTTGAGGGACATATATAATTTTATGAAAGAATTGAGGGGCATTTTTTATATTTTTTCATAAAGAATTTTTGGTATTAAAAATATCGAATGTTGTACTTTTGATATAAAATTTTGTTGAATTAATGAAATTGTGTCCAAAAGTGTCCATATCAACAGAAAACTGTTGATTTTCTGTTGATTTTTTGTTGTTTTGTTTTGTTTGAAAGTGTCCAAATCAACAAAAAATTGTTGATTCTTTGTTGTTTTGGCCATGTTTTTAGTAGACTTTAAAGGCTACTAATGTTAAACCATATATACCAAATTGTGAAAAATGAAGAAAAAAGCCACACTCAAAATTCTAAAAGATTCTAATTTTCTTGAAAACTTCTTTTATTTTGCAAAACTTCAAAATATTTTCATGTAGTCCACAAATATTCTAGAAAGATTTCAAAAACAACCTAAATTATTCTATTAGTTTTTTATGAAAAATATTCTAAAGCATTTTAATGATTTATAAAAAGATTCTAAAACAACTCTAATTGAGTCTAAGAGATTCTATTTTTATAAAGAAATTGAAGTCTTTTAACAAATTACATAATTGAAGATTTCAAAAAGAATCTTGAAGATTCCAAAGAAGATTCTTGATATTCTAAAAAGATTCTCAAGATTCTTTAAAAACCTAAAAAGACTCTCAAAGATTCTTTAAAAAAATCTCAAAGATTCTCAAAGATTCTCAATTTTTGAAAAGATTCTCCAAAGATTCTCATAGGTTCATAAAGATTTCAAAAAGATTCTCAAAGATGCCCAAAGATTCTTTAAAAACCTAAAAAGATTCGTCAAAGATTATTTAAAAAATCTCAAAGATTCTCAAATATTCTTAATTTTTTGAAAATATTCTCAAATGTTCTCATAAATTCTAAAAGATTCTCAAAAGATTCTCAAAGATTTCCAAAAGATTCTCAAAGATTCCAAAATAGATTTTGAAAGATTCTAAATTTTTTGTTGATTTGGATAGTGGTGTCCAAATCAATAGAACGTAGGTAGTTTTTTTATAGAATTTTGTTAATTTAGTCAATTAGCATGTGCAAGTGCCCAAATCAACAAGAAACTATTGGTTTTTTGTTGTTTTGGACGGAGTTTTCTACTAGTGTTAGTAGATCATACTCCTTAAAGTAGGGTCAAATCATTTTTTGAAACTTGTATGAAATATAAAAAAAAATTGATCATCTTAAATGATACCATCCATCTTATAAATTTCTTGTTTAATGTGAATTTTTTGTAGGACATGAAGCTGACTGCAAGTAGTCTGCCTTATTATCATTGCACCTTAAACCAAAAATGATGATTAAACCATGCCTCTTTAATTTACATTTTCTAAAAATAAATGCACAAATTAACAAATTAACTCTTGACAATGTGCACAAATTAAGCCCAATAGTTCCCTATAAAACAAGTTTGCAGTTGGCATATGCCGCATGGCAGTCACTGTGCAACTTTTGTGGTGACAAGGCCACCATGTTCCTTAGCATGGCCAAAGTTGAATTTGACTTCTCTATTCTTATACTTTCAAAATATGAGTTTTGCAAATTGCTAACTACCCTCTCACTTGAGAGGGTGTTGCAATGCAAGCAATTTAATGCTTTGTCATAGTGAATATGATATCAAATATGCAAATATAAAAAATAAATTTGTTAATTTATGACAATACACAAATTAACTTTCATGATGTGCATAAATTAGGCTAATTTGTTAATTTATGAAAAAACGGAAATTGAAGAGGCCTGGATTTAAACCCTTAAAGCTGTACTTGGAGAAGAATTTCTGGTTGTTTAGTTAATTTCTGGTGGCAGGTATTAGGTAGTGTGAACCAATTTTTTTTCCAGCAATTGCCGGTTTCAGCTATTAGCTTCAAATATCTATTGGTATTTATCCTCCTATATCCTTTTCGGAGCAGCTAATTTTGTTCATTTTATTGCCAAATGGGGTCTGAGAGAGTTGCAATACATGATTCTCGCAGAAGCTGGAGCACAAAGAACATAGAATTGTATGAGGAGCCAAAACAAATTTCAAATCATGTAAAAATAATTTGTACTTATGGATTATTCATGTAAACATGGACTTTTTATGTCTTTGAACATTAGTGATTTTTCAAATTTTAAGTTTATTTTTCTCGAAGTGTTGTATGTTTTTTGATTTGGACATGTTGCTAAATGTGGTGCAAGTGTATGCTAGTGTATTGTAAATATCTCCCAATGTTTTGCAAACTTGTCACATTTAACCAAATATGGACTATCTAAAATTCATAAGTACAGTGCTTGGATAGAAATTGTTGCCGCGCCCCTCTTACCACTCTCATCAATGAAGGAATTTAGCATTTAAAAAATAAAATTGAAGTTGTTTTATTTTGCATTATTGATATTTAATTGTCACTAGCAATCCCAATCAAGCATATCAAAAATCAACTTCAAGAAACCAAAACTCAAATTTTGGTGAATTGTTTTGTATAATACCCATGAGTTTCCAAGGAAATTGATTGAGAAACATGGATGATGAATTTTTGAGATTTGATTGCATGGGTATTTAAGAAACATCCATACGCACATTTCCCATGCTAAAAAAGAACCCCTTAAAAAAATTGATCTACAAAAATTTCAATGCAACCTTTGATATGCCCAAATTGTGTATGATAGATATTTTTTATGTTTTAACTAGCTTTTCACTAAGTAAACATAAGATCATATCCAAAAGTACAAACTTAGTCACAATGTATGAGTCAAATAGAAAAACTTGATTATTCTAAAGAAAGATCTATTTCACAAAATTCAGGCATATCAAATGTCACATTAAAAAAAATTGTAGATCAAAATTTTGTTACTTAAGGGGTTCTTTTTAGCATGGGAAATATGCGTATGGATGTTTCCTAAATACCCATGCAATCAAATCTCAAAATTCATCATCAATGTTTCTCAATCAATTTTCTTGTAAATCCATGATTTTTATACCAAAAAATCATTAGGATTTGAATTTTGGTTTTTTGAAGTTGATTTTTGGTATGCTTGATTGGGATTGCTAGTGGCAATTAAATATCAATAATGCAAAATAAAATAAAATTAATTTTATTTTTTTAAAGCTCAATTCCTTCATTGGTGAGAGTGGTAAAAGGGGGTTGGCAATTTTTTTTGTCTGAGTACTGTAGTAACCTCAAAAAAGAATTGGTTTGCAAAATGCTAATTGATACCAATAAAATAATGGGAAATACTTCCAAATCATCTAAAGATATGTCCAAATCAAAATAACATGCAAAACTTCATGGAAAATATGTGCAAAACTTTGAAACATCTCCAATATTTAGGAATGTAGAAAATCCATACTTACATGAATGCCCCATATTTAGTTATTTGTAGCATCAATTTTTTTGGATTATGACTTACAAAGTTTGAAGAGTCTATACTTTGTTGAATGTGGCGATCCAATCTTTGAGAGCAACTATTAAAAGGTTTGGGGCTTTTACCAAATCCTAAAATTCAAAAGCAACAAACTGCACTATTTAGTATAGTTGGCTTGATAGGTGGTAAACTCCAATCGTTGTTCTAAAAGTACTTGGGGAAGAGTGTAAACTTGGAGTTTTTGAAAGTAGGCAAACTAAATTAAGCCTTAGAAAATGTTCAATTGAAAGATATTGATTTTTTCAAAATTTTCATTTGCTTGAATTACAAAGTGAAATTAATTATACCATTACAAAAATCATCATGCATTTAGTGTTCATGCAAGAAAGATTGTGCAGTAGTACACAAAAGTAACTTTGTTTGATATTTGAATGCATTTCTTGTAGTAGAATAACATTTCAACCGTAAATATTGTGTTCATTGCAGTAAAAAAATATGCTCACATAATAAAAAATATGCCCACATCAAGAAACATTAGTAAAATAGCATCATCAATAGTAAATAGCGTTAAAGCTTGACAAAAGTAGACCAATAAAAAAAAACTAGGATGGCTTTGTCATCCTTAAAATCCAGCTAGAGAACCTCTCGAGAGTGTCTCAACACAAACTATGGGTGATTATGAAATATTATCCACTTTATGACATGTAGGTTTCCACTTCATTTTCTCATCCATTTTTGCCCATGGGTTACATTCTTTTTTTTTCAGCTAGTGCAAAGCAAACTTAAACCAACCAACTTTTCTCCTCCAATCACATCACAAAAATTGCCTTGGTCACTAGCCTTGGTCACTGCAATAGTGTAAAAATGCCCTAAATTCACTTTACACTAGTGTGGCCTTGTGTTGTTGGCCCAATTTTTCATCCCTCCTTCCATGTCATTGCCTCATGTCACTTGTGGTTAAACTTGTACTTTACTTCAATTAAACTTGTCATCTATATAATAATAGAAAATTGTGTGGTGGTGGTGGCGGTCAAACTCAACGGTTCCATGGGTGGGGAGGACAATTCCGCAAAGCCTATCTTTAGTTCCACCTAAAAAAGAGAGTAGAGTACAAGTTTAGCTGAAGTTATAAATGGAATAAAGTAAATTCACAACGTCATTGGTAGTTGCACCATCACTGGCAATTGCACCACAACTTTTTTTTGGCAAGAAGAGGGCACGGGGATAGGGGGCACGGGGATAGAAGGCACAAAAATAACATTGCTATTACAATAATATGTTTATTGCAAGGATATTTTTGTTAAATCCATTGGTACAACAGGTGCGCAAACTTGTCTATATAATAATTGAATATCAGGCGGTTGAACTTGACGATTCCATTGGTGAGGAGGACAATTTTACAAATCCCATCTTTAGTTCCAGTTCAACTGAATTTGTAAATAGAATAAAGTAAAATCACCTACAACTCTTTACTAGATATTAACAACATGTCACTAGCAGTTGCACCGTCACTGGCAATTGCATCACAACTTTCTCTCAGCAAAAAGAGAGCACAAGGATAGGGGCACGGGGATAGGGGGCACGAGGATAGGGGGCACGGGGATAGGGGGCACGGGGATAGGGGGCACGGGGATAGGGGGCACGGGGATAGGGGGCACGGGGATAGGGGGCACGGGGATAGGGGGCACGGGGATAGGGGGCACGGGGATAGGGGGTGGAGGGCATAATCCCGTTGGTACAATGGGTAGTATACTTGTCTACTTTAATTTTAAGTGAACATCCAAATTTTACTTTAATTAAATTTTCACTTTACCCTATTTTTACATATAACTTGTCTTTGGTCAATCCGTAATTTCCTTAATTATTAATCCATAAAAACTTTGAAATTCAATAACTTTCTCATTGTAGGCCCAAATGCCACAAAACCAAGCTTGTGCACCCCTCTTTGCCAAGAGCTTTCCAACAATACCAAGCACGCAACAAGGGGACACACAATTTGGGAGATCTAAATGTGACAAACATCCAAACAAACATCCAAATAGCTAGAATTAAGGTATAGACTAGTGTGGCCTTGTTCTGTTGGCCCTGTACTGTTGGCCCAATTTAGGAGCAATTCAAACTATGTCCCACGTCCCATTTTACAAAGTCCCATGGGAGCGCGGAATTCCATCTTTGTGGGCCAAAAAAGATGGGTAAAGATGGGACTTGGGCTAAAAGATGGGTCTACCAAAATGCTCAACTCAATCCTGGAGTGAAGTCCCACTTTTTTTGGCGCCAAAACTTGGAAAAGTGCTACCATGTAGGAACCATGTAAGCAAGTAGGATGTGGGACTTGAGGCATAGTTTAAAAAACAAAGTCTCATCTTTTGCCTCTCCGTTAATCAAATTCTTAGATTGAAGTGGGACTTGGGACATGGGATATAGTCTGAACTGCCCCTACACCCCCCATACCATCTCCTCATGCCACCTGTGGTTAAACTTATACTTTACTTTAATTAAGCTTGTACTCTACTTTATTTTTAAGTGGGCATTCAAATTTAATTTTAGTTAAACTTGTACTCTACCCTATTTTTACATGGAACTTGTCTTTGGCCAATCAATAGTTTTCTAAAATTTTTAATCCCCAAAAATCTTTGAAATTCAATAACTTTTCCACCGTATGCCCAAATGCCATGAAACCAAGCTCGTGCACCCCTCCTTGCCGAGAGCTTTTCAATAGTATCAAGCATGCAATGGGGGGACACACGGTCCGGGAGATCTCAATGTGACAAACAAACATCCAAACAAACATCTAAACAACCTGATTTAACCCCTCACCACCCAAGGGGCGCAAATTGGGCCCCTATGAATTCTATTCTAATATGCGAGACCTTTTTTCAAGATTTTTTTAGTGATTTTTATTATTTTTAAATTCCTACTAAAGTCTAGTTTTAGTATTAGGAGTCTGATTTTGAAAACAAATTAAAGTGATTTGTCTATTCAAGATTTTGTGCAAGGGTGTCCATTGTAAATCTTCACTTTCTAGTGTTGAAGGCTCTTGGAAATGAGCCTCAAGTACAATAGAACTTGGAGAAAAAATCACATTAAAAATTCAATTAAAAAAAGTGGAGAATAGATTTTGAGAAGTTGTAAATTGATTGGGCTTGTGTATGTTCTACTTTACATACCCGTATTTTTTTGGTACCTTCAGTTTTAATGCAAAAAGAGGATTGAAAGACTTCAAATCATTTTTGCAGTTTTAACACCCTCATGATCAAACATTATAATCTTTCAATCCACAAGTGATATTGTTGTAATTTCTTTTCCTATGTGATTTATAACATGTCTACTTTGAATTTGTACGGTTACATTTCAAAGAAAATTGATAAAATTGATCAAAATGGCAGCATTTTGTTCCCTTTCAAGCAAATTATGAGATACTAAAAAATACCATGGGCGGTGAGAGGTTAACCCCTAAATGCCCAAGGGTGTATTTCGTGTTTTTCAGAAGGCAGTTTTGAAGTTTTTGAATTGTCCTTGTAAGATCATTATTAAACATCAAAACAAAATTGTAATTGTTGAATCTTGAACTTCAAGGCTTCTAGATGACACTACCCAAAAATAACCCAAAATGGCCATGCGGATTTTCATATATTTGTGATTGAATGATGATGAGTATGGAATTTTTTGCTTTTTTTTGAGCTGCCTGAAACTTCTAATGCAAATTGGCAACTTTTGGATACAAAATTGGGAGACAACCACTTAGGATGCTTTAGTCTTTATTGTTGTTACTTCAAAACCAATGGCCCCTCTTCCAAATCCATGACCATAGTTTCACAAATGAGCCTGCAACGCAACTATCAAGGTGAGAACAACTAATATAAAGAAACTTTTTAGCTTCAATTATTGACCAAAAATCATTATGAATGAAGGAAAATTCAATGGTGAATGGATTCTAATTTTTATAACTAAGATATTCCAATTGAAATTAGTCCAAAAGCTCTTTTAGATTATGTTAGATGTCAAATTTTCAGTAAAAGGGCCTTGATTGCCCAAGGGAGTGCCCAAAGGAAATCTTCACCTTTTGCTCAACTTGATGCCCATCTTTTCAATGTGGCAACTTCTCATAGGATCTGTGACACTATTCATGACACTATTCACAACACTATTCACAAAACAAAATGTATGCTTGCGGTTAACCTTCCACCAAAAACGATTGGAATAAGATATGAAGGAAGTTGAGTTTGAACAATGAAGCTAACTTCAACACGCAACTTTTCCAAAAAAAAACCTAAAAACAATACAACCCGTGCCTTCAACAAGGTTTCAAAGTTTCTTGAAGTTTTTTGGACACCCAAATTGGGTGCCTTGGGCATTTAGGGGTTAAGGTATAGATTATTGAAGGTAACAAATGAATAAGAATATTGGTTCTTGGTCACTAATCTTGACCAAAAGTCATGACCAATAGATAAAGATGGACCAACTCTTGGTCACCCTTGGGTCAACTCTTGGTCAACCCTAAGATCAACTTTTGGTCAGCCCTGAAGGGTCTGGAATGTACAAGAAGGTCTGATCCACCTCCCATGGCCCTCCAGCTCCTGCATATCCATCACCCCATGGCGCTCTAATCTCAACCGGTCCTAACTCTCAGTCCAAGCATAAAAGTTGACCCTAACTCTCAGTCCAAGCATAAAAGTTGACCCTAACTCTCAGTCCAAGCATAAAAGTTGACCCTAACTCTCAGTCCAAGCATAAAAGTTGACCCTAACTCTCAGTTCAAGCATAAAAGTTGGTCCTAACTCTTAGTCCTAATTTTGTTACAGGCAGAACCATTCCAAATCCCAGCAAGGGTGCAATTTAGGGTTAGCCACGTCACGTCAAACCCGTGACAATTTGTTGTGCAGAAAATGCTGTGAGTTTCTCAAGCCCTTGTCACGCTGCTCTTGCTCGTCACCCAAACTTCACCAAACTCCACCCTCGCTCTACAACAATTCTCGTCAATCCTCTCAATCTCCATTGCCTAATCCTCCGTTTCTGAGTTGCTCTACAACTGCTACTACCTTTCCAGATTACAATCGTTTTCCAATTCTGCATGTATTTCAATCCGATCGCAATACTGCACCTGATTTCAAACTAGAAATTGATTGAGAGCGAAGGAGTTCCAGGTACTTCTCTCCTGGAACGTGTCTTATAGTCCTTAGAGTTTGCAGAGATTTTGTTGCGCTCTATCACCTTTCCAGATTGCAATCATTTTCCAATTCTGCATGTATTTCAATCCAATCGCAAATCTGCACCTGATCTCAAACTAGAAATTGATTGAGAGCGAAGGAGTTCCAAGGACTTCTCTCCTGGAGCGCTTCTTGTAATTGTTAGGGTTTGCAGAGATTTTTTTGCGCTCTACAATTCTCGTTAATCCTCCTCTCAAGCTCTATTGCCTAATCCTCCATTTCTGAATTGCTCTACAATTGCTATTACCTTTCCAGACTACAATCAGTTTCCAATTCTGCATGTATTTCAATCCGATTGCAAATTTGCACTTGATCTCAAACTAGAAATTGATTGAGAGCGAAGGATTTCCAAGAGCGCTTCTTGGAATCCTTAGGGTTTGCAGAGATGAAGTCGTTCGTAGACGTGGCGCCGGAATCGCATTTTCCAATTCAAAACTTGCCGTTCGGTGTGTTTCGGCCATTTGATGGCGCATCGCCTCGTCCTGGAGTGGCGATCGGCGATTCTGTTCTGGACCTGTCCGTTGTCGCCGATGCGGGATTGTTCAAAGGTCCCTTGCTCTCAAGTTCCAGCTGCTTCTCTCAGGTATACACCTCTCATTGATTATACGGCAGATCTTGTAATGTTATTATTACACGTACTAATTGCTACACTTTGCATTGTTAGTTAATCAAAAAGGATTCCGGTGCGCTAAAGAATGCATGATTTGCATATCACATGCAAAAGTTTCGAAGTTTTTCTTTTGTAGAGGATCTAGAATTGGCGTGATTTCTAATATTAAGGTGATGTACATTTCTCAAATTCTTAAAGGCAATATGTACTCTTTGTGCAAGAGTTTGGTTTGAGTAAGATTTGCTCGGTCAATTTTGGAAAACCACTTGTATTCTAGCGTAACTTTGGTTACTCCGCCTCTAGAATTTGACCTAGAATTTGACCTTATGGAGAAGCGTCTCATGCGAATTTTGGAAGGTCTTTGTTGTGGTAACGATCACAGTTGTTTTTGTGAGAAAAAAATTGTCTAAGGTGATCCTTGAAATGTCCTGTTTGATTTAACAAAAATGCTAACCTAAAATAAGGATTAGTCACCGTGTATCTGTTGAGAAGTATCTCTAGTTATAATCTAGTACCTTGCTTTGACAGAGTTCTCTAAATGCGTTCATGGCGCTTGGGAGACCAGCATGGAAAGAGGCACGGAAAACCTTACAACTACTGCTCTCTGGTAAGCATGGCTATCATAATCGTTAGAAAACGTTAGAGTTCTTAACGTTCAGTTTGAAACTTGAATTCGGACCCTAGCTTTTTGTCACAAAAATACTATTATCTGCTTAGAATTTCCACATGGCTTTTAAACATCGCCTATTCTTGTGGCATAGAATGCTCAGTTTCTGATACCCGCATTATGGATTAGGTGTTCATTAAATTTGGAACCTTGTTGTGGTAAAAGATAGTACATGCTAAGCCATGCAAACATAAAACTTTGTACTTTTTTTTATCACTAGGGCTGTGAGACTCTAGCATAATCCCAACGAGGACGCTATGCTATTGGGTGATGTGATGACGAAGAAAGAAATTCCTGGGAGTGTGAGAGTAGAATTGTAATAAAAAAGAGTGATTAGAACCAGCTGAAGCATTACTTGTTGGCATATATGGAATTTTTTGAACTTTTTTTTTCTCAATTTTTAGTGACTCGAAGGGTTCACAACACATGGTGAGGTTATGGCTTATAATCCAACTCCTGCATGCCATATGTAGACTAGAAAGCTTCCTTAAGTTCATGATTTGCAGTGCAAAATGTGGAGTTAATTAACAAGAGAGACCTGGGCTATAGGCGCATCAGGATCTGGTTTGCTGTTTTAAATTAAAATCCCCAAATTCGAGGTTACTTGTATTTCTCTGATTTAGAATTGTGATGTTTTCTTGTGCAGCTGATGAACCAACATTGAGGGACAACGATGTCTTACGTTCCAAGGCGATCATTCCTATGGTAAGCGTTCTTCATTCCTTCCCTGATTTTACTTCTGTCAGTAAATCGTTTACGACTGAAAAAACTTACGTTAAATGTTATGAGTTAAGTTTTTCTGGACAGTCTAGTGAGGCATATGACTAGATACTGATTTGTATCTCTTTAACGGTTGGAACAGAGTCAAGTTAAAATGGAGGTGCCGGCAGTAATTGGCGACTACACCGATTTTTACTCTTCTAGGGAGCACGCTACTAACACGGGCACCCTCTTCCGGGGCAGAGATAATGCTCTTCCTGCTAACTGGTACTATCTTGTCCCTGAGTTTTAGATGTCTTATCAGACAGGCTGCTTTGTTTTTGGCTTAGTAATTTAAACTTTTTAGTCTTTTGCGAACATGTGCTCAAGGTACACACACTTGTGTCGAAGTGCACCTCGGTAAGAAGTAGTATATATCTTACAACCATGCTCCAGATTTGAGTTACCTAGACGTTTAAGGGCTAGACTCAGAGCCTGCAGTCTCAAGGTATCACGTGATCGCTCGCAATATTCATTTTATATGTGAATTTTATGTTCCTTACGAAGAACCATGTGGATTTTAACTTGTGCAGGGTGCATGTTCCCATTGGTTATCACGGAAGAGCATCCTCAGTTGTGGTATCAGGGACTGATATTAGACGCCCCAGGTACATTCGGGGTTATGACATGGCCTATGGAGGCTGTTTTGGTGCTCTTTTATGGCTTATACTACTGGTTGCAGCACTAATGGTCTCAGCATTTTGCGTTATTGATGGTGTCTGAACACGGTCTGGTTTTTTGGTCTTGCAGAGGTCAAACTTCGCCACCTGAAGGACAAAAGGCTCCTGAATTCAAGCCGTCGGCCCTTCTTGATTTTGAGCTTGAAATGGTATGCTGTGACTCGTTTGTATGATTTCCTTTCCTGTTGGTCAAGAGACGAATTGGATTACCCCTAAGTACCCAAGCTAGAAATAGAAAATCCGTTGTGGAATCTAATGGTCAGTTATATTAAATTTGAAGACGTATTTCTATTGTTCAAAAACCACTTTGAACAACATGATCTCTCATTTCTTAATTGTACATTTGTTACATCCCTTGAAACTTCTAAATTGATTTAATTTCAGCCTTGGGGTCACTTTTGATTATCTGGATACTTATGTGTATGTTGGGTGAAGTATGCTACACCCTATAACGAAGTGGGAACGGCACTGCAGGCTGTATTTATGGGACCGGGAAACGAACTGGGAACACCTGTGAGTGTGGACACCGCTGCTGACCATATTTTTGGTTTTGTGGTTATGAACGACTGGAGCGGTACGCTTATGTTGATTTTACTTCTCTTCGTTTATTAAGCTCTACTACTAAAACGAATTTTCTCTTTCATGGAGATATACTTTTTCGTGATAATTTTGGTGTCTTATGAAGCTTATACTTGAATGGTGGGTCTTCTTGGGTGACAGCACGAGATATACAGAAGTGGGAGTATATACCACTGGGACCATTCCTTGGGAAGAGCTTTGGTACACACCTGAATCTCATCACTATTCCACTATTCATCTTATTATTGATCACAAAAATCCGAGCATTAGACTATCTTATGTTTTGTTTTATGAAAGGTTTTCTTAACAGTCCTCATGGTTCATGTTGAATTATAGGAACCACAGTTTCCCCATGGATTGTAACATTGGAGGCTCTGGAGCCGTTTATATGTGATGCACCCGTACAGGTTGTAGCTATTTCTATACCTTTTCGCTATTTCTATCTGGTTTGTCAGAAATTGTGAACGGAGTATTTGAGAACATAAATAGCTATAAAAAGAAATCTCAAAGGTCAGTTTTTAGGTCCTACTTTGTTGTCAGCGTAGGTGGAGTGTCCCTTGAATCGTGTGCTTGGAATTTGAGCTTATGATCATAAAAGCTAGAGCATAGTGACGTTTTGGAGTATCTTTTGCTTCAAAATTGTCTAAAAGTTTATCCGATTTTC
Source organism: Ulota crispa (assembly GCA_963920765.1). Lineage (NCBI taxonomy): Eukaryota > Viridiplantae > Streptophyta > Bryopsida > Orthotrichales > Orthotrichaceae > Ulota > Ulota crispa. The sequence continues at coordinate 12,426,438 of OY987245.1, forward strand.
AAAAATACCTTCATTAGTTTCAAGGTGAAAATTATTGAATATCTACATGCTTGAAGCGTCTTAGAACTGACTATGCTGGTGGTTTGATGGACAGGATCCACCGGCGCTTCCTTATCTGACAGAGGAGAATCGCTTCACCTATGAAATCCCACTGCAGGTGATTAATATACTCTGCTACTCTTTTGTTTTGCCTAAACTTTCTCACCCAAGTCAAAAGCGAAATCATCTCAAATCTGAACATACACTTTGGGGTTTATCTTGATACGTGCAACTTGATCCGTCATGAATGGTCATAATGCCACGTGCTCATTTCAACTGTAATAAGAAGCATGCAGGTTGCAGTCAATATCAATGTTCTGCTGGTTGTGAAAATTGCTTCCAAATTGAACTTTGCTTGGACACTTAGGGGTGAGGTTTAGGGTTTATCTTTTCATGTTTAAGCATTTAATTTACTCCATGTTATGGAAGTAGGTGGCAATCAAACCTAAGGGTGAATCAAAAGCTTCTGTCATTTCCAAGTCCAACTTCAAGTACTTGTAAGCATCGTGCCCTTTACTTACTACACCCAAATTATTTGTTGCTTTTTAGCTCCTTTTTCAAAGCACTGGCTACTAAGTAAGATCAATGGAACTGGTTTGCAGGTACTGGACGGTGTGCCAGCAAGTGGCACATCACACTATCAACGGCTGCAACTTAAACCCTGGAGATCTGTTGGCATCAGGAACCATTAGCGGACCGGTGCGTGCAGAAAAAACCTCACTGATATGCGTTCATTTAGCGTTTTTCCTTTTTTTCTCTATTGGAAGTGTCTATCATGGTTTCTAAAGCAGTTACTGTGTCACAGGATTCTGGAAGCCTGGGTTCGATGCTGGAAATGTCCATGGCAGGGAAACAAGAGATCAAGCTAGAACATGGTGGTGTCCGCAAGTTTTTGAAAGACGGTGATGAAGTTATTATGACTGCTGTTTGTCAGGTATTTTAGAATGGCCACACTCTCTATTGAATTCATTCTCTGTACAGCTTTTTTCTCTTGAGCCCAATATGATAAAAGTATCTTAACATCAGGTCAACAATAGCTTGAAATTGATTCTATGTTAACCTACACTCTAATGTTACTCTAACAATAACTTGAACGCCATTTGCATTACACGCACACTTAATTACTGACACTTTGAGGACCAAATGAATTTAATGTTTGGTAGCCTAACGTTAGGAATTCTATATTTTTGTAATAGTGATTTGCTTCTGTGAGCTAGATATTCTGCGGTATTTGGAGTTCCTTTCTAATGAGACTCCTTTGTGACAGGGCAATGGATTCAACGTGGGGTTTGGAGAGTGCAAGGGTAAACTTTTACCTGCGCCGTGAAAGTCCCCGGCTTGGCAATGCTCACTTCAGTAACCTTTATCCAAGTTCAAATTTCTTGATGCGGAAATTTTCCATACGAGGCTGTGTAAATAAAGAACTACAGACATGTTGAGAGCCCATCCTTCCAAGTGGCCTTGATTCTAATTGTACATGGGTGTGCAATCGAAAAGGGGCCTCTTCAACTCTAGAAACTCCCTAAGGACTAGGGTGCTCAAATTTTGAACGACGAACAAATCGTAAATATGTTTTCGGTTTCAAGTTATTGATTTTATTTATCTATCCAAACTTGATTTATATTATTGTGTTAGTTTCTATTGTTTGGTATGGCGTAGATTCTTAAAACTTTTACTTATAAGTATTTTATAGATTGAGAGACACAAATGTGGTTCTTACCAAAAACTAACTTTTTTAGTTTAACCCCTCACCACCCACGGACGTTCCCCAGTCTCTGAGAACCTCATGTTGGGCGAACTAAATAGCAACATTTTGATAAGTTACATCATTTAAAAAAAAATTGTAACCGTACAAATTCAAATCCAAACTAGATAAGTTACAGATCACATAGGAAAAGAAAACACAATAATATCACTTATGGATTGAAAGATTACAAGATTTGATCATGTGGGTGTTAAAATTCTGAAAGTGATATGAAGTCTTTCAAACCTCTTTTCACATCTCAAATTTAAAATTGAGAATATTAAACAAAATATGAATATGTTAAGTACAACATGTGTAACCCTAATCAATTTACGGCTTCTTAAAATCTACTCTACAACTTTTTAAATTAAGCGTCTAGTGTGATTGTTTCTCCAAGTTTTAGTGTACTTGAGGCTCATTTCCAAGAGCTCTCAACACTAGAAAGTGAAGATTTGCAATGGACATCCTTGCACAAAATCTTGAATAGACAAATTGTAATCATTCATTTTCAAAATCAGATTTTTGATACTAAAAGAAGACTTCAATAAGAATAATTAAAAAATATAACCACTAAAATTAATATTCAAAAAAAGTCAAAAATTTCCAAATTGAAATGCAAGGTGGACAGTTTTGGCCCCCTTGGGTGGTGAGGGGTTAAAGAATGGTAGTATGTATACAATGGGTAATGTTTGAATTTGCAATGCCTTCGGCAAATAACAAGCTTTCGTATAAATATTTTGGCAGTCTGGTGATGAAATTATTAGAAAACTGCCTTCTAGAAACATTTATTTTCAAACAAACACAAAAGATTTCAAGGAAAATTCAAGTGGTGAACTCAATGTTTTAAAAAACAATAATCGATTCTCTTACTTGTAGTAAAGATATTTTTCGCCTGTAGTAATTAAACATTTGTAAGTGGACTAGTATCTAAGCAACTAAAAATGTTTTAAAAATTTCAAAAATCTAGCAATGTTATTACACTTGTAACATCTGTACAAAATTTCAATTAAAATTTTTTTCATTTTTTTGAAGTTTTTTGAAGATCTGCCTCATTACTGTGGAATTGCTCATGAAAAAGAATCCAATTCTCAACAGCCAAACCATAGTTCTCAATTGTTTATAATTCAAATTTCGTAACTCCATGTGATAGTTTTTTGAGAGACTATAATGTTTTTTCAAAATTCTTTTGTGAAGAAGGGTGAGTGGTCCCAATTAGGGCATTTTTTTTCTGGCAAAAAACTGATAGGACTAACAAATTCCCACCAACTGGGAATGGTTTCTCCTTTTTTTTATCCAACACATTGTCGACACCTGCCATCTTGTTGGGCATTTTTTTTGGCAAAAAAATGACATGATTGACAGATTTCCACCAATTGGGAGTGATCCCTCAGTATTTTTACCTTGATCCCAATTATCCTAGAAAGATTTTCTGAAAGCAACTAACATCTATTTCTAGGGTTTGGAAGTAAATTCCATGTGGCCTTCCCTAGAAGATTTGTAATGGAGGTGATACATTACATGTATGAATAATCTATATTAATACATTTGGACCTCTACAATATAACCGTAAGAGTAGTTGTTGACAAAATTCTATACATTGATCACACTATCAACACATTATCATTAGAAACGGTACACTACAAATCAATTATGTTAAATCATTTTTTAGGATCCCTAGAAATCAAAAGAACAAGGTCAATGCATACTAGTCATCCAAGGCTAGGGCCTGTTTTGGTATTTAGTTTAAAATTTTGAAAGTTCCGAATACATTGAGCTAACAAAAATCACACATTGTTTTACAGTCTTGTCCATGATGGATTGTCTCAACTTTGACACAATCTAGTTAACCCTTAAAGGCTGAGGTCATCGTGTATACATGGCCCCCTGTAAGCAGTGAGACAAAAATTGTCCCCGTGGTCCTTTAAGGGTGAACACAAACTTGAGGTTGATATGCCATAACCATTCATGCATATTGCAAGTTGCAAGTAGCTTGAATCACATACCTCTATACAAATCCAAGATAAAGTTGGATGCAACCAATTATATTTGCAAATTAGCTTGTCACTACACATTTTGACTTTTTATTTGCTAATCATTATCTTGTCTAAAGGTAAAATATAAAACCTCATACAAACTTCGAAGGATGTTTTTTTAGATTGCATCCATTTTTACATCACGAGTCTCGAATTCTCTACAAAAAGGGCAATCAAATGCACTTTGAAAGACACTTCAAACAATCTTGGAATACTAAGAATCAATGAGCAAGGAGATCCAAAAAGCAATAGAAAGTGAGCCAAATGAAACATCAAAAAAACCAATTGAAATCAGAATCAACTGAATAAAAACCAGCTAACTATTTTGGAAACATGTACTTCTAATATAAGTGTATACGCAATATTGGGTACATGCACCAAAAACACCAACTGAAGATGAGAAATGTAAGATTTTTACAAAGGTAACTCAAAATATCTCCAAACTCTAGTAAGAACCTCATGGTTGTGACATGTTACAACACCAATTTTTTGTGCTGTTCTTGTGGATGCTTCTATAGAAATGTATCACATAATTAGTCAATTTGCAAAGCAACAAGCTGACTATGCACTCAGATACACTAGCACAAATAAGGATCATGTAGTACATAACTCTTTCCAACAAATAAGATAAAAACTACCCAATCTTGGAGATATACAACTCTCTCAAAAAATGAATGGAAGGAAAGGTTATGACTCTCTACCATTTTTTTCTTTACGTCCGCTGCCTTTTGTCAATGAAAGTAACTCTCGGAGGGTTATGTCGAAAGAGTTTGCTTGCTACCAGGGCTTCTTCTTTTTTGGCACTATTGATGAACAGGAAGAAGCCCAAATGACCTCCCAAATAAGGAGAATTTTTTGAAGGGAGGCAAGTGCATTGATTAAAATTGAATAAGGTAACTTTGAATCTGGCTGCAAAAAGCCAGAAAAAAAACCCTGCTTGCTACTACTTGTGCTGAAACCACGCTTTTTGTTTTTGTGTGAGGTTTCGGTGGTGACTGTGCTACTGCCATGGCAAAATGGAAGAGCCTGGCTTGCGGCACATGCAGTCCGGAACAGGGAAGGCGAGCACATCCTTGGGGCTCCTCCGGTGGGGTTGGAGCACCGGTATACGCGTGGCATCCTCATGTATTCTCCGAATGGTTGTGTCGAATTCCTGGGGGGCCATGGTGGAGTTGAGGAAGTGGGGAATCATTTGCCGTTTGTTGGGCACAATGTGCTTGCGGTACCCCATGTATGCTCGATGTCCCTGCTCTCTCCCACATCCACATCCCCACCACCATTCCAACATTAGGCCTCTCCCTTTTCTCAACTCAATAATTCTTTCACTATTGTGAGCCAAACTTCCACCCTAAACCTATTGAAAATTACATGCAACGTGCAAGTGAAACAATTAGAGGTAGTCACACTTTCTTCACCCTATTCTCAATCTTCAAAAAGTGGTGTTGTCAATGTGCCAACCAAACAATAGGGGTAGTCACACCTTCTTCAAGACTGAAACGTCTATGAAGAACAAGACAATGTGGAGTAGAAATAGGAGTCAATGGGAGCACTTCTCCATGAAGAAGGTGTAACTCTCCTTCTGTGGGCAACGGAGAATGGAAAATCGAGAATGGCTCATTTAGAAAGTGGTGATGAAAGCAAGAGAAGCGAGGGTGAAAGCAAGAGGAGCAAAGATGAAAGCAAGAAGGCCAAAGATGAAAGCAAGAGGCACAAGGATGAAAGCAAGAGGAGCGAGGGTGAAAACATGAAAAGCAAGGATGAAAAAGAGACAAGTTTTGATAAAAACACTTCATGTGCAAAGAATTCTTCACCCCATTCTTCACCTCCAAAGGTAAAAGAGAAATTTTTCTCAATCTTCAACAAATGATACCTCCTCAAATCAAGAAGAGACTGCCACATCCCCATTCTGTGAAGAGTGAGAATGACGGTGAAGAAGGTGTGACTACCCCTAATGGAAGTGGGAGAAAATGGGAGAACGGGGTGTCAAGTACCTGCATGACGTGGCCAAAGTTTCCTCCGTGAGACTGCAAAAACACGTCGCTGCTAAGACACACCAAGTAGTCGATTGCTGCCAGGCTCGAGGCTTTGTTCCTGAAAGGCTGAAGCTCTGTGGCTATGGCCAGGTTTTCTTTGTTGAATAGTTGTGGGAACTCCTCCTTTAAAGGTTGCAGAGCAGCCTGGCCTCCGAACGGCTCTCCTCCTGCCCAGTAGATTCTTGTCCTTCTCGACGCTCCTAGAGCCTTCAGTAGCCTGCAAATTAAACGAAGACCGCAACCTGCCTTATCAGAACTCGACTCTCAATTTTATCAGAAACTAACGTCTCTTCCTTTCTGGAGCCTTTCTCATACCTTTGGATCCGCCATGATGATCATCATCTTAGTCTTGTTATGTAACTGGAGGACGGTTAAGAAACCTAAAAACTAAAAACGGACATCAAATTAGTATGCATTGACACTCGTGTTTACATGGAAGTGGTTATAGAATCAAGCAAGAATATTCCATTGTCAATGCAATATGCACACGTCTATAGACAAAAAGAGTGCACAGATTCTAACGCTAACGAATCTTTTGAAAGAGAACCAAGCTACATTACTTATAAATGCAATACTTGAACTTTTGCTTGGAAGAACATAATGGGCTACATTTAACTAATTATGGAAGACAAAAGCCCTCAGCTAGTCAATGCTGACATGGTTGTCATTTTGGACTGAGCCCTATTCATCAAACGCTCCATGATGTACAAGAGCCATACATTTGAGGCGTTCAATGAAACGTTGAATATGTGCACAGATATAAGTCTCATGTACATCATGGACCATTTGATGAACAAAATGAATAGGATCCCTCTTAATATGACAATCATGGACGTCAACAAAAAAAAATCTTTACTTTTTAATTGTTTACCAAAATAAAGCTTTGAACCCGTCCAAGTTTTGGTGTGTGTATGTTATGGAAACAACGTAATCTCTACTGTATTAAAATCCTCTTTGATTTGCTAACAAGAATGCTTAGCAACTCAAACAATATGCCGAGCACAGATGTTTGTGGTTTTTTTTTGGGTATGTGCTTTACCTTGCAACCTCAGCGCCTGTGAGGGGGCAAAGCCCAGCCAATTTGCGTTCAGTGAACCCCTGTTTTGCACCACGCGCGGTCAGAAGCTTGGGATGCACCTTGCGCTCCACACGCACTTGCTCATCAAGCTCTCTGCCCAACCCCGGAAGGCATCCCGTGCGCACCCACACGTCCAGCTCCAGCCTCAAGTGCAGAGCCAGGTACGGGCCTTGCCTCCACATCCGCTCTGCCAGTCTCATCCCCACCTCCTGAATGGGCTTTGAAAACTTCAGAGCATGAAAAGCCACTTTACATCTCAGCTTCTGCAAGTCCGAGGGCAGGTCCTTGGCCAACCTCGAGTCCAGTCCCCTCAAGAGTAGCACACCCTCTCGGTTCATCTGCACACCAAAAATTTGTAAATCCTAATTTCAGAGCTAGTTCCAAAGCTTAATCCAGAGCTTGTTAATGGGAGGTGGTCGTTTTTGGTGTTTTAGGGTATGTTCATACTTGGTATTAGGAAGGGTATTAGCAATATGAATGTAGTCTAAATTAGTGTCCAGATGCATCTAATTTTCCTTTGCTAGTATCCCTTCTAACACCAAGTGTGAACATACCTTTAGACAAGATTACAGTAACGTTTTCAATGAAAGTGATGTGCATATAATTCTTTTTTTCATTTGCACACCAAAGATTTGTAAATCCTAATTTCAGAGCTAGTTTCAAAGCTAGTTCCGGAGCTTGTTCCAGAGCTTCTTAATCCTAGCCCTAAAGAATGTTGCTATATTGTATACACTCTCCTATGTTGTATATGGATGGGGTACTTGGGAGCACATGAATCCCATTGGAGCTGCAAATTTTAAGCATACTGATCACCTAGGATTTTTTGGAAATTTTTTGGCATTAGTCATAGAGTAATTTCTTCAAATACTAAATGGTGCTCGCATGAATACAACCAACACTTTTGGTAGGCAACATCCTTTAGGGGTTAATAGGAGGTGGTCGTCTTTAATCTTTTTGCAGGATTATAGTAGCGTTTTCAACAACAATGATGTGCATGTAGTTCTTATTTTTAAAATTAAGATGAGTTCTGGTTTTGTAAACTTGTGCGAAGGTTGTGCGACTTTTGTCAAGTTACTAAAAACTGCCCATTTTGAAGAAGTGTTTTGCTTGTATCTTTTGGTAGCGAAAGGGTAGTTTACCCGTTTTTGATAATGAGCTCGTAACCAGCGAGGGCTGGCATTCAAGGGCGTGTCTTTCTCTTCCAAAGGTCGGAACATGATGTGCGTGGATGGCACTGACGACACCACCCTCACGTCTTCTTTCAGAGTTTCTCTGAAATGCTCCGTGTCGAAAATGTCGCCGAACTCACTGTGACGCATGATTGTTCACCCATACACGTTCATTAGACTCATTGGCATGAGTTTCCTCGGTTTCAACAGCAAATTTCGGTGTTTGTATTCTACAGACCTTAGCGCAGCATGGGTGGCAACACTTTGAGCAGCAGCAGCCACATGGAAAGCTTTTCATGAGGTCATCACTTAAACAAGGATGCTAGAGCACACCTATAGTAGCGTGGGTGGCAACACTTTGTGCAGGAGCAGCCACATGGAAAGCTTTCCATGAGGCCATCAAGAATGAGGATGCAAGAGTGCACCTATAGTTGAGGCATTTACAAATGAGTGGTCACCTCATTTTGTACCCAAGGCAATGGAGTATATCTTTACTCTACGCTCACAATTTTCACAAACTTCACTTACTAAACCCACCTATGACAGGTCTGGGGATGTGACCTCTTCCAGCCCACAATGACAATCATTGAATTCCATCGACAAGGAGTGGAGATCAATATATCATTAATAGAAAATGGGTCTTAATGCAGCGGTCCTAATCAACACAAACATGTCCTAATCACCATTGCTATGTTAAAATGTCCTAATAAAAGAAGTCCAAATCAACACAAATTTATTGATGAGGGTCCGTTTTCTTGTAGTGATAGATAGAAGGATGTAAAAACTCTCACCTTTCGTCTTCCCAGATGGGGTTGACTTGCATGATGGGCACCACCAGCGACGCGCCCAAGATGCGAGCCATCACCACGGAGTCCACGATCTGGTTGCGCTGCTGGTTCACGCCCCCCGACACCACCACCACCAAATACTTCGCCCGTTGCGCCACCACATGCGCAGACTCCCGCTTGAAAACCGCACTGAATTCGATGCACGGGATGAAGAACCCCGCGCGATCCGGTTGCTTCCAGAACGCCGTCTCCAGAGGTGTGAAGTTGGAGCTCGTGTCCAACCGGTGTGGAGCCAATGGCTGCACTGACAGAGACGATGCTCTGCTGCTGCAGCTCTCGACGTCTCTCGGGGTCCAGGAGAACAGGAACCGGAGCATACTGGCGCAGGTGACGAGTGTTAGAAGTGTGAGCCAGCAGCTGGTGATGTGCGCTCGACTGCCGAATTTGAGCGAGTGTTTTCTAGGGGAGGACAGTAAGTTGGCTGCCATCGCCGTTTGCGGGAAGGTGTGGTGGAACAAAGCGAGAATTTTACCATACCAGTATCCATTGTGTAATCTCTTGCCTGTTGCCTTCGCCATAGCCGCCTGTTCCAGCAACCAATTCTACCAGCTCTGCATCAAAACGGTCACTGCCTTTCAAAAGTCTACTGGCAGCTCTGCTTCAAAACGGTCGATCCATAGAAAAACCAGACCTTAACTCTCTCGGGGCACACTGCCTTACAAAAGTTAGCAGTTGTAGCAAAACTGTCGATTCATAGCAAAACCCAATTTTAACTCCTGAGCACCCAGCTCAAAATCCGGCGGTTTAGGCAGGGTTTAGGGACCTCTTGGCACTCACAAGCGTTTTTTTTTTGAAATACTAAGATCCAGAAATATGAACCTTTGAAAGCACTAATTCCCTTGAGCATCTAAACTCTTCACCCTCGTACCACCCTGAACCACTTCCAGTACGATCGTGCTACAAGAACCCTATTTTTTAATCCCCACTGTCTCTGGGGCGCTCAAGAGGTAACTAGCTATTTCCACACTGCCTTTCAAAAGTTTACCAGCTGCTTCAAAACGGTCGATCCATAGCAAAACCTGACCTTAACTATCTCCCACACTGCCTTTCAAATGTTAGCAGTTGTAGCAACGGTCGAGATTGCTATTCCTACAAATTTCGAAATGGCGTTACGGTCCGCTTGTGTAGGCTCGAGCTGGATCGATGGGACTGCCGACAAAGCTAGCTAATACCTAGACACGGGCAGCCGTTCAAGTTACTACAACACCTCCAGCTTCATCGCGCCATTGATTACCAGTTCTATGAGACTCGTCAGCTGCACTCACTCATGATTTGGTCGGTAATCATATCCCAGATACGTCGCGAACACGGCTGATCGATCACCTTCTGAGCTACTGACGCGGCGCTGAGCTATGTCGGTGCTTGACTCAGTCGTTCGAACTGTGCCAGTGATCGGGACAGTTGTAGCCGCGTCGTCAGCTGTGGCTGGACAGAAACGCGGACAGAAGCACGGACAAATTTAAAAGCTTCTTGTGTACGCAATCCCGGATCATGCACAGAGACCATTGATGATTCAGTCTCCGAAGTCTGCAGCTTGTCTTCTCTTGAGCTCGGCAAACGTCCAAGCGCACATGCGGAGCTGCACATGATGAGCTGAGGACTGCGAGGAGAGCTCGTCGTTCTGTGGTGGTGTCGAATGGGAGTGATCGACGACTCTGACAGGCTGCAAGCATTCGGTTTGAACTTGGCCAGCTGCACGAGTGGTGGCATGGGAGTAGGTGACTATCGATCATCCTGCCTGGCTGGCTAGCTGTACAATACAGCGGTTGTTGACCTTAGTGTGAACCGGGTGGAGTAAGTTAACCCCTAAAGGATGTTGCTGTTTTGTATACGGAATCTTATGTTGTTGTATAGAGATGGGGCATTTGGATAACACATGAATCCATTTGGAGTTGTAATTTTCAACCCATGTTATAAACATACTTCTAGTTAATTGGGATTTTTTGAGAATTTTTTTGTATTTGTCATATAGTCATTTCTTCAAGTACTAAATGGTTCTTGTACAAATACAAACAACACTTTTGGTAGGCAATATCCTTTAGGGATTAACCAGGTCCTAGTGGCTGGGCAGCCCCAAGCATCACTTGAAGAATATGGACACAAGTTTAGAGGCCATAGGCATGGATGCAATGAGCAATCACAATAAAAAGAAACAAGTAAGGTAGGTGCACCCATAAGCGTGGAAATAAGGGTTTTGGAGTAGGTAAAACAGTTGATTAACTTTGAAAAAAATACTGTAAGTTAGGAAATGGAAACCAAAAATATTGGCATCAATTTCAAGGTTCCAATTGCAAGCATTTGTTCGCAAAGAATTTTCAAAGTCCAAAATCATTGAAATTGTAAGAACCATGTGTAAGAGATGCTCAAAACAAGGCTAGTTGGTTCTTAAATAGTGAGATGGGTACTCAAAACCGCCATGCCAGTACCCACAACCATCACTTTGTCACCCATAACTATGATTGAAGTATTCTATAACCATTTGCTCACTGTTAGTGACGCCCATGGGTGCTCCCACCCTTACACAGGGAATTGATGAAGAATTATTTTGAAACTTGGGCAAGAATCAAACAATTCTTCAAACTTGCATATGCTTAAGGTAGTACGCTCAAAAACCGTTTGCTCATTTTGAACCATCCAATAGCTTGTTGTGAAATGGTGCACTGGTGGTTCTTACATTAGACTCTTACAACTCATTGAATGCATGGAAGAAAATTTGTTTTTAATTGCAAGAGCCAATCATTCTCTTTGCTTCCTCAAATCTTTTCATAACTTGCAAGTGAACGATTCTTGGAAGGTTTAAGGTTAATAATAGGTACCTATAACACATGATCTTTGAGAACTCATAAATAACTCAAAAATGCTTCAAAAAATATGAAACAACTTATGTTGCATTCAGCATCTATTTCTCTTTGTCTGAAAAATGAACTGAAAATCCTTCCATCCACGGAAGACCATCAAAAAGAGGGATGAGCCCTTAGATGGGCGGTTTTCGAGTGTACTTAAGTTACACTGCAAACTAGCATGATAGAAGGATTCGATATTGCAAATAAATCCCAAAATAAATGCGATGTACAGCTGGCCAGCATCGACTTGGACCCCTGCTAGTGCCAGTGCGGAAACCCGGCCTCTTGGACTGGGTCTGTCGTTTAGGACCACGCAACCATATTTTGGTCGCTGGGACTGGTTTTTGGCATGTAGGTTGAAATCGTTCACTAATTTGGAATTTGGTTTTGAAGTACGCATGTGATCACAAGAATTTTGCATCCATCTAAAAAAATAACAATGCAATCGAGTATGTGAGTTGATAAATAATGGTGTTTATATGGCATGGCTTCAAATTACTTATCTAATTTTTGTCAAAGATGGATCAAAGCAACAACAAAAAACATCAAGTATGCAAGAAGAACGTCAAATTTCAATTGCACAATTCTAAGAAAACTCAAATTGCTTAAGAAATATGCTTGTACTATTTTCATATACGGTAGTAGTATAATTGTAGTATTTGAAGATCTACTGAAATGTTGTTGTCATTTTGGCTTTAAAATTTGTCATCCTACATTTAAGGCCAATTCTTGATTGTTTTCACCAATTGGATTTTCCAGAATGATTATCAAATTTCTTGTAGAACCGTTTTAGGGTAGCAAAGAAAGTGGGTTTTTTGACCCTTTTTGTCCACTTAGCTACACCTTGAGATTGCTATTTTTGTCTATTTTGTGTGGAACTAGTCTTGTTGGAAAGGTGGGAAACCCAGCTTTCTAGAAATGTAAGGCTCTTCTCAATCAAAGCTTGCTTGAAAGGTTAACATTCAAAACTAAACAAGAATGAAACACAAGAGATTTTCCGCATACGGCTCACTCAATCATTATAATATTTCACCTCCAATGGTAGATCTAGCTGAAATTTTGGTGCTTTACAAGAAACAAGGTGTACTTCCCATTTGTATGGTTGGATTATTGAAAATGGGTCCATATTTGAGTCAATTCCAAATCTAAGCTTACAGCCCCTGTTTTTAGTGGATTTTGTGAAAATGGGTGTGGTCGTTAAAGGGTTAACCCCTAAACAACACAGCCGCTGCGGCCAAGATAAGGTGTTTTTCCTGTATTCAGAGGTGTTGTTGTTTTGGGTTTGCTTGGATTTTTGAGGGTTGTGTGTTGCTATCTTTCTCTACCTTTTGCAATGTTTAGCATGTTTCTGCGATCGTTTTTCCGACTTTGCAAAGCGGTTGTACTAGAGGTGGGCTATGAATACGTAGCTAGAGCATATCTGCGACTTCTAGAACCCTCGATGGATCCCCAAAATGAACATGCAGCCAAAGAGCTAGGAACAAGAGCTTTTGTTTAGCCGCTCCAATTCACAATCCGCGTCAAGAAAAGAACAAAAACCAGATTTGAGTCACTGTAGAATTACAATACGACCAAGAATCTACGGTTCCCTGTAGTCATTTATGAGAAACCCCTAAAGGATGTTGTTGTTTTGTATATGGACTCCCAAGTTGTATACGGATGGGGTATTTGGATAGCACATGAACCCCATTGGAGTTGTAAGTTTCAAGCCAAGTCATAGACATACTACTTGTCAACTAAGATTTTTTGAAAAATTTGTAATATTTGTCATATAGTCATTTCGTTAAATACTAAATGATTCTTGTACAAATACAAGCGACACTTTTGGTAGACAACATCCTTTAGGGGTTGGGAAAGGGGGGAGGGGAGGGGAGCTGGCGAGATAGGGGCGCGCTGCAAGCGTCGGGGTTTGTCGTGCGAGTGGTGATGAGCGTGACGATGGTGACGATCTTAATAAACGAGGCAGGCATCGATGATGACAGAAGCCCATCAGAGCCACATCGCCTGCCACGCCTGCGCTAACTAAGCTTATGAAACTTATTTCTTCTGCAACTAGATGGGCGTGGCAGACACCGGTTGTTTCAGTGATCGCACGGAAGCACCGCCGTCGCCGTCACCATCATGGTCGCAGCAGCCCTTCCACTTCTGAGCTGCAGTGTCCCCAAAGGTGGTTAAAGCCTTTGATGGTACCCACTCTTTTTGAAATACAGTAGATTTCTTCTGTCGAATGTTGAGATTCCCATAAGTGATTTTCAAAATTACTTCAACTGGCTAACACCACTGTAAAACGTGCTAACAACTCAAATTTAACACTGTGATATTAATGTTTGTTCATGTTTTTTACAACCTCTATGAATTTTGGAGGAGCTTTGTTTAGTTTATCCATGTTGACGTGTGAAAATTGAACCAATTTTTTTTTTATACGGGAAATGTGAATATCAGTGTCGAATCAGGAAATTTATAAATTTTAATAATGATTTTGGCTACTTGAGCATAAGTATGAGAGAATTAGCCCGTGCTAATTCATGTAAAATTTCACTTTCATGCAGGCAGTTAGTAGTTAGTACCATTGGCCCCAGGTTAACCCCTCGAGTTCTTTTCACAAAAAAAACACTCAAAATGAATCGTTTTGATAGCGAAGGCAAGAAGAATTGAAAATGAAATCTTTGTGCAATTTACCATATGATTTAGTAGATTAAGTGAAAATATGGGAAATATTTAACGCGCGGATTGTGAAATTATAAGGTTTGAAATGAGAAATAGTTTTTTTGGGGCATTCAAATTTTGGGCAGTTCTAATTTGGAGAGGTTTTTGTACTAGCTAATCTCTCTTTTTTGCTTGGGCTCTTTTGGATTGATGCTTGTGATAAAGTTGGTCATATGTCCAAAAAATTCCATAACATTTTGAATTCAGGAACACATACTAAAATTCTAGAATAAGAAATTAGCTTCAAGAAAATTCTCATACAAAGCCATTTTTTTAAACAATTTTTTAGTTTCCATATACAAAACACTTTTCAAAATGCAAACATTGAGGCTTTAGAATTTACCAAGCTTCAAAGGAGGGAAAACAGAAGAAGGAAATTGGCCAAAATCTGTGGCTTAGATCAACATGACCAACATAGGGCCTTTTTCAACAAAGGGGAAGTAAAGGGTAGTAAGCAATAACAATTGCCTTCTAGAGTGAGGTCTTGGGGAGTGCACTCCCTGTTTTTTTTAGGTACACGTGCGATCAAATGAAGGGTTATTTTAATTGCCTTGGTCCTAAATTTTTGACATGAATTGGAAATAAATTAGCATCACTTTAATAGGCGTGGGGTCTTTATAAATAAAGAAGGATAGGGCTTAATAATGGGTATTACATTTTTTTAGTTCTACAATAAGGTGGTTAATATTTTTTTTTAAAAATGAATACTTTTATTAGGGGTACTAGATGGGGCTGGGGTTTATTATAGCACCAGAAGTTCATGCTCCTATAGGGTATCCAAAGCTAGATCCAATGTTTGATATGTAAGCTAGGTATAGAGCAATTTACCCATTTTTTACATGACATGTGTGACTAAAGGGTGCAACATGGGTTCCTTGATTTTGGGCGGAAAATATTGAATAGACTATTGAGGGGTTCATTTTTTTGCAAAGTTTTCTTGTGCATTCTGTTCTTGCAAGAGCAATAAGCTTAGGGCTAGAGTTTAGGGTTCCTTTTCTTTTTAAATTGATCAATCAGTGCACAACATATATTGTGAAAGCTAGGATGATGGATGATATGAAATCGACAAAAAATAACAGATGAAATGACTAAGTGGTTTTAGGATGGAAGCGCCAAAGTGCTCTTGTTTGTGCTCAAGTCTCTCTTTGTGAATTGAGGTTTTATTGTGGTTGTTGAATTTTGAAATGACATGAAGAACCTCTCACCCTTGTATGGTTCAAGTTAAACCCTCTAGTTTTTATCATTCTCATGAGGGCCTTGTGCTGCACTTTGGAATATATGGAATTCATGTTGTTCTTGTCAAGGCACTATGCTTTGTGTTTTGAAACAAAACTTGTTGTTGCACAGGCATTTTTGGCACACAAACTTATCACTCTAAATCCGTATTTGGACTTGTGCGTGTGTTCTTTGCTTGTAAGTAATCTATTTGTGGGTTTTGTGTTATAAAAAAGCATGGTTCAGAGTATGTTAAGATTGCTGAGACTTTGTGTTTGAAGTGATTTTTTGTTTCATTAGTTTCTAGTTAATGTTAACAAACCCTACACAAAGTCTACCTATAGACGTGGTAGTTCTTTCTACATGCTTACTGTCCTGTTGCAGTTTTCATTGGACATATTATGAGATTAGTCAAATGTTTTGTTTTTAGTAGCAGTATTTCCTACACAGTAACTTCAGTTGGGATCTACACATTCATTGGATATGCTCTATGATAGCAACCAATAATTGGTTACAAGAATGATACACAAATCACTCTTACTTTGTACAACATTTTTTGCAAGTGTAGTTTTGTAAATTGAGTTTTAGTGATAAACGATCTTTTGTTTTTTTTTGTGTTACTTGTCATTCCGTATTTATAATGAACATAGGGTATACAAAAAGATAGCAATATTTTTTTTAAATGAAGGTTAAGGTACATGTAATTCCTTCAATTTAGAAATTTAGGTAAAGATAGCCCTATAGAAATCAATTTTTTTACCTACATAGCCCCTTGCTTATAAGGCCTTGCACGCATGTTACCCACCAAAACTATGTATAGTGCACTCCCCAAGAGTGAGGTTGGGTCAAATTTGACAAGGAAAATTTCCTATTCCTCAACCTTTGGGCAAGATCCCAAAATTTCAATTGCATTGTAAAAAATTCTACTTGTCCTACCCAAGATAGAAGCAAAAGTACACATTCCATCATAATGTTTCTTTTACATATCAAAATGGTTTGAAACTAGTTGCATTGGAAAGCTAATCTTGGCACACACATCCTCTAAAATTTTTGTGAGAATTTGTTTATTATTCTATCAGTACTAGCATGCCCATAAATTGCTATATTGCCAAAAAAAATGCAGTTTGGTCCTTGTGGGGTTAACATAGTAAGCATGAAGGTAATGGTAAAAAAATCTCCCCCTCCACAAAAGTCCTTAGTATTGTAGGGGCTGAAAAAAGAGTTAACACTAGAAGAAAGAAAAGCTAATCTACAATTATGTTTACAATTGCTTGCTGAAGCAATTGTAGAAGATTATTCATAGTGCAATTCGAGAATCTACTAGTTGTTCTAAACAAGTTGTATTTGTAAATTCATTTTTAAGGAATAAAATTAACTTCACACAAAGTTGAGGTTTAATTTTTCCATGTGGAAGACCAAGTTAGGTATGTGTGGGAGAATTTTCAAATGAACTGGAGGTGTGCAACATACTTCAAAAAAATTTTGAATGTTAGAAGGTCTTAAAATTTGTGAATATACTAGGCAAAATTGGAGGATTTGTGTCAAATTCAGAAATTTGAATTATATTTTTCTAAATGGTCAAAAGCAAGGACTTGTAGCCCACTATAATTTGGAAAAATAAATAAAAAAGGAGAGAACATCATTAGTTTCCTAAAATAGCAAATTTTGAAACACTAGCAAATATTGAAGTGTTTGTCTTTGTAAAATTCTCATTGATAAAGTTTAACTTGATTGACATGATTAAAATTGGATTGGAAAGTAGACTTGTTTTTCTACATGAAAATGATTTTAGTTTTTTCAAAAAATGTTTTTTTTCATCTTGGGCAACACAAAAAGGGCAATGACCAGAAATGGTCAATTGGGTGCTTAGGAGCAATCATCCCAAATATGATTTTCACTTTTAGCACAAGTGGCTAAAAACATTGCTTAAAAGCTAAAATTTTCAAATTTAACACTCAAAAGTTTACATTTCTTTTAGCTGCATGAAAATTTTGTTAGCAGTGCTGCAAAATTTAGCCAGTTTAACCCTTAAACGCCCAAGGGGGTAAGGGCAAAACATAGATGTATTATAAATTAATACTTTTGTAACTTTGATGAAGTTTGCTTCAAAAGAGAAAACAAGAATCATGGTGTTTAGTAATTATCCATATAGTTAGACGTTCATAACAAGTTTTGGATTTTTATTTAATGAATTTAGAAGCATTTACCATTTAATATTCACCAAAACTACAAATTTTATGCATAGATTTTAAAATTTGGTATGATTGGTTAAAAACAGACATTCTATTGTAAACTTCAAAAATGCAATCTTTTCAAAGGAGATAACATCATTAGTTTCCCAAAATAGTAAATTTTACAAAATTAGCAAATATTGAAGTGTTTGTTTTTGAAAAAATCTCTTTGATGGAGTTTAACTTGGCATAACATTCAGTAGCAGTGAGCCTCACTGCCCTCCCTCCAACTGAAGTGTGTGGAATATTCCACACTCATCAATAGCTAAGAGGACACT
This sequence comes from Ulota crispa, assembly GCA_963920765.1. Lineage (NCBI taxonomy): Eukaryota > Viridiplantae > Streptophyta > Bryopsida > Orthotrichales > Orthotrichaceae > Ulota > Ulota crispa. The sequence continues at coordinate 12,444,655 of OY987245.1, forward strand.
TGGCTGAATTTGTCAAAGAATTTATGAAAGAGAGGCTTAGTTTAGTGCACATACGTCAATGTGGGGGCTAGCCATGTCAGAAAAATTTTAAAAAAAAAGTCATGATGAAGTTCATGGATGATACCTAAAGAGAGGGAAAGGTAGCTTCTCTTCAAGCTATTGAATGTTATGGGATTGACATGATTCAAATTGGGTTAAAAAATAGACTTGATTTTCTATTACATTAAAAGAAGTTTTTTAATAAAGGTTTTTTTTTCATCTCGGGTAGCCTGCAAAAATGGGCAACGACCAAAAAATGGTCGATTGAGCGCTTAGGGGTGAACGCTGCTTAGGAGTGAGAAAAATAATGTTAACCCCTAAAGGCCCAAGGGGGTAAGGGCAAAACATAGATGTGTTATAAATTAATACTTTTGTAACTTTGATGAAGGTTTCTTCAAAAGAGAAAATAAGAATCATAGTGTTTAGTAACTATCCATATAGTCAAACACTCAAAAAAAGTTTTGGACTTTTATGTAATGACTTTATAAGCATTTACCATTTAATATTCACCAAAATTACAAATTTTACTCATAGATTTCAAAATTTGGTATGATTAGTTAAAAATAAACATTCTATCCTAAACTTCAAAAATGCAATCTTTTGAAAAGAGAAAACATGACTAGTTTCCCAAAATAGTAAATTTTACAACACTAACAAATATTAAAGTATTTGTCTTTGAAAACTTCTCCTTGATAGAGTTTAACTTGGATTGACATGATTCAAGTTAAGATAAAAAATAGACTTAATCTCCTATTACAAAAAAAAAAATTTGAATTTAAAAAAAAAATCTTGGGCAGCCCGAATAAATGGGCAGCCTTTAGAAAACGATTGATTGGGCGCTTAGAAAATGGTCGATTGGGCGCTTAGAAAATGGTCGATTGGGCGCTTAGAAAATGGTCGATTGGGCGCTTAGAAAATGGTCGATTGGGCGCTTAGGGGTGAGAAAAATAATGTAACGAAGAAGGAAAAACTTCATGCCCTGCCCGGCTATTGAGGCGGGGACTGCCAGCAGGCACGCTCACACTCCCGCATGCATCTACCGCCCCGATCTCTCCCCCGATGGCCACATCACATCATCAACGGCTGAGATTCCCCGAGCAAGCACCCCGCGAAGCACGCCCTGCACGGCACGGCCACCCCCGACCTGACCTGGCCTCCTCTCGATCGATGCTCGTCCCGTGCCACTCCACTGGCCCCTGCTCCTGCTCCTGCTTCCTCTCACATCGCCTACCCTGCACAGCCCTTGTCACCATTTCTCTCCACACCGGCTCCTCCCCAACGCGCTGCTGCTGCTGCTACTCTTGAAGCTCCGACACTCCTCAAGGTGAGCCCTTCAATCTCAAGGCGCGAGTTTTGTGTCCTTATTCGACTCCGATCGGTCGATCGACCCGTAGATTCGAGAACAGAGCATGGATTCGAGAACAGGGTGTAGATTCGAGAACAGAGTGTCAATCCTGAAGCTGGAATGTGGTTAAGATTCTTGTGTTTAGCTGTGTTAGCATTTCTGGGACAATGTTTTCGAGCAGTTCGATTTTGTGCTGAGATAATTGCTTTTCTTGATTTGCATACCGCGATTAATTTACAATGTGAAACAACAGGAGTCCGATTTTTGCATGTTTTGGATTTTACAGTGTCGTTGATTTTTGTGTAGAGAGAGACTAGAAGACGAAGTAATCTGAAGTTAAAATGGCTAAATTTAGAATGAATTGGAGCATTTCTTGTTGTTGTGCTTTACGTTTTTTTTACAACCTGTAATTTTGATACATCCGGTGCCAAATCATTGTTGCTGCTTGCATGTTGTTGTTGTAAGGTGGATTGAGCAGGATTAATAATACAATTTTAGCTCGGCAAGCGTTGTGATGTATCGGAGATGTTCAGTTGTCAGCTTGTTGCATGTTTAGGTCTAGATTGGAGTGTTCTCTTTTGTAACGGCCTCCGGGACCGGTTAAGGACGAGATTTGTTATGAGGTTTCTGATCCTTTGCGCTTGATTTTGTGATGTGCAGGAATATTTGTGAGCACGGTTAAGAGTGTTCGGTGGTTCGCGTGTTAGGGTTTGGTGTGCGGGACACATTGCGTTCAGGAGCCATGATGGCGATGCAAACCCTAACAGGCGTGGTCTCGTCCGGGCTTAGCTCCGTGGCATGTCAGAGCACGAGCAACGCTCGAATTCAGTACGGGATCCCTCGCTCTCAAGCTTCCAGAGCACGAGCTTTCACCAATTATTCGCCGAAGACATCAAACAAGTTGAGCTTCAATCCTTTCTTCACAGGTGAGTCGGTAGGGTTGAGCAAGACTGTTCCTGTTTTCAGGCGAGGGTGTGAAATCTCCGCAAAGGCAGCTGGAGATGCCGGTGCATCAGATGCGTACTCGGAAAAGGGAGAGACAGCGAAGATTGGTGATGTTGAGATTCCGAAACCTGTCATGGGGAGGGTGAAGATCGGAGTGTATTTTGCGACGTGGTGGGCGCTGAATGTGGTGTTCAACATTTATAATAAGAAGGTGTTGAATGCGTATCCGTTCCCGTGGTTGACGTCCACGCTGTCTCTTCTGGCTGGGTCTACTATCATGCTCCTCTCCTGGGCTCTTCGTATTGTGCCTGCGCCGGATGTGGATGCTGAGTTCTGGAAAGGGCTTGCTCCGGTATGTCACTGCCCCTTGCTCGTCTCCAAACCTCAAAACAGCAACTTCAGGAACACTTGTTAGAAAAATATCAAGGATTTATAGTTTGAAAATCACTGATTTGGTTTAAGAAGGAGCTACGTTCTGTTCCACCTAAACCGATGAAGCGAAGTCCTTGTAGTGGTTAGATGATAAACAAAAATGGACAGGAGAAACATGATCCTCATATGACCTACTCAAAACTTCTAAGCTTACCTGAAACCCTTTTAGGCCGCTTGATCCTTTAGGAGTTAACGTAAGGAAGGTTTCTTTTTTAGCTGCGTACACCAGCATCTGAGAGCATTTAAAATTCACGTTTCTGTAGTGGTGCTGTAATTTTTTTGTAATCAGTGGTTGTGTTTGTGCTGCTGATCATGTGAGGGAGGAAAAACGGTCCTTTTGGGGGTATTCTAATCACTCGGTATTGCTCATTCTCCTGGCTTGCTAATTTTACACTATTTTGTTGAATGCAATGTTTAATGAAAGGTTTAAAAAGGAGCTACATTCTATTCCACCTAAACCGATGAAGCGAAGTCCTTGTTGTGGTTAGATAATAAACAAAAAATGGACATTAGAAACTCGATCCTCACATGACCTACAAAACTGCTAAATTTTCATGAAATCCTTTTAGGCCGCTAGATCCTTTAAGAGTTAACGTAATGAAGGTTTTTATGTTTTTACACCAGCATCTGAGAGCATTTAAATTCATGTTTCTGTAGTGGCGCTGTAAAGTTTTTGTAATCAGAGCTTGTGTTTGTGCTGCTGGTCACGTGAGGGAGAAAAAACGGTCTTTTGGGGGTATTTCAGTCACTTGGTATTGCTCATCCTCATGGGTTGCTAATCTTACACTAATTTGTTTAATGGAATGTGCAATGAAAATATGATCCTGGTATGACCTACTCAGAACTGCTAAATTTACCTGAAACCCTTTTTAGGTCGCTTGATCTTTTAAGAGTTAACTTGTTTTTTGTTTTTACACCAGCATCTGAGAGCATTGAAATCCATATTTCTGTAGCGGCACTGTAAGTTTTTTGTAATCAGAGGTTGTGTTTGTGCTGCTAGTCATGTGAGGGAGAAAAAACGGTACTTTTGGAGGGTATTCCAACCACTTGGTATTGCTCATCCTCATGAGTTGTGAATCTTACACTAATTTGTTGAATGGAATGTGCAATGAAAAGGTGGCACTGGCACACACAATAGGCCACGTGGCAGCGACAGTGAGTATGTCCAAAGTTGCAGTATCATTCACACACATCATCAAGAGCGCAGAACCCGCCTTCAGCGTGATCATCCAAGCGTTGGTGCTCGGGGAGAAGTTCCCGTTGCCTGTCTACCTGTCGTTGCTCCCCATCATCGGTGGTTGTGGTTTGGCTGCTGCGACAGAACTGAACTTCAACATGACAGGTAAATGTTTCATTCTACACAATTTCTTCAATCCAACAAGATACAATGGTGCTTGGTTAACGTCAACCGTTGTAACAACAAATTGGATAAGATCACAACCCCTCTTCCCTTTTGCCCAAGCATGTATTATGAGCTTAGAAGTGCTTGCATATGGTCAAGGTTTGCTTTTTATAAATGCCCATTTTGACTCATCAGTTAGAAAGGCGATTGGTTAGTGTACCAAAAACATGGGTGGGAAAGCACCTCCAAAGTTGCCACCACTAGAACTAGGGAAAGTAATGCAAATGGTGTGTTTGTTTATGATAAGGTCAACACATTTTTCTAGCCCGAAGTGTTGACATTATCCAAGCACCACATACACCTTCAAACAAACAGTGAAAAAAGCCTGACAAAACCTTTCATCCTGCAATTCTTGTGTTTGTTTGTTGTGGCAGGATTCGTGGGAGCTATGGTGTCGAACGTTGCTTTCGTATTCCGCAACATCTTCTCGAAGAAGGGCATGTCGACCGGCAAGAGTGTTGGTGGCATGAACTACTACGCATGCCTGAGCATGATGTCTCTTGTGTTGTTAACCCCCTTCGCCGTCGCCGTTGAAGGCCCCAAGAATTGGGTAGCCGGATGGGACGTTGCAAAAGCAGCTGTGGGACCTCAGATTCTCTGGTACCTCCTTCCACATATCTCTTGTTTCTCAACGTCCTAGTAAAATGATCACCAAGTTTTTCTGTTTTTCATGATATAGTCTAAAAGTTTGTAAATTAGTTTGATTTCAAGGAAATGTTTGTGTAGAAGTTGGGGTTTAATCCTTGAATGCCTGGCTGGTCACTGTGATTGCCCCTCTACAGTGTTCTAAAGTAGGGTGCAGCGTTCTTTAAACTGGCTAAATTTTGCAGGATTGCTAACAAAAGTTTCATGCAGCTAAAAAAATGTAATCTTTGCAATATCAAATTTGAAATTTTAGCTTTTTAGCAATGTTTTTAGCCACTTCTGCTAAAAGTGAAAATCATATTTATTGGTGGTGTGGCAAGTGCCCACCCATTATAGTATTGTTTCTAAAAGTTGCGAAAGTCAATAGTGCATGCTGACCTTATGAAAATTTGAAGAAGGGCAGCATGGGACCTAATTCCGTGTCTCTGAATCTTCTCACAATTTGGGTTATCTAAAAACATGAGTGCATTTGATGAGGTTGTTTTTTTGCCTTCCATGATGCACTATGTATCCATGATCACTTCTAAAAAAAACCAGATGAAAAACGGCTTTTGTTTTGTCCTATAGAGTGTGTTTTTTTTATGACCAGGGGATGAAAAACGCCCCCTTGTTTGTTTAGGGTTAAGTAATTCATGGACTAATGTTTGGGTTTGTGTGCAGGTGGGTGGTTGCGCAGAGTGTATTTTACCATTTGTACAATCAAGTGTCGTACATGTCGCTGAACGAAATCTCCCCATTAACCTTCAGCATTGGTAACACCATGAAGCGTGTGACGGTGATCGTGTCGTCGATTATCATTTTCCACACTCAAGTCAGGCCTGTCAACGCTGTTGGTGCTGCGATTGCCATCATTGGAACCTTTTTGTACTCGCAGGTACGTCCACAGCAAACACTTACGTTTCGTTCATATCTGGAGGAGTTTGAAGTAAAATATAGGGAAAACTTCATCCCTGAAGTTTGCAATATTTTCCTAGATACCCCTGTTTTTTCAGAAATATCACGAATACACTTACGGACCAAAAAATTTAGGCGTTTGTTTTGTTGTGTATGCCACTTCCCTTCTTCCTTTGTACGCATGCATAACAAGAAAGAAGGAGTGTGCACACAAAAGGAGAAGGAAGTGACATGCATAACAAAACAAATGCCAAATATTTCTGGTCCAAGGGTAGTTGTGATATTTCTGAAAAAGCAGGGGTATATATGAAAATATTGCAAACTTCAGGGGTATCCATGAAATTTTCCCCGAAATATAATAGAAAGCTTTAAGGTTAGGGTTAGGGTTCAAGGGAATGTTGGTTACCTTAAGTTTCCTGAGGGACTCAGAAGAATGTGGATTGTGTGCAATTGTGGTTTCTAACGAGGCGTTGTTTGGATTTGTGCAGGCCAAGCAATAAATTTGTAATCGTTGCTTGTTCCTGCATCTGCAAACTTGTACTTTCTGACTTATTTGGAACTCATCTCGACAATGTAAAGGAGGCGTCGGATGTAAAGTTTGTTCCATACAAATCTATGTTTCACGATATTATATTATGCAGGTTGGTGGTATTGAGGTTTATGGCTGTACATTGATGTCGTGACGAAATAACCTGCGCTCTGAAGATGAATTATGCTTCTTTTATTCTGTATTGTTGGTGACTACGAAAGTGTAGCTTTGGTAGGTTAAGTGTTTACATTGTTTTTTTGTCTATATCAGGATGTTGATTACTTTCTAAGCTTTTGTGAACATTTCTGGTCTGTTATGTATTGTATTGGACCGTCGCCAGTTTGAACGACAGAGCCGTACATTTGAAGAGAAGCTTACAATCGTACTCTAATCGGTACTGGACTGTCGTGTATATATGCTTGCTACAACAATCTCTAGATAAAATCTCGTGAAACTCCAGAAGTTGTTCCTTGCACAAACGTTTAATGCTAAGACTATCGCAGTCTATACTTTAGATGACATTGATAAAAACAATCAACTGCTTGAGGCAGCACTTCTTCCAAATAGCGTTTTTGTCGTTAAAAAAGCAGCTGTCTTTTGTTATAAATTTCTTGAAGTTGAGAGTGGTCATATCAGTTTACATACATGTCAGAGAGATACAGTAGTGTAGAAAAGAACATGAAGTGACAGGTTTACGTATGTCAACTTAGAAGAAAAGCTAATGGTCCTTTTACTGTTCACTTCTGCTCCTTGTATTCAGATAGTGCAATGATACCATTTGCACAAGGTATCTCTCGATCAATTCATTAACCCTTAACCCCCACTGTATCCGAGAAAAAGACTGATTTTGATCTGATTTTTTTCAGAAGTGACCATAAATGCATAGTGCATCGTGGTGCATCATGGAAGACAAGAAATTACCTCTTGAGATACATTCATTTTGTTTTATAACCCAAATTGTGATACATGGTATTAGCTCCCAAGTTGTCCTTCTTGCAATTTTCATGAGGGCACCATGCACTGTTGACTTTTCCAACTTTTTGAAGCAATATTATTGGTGTCCATGTGCAAAACACTGTAGAATGCTACAGGCAGGGCAATCCATGGTGATCCACCCATCCTTTAAGGGATAAAGGATTGAGGAGCCCTTTGCGACCAATACAATATTTAATATTTTCTTTTATTTGGAGTGCATTCACACCATTACTATATTTGAGATCAACAAAGAAGCTAGAATATAGATCAATGTGGTTCTAGTGAGTTAGTCAAGATCCCAAATTAAAACTTTTATTGGTAGCAAATGCTTGTTATATGGCAGCGTATCTACTATGTAATACGTAGAGTGGTCCTTTAAGGGTTAACTGCTCAACGTTTAGCATGAGTTTGTAGCAGTATCAGTTTTCAAACGAAAATTGTCCTGATAGTTACCTGCTACAATTATATTGATTATACTAGTGTACATCAGAACTTTTGTTTTTGAGGTACACTACTCGTTTTACTATAATCCTTATTCAGATGGACGATTATGAAGTTAGATGAAATCGAATAGATACTTTCACACTGGATGAGTACTGACATATATAAAAGCTACTATCTCTACGTAGTATAATACATGTTGATGTCGTGGCACTAATTATCGTTTTGTAGTGTAGTTGTTTTCTTCACAAGCCAAAGCTATCATACATTCGTTGCCAATGTGGTTTAGTAATCTCCTGACCTGTTGATATCACTCGACTTGTAGTAGAAGATTTTCATTTCTTAGCATCACCCAGAAACTAAACATGTAGAGTCCTCATCAAATTTCTTTCTGTACACAACGCTTGTGGGATGCAAAATTCTGCTCAGTCAACGATATTGCACCTTAAATAGTAGCAGTATATACTAATAAAAATTGAATGTCAATGTGACAAATATAAAGATGGTCACAAAAGTACTAAAATCAAAGTCAAAAAATAATGATGGTTGAAATTGTCCTTACTAGACAGGTGGTCAGTGCTACCAATCTCTACTGGCGCAAACTTTCCACAATGTACGAGGCGTACAAGTTCCTGCATACGACATTCAAACAGCAAAACGTTAGGGTTTTATGATCAATCCCGTTACTTTAGCACAATCCATGCAAAATAAGCAGAACCTTTATCAATTTCTCCACAGGTTGCTGATTTCTGAGGAACAAAGTGCCAAAGTTTCCTTACATGGAGTGCCCAATAGCTTCAATTGCAGCCTCATGACCGAGGAAGTCGTTCACAGCTACTTCCTTGTTCTCATTCTTCTTGTCTGTAAGAATCGGGTAAAATCAATTAGTAATAAGGGCAAGCTCAACTTCACCCCTAAGAGTACCTAAGAGTGCAGGGAGGTGGGTGGCGTGCAGATCTGGAGCTTTCTGAAGCAAATTAAATTATGGCCTAAGAAGATTTACAAGAAACAAGATCGTCCTTTTAGCAAGTCTTCTTTATCTTCCATCTATACACGAACTAATTCAAAACCTTGCACAACAATCACGAAGCATCCAATGATAAAACAAAACTAGCTTTCTAAGCATATTTGAGTGTAATTCATCAGTTTCAAACAGCCTTTAAAATCATTCATCGAACACATTCTGGACACTGGCAACTCTGGGGGTTAATAAAAAAAATCCAGTAAAACATTAAAACTAACACAAATAACAAAAGCATAAAGAAAATACTTACAATCCTCAAAAAACCGGCGGATTTCAGCCAATCTGTGTGGTGGGAGCTCGTTGATATCCTTGAAATGCCTATACTCTGGATCATCGGCACAGACAGCAATGATCTTGTCATCCTTCTCACCCTGCACATTATTTTTATAAACATGTTCAAAAAGGTGAGTACATGGTCAGCTTTCCAGCCTTTGAGACCCTGCAATAATTACAAATTCTGACATTGGCTTTGAATGGAAAGTCACCTGGTCAATCATAGGCATGAGACCAATGGCGCGGGCACGGAGGAAGCATCCAGGGAGAACAGGCTCCTGCCAAAATTCATCGAAGGGTTTAGTGAACAACTCCATCATTTATACGAAATGTCAGTATTTCATTACGTACAATTCAAAAAAACCATGTCGGTAGAAAGGCACGAATTTTTGCAGTAAAATCAGTACCTGCATGATGACGAGGACGTCAATAGGATCCTCGTCTTCACAAAGAGTGCGAGGAATGAAACCGTAGTTGTGGGGGTACACCACTGAAGAGTACAAAATGCGGTCGACCTTGATCAGACCACTCTTCTTGTCCAGTTCGTACTTGACCTTGCTTCCCTTTCCGATCTCAATCACCTGCAAAGTGAAGCCAAAGAGCACAACGTTATAAAACCTCTGAAATCTATAGACGCCACAACATTTTCACTCCAAACATTAAAAAAAAGCTTAAACCTTCAATAATGAAAATGTTTACAACTGGCCCAACATTGGCTGCTACCGTATCTTCAGAAGTTCATATAAACCACATAAAAGCTTCTAACAACAAATGCACCAATAGGAAGAAGTTATACATTAAATTTTGATGGTAAAGATTTCTTATGAAAACTGTTCTAATCAATCTTTGACCGGGCATTCGGTAAAAATCTTAGTGTTAAGTGCAATAGAGTTTTTTAAACTAAAACTCAAAGAAATCGGACGCTTTGAGACTTACGGTGTTGAAGATAGCTGGGGCCTCAGGACCTGAACACATTACTCAGCAATGTTAAGTAAGGTTCAAAAAGTTATCAGAGAGAAAGGTAACACAAGTACTCATTCTAAAATAAAGATACTAAAACGTAAAATCGTACACTAAATCTGCATTGTGAACAACTACCAGGCGATGTATGGTATTTTTGAACAAAAGTGAAGAAAACAGTCCATGGTAATTTAGACAAAAGAAGATAAAATGTAGCCTTCGGTAAAGATTTTTTTTAAAGTGAGGAATGTAGACGAGGGCGCTCACCGATTTCAAGGTCGTGCCAGGGATGGGCAGCCACGGTGCGACGCTCCATGGTGGAGAGAATGCGTTGGTTGAGAGGAGTGCTTTGAAACGTCGGCTGCTTGGACGGCGTTTTCACTGTACCAGCTGCTGGTGCAGCAGCCCCGTTGGACGCCATGCCGATGAAAAGAAGATGCAACCAGCCTTCAATTTGGAAAAAACAATTGTCATTGAAAAAATTCTAACATTAACTGAGAATTCCATGCACCTTTTCTACAATAGAGAACATCATCAAACATTTCATCTTTTATAGGAAGCTTTCTGAAAAACCAAGGAAAGGGCTGGATTTTGAGAAATTTTCTGGTTTTCGAAATTGCTTCTGTTGAGCCTCGCCTTCTCACCAAAAAAGAGACAACTTGCATATATCTAAAAAACCATCAAATTTCTTTTCTGGTTTTCATTCTAGATAAGACAAGTGTATCACCCGACAATTCTATCCTTTGACAGTAGTTCTAACTCCGACGCCCACTATTGTTGTTCCTGGCGCACCTTTCATGGATTCCAAGAGTAATACATGCAACTCCTCAACCATATTCTCTTCAAAATTTCTAACGAATAGTAAAAAATTTGCAAAAATACAGGGTGCCTCACAACAATCCTTATAAACAAGAAACTCAAAGGAAAAAAGGTCATTCATTACACTTCAAATTCAATAAAAAAAACATTCGATATAAAAAATATTGAACTAAGAAAAATACTGAACTTAGACATAGATTTTGAAATCAGCAGAGGATGTTTTCAATTTTTTTATTTTACCACCACGATCTTCGCCCTTTCAAAGCGCAAACTTAAGAGGAAAGCAAAAGTAAAAGCTCTTCCAGCGTTGTAAGAAAAGCAACAGGGTAACCAATGCAGTAAAAAAATCAAACAACCAATGCAGTACTCTGTGCCCGATCTCAAACTAGCCGAGTCTTCCCGTCAAACCTCATCACCATTCAAATTCAATCCTAAGAGCTCCGATAAACAAAAAACAAGAAAATCACCAAAAAATCAGAAAATCATCAAAAAACATGGAAAATAGCAGCATCCACTCGAGAAAACTCTAATAAAAAGGAAAAGCTCCACCAGCAAAGTAACGAAAGCAAAAATCTACAAGCGGAGTCAGATCCGAAACGAAGATGGAGGTAAAGAAGAGAGCTCCGCGACTCGCTTGTCATGCCGGTATCAACAACGAAACTAGAATTTCACATACGATCTCGACAGAGAAGCCGCATTCTTCAACGCAAAGCAATTCCAGATCCACTTACCTCAGTTAACAAGGCTCCGGCGTCTTCACACTCCGTCTCTCTCTCGCTCTCACACCCAAGCTTGCTCGCGCTCCTGGATCTCTTAATCCCGTGATCTGGCGCCAAATCAAAGCTCCCGCGATACGTAAAAGACGCAAAAGATGTAAAAGACGCTCGAGAGAGGCAGCAATGAGGCTTACAGCATTCGTGCCGACTCGAAATCAGTGCGGCCGTCTCCAAAACTGCTGGACTTTTACAGAAGAGCGTGTTGCAGGACAAGCTGGGACGGGCACGAGGGTGGGGCTTCTTTCTACGGCCTGCTGAACTTCGATCTAGTAACGGATTAGATTTCATTGCTGTAGATCTGAGTTTTGTATGTAGTGACGTGGAACATGTTTAGGTGCATGGTTGGTGGATTGGGCGATGCTGTAGATTGTGCTGTGATCTAGGAATTAGCAGAATAGGGTATCGTTCTAATGAGATATTCGCTGGAGTTTATTCGACGTCACGTCCGGTTTTATTGGGAGATCAGCATGCACATGTTTATATGGATGGATTTAGCTCTCTGTAAAGGGTTATAAGGGTTTATAAATCAGGCCTCTTTAATTTACGTTTTCTAAAATTAAATGCACAAATTAACAATCAGCAATGTGCACAATTTAAGCCCACTAAAGTAGTGTGCTCAAAAACCGTCCATCCAAGGGCTGAAAGTGAATTTTGGGGAGGTGAAATTATTTGAACTATTTTTTAGTAAATTTTCCTTGGAAGACAAGAAGAATTGACATTGAACCCAAGTTATTTCATATTTTTTGGAGCTTTATGGACATAGTTATGAAATTTTGAAGTTGAAGTGCATAGGGCTCTAAAACTGTCCACCTCCTCCAATGTACTCTACATGTACATCTCTGAAGCTCATAAAAAACAACATGTACAAAGGGCGTAAATTTGAGGAAGTGAACAGTTTTAATGCTCGGATGGTTTTAGAGCCTCCTACCTTAATTCCCTATAAAAAAGTTTGCACTTGACATATGCCACATGGCAATCATTGTACAATTTTTGTGGCAGCATGGTCACCATGTTCCTCAACATGGCCACAAGTGAATCCGACTTCTCCATTCTTAAACTTTCAAAAGATGAGTATTATAAAGTACTAACTAACCTCTCACTTGAGGGGGTGTTGCAATGCAAGCCATTTAATGCTTTGTCAAATTCAATATGATATCAAATATATGTGCATACAAAATAAGTTTGTTAATTTATGACAAAATACAAATTAACTTTCAGGATGCACATAAATTAGGCTGATTTCTTAATTTGTGAAAAAAACATAAATTAAAGAGGCTTGATTTATATCAAAAGATCCTACAAAAGTACTTGGGGTTTTAGAGTTAGTTATCATTAGGATTTTGTTGTGTTTATTGAACCCATTTATATGTGACTTTTTATGACTCAATGAAATGAAATGAAACTTTAACTCCTAAATGAGCAAGGCCTTTATGAGCTTCTTGGACTTTTCATGAAACTAAATAACCAATGAACTTTTCCACAAATTTCATCAAGTTTTTTTTAATTGTAATTGTACAAATTTGAACTAAACATGTTAGAGAATTTGTGGCAACAGTGACTTGAAGTCTTCCAACCCTCATTTTACATGTCATATCTAAAAAGTTCGTTACCAAAAAAACACTAGGTTTAAGGTCATTACGTATCTAACTTTCATCAATTTGTGGCTTTCAAAATCTTTAAAGGAATTTCTAATGTGGGTTTTTCTCCAAGCTCTTGTATATTTGAGGCTCATTTTCAGAATTTTCTAACCGACTAGAAAACTCTAGATTCTAGTGGACACCCTTGTACAAAATCTTGAGTGCAAAAATCATCAACACTCATTTTCAAAATCAAGTTTTTGATGTTGAAAATAGACTTCAAAACAAACTTGTATTGAAAAAAAAGTATTAAAAATAGTGATTTGATAAAAATTTATTCATTTAGGGGGACATACTCTTACATTTTGCATACACATGTGATAATGACCTATTTAATGGGGGGCTATTTACCTTGTGAGATAGATTATAAGACTTGGTATTTTTTTCAATAAAGGTGAATGTTAATGATTAATTTCATTGCATTGGTACTTATCATTTTTCCTCAAGGGCATTTTAAGGTATTGTATATTACTTACACTCTATTTTTTTTCCTTGTACCTTTTCTTTCCTTATGCCCCATTTTTTCTTTGCTACCCATTATTTTTGTTATATCCAATCTTTTTCCTAAGTTTCCCACTGTCTTGAAAGTGTATAATACTAGGAGCCATGCTGCAATGACGTGTACACAATTTCAACACAAGAAACCAAAGGCAAAGAGAAGCCAACAAAAGCTGAAAAACATAGTCAAAGATGGGAACATAGCACCTTTTTTCTCCATGCTATTTTACATTTATGGCTTACGTAATTCTATTATTTTTTGTCTACCCTATTATATATAATCATATTTTTCACTACTAGAATACCTTATATCATGTATAATTTTCTTGTAAATTTTACTCAAAATTAATATATTAGACCTTATATTTTATTGAACAAAGTTTCTACATTTTTTGCCACTGTCCCCCAAGTTTATTCATCTCCAATGTCGTTGGCATTTAGGGGTTAAGGGTTACTTCATTTTAGGATCCACATCAAATTTGTATTTGTTCCAATTTGGAATCCATTGTGGTCATCAATTGGATCAAAGTTTTGATTTGGTTCTAATGTAAAAATCCTCAAGTTTGAGTAATGACCATATTTCAAATTAATAGAATGGGTCTGTGTTTTTGAATTGGGTGAATGGATTATGGTGACTCAATTTTTTTTGCTTTGAGCTTGATTTTTTAAGCCAGTTTTTTTATTACATAAGTAGCCATGTCATGAACAAGACCAATTTAGTCAATCTACTATATGTATCCTTTGAAGCCCACTTGATGGCCTAATCTAAGAATTTTAGCAATCCCATTGGTTCAATCTAGTCATTCTTGAATTGGGCCAACAATCATGAGCTAATATAAAGTAGCACTGAAAAGGTTGAGTATAATGTGATAGTGGGTTTCAGGTTTGGTATCTTATGTTTTACTTGGATTTATTAGGAATAAAAAGAATGTAATACATAAGAGGTGTTATCAAAGGAGTCCAATTTCATAGAACTTTTTTTGGATCAAGTATAATCAAGAAACTTTCCTTTTATTTTCTACTCCTTTTCTATATTTTATCTTTAACATTTGTTAACCACTTCATTAGTAAATAATCAATTTCCAAACAATTTTGTAAATTCCAATTCACAAATCTACAAAATGTAGCTTAGTTGCTAGTGAAAAGAATCATAAACTTTTAAATTAAATTTTACAAAGATTTCCTTAAATACAACTGGCTAGTATTTTTTAAGAAGGGACGGCTTGGCACCATGTGGCATAAATATAATTGGGATTTTCATTGTGAGTTTTTATTTACGTAAATACACTAAGTAAAAAACTGATTTTGTAGGGTTGAAAGTGTACTTTCAGCTTTCATAAAAAATACATTGTAGCTTTCTCATGTACTAAATTTGCAACTTTGTCTAAACAAACTGAATGCTTATTATCATACGGGTAAGAATTTTTCCTGGCTTCAAAAATTAGCATTAATTAATGTAAACCTGAGGTCAAAGACTTCAATCTTTTCCGATTTCAGGGTAAAAAATGCTTCAAACATTTCAACGGCAATTTGTAGACTTTGCCTACGTCACTATCTATTCAAATTTGGGATGTTTCTCTCCTATAATATTAATTAATTGATTTGAGGTGCAGGTGTATCACATGTAAGGTTTCGGTAATAAGGTAGTCGCTCTAAAACCGTCACTTTAAGGGCTGTTCTGCATTTTCATGGGCTTTTCAAGACATGAAGATTTTTTGCCTAATTTTTTGTCAAAGAGAAATGGATGCTAAATGTAATCCAAATTTTTCTATATTTTTTGAAGTATTATTGAATTGTTGATGAATTTTCAAAATTTTTTGTAGTAGGCACCTATCTGTGACCCTAGGCCTCACATAAAGCGTTCCCTTGCAACTTGTAAAGAGATCAAGTGAATAGAGGAGTATGATTGGCTCTTGCAATAAAATACACCTTTTTTTTTAAGACTAAGAAGGGTCTATTCAAGAACCATCTCATATCCATTCTTGGATTGGCTATGGAACGCTTTAAAAATGAGGCTTGCAATTAGAGCCAACTACCTTATCAAATTTTTTTTTTGTTTTGGTTAGGGTAGACTGACCCGCACCCAAAAATGCAAGCAAGTAAGGAAAATTTGGCTAAAATTGAAAAGAACAAACAAGGAGTGCATGGTCATCTAATAAATTTATTAATATAAATCTATTTCATCCAAAATAAGACAAATCAAGTGTTTGCGCAAGGAGGGATTTGACAATTTCATCCACTTTTTCACCTCAGTTTCTTAGTGGTAGCCAATGTCAGTTTAAGGTAAGAGTTAGGCAAAAATTGGCCAAGAAAAGAAACCCTGGGTGATATTGAGCTTTTTCGATATACTCCACATGTAGTTTTATCTTTTGGACTTTGTACATGATTGTTCTTTACAAACAATAAAAAGTAAAATTGATAGGACAATGAGTGGATGGCACCTAGACCCATGGTACTTTGAAATTTGATCAACCAGTGAAGGTTAGTGAGATAGTGTCTCTCATCGTTATAGATATCACTGTACATAGTCTACTTAGAAGAAATTGGGTAATTTATGTGAGTTCAAGCATAGTAGAATGCACCGGTTTGCTAAATACATCGCTGAATAAGCTTAAAGTTCCAATTTAACAACATGGTTTTCATGTATTTTGTCACTAAAATTTATTTTAGGTAGAATTTGTTAGCCAAAACTTGAAAAACTTAAAAACTACAAACAAGTTTATAATGTAATTTTATTTGTTATTTTTTATGTTTTCAGATTCCAAGGCCAACATGAAAGTTTGCCTTTCGATTTGAATTTTTGCATATTTAACAACCAACATTCAAGCTGCTAATGTTCAACAGAAGTATGACTTTGACCCACTCACCATTCAATAAATCAGCATTACTAGTGAACGGCTTCCTTCAAAATAGTATCAGCCCTAAAAGTCCATTCGACCCAGTTTGGCATGAAAGATGATTCCAATGATTATAAGTATCTTTAGAGTGATTGTTCTTTTTGAAAATAAGCTTATTGTTGACAAGGTAATTGTATCTATGTTGTAGCTGGATTTGACACGGTTAAAAGCAAAAATATAGAAACAACATCATGTTATTTTTTTATTAAATTAACATTTACATTTTAAATGTCCTTGAAAAAACAAGCTCAAAGAACAAAGCAACCACAAAAAGATTCAAAAAACCATTGCAATGCAATTGTTACATTTGAAATCCATTTCATCAAATTTCATTCCAAAACCAAGAATACTTTGTAACCAAATTTTAGAAATAATTTTGAGCATTGAGTTTCAAAGTTTGGTTTGTATAATTATGCTATTGATAGTCTTGGTAGACATCAACTGCATGGCTGTAATTTTCAAAATTCTACATTCAACTTTTCATCATAAATCAATGAAGCCTAAAACATTTCCCCATACTAATTTCTACATTATACATTTGTGAAGGAAAGACCTTGTGATCTTTAGGATTTCTTTTCTGACATAATGTCTTGTAATCCATGTTTTGGACAATGGGTTGACTTGGCATTGTCCTATGGTCTCCAAATGCATTTTTCATCCATTGAAATGAAATTTCACTTGGTTTTTGTGCTAGCCTAGTAACATCGGAATAATATGGATTCTCAAAATGATTTTTTATTCACATTTTATGGATTGAGGATTCCAAAAGACAATTTCAAAAGCATGTCTTTTATAACTCTATTACAAATAAAATTTATATGACTTGACACTATCATTGTCAATATTTAGGATGTAAAAAAATCTACGTCGCTGAAATTTTAAGTTTCCAATTTAATTTATAAAAAGTGGTGATAACAAAAAATAAATAAATACAGTGGTACACATGCAATTCAATATCAAAATTCTAGCTTTGATCTATGAACGAACATCCATTTTTCGTTCTGTAGTTACCTTTTATTATGAAAATCTTCAAAAACTCCAAATTAAGAGACAATTCAGGATAATTATCCAATAATTGTACTAAATTTTACTCCAATAAAGTATTAACCTCTATTGTTGAATGAAAGATTTGAAATGAACCAATGTAGATTATTTGAAATAGTGAGGAATAGAAGGGAAACAAGCTGTGAGGAGCCAATGATTGTATTGGGAATTGAGTGTGTCTTTTTGTTGTAAAACAAAGGTGGTCGCTTTACAAAGGGCCCTGTTATGGTCAATTTTCTTCACATATTACTCCCTTGCTTGGGCAGTATTTTGATGCTTTGAAAAACTATTTTAAATTCCCATTAAATGATTTTTGAATTTATCTAGGTTAAATTTGCAACCTCCAATAACTTTCACTTTGAAGAATTTTTAACAGTTTCATCTAGCTTCTAAAATCTTTGCAGCTTCTTGCATTTGGAGCCAAATACTACCTAGTGCCAGTCTCAATGACAAATCACTGAGTGTTGCAGGGTGCTTAAGGCATTCTAGCATGATGTCTATATCCAATGTTTTCATTAGGATGGAGCAGCTTAGAAACATATTGCTAAAGTATCCAAAGACGAAGAAGACTATTGGTTTTTCAAGTAAAATCTTGGTTTTGCAAAGAAATTCTTTGCTAGAGATCATTTCTACTTTTTGTATTCCTTCTATGCAAAACTCATAACAAGGTAGGAACACCCATAAGCGTCAGTGTCCCCATAACTGTCACTTTTGAAATCTTGGAATAGTTGTGGAAATGAATAGATGTAATGACAAGATGTACAACATGTGAACATCAAATCTTAAAAGTGGTTATGGGTGCAATGGCAGTTTGCTCTTTAAAAACTCACAACTTATTCTCACAGTATCCAAATAATACATTCAAAAATGCAAACTTATTATTTTTCTGTTCCTAATAGGATCCTATAATTTGCTAGCTACTTATTGATACTCATCATGTTCAAAACCCTTAATTTGACGTTTATGGGTGTACATACCTTACCCCAACAAGATATGGCCTTGAAAACCATGAATAGAGATGTCCATACACAAGGTTGGTTCACAGTGTGTTTCAAATATCAACTTTGCAAGTCCTAACTTATTATTATTTTCCAACTTTTGTTGTATTGCAAAGGGAAAATAAACAAATGTTATTTTATATTTTTGGAAGACTTGCAGCAAAAAAGTTGTTGGAACTTAACTTCCAAGTGGCATCTTAGTTTTTGTTGAATTTAAATTTTCAACAAAGTTCCACGTCAAAAAATTCCAAAATATGCCAACAAATAAGCATTGTCAAGTGAACAAAGACTTGGGACAGAGTGCTTAAAACCATATTTAACTAAATCTAAACACTTCACAGTTTAAAAGTAACAAATTATATCTTTATTTTGTTAGAGCTATATGCAAAACATTGTAGAGATCTTTCAATGTTTTTCTTATGTATCCAAAGGTATCTCATTGATTATATATTAAGAGGTATTTAGACATTTTGTCTAAACATTAGTAGATCTTTTAACCCTGTGAGCGCCCATCCCAAATTCATGTTGTGTTGGACCTCATTGCAAAAAAATTGGCACTGCAAGTTCAAATACAATATTTGGAAGAGTTAGCTGTTGATAGTACATGATGTTGATACTACATGATGTTGATACTATATGAGGCTGAGGGTCTGTAAATGTATGAAAAATCTAGTAAGTTTTCATTGCATGAATCAAAAGATTATAACAATCAAAAACAACAAACTGTTGAATATGGGGAGGCTAGATTTGGGGCTTTGGGGTGCCCATGGGTTAATGTTTTGCATTGTTTATGATTATACAAACTTCCAAAAAGTCCAAAATGACATGAATGGTATAAAACTAAAGAAATACAACACAAATGCCATAAATCTCAATTTTCAAGTTTTTCACCAATCAAACCCCAAGATTTCAGTAAGACTTGGGACATAGCTTAATACTTAATACTCCGAGTACATAGTTTGAGACTTGGAGCATAGTGTGGGATTTGGGACATAGAGGTCCTTCCATGTGAGAAGGGTAGAGGTGAAGCTCACTACGAATCAGATGGGAACTTCAAAAACAACCAAGACTCTCATTTGATCGATTATTGATGAGCTCCAGCCCCGGTCCCTCACCCCCTCACATGGAAGGACAGCCATAGTATGGGACTTGGGACATAGTTTGAGACTTGGGATGTAATTTAAAACTTGGGACATATTGTAGGTGGGGAGTAGATTTGGCTGCTCACTGCCGAATTGATTGTTTTTTCAGGAAAAATCAATTTGGCATTAGATCTCATAATTTTTCAAGATTAGGCATCGTCTGAAAAAGTTGTTATTATTTAGCATTCAACCAAAAAAATTAGTAGAATTAAGCCTTTTTCTAAGCATCTTCCACTTTCTAAAGTTAACCTTAGGTAAAAAAATTGTAATAGATTGAGCCCTCTTGGAATCAACCTTGACCTTCCATTGTTAGTTAAGCTTAATGACTTTTATAATATTCGGAATTTCAATTTTTTGATTTGTTTGACGTTGGGCAATTTTGGAGAATAATTTATAGAACAATTAGGCAAAATTTTGGGAAATTATTTTATGCCGAATCTGCTAACAACGTACAGCAGTATGAACAACCCTTATTTTCAAACCCATCGGTTTTGACCCCAGAAGACAGCGTTTTGGCCAGTGTGATTACAAAAACTAGATTTCCATATTTGCACATCATTGTTATATACATGGTCAGTCTACCTCGTTAAAATGGAGAAGGGGAACAAGAGGCACCATAGTATGTGGTGCTCACAGCTCTAAGTTTATCCATGGGGAAGAGAAAGGGCCTGGGAGAGATACCTTTGAAACCATATATTTTATTTTTGGTATCTTTTCCGATCCACGTGGCGCTCTGTGCTGCAATTCCCATCCCCAAAGTGCAAGGAGGAGTGTGGGGTGTGGCGGAAAAGGGCCATGGTTGGGCTTATGTGATCCTCCTGGAGCATGTGGCTTCAAAATATGAGGTTCCTATAGAATTTGGACTCAACTTCGAAGTGCCCAGTAAGCCACAAGTGGTATTTGCTTGCTTTCTGATGAAAATTTATAGATGAAGGATTGCAATTTTTCATCACTTACCTTTTTGAAGGCAAAAAGTATTTGTAGTGATTGGTGGTGGCATTTTTTTGTTGATGTTTTATAAATATTCTACAATATTAATTCCCAAAATATGCCTATTTAATGCATTTTGGAAAAATGTATTCTGTGGTTCTAGATTTGAATTTTAGCCATTAAAATGATTTTTTTGAATTTAGATTCAAATAGTTGAATGGAGGTAACTAAGTTTAATTTCCCTACTTCAATTTGAAAATTTCAAGATTTTGAAATTTTGAACATCATATCGCCATTTGAACTTTGGGCCTATAACAAGAGTTACAAATTTGGAAAGATTTTGAATTTATACCATGATGGTTTATACTACATCTTGCACCTATGGTGAAATTTATAGATTTTTCAAACATATTTTATGTTTGATGTGAGCTTTTATTTGCTTTTTCTTTATGAAACTCAAAAAAGTTGAAAACTTCTATAATTACTTTTGAAAATTTGAAATTGTATAGAAGACATATGATATCATCTTTAAAAATAAAATTACGATAATTTCCATTCATATGTAGTGGAAATTTTGAGGATACATAGAAAAGTATGTTGAAACTGATTACGGGGACTTAAGATGAATCTTTTGAAGGGTTAACCAAGTAAGGTAGTGTGCTCATAAACCGTCCATCTAAGGGCTGAAACTGAAATTTGGGGAGGTGAAACTTCTTGAACTATTCTTCAGTAATTTTTCCTTGAAAGACAAGAAGAATTGACATTTAACCCAAGTTATTTCATATTTTTTGGAACTTTGTGGAATTAGGTATGACAATTTGAAGTGGAAAGGTTATAGGTTTCTAAAACCATCCACCTTCTCAAATGTACTCTTCTTGTACATTTTGAAAACCTATGAAAAAAAATCATGTATAGCAAGGAAACATTTGAGAAGGTGGACGGTTTTAATACCTACACAGTTTATGAGCAGACTACTCTAGGAATCCCTCTTCACAAATTCATTGGACCATATAACCTCGTGCCTCAAATATTGATTTGCCAATAACCTTTCTTTCCTACCCTGCCTTAACCACTAAATGTCCAAGTGTCCCTTCAGATGAGAGATGGATTTTGGGCATGTAACTACAAGCTAGTCAGCTAAACTAGTTTGTGTGATTTTTTTTGGGTTTAAAGGTAGTGATGGTGAATTCAAAGACCTACGTGGGCGTCTAATTTTTTTTCAGTCCAACATTCAATGAAGAAATTATCAAGAATTTTCTAAAATTTGGGAAGAATGGGCAACTCAAGCAAAGTCTCTCCTTTGTATGTGGGTTTAACTACAAAAACAATTAGCCCTTACAAGCACAAGGTTTGGACACTTGGGCAAATGAGAGCGGAGTGGAAGGGACCATCTTGGGGGACTCCCAAACCTCCATTCCTTCTACCCCTTGTAAAATTTGGTATTTTCATGTTTTGAGCAACTTGTGCTTTTGTTTTTTGATTTTGTTTTCCAAGCTATGGTAAGAAAAAATTACTTGTTTTTACCATTTGGATTAGAATAATTTGGATTTTAGAATTTTTCATAAAGGCCTCCAATTTTGCCTAGTGTATTTGCAAAACTCATGACATACCGGCATTCAAAGATTTTTGAAGTATGTTGTACACCTCTAATTCATTTAAGATTTCTCCCACACACACCTAAATTGGTCTCCTACATAGAGAAATTAAATTTCAACTTTGTGTTGAGCAATTCTTTTACTATAAGATTGGTCGAAGGCTCTTCTAAAAATTTCGGACAAGGATTTTTTTTTTTTTTTCACTTTAGATGTCAATATCCCACTCCTCTCCATCTGAAATAAGTTGAATTGTTTCCCACAAGTACCTCCCATAGTCTAGGATAAAATCTTATGGTTGAATTTCCCAAAAAAAAAATCCCTTATCTTTCTACTCATTCCCCTCAAAGTGACTGTTTTCAATGACTTTTATAGAAAAATGGGTTTGGGCCTTTAGGGGTTAATCAATTTCTCTTTCTTTTTTGTTAGTGGTAGTAGTAAATCCATCTTCAAAAGAGATTCTATCACAAAGAATGCTAAACCTTGAGCTAAAATCCATGAACCATGAGTTGTGAGCCTAGATTTTTTGTCAAAATATTAAATATCACCTATAAGCATGTACATAGGGCCTTATAACTATGCATTATAAACATTCATCTCTTGAAAAACTTGCTATTTTTTAAAGTTTTCTTTTGTTGATTTTGAGCTCAAAATTGGTTCCCCTCACAAAATCTTGGCTCACCACTCATGGGCTTATTGTTTTATGCTCAAAAAATAGCGTCGTCCTACCTACATTGTAGAATGTTAGAAATGTCATGCCTTCTATTACTTTGGACTTGTTATGAATTAAAGTAAAAAAGTAACCGGCATATCCAAACAATTGATGAAGCACATAGAGTGGATGAATAAAAGACTCTTAGGGAGTTTCAATATGTAATTACTGGCTTGCTATATCCATTAGAATTACAAAATCAAGCCTTGACAAACTAGTCCACAAAATCAAGAAATTGGACAAAACAATTATTTTAGAGAAAATAAAATTGCATTACAATATGAGGTAGCATGGTACACCAAGAACATTCACCAAAATGATGTAATAAAGTAGAGAAAATGAAAAAATTTGCTTGCAAGGTCAAGCATTACCATATTGCTAAACTTTGGGAAAGAACAAAGAAACTATCATCAAGTTGCAATATTAACTTTATCAACTCTAGATGGTCCAAAGACAAAGAAAGCTACTCTTAACTTGAAACTCATGAATAGATTGGTGTGTTTGCTATAAGACTTTGCCTAAATATTCAAAAAGGTGAGTTACAATAATACATGAGTCAAAGTAACAACCTTCAAAATTTGAGAAAACATTCTCGGGGAGTGCACTCCCCATTTTATTTAAGAACACGTGCAATTGAATGAAGGGTTATTTTAATTGCTTTGGTCCTAAATTTTTGACTTGCCTTTAAAATAAATAAGGGTCACTGTAATGTGTATATAGTCTTTATTAATAACTAAGGGTATTTTATATTGATGAGTTTTATATAGTTTTTAGTTCTACAATAGGGTTATTTGATTAGAAACAAAAATCTAGGAATATAATAGGATAGGGTCCGGTATAGGTTTTAGTATTAAATGTATCCGTAGAATCCAAAGCAGGTTTCCAATGCGCCCTATATGCCAGCTGTCCTAGGGTTTACAATAGGTGGCGCTCTCTCTATACTACACGTGGCGGTACAAGGGGAGGATGAAAAGCAAAATTTGTGGTTTAGAATTATAGATGAAATTTAGTTTCAGGATGGTTTAGAGTATTACTTGTTTTTGCGAGAGGCTAGGTAGGGTTTCCTTATCCCGTTACTCTAGAGCTCTGAAAGTTTTGTTGTTTGTCCAATATATGTCTTCATAATGAAAATAAGGTACCCTAAAATATCACAATTTATTTTTTGTAATGAAGCATAGGGTTCATTTAATTTTAAGAATTTAGAAATTTACCTAAACATAGCCCTATGAAAATACAAATTTTTTACGTACATAGCCCCCCTCTAATAGGGCTTGAATGCAAGGTACCCATGAAAATTTGGTATAGTGCACTCCCCGAGCAAACATTGCTCAAATTGCTTTAGCAATCAAAAGTTAAGAATGACATGAACAAGGAAGAAAAAACCCACACAAGGAAGATAATTAGAGTAGACTACAACATTTGAAGCAACTCCAAAGAGCTTAGGAAGCTGCACTAGATTAATGCACCTAAAAAGAACCAACTCATAAAGCTAAGAGAGTTGAAAGAGCTAGCCCAAAAATTAAAGAGGCTAGAGTATAGCAATGCGTCTATAAAAAACTAACAAGCTAGGAAAACTAGTCCAAAGACACAAGAAGTTGCACTAGACTACTAGACCCAACAAGACGCAATTTAGAGAGTTGAGAGAGCTAGCTCAAAGACTTAGGAAGTTGCTCTAAGGTAGCTTGCTCAAAAAGCGTCCCCTCACAAATAATGAGTCTCATAGGTAGCCCAAGAATGGATATGAGGTGGTTCTTGAATGGACCCTCTTTAGTCTTAAAAGAAAAGGTGTTTTTATTGCAAGAGCCAATCACACTCTTTGATTTCACCTAATCTCTTTATAATTACAGGAGAACAATTTATGGAAGATCTAGAATCACAAATAGGTACCTACTACAGAAAACTTTGAAAATTCATCAAAAAATTGGGTTACATTTAGCATCCATTTCTCTTTGTTTAAAAATTAGACAAAAATCTTCTTGTCTCAAGAAGACCATGAAAAAGAAGATCAGCCCTTAAAAGGTTGTTTTTTGAGCAGACTACCTTAAACTGCTACTTCCATAGAGATTCAACTCATTGAGTTGAAAGTGCTAGCCGACTTAGGAAGCTACACTAAACTACTTCACTGAGCAAGATCCAACTTAGAAACTTGAGAGAGTTGGCCCAAAGAATCAAAAAGCTGCACTAGACTATTGCATCCAAAAAGATCAAACTTAGAGAGTTAAGAAAATTGGCCCAAAGACTCAAGAAGCTCCAATAGACCACTGCAAGCACTAAATTGAAGCCCTTGAAGGCGTTGCAAGTGACCAGTCTCAGGGAGGTCACTCTATGTATATTTTGAGTACCCCGTGCGGCGAGGGGTTTTTTTTTGGGGGGCTATTTATCTCGTAGGCAAGAATCAAAGGATCCATTTAATTACTTATAATTGGCAAAAAGGCTTATTTGAGGGAAGTCTATATTTACTTATACTTTCTATTTCAATGCAATTTATTTTAGGCTATATTCTTTATAAAGAAAAACCTAGAATCAAAAAACAAATTGAAAGGAGAAACATTAGACAAAGAAGTACACAACCCTTTTTTCTTCTTAAGGCCTTGAAGCTACCCATTTTAATTTGAAGAGATTTAGCATTTAATTGCCAAAAAAAAAATGTCTGACCCAAGTGTGCACCCAATTGTAAACACATGCTATTGTAAATTTAGTTTAGAGGATCCAATATATGACATACTAAATTACAAATACAAAATACTAATGACCCACATTTGAAGGTTACCTAAATTACTTATAAATGATTTTTGGCTTTTAATGACCTCTATCTTAGTTTTAAGCTTTCTATAAATTTTACCCAAAAAGAATAAAAGGCTATCTATATTTTGCCGCACATTTTTTCTAATTTGCGATAAGTTACCTCCCCAAGTGACCGATCTTGCAAAGTCTTAAGATTCCCACATGATCTTAAATCCAAACATGTCAAGGATTTAACTTCAACCATGCTTCTTGGAATTTCTTCTAATAAGAAGCAACCATTCATTTCCAACACACGTAAATTTTGGAATATTTTTGTACTTGGAAAATCCTTGCATAAAATCCTTGTACCATTGAGGCAAAGCCAATTCAACCGCTTGGTGCACAATTACAAACAATGTCTCGCATTCCCAATAAAGCTTTGCTCCAAATTCAACAATCTCAAGTTCTTTTGCTCAATTTCAAAAATTCCAAATTCCAAGTCAGTTCCCTTTGCATTCAATAATGACAAGCCTTCTAAAGCATCGCAACTCTCAAAAAAAGTCACATGTTCCACAAAGTCACACTTCAGAAACAAAAAAAACATTTAACTATGAACTACAAACTATTGCTTCAATAAAGCATTCATTATCTCAAAGTCCTTAAACTTGAAGCTTGTAAAAAGTAGTGATGGGCTTTTTGGGGTGCACAACAACCTTACCTACTATTAAATGTTGAAAATCTCTCAATGGATGTAAACCATACTTTAAATTATTTATAGAACATAACCAAACTTCTAGGTATTTCCTTTGTTAGATAAATCATCAAAATAAAAAAGTTGCAAAAATTTGAACACTAGTGTAAAGAACTCTCAAAATTTTAGTATATTTAACTTGTTGCTAATAACATAACTCCAAAAATTTCTAAAATATTTTCAAGTATAACAATATGTATACTCTATGATTCAAAAAATCTTGAAGTAATATTTTCAAATTTGATTATCTAGGTAGATTCTAACATCTTTTGTCTTGATGCATATTGCAAAAAGGTGGGGTCATACATAGTAGCACATCTAAAAATGTATAGAAAACCCTTAGTTGTTTATGGATTTTATAAGTAAAGTAAAGATTATGTTTATTTGGTAAGAAACCATTTACCAATTTGCCCCAAAATTTTTTAAAGCCTATTACATAACAAACTTGCGTAGATTTATTGAACGCAGAAACCCTTAAACTTTTGGCAATCATGTTTTTCATATGATTTATTGTTACTCATGTCAGCAATCTCACTTTTGATATCTCTAGGTGTTGGCCACACAAAATGCAAGCATTCATATGCAACTGCTCATCCGAGATCTAAGGTAGAGCCGCCCACACCCAATCATTTAAGCTCCTACTAGACAGCACATTAAAGCAACAATGCGATGCAAATTTTTCTTTGGTGACTTCATACAAAATATTGTGACACAAATTTTTCCAAAATTTTTCATTCAAAATTGAGTTATATACAAAGTTTGAAGTGCATAAAGTGTTCAAAACCCATACCCAATCACTAGACTCTCTTGATCCCGATCATAGCCAAAACACTTCTCGCTCACTATTTCCTACCTTCTTTTGAGACACATGTCATGACTTCATTTGTCTTAATCTTAAAAAGGGAAAAAAAATTGCATTCCAAGGCTTTGAAATAGGTTGGATTGACCCAAAACACCCTAGAGTTTGGGAATAGAACCCGGTTGGGAATGGGCATCTCTACCTTTACCTTAGCTAGAAACATATGAACCTAGATTCAAACTCAAGGATTGCTGCTGTCACCAACAAAAAAAAACTCACAACCACATGTTCCAAACTTTCGAGTACAATCCAAGAACGTCATAACCTCAACTAAAGTCCTAAACCACTTCAAAGGGGAGATATCATTAATCCCTAAATGCCTGAGGCCTTTTTTGGGCTTTCAGGAATTTGCTTCAAATTTAACAAAAAGGCAACATTTTAATAAGTTGTATCAAGTTTTCTTGAATTGTAATTGTACAAATTCAAACTATATATGTTAGAGGTCACACAAGAAAAGAAAACACAACATTATCACTAATGGATTGAAAGATTATAATGTTTGATCATGAGGGTGTTAAAACTACAAAAATGACTTGAAGCCTTTGAATCCTCTTTTCACATGTTGGATCCAAAAAATGACCATCAAAAAATATAAGGTTAAAGGAAATAACATACATAACCCCAATCACTTTATAGCTTTTCAAAATCTCTTCTACAATTTTTTCAAATGAAAATTTTGTGTAAATTTTTCTCCAAGATCTAGTGTATTTGAGACTCATTTCCAAGAGCTCTCAACATTAAAGAAAGTCAAGACCCTTGCATAAAAGCTTGAATAAAAAACTCATAATTGATCATATTCAAAATTAAATTGTTGATCCTAAAATTAAACTTCACAAAAAATAAATCCAAAATATAAACCACTAAAAATAGTAACTTAATTAGGTTTATTGAACTCCAAAATATTGCAAACACCAAAATTTGGTGCTGTAGGCACTAGGGGTTAATGTGTAGTTTTCAAGGTACAGTACGTGACACCCACTGCAAATATACCTTGTGAGTGGCTGTGTGGCCTACCATACTAAAATTCGTACGACTGACAAGCCGGTTTCGAGTTTGACCAAATATCAAACCAAATCCAGCACACAAAAACATACTTTCAAAACAATACATCTGCCGTCCTACCTGATAAGGCTATAATCTCCACAACCACTTCCAAACATGGAAAGCTCAAAACAGGTAAACCAGTAAAAAAAACATCATCTCCCATCAACTTCCACCCTGACAATACTTATCATATGCAAAGATCATACTCCCACTGTCCCTCTAAAAACGTCAGATACATTTCTTGTACCACTAAAAAGCTCCCTTTTGCTGATTTCAAATGCTGAGAAAGAGTTTGCCATGTTCAATGATCTCATGGGGGCTAGTTAAGCAATTGGAGAGCATTACTCTCCTAGCATGTTTGGCCTTGCCTATATGAGGTATCATTGTTGCTACTAATTTTTAGATGATTAACAATGAGAAGTTGACAACATGCACAAATATGATACTTTTTGCATGGAATTTGGGTACCTAAATGACAACATCAAAGTTGGAGATTTTGCATACATTTGGTAGATAGTATATCAATTCTAGAATGCATGTGTCACTAACACAAAGACTAAAATAATGGGAAGTTGGCAGCATTCACAAACTATGCACAAGTATAGTACTTTTTGCGTGAAATTTGAGTGCCTTAATGGTGATATCAAAACCAGAGATTTTACATACATTTGATAGATGGTATATTGATTCTAGAATGCATGTGTCACTAACACAAGACCAAAAATACAGTTAATCCTTTGCAAGGAAGCCTTTTGGACGTTTTTAGAAGGACAGAGGAAGTACTTGCTATCAAGAAAGATATATGGACGACATGTATCAAATCTGGACCACATGACCTGCACTCAGCAGTACGAAACAAACATGCTGAACCAACATCACCAACTACCACCCCAAACGCAACAAGCACTACGACATCATTTACATACTACAACATTCACTGTGAATAAAGAATTCCACGGAACTGAAGTAGCATCACAAGCTACACTATCATGGCCAGCGCCACCCACAAACACAAGCTCATCCGTTACCTCCACAACTACGCTTGACAATCAAGTTGACAATTTCAAGGTTGAAGTATCTAACCGCTCACTTGTAATTACAACACTGACAGTCTCCCCTGTAAAAGCCGGAGTCTACTAGAGCACCGCAAGAATAAAACATTCACCTGGTTTTACCACAATTTAGCACCTATCACCATGGTTGTCATATTGGGCCGCCCGTCCGTCTGTACGTCCAAAGTGCCCAATTGAGGTCACGGTTCGTTCAATGAAGTCAACTCATAGCTGATTTTTAAAAATGGTACAAAATGATTAAAAAAATTTACTTTTTACATGTTAGTGACACTCATTGTTGCCAACATGAAATCAAAACGTGGATTCAAAGCCATATCATGTAATAAAAATGAAAAAGGATAATGCAATTCTTTCATTTTTAGGTCAAAATCCCAAAAAATGGCCTAAAAAACAAGCAGACAGACATATCCGTCTTGTCTTTTTGGGCAATCCACCTGTCCTGTCCAACAGCCTAAAGTCGCCTGAAGTAACAACCCTGCCTATCACTTCTCCATAGCACAATGCTCTGCTCAACTTCAAAGTTCGGAACTTTCTAGCTTCAGTAGTTCAAACGATCGTCTATGTGCGCGACACGCCCGTTCATGAGGCCAATCACAAAACCAAATCCAGGTTGATATTAAACAAAAACTGCAGACAACTCAACGCTCTAAGCATCAATTTCACAGTTCATCACTCTAAAACTGAGAGTTGCTCAATGATTGATCTCACCATACTAGTGAAGAAAAAACATACAACCAAAGTCCGGCGACATCAACTACTCCAAATTCATCTGGATCCGGCATACTCCAAAGATTAGCAATCATTATATATCAAGCTGCAGGTCCTCGAACATAAAAGGAGCATATTCAACTTGCAACAAAATTGACGCTACCGGCCTTCAACACAACCCATCTCAGCCACGTAAAGCAAAATATCCAAACGTCATTAAGGACGGATTCAAGACTCACAAGGAAGCTGGTGTCCAGGAGAACGACGATTCTGAGTAAACCTACGAAATGCGTGTTTCAAGCGTCTAACTCATATTAGTTATATTGGGAAAAATTACTTTTTGGGACTTTCACTATTTCTTGCGTTATGTGCTATTTAGCACAATACAAATAAACAAGTGTGCACTTTCTTGTACAATAGTGAAGTCTCAATGATTGCCTTCAAAAATTTTAAAAAATTACAACTTTGAGCTATAGCTATGCCTACATTACATTTAAGGTGGAGTACAAAATGGTCCTTCCATATTTCCTAATTTACCTAATATGGTGTCACTCGATGTCACTCTACAGTTATATCACTATGTCAAAGGTATCTGAGATGATCCAAGCAGGGAGGCAATGGAAGACATATAATTGACAACACATATCTCCCAATTGCCAGTACCTCCAGTGGCCTCCAACAAGTCCTCAAGTTCTCGAAACTGAGTCCTCCTGGAACCAAATTTCAGGAATCCATCTCTACCTCCAAATAAGTGGCCACATCTGAGATAGAACAGCCGGTTTCCTAAGTGACTCCACCAATCCGCTCTCCAGGAACTCCGTGATGTTAACAATTACACTGAATATTGCGTTTAGGTTGCTCCACACTAATTTTTTGACATTTCACAATAGATGAATATTCATTGCTGTTACAGTAGTTTTATAAAAATTATTGCAACGAATAATTTTTAAAGGACTTGTCAACAACAATGAAGTTGCAAAAAAACAAACTAGCTGCTCTCAAGTCATAAATCATGTGGAATTTAAGTATTTAGAGAATTGCATGCGCCCTCCAGTGATCAAGTGATAAGTCATGAGGTAACTTTTCAAGAGAAGGCAACCTAAATGCAATATTCAAGCCCTAAGGTAGTCTGCTCTAAAATTGCTCACTCATTTTGAACCGCTCAGGTAGCTTGTAGTGAAATGGTGCATTGGGGTTCTTAAATTGGCCTCTTACAAGTCATTGAATGCATGAAAGAAAAGGTGTTTTTAATTGCAAGAGCCAATCATTCTCCTTGCTTCCCCAAACTTCTTCACAACTTGCAAGTGAACAATTTTTGGAAGGTCTAGGGTCATAAATAGGACCCATGACACATGCACTTTGAGAATTCATAAGTAATTCAAAAATGTTTCAAAAAATACAAAACAACTTGTGTTAAATTCCGCATCTATTTCTCTTTGTCTAAAAAATGAACTAAAAATCCTCCCATCCATGGAGAACCATGAAAAAGGTGGATGAGCCTTTAGATGGACGGTTTATGAGCACACTACCTTAAGGTGAAAGCCTCTTCAAAACGCCTTACTAGCATGTATACCAATTTATGGCTTCCTCATGCTGACTTGTTCAAGGCGCAGTGGCCAAATGCAAAAGCTTCAACTCGGCCGACCTCCTCACCGCATGTAAGGTAGCAGCATCCATAAAAGCTATGTCCCCATGGCCGTTAGCTAACAATGGCAGGGGCTAATCAATTAAACAAAAAATGGTTGTGAGTGAGTGATGATTATGGGTGATGAAGTGATGATTGTGGGTGATTAGCATGAGGTTTTGAGTACCCATCTCACTATTTAAGAACCAACAAGCCTTGCTTTTAACAT
Source organism: Ulota crispa (assembly GCA_963920765.1). Taxonomy (NCBI): domain Eukaryota; kingdom Viridiplantae; phylum Streptophyta; class Bryopsida; order Orthotrichales; family Orthotrichaceae; genus Ulota; species Ulota crispa. The sequence continues at coordinate 12,476,616 of OY987245.1, forward strand.
CTCTTACACATGGTTTCTACAATTTCAGTGATTTTGGACTTTAAAAAATCTTTGTGAACAAATGCTTGAAGTTGAAACCTTGAAGTTGATGCCATTATTTTTGATTTCCACTTCCTAACTTACAGTATTTTTTTCAAAGTTACTCAATTATTTTACCTACTCCAAAACCCTTATTTCCACGCTTATGGGTGCACCTACCTTAACACGTGAAACGACTCGAACATCGTAATGCAGACATTCCCAAAAACTCACATACCGATTCATTCCATAAAACAACATTCACTGTCAGCAGGTCCAGCACCTTGACAGACAAAAAGGAGAGATCGCGTAAGACCTGAACTAGTGCCGAGGTCCTCTGGTGAGATCCTCTAAAAACAACCAGTATGTGACATCAGCCTTTGTGCAAGTAAATGCTAGAATGTTCGACAGAGTTAGAGGGCCGGAGGAAGGGAAGAAGGGAAAAAGGCCCGGAGGGGGTTGGCGCAAGAAAACCTCGCATGCTGCGACGGAGGAGAGGCAACCCTAATTCTGGGTTTAAATTTCTGGCTACTGAGTGCTGCTCTGTCCCCCCGATATTGGAGAAAATTTGGAGGGAAGCAAAACCAGTGGAGGAAATTTGTTGAAATTTGCTAGCAATTTAACCCTTTAACAACCGTGGTCGATTTTGGGGGTGGGCAATCCCGTGTATGGCCATTTGGGGGAAATTCTAAAATTCTTGGATATAGATGCCTACCACAAATTTGACCGTACAAATGGAAGTATCTTGCAGGGTTTAGTATTATGCATCATGAATTATGCTTACTCTTTAGTTCTTATGGTCATCTTTTTGTATTCATCGGTGTATTTTCAGCCAATACTCTTTTAGTTTTTTCAACCCTTTGGCCACAAGCCACCTCATATTAGCCTAGTTATTGTCCTAAACTCTTCACTTCCCAATTCTCCAGACACGTCCCGTTTGGCTAATCACCAAATTCATTGCCATTCTCTTCCTACATAGGGAAAAGGGGCCAGATCGACCACAAAGTGGTTGACCGGTCGTTAAAGGGTTAAACCCTAAGCCTAATTCACTAGACATTCAATAGTACTACCACAAGAGCAGGGCTTTGTCAAGAGAGGGCTTGGTCTACTTGACATATGTATTAGGGGGTTTCAGATATCTCAAAAAAATGGTGAACGAATGGTCGTGAAGAAGTTTTCGTTCATGGTGAACGTGAAGTCACAAAAGTGAACAAGCCATGAGGACCTGCAAGAGGTCCTCACGGCTCGTTCACTCGTGAATGACGTGAAGCCTCTCCCTCCTTGCCTCTCCCGCTAGCTCTGATTGTGTTCCTGTCGCTCCCGCGCCTATGCCCGCACCCGTGCCTGTTTGTGTTGTTGCCCGCCTCTCGGCTCTTGCTCCGCGCCTTTAGATAGTTTGGATGCAAAGTTGATTGCCAAGTCAAGATCATTCAAGGAATTGCGATGCACGAGAAGCGACAATGGTGGAGTTGAAGAGATCTTGATTAGAAGTTGACAATTGTGGAGACAAAGTTTTCCAAATTAGAAGCAATGATGGTGGAGTTCAAGGGATCCGTACGGAATTAGTGATTGTGGGCAGAGTTGAAAGGGTGGAGAGTAGTTCACTACAATTCGGATATTTGAATGGATGATTGCAAGGACATGAACGGTGGCTTGACTAACTCGTTCACCAACTTCATTAACGTGAACAAAATTGCCTGTGAACAACATATCTGAAACCCCCTATTTGTGAGGCGAGGGTGGAAAAGCTCTGATTTTTCATCAGCTAGAAAATGTAAGAGTTTAGATATGTACCATGCATCAGAAGATTGAATTTGAGAATTTTAAATTCTGAATTAAGAAACCCTGTTTTTAGTTTAGAATTTTGGGAAAGTGTAAAACTGACTAGTTCAAAAGTAAGGGGAAAATGATTTCTTTGGTTCTTATATGTAAAAAGTACCGAAACAAGTGGAGAGAAGGATAGGGTTGCCTTCTTGTGAACAAAAACACTCTCAAATGCAAATTTTGTCAATACAAATCTCTTTAACTTTGGTCTAGAGCCAATAACTTTGATTCTAAAACCAACGCAAACTGTTTGGTGGAGTAATATAGGGAAACAAGTCTTCTATACTGGTTGTACCAACAGGGTGATGGGGATCAACTATTCCAAAAACTTCACAAAGAACTTTGGCTTCATTTAAAATTGTTTTGTACCTTCTTCCAATACATCACTCTAATTTAATTTACATCTTGCTTGCTAAATCCTCTATTTCATTTGTAGAATCACCATCAATTTTACTATGGCTGGATTGTAATGTCCCAAAGGTGGTCATCCCTTGACAATGCCACCCCCCAAGCATGCCATCCCCTGATTCCAGTGAAATAACCATCCCTGATCCCAATCTCGATCCTATTGAAACAAATCATCCCCTGATCCAGATCCTAATAGGGTTTTTTATTTGGCGATAGTGTGGTACGATGACCCCTCCACATTGGAGCAAATCTAGAGAGAAGGAAGTACAATGGACAGAACTGATAGCTTGTCGCAAAAAAAAAAAAAAAAAAAAAAAAAAAAACCTTGCTCATCCTACTGAAAGAAATCATCCCCTGATCCCAATCCCGATCTCAAATAATCCCTTGATCCCAATCTCAATCCCGGTGGTACTAAATTCAGTTACACAAATGGTTGCTCATCCAAACGATTTTCATCCAAATGACTGACCAAGACGGACACAACTCAATATTGCATTCTACTATAATATAGATGCTTTCTTCATCGAGCATTACTTGTGGTAAACTACTGCATGAAGATGTGAACTTGCGGATGAAGAATATGTGATTTTTGATTGTGCAAGTTTTCTTGCACAACGCCAAAAAAAACCCTAATTCTGCAAAGGAATTTGCTCGGTATACAAACACAAATCATCTGTACAGTGGTTTACATTTCTACAAACTATGAATTGGTCCATGATTGTCATCTTAATTGGCACAACACCTCTACAAAGAAAGTATGGAGTTAGGGCGCCAATATTATATATTAATAGAAACATTGTCTTTGTGAAGACCTCACATTTTGAAGGGGATACTTTTTGAATTTGCAAGCTTGATCTCATTCAACCATGTACACAACGGATTCAGCTGCGCATATGACATCATTGTTATCTTTTTTTGTATAATTTTTTGATACAAATGGGTTATTTTCATGATTCATAATAAACTTCACAAATTATCTCAAATTATGATTACTATTTTCTTGAACTAGGAAAAACATCATTTATGGCAATGTCTTCTTATACCATGTGACGTTTTCATGAATACAACATCCAAAAATAAGTTGTAACCTTAATTGCTTTGAGTAAGCATTTCTTGGTGATGACACAAGTGACAAGTTCTGCAACTTGTCACCCTTGTCTTCTCAAATGTGACCAAATTTTGCAAAATCCTTAACAAGTTGTTATGTATACCAAAACTGTGAAAGGCATTATGTTAGATTTGAATTTTTTGTAGAATTAGCAGTACTTTCAGCAATTTTAGCTATTTATGTTGACCACATTTAGGACCGCTGCTTTACGTTATGGACACAAGCAGTGCGGATCTTCATCCCATCCTGGGTTATTTGCTAACCAAGTCTTTGTGTTCCTTGTATTCAATTTGTTCCAAAACAACTCCTGAGAGGATATTGCTTTCGTATGATGACTCATGTACTACGTGACAAATAAAATGCCTTGTTAATACTAAACCATAATAACTTTTTGACTCATAAATGGTCACATACTCGGTAGGTAAATAAAAAGAATTTGACTTTTATTAAACCGAATTTTACAAAAAAAAAAACTGAAATTCTTATTTTGAGGAAAATGAAGTCCATCTTTTGTAAATAGTTCATTGCAACTTCCTTATCATAGTCTCAAAGTCGCAAGAAAGCACAACATTTGCAAAACATAGACTCTATCTTCTTTTTCTTTTGATTTTTTTTTTTGACTTGGTTCAACATTATCAAAAAAAATCAAATTTCACACTCAAAAACTAAATCAACTACAGGTCTTTTTTGCTTTTTTTTTGGCTGTAGATGGAGATGAAAGTGGCAAAAAAACTTAATACCATGAGAGGTGGTGCTTTTAGCTTCACTTGCTTACGTATTATCCTTCCCCTCTTCTAACTCCCAACACTTTTAAATTTCCAAATTCAAGAAATAAGGATATGTAGATTAGTTGAAGCTTAAGTGCATCAAATTGCAATATGTTGCAAGACACGCGCACAATTTGGACATCTTTTGTCTTCATTAGTACAACATTCATGAGCACTCGTTTTGTAAAAACTGTGAAGGTAGTTGTTTAAGACGACTTGTCTTTTCCCAAATAGAATTGGCCAGCATTATCATTGTTTATGTTATTGAACATATTTAGTAGAAGTAAATTGTTGCTAATCTTCTTAAATGTATGTTAGCTAAAGAAAATTAACAACTCTTTTCTTTGTAAGGATTTGTCACTATGTTATGCAATTTCTTGTGTATGTCAATGATTGAAGATTTGGCCTTAATTCTACATCAAATTTAGGAAAGTCTCACTATTAAAAAACAGTAATATTTTTTTAAATGTGTTTGATGATTTTTAGACATACTAGTGTTTAACCCATGAGCACCTTAAAACCCCATATATTGCCTCGGCCACAATTTCAAAGCCTTGTTTTGAGGGATTGGATCTAACTTTTTGATCTTGCTATAAATTATAGTTATGAAGGCATTCAAGTTGTCCATGCCAATGGAATAATGGCAAGGAAAGTCAAATGTTGTACAAGTGTTGCAAGAGATTTGATTGGGTGAAACACCATATGAGGCATGATAACAAGCAGCGTTTTACAAGCTGCAACCGGTCAATATCCCTTTCAACCTTACTTGTGTAAGCTTTGTGGTAGCGGAAAAGTTGTTGGCAAGGGTTCAAGCATGTTCTAAACCCTTATTATGGCAACACTCACTAGTTGTGCTGGTCATTGTTTTCCATGCAATAGCAATTTGAAGCCCTAAAGCTTGACATTAAAAAAAGTGCAATCTTCAATCTTTTACAAGTGTGTGCATTCACATCTAATCTTGCTACTCACAAGATTTGAGATGAATCCGGGGCTTATAGAATTTTGTAAAAATCATCAAATAGCAACTACCTACCAAAGAATGAGATTTTGTCATCACATGTTGTTTAATTAAATGTTATAATCTCCCATCTCCCACGGTGAATTGTTCCATAACTTTGCAAGCCATTTTCTAAATAGATGTTCCACGATTTTCAATGGTCACTTTTTGTGAATCATCAGATGACTGAGATACAATGCATCAAAGTTGTTAGTCTCCAAAAACCCTAATCTTGGTGAAAACAGCGTGGGCGCTCAGGGGTTAAACAAAATTCAAAAGTATCAGGAAATGTATCTCAGAATCAAATCAAGCATTATTTTGCTAAAGTATTTCCTTAATGATACCAAACAAACAATTGATGTAGAAAAACAAGCAAGAATACTCCTCATAAAATCATAACATACAACGTAAAGGGTTCCTTCCAGTGTGAGGGCCTTTTCAAGTTTACATTCCAGCTTTTAATCCCCCAAGCCTTGCACTTTCTCAAGTGTAACAAACAAACAAAAGTTAAATCTTCAAAGTTCCTTCTATAAAAAATTTGGTTGCCCATTTGAAGTCAGAATCAATCCATCAGTCAGAGTTCATTAGTATCTAATTAGAATTGTGCAAAATTTAATATTCCTTGAAGGAATTTGAAATCTCCATTCACACAAACTAATTTTAAAAACTAAAAAAATACAATGTTGCTAGAATGTCAACAAGCTCAGGGCAGCAATAATAGTCATTAATTCAATAAAAATGGGTTGTTCATACAACACGGTAAACCACCTTTTGAGCTTGGATTTTCTCGTCTCTAATGCTAAGCAGTGAACCAAGTTAACTCAACCCTCTCTAATTGCACATTCCAAATAAATCTTATATACAATTACATAATTTACTCACGTCAAATTGTGAACATGTGTAACAAGAACCCATTAGGGGTTCAAACATAAAATCTGGCCCACGAGTTTCTCACCTCACAGCCATAGGATTCCCACTCACTAGTGAATTATTTTTCTTCACTTGCACATCCAAAGTCTGAACACACCCGTGAGTTTGCGATTAGGGTTTTGTGCAAAAGTAGGGGGTCTGAGTGTCTCAAACATGAGAGAGGATGAGCCTCGCGAAAATGAGTTTCAAAAATTCATGACTCCTCACGTGCAGCACGTTAGGAGTGAATTCTAGAAGTGGGTCACCTCACTGTTCACTAGTGAATTCACAGGAGTGAATTGCCACATGAGTCACCTGAAAACGTTGAAGTTTGAAGCCCCCTATTGATCACCAAAACTTGTTCAACCCCTATCACAAAACCCTTACATCCGCGAGTGTAAAAAGAAAGGGTCTAGTGAGTCACAGTAGTTTCAGAAGTACTACCTTTCCATGGTCATAGAATCAGGAGTATCACTTTCTCCATCACAGTAGTTTGGAAGGCAAGTAAAATGCTGTGTACGGCCAGTAGTCAGCTAGTTGCCTTTTGACTCACTATCACCTCACATTATAGTTTCTTTTCTGGCAGCTGAGAAAAGACGCTTACTACAATCCAAGCAACTTGAGTTTGAAAAGCACGAGGTATAGCACAAGGTTGCAATCATTTTGAAACAAACTGCACAGGCTATGGAAGAGACTGCACACACCACAGTACCTCAATCTTACTATGAGCTAGACTATAAGACGCTAGACAACAGGCGCACCTAATCTAATTCAAAGCAAGAATGCACTCACCCTCTCTAATGACTCTGCCTAAGAATTCTCCAGTCCAATATAAACAACATTGTAGGTCATGAAAACATCTAAAGGATGTGTTTTTAGAGCATCACCACCCGGCCCCAAAACCGGCCCCAAAAACAGATGATCTCTTTGATTTAACTTCCAAAATCGTTTCATCAGGTTTGTATTTTGGATGATCTCTCTGTCAAGTTGGCTTGCAAACAAGAGCTGGCTTGCAAAATGGGGTGTGTTTGCAGGTTTGGAAATGGCTTGCAAAACAGAATAAGACAAGATCTAAACCACTATGAGCAACTTTGAGGACTAAGTTATGACCTGCTCACCCACCCCGTTTTGTGATAAGTCTATGTATCAACCCCTTAACCCCTAAATGTCCCGAACGGCCGCAATGTCCCGAACGCCCTTTGCGGCCGTGTGTATGGCCATATGTACAAATGTATTTGAGTTACTCTAGGGGCTTTTCAAAATTTATTATGCACCCACCATCATACAACCCTTCAATATGTATGGTTGTAACACTTAATTTCCAACTGATTCAAACTTTTGAATATTGGTTGCGACTGTATTTGGTACCGTAGCTCCAAAACCCAAGAGCCCTTCAGGGGTTAACAAGAAGCTACGGTCGTTTCTCTCAACTTTGCAAACCGGATAGCACCCACCTAGCCTCTACTATTTGCAAGTTGCAAGTCGAAATTGGCCTGCTTTGTTGGGACCGGGTGGTGAATTAGTGATGCTCTTACAGGGTTCTGAGAGAGAGAGATGCGAATGTAGTAACCTAATTCTGTCAAGGACGAAACACGTTTAGTGAGCTCTTCTTTTTCATTTCCTTAGCGCACTAACTGAAATAATGACATACACTCCTAGTCTCGACGTACTCCATGTCTTGGTAGCTCATCACCAATTGCTCAGGATATTTCAGCAATTTCAGCACCGTAAATTATCGCTGGTGTGAACATGTGTGCCTGGTACATTCCATAAATTCAATATGATCACGTAGCATGGGCACTCATGAATGACAAGAGGATTCTTATGATATTATTAACATACATTGTTCCAGGTGTATCCTCGACCTCACTCCTGAAAAGTGCTCATTGGCACCCCTCTTGGTCGTACACATGCGAGACTCTTACTTCACTGTACCAGCAACCAGGGTTTCTACAACCTCGGTTTGAAAATCAAAGAATTCAGCCTTCACATTTTAATCCTCGATTCAAAAAGAGTGAACAGTAATAAAGTACATGCAACCAAATACAAAATTAAATCTAAAAGCAGCACTCTGGTACCAGAGTCATAGATTTAACAACCTCAAATGGAAGGAAATGGTTCATTTCAGCGTTGGTTTCGGGAATAAGTACGTTGCGAGAAACAAGCTCTGAAAAGCCACGTTTCTAAATAAAGAAAAAACTACAGCGCTGCCATGCCTGTCTAGTCAAATGCACACTTATTACTCAGAAGAACACAGATATATACAACAAAAATAGAATCATCTACAACGTTCCATTCATTTTTAATATTAAACCCTCTCTACAAGGAAGAATAAGAAAAGGTTTCCCTCGAAATCTGTTGCTTATAAAAATAGAGATACTCTGTTTTCTCCTCAATGAGAACAGCTGCCATTTCTTTTACATAAGACAATACATAAGCTTAGAGATGAAGAGTATCACAAAAATGTTGGATACACTTTGCACATCAGCATGTCACAGAATCGAGTATACACCACCGTGCTCTCGACCAGCTCAATTATTCAATGCATAGTTATTCAGCGGCCAATACAAAACAGAGGCCGTCAAAGCTTCGCAAAAAAGAAAAACTGAGCAAAAATGTGGAAGAGAGCCAGTCAGTAGTAGTAGATCAAACTAACGAAGGTCATGTACAAGATCGAGCGCATAGTACACAGCTTGCGGTCGGCTGCAGAAGGGATATATCAATGAGAGAGCAGTCGCAAGCCTCGGTCTCCAACAATAACGCTAAAAGAATGTTCAAGAAAAAAGGGGAAGATCGAAAAAGAAATGAGACTTCTTAAGAGAACGATTTCGGTGTCGAAGGAGGACCGCCTTCGAGGTCCACCGTGTGCGCATCTCGGTCCGCCTTGCTGCTTCTGACATAAACGAGTAGTGTAGTCCCCGCACTCCATGCTACTTGTCCCGTGCTTCGTAACAGACTCTGGCTGAACTGCACCGTGCTCGCAGCGGCCTTGCACGCTTTCTCCACGTATCCTGACCCCGAGGGAAGGCTGAAGCTCACCAAACGACTCCAGCTCCTGTCATTGTCCGCTGCAATGGCCGCCATTGACTCCAAATGTCGAGATCTTGAGCAAGAAGCAGGTCGATCTCCGTCGATTCTCGATCTCCTCGCGCTCGCCGCACCTCGATGTGATCACGACGACATGGGCGAGGCCGTCGTCGCGCGTCTGAATGCCGAGCGATGCAGTCCGGCGTGCACGCGAGACGAGACACCTGCAGCGCGCTCTCGGAGCTCAATAAGAGAGGCAGGCGTGCAGAAGGCGAAGGCCGACGGAGAAGGGCTATGGAGAAGACTGCGTTCCTCTGGCGTTCCCTGGCGTTTCTTGTTCAGTTCACTTTCCGTTCCCATACTAGTTCCCCATGGTTGTTCCCATTCCGATGGAGAAGAATCCGTTCCCCTGGCGTTCTCTGGCGTTCTCTAGCGTTCTCAGATGAGTTCCCAATGGTTTGTTCCCATTCACGCGCAGGAAACGCGCTATTTAATTGCAGATTTTTCTATTATTTTGATGTTAATTTTCGTTATTCCCCGCCAACCTGGCTGCCAGCCTTTCCTTGATGGACTTGGGGCCACTAGATTTTGTCTTTACCGCGCCTTTTCTGCATGGTCGTTACTTGAGTTGCTATGGCTAATTACCGATATTTGGGCCCAGACTTTCGGAAAAAAATGACTTGAACTTGTGTTATCAGTGTTGGGAATAGAAAACACAACAAACAAAGATACAAAGAGATGTATAATCGAAGAAAGTATATGAGAAGAAAGAAGTTAGAAGTTAGAAGTTAGAAGTATGTATCAAGTATCAAGTATATGAATATATCTTATTTCAAGTAGGTTTCCAACTATATACTAAAGAGAGGATATATAGTAAAAGTCTTTCTTTATTATTGGTCCATGAGGTTCATTTACTAAAACAAACTCTAGTGAACTCTAATTAACCATTAAATGCCAGGTTGATCACCGTGACCAGTCCGGCTACAGTTCTCTCTATAGCAACAGCGATTGCCCACCCTATAGGACTGTTTCCTGAAGTTGCAATTGTCAATAGTGCATGATGCCCTCATGAAAATTGCAAGAAGGGTAGCTTGGAACTTAAAATTGTGTCTCTGAATCTTCTCACAATTTGAGTTACCTAAAAATATGAGTGCATCTAATGAAATAATTTTTTGCATTCAATGATGGATCATCTGTTTACAATCACTTCTGCAAAAAAAATGAAAAATAATTTATTCTTATAATACATAATTTTTTTCAGAGCTCAAAGACAAAAAAATGTCCTTCTCGACATTTAAGACATTTAAGGGTTAACTATAATGAAGAGCGTATTAATATAATATTTATCTTAACAATCAAACTCATGATTTGTGTATTTGTTTTTGTATTTGGTGTTCATGCTATTGACCTTTCTTTCATCTGTCGACAAGGCCCAACCAAATATTTAGGTAAACGTAGGGTAGCCTAACAAAAATAAACACCGATTTAATTGCTTGAGTTTGAATTATATAAAAGGGTTTGGGGGTGCGCCTTTTGAATAATATTCTGAAATTGAAATTACGTGACCTTTAAGACGTTACGATCCACATACTAATACCAAATGTCATCATAATCTAGACGAATTAGCATTTGAGATGGCATATGGAAGAGTAGAAAATGGATTGAAGTTCTATTTTTTTTTCGTCTATTAAAGGTTAAATGTCACAATTATTTTAATATGAACTATTCATGTAATTATGAATTTTCTGTTTTCCAAAGCATTGAATATTTCTTGAAACTATATGTATATATTCTAATGTGTGTATTTTCTAATTTATATGTATATGGCAATGTGTTGTAAGTATCTTTCAATATTTTGCAACCAAATCACATTTTGGATTATTACTTATGGAATTTGGATAGTAATACTTAATTATTTAATGCAACAAATAAGTTTGTTGATGCTACACTATAGTTTTTGTGTATAAATTAGAGTGGGTATTAGAGTTAGAATGACATGATTTTCTTAGAAACAAAAAAAGTAGTTTTAGTAATTTGAATACGACCATCAATTACACCCTACAATGAGCTATTGTCCTAAAGCAAATGCTTGGGGAGATCACTAGCCCATGTTTTAGAAACCACATGGATTAAAAGATAAGGTTCATGTAATCCAAAAAAAAAAAAAAAAAAAAAAAAAAACTTATATAATATGTAGAGTTACTATAAGGTTCATAAAATACTACATAACTTAGTACATATAAATTAGGGTATGTAAAAACATTATGTAGCCCAATTTTTTATTAATAAATTAGCCTTAACATATAGGGGTTGTGAAAATTATAGTGTTGCTTGTTGCTCTTCATGTTAAATTGTTTAAAATACATGCTATGGAATTGAGAAATACTTAAAACTTGTTAATAAAAATTGCCACTTGGACAATGGCCCTTTAATTTATATGTTTGTTATTGGTTTCATGGTGTATACCATGTTCATATATGTAATAGAAAGAAGGCATTTTTTTTATGAATATTGGAGATAGGATAAAATTGAACAAATCCAATTTTTACATAAAATAACCACATTCAAAAATCAAATGAATGAATTTACAAAAAAACATAGGGTACCAAAAATGTCTTGCATAGCTTTTAATATAAGAATATGGCCATCTTAAATATCGTGTTGATATAAATAAGCCTAAATCATAAACCCTCTTAATTTAGGTATATATCATAAAATTACAAGGAGTGATCTCCCCACAAAAAAATGCCTTTGTTTCAAGAAGGGAAAACACGTTTATAATGGACAAGATACATTCTAGACATGAATTTATGTCCGTTTTATTGTAGACTATTTTATGCCAACTCTTACTAACACAGTCATTAGCTCACTATCAAGGGGCAGAATTTGAACTTCAATTGTTATAATATCTTGCAAGAAACATGGGTAAGAAATACTATCAGTAATGGTCACATATGTGGTTGAGTCCTGTTACAATAACAAAACCGAACTCTGGGATCTCGAGCGAAGTGTTGGATAAGGCTTCCATTGAGGGCAGAGATTTGATGCAAATACAACATCATATAAGAATACTGATGTGTCCCAACGCAACTTAAATATATGTAGTGTTCTTATTCCAACATAATTGGACAATTCTTACAGGCTCTTTAAATGTTTTGTTTGAGTTTGCTCTTTTTGTGTAACAGAATTTTCTATTGCAAATGAACAATAATGTCACAATTATCTAAATTTGGAGTATTCATGTAATTTCGGATTTTTTTTTTTTTTTTTTAATCTAGGCTATGCAACACATCAAGGAGATCTATACGTGTCTTGGCAAAACATCATAATATTTCTCAATACACAAGCAATGTATATAAAGATCTCCCAACGTTTTGGTAAAACACCACAATACATCCCAATATATAAGCAAACATAGATCTCTCATGATGTTTTTAATGTATTTCTAAAAAATAAGTCAGATTCTTATTTGTAGATTTTGAAATGTTTAGATTTAATTAAATGTGGTTAACACCATGTTTCTCTTAAATTAGATGAAGCAATTTGTTTGAGGTGCAAGAGTGTCATTCCTTAAACTTTGGCAACAACATGTTATTGAGATATATCCCACAGGGGTTATTCCCTCTTTCAGGATTTCACACATGATTTTTTTTTTTTTTTTAACCAAACAATAGCAATGTGATTGAAGTGATACTGCTCGAACACAAGATACCTTAAAGATTATCCAATCGATTAACCCCTAAATGCCAAGGGTGTTTTTCTCGTTTTCGAAAGGTAGTTTTGAAGTTTTTGAATTGTCCTTGTAAGATCATTTTTAAACATTAAAATAAAATTATAATTGTTGAATCTTGAACTTCAAGGTTTCTAGATGGCACTACCCAAAAAATTCAAAAAGGCTGTGCGGATTTTAAGATATTTGTGATTGAATGATGATGAGTATGGAATTTTTTGCTTTTTTTTTAGCTGCCCGAAACTTCTAGTGCAAATTGGCAACTTTTGGATACAAAATTGGGAGACAACCACTTAGGATGCTTTAGTCTTTATTGTTGTTACTTCAAAACCAGTGGCCCCTCTTCCAAATCCATGACCACAATTTCACAAATGAGCCTACAATGCAACTGTCAGAACATAACCGTCTAATACAAAGAAATTTTCAGCTTCAATTATTGACCAAAAATCATTATGAATGAAAGAAAATTCAATAATGAAAGGATTCTAATTTCTATAACAAAGACATTCCAAGTGAAACTAGTCCAAAAGCACTTTTAGATTTTGTTAGATGTTGAAATTTTAGTAAAGAGGTCCTTATTGCCCAAGGGAGTGCCCAAGGGAAATCTTCACCTTTTGCTCAACTTGATGCTGGTCTTTTCAATGTGGCAACTTCTCATAGGCTCTGTGACACTATTCATGACACTATTCATGACACTATTCATGACACTATTCACAACAGAAAATGTATACTTGTAGTTAACTTTCCACCAAAAACAAATGGAATATGATATGGAGGAAGTCAAATTTGACCGCTGAAGCTAACTTTGACGTGCAACTTTCTTATAAAAAAAGCCTTAAAACAATAAAATCTATAACTTCCACAAAGTTTCAAAATTTCTTGAAATTTTTGGACACCAGAATTTGGTGCCTTGGGCATTTAGGGGTTAATGAAGATGACCAAGATGGTGTGTCTCTCATCAACATTAGGCTTCTCATGTCAAAATTTGTAAAGGATGTTAGTTTTGGGGTCTTGAAATTTTGCAGTTTTTTGGAAAGATTTGTACAAATTTGAGGATTTCACACGATGTTCTTCATTATTGTTCATTTTGGATTTTGAGTGAAGCTGCCTGAATGGAGGCTGGTGCATGCAGTTTGCATGAAATCATACCCAGAGGAAGAGGTGAAACACGCGAGAAGCATTTCTGCAAATGGCTCAGTTTACTGCACTTACGTATTTGTAGGGCCAGGGTGTAAAAGCTCTGGTTTTTCATCCACCAGAAACTGCAAGAGTTTAGATATTTATTATTAGGAAATTGATTTAGGAAATTTTGAGTTCATATTTGGAATCAGAGACCCAATTGAGAGCATCATCAACTCAGCACTCTAAATGACTCACTGTATATATTCTTATCTTTTGTGTGACGGAAAATGAGAACTTGTGATTGCTATCATTGGAGTTATATACAAGAACTCTTCAAATTAAAAAAATGATATATGGTATTAGAAATTGGACAATCAAAGTAAAGCATACTGAAAGCAAGTTAAAGGATAAACAAGACAACAAGTCATGCTTTAGATGGAGTATCCACAATAACGGCCCATTAAAATCTCAAAATTCTAATTTTACATCAAGCAAAAATAGTAATATACTTGGTTAGTCATTTAGAGTGCTATATTGGTGCTACCCTTAGAGCAACGTTTAATTTGTTGACAAATTTTTGCCTAAATCTTACCTTGAATCTTAGGTGGCAATTGGTACATTAAGATTTTTGTGTGAAAAGTTGGATGAAATAGCCAAATTCTTCCCGCAGCAAAATCCAATTCACCAAATTTTAAATGAAAGTAGCTTATATTAGCAAGTTTTTGGTTGAACCTATGTAGATCATTCATTTGTTCCAATGTTAGCTAAATTTTCCTTACTTGCCTGAATTATGGGGTGCGGATTGCTCTAACCAGCCAAAAACAAAAATTAAACCCTGCCTTAGAGCATCCTCAATTCACCTAGCAAATAAGCATAGTATACCAACTTTGATTTTTGAATAGTCAATAGATCAAAATATAAAAAGTAGGGAAGTTTTTATGGATACCCTTGAAGATTGTCATAATTGTATAGATACCTTTGGTTTTTCAAAAATAGTACAAACACCCTTGGACAATAATTTTCAAACATTTGTTTTGTTATGCACGGTACTTCCTTCATGATCAATGTTAAAGCAAGGAGTACAATAGAACATAAAAGAAGCATCTTGTGCACAAGGGAGAAAGAAGTGGCATGCATATAAAACAAAGGCTTGAAAATTATGCTCCAAAGATATTTGTGCAGTTTTTGAAAAAACTAGGGATATATATACAAATATGGCAAACTTTAGGGGTATCCATAAAATCTCTCCAAAAATCACATGATTTGAAGGGCATGAAATAATTTATTGTGACATTGCCATAATATTTTGATTTGGACATTGGTTGGTTTAGATACTTCACATCAAATGTTAGCTAACTTCCAAAAAGCTTAAAGGCCTCTCCAAATCAAGCCTAAATAAGGAAAATATAGTAAAAGAGTCCATACAATTGCCATCCCTTGTACTAAATTTTCCTTATTCAGGCTTGATTTGAAGAGGCCTCTAAGCTTTTGGAAGTTAGCTAACATTTGATTTGATGTATCTAAATCTACCAATGTCCAAACCAAAATATGATTGCATTTTCACAATAAAAAATTTCATGCTCTTCAAATCATGTGATTTTTATATCATGATCTATTCACTATTAAAACGTTGAGCTTGATATACCTGGCATGTTTGCATGGTGGACTAGGGATGCTCTTAACCCGTAAAGGACAAAGCCCTTTTTTTTAGTGAAAGTTATTGATAACTGCCACTTTTGGGGGAATGAGTAGAAAGGTAGAAAAAAAAATTATTTTTGGAAATCCAACTATAAGATCTTGCCCTAGACTACTGGAGGTACTTGTGGAAAAAAAATTAGCTCATTCTACATGTAGAGGAGTGATATGTTGACATTTGAAATGAAAATAAAAGTTTTTTCTTTGTTGCCCAAAATTTTTAGAAGCCAACCCCTAAATCAAATAAATTGCTCTACACAAAGTTGATGTTTATTTTTTCCATGTAGAAGACCAAGTGAGAAGTAAGTGTGGGAGAATTTTCAAATGAATTGGAGGTGTCAATCATACTTTGTAAAATCTTGCAATGCCATAAGGCCATCAAATTTGCAT
Organism: Ulota crispa; assembly: GCA_963920765.1. NCBI lineage: Eukaryota > Viridiplantae > Streptophyta > Bryopsida > Orthotrichales > Orthotrichaceae > Ulota > Ulota crispa. The sequence goes on from OY987245.1 coordinate 12,492,611, forward strand.
ACACACTAGGCAAAATTGGAGGATTTATGTAAAACTCAGAAATCTGAATTACTTTTATCCAAATGATAAAAACTAAGGAATCTTAGTCTAATACAACTTGGAGAAAAAAGAAGTCAAAAACCAAATTCACAAAGAGCTCAAAAAAGTAAAGCACCAAAGGTAAAAGGATTGGAGGTCTGGGAGTCCCATACCTACCAGCAAACTAAAACTTCTCACTCATAAATCAAATTGAATGATTTAAAGCTTCCCACATATGTATAAATCTAAAGAACCAATTTTAGATTTTTATTTTGAAAAAATGTTGTTTGTAAAAAAAAATTTGGTTGCTTGCTCTCCTGCATTTTTCAAAAATTCATGCATAACTTCTTCAATAATTGTCCGCATGAAGAAAAAATAGATGCGCATGCAGATCTTTGAATTCCCCATCTTCCATAAAAGTTTCAAAAAATCACACAAAGTAGTTTAACCATAGGTACATGCCCAAAATCTCATTTGTCTCCCGGAGGGACAATAATCCTTTAGGGATTAATGTGAAATTTTGAAAGTGAATAAAAGTTACCAACTCCAAAATAGGGGCAGATTGTTACTTTTACCATTGCATGTAAAATTAACTGAGATTTTCCACCCTGGCTCCCACAAACACATATGTGCGGTACACCCAAGTGACCGAACCTCTGCAAATAATGAGGGAAAGTTCTATTACGGTTGTGGTTTTGTGGTCCCACTGTGATCAGCTTTACGCCCTTGAAATCATAACCCTTTTGTTGTCATGCACACAAAGCTTCTTGCATGCAATGCTTTTAAAATTCCTCTCTCAATAATAACCATGGACTACTCAAACTCCCGAAAAGCCTTGGGGTTTTATATGGGTTTTCAACATGGCTATCCTTGGCTTATTGGGAACTCTTTTCTAGTTGGTCTCTTTTGGACTTTGGGAGTCATGGATGCATAAATCAGTATAGTAAAGGACTTGGAGAGAACATGGGTTCCACCAGCTCAATCCCCTTTCATAGGTCCAACCGGCCGTGACTCTTGGGCTACTTGCAGCTAGCTAGTCTACGGTGGTCTCTTCTATTAGGATCGGATTAAATGACATGCCGTTTTGTGGGGCGAGTGCGGAAAATCTTAGCATTTTTAGGTGAAAGGAAGGCCTGGTTCAGATTAGTGGCCGGACAAAGTACAAAAAGTGGCACTCCGTCTGGTGTTTAATCTTCTAAAACCATTTTCACAACATCTATTAGTTATGTGTGTCGTTCAAGAGTGTTCCTCAACCAAACAAGTTTGGTACCACCCTTTGAGCAAGCCCCAAAATTTCACTATCTTTTCTGCTAACATGGACATATTGGTTGGTGACATGGCAAGTTGAAGTACTGGACAAAATCCTAAATGCAAACCCCTCAATGGACAAAACTAATATTTCAACCAATGACAATTGAGATGATTTTGTGCGGTCACTAGTCTAAACCGGGCCTAATAATCTACTCCTCATTTTGGAGTTGGTTAGGGCATCTACAATGCACCTTGCTACAAGCCCCATACATTATGCCTAGTCTTTCAATAGATAATAAATTTTAACATATTTTTTTATGACTTGAAGGGCATTGAAACTTTTATTGAAAAAATAAATAAAATTTGGGTTTGGACATTGACTAATTTAGATACATCCCATCAAACGTTAGCTACACTAAATATTGCGTTTAGGTTGCCCTACACTAGTTTCCCAACATGCTAAATTATATAAATGTTTATTGATGCTACAATAATTTTCATTAGTAATTTTTAAAAGGTGTGGCAACAACAAACAAGTTGCTTGAAAAACTAACTAGCAATGATCAAGTCATGAACTACGTGAAATCCTAATATTTAGAGAGTTACATGTGCCTCAAAGTGGCCAAGTGATGAGTCATGAGGTACCTTTCCAAGGTACGGCAACCTAATTGTCACGGCAACCTAAATGCAATATATAAGGTAGCTTTCAAAAAAAATTAAAGGTTTCTCCAAATCAAGCCTAAAAAAGGAAATTTCAGCCAAGGGGATGGTATTGGGATGTCATTGTAGTGTCAACTTAGCTGAAATTTCCTTTTCTATGCTTGATTTGGAGAAGCCTCTAAATTTTTTAGAAGCTAGCTAACATTTGAAGGAATGTATCTAAATTAGTCAATGTCCAAACCCAAATTTTACTATTTTTTGCAATAATACTTTAATTCTTTTCAAATCATAAAAAAAAATGTCAAAATTTATTATTTGTTAACCCCTAAAGGACCACCCCCATTATTTTGTCAAAAGACACTCAAAACTGCCATTTCTATGACAAAGAGTAAGAAAGTTTGAAAATTGATATTTTTGCATATCCAACCACAAGATCTTATACAAGACTAGTATGAGAATGTGTGAAAACAAATTCAAAAACTTTGACCGCAAAGATTGCAAGATACTATAGTTTAAAGTTTAAAAAAATAAAAAAATTGCACCTTGCATGACTAGACTATTTGACTTTGAACTTTCACCACAAATTTTGGAAGTTTAAATCTTTATGGTGGAAAATTAAGTTTAGAATCTTTGGAAAAAAAACAAAACAAAAAATACTTAATTTTCATTCTTTAAAAAACATTAGGTAGAAGAAGGTATGGGATTGAACAAAATCTTAAATTGTTAATAATCTTGCAATGGAATTGAAACACAATGATCCCAATGATGAGGTGTTCTAGCAAGCAAACTTCACCCTTTCCAACAATTTTTATTGAAAAAATGTTAAATTTGCATTCAAAAATGAAGTTTATAAGTTATTTTTTCAAAAAGACTAGTGTGGCCCTGTGCAGTTGGCACATTTTTCACCCCCATGCCATCTCCTCTAACCACTTGTGGTTAAACTTGTACTTTACTTTAGTTAAACTTGTCCTCTACCTTTTTTTTAAGTGAACATCCAAATTTTATTTTAGTTAAACTTGTACTCTACCCTATTTTTACACAAAATTTGTCTTTGGCCAATTAATAATTTTTGAGTTTTTGAATTCATTAAAAACTTTGAAATTTAATAAATTTCTCACCCTAGGTCCAAATGCCACCAAACCAAGCCCATGCACCCCTCCTTGCCGAGAGCTTTCCAATGATACCAAGTAAGCAACGGGGGGACACAAGGTACGGGAATCTCAATGTGACAAACATCCAAACATTGAATCATCCAAATAGCCTAATTTAAGGTATAGATGCTTAAATTGCTCAAAAAACAAGATTGTCCATAACTTTCTCATATCTAATCCAAATGGAATGAATCAAAGCTTCAAATGTAGACAAACTATTAACTACAAGAAGAAAAAATAAAATAAAAATCAGGTTTTTGTAATAAAAAATTGGCTGCCCAATCTCCATAAGTTTTTGCTTATCTGGGCATAACTTTTGCTTATGGGCATAGATTGGAAAAAAATTATATTCCTCAAAAGCTCATGTGTTTTTCTATCTTCAAAAAAAGTTTCAAAAAATCAAGACAATAAATGAGGCTATAGATACTTGCTTGAAATCCCATTTATCCTCCAAAGGGACAACAATCCTTTAGGGGTTAAGCATTCTAGTTTTTTGGTTTATTCAACAATGGGCATTTTTAGAGGATAATTATAAAATAATTGGGCTAAATTTTGGGAAATTATTTTATGCCAAATCAGCTCTCAACCTACACTATGGAATTGCGTCCAAAACAATTATAATGTGTATTCAAGCATGATCACCATTACCAACCTATCTTGAGTTTTGTTAAATCTTCTTTGCAATTAAAAATAAAATAAAAATACTCTAAAGACCTATTTTCATTTATATCCACAATAAGTGAATAACTAAGAATTTTAAAGTGGTGACTCAAAATTGCCTCTTTGTTTGTCACGTTCAAAATGTATACAATTTAGATAAGAATTTGTATGCATTGATTAAGTAGCATTGGAACAACTATCACTACAAAAAAATCATGGTCAAATCTACAGAAAAGTTGACAAAAATTTGTGACCTAATTTACAATATATTGTAGATTAGGTCACAAATTATTGTAGATTAGGTCACAAATTTTTGTCAACTTTTCTATAGATTTGACCACGGTTTCCTTATAGTGTATGTATAGTTACTTTAACCCCGAAACACCCAATCAACCATTTTTTGGTTGATGCCCTTTTTTGCAAGCTGCTTGAAATTAGAAAAAAAGAATTGAAAAAAAAATTTATATAGGAGAGCAAGTTTACTTTCCAACCTAGTATGAATCATGTCAATCCAAGTTAAACTCCACCAAGGAGAATTATTCAAAGACAAACACTTCAATATTTGCTAGTATTACAAAATTCACTATTTCAAGAAACTAATGATATTCTCTCCATCAAAAATATTTTATTTTTGAACTTTCAAATAGAATGTCTATTTTTGACCAATTGTACCAAGTATTAAATTTTGTGAATAAAATTTGTAATTTTGATGAATATCAAATGATAAAGGCTTCTAAATTCATTAAATAAGTGTACAATTTTTTTTGAATGTTTGAATATACGGATAATTACTAAACATCATGATTCTTGTTCTCTGTTTCTAAAAAAACTTCATTGAAGTTACAAAAGTATCATTTTAGAACACATTTTTGTTTTGCCCTTACCCCCTTGGGTGTTGTGGGATTAAGAGACATGATGAAAGAAGAATTGTTGAGCTAACTCTTGACATTTGTCATAGGGCTTTGAAATTGAGTTGTACATTTATTTTATTTTTATCAAAACAATAAGGATGTCAAACCTTATTTTTTCTAAGAAAGCCAAACTTGTCAAAGATAGTTCAAGTTGTCTTTTTTGAATTTATTTTTTGTGATAAAAAATTACCAAGACAGAAGACAATGCAATTGTAGCTCCTATCCCGCACCACATGTTATTGTCTCACAAGTATGTTTGATTGAAAACTGTGCATCACCAATTCTTGAAGTTATCATACAAGCAGTTTTCCAAAAGACACTTTCCCACATTTTCTTAACCCTTTAAGGACCACGCGACCATATTTTGGTCGCTGGGAGTGGTTTTTGGCCTATAGGTTGAAACTGCTCAATAATTTGGAATTTGGTCTTGAAATATGCATGTGATCACAAGAATTTTGCATCCATCTAAAAAAAGAACAATGCAACCGGGTATGTGAGTTGACAAATAATGGTGTTTATACGGCATGGCTTCAAAATACGTATCCATTTTTTGTCAAAAGATGGATCAAAGCAACAACACAATATATCAAACATCCAAGAAGAATGTCAAATTTCAATTGTGCGGTCCTAAAAAATTTCATATTCCTCAAGAAATATGCTTGTATTGTTTTCCTATACGGTAGTAATATAATTGTAGTATTTGAAGATCTACTAAAATGGTGTTGTCATTTTGGCTTCAAAATATGTCATCCTACATTTAAGGCCAATTCTTGATTGCATTCACCAATCAAATTTCCCATAACAATTATCAAATTTCTTGTAGAATTGTTTTAGGGTAGCAAAGAAAATGGGATTTTTGACCCTTTTTGTCCACTTAGCTACACCTTGTGATTGCTATTTTTGTCTATTTTGTGTGGAATTAGTCTTGTTGAAAAGGTGGAAAACCTTGCTTTCTAGAAATATAAGGCTCTTTTCAATCAAAGCCTACATGAAGCAGTAACATTCAAAACCACACAAGCATGAAAACTAGAGATTTTCCATATACAGCTCACTTAATCATTATAATGTTTCACCTCCAACAGTAAATCTAGCTAAAATTTTGATGCTTTAAAGTGGACAAGGTGTACTTCCCATTTGTACGGTTAGATTATTGAAAATGGGTCCATATTTGAGTTAATTGCACATTTAAGCTTACAATCCTTGTTTTTAGTGGATTTTGTGAAAATGGGTGTGGTCCTTAAAGGGTCAACTTCTTGACAAAATCAATTAAATGTATGACCAATAATCCTACATTCAATATCCTCAATTTGGTAAGGATGAATATGAAGCGTTTTACTAATCCTAGCATTACAAAATCCAAAATTAAAAACCACAATGTATGGTGAATACAACTTGGAAATTTTGCTACTCCATGGCTCTTCTAAATTGCTTCAAAAGATCAGTCAAATAGGCAAAGTGATCTGTGCTTGGAGATTTTAGTTTTAGAGGGTGTGTATGACATCAAAAACTCTCAATTACTATGACCATGTGCAATCCAAGTTTGCATGCATACTCTAAATTAATTAAATGTGGTATGAATATAATTCTAAGTAACCAAAACACAATACAAGGAGTGGAAGTATCAAGAGAAGGATGGTTGAGGATCTTGAAGTCGTGTCCTCCTTGCATTGTCTAGATTTGACAATTGTCTTGGTGACATAGCCATAATTGGAGATGAAGCATTCTGTACAAAAACCACATGAAGATTACTTCAATTGAAACAACTCTAAAAGTTGCTTTACACTAAGAATTGAGGAATGTTTTTACCTTTTTATACTCCCAATGTTGGCACTTCATTAATTAGTTTTTCCAAAAACAACCTCAAGGCCTTTACACTAGGAGTCAAAGCTAGAAATTTAGGATGTGTTCTAGTATTAACCCTTTAACGATTGCGGTCGATTCTGGGGTGGGCAATCCTTTGTATTTCTATTTGGGGATATTTTAGGGTTATTGAATACAAATGTCTATCATAGATCTGACCGTATAGATGGAAGTAACTTGCAGCGTTTAGTGTTATGCATCATGCATTATGCTCACTCTTTAGTTGTTATAGTCATCTTTTTGCATTTATTGGTGTATTTTCAGCCCGTACTCTTTTAGTTTTTTCAACTCTCTAGTCGCATGCCACCTCAAATTGGCATGGTTACTATCCTAAACTCTTCACTTTCCAATTCCCCATACCCGTCTCCTTTGCCACGTCATCAAATTCCTTGACATGCTCTCTCTACAATCTGAAAAGAGTCAAAATCGACCAGGAATTGGTCGACCAGTCCTTAATGGGTTAAAAAAAACAATATCAGGCATAGCCCCAACTCCAAAAGTTGGGTTCTCCAAAACTGGAAAACCACTTCTTGACTCCAAGGCCAATTTTGTATCTCATTAAAACATATTTATTTGAATAAAAAGCATTCTTTTGAGATAATCAACACTGTAGGATGGTATAAAAATGTCAACAGTTTTACTTGATCAATTCTTTTCTAAATTCTTTTTCTCTTGAATTTGTCAAATTTTGCATCAGCAGCCTTATTATTTTGGCCTTAAGGCCGTTCCACTCTAAATGATTTGGTCCATGCTATACTCATATTATGATGACTACTTGAGACTGTTCTTTGAGTTCATTTAAGCCAAAATCTTGATTAAAACAATCCCAAATTTTCATGGCATTGACTCCTATTGTAAAGCAACCCTTAATGTTCCATTGATTTGAAAGATGCATCTAACACAATATTTATTGATCCAGAAAAAATACACAATTTTGGGACTTTTGGGTTTTACATTCTCAAATGATTATTTTACTAAACATTCTTTCAAGGACGTAAAACCCAAAAGTTTCAAAATTGTGTTTTTTCTCAAATTAATGAATACATATTATCTATAAGGGGATTGATATGTCTACCACACCCTTTCAGCTATTCTACCACACCTTGGGGTAAATTTTAGATTTCTACCATCAAATAGTTGAATTTGAGAATTTGGAATTCAAATTTGGACTTAGAGACCTTCATTTTGTCTAGAACCATAAAAAAAGGTTGTAATTGAACAACACCCAATGAAAAAGCTTAGCTCGGGGCAAAAGTAGTACTTTTACTTTTGTTTATATATCAAAAAAGCTTTTTCATTGGGTGTTGTTCAATTACAATTTTATTTTATGATTCTAAACAAAATCATGGTCTTTGAGTCCAAATCTGAATTTCAAATTCTCAAATTCAGCTCTCTGATGGTAGAAATCTAAAATTTACCCCGGAGTATGGTAGAATAGCTGAAAGGGTGTGGTAGACATATCAATCCCCTATCTATAAATGTAAGCTTTTGCTTTAGTATTTGAAATATTTGAAAGAGCTCACCGCCACCATCCAAGGATGTTGCATGAGTTCCTCTGGTGTCAGGCGCTTATTCTTGTCCCAACGCAAACAAGACTCTATAAATGAGACAAACAAGCCGTCGTTTGACCCAACAGCAAATCCCAGATCCTTAGAGCCTGGAAACCGTTTCTTTCCTCTAGAATTCTGGACAAACTTTGGATGGTTTTCAGCATCTGCACACAAAAAATAACAAAACATGGTTCCACTCAACATGTCCTTTGATTTGGAAATGATCAGAACTCTTGTGCAAATTGTTTAACAAAATTTTGGGAACAAATAACATGAAGCAAAACATATGAGTGAAGAATTTAGTTCGGTACCAAAAAATAGGCTTTTGCGCAAAGAATCTTCTAGAATGGAAGGAGGCGGAATATCCAGCACTTCCATGATGCAACTTAGTTGCTCAACCTCGTCCTCTCCTGGAAACAATGGATGTCCTGAGCAAACATGCAATGCCAGTTCGTTATTGTGCTACAATTTTCATGTAATAGGAATTGTATAAACAAAGGATGCAAAATCACAAAAAATAAAAAAAATTGGGGCACAATTTGACAAGAGCACAATCACAATACTAGTGTTGTCCAATTCTTAGGAAGATTGATGTCTAAAAGAAGGTTTGCTTTCTAAAATGGGCAACGTTATTTGTGAGCTTAAAAGGGTGAGTCAGGAGTGGTGAGTCAAGATTTTGTGTGTGGGAACTAATTCTAAGCTCAAAATCAATGGACAAACCAAAAAAACAACAAGTTTTTCAAAAAATAAAACTTTAAAATACACAATTCTAGGGCCTATGTATATGATTATAGGTGAGATTTAATATTTTGACAAAAAAAAAAAGGCTCATGACTCACAACTCAAGAATCCCTGCTCACGGTTTAGCATTCTCCATTTCTCCCACATGTAAGCAACACAATATTTGGAAGTACTAAAGGTTATATGACAAGCAAACAAATACTTGGCATCCAATAAATTGGGTTAGGTTAGAATAAATAATGTTGACTAGCCCCATTTTGTAATTACTATGTGATTTTATGCCCTTGTTTGTAAACTATTAATTCATAATTATTCTAAGGGTACACAATTGTAAATGGGTATACAATATTACAATTTTAAAATTTTGAGAATGTCAACCTGAGAAGAGCTCAGCAATAACGCATCCAAAACTCCATATGTCAATCATGGTATCATACGGCACTCCTGCGCCCCCACTAGCCTTTAATTTTATTAATTAAAATAAAAAACTTTAATCACACGTTAAGATGCACCCTCAAGTTAAAATTGAGAATGTATTTAAATGCAACTTGTTGTATTGTAATTGACAACATGAATAGTACCTAAAATAACTTCAGGTGATCGATAAAACCGACTTTGTATGTAGGTATAAACTGTACAATCAGCACGTTTGTGAGATAAACTTGATAAGTAAGCCAAAGTAATCGCGTAGTATTTCAACAATAGACATGACCATAAATCATGTAAAGTCATTTTAAAAGTATATTTTTATATACTACACAAACAGTCAAGTCATGGAGCGCCTAGATTACAATATTTGTTAATTTGGGAAAACTCTTTCCATCATTTTTGGGATATTGAATTTTACATTTGTGAGAATTTTTGGGTGATCAAAGTAATTTTTTTGATAATTCCTTCAAAGTATATCATTATTGATATAAGGTTTTGAAGAAATCACCCTGAAACCCATTCTAAATCACTAAAAAACTCTCAAAAATAAATAATCCAGGAGGCCCCAAAATTGATTTTTTTCCCCAAATTAACAAAGACCAAATTCTAGTTAATTTTGAGACACAATACTCTCCAATGAAATTGATTGAGACCATCCAATGTTAGAGATTTATAACTCTTAAAAAGTAAATGAAAAGAAGGACTATAACTCTCTACCACTATTTTTTTTGCAATTGTCATGTGCCATGTGACAAATGAAAGTGACAAGAGAGGATTATGTTTGATTAGAACGCACTTTTTTCGTGGGCAAAGCAACTCGATCCAAAATCAATAATTACTATCTTTTTTGATTTTGGTTGTTGCAATAAGATATTCTCCGGTTTTAAATCAGAGTGTATCACTTGCAACTTGCGCAAAAATCGTAAGGATTCCAGCATTTGGATAGCAAAGCTTCTTATCAAAGACATATTCATGCCCTGCAATTCAATAGCAACGTGGTCATGAGACCTAGTACTTAGTCAGGTTCTAACATTTGGTCAAGTTCTAATATTGAATAGACAAAAATAAGTAAATATCTTCTTATGGATATGTAGTTCTTCTTAATTTTTAAGATTCAAATTTAAATTAAATTCAAATTAAATTCAAAAGCGTGATAGACCTGGAAGTTATTGCGTTTGATGAATTCGTAGAGAGAAATGTCATGCAAAGAAAAAGTAATGCAAAGATGGCCACGGAATTGAAATGATTCATATATGTTGATGGTGTTGGTGTTAATGGGTTCAGCCAACGCCTGCCAAGTTGCGCCTTCCCTTTCCCCCATCATTCCCATGCTTTAGAGTCCCTATGCACTCCCTCTTGCTTTCTAATTCTAGCATTCATCAATTATGCGTATAATATTTAAAAGGTGCAATTAGTTTCAAATTGCTAGTATTGAATATCTTATAGAATTTTTTTAAGTGGTATTTTATGGGTACCCTTAAAACTTGCAATATTTGTATGGATGCTCCTAGTTTTTTAGAAATTGCACAAATATCTTTGACATACTTTCATAATTGTAGAAACCCTTCTTGAGTTATTAAAGTTGCATGTTACCTACTTTTGGGCAATGATTGGCTTTTCATCACTGCCTAAAAGTAAGTGGCATGCATTTTTGATAATTGTGGGGAAGGGTTTTTTTGCACTTATCAAAACATATGTCAAGTGCATTTATGGAATTTCTATAAAACTAGGAACATTTATACAAATATTTCAAATTTCAAGGATATCTATCAAAATTTTCCATCCTTTTAACAGTATTATGACAAGTAATGATCATGTATATACAAATAGGCATATTGATTTTTTTAAATTTTTCTCATATTTATCATATTTGTAATGTTTTGAAATTTTTGTATTATGCCTTATAATTCAAATTTCTATAGAATTCTACCTATGTTACTTTGATTTGGTTTCAAACTATACCTTGTCACGCAAGTGTTGAAGAATCTTAACTTCCACCATAGCTTGTTTGTGAAAACGTCTCTTATTGCAAATTATCTTCACAGCTCGCAATGCTTTGTGTTTGTGATCATTGCATTTGAGCACTTGTCCAAAGCTACCTTTTCCAAGAGTTCCTAACACCTCGTATCTATAAGCCACTTGATCATGTTCTTTTGCAATATAATCTCCTCTTTCATCATCATAGCCTATCACAATCAAATAGAGAAACATCATAATTTTTATGTTATTTTAATGCTTTTCAGCAATGTAGATGGTTATAAATGACAAGAAATGCATTTACCATAGTTGTTTTCACCAAGAAGATTGGAAGCTTGGATCTTTTGACTTTCAAGGCCAAGAAAGTAGATGTTTGCATATTGAAGAATTTCTTGTTGTTCAAACTTAGTTAGATGTTGTCCATATTTTTTAAGCATACCTGCACCATTATTTATGTCTAATTTTTGGTTAGTAGAAATTAAATGACACCTATGACAACAACCATCCAAAACATGCTCATGTTATGAACTACATAATTGTTATTGATTTTGATATAAGAAATACAAATAATAGTCAATCTTCAAGTTTGTTAGCGTCTAATATACATAACTTTATAGCACATTTTCAAATTGATTTTTTTTACATAGTTGCAACATTACAATATTATTGATAAAGATAATAAATATTGAAAAGGACAATACTCTCAGGTGCATTGCATATTTCAAGGTTTGTAGCAGTTGATTTAAGTATTCCATGATTCTGAACATATTATCAAATTTTAATGTTACAATCACTGCAATTATTAGATGATGGAAATTAAAAAGCTATATCATTCATTAAGTATAGATTTGCAACTTTTTGCATATTAAAATATTTTGGTCAATAAGATTTAACACAAATACACAAAAAAGAAGAACTTGATGTACTCACCATTTCACATGTATTAGAAGGAAAAGTCATAGCAGGCCTTTTTGGAGATTTTCTACTTCTTTTTGTATGCACAACTTTTGGACATGCCTCAATTGGTGCTTGGCCTTTCTAGTATAACAATCCCAAACGCTAATTGGTATATATAATTTTAAAAACTAACATGGTGCATTTTTATTTATATACAAAGCAATGCAAAGCCTTGAAACAAGGTGGCTTAGAAACTACAAAATCTTGTAAAGTTTGCAAGAAAACATGATGTCAGTAATGATTAAACAATGCTTAATATGCAATTCACAAGATTTTTTATTGCAATTACTTCTTGATTGAATATTTAATATTTAATTAAAAGGTACAAAGAGTTTTGTTGCAAGTGAAGATACAAAGTGCATGAGAATTTAGTCTTTTAAATTACTATGAAAAAATATATATTTTTGGATTGCAAACAAATGTCAAATTCCTTGACAAATTCAATAGAAATTGAAAAGAAAGCACCAAGAAAATATTTTGAAGTGATTCAAGAAGATGATTCCACAAGCAACACAAAAAAAAGATTTATTTTAGTTAAAATTAGAATAGGCATATGCATAATATATTTGAACTAAAATAGATAAAAATAATCTCTAACTTTAAAGCAAGAGAGATGTACTTACAATACAAGGCGTTCTTGAGGTCATTGCATAATCAACAAGATTTCCACAAAGCCCTGCAACTCCTATTCTTTAGCTCTAATATGTATCCTTATCCATAGAATTTTCTATACTTTTTTGTCTAAAATATATATAAACTACAAAAAAAAGTTTACTAATAGTCAATTGTACAAGAAAACAAAGAACTTAGCTAGTGCAAAAGCAATACCTTTGCTTATAAGTTTTGAAATGCAATCTCTAACTTTCCAAATATTCTCAAGAAAACTCCGCACAAAAACATCAACTTCATTGCTATACACACCCCAAAACACATTCCCAACAAGGGCACTAGCCTTTGCTGCAGATTTGAGCATGCTAAATTCTTCAAACAAGTTTGAAGGTACAAGTTTTGCAATTTTTTGAAACAATATGTCTCGAGCCGATTGATAGCCTACACATTTGATTAAAAAATGGACTATATCTTCAATAACATGACCACAAATGGGACAAGCAACAATTGCCTTTTCTTTAGCTTGAGAATTTAGAGATAACAATCCATCTGCCAACTTTTGTTTCAAAGCTCTACCAAGAGAAACTTGCACTCCGTTTTCCTCAAAGAGCAACATTTGACCATGAGGCTTTTTATTAGAGAATACAAAAGGTTGTAACTTGTTTGTAGGTGTTTTTGCATCCTCCAACATTGTAGCTGGTTTTTCTTCCAAAAGCTCTACAAACACCCCTCAACACCATATATATTTAATTCCAAAATCAACAACCATGTCATTATAAACTTTTGAAAACACTTATAATCTATAAAAAATTGAATTGCGTTTATGTTGTTATTAAGCATGTTGAAGTAATTCACATAAGTTAGAGTAAATAAAAACTCATATGATTTAATGATATACTAAACTTGCAATTAATGAGAAATACCTAACGTAATTGGAACCTTGCATATATCAAGCTTAAGTTCCAATGGACTTGATTTGTTGGTTTTCCTTTTGGAGTTTATTTCTATAGGAGGTGATTGATGTTCATTAATGCTTTGAGGCTGCCTTTCAACACCATTTATCCATTCTTGGTGCTCGTAAAGTCTATTTGAATTAATAACATCATTAATTGAAGTTTGCCAAGAGTGGCCATTTTCAATATCAATAGAATTTTCTCTATATTTGTTTTTGTGCAAATCTATTATACTTGTACATGTTTGTTGCTCATGGACTTTTCTTGAGCTTATATTTGGATCTGCAAAGTTTTGACATGCTCTAAGATTCAACTTTGGCGGTCTTATTTGTTGACTTTTTTGTTGCAAATCCTTAGTAATAGGTGTTGCAAGATGCTCTTGAATTTCTATGTTTGTACTGAATGGAACTTCATGAACATCGCATGCTTTAAGGTTCACTTTAAGGACTTTTGGTTTATATTGCTTTTGGTTCATATATGCTTTGCTTGTTGCTAATTGTTGTTCAGGGGCTTCAATTAAACTTTCAATCTTGTCATAAGATTCAACTTCACCTCTAATTAAACAATAAAATTTCAGACATTTCTTTAGGTATATACAAATTTTTTTTTGTCAAAATGAAATAATAAAAAACTTAGAGGAAATTAAAATTGAAGTAAAAAACTAACATGAAGATGAAATAAATAATTTTTTAAATTTGTACAACATGCTGAATAAAATTGAGACGTGGAAAGTTGCCTGTTGCATGCTTGGGGCTCGGCTTTCAAAGTTTCTGGACACAACCTTGCTATAATGTTCTTCAACTTGAGCTTCAAGTTTGATTCATGCCCGGGTTGGATTAGATCAAAGACGGAAGGAACTTCTCTTGCAGTTTGACAACCTCTAGTACTAGTCTTGGTTTTCTTCTCAATTTGTTTGTGAGCATGCTTACTATAGAGACCATCTTTGATGTTGCTCTCATGAAGAGAAGAAGATCTTGTAGATTGAAATACTGGTTGTTTAGTTCCTTCAATAATATGAGCTCTATTTGTTATATTTTTTACATTATTGTTAGTTGAAACATTTACATCAATTCCTGTAGATGCATCTTTTTTGTTTGTGGATAGTACTTTCAATTCCTGATTGGCAAGTCCCAAAAGGTTAGGCGCTGTTGTTGCTTTAGCTGTTAGACGTTGGTCATTGTTATCCACCCTTTGATGGGAGAAATGTAAATCCTTTGGCAAAATCTTCATATTTGCTCGACGGCTTGTAGCTGGTGATTGAATAGGAAGCACAATTTGTTGTGAAGTAGGTAGAGATGCCATCTTGTTTACCAATGTAACTCCATCATGTTTCCACTTGTTCAAAGTAAATTTTCTCTTACTTTCTGCCAACAATTCAATAGATTTTCTTTTCAAAGCTTCTTCAGAATTTGTAATAAACCTACTTTTTGGAGACCATCTTGGAGATTTTGAAATCCTTTGCTCATCAATAAGTGCTTTTGAAGTACTTTCCACAAATGATGAGCTAAAGGTCTTTGTTGATAAGTTCATTGGGACAAATCCACCTTTTGGCAACAAATTGGTTGAATTTTGCGCACCTATTGCAAGCAAAGCTTTTTCTTCCAAATGACGTTGTACTTTTGCCAAATTAAATATAGATATTGCTTCATGTTTGAGTGTGCTACTACTCCTTGCCCTATCTGTAACTTGTGAAGCCGTGACACTTCTAATTGGAGATACCACTGATGGTTTGGATGTTTTGGAATGCCATGTTTTTTTGGACCACATTGCCTTCTTACAAGAAACATTGTTGTTCATTAAGATGCAACAAAGGCTCTCACTAGCTAAAACCACATTTTTGTAAATCATAGAAGGTTTTTCATGTACATTTTTGGAATTTTTTAAATTTCAAAAGACTAAAAAAACTCCATATTAGTAGTGCAAATGGATGCATATTTTGATGCAAGAATTCTAATTGTATCCTTTAGCTCAAAGATAATGGATTTTTTTAATGTTGATAGAAATTAGCTAACAATGATAAGTTACATAAATTTTCTTAGTGAATTTTTTCTACAAAAACTCCTTAACTTTGTGTCTGCATTGAAATTTTGTATAAACCCTAGATGACATTAAAAAAAACAAACAAACTCAATGTACTTATCATAATTCAATCATTCAAAAACATCTTGTTTATTAAAAAAAGTTCAAATTTGTGCACCTCAAACAAACATCATCATTTCAATCAACAAGCTTTTTAGACAACATTGTCAATTGTTCAAAAACCTTGAAGTAGAAGATAGCACAAAAGAAGCTAAAAGAGTAGAGCTTAAATAATTAGTGAAGGTGAAGAGTTCACAAGAAAGGGTGTGAGGCAAAAAAGAAGCTATTATGACAATGTAAATAGGAAAGAAAAATAGAGAATTAAAGAGTCAAATGGTTAGTTAAGAGAAATCTATAAACCTTAATAATATTGCTCTCTCTCTATATACCACCACTAATTGCACACCATAATTTGTGACAATAACACTTTTATCCTTTCAAGTATCCTTTAT
The DNA here is from genome assembly GCA_963920765.1 of Ulota crispa. Taxonomy (NCBI): domain Eukaryota; kingdom Viridiplantae; phylum Streptophyta; class Bryopsida; order Orthotrichales; family Orthotrichaceae; genus Ulota; species Ulota crispa. The sequence goes on from OY987245.1 coordinate 12,508,869, forward strand.
TAAGAACACCTTGATTGATTGAAATCTTATAGATTACAAAATCTCCTTTCATAAAATATAATAAAAAATTTGCAAAAAATTGTCAAGAAACTAATAAAATTTTCACAACCATGTGAAAATTTCCAAATACATAGTTTAACAACCTCAAACATAGTCTCAATACTACCTTTTTTATTTTTATTTTTATGGAAACCGTTAAAATTGTAGTCTTGCTTTACCATTATCAAAAATAATGTTCTAATTATACATTCTAAAATTTAAACTCCTTCTAAATGCCAAATTGTTTTAGAAACTTAACAACAAACTTATTAAGAAATAGTTGTTATTTAAACATATTACAAATCAACAATAAAAATTAAATTCTCTAGACTCATAACCTAATTGTCTCACAACAAGGTTTGCAAACCGTGAGAGATCATGCTCTTCCTCTTCAAAAAAAACCATGAAACATTAAGCCTTGCACCTGAAGTTTGTTACACTCTTTGTGTAGTCAGAATGGTGAAGAGGAGGATGGGTGACCAAGCATCGTACAAATCAACGATGAATATTAAATTCTCTAAACTTATAACCTAATGGCCTCAAAACAAGGTTTGCAAACCATGAAAGATCATGCTCTACCTCTTCACTAAAAACCATGAAACATCAAACCTTGCACCTCAAGTTTGTTACACTGTTTGTGTAGAATCTGTTAGTACGATAGTAGAATGGTGAAGAGGAGGATGGGTGACCAAGCCATAGAATCGGTCACCGGTGCCCGTGGTACCTATTGGCGAGGAAAGGGCGCGGTAACGGGGCACACATTGCGCGGACACCGGTATCTGCGTGGTGGCGTCTTTCTTGCTGCGAACCCTTGTGGTTCCTCTGCTCCGCCATAGCCACGAGCATCGTCTCGTTTGGAGCTGCGCTTTGTTGTTTTCGACTTTTGTCCACCAGAGGCACCATCGAGACCTTCTCTTTTCATTTACCGACGTTTTGTGTGATCGCAATTTGCGAAGATGCCGAAGAATAAGGGAAAGGGAGGGAAGAACCGGAAGAGAGGAAAGAACGAGGCGGAGGACGAGAAGCGGGAGCTCGTGTTCAAGGAAGACGGACAGGAGTACGCGCAGGTGTTGAGGATGCTCGGAAACGGGCGGTGCGAAGCGCTCTGCATCGATGGCACCAAGCGGCTCTGCCACATCCGAGGGAAGATGCACAAGAAGGTATGGATTGCGTCGGGCGATATCATTCTGGTCGGTCTCCGCGATTACCAAGACGACAAGGCGGACGTGATTCTTAAGTACCAGCCTGATGAGGCCAGGCTCCTGAAGGCGTACGGTGAGCTTCCCGAGAACGTGCGTCTCAACGAAGGTATTGCCGGCGGCATGGACGACGAGGAAGACGGTGGCGGTGACGACTATGTGGAATTCGAGGACGAAGACATCGACAGGATATGATGGACACCGTCCGCGCTCGTCTACTCGTACTACCTGAGGTGCAAACCCTAAATATCTTGTGATTACGATGAACCTTTTGTACGCAAATCGCCAAGATGTCTTGGTTTTTTTGTGATAGGCACTTTATTTTGTGCATTATGTTCTCCCACTAAGCAAAGGTGTGGAGAGAGATGGAGTGGAAGTGCAAGCTTGTCATTCTTATGAAACTTGGCAGGTGTAGCTTACCATATGAAGTCTATATCACCATTTGGTTGAGTGTTTTGTTTTTGTAGAAGAAGTTATATGCCTGAATCATGTTGTAAGACATTCCCCGGACTTTCCTTTACCTGGAAAATTGAATTTCAGTGTGCATATTTCATGTTTTGCGTCAAGTCGGACACTTTTTTCTGACGTGTTGGTATCGTTCACTCTGCTTAGGGTTTCTTTCCATATTTGTTCGCATTTCAGACCCTCTGAACAGCTGTTGCTATCGTTTGAGACAGTCACATAGTGTGTTTCGTATCATGCATACTTCGTTTGGATTCAGCAGGTTTCTTCTTATTCCAAGTTTTGTCATGTTCTAGCAGCCAGCGGTTTGGAATCATCTTGCATTTGTAGTAAAGAATAAGTTTGAGTTAAACTAAGCTCATCATTGTATTGCATGTCTGCTTTTTTGCTTATCGTTCGTTAGCAGACATCTGAACTTATTGTCTCATTAATGTAAACCTGGAGTGTTTTCTTGTGACTAGCTGATGGCTTAGCTTAGAAGTGTGGAATGTGGATGTGACTTCTGATGAAATTTCTGTGGAGATTTAGTGACATCTCGTGGCTTGCGTACATGATACTGTATATTGCTTGTGGAGATACATGAGTAAGGTATGTGCTCTAATTTAATTCGGTGCACTTCTAGGAATGGTGACACACTGTTCCTTCAAATATCTATTACTGTCATTGATGAGTTAAGTGGGCTTAGCAAGGTTAACCTGCTAAGCCCACCTAACTCGTAATAGATATTTGAAGGAACAATGTTAGCCATTCCTAGAAGTGCACCATTTTAGAGCACCGCACCTAGTAATAGATATTTGAAGGAACAATGTTAGCCATGCATAGAAGTGCACCATTTTAGAGCACCGCACCTAGTAGCAGGTCTTGCTCAATTGCGACTAATTTTTTGCAGGCTGCCACTGAGGTCCTTGTTGACAAACATGAGTCAAACCTGGATACTTGCTATTCAACATCTTTACTCAGTATATTTTCATGGAATCTAGCAGAGATTAGAAGTAGGACTCATTCTGCGAAACAATACTGATTAAGTGCAAATCAAGTTTGAAAATAGATTTGTGGAGCGGGCAATAAATTGGTGGTACAGATTGGCGAAATCTGAAGAGTTGGATTAGGACTTTGTAGCACCCTCACAAGGTGATTCTTACATGACAATACCTCCATGAGGAAGACGGGTAATTCAAAGTATAGTGTCCCTAGCAAGTGCTTACAGTAAACAACCCCTTACGCCGTCTCTTGAATGTACTATGCATGCAAGATGTAAGATAGCTTCAAGGGTTTGAATCAGCATCTAAACATGGTTCACCCCCTTTTTGATATTGCCACCCCCTTTTTGATATTGCCACCCCCTTTTTGATATTGCCACCCCCCTTTTTGATATTGCCACCCCCTCTTTTAGCATTGTTCAATTCTTAATTGTTTTTGGAGACAATTTTTTTTTAAACTTCAAATTAAATATGTATCAAACCAAGTGATTTTTTGTTGATGTTTTTTAAAATGATAAACTACAATAAAAAAAATTGATAAGAAAAAATAGTAGAGTGTTGTCTTTTCTTATCAAAAAATTTGATTACAGTTTATCATTTTGAAAAACACCAACAAAAAATCACTTTGTTTGACACATACTTAACTCTACTTTTTTCCCCAAAAATGACTAAACATTGAACAATATTGAAAAAGAAGAGTGTGGCACAGTGGCAGTATCAAAAAGGGGGGTGGCAGTATCAAGGCCCTTTAAATGAGGTTAGGTTTTTAAATACTCACACTGCGTGATTAATATCTTGAGATATGAAGCTTTGTAAAGATGAATTGTAAACAGATTTTGAGGATTAAGTTGGAATTGCATAACACTATTTTAGCATGTCAAGCTTTTTCTTCACAGTAAATGACGTGAGGTGAAATATCTTGTTAAATTTAGAAGTTCAATACTTCTACAAATAGGTGAAGAGGGAAAGAAAAACTGCCATCATGCATCCGAGGCAATTTTTTCCAAAGAAGGAGCCTAGATGCAATGAAGTAGTGTAGGAAAACAGACATCAGTGCAAAGGGTATTCTTCACAACTCTCCTTCGTGGTGTTGTTTTTTATGTTTTTTCCAATACTGAAACTAAAGTCACCTATTGACAATTCCAGAGTAAAATATGTTGCAAAGTGATTTGTAGTTGCATCTAGTGAGCCATATGAATAATAGGGGGTTCAAATATGGCATTCCGCACCAAAATTGTTCAATTGAATAAGATTCGTGAAAAACTTGGCCAAGTCACTCTGTGAACAAGCCATGATGGCCTCTTGGGGGTTGTGACTGCATATTAGGGGGTTTCAAATATGTCGTTTACTAGTAATTTTGTTCAGGTGAATGAAATTGGTGAACAAGTTAGTCAAGCCATCGTACATGTCCTCGCAATCACCCATTCAAATATCCAAATTGTAGTGAACTACTTACCACCCTTTCAACTTTGCCCACAATCACCAATCTTGTACGGATCCCTTGAACTCCACCATCGTTGCTTCTAATCTGGAACCCTTTGTCTCCACAATTGTCCGCTTCTAATCAAGATCTCTTCAGCTTCACCATTGTTGCTTCTCGTGCATTGCGATTCCTTGAATGATCTTGACTTGGCAATCAACTCTGCATCCAAACTATCTAAAGGCGTAGAGCGAGAGCCAGAGGTGTGAAGTGAGAGCCCAGAGGCAAGCAACAACACAAACAGGCACTCGAGCAACACGAACATGAGTAGAGCTAGCGAGAGAGGCAAGGAGGGAGAGGCTTCACGTCGTTCACGCGTGAACGAGCCATGAGGACCTCCTGGGTGGTTCACTTTTGTGACTTCATGTTCACCAATGAACGAAAACTCGTCATGACCATTCGTTCACCTTTTTTTTGAGATATCTGAAACCCCCTAGGGGGTTTCAAATATGCAGTTCATCACCAATTTTGTTCACATGAATGAAATTGGTGAACAACTTAGTGAAGCCACTGTTCATGTCATCTTGTTCACACATTCAAATATCCACATTTTAGTGAACTACAGACCACCCCTTCAACTTTGCCTAGAATCACCAATCTTGTAAGCTAATCTAGATCCCTTGAGCTCCACCATTGCCGCTTCTAATCCAAGTCCCCTTAGCTTGAACCTTTGAGTAATTGTAACCTGGCAGTGTGGAGCGAGAGCGAGAGGTTGGAAGCAAGAGCAAGAGCTAGAGGCGGGGAGCCATAGGTGTGGGAGCGGCAAAACAAGAGCGAGAGGGAAAGGCGGGGGGAGCGACAAGGATGGGTGCAGGAGCAGCAACATGAACGAGAGGGAGAGGCTTCACGCCTTCACGTCATTCACCAAAGTGAACCATGCATGAGGACTTGCTGGAGGTCCTCATGGGTGGTTCACTTTGGTGACTTCATGTTCACCTATGAACAAAAACTAGTTCCCAACCACTTGTTCATCGTTTTTTTGAGAGATCTAAAACCTCCTATTCACTGGTGAATGACCACTTGTTCACTACTTATTTGAGACTAGTATACAAGCACATGCTTTTTGCAAATTGGACATGTATGGGTAATGCAATGTTCAACTTTACAAAATCAAATCAACTGGTCTACAATGTAATCTTTATGTACTTTACAAAAATTAATTATTTCACAACTGATTTAAAATCTAATCTCAATGCACCATCATTTGTTCTTTTTATACAACCAAAAATAATAATTGCCTTTGTTACAGCAAGTAGTTTGATAAGGCAGTCCATGGTTTAAAGTCAAGAGCATCAACAAGAAAGGATGAGAGCATCATCAAGGTATATTAACCAGGACCACATTAAATCCTTGCAAACCAGGTGAGGATGAGGAAATTCTACCTCGCAGATTATGTTTTCAGACTTTGTTCTTAAGCTGTAAGTATACATACATTGATTGAAAAAAGTTTAAAATGCTTTCAAACTGTTAGCTGAATTAGAAACTAGAGAACGTGCGTATTTTGATTTTTCAGTAACAAAGCTCTCGACATTGTCACAACCTCTTCTTCATAACCTATATATGCCTTCCTCCAAAAAGGAGAGTCCTTCCAGTTGTTCTCATTCTAGTTGTTACCTCGTAAATTATTGACTTTAGAGTGCACTGCATGAGAGGATGCTTTGCATCAACAGAAAGATACCATGAATTGCATCAATAGAAAGATACCATGAAGAAGTTTTGCACCGCTATAGAAACAAAGCCATTGAAAGCAATATTTGTGGCATCAAAAACGTGGTGCTTTTATAGTTGAAGTGGATTTTCTTAGTTTTGATGCATTTGGTGTTTCTTCTTTTGCCAATAATAAGACTACTTGAGAAAAAGATCAACCACTTCGTATGAAGGAAGCCCAAGGATTTGTATAAAGGAAGCTCAACAACTTTGATGCTAGGTTTCCTAGGGATTGTTGACTTTCCATAATCCAAAAGTTCTAAAAGGTTCTAGAAAAGGACACAGAGTGAGTGCCTCCCACTTAGTAGTATAGATATTTGAACCCCTATTATGAACACAACAAAACAAGTAGCTATGAGGTTTTCTCCTTGTAGCTTTGGCTTGGTTTTTGGATGAAATAATTGCCAAGGCAGTTTCTCTCATTGCAAAGCATTCTTCCTTACAATCTAGAGCTAATAAACAAAATCTAGATGGCAAACATATATTCAATTGAAGTATGGTCAATACTTATTGTAAAATGTTCAACATTAAATAATTGAAATTAGTGCATGAATTTAAAACAAAACTAAATCTCAATGATTGATTCTTACCTCTTATAACTTTTGCATGTAATATGTAAATAGTATTCTTGGATTGCACCTTAGCTGAAAAAGACTATGTTAGTATCAATAAAAAGATAAACCTTAATGACAGATAATCATGACTATAACTTTTCTCAAATTCATCCAAACTTCTTAAACATCATCTTTGTGCAAAGTAACATGATAAAGAGTTAAAAAGTGATGACAAAGGTATATTGAGATCCCGTCTTGTGCATCATCCAATATTAGCAAGTTGCCTAGAGCATTCCATGCAAATATACCCAAACCCAAAAATGGAGCTTATTTGTGGTGGCAAGATTATACTCAACAAGAATCTGAATTCCATTTTGAGTTTTAAAACAAGGGTAATTTATCAAAGATGTTATGCTTAGGTAGTCCAAATGATTGAGCCATTACATACTACTCCCTCTGTCCCAATATAAAACTCCAAATCAGGCATAGTTCTTGTCCCACTAAAAAGCTCCTTTTTGTTAATTTCAATTGTTGAGAAAGTGTTTGTCATGTCCAATGATCTCATGGGGGCAAGTTAAGCAATTAGAGAGCACTCCTCTCTTGACAAGCTTGGCCTTGCCCATATGAGGTACCATTGTTGCTACTAATCTTTAAATCATCAATAATGAGGAGCTAGCAACATGTACAGTGGGGTAGAATAAGTTTTAGTCCATCCTATTCTACCATTCAAAGGACTTAGCATTTTATAGAATGCAATTGGATTTTTTTGTATCTTGTATCACTAATATTTAATTCTTACACAATCCTAATTAAGCATACCAAACTTGAGTGTCAAAAAACCAAAGCCCTGTTTTTGGTGAATTATTTTAGATGAAATTCATGGTTTTATATGATAATTGATTAAAAAAAATTGGTGATGAATTTTTGAGATTTGATTGCATGGGTATGTAGAAAGCATCTGTGCGTACATCTTTCCTTCAAACAAAAATCTCCAAAAAGTCTCAAAATTCCCCTTATAGAGATTTCAATGTTGAAGTCATCATAATCGAATTTAGTAAAATAGATATTTCTTTATGGTAATTAGATTTTGCTAATTGACTCATACGCTATGATTAAGTTCTTAGCTCTGAGCATGATGATATGATTATTTTGCCAAAAGCTAATTAAAAAACAAATAAATCTATTTTATTGAATTTGGTCATGATCACCCCAACATTAAAAGAAAAAAATTTGAAACTTTTTAAGATGTTTGTTAAAAGGAGAGATGTGCATATGAATGTTTCCTACATACCCATGCAATCAAATCTCAAAAATTCATCACCAATGTTTTTTAATCAATTATCATATAAAACCATGAATTTCATCTAAAATAATTCACCAAAAATAGGGTTTTGATTTTTTGGAACTCAAGTTTGGTATGCTTGACTAAGATTGTGTAGGAATTCAAGCTTAGTGATACAAGATACAAAAAATCCAATTGCTTTCCTTAAAATGCTAAGTCCTTTGAATGGTAGAATAGGATGGACAAAAACTTATTCTACCCCACTATACAAATATGGTACTTTTTGCATGGAATTGGGGTGCCCAAACAGCAACATCAAAGTTGGAGATTTTGCACACATTTGGTAAATGGTATATTGATTCCAGAACGCATATATCATTAGTACAAAGACTAAAATAATGAGGAGCCGGCAGCCTTCACAAATAATGCACAGAAATGATACTTTTTGCATGAAGTTTGGGTGTCTAAATAGCAACATGAAAACTTGAGATTTTGCAGATATTTGGTAGGTGGTATATTGATTCTAGAATGCATTTGTCACTAGCATAATGACTAAAAATACAGTTAATCCCTCATGGAGAAATTTTTTGGAGCTTTATAATGGGACGGAGGGAGTATGTAGTTAGCAATACTTGGTGATAATTTCTAATTTGCACTTGCCTTCTTACATATTTCTATTTTGGCACTTTCTTAGTTTTATAATTGTAGTTTGGCAATTTTCCTCATTAAATCAACCAAGATCAAGTTGTCCTCATCAAAATCATAATGATCAATTTGGAATCAGTTCACATTTGGATTTCAATGTCACAAAAGGGGTTGCAAACGTGCTAGGACAGACTTCCATGTGCATGCAAAGTTTGCAAATTTCTAAGATTTAAGGACACAAAAAGGTAAGACTAAATCTCAAATGTATCAAAGCTCCATCCCATGAATGGATTTTTTCTACTAAATGCATGATACATTGATGAAAAGCCCTTATGAGTATACCTTCCTAAGTTCCTAGCGGTATGTGACGGAACTAATGCATAAATTTCTACACAATTTTCAGTAACTGTTATTGCAACTTTGCTAGTTGTATGATACGAATGATCAAGTATTCAATCAACAATACTCTTAAAAAAAAATACAACGTTTATCCCTAAATCATGCCAGCCAAATTTGAAAGATTCTCCTTTTACCAATTAATCATACTTTCATACCCAAGCATCAGTCAACACTTTGTCCTCTTTGCCCTTTGCTAAACTCAACCACATATAGAAGTCCGCTCTTAGACCCAACAAATAAGATACTGGACAATCAAAGTATCTAAGATGCTACAATTCTGTATCCTCTTGCTCTTGTACAAACCTTCATACAAGGTTGAAAACACGGATACTCAGCCAACAATATTATCATAGGCAAGATAAGTTACTGCTAAAAACAGAGCAGCATCATTGAAAAAAGGAGGACGATCGAACAGTCCTTTACAAAGATACGACTGACCGTCTCATCTCTTCTGGCTTGCAAGTAGCCATCTGAGTCACTGAAAATTCATCTAGAAAACCACAATAAATTAGCGTCCAAACTTCAAAAAAGCGACTCTTTCAAAATTTTACACAAACACGCACAAACCTTGTCGAAGACCATCAAGTTCTAGGCAATGGAACCCTCCCATGTCAGCTGCTGACAAGGAGAAGGTGTCACAAACAGATATGATCCAGTCACATAGTCGCAATCCCACGGATCTTTTGCAGAGGGCACGTCAAGGACGATGTTGGCCAGACGAATGCCATGAAACGTGCACTCCTGCAGCCCCAAGAGAAGGCCTGCTTGTGTAATGTTTTTGCCCAAAACATTCTTAATACGTATGTTGTCTATGACTGGAAATGCTGTTTGGTTCCAATTCTCATCGGGATGCTCTCCGTAGTTGCCATACACTGCAATTGCCGTCTTGACCGAGTCCAGGAGGATGTTGCTCGCGATCACATTTTTCACATACGCTCCGCGTCCAGCCGAAGTCTTGATGCGTACTCCCCATCTGCCTCCAGTAATGACCATGTCCTCAACCTGCAATTGTAGTAAGAATGTAAGAGCAACAAAATAGTTGCAAATCGAATATACCTGAGAGCACTTTCCTTCTCAAAGATCTACATTTTTGCTCACTTTGTCTGGCAAGAAATGCAGTTTTTTATCCATCCAATATATCCTTGGTTCTAGTTGAATCAACAACTGAACGATACAAAATTATTTTATACGAATAAACTTTAAATAACACATTGTAATTGTATGTAAGTCAAGTTGGAATGTGTCTCTCTTTTAAACATTAATAGTGGCTCTTGATACTGAGCTCCATGTGTTAGTTCTTTGTACTTATTTTAGTAAGAATTCGTCGAGGGCAACAGTTTTATTTTAAGCTAAATCTCACCAAATTTCAACCAGTTTTCAGATCGGATCTAGCTACAAACCTGTACATGTATGGACGAAATTGTAATTATTTAGGTGAAGTATTTCGAAAATTTTATTGAGAAAATGTTAGAAGGCCAGAATCTATATTTTGGCTACTTTACCAAAAATCATGCAAAATTTGCTAAATTTGACAGGCTCGACCAAGTTTTTAGAGCTACCCAAATTCTTAATAGAATCTGAATTTCCTTAGGATATTGCAAATAACTTCAAGAAAAAATTGTCAATACTTATGGTGCAGCTGATTGTGAAATTAATCTTGAACTTACAGTATTAAATGTTACTTATAAGTACTGTACATGTACAAACCTATTTGATCAATCTCATTATGTAGTTGAGATGTACGACTTCCAAATCCCGTTCCAAATTCAAAATCTAATGTTGTTTTCCCATACCAACTTCAAATTATCGCTCCAAGCTGTTGTTTATTGTACATCCTTCCCAAAAATGATGAATCAGGACCTTCAAGGGTTAGCCAACGAATTTAGAACAGCAAGCATGAAATTAATCTGACCTTGACGTTGGAAATTCCACCAGACATTTCGCTGCCGAATGAAATTCCATGCGTCCCGTCGGCAATTACGCGTCGAATCTGAATGTGTTTGCTGGGCATTCCAAAAGTTATTCCATATTCATCCCATCCACTTTTGATAGACACTGCGTCGTCACCCACCCTGATGTAGCAGTCCTCTATACAGACGTGTTGGCTAGAGTCTGCAAAACGAAACCACATAGCATCACATATCGTTGAAAAAAACAAATTAGCATGACATGATTTTAAATTAACTAGTCTTTATTCTTAAGTGGATAAGACATAGATGGTATTTCAAGGTGTCAATAGAAAAAACGTATGGCCCCGGATTTCAGAGGAAGGGTCAAACATGGTTAAATGGCTGAATATCTTCAGCATGCTTTTGGATCAACTCACTGACAGAACCACGAGATTGAAATCATTTCTGAAATCCTATGTTTGTTCACATCTTGCCTGTCTGCCTTATAAATTCCTCTTGTTTTCAACAGTTGACATACCTGGGTCAATACCATCCGTGTTTGGAGAATCGGATGGAGCCAAGATAGTCATAAGCTTCACCACCACATGCCTGAAAAGACAGCCGAGAAGATCATCAGGCTCATCAGCAATATTCCGGTAGTAAGTTCATTGTACATGGTTTAGTTCTAATGAGGTTTTCTTCATGTTGTGCGCAAAATTCCAAATAAAGAATTATACGAGTATGGGAGTTTCATAACAAACTGCAAATCCAGTGACCTGCAACTGACCCTAACAATCTGACATCGTCCCCGGAATAACACAGTTGATACACTGCGGATGATATAAGTTACACTAGTGTGAACTTCACAAGAGGTTAAGGAATGCAAGCAGCCTTTCCTTTTTTGTTTTCGTTTTTCTCTTGGATGACTTCAAATATAGGGCTAAAGCTCCCAATTTTTGGCAAATGTTTCATTATGATTCTGTTAACTTTAAAACCACAGCACAAATGTGGCGGCTTAAAACAAAAACTTAAAGATTTTGCAAGAAATCTGCTTAGTATTTGCATTTTCTCAGTTAAGTTTGCTGCTACACGCTAAAACTTTCGTTAGATCAAAAAATTAGTTGATTCTAGCGGTGTTTAGACCAAAAAGAATGCCTGAATAAAAGCATATGTGAGTTAAGAGTGATACTTGCAGTAGACTGGATGGATGGTCCAGAATGGTGAGTTCTGAAAAGTTAGATTTGATATCCAGATGTTCCGTGACCCTATGAGCTCCACCAAATGGCCTCGAGTGTAGTTCAATGTTTTGTTGTCGAATGCACTCCACCATACCGCTCCTTGCCCATCAATTGTTCCATTGTTACCTGCGGTCAAGGAAACAGAGCAATTTCACCTAGCCCCGTCATTCGAAATCTCCACTCCAAGTCGAGTTGAAATATACGGGACATAAAACAAGACAAATGTGTCTTTATCAAGTACGAGCATATTCCATAGAAAATGATCACATAACAGCAAACAGTTCCTCACCTAAGCATAAGGCAACCATCATCTAAATAGGTTGGTATTACAAATGCATTACCTGTAATGGTAACATCTTCAAGTCCTTCGCCATTGATAAGGCTACTGAATCTAGGACCTGGTAGCTCACGACCTCGACCATAGGAGGGCAACGCTGAAACGATTGGATAGTCGTTCATGTCCTGAATACAAATTAATACAATACTAAGGAGCACCTTTCTTTGTCTCGAGCATGTCTTCACACATATAACCTCTAAGTTAAAATAAAAGGTCCTCTTTGGAAGCTACATGCTGATTAGTGTAGCTTTCAATACAAACTTAAGGGTGTAATTTCTTCTTTCTACTGAGTGTTTTGTTATATTCATAGATGCTCCCTAATTGATGATCTATGTCAACTCTTAAGTTAGGGACACAAGTACTTTTGATCGTTTGGGCACGTAAAAGTAAAAACATATGCATCTTAAACTAGATCCATACCTCGGATCCAAGAATAACGGCCCCACTCTCCAAAAACAAGGTGAAGTAACTAATCAGCTTTATGCTCCCAGTAAGCCAGCGCCCTGCAGGAATGTACAGTTCCGCTCCGCCTTTGTGAGCGCAGCTCTCAAGGTAGAGCAGTGCCTTCTCGAATGCGTGAGTGTTGATTGTCTTGCCATCCCCCACTGCACCGAAATCGGCAATGGAGACACTAAATGGACGCCGGAGCATGGCGTGAGCACAGCTATAGTGGGACTGCAGCATTACAGCGATGATCCTTCGATTCAGTCACAATTCGGAATGTCCAACCACTTAGGTTAAATCAGAAGGCGAACGTACAGTGAGACAGGAATACGCAAAAACCGCAATGTAATTTCCCTTTGAACGTGTACATGTTTCTATTGTACTGCATCTGCCAATGAAACATTGACTGTTCATGGCTTTTGCAAACGACATCTATTTAACACATTCTTTGGTGCATAGGAACACTTGTTCATTTTCCACCACGAGCATAAAAAAATTTGACCAATCCAAGAATAATATCCATATTCAACAGTGTAATTCAAAGTGTCACTATCTTAATTCTTTTCCTTCCCAAAGACATAGCCGGTTGCAAGGGGTTTTTGCTTCAAGGCTAAGTACCTTCAAGCAATATAGAGTCCGGACTGGAGTCTATATTGCGGATGCTTACCCCTAATCAGTGTGAGCACTATGCACCTTTTGTAGACGAAGCAAGTCTAAAACTTATACCAAGAAACAGTACAGTCAGTATCCAAAAATTGCACACATTAGTGCTTTGGACGCCTCTCTCAATTGCCAACAAGATCATCTAATAAAATCTGACTGTTAAATAAAGAGAACTTTGCTCATCAGCAGAAATGCTTTCACTACCTTGCTATGTCTGAAGATCCTCTTTTGAAAATACTGGTGACTCCAAGTGTGCGCGACTTCATCTAAGCCATGCTCGGCATAACAAAGCTTCTCAATGCCAATACAGCTTAACATGAGAAGCAGTAGCCGTATTGCACTCTGGTACTTCCGCCTGCTTGTCATTGGAGCTTCTTCCCAAACTGAATGATCGAGCTTCCGGTACCTAACACCTACGCCAAAAACTGATCCATCCATCCAATAATCAATACACGCCAGAATCTACCGGCTCACACAAATTGCACTCACGTAATCAATTGGAAAAGTGACAAAAGTCCAACCAATGAAGTACTTCCTCTCTCTTTCCAGCTAAAAACAGATAGCCAAAAGCCTAGCTAACTTAACTCCTCAAGAGACGTGAGCTACACTCAGAATTTTGAGATTCAGCAGATGAAATGCAAACGCAACTTAATTACTCACCTTCTTAGAGCCTCGCTGTAACACAGATCGCTAATTCGCGATGCATATACAAATCACTTCTTGTAACATACAGGATGTCATTCAACAACATTGCACGATGTCAACCTCATCGATCGTTTCTCCGGCATCAACATCTACTGTTGTAGATGCAGCTCCTCTCATTTACTGCAAGCATGTTATCTCCAATGTGAATAATAAATTAACACATCATCCAGCATGACATAAACATCAATCAAACCCTAAGGCTGGCTTCTCTCTCTCAAGAAATCAAATCTGTGGACGATATTAAGCTTACCTCCGGTAGAGTCAAGAACCTAGTTGCATTGCAAGATCCAAGAAGAGGAGGTTAAGGATTTTAAAGTTACTGGATATGTATTGCAACAAACTTAATGGAAGAATTAAGAAACAAGGGCGATCAGTACAAAGAGCTAGTGAGAGTTAAGAGACAGTGAGAAATTACAATAACTTAATGTACAAAACCAGAACTCACCTTCTTAGAGCCTCGTTGTAACACAGATATCTTCAGATGATCGCTAATCGCGAAGCATATACAAATCACTTCTTGTAACATACAGGATTGTCATTCAGCAACATTGCACAATGTCAACCTCATCGATTGTTTCTCCGGCATCAACTATATCTACTGTTGTAGAAGCAGCTCCTCTCATCTACTGCAAGAATATTATCTCCAATGTGAATAACATATTAACACATCATCCAGCATGACATAAGCGTTAATCAAACCCTAAGGCTGGCTTCTCTCTCCCCGGCATGAGCTATCTACTGTTGTAGATGCAGCTCCTCTCATTTACTGCAAGAATGCTATCTCCAATATGAATAACAAATTAACACGTCATCCAGCATGACATAAACATCAATCAAACCCTAAGGCTGGCTCCTCTCTCTCAAGAAATCAAATCTTTGGACGGCATTAAGCTTACCTCCGATAGAGTCAAGATCCAAGAACCGAGTTGCATTGCAAGATTCAAGAGGAGGTGAGGAATTAATGTTGCTGGATTATATTGCAATAACTTACTGGAAGAATTGAGAAACAAGGGCGATCAATATATACAAAGGGCTAGTGAGAGTTAAGCTTAAGAGACTTTGAGAAATTGCAATAACTTTAAAGCTGTGTGTGTCTGCGCCATTGTGCTTCATGGCAGAACTGACGCAGCAATCTGACCCTTGGATGTGGACTGGCACAAAGAGCGCGGTGCTTGTTGATGTGTCCCTGTCAGTATATTCGACCTTCGATGTGATACAGGTGATAGATGAAAGTAGCAATGGAGTGAAGCGTTTGTGGATGAATTGTTTGAATTGCATTTAACTGGTTTACGTACCTGTTGTTAATGGATTCAACAAAAATATCCTTGTAAATAAATAAAGGGAGTGACTAGGTGGACACCCCCTAGTTGCTACGCAGACATCCCATATCTAAACCTATTAAATTTCAGATTGTTATTATGCTAAAATTGAAATAAAATCAAAGTAATCTTTTAACATACATCTGCGTTTACAAGTGTTGCAAACATACAACAAATTTGCCTCATTTGTTACACGATCAGGAGTCAAACTAGTAAATGAAGGGAGCAACTAGTTTAACTCCTAACCGTATCACAAACGAGACAAATTTGTTGTGTGTTTGCAACGCTTGAAGATGCAAATGTACACTAAAGCATTGCTTTGATTTTATTTCATATTTTAGCTTAATAATATTCTCAAATTTAATAGATTTGGCTGTGGGTGTGTCCATGTAGCAATTGGGGGATGTCCACCTAGTCGCTCCCTAAATAAATTGTGCAATGATAATCTTATCCCCGTGCTTCTCTATCCCTATGCTTCTTATCCTTGTGCCCCTATCCCCGTGCACCCCAAATTTTACTTTAATCCATTTATAAATTTAGTTACACTTGTATTCTACTCTACTCAATTTTACTTTGGGATAGACTAGGGAGACACCCCCCAATTGCTACAGGGACACCCCTATAGCCCAACATATTAAATTTGAGATTATTATTAGGTTGAAATATGAAATAAAATCAAAACAATATTTCAGCGCACAATTGCATGAACAAGCATTGCAAACATACAACAAATGCGTTTCATTTGTGACATGGTCAAGAGCTAAACTAGTGGCTCCCTTCATTTATAAGTTTAAATCTTGACCATGTCACAAATGAGACAAATTTGTTGTATGTTTACAACTCTTATAGATGCAAATGTGCGCTAAAATGTTTTTTTTTAATTTTATTTCATATTTGAACGTAATAATAATCTCAAATTTAATAAGTTGGGCTATATATAGCCCAAAAACAGGTCTTAAACGACTAAGTGACAGCAACTAAGCCACAATTGTACAAGTGAAATTGAGTCATTTTGCAGTTGTTGTATAGTCAATGCAATTGTGGTTTAATTGTTGTCACTTAATCGTTTTTTGCCATTTTCTACTAATGATAGGGGGTGTCCACATAGCAATTGGGGGGTGTCTCCCTAGTCATTCCCTTTATTTTTCATCCAACAAGGAATTCTTTTGTATAGATTGGATTAGATTAGATCAGATTAGATTCTTGTATGAATTGTAGAACTTATTTTAACACAAATTTAAGTACCCATTGTACCAATGGAGGCAACAATTTGATTCAAAGTAAAGTCTTAGTGTAAACCATTTTACGCATGTATCCCTCTCTCTCCTATTGGTCCTTTGCTAGGACTTAGTGTAAACCACTTTATGCATGTATCCTTCTCTCTCCTATTGGTACTTTGCCAAAAGGCTCACTATAAACCACTTTACACATGTACCTCTTTCCTCTATTGATTTTTTGCTAAAAAGACTTGATGTAAACCACTTTATGCATGTAGCACTATCTCATGTAGTGATTAACAACAAAGTAAGACAGATTACTTGAAAAAACTCCACAATACTCTCTTTTAATCAATGAGATTGAGCTACTTCACCAGACATGAACAACATATCATTGACAATTGCACAATACTCTCTCAACCAATCAGAATGTAGATGTGTTCTTTTATCTATGTAAGAAGATAAGATAAAATTTGTGGATAAATTGTGAATGAACTGTGAATAAATTGTGAATGAACTGTGAATAAATTGTGAATGAACTGTGAATAAATTGTGAATGAACTGTGAATAAATTGTGAATGAACTCTGAATAAATTGTGAATGAACTCTGAATAAATTGTGAATGAACTCTGAATAAATTGTGAATGAACTGAGGACTTTTGCCACGTCGGATGCCTTGTTAGGAACGTGTTTGTGAGATCGTGGTCGCTAGGGCATGAACGGTTTGTATTTGGGTTCACTTACTTGCCAGATGGACGCGGTGACTGTTACACGGATAATTCTCTGCGACGCTGAATTGGATGGACGATATTCTCCAAGCAACGCTGTTGCGGATGGATGATATTTCTTGCAAAGCTGTTGTGAATGGATACTCGGGTGAAAGACCCTTTGTGTCCAATACAATATAAGTTATTTTTCTTACTTGGAAGAATCCATATCTTTACTACATTTTAGGTCAATAGAGAAGGTTGAATATAGATTAATGTGGTTCTAAGTTAGTGAATTGTCTGAGATTCCAAATTGAAACTTCTTGTTGGTAGTAAGTGTCAATTATACGCAATGTATCTATTATTCCTGTGGGACGTTTAATCCCTAAGTGCCCAGGCCATTCTCACCAAAATTCAAGTTTCAAGAGACATAAAAGTTTAACCCTAAATGCCCATGGTACCAAATTCTAAAGTCAAAAACACCACATTTTGGTGTTGTGGGCATTTAGGGGTTAATGCATCTTATCTCAATCAATCAGATGATTCACAAAAAGTGACAATTGAAAATAGTGGAACACGTACCTACTTAGAAAACAGCTAGCAATTTTTGGGTACAATTGACCGTGGGAAATGGGAGATTATGACATTTGATCAAATAACATGTAATGGCAAAATCTCATTTTCTAGCAAGCACTTAGTTGTTGTTTATTGACTTTTTCAATATCTACAAGCCCCTTATTCATCTTAAATTTAGTGAGTAGAAAAATTAGATGTAAATGCACACACTTTCAAATTATTGAAGCTTTACTTCTTTGAATGTTAAGTTTTAGGGCTTCAAATTTATATTGCGTTGAAAACAATGACTTGCACAATTGGTGAGGGTGGCCTCAACAAGGGTTTAGAACATGATTGTACCCTTGCTCATGAATTTTCCAATACCACAAAGCACATGCAAGGAAGCTTGCAATGAATATTAACCAGTTGTACAAGCACATGCAAGGAAGCTTGCAATGAATATTGACCAGTTGTAGCTTGTAAGACATTGCTTGCCACCATACCCCGGATGTTGTTTCACCCAATGAAGGCTCTTGAGGCACTTGTATAACATGTAGCTTGTCTTGCCATTATTCTACTTGCATGGATCATTTGAATACCTTGATAATTTTAGTTTATAGCAAGGTCAAAAAATTAATCCAACACCTCAAACAAGCATGTGAAATCATGTGAGGACCATTTTGGTCTTGTGGAGCATCCAAGGGTTAAGGGTTAATATTTAAGAGTAATAATGTCCATTATCTACACTAAATAGTACATTTAGATTGCCCCACTCTAATTTCTTGACGTTTTACACTATAAAATTACTTACTAATATTACAATATTTTTCATCAATAATTAGTGCAATTAAAAACAATATATTTTCAATTATGAGAACTTGGCAACAACAACAATGTTGTTGATAAACAAACAAACACCAACTAGATCACAAATCATTTGAAATCCTTGAGCTTCCTTCATACAAAATTGATTGATCTTTTTCTCAAGAGGAGGAGAAATACCAAAAACTATCTATCTATACTACTAAGTGGGAGAATTTCCTTGAGTGCGCCCTTTTCTAGAACCTTCTAGATTTTTTTCTGTAAGTTGCAGCAACAAAGGACGCGCAAGATATAGAACACCAAGTGTCCTCCAATCATATCATTTTCCAAAATGTTTTAGAATTTTTTGGTGGAAGTTGAAACAATAAGCCATGCTCCAAATATAAAACATCAAAGGCCTTCCAACCATGTGCTAGAAATTTAATCAAATGCCAAATGCCTCCTAGCAAAGTATTAAAGAGTAGCATTGTGATGAAGCCATACCATTGGTATTTTTGGTCTCACCAAAATGATGGTGCATGATGGTTAGATTCTAGAGGGTGATTGCAAGAATGACATGTCCTGCTTTTGGTCCCCTTCACCTCTTGCAGGTGGTTTTTGGGTCCTATCTTTTATTGTTTTAGTCATTTTGACCTGAAATTTCAGAGTAAGGTGAACATGAAAGTTATTGACATTCTCTAATTTTTTTTGGTTTTTTTAAAATTATTTTACTATTTAAAAGTGAACCCCAATTGCATGTCTACCTTCTTGGTTTTGGTCGTTTTTAGTACTATTTTGGGTCCAAAAAAGCAAATCCAAATCCACAAATCAGGGAAGTAGTTTAGGAGGCATCATTACACATATTTGTTGACCAATTTTACTAAACTCAATTTTTTTTTGCCTTGCACATTGTCTCAAAGTGGACATCCTTTCTCCCTCCATTGGTGAAAGACAAAAACCTTCCTCCAAAAAGTACTAGGGTAGCCTGGTGTGTTAGCACAACAACAAAATGCGAACTCATCGGATGACCTATCTAACACTAGGCATCAATTCAAGCTAATAAGAGAGATGAGAAATGGCCTTTTTTTTCTTTTCTTTTTTGAATTATTTTACTATTTTCTAAAAAGAAAAAAGGAAATTGTCTTTTTGTTGATAATTTTCGTCCCTCTACTTTTGTGCACAACTTTTAGGATTACAAATTTCTAGGTCTGAATTTTCACAAGTATTCTATTTTATATGCTTTACAAGATTTCCATATTTTATTTTATTTATTTAAAAACAAACTTGAAAGCTCATAGTATTACCTAGTACTACCAGTTTGAAGGGTGTTTGAGACAAAATTGGCAGGTCATTCTTGCAACTACCCTAGAACAATTATGAGATTGATTTTTGTACAATACATCTAGATTAGATTCTAGACCCATTACAAGGGATTTGGACCCAAGAATGGGCCCTTTCCCCCAAAACTATGGGAACTTTGGGAACACTTCCACAACACTTCCACATAGACAATCTGCAGCAATATGACATGGCAATAGGGCGACCATGTCAAACACTATTATTTAATTATTATTTTTGGAAAATCAAAAGAATCTTTTTTTTGATTTTTTTAATTTTTTTAATTTTATTTATTTATTACTATTTTTCTGACGACCAGCAGTGGCATTGGGAACATCCAAACTCACAACCCTTTCTTGGGTCCAAATCCCTTGTAATGAATTGAAATGAGATATTGGTTTTTTGTAAAGTTGAATGTTGCATTATCCATACATGCCCAACTCACGCAAAGCATCTCTTGTATACCAGTACTTGAGAAGCTTATTGTCATTTTTGTGGTGACCAAATTTCATTCATCTTGGTGTTGTATGAAATATTTTTTTATCTGTTGTTTAGCAGAATAACTTACCAAAAGTTTAAAACACTAAAAGCATAAGGTAGGATGCTTGTAAACCGACCACCTAAGGAAAAGATGTTGTTTGTACAAAAATCAAGCAAGTTTAGCAGCTTGGAAATATTTTTGGTAGAAAGTCAAAGAAGAAACAGTTCTATGGCCATTCAATTTGAAATTTTTGATTTGGTATGAAATAACTACAATTTATCAAAGCAAAAGGTGCATAGGTAGCTATTCTTGATCATAGGTGGTAGCATTCATGATGCAAAGGCTACTTGTAAATGGAGCACATGAGTCCTAAAAGCAACCACTACAAAACCAAGAATGCTCCAATAAGGCTCTTAACCCCTAAATTCCCAACAGTGTTTTTCTTGTTTTTGGAAGGTAGTTTTGAAGTTTTTGAATTGTCCTTGTAAGATCATTTTTAAACATCAAAACAAAATTGTAACCGTTGAATCTTGAACTTCAAGGCTTCTAGATGGCGCTACCCAGAAAGAATCCAAAATGGCCACGCGGATTTTCAGATATTTGTGATTGAATGATGATGAGTATGGAATTTTTTGCTTTTTGTGAAGCTGCCCGAAACTTCTAATGCAAATTGGCAACTTTTGGATACAAAATTGGGAAACTAAACCACTTCGGATGCTTTAGTCTTTATTGTTGTTACTTCCAAACCAATGGACCCTCTTCCAAATCCATGATCTTAATTCCACAAATGAGCTTGCAATGCAACTATCAAAGTGCAAACACCTAATACAAAGATTTTTTTTTAACTTTGATTATTGACCAAAATTCAATTTGAATGAAAGGAAATTCAACAATGAATGGATTCTGATCTTTATAACAAAGATATTCCAATTGAAACTAGTCCAAAAGTGCTTTTAGATTTTGTTAGATGTCAAAATTTCAATAAAAGGGCCCTTATTGCCCAAGGGAGTGCCCAAGGGAAATCTTCACCTTTTGCTCAACTTGATGCCAATCTTTTCAATGTGGCAACTTCTCATAGGCTATGTGACACTATTCACAACACTATTCATGACAGAAAATATATGCTTGTAGTTAACCTTCCACCAAAAACAAATGGAGTAAGATATGGAGGAAGTTGAATTTGAACGGTGAAGCTAACTTTAGTGTGCAATTTTTCCAAAAAAAAACCTCAAAACAATAAATTATGTGCTTTGAATAGGATTTCAAAGTTTCTTAAAAAAATTTGGACACCAGAATCTCGTGCCTTGGGCATTTAGGGGTTAAAGCATGCAAGCACCCATTCCATATTCCAATGCTCAAATCATGATTGAGAACATGTTCACTTATTTTAGTATGACATGTATTTATATTTTATTGAAAAACAAAACTCAACACAATTATGGCCAATAAGCACACTTAATGGTAGCTCATGTCACTCTCTTGAGGCTCTAAAACTATGCATGCACAAGTACAATTTTTGAACATAAAAAATGTGACCCATTTTAAGAAATTGAGTGCATGGTATTTGAAACTCCTACAAGGCGGTTCAAAATGACTGCACAATTTATGAGCCTCTTACCTTAATGTGTTTTTGTGCAAGCTTGTGTGAATCAGTTCATTTTGCAACTTGAGAATTTGAAAAGTTACAAGAAATGAAATTTGTTTTGCTTAAATTATTTTCAAAACAATTGCCTCGAAAACTCCAAATCTACATTCTCCCTCCTAACAAACATTTTTTTAAAGTTAACCTTGAAGAGCCATACGGGGTAAATAAACAAGCGGAAACAGCCTTGGATCCCACATAAGCTTAGCGGTTTGTTGCAAAGTTGGAAAAGTACATGAGGGATGGAAGTACCAAATGGGACTATCTGTATTCTACCTACAAAAAAACAAAATACCGTTCATTGACAAAATCAAATTCAAGTTTCATCAAGGCTTATGGAGCTTCCAAAAACGCATGGATGGCACCCCATAACTTATGACAAGATCAAAGTGGATGGTCGTTGTCCAAGTTTTTTTTTGATAGGCCCTCCTTAGACTGCAATTCCATTAAAAGGTCTTCCTGCACCAATCAAGCCACAAAAATCAAGTCACCTAACTCTTGAATGTGCCGCAATTGCGCTTCATATGTTTTGCGGCGTTCTCACCATTGATTTCAAGTCAACATTGCCCAACATTTTTTGCAACTCTTAAGAATCAGCCCTTTGTCAGCATCAGCAACTTGACGCATTTTTTTCCAAGTTTCTTTCCCAAACTTACAAAATCCAAACATATGCACCATATATTCTTCTTCTGCAAGATTGCATGCAGTATGCAGGAAAGGCGCCCTCATGCCAATTTCTTGGAGCTTATTTATGAAACTTTAGTAGGACTTGGATTTTGTTTATTTGCAATGATAGACACTTTTGACTATGTCATTATTTTCGTTGTTTTTTGAAACTTTTGTTGATAATGAAATTGCAATCTTCAAGTAAGTGAGATAATATCCACTAGGACGTGACAAGCATTCAAGGAGATTTTTGGGTTTCACCAACTCAAATTCAGCCTTCAACAATTTCAACCACTATTTCTTGGCCATATATTAGACAATTTTTTAAATTAAATTTTAACAAGTTATGATTACATTTGTGGCTAGATTTTTCCCGATCAAGGTGAGTTGACCCCTCATTGCTCTTTTCCTGAATGAATGGGGCTATGAGCTCAATCAATTGATTTATGAGGTTGTCGGGCTAAGATAAAAAAGTGGAGTCTTTCCACATTCCAAAAATTCTAAGAGCTCAAATTTTTTCTATTAGGAGATTGAATTTGGAAATTTTGACTTCAAAGACTTTGATTTAATATAGAACCTAGAAGGAATACATAGCTGAACACTCAAAAAATAGGTGACAAATTATTATTTTTATGATTGCTTGAGGATTACAACGTTTTCCACTCTGTTCCAAAAACATGGATGTGCAATGGACAAAGCCACAAGGTCCCATTTGTCCAAATAAGGGGCAATGAGGGAGTCAATTCACCCTAGGTATTTTTTCTAAATAAGGTTGTGTGCTCTAATTGCGACCCTCTCACAAAAACTGTCCCTATAATTAGCTAAGGAATGGATATGTAGTGGTCCTTAAATGGACCCTCTTTAGCCATTGAGTGGACAAAAATAAGGTAAATCCTATTGCAAGAGCCAATTAGACTCATTTGTTTCACCTATCTTTTTACAAGTGCAAGGGGACGAATTTTGGGAGACCTACAAGTCACAAATAGGTGTTTACAACATAAAACTTTGAAAATTCATCAATAGTTCAATAATGCTTGAAAAAACATGAAAAGAATTGTGTTACACTTGACATCTATTTCTCTTTGTCTGAAAATTAGACAAAAATATTTCTTGTCAATGACACCCACAAAAAGACCAACCAGCCAGCTTAACCCCTTTTTGAGCTTCTAGGAATTTGTCCTAGATTGAATAAAAATTCAATATTTTGGTTAGTTTTATCAATTAAAAAAAATGTAACCATACAAATTCAAACTAGATATGTTTGAGATCACACAAGAAAAGTAAACACAACAATATCACTTTGTATTGAGAAATTATAATGTTTGATCATGAGGGTGTTAAAATTGAAAAATGACTTGAGTCTTTCAATCCTATTTTCACATAAAATCTAAAAAACTGATTGCCAAAAAATATGAGGTTAGAGGACATAACATACATAACTCTAACCAATTTACATCTTTTCAAAATCTCTTTTACAATTTCTTAAAATGGATTTCTAGCGTAGATTTTTCTCCAAGATCTAGTGTATTTGAGGCTCATTTCCAAGAGCTCTCAACACTACAAAAGCCAAAATTGCAATGGAAGCCCTTGCACAAAATCTTGAATAGAAAACTCATAATCAATCATTTTCAAAATCAGACTATTGATGCTAAAACTAGATTTCCAAAAGAGTATTTAAAAAATACAAACTACTACAAAAAGAAACTTGGTTAGGTTTTAATGAACTTCAAAATATTTTTGACACCAAAATGTGCTACCTTAAACATTTATGGGTTAAAGCACCTTAAGGTAGGAGGCTTTGAAATCGTCTGTGCATTAAAATTGTCCACTTTTTCAAATGTACGCCCTTTGTACATGCTGTTTTTTATATGCTTCAAAAATGTACAAGTGGAGTACATTTGAGGAGGTGGACAATTTTAGAGCCCCATGCACTTCAACTTCAAAATTTTATAACTATGTCCACAAAGCAGTGTTTTTTTTCACCTACCACATGCCACATGTCCTCATAGGAATAAAAAATTTTGAGAGGGAGAGAGAAACATTGGTCCAATTCCAAGAGGGTGGCCTCATGAGGCCCAAAAAAAAAACACTGCCACAAAGCTCCGAAAAAATATGAAACAGCTTCTGTTAGATACCCATTCCTCTCGCCTTTCAAGGAAAATTTACTGAAAATTGTTTCAAAAAGTTTCACCTCCCCAAAATTCAATTCCACCTCATAGTCGGTCGGTTTATGAGCCTCCTACCTTACCTTAGTTTCAAATTTCAATCAATTTTTTCTTTTGCCAATATCGACCTTGTACTGAAAGCCGATTCTTCTCGATCATTGGACCTGGCCGTCAATTTCTTCTCCTTTACGTAGCGCTGAAGTACACTCTCACACAAAAATGTACACGTCCCATACATGTAAGAAACACTGGTAGATGGACGGAAATAGGTAACGCCAAACAAGAGTAGTTGGTTGAAAAATGACAGAGGGGTCCCTCCAGAAATGTAGCCGGGACCCGGGGGCGTGCTGGCCACCCAGCCAGGGCGCCAGGGGCCAGGGCCACTGCAATTGCATGCAAAGGGCCGATTCCCATTCTGTGGTTCGCCAACCACGAGAACATTCCCACATGGAGCCGAGTCAGTTCTGCGTGCGCCACCTGGCACACCCTCCCAGTGCCCGTTCCAGGTCCTATACCCGCGCCCCCAGCATCCCCACCACACGTACTTACCACGGTGCGGTCACAGGACCCCTGTCCGTCTCTCACAGTTGCGAGCGCTGCGCGGGCGACACCTCGGCGCCGTAGTCCCGCATGGGCATGCATGTGAGAGAGGCCGACACCACCACGCCCCCGGGGATTTTCTTGCCAATTTCTGCTCGAGTCGATACTCTCTCGAGTGTCCCATCGCCGCCGGAAAAGCAAAACATCGGACCCCGAGGCGGTTTGGCCTTTGCCGCTTTTTCTCAAGAGCTTTCATGACGAGGCACGACTTGCTTGCATCGCAACATGCTGGTGAGTAGTTCCATTCCGATGGTTAATGGTGTAGTGTGTTTTTTGTCTCCCATTCGATCGCCGTCGAAGGTTTTGTGTCGAGAGTTGATGAGCTTGGTGAGATTACCGCAAATTGCTTGAGACAGAGTTGATGCGGATAAAACCCTAGGTTGGCGGGGGGTTTGCGGGACACGGCACACGACTCTTAAGTTGGATTTTGAGAGAGTTTAAGTTAGTAATGGCTGGAGTTTGTGCGGAGGTGCACACGACGCGTCTGGAGTTGTAAGCGGTGGTGAGAAGCTGTTCTTTGCTGTTTTTCTTGAGATCGTCAAGAAAGACAGAGGTTTGTTGTTGTTGGAGTGAGGCGCGGTGCAATGTTGAGCTTCGGCTGTGTCCGAATTGCTCGAATCGTGCATTGCTTGTGTGTGTGTGTGTGTGTGTTTTCTTTTTTGGACTGAATATTCATGCTTGTGGTGTTGTTAGGAATACGGTTCTAGCAATCATGCTTTAAAAAGGTCTTATGGATGTGGTTAGGAAGAGTTTAGTGAGGAGGGAGCAATGCTTCTTAGGTCAGGTACTTTTTGACATGATTTTATTTTGATGTTTGTCGTGTTGATAAATGTTTGTTTGTGTAGGTGGTATTAAACAGTATTATTAGATGATTAGAGTTGAGAACCTTTGCGGCTGGGATCTACGTCGAGAGGACATCGCATGTAGTTCAAAAATTTCAGTGAGAGAGACGGACACATGCAGTGACGGCGCCAACGTTCTGTGTTCGGAGGTCACTCCCTCGCGCATACAAGGAGGGATGAGGGACATCGGATTACACCTCGGCGGGTGGGGGATCGGTGTGCATGATGACCCGTCGGACGAAGTGGTGCATGAGGATTCGAGCGCAGAGAGCGAGAGCACGGACAGACCAAACCTGCTCACCGATCGGGTCCCTTCTTCCGAGGACGGCGCTATAAACATTGTCGAAGACGGCGTGGTCTCCATTTCAGTAGGCTTACCAAGGCGGTTTGGAAACCCCGTTTGCGAGGAGGATTCCGAAGAAGTAACTCCTGATCCGGGCGAGTACAGCTTCCGGGAGATTCTGCGCAAGGTGACAGTAAACGAGGCAACGCTGCGTTCGGCAGTTGAAAACCTCGGCGGGGGAGCCCAGGGATTGAAAGCGGTGGTTGATTATGTGAAGCATTTCCAAGAGACGAGAGATCCAAATGCCGGTGATGTGAACCCGGATGATTTCACAAGAGGCTTGGCGCAGTTCTGTATGCTGAACAGTCCGGAAACGGAGGTTGGCAGTAACCCGAGCACGAGTGATTTGGAACCGTCTGCGGCAGGAATGGACCAGAGGTTGCCGAATCTCATGATTCGAGGTCCCACCAGCAACGATCCTTTTGCTGCCATGGGTGGTTACATGGAGAATATGAGCGGGTTTTTCCCGAACTTTTGTTACCCGTATCCTCCACCCTTTCACGCGGGTTATAACCCGTGCAACATGGGCGTGCGACCGATGTATGTGCCCATGATGGGGCTTCCTTATTACCCTCATCCATCGCAGGAGTTTGTGCCCAGAACTACTGATGCTATTACACGAGCATCACGCAAAAGCCGAATTGCAAGACGTCGAGGTCAGGGAACTGAGCCTCATCACATTCGTACTGTGCCAAAATCTGCTCATGTTGGCGGTGGTTCTGTGCAAACTGGACATCTGGGGAGCATGCCCCTCCAAAGTCATGCTGTGCAGTCATCTGGACAGGTTTTTATGTGCTCTTTCTAATAATACGATGTGTCAGTTTCTCACTTTTCTCGTTTTGTTTGCTTCAGTTACTTCACTTGAGCATTTTGAATGAGGTCATGGAGTATTTGCTTTGTGCCTACGATAATACTGGCAGTTGATCTCATTTGAAGTGTGTTAGCGGCATGCTCTCAGCATGTCTAGCTCATGACACTGAGGAATTTTTAAATCTTGTAAGGGTAAAATTTGAACCATAAAACACAAAGTTGTGAGGGTTTTGTATTTGGTGATATTAAAGTTCTCAATTGTGCACTCTCTTATGCTCTTTTTCCCGTTATGCAGGCGGTGCAGGGGCTTAGCTCACGTGATTTGATGTTGGTTCTGCAAAAACAGCTGAGTCCTAGTGGTGTGAGCAGCCTAGGACGCATAGTGCTTCCTAAGGTAATTGCATACAGCTCTCGTCCTATTGTGCGTACGTTTTTTAAAATTTAAGGTCAATTTCTCATTAAGCAAGTATTTATTGTGTGAGTTTGTAACGATCTCTTTTCTGAAAAATGCAGAAAGAAGCAGAAACCCATTTGCCGCAGTTGGTTGCCAGTGAAGGAGTGTTGTTGACCATGTCTGATTATGATATGGCCCGCAGCTGGACCTTTCGCTACAGGTAGTGTGACTAATGAGTTAAGACTGTCGTTTTAGCAGCTTTTCCATTGCATGTACGCAATGAGTAATTATGAAACTTCTGTTCTGACTGAGATAATGTCAGTTATTAGACGTGGGCTGATGACTGACACTTTTCGTGCCAGGTTTTGGTCAAATAACAAGAGCCGGATGTATCTGCTAGAAAATACTCGTATGTTTTCTTTTCAACTTAAATTTTCCCTAGTTTCCTCCTTACTTCATCGAAACGGGTTAAAGTTTCGTCAGAGTACAGCAAAATAAGTTGTTGTAAACTCGTCGTCAAGTTTTTCAGTCCATTTGTAGATGTCGCCGTATTTTAATTGATTTAGCCTCCAAAGTTTCTTTAGACGTTAAGGCTTTCAATTTCCACTTTTTTGGTATGTGGTGATGAGACGACAAATTGTTTCGTTTTATTTTTGCTACTCCAGGTGATTTCGTGAAGGCGCATAATCTGCAAGAACGGGATATGCTCTCTTTGTACCGAGATGCTCACGGCAGCTACGTAAGGGACATTGGAAACCTTGTTTAATAGCTGTTGATTTTACATCCTTGAATTCTTTTTCATCGAGTAGGCCGCTGCAGACATTCCCAATTCCAGTTATACTTTCTGGATGTTGAGTTTTTAAGGATTAGGTTGTTTCTAATTTAGTACGGATGGGGTGTGACTCCGCAGGTAGTTCGAGGCGAGAAAAATAGCTCGAACCAGACAGGGGACGCTGCAAATGATGCTGCAGCAGAAGAGATACCAATGGAGGAGGATTTGCCACAGAAGAAACAGAAGTCTTAGTTCTACCATGAGCAAGAGATGCCTATATACACAGAGAAGGAGTTGTGACTGCTTCGCAGTCCTCCGTGCACAGGTTTGAGTAAGAATCTACATCTGCATACCACACCTGTAGCAACTCATTTGCCAACGCTGGTACTTTCAAGCCATTCTATTGTCAGCCAGCATTGCTGTTGTGGTAGAGCTTTTTTATCAAGTTCTTATACAACTTCTAACCTCCCTGCAGTAAATTTGTACATATTATTAATCTCTATTGTCTAGGACTAAGATGCCAACATTGAAGAAACCGACGTTACTATTTTTTTGGCTTTATGGAACTAGTTATGTCGCTTCAATCGATGGGCACGAGCGACTTAGTATTCCTCTCTGTAATAGTATGTGTCTCCTGAGGAGTAATATGTCATTTTGCAAATTCCTTGGCAATTGTTTTGGACCTTGTATATGGTGGGTGAGGACAGTCTCTTCATACTAGTGTCATACATTTGGTATTAGTTTTGCTGTCGATGCTTGTTTTTGTCTGCTTTTCTTACACATTTTTTGTCAGACACATGTGCTCCACGAGGGCGATTTAGGCATCACAAGTTCATCACAACCAATAAGCTTTTAAGCTTTACCAGGGACCTAAGTCTTGAGGCTGGACGTGTTCTTTTGGACCAACTGTCTGCCTTCCATGAGATTTTGGTTAGCAGCTTTGTGAGATTCCGAAGGGTCCATCTGAGTAAGGGTTGCTTGAAGAGCTCACTAAAGAGTTTAGATGTGGGGTATTAGAGTTTTAACCTGTAAAGTCTTGTTTAGTTTTTTTGTCCAAAACTGCCAAGGTCCATAACCTTTTGAAAACAACTTTTGCAGTGAATTTTAGGAGTAAGTTTGACCATGTGTTTTCAAAGAACTTGGTTTTGTGTTTTTATATAGAACACTGTTGTTAATAAGTTGGTAATATTCAAAGATGGAACATTTGAGTATAGGGGTGCTTCTCGAAGAAGGAAACCTAGATTTTGGGGGCTTATAAGCCCGAGTCATGTGCTTACGTGACTCGCAACTATTGTGCAAATGTTGGAATTTTGTTGCATAAGTGTGTTGGAGTATGTGAAATATCTGAGTTCGTTGGGACTATCATGGTAAAAAGACGATATATGGTGTAAAAGTTTTGTAGCCAGATGAGTAGATTTTGAAGGGAGCATAGTAGTCACTCATTATATTACAATTGTTTCTTGACTTTGCTCATAATTCCGCACACGTGAATGTTACGTTTAGGTCGTCCACACTATTTTCTCGACATTTTACACTATCTAAATACTTCCGGAGGCGATAGTTACGACAGAAAACAATTTTTAGAGGGCTTGGTATCAACAGCAAAGTTGCTGAAAAACAAATTAACAGTGTGCAAGTTGTAAACCATGTGAAATTTAAGTATTTAGAAAGTTGCATGTGTCTCCATGTGCCTCCAAGTGGTCAAGTCATGAGGCAATTTTCCAATATAAAACAACCTAATTACTAAGGGAATTTAAATGCACTACTCAATATATTGAGATAGTGGGGTAGTTGCCTGTTGTTGTTTTTGGGTAGTCATATTAAAATCTGTTGTTAGAGGTGTTAAAAAGACACTATTGAGATAGTTATAAAAAAAAACATACTCCCTTGTCTTGATAGAAAGTCAAGAATTCTTGGGGTATGACTATCAAACCATAAATCTGAATTACTATAAAAAAAGTGAATCCCTCAATGTTTGAGGGAAATTTCCTTGGTTCAAGATGGCATTTTTGAGGTTTTGGTTTTGTCTTTGTAAGATCATCATTAACCCCTAAATGCCTAAGGCATTAAATTTTGGTGTTCAAAAAACTTTGGGAAATTTTTGAAACCCTATTGAAGGCATAGATTTTTTTGTTTTGAGGTTTTTTTTTTTGGACAAGCTGTGTGTTATAATTAGTTTAATTGTTCAAATTTAGTTTCCTCCATATCTTATTCCAATCGTTTTTAGTGGAAGGTTATTGCAAGCATACATTTTGTGCCATGAATAGTGTCATGAATATTATTGTGAATAGTGTCACAAAGCCTATGAGAAGTTGCCACATTGAAAAGACTGGCATCAAGTTGAGAAAAATGTGAAGATTTCCCTTGGGCACTCCCTTGGGCAGTAAGGGCCCTTTTATTGATATTTTGACATCTAACAAAATCTAAAAGTGCTCTTGGACTAATTTCACTTGGAATGTCTTTGTTATGAAAATTAGAATTCATTCACCATTAAACTTTCTTTCATTCATAATGGTTTTTGGTCAATAATTGAAGGGGAAATTACAAATAAGGGCATGAAAACAAAAAATATTACAAATAGGGTACAATTTGAAAATAATTACAAATAAGGGCACATTTCAAAAACAAAAAAAAAACTTATAATTTCTTTTGGTTTGGACATTAGTTGATTGAGATACATCACATTAAATGCTAGTTAACTTCCAAAAAATTTAAAAGCCTTCAAAAATTACCATCCCCTTTACTAAAGTTTCTTTATTTAGGCTTGATTTGGAGAGACCTATATGTTTTTTGGAAACTAGCTAACATTTAATGTGATGTGTTTAGGTCAACCAATGTTCAAATAAATAAAAAACAACAAAAAATCACAATTTTTTTTGAAATCGTGCCCCTATTTGTAATTGTTTTATAATTGCGCCCATATTTATAATTTCCCCATAATTGAAGCTAAAAAAGTTCTTAATTAATATTAGACGGTTGCGCTTTGACAATTGTGTTACTATGTCATTTGTGAAATTGTGGTCTTGGATTTGGAAGGGGGCCATCAGTTTGCAAGTAACAACAACAAACACTAAAGCATCTTAAGTAGTTGTTTCCCAATTATGTATTCAAAAATTGCCAATTTGTATAAGAAGTTTTGGATAGTTCCAAAGAAGCAAAATATTCTATACAAATCATCATTCAATCACAAATATTTTAAAATCCGTGTGGCCATTTTGGATTATTTTTGGGTAGCGCCATTTAGAAGCTTTAACACGTTATTCATTAAATTGGAAAAAAATGACATTTTGGGACTTTTGGATTTTATATTATGTCACTTTTCTTCAATTTAATGAACAATGTGTTCCTTGAAGTTCAAGATTCAACGATTACAATTTGTTTTGATGTTTAATAGTGATCTTATAAGAACAATTCAAAAACTTCAAAATTGCCTTCCAAAAATGAGAAAAACACCCTTGGGCATTTAGGGGTTAAACATTGAGACAAAATGGTAATTGTAGAATCATGAACTTCAAGGCTTCTAATTGGTGTTGCTAAAAAAAATTCCAAAAAAGTCATGTGAATCTTAAGATATTTGTGATTGAATGTGAATGAGTATGAATTCTTTTTATTTTTCTTGAGTTGCCCAAAACTTCTAAGGCAAGAATGAAAACTTTTGAGTAAAAAATTGGAAAACCACTATTTATGATGATTTAGTACTTGTTGAGTTGTTGTTACTTCAAAATTAATTACTCCCTTCTAGATCCATGCTCACAATTTCACAAATGAGCTAGCAATCCATCTGTCAAAGAGCTACCACCTAATATACAAACAATGTTTAGCTTCAATTATTGACCAAAAATCATTTTGAATGATCCAATTTTCAATGGTGAAAGAATTTTTCTTTTTATGACAAATATACTCCAAGTGAAATTAGAGCAAAAATACATTTAGATTTTGTTAGATGATGAAATTTTAGTAGAAGGGCCCACATTGCAAAAAGAAGTGCGCAAGAGAACTTTTCACTTTATTCTCAACTTGCTGCCCATATTTCCAAATTCCAATATGACAACTTGTCATAGGCTCCTTAGTGACAATATTCATCTCACTTTTTGATACGTGAGAGATATGCTTGTAATTTAACTTCCACCAAAAACAATTGGAATGTGCTGCTATATGGATGAAACTCAAACTAGACACTGAAGCTAACTTCAGACCGCAACTTCTCCTAACAAAAATTAAATATATAAAATCAAAATCTCTACCGTCAACAAGGTCTCAAAGTCCCCAAAGACAAAAGTTGGGTGCTTCAAGCATGTAGGGGTCAAGGTTTTCTTCATCATGAACTGAGATGTCTCTTTGTGATTATGAAACTAGTACATGTAGGCCATATTCAATTGAGTCTTAAAAGCATTGTTATATTTGCAAATCAACATTTTCCTAATTCATGAAATTCATTACGTATTGTACATTCAATATTTACCAAGATCTGAAGTTTGTAATTGTATTGCCTTTTGTTAAATTAATAATTTTTACTTGTTTGATACACTTCTTATTCAAAAGGACGCTGCTTTAGCTGAGGTGGATGAAAAGCCACTCCAAGTACGCGGTGTCTTCATGGAGATATCTTCATCATGTAAATATTTGTTATTTATTTATATTTGTGTTAATTTCAATAAATCAACAGTTGAGGCAAAAAAAGGTTGTGATGAAGATCACAGTTTTATGACAGCGCAGCGGCTATAGATTCCAATGCGCTGTGCCGTCTTGTCACATGCACAGCTCAGGGGGAGTAGGTAGCGGGTTGGCTGGACTAATTTCCTGCCTCACTAGCTGCCAAGTTGTGAACCGCTATCACCGCTCAACGAGTCCGATGGGATTCAAATCCGGACCGACAAGCGGCCAAAGACGACCGCTTTTTTAGCCAACCAAGTCCACGACTTGGCAACTAAAAACAAGCGTCTTACGCTATTACATGCTCGCAAGGGCACGTGGTCAATTTACGATGGTATTTATTTTGTAATTTAATCATTTTTATATGTTTATCTAGATGTTTTGGAAGACTCAAATATTTTGCCTTTATTTAAATAAAAATACTAAGGGTTTAGAAGTCAATGGAAAAAGTGTGAAAGGAAAAAAAATTTGGCATTTATGGTGGGGTTAGAATAGAAAGGGGCATGGGCTGATGTGCCCCGCCTCCTTATCTTAGATAGGGTCGAAATTATGGAGAAAAGATCCCTTAATTGTTGGAAGTTAGTGTATGAGTGTTGGTGGGAAGAAGGGAAAAATTCCGAAACTTTGATGTGAGAGAATTTTTTGTGTATACATGTTTTTGAATTAAAATTTGAGCGGATTGTTCCTTGTGTGATCGCTTTTTCAAAATGAGTTTGCAAGTTTGATTTAGAGTTGTGATGCAAAAGTTATGAGTGTTTGAATTTTGGAATAATAAAGCCAAATTATGAAAAAAGGCTGAGACTTTGACAAGCCATAACTTATGATTTGTATATCATTTTGCAACAAGATTAAAAGAGAGTGTTTATCTTAGTCTTGGCTTTTTAGAAAATCTTTAAACTTGAGATTTGAAACTTGGACGAGAAAGTTATGGAGGTGTGAAGGATGGAGGTGGCTGCTCTTTTGTTATGAGAAGGCCAAAACTTTGAAAAGCTACAACTTTTGGACGGTATGAAATTTTTTATTCAGAATTTTAAAAGCAATAGTTTGTTGTCATAGTTTTTTAAATTGTTTTTAATCATTCCATTTGAAGTCTTATTGAAGAAGTTATAGCGTGTAGAAGTGGGGGTTTTAGATGCTCTCTGAAAGAATTGAGATCCACACTTTGATTGACTAGAACTTAGGGGCAGAGTTTTATTTTAAAATGAAAATTTTATGGGTTGTAGTCAGTGATATCGTCTTTCCAAATTGATATTACATTTTTATAAGTGATGTGTAGAACAAAAGCTATAGAGGTTTATAGAGGCAGTGTTTAGTTTGCAGAGAGGAAAAAGAGCCTCAATTTTAAACCCTCATAACTTTTGGACAGTAGTTTAGATTGAGTTGAAATTTAAAGGAATGTTAGCAAGTTAGAAGAATTTATCAAATTGCTATTACACTTAGCATTTGGATCCTTGAACCGTCTATGACACTAGATAGAAGGTCGCAGCTGTTCTATAACTTGTTATTTGTAATTTTCCCCGTTGTTTTTATTAAAACATGAAGACATGAAGACTTGAAGATCTGAAGATATGAAGACTTCAAGAGGAATGTTTTGGATTTATTTTTTATATATGTGTGGAAGGTGGCTTTGTTATTCCTAGCCGGTTTTGGAGGCTCGTTTGTCAATTCATTTCTATTCTATTTTGTAAACCTTGTTGCGGGTAGTTTGAGTTAAACCAAACTTAACCCCATTTATTGTCGTGGTGACGAAGTGAGATTGATCACTTACATGGTCGAGACTTGCTCTATTCTCACAATCTAGGGTTTTGACTAATAGATTGTGAATTTGAATTTAGAATCTCGTCATACGGACGGTAGCTCGTGTCTGCTGTTTTGATCTACCCGTCTCATATTCAGTGGGCTTTTATTCCTACCTTGTCCTTTATACCCCTAAAGCCAGCCACAGGATAGGCTAATAGAAGACTGAAAACTGAAAATCTAAAGAGTAAAAATCAAGACCAAAGAAAATTTTAGTCAGTAACGCATGAATCGCAGCGAGACACCTTGCATGTTCCCAAGGCGCATTTCTCTCAACCCGACAGCAGCCTGAGAGTTCTAATAAAATTTTGGCTTGGTCGTTAAGCCCTCCAAAATTTGCGCCTTAGAATCTAGAGTGTTTAATAGAGCGGAATTTTTTTTAACGGTGCAATGCAGCATTAAAAACTTAACAATGCATGCACCATTAACGCACGGTCGGGTGTACGTCGGGGGATGGGAGTGCGTCTGGGAACTTGTCAGGAGTGGGCTTAATGCTGATTTAAGCCTTTGAACGCACTTGTTTTGAGGCAGCAAGGCTTAACCCTATACTACGAAGTTAGATCTATCCCGACTTCTTTTAATAGAATCAACAAAGATGGAAAATAGAGCCTTTGAAACAAGTAAATCCATCCATTCCTGTTGTGTGACTATTTATGACTTCAGTATGTGGTACTGATGATTTTTGAACTGAATCACCACTGGTATCCAACTCATGATTAGAAGATTTGAATGTTGTTTTTGCTTATCACAAGGCTGCGGTTGTATTCTAAATGGAGTGTGGTTTAAATACAAATATTCAATCTAGATACTTGCTAATCTTTGTGGGGAAAAAAAACTCGGAGATGTTATGGCTCTTAATCGATGCGGCAGCCTTGATGCTTGATCTGTTGCTTTAGTGACATGTGGACGTTCAAACGTTTCCGTAACCATTGACTTTTTTTCATCAATTTGAAATCTGTTTGACTGGTAGAAACCTCAACGATGTTTTTGTTTTTTTGGCATACATGGCAAGGTGGACAGCAAGTTGACTGCACACGTGGTAGCACCTTCACAAGCTGCTGTAAAACAAACAGCCATGAATGCTACAGCTGGATTGGCAAGGAATATGGATGCACCAAAGACCTCTTATGAATTCAAAGCAACATAAAAAGGTTTTGCTAACAATCATCAATCTTAATCTCGTCTTTTGAAGGTACATGTTGTTGTCCTTTTGCATTGAGTGGCCTAACAAGGTGCATTTGTTCTCATGAAATTTAGTTTGACATGCACATTTCCATTGGTCCTTGACGCTGATTTTTCTTTTGCATTGAAATTGGCTGATCATGGAGCCATCTTCATTGCCAAAAGAGTTCAAGGATTTTATTGGGGGCACCATTGTTGATGGACATCATGAACAATTTGCCATTTAATTAATGTTACCCATGAGATTTTCTTCATTTCATCCTTCATCCATTGTTGCGCATCCTTTTCTTGCCGGTCATCAATGTTAGATTACACGTGATTATAGATCCTTTCATGCCATAATTGGCATGTAATTTAATTGCATGAGATACCATCTATTTATACAACTTTGTTTAGTAGATTTGACTCTGATTAAATAGTGTTGTGGTTGAGCATTATTAGCTAAGGAAAGTGTGAACAGAGTCACAATATTGTAGTTGTAGCCCTCAACTATCCATATGAAAAAATGACTAGTTCTCACCAATTTTAAGGTTGGTTAAATCAAACTTTCAGTTTCATAAGTCTATGTTTTTAGCAGTGACAACACAAGGTTAGTGCTACGTATATTGGAGAACCTTGTTAAAGTTGGCCGGTTTGACTTGAGAATCCTGTTTCTCACAACCAAAGACAAAACTGGTGAGTTGCTCTTTAAATATCACTTGTTTGAAGTTTGGTTTGGTTTGATATTGGATGTGTTTCTTAGATGAAGAGCAATTGATTTTACTGCTATATTGCTAATTTTTGTCTACATTGGTTAGGATATGGACTCTAACAAGATTGGTTTATTTGAACACTATCTTGTTCTAGTGGTGGTAAATTCTTAGTATGTTTTTGACCTTAAGCCGTTCAAATTGTGATGCAGTCATGCAAAAGTTGTCGGAAAGTATGTTGGCGACTGAAGAACTTTCTATGAAGAAACAAAGCTCAATTCACTTCAATCCAAGTACAAATTATAGTAAGCACAATCAAGATGGTAGCAAATTCAATCTTATTGAACACATTCAATTGTTTCTTGTTTTACTATAATGTGTTGGCGCCGAAGTTGCCAACACATTGTTGTAAAGACTGCATTATTGACAATTAGCTTTGAGTTATACTTTGCATCCACGTTAACCTACTACTCCCTCCGTCCCTCTAAAAACATCCAAAAAGCTTCCTTGCAAAGGATTAACTATGTTTTTAGTCTTTGTGCTAATGATAAATGCATTCTATAATCAATATACCATCTACCAAATGTATGCAAAATCTCTAGTTTTGATGTTGTTGTTTGGGCACCCAAATTCCATGCAAAAATTACCATATTTGTGCGTGCTACCAGCTCTTCATTATTGATGATTTAAAGATTAGTAGCAACAATGGTACCTCATACGGGCAAAGTCATGCTTGCTAAGAGAGAAATGCTCTCTAATTGCTTAAGGTAGGAGCACCATAAGCATCAGTTTTCCATAATTGTCACTTCTAAAATCTTGGAAAATTTGTGGAAGTGAATAGATGTAATGACAAGGATATACAACATGTGAACATGAATTCTTAAAAGTGGTTATGGGTGCAATGGCAGTTTGCTCTTTAAAAACTCACAACTTATTCTCTCAGTATCCAAATAATACATTTGAAAGTGCAAACTCATTTTTTTTCTATTCCTAATAGGATCCTATAATTTGCTAGTTGTTTATTAATAGTCATTATGTTCAAAACCCTGAGTTTGACGTTTATGGATGCTCCTACCTTAACCCCTAAATGCCTGAGGCCTTTTTTGAGCTTCTAGGAATTTGCTTTAACTTGAACAAATAACCAAAATTTTATTAAGTTGTATCAATTTTAAAAAAAATTGTAACTATACAAATTCAAACTAGATAACACCATATTTGTTAATTTGGGAAAAACAATACATTTTGGAACTTTCAAATTTTGAAGTAAAGGTTTTAGGTGATCACCTAAAACCAAGCTCAACATTATTTTTTTGTACATGTGTCCTCACTTGAGAGGAGGAATTTGCGAGGGAAAAAATCTTAGTGTCTTAGACTAAATCTGATACCTTCAAATTTGGTTTAAGGTAACTTTTTGGATTTAAGGTGAAGTACAAAGTGAGACACTCATTTTTCCCAAATTAACAAATACGGTATTAGATACATTAAAGATCACATAGGAAAAGAAAACACAACAACATCACTTATGGATTGAAAGATTATAATGTTTGATCATGAGGTGATAAAACTGTGAAAATGACAAAGTCTTTCAATCCTCTTTTCATATGTTGAATCTAAAAAATTGGTCATTAAAAAAATTTATGGTTAAAGGACACAACATACATAACACTAATCCCTCTACGGCTTTTCAAAGTCTCTTTTACAATCTCTTAAAATGAATTTTTAGTGTAAACTTTTCTCCAAGATCTAGTGTATTTGAGGCTCATTTCCAAGAGCACTCAACACTATGGAAAGTCAAGAACCTTGTACAAAATCTTGAATAGAAAAATCATAATCAATCATTTTCAAAACTAGTTTTTTAGTGCTAAAACTAGACTTCAAAAAGAATGGTTCCAAAAATATAAACTATTAAAAATAAAAAAATTGGTTAAATTTATTAAAATTCAAAGTGTAGTTGTAGGTTACAATTGAATAACACCCAACGTAAAAGCTTAGTATATTAAATAAACAAAAGTAAAAGTAATACTTTCCTCCATAGCTATGTTTTTACATTGGGTTTTATTCAATTGTAACCTACTTTATGGCTCTAGACTAAACCAAGGTCTTTAAGTCCAAATATGAATTCAAAGTTTTCAAATTTAACTTTCCCTTAACTTAACTCCTAAAGGCCGAAGTAGTCCCTTGGGGTCAAGTGGGGTTTTTGGGCATGTACTTACAGCTAAACTACTTTGTGTGATTTTCTAAAAAATTTATGTAAGATGGAGAATTCAAAGATGTGTGAGGGCATCTAAATTTTTCTTCATTCCGACATATATTGTAGAAGTTATGCATGAATTACTGAAAAACAAGGGAGAATTAGGCAGCTCAAAAAACAAAACAAAAATGATGTTTTTGTAAAATAAAAAATTGAAATTGGTTCTTTAGATTTATGTATATGTGGGAAGCTTTGAATCATTCAATTCTAATGGATAAGATGAAAGTTATGAGAAGTTATAGTTTGCGGGTAGGTAAGGGACTCCCAAACCTCCATTGATTTCCTTTTACCCCTTGTAGAATTTGGTGCTTTACTTTTGTGAGCAATTTGTGTATTTGTTTTTTGACTCTTTTTTTCCCAAGTTGTAGTAGACTAAAGTCCTTGGTTTTACCATTTGAATCACAATAATTCAAATTATTGAATTTTACATAAATCCTCCAATTTTGCCTAGTGTATTTGCAAATTTCATGACCTTCCGACATTGCAAGATTTTACAAAGTATGATTTACAACTCCAATTGATTTGAAAATTCTCCCATGCATACCTAACTTGGGTCTTTTACGTGGGAAAATAAAACCTCAATTTTGCACAGAGTAAATTTTTTGATATAGGAGCTGTCAAAGGCTTCTAAATATTTTGGGTAGCAAGTAAAAAAACTTTTTTTTCACTCTGGATTCAATATCTCACTTGTGTACTTCTAGCATGAGCTAATTTTTTTCACACAGGTACCTTCCATAGTCTAGGGCAAGATCCTATGGTTGAATTTCCAAAAAAACAAAAAATTTCCTACCTTTCTACTCATTTTCCCAAAAGTGGCAGTTTTGAGTGACTTTCACAGAGAAAAGGGCTTGGGCCTTTAGGATTAACCCCTAAGTGCCCCACGGGCCAAAGTATGGCCTTTCTATTTTGGAAAATTTCCTTGTTTGACCATTATAATCTTTTCAATGGTACGATGAAAGGACGTGTCCTTTTCCTTGGAGCTTCAAGCCAATGTTCACTACCAATTGGTACAATCAAATTTTGTGGATCTCTTTTAGGTGATAGTTTGATTGGAATCAATTCCAAAGGGTTTGAATTTGAGTAAACTTGTGTTGGAAGCTCAGGACTCAAGGGTTAACCTTTAAAAGACCAAGCACATTATTTCTCAAAAAACACTCAAAATTGTCATTTCTAGTGATTTGATCCCAAAAACAATGTTTTCCAAAGAGCCAACCAAGGCTTCAAATTTCCTCCATTGAAGCTCTACACGTTGTCTATAATGGCCACACAACACATCCAACTCTAAAATCCTCCAACTTGTTAAATCTATTTGCCTTGTAGGCATATTAATTAGAAGGATTTAGAATCCTAAAAAGCTCCAATTGTTCCATTATCAGCAAAACAAATTTCTAAAGTAATACTAATATTTTCAACATAATGTTTTTGAAAAGCAGTGGCAAATTCTAAATCTGCCATAATTCTATCTCTACTCAGTTCTATACTATGACATATACATCTACAAATTTCAATTTGCAGTTTTTTCATATAACCATTGGGTGGACCAAATTCAAGAAGAATATGATATCATGTGTTTTTTATTAAAAGTATGATCATTCAAATCTAGTCTATGAACAACATTCAAATTTGTACAATCTCAATTTTAATTAAAGAACCAATACAAGAAACATCAACAAATTTGTGTTGAAAATTTGTACAAAGAAGAGATAAAATATGCAAAATATCAGCCAAAAAATGAAGAACATAAATAACTTTGAATGATTTTAACTTGTTGAATAGGAAAAGACTAGTGCCATCATCTTTTGATGATGGGGTCTCCATCAATAATACCAATACGCTCTCCAAACTATTACAAAGGGCTAGAATTGCTTGCTACCTTGATAACCAACGGATTTTATGAAATCTCTTAAATGTTTTTTATAGATCAAACAATTATTTTTGCAAATTCTGCAAACAAGACTTTCTCTTTGAAGACTTTTTAAAGTGTGCAGCTACTAAATTACTTAGGGTTTCAATTTTATTAGATAACAAAGAACAACCATCGCATTTAGCTGCCTCTAAAGAGGTCAAGTTAGTCTTATGGGTAATACAATGGATAGCAATAAGATGAGGGTTTACCTTTTGTTTTAGCTGAGTGACAACTCATGATTTGGATCCCACCATGATAGCTGCTTTGTTGAATCAAAACCTAGAAATTTATTGAAATTCAACCCCATTTTCTCAAAGTAAATATTATAGTATCATATACAAAAACAACATTTATTTTACCACACACACATTCAATCAACCCTAAAAAGACACATGTAGGCATTCTACCTTCAATGAAGGTGCCAAAAACAATCATATGACCAATAATGCAAATATCAATTGACTCATCTATTATAATGCCAAAATAATTAGAGTCTTTTCCTCTATCAATTTTTTTTTTGAATTATACTAAATCGGATTTGAGAATGATTTTTCATCATGATACAAGTCTTTAGTGATGCATGCATTTAAATACATAAGTAATTTACACAAATTTGAAAATTTACAAAATGACATTGTTTCTGAACTAATGAAATAAACAGCCTTAAAAAGAGCAAATATAGCATCATCACATATTTTATTAAAATCTGAAATGACATTTTCTATTTTTTTGTATTTAATTGCATGGCCCAAGCTAACTTCCTAAGCTCTTTAGCTCAACCATGATCTTAGAAAGTTGAAACTATTATATTTACTAAACCATATTTTGCATAAATAAATTTATCTCCTTTTTCTTTACATGTCTTGCAAAAGACCTTGACACCATATTTGTTAATCTAGGAAAAATAGGTGTCCCACTTTGTACTGCACCTCAAACCCAAAAAGTTACTTTAACCCCTAAAGGCCTGTTGTCACTTTGGGGACTGTTTAGATTTCAATCATGTACCTATGAATAAACTACTTTATGTGATTTTTGAAACTTTTATGGGAGACGGGGAATTCAAAGACCTACGTGGGAATCAAATTTTTTCTTCATTCTAACATTTATTGTAGAAGTTATGCATGTTTTTTTGAATTTTTGGGGAAGGCCCATTGGGGCTACCCAAAAACTTCTTTAAAAATTATATATTTTGAAAATAAAATTTTGAAACTAGTTCTTTAGATTTTTTCATATCTGAAAAGCTTTGAATCATTCAATTTGAATCAATGACATAAAAGTTATAAGGAGTTTTTGTTTGCGGGCAGTTCTAGATTCTCTACTCCAAAATACATTTTGAAGTCCTTTATTTTACTCAATTTTCAATATTTTGGAAAAAAAACCAAACCAAAGGAAGTAGATTGTTTATTCCAACATTATCATTGTTGGGATTTGCATTTTTCATTTCTAGAATTGAATTCTTAACAATTCAGTGTTTTGACCCATTCTCTACTTCTTTTTACTTATTGATTTTTCCCATGTGCTATATAGTTCCAATTGATTTGAAAATTCTCCCACACATACCTAACTTGGTCTTCTACATGGGAAAACAAAACCTCAACTTTGCGTAGAGCAAATTTTTTGATATAGAAGTGGTCAACGGCATCTGAAATTTTTAAGCAGTATGAAAAAAACCTTTTTTCTTCACTTCATTTGTAAAAATCTTGGTCCTTGTCATTTGGAATAAGCTCAATTTTTTTCCCAAGTACCTCATGTTGTCTAGAGCAAGATCCTATGGTTGGATTTCAAAAAAACAAAAATAAAATACCATTCCTCTCATTCCCCCAAAAGTGGTAGTTTTTAGTCTTTTTCACTGAAAAAATGGCTCAGTCTTTTAGGGATTAAATTAGATTCTAAAGTATCAGATTTAATTTGAGCGACTAAGATTTTTTCCTTTGCAATTGCCTCCTTTCAGGTGAGGACACGTGCACAGAAAAAAGCTGCAAGCTAGGTTTGAGGAGACCTCCTCAAACTTTCACCTCAAAATTTGAAAGTTGCAAAATGTACAATTTTTCCCAAATTAACAAATATGGTGATCCTTTCCTTTCAAGGTGCTAAACTCCAACCAATCAAATTGTGTGTACCATGCATGATGCATTTTTCCATAATTTTGATGCTAACTTTACAAGATTTATAGTTTTATTGTTGCTAGATGAGATAGTGCATTCACCAAAGAGGGTTTGGTCATTTTCCTTTTGATTAAATTTCAGCATGTTTTTAATGTTCCTTTAACGTTTCACCATGATTACAAGGTATTTGAAGTTTTAAAAAAAAATAGAGTATAAAAATAATCTTATAGAAAACAACAAGAGGATAAAAAATATACAAATGGTTTCTTGATATCTCACAGACTCGCACCAAATAATCCAAAGCTTGGATTGAAGCTCTCATACAAATTCTGCACCAAAAACTAACTTTTGAGCAAGAGTAAAACAATAAGCCGCTTTAGCCAAAAAGTCCTTCAATCAGCCTTAGCAATGTTCAACTTGTGTACCATAAACTTGCAAAAGATAAAACAAGCAAGACAAAAGAAAATAGCAAAAGAAAAAAGACCAAAACAACGAACAAAAGTTGTAGCTAGAATATAATACAAGAGTTATATCAAGCAACACTAAACAAACAACAAAGAATAATCACCAGGAGCAAGTACTAGCAAACAAAGAGCAGCAACAACAATGCATGAGCGCTAGCAGCAAATTAAGAGTATTGGCATTGAGGCAAGAGCATTGGTAGCGAGGAGCTATAGCTGCAACAGAGAGGAGCAAGAGTGAGGACCATGGAACAGCTTGCGCTCTAATTTCTATTCTAGCCGATCCCAACGTAAGTTTGATCACTCTTCTTCTCC
The DNA here is from genome assembly GCA_963920765.1 of Ulota crispa. Lineage (NCBI taxonomy): Eukaryota > Viridiplantae > Streptophyta > Bryopsida > Orthotrichales > Orthotrichaceae > Ulota > Ulota crispa. The sequence continues at coordinate 12,552,903 of OY987245.1, forward strand.
CATGCACGATCCACCTTTTTCATACACAAATGCAGTTGGATATCTTATGTAACATCATATTTGTCATAATGAGAGAATGAGGACCTCTCAAACTAAACATATTAGATCATCCAAAATCACCAATTTCCATTGAAATGAGAGTTTTAGGTCGAATTTGAAAGGTTTAATGTCAATTTAGCTCAAATTGAGTTGAATTAACCAAAAACTTTCAATTTTAGGTCGAATCTGAAAGATTTTATGTCAATTCAGCTCAATTCAAGCTAAATTGACATAAAAACTTTTGTCTAATCAACCTAATTTTTTTTTGAATTTTGGATAAATTACCTTTCATTTCATTGGAAAACTCTCATTATAACATATATGGTGTTATGTTTGCCCAAACTCTTAGCCGCATGTCATGATATTTCATATGTCGTCAACATTTTGGCTCACTTTGGATCAAGCCCACAACTGCACAATAGCCGCATTTTTATGGAGTTACATGCGTTCTTTGTTATTTTGGAGGAACAATTGACCTCGCATTATGCTATGACGAGAACAGTGACACAATCATGCTTGAAGCTTGTGCCGATGCTGACTACCTTGGTGATCTTCTTGATCAAAAATCACAAACAAAATCTTTTCTTTTACTAAACAGTTCACCAGTCAGTTGGTGTATCCGCAAACAACAGTGTGTTGCTATATCCACGACTAGGTCAAAATACATTGCTGTCAGCGTCACTTCCAAAGATATCATTTGGCTTCAACAACTTTTGAGCGATTTGGGATTTCCTCAATTATTTCCTATGCATTTACTTTCCAATAATCAAAGTGCAATTCGGCTTATTCACAATCCTGAATTCCACAAAGTCACAGACGGACAAAGCACATTGACATAATAAACCATTTCATTTGGGAGCATCAGTTGCTTTGCAACATCAACATGCTTTATATATCCACTATTAACCAATTTGCAGAGTTATTTACAAAAGCCTTGCCTGCATATCGTTTTCAACTCCTACGTTTTGGTCTTTGCCTTCATCGTCTTCCTACACCAACAACGTCAGTTTCATAAACAAACTATATGTTTTACATATCAGTTTAAGAGAGAGCGTTGAAAGTAGTGATGTGGTAACATAAATGACATGAAAAATGCCACAACGATAGTTAGGACATGATGAGTCAGTTACGGCTATTAGACAAGCATGGCGGCCAGAACATAACAACTGTTAGTTGTTAGACGATCATGATTGTTTTTCCCTGCCTTAAGTATCGAGCTTTGATACAGAGCATGTATTTGTTGAGAATATGCAAAACACAAAACTATCGTTGTGGCAAATCCTGTGTGTATTTGAAAGTGTGTTGTAAACTTTGTCATGTTTGCATGTTTCCATCAGTTCACACCTCTGCCATCAATCTTGATGGTTGTTGTTGTTTGGATCCTTTCAGTCCTTCTTGTACACCCATAAAGTCACACGCCCTAGCAATGGCAACTTCACTTGCATAGAATTTATCCTCTCTAACAACTCTCTCACTACTGCAACACCTAGTTTAGCACCTAGTGCTCTAGCCAATTCCCTAAACCAACTCCTCAAATCTAAACTCCCGTAATAGATCCCACTTGAGTGGATCACTTGTTGTGTGTTGCGTACCCCTCGTACAACTATGGGGTATTTTTAGATGGGTATTTATCTCCCAAGCAGAAATAAAAGGCCTCCATAGTTATATAATTTGTCAAAATGACCTATATTAGGGCACTCTATAATTACTTTTACGGCATGGGAGATTCCATTTTTTTCCATGCTATTTCCTTCATAAAGACAAAAAATGAATTGTTAAGTAAAGACAGCAAGGGGTTTTGGGTAACGGGTAAAAGAAAGGCATGTGAATATTTGATGGTTGAAGTTTTATATTGTAGAAGAAAAAAATTTACACATTATTTTTTTGTTAAGACATTTTGGTTCATTAGCAAAGTTTTGAGCCCTCCAAAAGCTCCCTAAACTCTAAATCAAGTTATTAATTGGCTAGCGTGAGTACAAAAAAAGCACACTCATACCCATTGCTACATTGTATGAAAGACCTAAGCTACATACACAACCCAAAATAATAAAAAAGACATTTAACTCATAAACTATGTAGTTGTACTCACTACTCACTATTCAAGTACTTCACTCATCTATTCAAATAGAGTGAAGTAGAATTCATGGTCATATTGAACATTTGTACCCATGATTTTTATTTAATATGGATAACATAATAATATAGCTTTCATGATTGCATTGAATTCAAAGAATGAGCGGAAATTGGGGATTAGTGATTTGTTTATTGTAATAAATACATGTTGTAAGACCCCTTTAGAGACTTTGTAGGAGCTATCAAAAGGCTCAAAGCTTTGCTAATGGGTGCCTGGGTTGGTATTATATTTTGCATTTTTTTCACATAATTTTTTTTTGTTTGGAGCCTAATTATGGCACCTTTGTTTATACAAAATTTTGGTATTTAATTCACTCACCATTTTTTTAGGTTAGACACTTCTTTTTTGCTTAAGTTTATATTTGATTTGAACACCCTATTATTTGCTATAATATAAGCTATGACAATTTGGTTGGTTTTAACTTTTGAGTTCTTTTTACCTCATAAAACTTTTGTTAAATCACCTTTGCTTTGGCTTTCTAACCAATATAACCTTGCCTCTCAAATAACCAGTTGCCTGTACAAACCCATACTAAATACAATCTTGTGCATAGGATAACTCCAAATTTTGTGCTCCTATATTAGTTATAATAAAATTTAATGCCTCAAATTTGTAGTGTACTTATATTATTTATATTGGACTTAGCATTTTGAATGTTCTCTTATTTATTTGAAATTTTGTTATAATTTTTACCTCAAATAAATATAACCTTTGCTTTATTATGCCGCATGTTAATTCTAAAATGCGCTAAGTGATCCACCCGGGAGACTCCAGCACCTAAACTACTTAGCCCTCCAAATAGTCCTAACCCTACCCAAAATAAACCTCCTCCTTCTCCTCTGCAAATCTTCTTCTCTTTCTCTTCTTCATTGTTGTCTTCACTAGCCATACCTGCAAATCAAAGGAGAGTGGGTTTAGCTAGGACAGATTGCAACCTGCAATCTAAACACCTCAAGTACTCCCCCATTATCAAGTAATTTTACAAATGCAAAAAGGGAAGCTAAACCAACCTGTGATCTGAAGAAGAAACAGCACATAATCACAAATCCTTGCACTAAGAGCAGACCCTCCACATGAATGTCAAATAGCCTTTATCTTCCACCTGGAGCGGCAACCAAGGTTGCTACAATGTACGCCCTCATCTTCCCAGATGATCCCAAACCATCAAATAGTGCGCACCGTTTGTAAGAACATAAAATGCTACTTGTTCCTTCCTATCTCTCGCGATCACTCTCACAAACACAAAACCTTACTCGTTCCTTCCTAGGAACGCTAACTTGTTCCACACTCACTGGAAAGAACGCCTAACTTGTACCTATTTTTAGGAATCACACTCCGCACGACAACGCCAATCCGCGACGAATCATACTTACTCCCAACGCGTAAACCAAAACAAAAAAGCTCCCAACGCTGCAAAATTAAACCACCGCTCCGGTCCCACATGCGCTCACACAATTCCTAAGCAACAATTACAATGCTATTGCGATGAAAACTAAACCATTGGAGGAAGCGAACGTTGCATTGCTATCCCAATGAAAACTAAACTAGCGGAGGATAAGGATTTAGGGTTTAAGTTGGTATCAACGACCTTTTACTTACAATCTGTGAATTGCCTAGATTCTAAGGAGTTCCGGCAATAAGAGAACAAAATTCATGGCTTTGTTGAATTGCCCACCATTTTGATAAAGAGGGCAAGTATTTTTATGGCTTTTGGCTGCTCGGTGGCTATTTGTATTGCATTTATGAGACGTCAGAATAAATTAAATAATCATAAAATATCTAATTGAAATAAGTGAAAATTTTAAGGATACCCCTTAAGTTTGCCATAATTGTATAAATACCCCCCTTTTAAGAGAGATTGCACAAATACCCTTGGATCATAATTTTTAGGTATTTGTTCTATTATGCATGTCACTTCTTTTTGCTTTGTGCAAATGTTAATTCTTTTTTGTCCTATTGCAATCTTTGCTTTAACCCCTAAATGTCTGAGCGTGCCACTGCGACTAGTAGAATACGAGGTGTTTTTCTTATATTTGGAATAGATTCAAACCTTTAGTACATTTCAGATCAACAAAGAAGTTGGAGAATAGATCAAAGCGGTTCTAGTGAGCTACTTGAGATCCCAAATCAAAACTTCTTATTAGTAGCAATGCCAATTATACAATGGTGTATATACTATGCCCTATGGTCATTTAAGGGTTAACATTGGTCATGAAGGAAGTAGCATGCATAATAAATCAAACGCCTAAATTTTTTTGGTCCAATGGTATTTGTGCAATTCTTGAAAAAACCAAGAGTATCTATACATAAATGGCAAACTTCAAGGATATTCATAAAATTTCCCCTATAAACAATTTCCATTTTCATCAAGTTTTTCACATGCATGCACAATGGGTTTGTTGTATTTATATATATAATACTATAGTTGGTTTTTTTTAAAACTTGGCCTTTTTTTAATCTAATGGTTGTAAATTTCAATGGATTTTTTTCAATTTCATCTACTCTAGATACTGCATTTAGGTTGCTTTAACAATGAGGTTGCCTTACTCTAAAAAGCTACCTTATGACTTCTTGCTTGATCATTTAGAGGTGTATTCAACTTTTTCTATATTAGGATTGCACATGGTTTACAACCTAAAAGTTTGTTTGTTTGTTGTTGTTGCCAAGTCCTTTAAAATTTGTTTATTACAATAATTATTGATGAAATGTATTGTAATATTTGTAAGCATTTATATAGGGAAAAATGTCAAGAAATTAGTGCGGGACAACATAAATGTGGTATCTAATATAGCTAACAATACACTAAATACAAAGTCTCCTCAAACTCTTGTCCACCCTATCCTAATTAGTCCCACTTGTTTTTAAATTTGGTTTGGTTGAGATTAAAAATTGGAACTTGTAACTTTACACTGTATCCCAAATCTAGGCTCAATTAGAAATAAAATGTCTATTCACCAATTTTTGAAAAGTTTAAACTATTTTTTGCACAAACATTTGAACTTTGTTTTTATAATTCTCATAGCCCTTTACATTATAACAAAGTTGGGAATTGGTATTGGACTAGGGTTGGGGCCATGAGTAATGTGAACCACCTCTAATTGTTGGTAATATACATCTTTTATGTAAATAATTGTAAAGGAATGTGTAAATAACAAGTGATTGTACTTTACCAAAAACCAGAAGTATATGAGGAATCAATCATCAAGGGTGTTCCTAAGCATACGCCTAGATAATAGATATATACAATTAATAAATATTTATTCCACAATGTCTAGGTTTTGGACCATTTAAGTTAGAGAGCAGATTAAAAGTTAACACTAAATATTGCTTTTGGGTGGCCCCACACTAATTTTTTGACATTTTGCACTTTATGAATACTTACTGATATTACCATAATTTTCATTAATAATTATTGTAATAAACAAATTGTAAAGGACTTGGTCACAGCAACAAAGTTGCAAAAAATCAAACTAGAGGCATCCATGTTGTAAATCATGTGAAATCTTAGTATCTAAAAAGTTACATGCGTTTCCAAGTGGCCAAATGATGAGTCATGAGATAACTTTTTAGGGTAAAACAACTTAATTGTTAAGGCAACCTTTAAAAATCACATTTTCACAAAATTTGCTAGACACCAGGGCAATTAACTTGGATGTGTAGTTGCATCAAATATGGACCCAATTTTAATAATCCAATTGTACAAATGGGAAGGGAATTTTGTTTTTTGCAATACATCAAGTTTTCAACCAAATCTATTGTTGGAGGTAAATTATTATAATAACTGAGTGAGCTACATGTGGAAAATCTCTAATTTTCATGCTTGTGTGGTTTTGGATCTTATTACTTCATACAAGCTATGCTTGAGAAGAGCCTTATATTTCTAGAAAGCAGGCTTTCCCACCTTTCCAATAAGAATACCTTCACTCTAAATGGAAAAAAATAGCAATCACAAGGTGTAGCAAAGTGGACAAAAAGGGTAAAATATTCCACTTTATTTGCTACCCTAAAATGGTTTTACAAGAAATTTCATAAATTCTATGAAAAATCCAATAGGTGAAAACAATCAAGAATTGGTTTAGGAAGCCAAATTTTAAGACGAAATGATAGCAACATTTCAATAAATCTTCAAATACTAAAATCATATTGCTACCATATAGAGAAACAATACAAGCGTATTTCTTAAGCAATTTGAAAATTTTTAGGACCGCACAATTGAAATTTGGCATTCTTCTTAGATGTTTGATGTATTATGTTGTTGCTTTGATCCATCTTTGACCAAAAATGGATACGGATTTTGAAACCATGATGTATGAACATCATTATTTATCAACTCATATACCCAATTTCATTGTTGCTTTTTTGGTTGGATGTAAAATTCTTGTGATCACAAGCATTTTTCAAGATCAACTTCCAAATTATTGAGTGATTTTACTCTATAAGCCAAAAACCACTCTCCTGAACCAAAATATGGTTTGGTGATCTCTAAAGGATTAAATGCAATATTTAGTGTGAGAATTAAATTTTAATTGCTTGTTACTTTTGCTCATAATATCAAAATGAAATATTTTGACTTTTGTTTAATTCTAATTGGTATCAGCTTATGTGCATTTACCAATCAGTCATTGAAATGAGATCCATGTTTTTTTAAGCCCGTGCACTACATTGATAATAATATTTAGTGTTGGCAATACTAATTACTAACTATAACAATAATTTTCAACAATGCTATTAATGTTATCAACATTGAATACTAACACAAACACTATTTGTTGGTTGAATTTTCACTATATGTTTTAAATTATTACCATTACAATTTAGCATGCACTAAAGTAGTACACAACATTAGCACTCATTATTAACTAATTGAGAATTAGAGTGAGTTAAATGATAGGGAAAATAACACTATAAGTATCATAATACTATATATCACAATTAGTGTAATGGATTGATTTCAACATGATTGAGTTGAAGCCTAAAATGGATTCTAATAGTGACTTACACTAGAAGAAAAAATTGTCCTAAACAACTAGTTCACGACAACTGCAAATGTCCTAAACAACTACACAATGACTCAATTATAGTTGTTTAGGACATTTGCAATTGTTGTGAACAAGTTGTTTATTGCAAGATTTCTTCTAGTGTTTCAAGGCAAATTCTCATTGCTGAAGCTTAGAAAACAACTTGTGGTTAGTTCTTGAATGTCTACAAAAAATCCTGCTTTGGCCATCTAAGTTGTTGATCAAAATCCAAAACAATTGACTTTGAAGTCAATAATAAACTTATTCAACCCCTCTTCTTGGCATACCTCAAAAAAATACTATAAAGAAATGGCACAACATACAAGGTGCACAATATTTTTTGGGGGCTGATATGTCTACCACACCCTTTCAGCTATTCTACCACACCCCGGGGTAAAATTTCAGATTTCTACCATCAAATAGTTGAATTTGAGAATTTGGAATTTGGATTTGGACTTAGAGACCTTGATTTTTTCTAGAACCATAAAAAAAGGTTGTAACTGAACAACACTCAATGAAAAAGCTTAGCTTGGGGGAAGTATTACTTTTACTTTTATAAAAAAGAAAAGATTTTTCATTGGTGTTGATCAATTATAACCTTTTTATGATTCTAAACAAAATCAAGGTTTCTGAGTCCATATCCAAATTCCAAATTCTCAAATTCAACTTTTTGATGGTAGAAATCTAAAATTTTACCCTAGGGGTGTGGTAGACATATCAATCCCCTATTTTTTCCATAATATTATTGACTAGCTTTACTAGAACTCCTTTTACTTTTACAATAAAGAAACCTCATTAGTTAAGGTCAATGGCTACTTTATTTAAAAGGAAGAGTGCACAATCCAAATGATTTGTGCATTTTGTAATGCGTCAAGCATGATGGCAATTCAACCTTTTTGACACCTAAATGCTAAATATCACTAACTCAAGACAATTCAATGCTTTAATCAAAGAGAATTTGGAATTTTTTCATCCTCCAATCCCTCATAAATTGCACAAAGATATTTTTAGATAAGAAACCAATCTAGGTTAAAAGAGTGCATGAAATCATAATATCTCCCAATCACCATGACCTTGTAATTTGCCTACATAGTTTAAAATTTTCTTAGATAGTCTAAAATTAGTCAAATAGAGCTTATCTAACTACCTCTACCAAGATTATCTCAAAGTTTCAATTTGAATTTTCCAATTTTGCAAGGACAAAAGCAATGGTATGATGAGGAACATAGCAAGAATAAACTCTCTTCAAAAAAGAGGAAGAGTCCCAATCTAGATCCATGTACCTTAATGTAGGAGATTCATAAATCGACCATTTACACCTACCTAACTCATCAATGATAATAATAGATACTTGAAAGAATGACAATTATAGATACCTGAAGGAACATGTCACACTTTCCTAAATAGGGAACACATTTAGAACATGGTTGGTAGGTGGACCTCCTACGTTAGTATGCAAAACTATCTCTCACAAACTCTTTACAATCAAACCAACCAACCTTAGAATTGGGGCTACTTATCTACTACAAAGTTTCCTTTCAATTCTTCTACATCTCCCACAGACCATACTCTAATACCGAGCATCTAACAAACCCAAAAAATCAACCAATTCTATTGCAACTTCAAACTTCACAAAACTAAGTGCAACATCCAACAATCCAAACAGAAAAACCACCCAAACCAGCGCATACCTTGCTAACAAATAGCATAACAAAACCTTTACACACTCTACACAAAAAAAGAGGGACATGAACTCAACTGCATAAACAATACCTGTTTTGGCAACACGAACAATAACAAAAAAAGTCGTACAAAGGAAGCTAACCGCAATTTTAATACAAAAATAAAAATGAAAAAATCTATCAACTTTACTCTCAAAAACCTAAAAGCTGTATTGTACTGAAAATGACCAATAAAAGTCTACATGTCCCAAGCAACCTCTTTGTACCTCTCTCAAATTGCTCAACAAAATAGCAAAAAAAAAACAAATGAAAGCCACATAAAAGAATGAAAAGTATGTAATGGAGTAGATCTATGGCAAGGGAGATTCACTGAGAGAGAGCTTTTGAAAGTGCATCAACATCTTGACCTCCTTGAGTTCGTTGCCCTTCTTATCATACATTTGCACACACCAGTAGCCGTTTCTGATTTCATGGATGGGCAGGCATGTCTGCCCTTCGAATTCATCCTTGCTTTCTTCGTCATAATCCCGGACCTCCAGACGCAGCAGTGCCAGCTCCGGTACTCTTAGTGAAAACTCGTGTTCTTTGTTCCAATGTGGCACCCACTTGTTGTCTACCACCGAGGTTTTCCACTTTGCCACATCAGCAGGCACTCCTGACACCAGCACCTGCAAAAAGCTCAAAAGCTCACTCCCAATAGTTCCTTCAAACAACTAAAACATTACAATAATTCTTAACAGTGTTCACAAATGTGGCTAACTTAGCAAAACTACTCTCATGTTTTTGTTTTTCTTAGATATGAAACATGTGAAATATCACAGAATTGAATTTTTAGCACAATCAGCAATGCTTTTAACTACTTGAGCTAATTGTGAAAATCACATTTTGGATCTACATTGAAAAGAGCTCCTTTAGCTCAACGTTACTGGCACTACAAAGCACGTTTAGTAATTCGGATATGTATGCCTTACAAGTAACAGATATTATGGAATACCAAGTTTGCGTTGCAGTATGAAGGATTTATGTTAGAGTTTGAGTTAGATGTTATTACAATTGGCATGAACGTGAATACAGGAAAATATGAAAAAAGTCTTACTCGAGTGAAGAAGTTGGGTGGTGAGAAAAGATCAAAATGACGTTTTGAAAGGCTTTATCCCAGCCTTGGGTCATCAGCACCTTCACCAGTAAATGTCATTCAAACGAGGAAGGCGAGTCATATTTATGTCACCAGAAGCAATGCAGAGCGTTACATGTATTTGTCAAAAAAACAAAATCAAAAGTGCACAAAAGGAAATCCCCATACAATGTGCTCATACCGCCCATTACTATTATTCAGTAACATACAATATCGTTTCTCCTTTCTTTTCGTTCAGCTTGTTACCCTCCTTTAATAAGCCCGGAGTGGTTTATTTCAGTTGCTAAATGACCATTGTTGGTCAAGTCACTCAGGTGTTGCTAAGCCTGTAGGATTAAGGGTGAATATTCTGTAATTTTTACCTTTTCCTCACCACGTGGACGCGGTTGCACGTATAACTACCGATCTGATGAAGTGCATACAGAAAGAGAGCCTTGTCTTTGTGGAGCTTCAAACTGTCGAAAATTTATGAATTCGAAGAGGAGTGCAAGCTTCTCTTCAATTTTAGCGTTGTGTCAACTTGTTCATTGCCATTCAGACTAAGGTAGGAGGCTCGAAAACCGACCATCTAAGGGCTCATCCCCTTTTTCATGGTTTTCCGTGGAAGGGAGGATTTTCAGTCAGTCATCAGAAAGAGAGAAATAGATGCGGAACGTAACACAAGTCATTTCATATTTTTTGAAGTATTCTTGAATTACTTCTAAATTCTCAAAGTGCACGTGTCATAGGTCCCTATTTCTAACCCTAGACCTTCCAAGAACAGTTCACTTGCAAGTTGTGAAGAGATTTGGGAAAGCAAGGAGAATGATTGACTCCTTGCAATTAAAAACAAATTTTCTTTCATGCATTCAATGAATGTAAGAGGTGGATTAAGAACCACCGACTGCACCATTTCACAACACTCTACATGGCGGTTCAAAATGCCCTCATAACTTAGACGTAGTCAGGCAGACAGGAATAAGCAACTAATTACTGCGTTCTTTATTAAAAAATTTACCATGCATGTGTACGGCTTTTTCTCTTTACGCTAGCATGGAGGCAGTGGAAAACTACGCTTCAGGAAGAGAATTTCAAGACCTGTTCGAAGTTTGGGCTCAACCTTTTCTGGCCAGTTAGGCTAGCCCTTCCCCCCTATACTGTACACTTTATCGACTGTACAATTATCACTGAAAGACTTACTCAGTTCTACACCTGTATACTAAGAAATCTCTCCCTTCATTTTGCAGTTTTCCTCCACACATCCTCCCCACCCTTTGCAGAAATATTCTGCTCTCCTTCAGACCTTCTGTGACTGCAAATTGGGAAAGAACATGTGTGTGGAGAGCATTTCTGGACTCTGAACCACACATCTACTTCCCTTCTTCTAAAACTCAAAAGATCTTCTGAAAGGTTCACAAGTGACCGACATCTCAGAACCCAGCTGTATCGAGTTTGCAGCATAAGATTTTGGTTACATCGCTGCTCTAACATACCAGTGTTCTGCAAAATCAACTGAAGAATGCATGGCCACGGTCAACTTACAGTCCTGGACAAAGATATACCACATACATTCCTAACAAACAGCGCACACAAAGCACCTCTTCGCAAACTTCATACCAGCATGTTTCATATCTCAAGACGTCAAAGTCCCATAGCAAGATGGAAACATGATGCACCTTGAACCACCTTCCAGAGAAACAAACTACTGCTTCACTGTAATGTGGCACACCACCAACAAAATGAACATCCACTCAGACACACATGCCCGGCTTTCATTCAAAAAACACCATTCACCAGCATCCACCATATCGCAAGCAAACCACCTCCAACTCTCCGTGTTACCATACCAACACCCACCGAAGCAAGAGTGCGAAAACAATCCACGCAGCCCTTCGCCACCAAATCACCAACAGTCACACCCAGCGCATCGCCAACGCACCATCTGCAATTCCATTTCTCATCTATGCCAACAGGCATACCAACAGGCACAAACAGAAATAAGGTACAATTCTCACCCATCTATCTCCCTTCCTCTAATCTCTACTTCAGTGGGATGAACCGCGAAGAGTGCGTGGCCCCGATACCGGGCCTTCCGTGCTTCACGGGCTTGTACGAGATCGAAAACTCCGCCAGGTAGTGTCCAATCATCTCGGGCTGCAAACCACCCAAAAACAAAACTGCACTATTAGACCTCGTCACAGCACACCTCCCTCAAACTAAGGTAGGAAGCTCACACCTCCCTCAAACTAAGGTAGGAAGCTCATGAATGGAGCATCTAAGAGCTGAAACTGAATTTTGGGTAGGTGAAACTTCTTGAAATATTTTTCAGTAAATTTCCTTGAAAGACTACAAGAATTGGCATCTAAGCCAAGTTGTTTCATATTTTTTGGAACTTTGTGGAATTAGTTATGAGGTTTTGAAGTGGAAAGGCCATATGGCTCTAAAATGGAGCACCTCCTCAAATGTACATCGCATTTATTGTTGAAGGGCTACGAAAAACAACATATACAAACAGAGTACATTTGAGGAGGTGCTCCATTTTAGAGCCTGCTCCGAATTAGAGCCTCCTACATTACACCCCATCAACCAAAACCACCCGCCACCACAAGCTCTCCAACCAAAGACAAACCTCTCACATCCACACCATACCGACATACCAATGCTGTCCCTGCAAGAAGAACCCCAGCAAATGAAGAACCCCTTTCCCCGTGTACCTTGATCTCCACCTGGTTGAACGTCTTCCCGTTGTACACGCCGATCACGCTGCCGATCATCTCTGGCACGATGATCATGTTGCGCAGGTGAGTCCTCACGGGCTCTGGCTTCTCGCCAGCTGGTGCCTCCCGCTTCTGCAACAATTCACCAACAACTATTCACAAAGAAGAAACACATGTGATATACAAACAAAGGCATACCCATCAGCATATTCACTTGCATATCATCCATCCTCATATCCTCTCATTACATTACAGGGTCGCAACTGTATTGCTCCCGGATAGAGAACAGTACCGCTTTGCGCAGCTTTTTGATCAATGCCATGGGCTTGCGCTTCAACCCGCGCTGGAACCTGCCAAAACAAAGATGCACACTCAATTCAGCTCACGCTCTACACGAGATGTCAGCGAAAACCCATACATGTCGCAACTGTGAAGTCTATTGTGAGGCGAAGGACTGACTATCCTCCCAGCGGTGTAAAATCCCTCTAACGTCAACATAAAACCTAGCTTTGTGAAAGCTAATTCAAAAGGGACGGTGCCAGATGACATACAAACCAACCACTCTCATACTCTGAAATCCAAAAACCACGAGTCCACGATACACCTCACACAATGCCCGACACGACATCCATAGCTGATTATCGTTTCAGCTGTGCTCATCTGGAAAAATCATTATTCGTAATAATCCCAAACCCTCTCTCAGAGAGACACGACAGTAGGACCTACTACCATTTCTCAACCCTAAAACGCTCCAGACTTCACGTCTACCACAAACCGTCTGTTTCAGGTTAGGGTTAGGATTAGGGCTGGTGCAGAAGAGGCTTCCAGTGAACGAACCTGCGGCGTGCGCGAGCGTGGAAAAGCTCCACCAGCTCGTCGGAGCTCATGTCCAGGAGAGCATCGAGATCGACTCCTCGGAAGGTGAACTTCTTGAACGTCCGCTTCTTCGGTTGCTGAACCTCGGCATCTGCAGCGTCCGCCTGCACACACACGCAGACTCGATTCCAACACCACAATTAGAATAAGGCCACAGCAACGTACTGGAATAATACCAGAACACGGACGAGAAGGAAAACAGAGTCAAGGCGGACGCACCATGATGCAGAGATAACCAAAGTTCCAATTCCAAGAGCAGCTAGCGGCAGAGGAAACGCAGATGGAGGGGGAAAACAAGAGAACCGCTAAACCCTAGATGATTAGGGTTTGGTATGCCAAGCCAGGCTCGGGTTGAATTGGTGCCCTGCCTGCCTGGATAAACGGGGCTTCGGTGGATGAACGAGCTTCGGGTGGATGAACAGGGTTTTTAGTGGATGAACAGGGTTTTTAGTGGATGAACAGGGTTTTAGTGGATGAACGAGCTTCGGGTGGATGAACAGGGTTTTTAGTGGATGAACAGGGTTTTAGTGGATGAACGAGGCTTCGGGCGGATGAACATGGCTCTTAGTAGATGAACAATGCTTTTAGTGGGTGAATGGGGCTTTGATGGATGATCGGGGCTTTGATGGATGATCGGGGCTTAGGGTGGATGATCGGGGCTTAGGGTGGATGATCGGGGCTTAGGGTGGATGATCGGGGCTTAGGGTGGATGATCGGGGCTTAGGGTGGATGATCGGGGCTTAGGGTGGATGATTGGGGCTTACGGTGGATGATCGGGGCTTAGGGTGGATGATCGGGGTTTAGGGTGGATGATCGGGGTTTCGGGTGGATGATCGGGGCTTGGAGTGGATGATTGGGGCTTGGAGTGGATGATCGGGGCTTGGAGTGGATGATCGGGGCTTGGAGTGGATGATCGGGGCTTGGAGTGGATGATCGGGGCTTGGAGTGGATGATCGGGGCTTGGAGTGGATGATCGGGGCTTGGAGTGGATGATCGGAGCTTGGAGTGGATGATTGGGGCTTGGAGTGGATGATCGGGGCTTCAAGTGGATGATCGGGGCTTCAAGTGGATGATCAAAGCTTTGAGTGGATGATCGGGACTTTGGGTGGATGATCAAAGCTTTGGGTGGATGATTAAGGCTTCGGATGGATGATTGGGGCTTCATGTGGATGATTGCGGCTTTGGGATGAATGAACAAGGGTTTGGGTGGACGATCAAGGCTTTGGGTGGATGAATAGGGCTTAGGGTGAATGATTGGGGCTTCAGGTGGATGATTGGGGAATTTGGGGCTTTGGATGGATGATCGGGTTTTGGGTGGACAATCAAGTTTTGGGTGGACGATTGGGGAATTTGGGGCTTTAAGTGGATGATTGAGGCTTTGGATGGATGATCAAGGCTTTGGGTGGATGATCAAGGCTTTGGGTGGATGATCAAGGCTTTGGGGCTCTCTCCATTGTACATCCACGATTTTGTGTCAAAGCATCTGCAATGCACTTAGCAACACTGCTTGTATCAGCACTTTGCTGAGCTTGAAAAAGTATTGTGCCCCAATGCAACCATTCTTGATCCCGACACTTCCATGGTCTTGGTTTGCAAGCCCCCAAGTCTAGCAATTTTTCAAAATGTGCAAGGCTTGCAAGTTGGCTCCGACAGAAAAAACTATTATAGCCAATTCTTTTTTGCTTTGTTAAGCGTGTCCTTCCTTTGTTTCAATGGAAAGTGTAGATTCCTTACTTTCTTTCTTTAAATATGGAAAAAATTCATTTGGCATTTGGATTGCCTGCTTTGCATTGGGGTGATTTGTTTTTTAAAAGACTTTGCACTATGCTGGTCTTGTGGAAAGTCCCTCCACATGCCAATATAGGGATTTTTTGCAAAGTGTGCATTACGGATGCCCTCAAGCTAGATAAGTTATGTTCTTGAACAAAGATAAAGGTGATAAGTTGCCCCCTATTTTTGCAGTATTCAATTATATACTTTTGCAAGATTATAGACTAGATCAAGGTCTCCTGACCCAATTTGAAGTCAAAATTTTCATATTCAAACTCCCAATGATTAGTATTTAAACTCACATAAAATTTGAAATATGAAAAAGCAAAGGTTTTTCACCCTAGCCCAAGCCTCTCTAATTTACGTTTTCTAAAAATAAATGCACAAATTAACAAATTAACTTCCAGCCATGTGCACAAATTAAGCCAACTTTTCCCTTACAAACATATGGATATTCAAATATGTTGTGAAATTTTTGGCACAGTTGCAATAGTCATGGAACAAGTAGACCATTGCCAACATTGAGCAAGAATTTGTGCCCTCAAGGTTGCCTATTTGAGTGAATCAGCTTTGATTGTATCATTGGATGGTTGCAACAACATTGCAACTTTGTTTTATGAAACTTGGAAGATTGTTGAGGGCTGCTTTGAGTCACTACACAATTTTTTTGGCGGCATAGCCACCATGTTCCCTAACATGGCCACAGTTGAATCCGACTTCTCTATTCTTAAACTTTTGAAGGACAAGCATTGTAAATTGTTGATTGACCTCTCGCTTAAGGGGGTGTTACAGTGCAAGCATTTCCACACCTTGTCACAAGTAATTTGATATCAAATATGCGCATAATAAAGATAAGCTTGTAAGTTTATGACAAAACACAAATTAACTTTCACTATGTGCATAAATTAGCTTAATTTGTTAATTTATGACAACATGTGAATTAGAGAGGCCTGCCCTAGCCCCACAACCTTGTAAAGCAGATGGATGAGCCTAGCCCCCATTCATCCACCCATTCATCCAAGAAAAGGGCAATGAACTGATGAAGGGTCCGCTCTGATCCTAGTTGCAAGCCAGGGGGCAAATGACATGGATGATAAATTAAAGGCTATGTTAGATTATTCCGCTAGGTTTGGTCTAATTATTATTCATGAAAATTTCATGGATATTTGTGAAGTTTGCAATATTTTCATAGATATCCATAGATATTCCTTCTTTTTCAGAAATATCAAAAATATTCTTGGACCAAAAATTTTAGGTGTTTATTTTGTTGTGCATGTCACTTCCTTTCTTTCTTTGTGCGCATGTATAACAAGAAAGAAGTAGTGTACGCACAAATGGAGAAAGAAATGATATGCACAACAAAATAAACGCCTCAAAATTCTAGTCCAAAGGTATTTGTGCTATTTCTGAATAAGCAAAGGGTATATATGAAAATATCACAAACTCTAAGGGTATTCATGAAATTTCCCTTATTATTCTGTCATTCCAGGTGTCAAAATATGAGCTAGATTTCCAAAAAAACAAGCCAAATAAGAGGAGACTAATATCCATGGTTTTGTATCAGTATGGTCCATAAACATCCAAAATGCCCCTCAATTCTTTCAAAAAATCAAATTTATCTCTCTATATTAATTAAAATATAAAAAACACCCCTAGCTAGTTTTTTTTAAGGATATCAATAGCATCCCTATTTATTTATGAAAACATCTAATACCCTTAGTTTTCTTGTATCTCTTTAGTGTAAATTTTCATAAATATTGGGATGACAATGAAAATTACAAAAACTAGATGCAAGTTGAATGTAAGTAAAATCTTGGAGGCAAGCTCTTCAAGCTTTACACAGGAATTTATCATCTAAGTTTGTGGCCAAAGGCATTGCATTGACTAAACAACACATTTTTCTTTGTTAATATCTTTGATGCAAATGTGACTTACAAAAATTTCAGTAAAACAACACAAAAACACTAAGGGTATTAGCTGTTTTCAAAAACAAGTAAGAATATAATTGATATTCTTACAAGGCAAAATCAAGGGTATTTTTTATCTTTCAAATAGGAGTATATTTGATACTTTGAAGGAATTGTGAGGCGTTTTTGATAATTTCCCCAAATTCTATAAGACCCCATAGTCTATTATTACAAGTACTCTTCTTCATCGATGTCGGGAGAATCTAGGGATAGGGTTTGGGGTTGAAGGGCCTGGCAAGGCCTCGTTCGCATTCTTT
Organism: Ulota crispa; assembly: GCA_963920765.1. Taxonomy (NCBI): domain Eukaryota; kingdom Viridiplantae; phylum Streptophyta; class Bryopsida; order Orthotrichales; family Orthotrichaceae; genus Ulota; species Ulota crispa. The sequence continues at coordinate 12,570,477 of OY987245.1, forward strand.
TCAGGTTGCACCGGTTTCTCTCACGGTTGAGTCGACATTGCGTTTCCGTTTGACTCTGCATCATCATGGTGCGTCCGCTTTGATTCTGTTTTCCTTTTCATGCCTGTTCCGATATTGTTGCGTTTCATTGCTGTGGCCTTATTCTAATTGTGGTGTTGGAATCGAGTCTGCGTGTGTGTGCAGGCGGACGCTGCAGATGCCGAGGTTCAGCAACCGAAGAAGCGGACGTTCAAGAAGTTCACCTTCCGAGGAGTCGATCTCGATGCTCTCCTGGACATGAGCTCCGACGAGCTGGTGGAGCTTTTCCACGCTCGCGCACGCCGCAGGTTCGTTCACTGGAAGCCTCTTCTGCACCAGCCCTAATCCTAACCCTAACCTGAAACAGACGGTTTGTGGTAGACGTGAAGTCTGGAGCGTTTTAGGGTTGAGAAATGGTAGTAGGTCCTACTGTCGTGTCTCTCTGAGAGAGGGTTTGGGATTATTACGAATAATGATTTTTCCAGATGAGCACAGCTGAAACGATAATCAGCTATGGATGTCGTGTCGGGCATTGTGTGAGGTGTATCGTGGACTCGTGGTTTTTGGATTTCAGAGTATGAGAGTGGTTGGTTTGTATGTCATCTGGCACCGTCCCTTTTGAATTAGCTTTCACAAAGCTAGGTTTTATGTTGACGTTAGAGGGATTTTACACCGCTGGGAGGATAGTCAGTCCTTCGCCTCACAATAGACTTCACAGTTGCGACATGTATGGGTTTTCGCTGACATCTCGTGTAGAGCGTGAGCTGAATTGAGTGTGCATCTTTGTTTTGGCAGGTTCCAGCGCGGGTTGAAGCGCAAGCCCATGGCATTGATCAAAAAGCTGCGCAAAGCGGTACTGTTCTCTATCCGGGAGCAATACAGTTGCGACCCTGTAATGTAATGAGAGGATATGAGGATGGATGATATGCAAGTGAATATGCTGATGGGTATGCCTTTGTTTGTATATCACATGTGTTTCTTCTTTGTGAATAGCTGTTGGTGAATTGTTGCAGAAGCGGGAGGCACCAGCTGGCGAGAAGCCAGAGCCCGTGAGGACTCACCTGCGCAACATGATCATCGTGCCAGAGATGATCGGCAGCGTGATCGGCGTGTACAACGGGAAGACGTTCAACCAGGTGGAGATCAAGGTACACGGGGAAAGGGGTTCTTCATTTGCTGGGGTTCTTCTTGCAGGGACAGCATTGGTATGTCGGTATGGTGTGGATGTGAGAGGTTTGTCTTTGGTTGGAGAGCTTGTGGTGGCGGGTGGTTTTGGTTGATGGGGTGTAATGTAGGAGGCTCTAATTCGGAGCAGGCTCTAAAATGGAGCACCTCCTCAAATGTACTCTGTTTGTATATGTTGTTTTTCGTAGCCCTTCAACAATAAATGCGATGTACATTTGAGGAGGTGCTCCATTTTAGAGCCATATGGCCTTTCCACTTCAAAACCTCATAACTAATTCCACAAAGTTCCAAAAAATATGAAACAACTTGGCTTAGATGCCAATTCTTGTAGTCTTTCAAGGAAATTTACTGAAAAATATTTCAAGAAGTTTCACCTACCCAAAATTCAGTTTCAGCTCTTAGATGCTCCATTCATGAGCTTCCTACCTTAGTTTGAGGGAGGTGTGAGCTTCCTACCTTAGTTTGAGGGAGGTGTGCTGTGACGAGGTCTAATAGTGCAGTTTTGTTTTTGGGTGGTTTGCAGCCCGAGATGATTGGACACTACCTGGCGGAGTTTTCGATCTCGTACAAGCCCGTGAAGCACGGAAGGCCCGGTATCGGGGCCACGCACTCTTCGCGGTTCATCCCACTGAAGTAGAGATTAGAGGAAGGGAGATAGATGGGTGAGAATTGTACCTTATTTCTGTTTGTGCCTGTTGGTATGCCTGTTGGCATAGATGAGAAATGGAATTGCAGATGGTGCGTTGGCGATGCGCTGGGTGTGACTGTTGGTGATTTGGTGGCGAAGGGCTGCGTGGATTGTTTTCGCACTCTTGCTTCGGTGGGTGTTGGTATGGTAACACGGAGAGTTGGAGGAGGTTTGCTTGCGATATGGTGGATGCTGGTGAATGGTGTTTTTTGAATGAAAGCCGGGCATGTGTGTCTGAGTGGATGTTCATTTTGTTGGTGGTGTGCCACATTACAGTGAAGCAGTAGTTTGTTTCTCTGGAAGGTGGTTCAAGGTGCATCATGTTTCCATCTTGCTATGGGACTTTGACGTCTTGAGATATGAAACATGCTGGTATGAAGTTTGCGAAGAGGTGCTTTGTGTGCGCTGTTTGTTAGGAATGTATGTGGTATATCTTTGTCCAGGACTGTAAGTTGACCGTGGCCATGCATTCTTCAGTTGATTTTGCAGAACACTGGTATGTTAGAGCAGCGATGTAACCAAAATCTTATGCTGCAAACTCGATACAGCTGGGTTCTGAGATGCCGGTCACATGAAAAACTTTTCAGAATATCTTCTAATTTCTGACGAAGGGAAGTAGATGTGTGGTTGAGACCTGTAGTGACTGCAAGTTGGGAAAGAACGTGTGTGTGGAGAGCGCTTCTGTAGGAGAGCAGAATATTTCTGCAGGAGACGGGGAAAATGTAATAAGGAAAACTGCAGATTGAAGGGAGAGATTTCCCACTAGACAGGTGTACTGTACAACGAAGTAAGTCTTTTAGTGAATACTAGTATATTGCCCATTGTATCGACGGGTTTATACTCCCACCCTGTATCCTTGTGCTCCGTGATTGGTGTGCCTTCTATCCTTGTGTCTCTATTCATGTGCCCCCTTATCCCTTTGTCCCTTTATCTCCGTGCCCCTTTATCTCCGTGCCCCTTTATCCTCGTGTCCTCCTATCCCCGTGCCCCATTATCCCCGTGTCCCCTTATCCCTATGTCCCCTTGTCTTTGTGTCCCCTTATTACCGTGTCCTTTTATCCTTATGACCACTTATTCCTGTGTCCCCTTATTACTGTGCCCCTTTATCCTTATGCCCCCTTATCCTTGTGCACTCTTTTGGTCGAGAGAAAGTTGTGGTGCAATTGCTAGTGACTTGTTGTTAACGTCTAGTGAAGCAAATAAAAGAGTCATAGATGATTTTACTTTATTCATTTATACCTTTTTGATCGTAGTCATGCCCAAACCTAACTTATGCCCGACCCTAATTGATTGAATGCTATTATATGATAGGCCCTAATTGACTGAGCGTTATTCTTTTATTGATATAGATTATACCATTGATAAAGTGTATAGGGGTTGTAACTATACAATTGGGTCGAAGGTGTTTTTGCAATACCACCAAAAGCAAATGCCTCTACGGTCTCTCCCTGAGCAATTTCAAGCTTTGACTTACGTCCGACTTTTTAGATGTCAGCTTGTCACAATCCGTATGCACCCAAATCTAGCATAGATCACATTGTGTCTACGAATGAATAACGATGGAGCTAGGTAACTTAGCTTGCTAAAACTCACCATAAGTTAGAGGCTTCAGACAGCAGCAGCTCACATCAATTAAGAACATGCATATCACAGCTTCAATTTGTTTGACTACTCACAAAATTTTGCTTTTGTCGTTGGGAAGCGACACTCTCTTGCTTGCAGGTGCTACAATATTGCTTGCTTTGACTTGTATAGCTGATAAGATGTTACCCAGGACTACAATAGGGTGGGTGGACTGCTTCAAGATCACAATATTGGATGGTACGAAAGGGTTTGAAGTTCTGTTCAAAGGCTATGGTGAAGACATACATAAAGCACTACACTAATAATGGTATTTAGTGTTATGTTACCAATAGTGTTATTTGCACTTCTACTTCACTCACTCTAAATCTCAACTAGTTTGCATTTAGAGTTGCTTTCCTTTTGTGCACATCACTCTTTGTTACCTCCTCTTCTTGTCTTGAACCCCTTGTAGGTTAAGATTTTGGCTATAAAAATGGGAATTTGTGTTAGTTGTCTAAATATTAACTCATAAATTTAATTCATAAATTTTTTTTATAATAAAAATAAACCAATTTCTAACATTAAATGTAAATTTGTAAAAAAAAAATCCCAAAAATTACTATAGTTGACAAATAGTGTACACATTGACATTTAGTGTTGGTAACATTAAGAGGATCGTTGACATTTAGTGTTGGGGTTTGTAATTAGTGTTGCCAACACTAAATACCATTATTAATGTAGTATACTACTCGTCGTACCAATGGAATTATGCCCCCCACCCTCTATTCCCGTTTGACATTTAGTGTTGGAGTTCGTAATTAGTGTTGCCAACACTAAATACCATTATTAATGTAGTATACTACTTGTCGTACCGACGGAATTATGCCCCCCACCTTCTATTCCCGTGCTCCCCTATCCTCGTGCCCCCATATCCCCGTGCCTCCCTATCCCCGTGCTCCCTATCCCTGTGCTCCCTATCCCCATAATCCCCTATCTTGTGCCCTCTTTTGGCTAAGAGAAAGTTGTGGTGCAACTCCTAGTGACCTATTGTTTACATTTAGTGAAGCCATAGGTGATTTTACTTTATTCCATTTAACACCAAATTTTTTATAATGAGAGTATTCCAGTGAAATGAGAGGTAAAATACCCAAAATTATTTAAAAAATAGGTCAATTTGATGAAAAGTTTTAGGTCCGTTCAGCTCAAATCGAGCCAAATTGACATAAAACTTTTCAATTTTGACCTAAAATTGACAAGTTTTAGACCAATGCAGCTTGAATAAACTCTCGTTTTAATGGAAATTGGTGATTTTGGTCAAAATCTAACATATTTATTTTGAGAGGTTCCCACTCTCATTATAACAAATATGGTGTTATTTATAACTTTCCAATCCCAGTCATGCCCAATCCTAGCTGACTGACACCATAATCAATTATATATAGAGATTAACCCATTAATGTCTTGTCAACCACTTCCTAGTCAATTTTGACTCTTTTCAGTTTGTAAACAGAGCATGTCAAGGAATTTGATGACGTGGCAAAGGAGATGGATCTGGGGAATTGGAAAGTGAAGAGTTTAGGAAAATAACCATGCCAATTTGAGGTGGCATGTGGCTAGAGGGTTGAAATAACTAAAAAAGTACCGGTTGAAAATATACCAATAAATGCAAAAAAGTGGTCATAACAACTAAAGAGTGAGCATAATTCATGATGCGTAACACTAAATCCTGCAAGATACTTCCATTTGTACAGTCAGATTTGTGGTAGAAATCTATATTCAATAGTTTTAAAACTTCTTCCAAATGGCCATACTAAGGATTGCCCACCCCCCCAATCAACCACAAACGTTAATGGGTTAACCCCTGAAGGCTAGTCACGATGGTTCTATAGTAATCTACAGTGCTTTGCAAGTGCCCATCCATTATAATACTGTTTCAAAAGTTGGAAAAGTCAATAGTGCATGCTTGTCAAGGTTCGGCAATTGCATGATCGACACTCCATCCAAATCAACCAACATAAACTCTATGAGCTTCATTCCGTAAATCGCTCATGGCAAGCATTAAAAGATCAGACAAGTAGTATTGAAATCATTACGTTTGCATTGGAAAATGTTGCGTGAGAAACAAACCTCCTCACATGGTTCTTAAAGGAAAGAGAAGGATCAACTAACCATAACCGTTGTAACCGCAATCAAGTCTTGCTGTTACTAACTAGTTTGTAACATTACCCCCTCTTTTATCGTCCATGTTGTGTTCTTTGAAAATGTGATTGTGGTGCTTTGGGATGGAGTGTATGGAACTTTGCAACAGCATTAGATGCATTCTCTAGATTTGTAGCCAGCTCCCAAGAGTGCTCCTTTGGTCCATAGCCCTCCCAAGAAACAAGGTACTGGAGTTTCTTCCCGCGACCAAAAAATTGTGAATCAAGAACTTCACGAACCTCCCATTTCACATCTCTATCGGAAGTGATTATTGGTGGAGGCGGTATATAGTGTCGTCCTGGAATGGTGTCTTGCTGGTATCCTTTCAAAAGAGAGACATAGAAGACGTCATGAATATATAGTGTTTTTTGGTAACTTCAAGTGGTAAACCACATCTGAGAGTTTTGATATCACTGTAAATGGTCCCAAAAATTTATATTCCAGTTTCCGAGACAACGCGATAGTGGCAATATTCTCATTCTGAAGAAGGACCTTGTTGCCAATTCTAAACGCTAGTAACAGCTTTACTCCACGATCATAAGTTCGCTTGATTTGTTCTCCTACCATCTTAATCATTGTTTTTAGCTCCTCATATATTTGTTATAAGTGTTGAACTTGGTCTTCTTCCGTCGAGACTATAGATGTGGTTGGTGTCAAAAATGATAATGTCGGATGATAACTGTAAGTAGCATAAAATGAAGAAAATCCTATTGCAGAATAACATGCATTATTATATGCAAATTTGGTCAACGGAAGGAGGTTAGTCCAATCATCTTGACGTCTTGTGGTAAAGATTCTCAAGAATTGTTTTACTACTTGATTAACCTTCTTAGTTTGTCCATCCCTTGAGGATAGAAGGCTATTGTTGGAGATGGCTGAATCTTCAGAAGTTCATATAATCTTTTCATAAATTTGGATACAAAAACCTAATCCCGATCTGATATTACATTATCCAGCATTCCATGGTGTTTCCAGATATAATGCAAATATAAAGAAGTTGTTTCATTAGAATTAATTGTTTCCTTTGTAGGAATGAAATAAGCTAACTTTGTGTTTTTATCCACCACGACCATGATAGAATCGTATCTTTTGCTATTTAATAACTTAATTATAAAATCAGTAAAAATTCTTTTTCAAGGTGCATGGCCGGCTGAAATGAGTTGCATCAACCCATATCTAGCATGATGTGTAGCTTTTAATCGTTGGCAAAAGTTGCATTCGTCAATGTAGCGGTGAACATATTGACAAATAGTAGGCTAATAAAGAGTCATTGTAATCAAATCTAAGGTCTTTGCTCGTCCTTGGTGTCCCGTAGTAGGGGCATCGTGCCTAGATTGTAAAATTTGACGTTGAAGTTTTTCATCATCTGGTATATATATCATTTTTTGGAAACGAAGGATTCCGTTGTGCTGATGGAGATTCCTCCATCATGTAGATACTCGTTATTTATTTATGTTTGTGTTGATTTCAATAAATCAACAGTTGAAACAAAAAGGGTGGTCGTGGTGAAGACCACGGTTTGGTGACAGCGCAACGGCCATAGATTCCAGTGCGCTGCGCCGTCTTGTCACATGTACAACTCAAGGGAGGTAGGTAGCAGATTGGCTGGACCAATTTCTTGCCTCACTAGCTACCAAACCGTGAGCCGCCGTCACCGCTCGACGAGTCCAATGGGGTTTGAACCCGGACTGGCGGGTAGCCAAAGACGACTACTTCTCCAGCCAACCAAGTCCACAATTTGATGAGTGAAGACAAACATTTGACTCTATCATATGCTTGCAAGGGCACGTGGCCACTTTCTGGTGGTGTTTATTTCGTAATTTAATCTTTTTTATGTGTTTATCTAGATGTTATGAAAGGCTCATATATTTTGCCTTTGTTTGAACAAAAAATACTAAGGATTTAGAAGTGAATGAAAAAAGTGTGAAAAGAAAAAGGGTTTGGCATCTATGGTGAGTTAGAATAGAAAGGGGCATGGGCTGATATGTTCCACTTCCCTACTTTAGATAGGGTCGAAATCAAGGAGAAAAGATTCCTTAGTATGTTGGAAGTTAGTGGATGAGTGTTGGTTGGAAGAGAGAAGAAATCCCGAAACTTTGATGTGAGAGAATTTTTTGTATATACATGATTTTGAATTGAAACTTAAAAAAGTTATTCCTTGTGTGATCACCTTTCTAAAATAAATTTGCAAGTTTGATTTGGAGTTGTAATGCAAAAGTTATGAATGTTCAAATTTTGGAGTCAAAAAGCCAAACTATGAAAAAATGGTGAATCTTTGACAAGCCATAACTTATGATTTGTATATCATTTTACAACAAGGTTTTAATGGAGTGTTCATCATAGCTTTAGTATTCTAGAAAGTCTTTAAACTTGAGATTTGAAGCTTGAACGAAAAAGTTATAGAGGTGTGAAGGTTTGAAGGTGGTTGCCTTTTTGTTGGGAGAAGACCGAGACTTTGAAGAGCTACAACTTTTGGACAGTATTTTCTGCTCAAATTTTTAGGAGTTATAGTTTATTGTCATAGCTTTTTGAATTTTTTTTAACCATTTCATTTGAAGTTTTATTGAAGAAGTTATAGTGGGTAGAAGTTGGAGGCTTGGGTGCTCTCTAAAAAATTGAGACCCACACTTTGATTGACTAGAGCTTTTGGATAGAGTTTTATTTTGAAGTGAAAATTTTATGGGTTGTAGCCAGTGATATTATCTTTCTAAATTAATATCATATTTCTATGGGTGATGTATAAAACAAAAGTTATAGAGGTTTATAGATGCAATGTTTAGTTTATAAGGAGAAAGAAGAGCCTCTACTTTGAACCCGCATAATTTTTGGATACTATCTTAGATTGAATTAAAATTTGAAAGGATGTTAGAAGATTAGAAGAACTTTTCACATTGCTATTACACTTAGCATTTGGATCTTTGAGCCATCTGTGGCATTAGATAGAAAATTGCTGCTTTTCTAGGACTTGTTATTTGTGATTTTCCACATTGTTTTTATTAAAACATGAAGACTTGAATATATAAGAACTTGAAGATCTGAAGATATGAAAACTTCAAGAGGAATATTTTGGGTTTATTTTTTATGTATGTGTAGGATGTGGCTTTGTTATTCCTAGCCGGTTTTAGAGGCTCGTTTGTCAATTCATTTTTATTTTGTTTTATAAACCTTGTTGCGGGCAGTTTGGATTAAACCAAATTTAACCCTATTTATTGTCGTGGTGACAAAATGGGATTGATCACCCACATGGTCGAGACTTGCTCTGTTCTCACAATCTGGAGTTTTGGCCAGCAGATTGTGAATTTGATTTTAGGATCCCGTCATACGGACGGCAGCTCGTGTCTGCTGTCCTGATCTATCCGTCCCGTATCTAATGGGCTTTTATCCCTACTTTGACCCTTATACCTTTAGAGGCAGCCACAGGATAGGCCAATGGAAAATTGAAGACTGAAGATTTGAAGAGAAGATCAAGATTGACGACAATTTTAGTTGACAACGCATGAATCGCAGCAAGACATCCTGCGTATTCCTAAGGCGCGCTCTTCTCAACCCGACACCGTTAGTGAAGGTATATCCTTGAAGTCGGCGGCGGATGTCTACTAGGGTTCGATTTGAATCTCTCTTGAAGAATGCTAGTATTGGATACAAAGTGATATCTTCCTTTGTTGCCACCTTCACTCGTTCCAAGATACGGGCATCAGTCCAAACTGGCTCACAAGATTTGAGTGCAGCTAGTCGTAAAAGATGTCGATGTTCTCTATTTTTTCCTTCTGTAAAATCTATTCGTCTTGAAAGCGCATCTGCCCTGCTATTCAATGAACCTGATCGATGTTGTATATCAAAATTAAAAGTTGATAAAAATTTAGACCATTGGGTTTGACGTCGATTTAGTTGTTTGGTGATAAAGAAATATTCCAAGTTTTTGTGATCAAAAATTATACGAATCTCATGGAGAGATTTTTCCAAATAAACTAGCTAATCTTGGAATGCCAAAGCCACACTCAAAAGTTCTTTGTCGTAAATGTCATAGTTTTGTTCTGCTGGCGACATTTTAGAACTCCTAAATGCACAAGGATGTAAGTGTCTATCCTCCCCTTGCTGTAAAAAAATTGCGCCTGTTGCAGTATCAGATGCATCTGTCTCTACCACAAAAGGTTGGTTAAAGTTTGGGTAGAGTAATACCAGTGCTTGAAAAAATTTAGATCAGAGTTATTTAAATGCTCGGTCTATTTGTAGTGTCCACTCAAATTCTTTATCCTTTCGCGTTAAAGTTGTAAGGGGCACTGCAATCTTTGAATAATTACATATAAAGCGACGATAGAAATTTGCAAACCCAAGAAAGGCTTGAACTTCTTTAACCATTTTCGGGATGGGCCAGTTTTTAATACTTTGGGTCTTATCTTGACACATCTCTAATCCTTTCTCTGAAACAATCATTCCCAAAAATTCCATAGAAGGCAATGGAACTGGCATTTAGATTCTTTGGCATAAAGCCTATGTTTCTAAAGTCGTTGTAAGACCTCTTGCACCACTTGTTGATGTTCTTCCAAATTCTTAGAAAAAATAAGTATATCATCTAAATATATCACCACTGAAATATCCAAATGGTCACCAAAAATGGTTTGCATATGAGATTGAAATTGAGCTGGAGCATTGGTTAATCCAAAATGCATCACTAAATACTCAAATAGGCTGTACCAAGTTTTAAAGGCTGTTTTTTGCTCATGACCTGGTGCCATGTGTATTCGATGATACGCTTGCCTTATATGCAGTTTAGTAAATATTTTAGCCCCCACTAACTGGTCAGTGAGCTCTAGTATAAGAGGTAAGGGATAGCGATTTCTTATAGTTACTTTGTTAAGATTACAATAATCTATGCAAACCCTAATAGAGCCATCTTTTTTACGGGCAAACACAATGGGTGCCAAAACATGAGACTTAGACCTCCAAATCCACCATTTTCTTAGATTCTCCTTTAAATACTTGCAAAATTCCTCTAATTCTGCTGGAAACATTGGTAGCAATCCGATATTACGTGGCTCTTGACCCTCTTTAAACTCAATCTTCATATTAAACACGTTATAGTCTGGCAACTCATTTAATGCGTTCTCGCTAAAAGCTTTGTGCAAATCATGGTACACAGCTAGAACAGAGATGCATATGGACCTTGTGGTGTCAATCGCATCAATGCACTCCGAAATTTCAAAAGAGTAAATTTCAACCTCCTTTTCAGAATGACGGAAAGTTGCCACTGATACTAATGCATGCTTAAGTGATGTCAATTTTGAAGCAGCCAAATCTAAATCCTTTACTTTTTTGGCCGCAGTTCGATCCATGATGCCCGAGCTCTCAAATTGTCATAGCACGACTTCCTCGACCATTTCTTCAACTTCTTTTTGTGACTTATAAGTGGTTGAAGTAATCCCACCTCTAACTGAACGACGCTAGCCATAACCTTCACTTTCACCGTCAATTTCCTACCTCATGCAATTCTCTCGGCAATAAGAAGAGTCAAACAATACATTTTGTTGAGCCCAACAAATTGTTGGGTCGTAGCGGATCAACTAGGGAGTGCCCAATATGCATGGATATCGCCCAGTGTTTGTAATATCCATCACTAATGTCTCTCAATGATTCCCAACGACAAGTTCAATGGTAGCCTCCTGCATAATAAGTCCAAAACTGATCACTCGCTTGTCTATTACTTTAATTTCTCGCGGTATCAATTTGGGATGTAAAATAGCGTTGCACTGCTCAGCAAATTTGGGATGCATGAATACTCCTGTGGTTCCTGAATCCACCAACGTGAGTGCTGCCAAAGAGTTGATTTCTGCATCTAATGTTATATGTGTCCTTGGATCAATGGTGGCAAGTAAGTAGAGTAGGTCCAGCTCATTCTCCAGACCCTCCATCCTAGATTGACCATGCTCCATTTTTCCAACCATTCTATCTTTCAGGATTGTAGCAGTTGCACATTGAATCGTGCCCAGATATTGAACCATTCCATTCAATCTCGGGCTTCCCCTTTTTTCGAGACCCCATCACCACCTTTGATTGTTGCTAATAGTGATAATGGTTTTGAAGGATTTGTAGAACACTTAGCCCGCATATGGCTTAGCTCTCCGCAACCCTAACATCTGCCTTGATGCTGGTATTCAAGCCTCTATGCCGCTGTCTTAGCCAAGGTTGGAGGAACCCGAGTTGCGTCGAGCTCCATTGGTACTGGGCCTAATGAACCTAAACTATCTTGAAATTTTCCTGCTGGATCTTGGAAATGGATGGTTGGGCTCTTGGAAGTTAAAGAATCTATTTACAACCGTCGATTCTGACACCTACTCCACAATCTTTCATCTATCCGCGACGCTGTCGCCATCCACTCATGAAGCCTACGCGGTTGAGTTTCAGCAGTAGCCACCGAATCAAGAATTTCATCTTTGAGCTCCCTTTGGAATCGCGCTACCAAACTAGACTCATTCCAGTCGATCTGCAGTGCATACTCGTTGAATGTAGAAATATATGATGCAGCGGAGCTTGTTTGTTGCAACTTTCCAATGCAATCTTCCACATTACCTTTTCTATTAAAGTCGCTATAAACGCTAATAATCGCATCTCAAAATGCGTTATAATCCACTAACAATGCGTGCTCGCGTTCTTCATCAAAAGCTTGGAAGAGGGACATAGCCCAATTTTGTGTAGCTCCAGTCATATATGACAAAGCATAGGCTACTTTATCAGCATCAAAACTATATGTTTGAGGCTTACCTCAAAATACCAAGCAAAGTTGTGCGAACCATCGATACACCTCGTTGCCCTTCTTGCCAAAAAACTTTTCAGGATTCGCTACTTTCAACTCTCTACCTCCAAATTCCAATTCGTCATGCCTTCCTGTTCCTCGTTGTGCTTGATCACTTAAGGTTGAGGGAGACACATGTTGGAGTCCCACAGCCGCTCGGTCCGAAATTTCCTGCACCAAATGTGGAATTGCAGCTTGAAACACTGTTTGAATCTGCTGCTGATCCAACACCCTCTAGTAATGAGAGTCCTCTTGGTTCTCCTCCTTGTCTTTCCCAATCCATGGTAAAACTGGTGTACACCTAGCCTTGTTTCAAACCATTGGCAAAAGAATCAGTGCAAGCACTATAATATCATACACAATGATCCATAGCAACATACATATGGGAAGGCTGAACAAAGTTTCCATAACAAAATCATGAACCATGAACGGAGCGTGAATTGTCCATGATGCAACATTATGTCAAAGTTTAGCAATTGCATGATTGACACTCCATCCAAATCAACCAACATAAACTCTATGAGCCCCATTCCGTAAATCGCTCATGGCAAGCATTAAATGATTAGGCAAGTAGTATCGAAATCATTACGTCTGTATTAGCAAAATGTTGCGTGAGAAACAAACCTCCTCACGTGGTTCTTAAAGGAAAGAGAAGGATCAACTAACCATAACCATCTTAACCGCAATCAAGTCCTGTTGTTACTAACTAGTTTGTAACAATGCTAATCTTATGAAAATTGCAAGATAGGCAGCATGGGACTTAACACCATGTCTCTAAATCTTCTCACAATAAGAACTATGGTAGGTAGCTCAAATTAGGTCCCCTTATAGATGATGCATCTCATTGGTAGCCCCAAGAATGGATATGAGGTGGTTCTTGAATGGACCCTCCTTAGTCTTAAGAGAAAAATTATCTTTTATTGCAACAGCCAATCACACTCTTTCATTTCACCTCATGTTTTTATAAGTTGCAAGGGAACTGTTCATGAGAGACCTAGAATCACAAATAGGTGCCTATTACAAAAAACTTTGAAAAATCATCAAAATTCTACAATGCTTCAAAAAATAAGAAAAAAATTGTTACATAAGCATCCATTTCTCTTTGTCTGAAAGTTAGACAAATAATCTTCATGTCTTGAAAGGCCATGAAAAAGCAAATCAGCCCTTAAACTGTTGTTTTTTGAGCTATATACCTTACCCTAAAAATTGTGTATATTTAGTCAAGTTATTTTTTTTGCCTGCCATGATAGACCATGTCTTCATGATCACTTTTTTTTTTAAATCACATGAAAATTGAGGTTTTTCCTTCCTACAAAGTGTTTCTTCAATAACCAGTGGACGTTTCCAACAAGAAATGCTAACTTGTGAGTGGGGATCTATGAGCCGTGAGCTGTGAACCTAGATTTTGTTTCAAAATATTAAACTTCACCAATATAAGTATACATAGGCCCTTATAATTGTGCATTACAAATGTTTACCTCTTGAAAACTTGTTGTTTATTCAGTTTTTCCATTGATTTTGAGCTCAAAATTAGTTCCCGCTCACAAAATATTGGCTCACCGCTCACGGACTCAAGGTTTTATGCTCACAAAATAGAGTTGCCTTGTTTCCTACCGCCTCGTTGTTTAAGGGTTAAAAACTCACAAGCAACAACGAGTCTCCATACCTTCACACAATTCTTAATTGCAAAGCAGGTTCACCTTGGCAAAATCCTTTTTTGGAACCGGTAAGGTAGGCGCACCCATAAGCGTGAAAATAAGGGTTTTGGAGTAGGTAAAACAATTGCCTATCTTTGAAAAAAAATATTGTAAGTTAGGAAGTGGAAATCAAAAATCTTGGCATCAGTTTCAAGGTTCCAACTTCCAACTGCAAGCATTTGCTTACAAAGATTTTTCAAAGTCCAAAATCACTAAAATTGTAGGAACCATATGTAAGAGATGCTAAAAACAAGGTTGATTGGTTCTTAAATAGTGAGATGTGGGTACTCAAAACCATCATGCAAGTCACCCACAACCATCACTTCATCACTTATAACCATCACTTTCTCACCCATAACCTTTTGATTTTGTATTTAGTAGTCCATGTCTATGCCAGGTGATGCCCATGGAGACACGATGCTTATGGGTGCTGCTACCTTAGCTAAACTCCTCTGCAACAAGAACAAACCCATTTCGCGTTTGCACTCCCAGTTGTTCCTGCTTCTATACAAGTATAAAACTAAAGTAGTTTATAAATTATCCATCATGGTGCACACATAATACACTTCACTTGATGTGTGAACAGTTCCAACCACAAGCACCAGCAAAAGTATGCTAATGATGTATGGTAAGAGCACCCAATACCAACAATGTCCCTAATGGCATCACTCTCTACATAGGGTGGTTATTCTAGAATTTAAATCTACATAGACCTTAGATTGCTTATTGTTGTTCACCAAATTGATAAGTTATATATGAGATACCTAGATTTAAATTCTAGAATGACCACCCTATATAGAGAGTGACACCATTAAATACACTATTGATATTGGGTGCTCCTACCTTACCTTAAGGAGTGCCTTTAGCAACAAGGTCTCAACTCTAGTAGAATCGTCATCTTTTGCCTCCTCAAACTTCACTACAGATTGAAGATCTTGTCACAATATACGTTTTTTCGTCCTTTAGGGATTAAGTTAATTGTTGCAATCAATAAGATTTCTTTTTATAATATTGAATGTGTTCTATTGATTATGTCCACATTTGTGAATAAATAACCATGAATGCATTAGCAGATATGTTGTTAAAATAGTCAAAATTATATAAAGAACACATACGAGAATTGTTGTCCTACAATTTAGGGAACAAAAATCTAAAATAACTGAATAAAATCTTTTCCTAGCTTCACTTTCCAATTTTCAAACAATGCCTCTTGAATGTGACTTGCTAGTGTTCTAATTTTACTTTCACTATTGGCATTTCTTCATTAAATCTTCACATGGAAAAGAAAGATAAATTGATAAAGCGATGGCACAATGAGCATACCCCAAAAGGACTGTCTAACTTTTTTTGGCCTTACTTATGATCATTCTCTTCTTTATTAAGCCACAATGGATAGTGTTGAATTTTTAGTATTTTGAAAATAATATGCTATAACTTGTAAATTAGTTGAAAACAATTTATTTATTTTTTAATTTGGAAATGTTATCATGTCCAAATGAGTCATTTTGTAAGAAATTCCAAAAAAATTCCATTTCAATAAAATGAAGTAGAGAACTCATCTAGACTTTAAAATTGTTTGATAGGATTTACAAAAATAGAATTATAGTTGTACAAGCACGTATGGTCCATATATCTAAAGTGTATTAGCCTGTAAAGTACTAGAATTAGTTGTTATGGATTATTTAAACAACAATTTCAAGTGGGTCATTCCACATCCAATATGAAATATCCAATTATTACAATTTTACTTTTCAAGTGGCAAAAACATGCACATACACTTGTTTCTAGGTGCATGTAAGGTAGAGCCACCCACTCCTAACCATAGGATGCAATCCCGCTCAAATGTGCTCAGGGCATATATTTGGATTCTCAAATCTAGGAAAGTCATAGATGTCTTATTTTTTGTGCACAAAAAATAAGATATCTATGACTTTCCTAGATTTGAGAATTCAAATATACGCCCTAAGCACATTTGAGTAGGATTGCATCCCATGGTTGAGAATGGGTGGCTCTACCTTATGGTCAAAATTGCTAAAATGTTAATTATTAATATTGTGGAGCCATGACAAACTACAAGTCTAGAAAGGTGAGATCGAGAAATTTGGATTCTAATTACTTGTATGGTGTGAAAAGGAATCAAGATAGTCATTGTAATGGAGGGAACAATTTTGAAATGAACTTCATAACATAAAGAGAGCATATAGAAAATGCCTTGTCACTTTTACAGTCAAACTTTCACTTTAAATACAAAAAGTCTAGACTCATATAGTTAATAGGCACACATGTCCTTTATAGACCCTTTCCAAACGTCCAAACGGTCCTTTTGGGGTACCTTGATTGTGACATTGCCTAATAACTTTTCTTTATGCAATTTGTAAAAGTTGTGAAATGCACAACATGCAAGAATAACTTAGCATGCACATAGAATATTAAGATTAAAACTTTTTAGTTTTTGCTACGTCTTTTTTTAATAAAGCAAAGGCAATTTCAATCTTCACATGGCCCCTTTGTAAAGCTCTATTGTATAAATTTTTGTAATGGTGTTCACATCCTAATCGTGTAAATATATTTTAGATATTAATAAAAAAAGACAAGCATCATTTTCAACAATACAAAATTTCACTTATTGGCTTTCTATATAAATGATAGGCTCTTGGAAAAAAAATCTTTCCATAAATTGAAGATGTTTGTAAGTGAGTTGCATTTTATTCTATCTAGAGTTAGAAGAGCAACATCCTAAAAAAAAGAGATTTGGGTTGCAAATAGCTTATAGGAAAATGCTATAATGGTCATATCTATTTAATAATTTGCTAATACAACTTCTTAAGGATGTTTTTTGGCAAGTCTAACATGCATTCATTTATAGCACCACATCTTTGATTGAAAACAAAGAAATCATTTTAAATTAGAAATAATATAAATGAATCTTTCATCCTTGGCTTACTAATAAACAAAGAAATAACTTGTCTTTGCTAAGCAATGCACAAGTAATGGTACCAAAAATTAATTTTCAAAAGTACTTTTCCCTATGCCATAACAATTAGCAATAACTTTTATTACTAAAACCATATGCTAATCTCTTTAACCCCTGAAGGGCCCTCAAGCTTCGTGGATATGGTTTTGTATTTGTAGAATACTATTTTTTTCAATTCTAGGGGCATGTGAAATTGCGCTTTTACGCTTGGGTAGCCACATGGATTGCATGGTCTTGGGTTGTTGGGTACTCGTGATTTTTGGTTTTGGCCATCTTGTTGTGGATTTGAAGATCCAGTGCAGAAAGTAAGGGTTTTTGCTCTCCTCTCTCATATTCATGAGCATTTATGTTTTCATTAAATTCAAGAAAGGTTGAATTGTCTATCCCTCCGGTGGGAGGCCACAGATTGCATGTCTTGATTCATAGAAAAAAATTCCACTTGAACTCCAAAGCGGGCGGCTTGAATTTGCAATTTGACCGTATGCCCAGAAATACATATTTGTACGTGGACCATACAGCCTATGGCATACTATCCCTAACTAGCTCTACTATACAAGGTGTTCAACAAATAAGTAAATAGATCCTTAATCATATCAGCAAGGGCTACAAATTCCTAGTGGACACAAAACCCAAAAATGCACCTAACCTGCTCAAATACATCAAAAACTGCAACTTCTAGTCACAAAGGACATTTGGCCCTTCAAGGGTTGAGACAACTGCACATTCTTTTTCTACTTCTATTTCTTTCCTCCAATTTGTAAATTGATGTTCAATATATTGTCTTAAAAGACCACACAAGATGCAAAATAAATGATAACTCATTTGATATTCTAACCTCCACATAAAATCCGGAACGTCTAGATTTGCTTGCCAAACTTATTTGTGAATAATCTTCCAACAATGAGAGGACTTGGAAAAAATATGCCACTTCTTCAAAGTCTATTTTCGACTCTAATTTGAAATAAGAATTTCAAAAATAATAATAATTTGTGCAGTATCGTCACTCTCATCATGAAACAAAAGAGAAAGCAAAAATAAATAAATCCGTTCCATGATACGTTTTGTGAGTCTCCACCTAGCAAATATAAACAAATTGCACTTTTGGGATGATAAAAGCATAAGCAGCACCTTTAACTCGTACAAGTAAATATATTGCATTGCTTTCAAAAATATTCAAACTTGCTAGTGTGGCTTGCAAGAATACATATACCTTCAATTTCCAAAATGAATGAATGGCATGAAGAATACAACACTTTCCTTCATAAGGATAAAAATAGTCTCAATACTAGGAAGGACTCACCACATGAGAAAAAGAGTCCCACGCTCTAATATGTGTTTGGGCGAAAAACTTATAACTCAAAGCTCATGCCAAGGAATTAGTATGAATTGAAAATTAAAAGGAAACTATGCCCTGTTTTTCGAATCCATGTGTGGCCCAAAACTTCAAAATTGCCAGCCAAAATCGTCATTTGTGAGAATTCAAAAAGCTGGTTTCTAACCTTATGTAGCGCCAACTTCGTAGCGTCCCTACTCTCTAACACTGCATATCCAACTTGACACTTCAAGAGATTGCATCTATATTTGAAAAGTCCTCAAAATTCATGTTATCCGTCCTTGCACTTCAAATGTGCCCCATAAATTGTCATTTAACCATTTATGAAGGAAAATTTAGGATAAAACATACCAAACTTAGGATGAATAGTGTTTTGAAGAGTCATTGCTTGACACACTAATATGGAGTTGGGTTTGTTCTTTATATTCTGCTGATAGAGCAACTTGCACCCAACAATGCAAGCAAGTGCAAAAAATTGGACATTGTTGAATAGAATCAAAAATGTGTGCACATTCATCCATAATATATACTAATATTAATAATTCTCATTCAAAATCTAGCAAATGTGGTGCTTACTTGGAGAGGGATATAGTAATTTCATATAGATTTTCACCCAATTTTTTTGATGTTATGGTAGCCAATCACAAACTGAAGTAAGATTTAGGCTAATCTTTGCCAAGAAAACAAACATTGGGATGGAATGCCATGACAATATTTTGAGGGGCCTAAAGCACTTTTCATCCATATGCTTCAAGTGTGTCAAACCCTTGTCAAGCAATGCTAGAGATGCTCTTAGTCACTACAATCTTCCAAAGAATCCAACTTGCAAGGAGAAGGAAAAGGAAAAAAAAAGAGATGACACCTTTCTATTTGACTTCTGTATTGAAAACCACATTGTAGTCATGTAAACGCATTACTCATTGAATTGGGAAAAGGAGACATTTTGGGACTTTTGGATTTTATGTTTTTTAAAGAGTATTCATTCATTGAATATTGCATTTAGGTTGCCTCACATTGATTTTTTGACATTTACACTATATAAATATAATTGCTACTATAGTAATTTTTCTTATTAATTATTGCCATAAACAAAATCTAAAGGGCTTGACAAAAATAATAATGTTGCAAAAAAATCAAATTAGCGGCATTTACTTTGTAAAGGATGTGAAATTCTAGAATCTAGACAGTTGCATGCGCCTCCAAGTGGCCAAGCAATGTGTCCTAAGGTAAATTTCTAAGATAAGGCAACTTAATTGTCAAGGCAACCTAAATGCAATATTTAGTGTAGTGTATGCGCATTCTTTGCATGGCATCAAAGTGGCAAAACTGCAAACAATGGAGAGAGAGAACTCAAGACATCCTCAATCTAGACCCCTTGCATTAGGGCTCGGCAATGGCAATTACAAAGCTTTGTTGGGTGGCCTCACGGGGCGCGGGCAACACACCAGCTTCTTTGACCCAATGCACCCCAATAAAAAACAACCCAATTGACCCCAATAAAAAAAAATGTAAACTCCTGTTTTGTCGGGTTTTTTTGACATGATCCCTATTTTTGGCTTGCAAAGTAGTCATCATTTCTCTACCAGCAGTATGTAGAGCATCTTGAAGGGCTCTTGAGGAATGCTAAAACTACCAAGTGTAGCCCAAGTTTTGATGTCATCTTTAAGATCACGTCCCACATGCTAGGTGCATTAGACCAGGTTTGCAATTCTCAAAAAAGAATCTAGTGTGACAATGCCATTAGGGCATCCCTCCTAGAGTCCGACACACACCCAAAGTGGATGAAAAGTGTTGAGGGCCCTTTCAAAACCTTCTCAAGACACTTCATCATGTTGTTTCTACATTAGAGAAATTCTGAGCCCTCCAAAAGGCCCTTACGAATGGTAGCAAGGTACATTACGGAGGTAAAATAAATAAAAAATAAATTTAGTACTAAAACCGCCATGGCACATGATCTGACAGCCCGCAAATGTCAGAATTTGTGTCAGAAATGGCAGCTTTTTTCTCTATATGCACATCTCTCATGTAATGGTAGGAGGCTTCTAGAGGGCTCAAATTTTCTCTAATGGCAAGTGCCTTTTAGTACACTATTCATCACTATTCATCCTAAGTTTAGTGAACTTTATCTTCTGTTTTTCTTGATAAATGGTAAAATGATCATTTATAGGGCATGTTGAAGTGCAAGGCCACCTTTTTGAAGAGCATGGGTGGAGATCAAGGAGATTGAGGGCCCTTCAAAAATAGATGGAAACCTTTAAACATGTGAGGGCCAATGGAGATGCCCAAAGGGCAATCCAATAATTAAGGGTAACCTACACCAAATAGTGCATTTAGGTTGCCCCACACTAATTTCTTGACATTTTGCACTATCTAAATACTTATTGTTGCTACAATAGTTTTCAGCAATAATTATTGCAATAAGCAACTTTGAAAGGCCTTGGCAACAATAACAAGGTTGCACAACAACAAATTAGCAATGTCTACATGGTAAATCTTGTGAAATCCTAGTATCTAAATATTTTCATGTGCCTTCAAGTGGCCAAGCCATGAGTCATGAGGTAACTTTTCATGGTTAGGAAACCTAATTGTTAACCCCTAAAGGCCCAAATGGCCTCTTAGGAGCCAAGTGGGGTTTTGGGCATGTAATTATAGCTAAACTAGTTTGCATGATTTTTTGAAACTTTTATTGGAGGTGGGGAATTCCAAGACCTATGTGGCCATCCAAATTTTTCTTCATCTCAACATTTGACGAAGAATTTGTGCAAGATTTTAACAAAACTAGGGGAGGAGGGGCAGTTTGGGCAGGGCCTCTCCTTTGTAAGTGGGTGTTGACTCCAAACAAGCACAAGGTGTGGACATTTGTGTAAAGGAGAGCGGAGTGGAAGGAGCCCATCTTGGGGGACTCTCAACCCTCCATTCCTTTTTCCCCTTGTAAAATTTGGTACTTTCATTTTTTAAGAGGTCTATGATTTTCTTTTTGATTATTTTTTCCAAATTGCAATAAACTAAGAGCCCCTACCTTCCACCATTTAGATTAATGTAATTCAAATTTCCGGATCTTACATAAATCCTCCAATTTTGCCTAATGTACTTGCAAATTTCAAGACCTCAAAGATTTTTGAAGTATGTTTTACACCTCCAATTCATTTGAAAGTTCTCCCTCACATACTTAATTGGGTCTTCTACATGAAGAAAATAAACCTCAATTGTGTAGAGTAATTTTTTTACTACAAGAGTGGTCAAAGGCTTCTAAAAATTTTGGGGAAAAAAATAATAATAATAATAATAATTCATTTTCACTTCATATGTCAATATCTCACTCCCCTCCATCTAAAATGAACTGATTTTTCTCCCACAAGTACCTCCTATAGTCTAGGGTAGGATCTTATGGTTGGATTTTCAAAAAAAAGAAAATTCCAACCTTTCTACTCATTCCCACTTTTACAACCACAAAAAAAGAAAAAAAGAAAAAAAAAAAAAAACTTGGGCCTATAGGGGTTAAGGCAACGTAAATGCACTATTTCGTGTAAATGCAATATTCAGTGTAGTGTGTGGCCGTCTTGCATGGCATCAAAGTGGCAAAACCGCGGGCAATAGAGAGAGAGCTCAGAGAACTGATGAGATGCAGAAAGCTATGGAGCCATATATGCAGGATTGGCAATTGTAGGACCGACCTTAGGAAAGATTCCCGGAGGGACTTCATCAAACGAATGGGGCAGTTGCTGCAACGTCCTGGCAGTCCAAGTGTCCCAACTGTTAATATGCTACAATCCAAAGCCTGAGGGGGCCAAATTGATGGCAGTACTCACAAAAGCTACAAAAGCTACGAAAGCTATGAAAGCGTGTTTGATAAAGTGATGCAAAGTGGGGCTCGCCAGGAACAAGGTTCCAGTTTTTCTTCAGGGAGAGCGGGGGCTGGAGGAACCCCCGGAACGGTGATAAAATAGGAAACACCGGGGTGGGGAACTGGAGATCGTGCATGAGACTGTAGCAACATGGCTCAAGGGATCGTGCATTCGTGCACGCTTATAGCGAAGGCCACGAAGCTAAACAGCTGCAGTACACTAATATTGGTATTTAGCCATATGGCAGTTACAGTGTTATTTTACCCTATCCTTTAGCTCATACTACCTCTAAACTGCATCAAATGGTGCATTTAACACCACATTAGGTAAATTGGGAAAAACGGAGGTACCATTTTGTACTCCACCTTAGTCTTACATACAATAAATGTAAGCATAGCTATAGCTCAAAGTTGAAAATTATTTAAAAATTTTGTAGGCAATCGTTGAGACTTCAATATTGTATAAGAAATTGCATGTTTTTTTTTGTAATATACTAAATTTTACACAATGATAGAAAGAGTGAAAGTCCCAAAGTGTACTCTTTTTCCCAATTTACCTAATATGATGTTATTTACAATTAGGTTGCCTTACCATGAAAAGTTATCTCATGACTCCTGGTTTGGCCACTTGGAGGTGCATGAAATTGTTTAGATATTAAGATTTCACGTGGTCTACCACGTGGAATTTGCTAATTTGTCATCTTGCAACTACGTTGTTGTTGCCAAGGCCTTTAAAAGTTGCTTATTATAGTAAGTATTGTTGAAAATTTATTGCAAGAGTAGTAAGTGTTTGAATAGTATGAAATGTCAAGAAATCTGTATGGGGCAATCAAAATGCACTATTTGGTGTAGTTAACATCTAATGTTTAAGTTGAACACAACATTCATTAGATTGGGGAAAATAGTACATTTTGGGACTTCTGAAGGTTTAAGATGATCACCTTAAACTGAGCTCTAGCGTTTTTTGGTACAAGTGCCCTCACCTGAGAGGAGGAATTTGCAAGGGAAAAAATCTTAGTGGCTCAGACTAAATCTGATACCTTCAAATCTGGTTTAAGGTAACTTTTTGGATTTTAGGTGAAGTACAACTTGGGAATCGCGTTTTCCCAATCTAATGAATTTATGTTGTTGATAATTAAGTGTTAATATTGGATACAATTTTAGTGCATGCTAAAGTTTAATGGTGTTAACTTAGGACATTCTCAATTCAGAATTGACATCAAGGCTTGGCAACAATGATAAGTGAACTTTGTCGCTTGGCCTTGACCGATGCGGGTGGGACATTGACTCCTCCAACCCAATGCACATATATAGTAAGAACTGTAGACTTTATTTCCGTCATACTTGTGTCAAGCTTTTCTAAAAAAATATCTATTTTTGACTTGCAAAATAGTCATCATTTCTTTGACAGCAATATACAGAGCCATTTGAAGGACTCTTAAAGCGCACTGAAACTATCGGATGCAGGCTAACTTTTGTTGACCCCTTTAAAAAAAATCTCACTTGGAGGGATGTATTGCACCATGTTTGTACTTCTCAAGCTAAAACCCACCGTGAGGGTGTTGGTACATAATCGATATACCTGCTCGAATGAGAATGCTCTTAGAGCATCTGGAGCATCCATACTGCCTTACAAAGCCTATGTATTAGAGGTTTTACATGGCCAACAAACATGTGGACAATAGTTGGAGAGAAGTTCTGCACCCATCCGCTTGCGGTATATGTGGTTTGCAGAAGGGAGTGAATGATTTGCTTGTCATGCACCACTTGGTCGCCCTAAAACAAGATACAACAAGAAATGACGGGCTAAAAACAAGCACGGCACACGAAGATGAAACACCAAGCAACAAAAGTGGAATGCCATTTCTGATGAAATGCAAGATTCAAGACTAACCAAGTGGGGCTCAAAAACTGACCCAACATCCATGCGATCGGCAAAACACCATCAAAGGCTTCTGTTGATTGTACATGTGGAGATGCTCTTCAATTTTTGGTGGAAATTTAGTTGCCAAATAGTGCTCATGCTGATTTTTAGTGTTTAACTCCAGATGAGGTGAATTATGAAATATGCCAGACGTACCATTTTATACTCATCCTGAATCCCAAAAAGTCACCTTAACCCCTAAAGGACCAAGCCCTTTTTTCTACCAAAATCACAGAAAATTGCCACTTTTAGGAGGTTTAGAAAAAATGAAATTTATGTGTTGTTTTTGGGGAATCCAACCAAAGGATCTTGCCCCAAACTAGAAGAGGTACTTGTGGGAAAAATTCAACTCATTCCAAGTGGAGAGGAGTGAGATATTTACATCCAAAGTGAAAAAAAAAAAAAAAAAAAAAAAAAAAATTCCATGTTGCCCAAAAAATTTCAGAACCCTTTGACCACTCTTATAACAAATAAATTGCTCTACCCAAAGTTGCGCTTTATTTTTTCCATGTAGGAGATCAAGTTACGTATGTGTGGTAGAGTTTTCAAATCAATTGGAACTTTACAAGACATGGGAAAAAATAGAAAGTAAAAAGAAGTAGAGAATGAGTCAAAACACTAAATTGTCAAGAATTTAATTATGGAAATGAAAAATGCTAATCCCAACGGTGATAATGTTGTGATCAATAATCTACTTCCTTTGGTTTAATTTTTTTCCAAAATATTGAAAGTTGAGTAAAATAAAGGACTTCAAAGTTTGTTTTAGAGTGGAGATTCCATAGCTGCTTGCAAACAAAAACTCCTCATAACTTTAATGTCATTCATTGAAATTGAATGATTCAAAGCTTCTCATGAATAAGAAAATCTAAAGAACCAATTTCAAATTTGTATTTCAGACAAAAGTAAATTTTAAAGAAGTTTTTGGGTTGCTCAAATGGGCAGTCCTCCCCAAATTTTCTGAAATTCATGCATAACTTCTTCGTCAAATGTTGGAATGAAGAAAAAATCAGGTGCCCACGTAGATTTTTGAATTCCCCACCTTCCATAAAAGTTTCAAAAAATCACACATAGCGATTTAGTCATAGGTACATGCCCGAAGTCCAACTTGTCTCCCAAAGGGACAATGGTTCTTTAGGGGTTAATCCATTTCAATGGTTTTTGTGTCTACTATAGCTTGAGCCTTGTCAACCTTCCATAAAAGTTTCAAAAAATCACACATAGCGATTTAGTCATAGGTACATGCCCGAAGTCCAACTTGTCTCCCAAAGGGACAATGGTTCTTTAGGGGTTAATCCATTTCAATGGTTTTTGTGTCTACTATAGCTTGAGCCTTGTCAACCTTCCATAAAAGTTTCAAAAATCACACATAGCGATTTAGTCATAGGTACATGCCCGAAGTCCAACTTGTCTCCCAAAAGGACAATGGTCCTTTAAGGGTTAATCCATTTCAATGGTTTTTGTGTCTACTATAGCTTGAGCCTTGTCAATTTTTGGGTTGTTCGTAAACCCATTCTGTATTTCTCCTTCATTTAGAAATTGAGTCTTCATCGACATCAATGAACATGTCAAAATATACTAAGTTTCAATTAATTTGGGAACTGATATAAAGCACATGCATGCCGGGTTTTTCTGTAATACGCTGAAGTGTCCACAGAGCAGAAAAAGTAAAAAGTCCCAAAATGTACTGGTTTTCCCAATTTCTCTAATATTGTGTTGTTGATTATATTAGTAATGTTATTGATTCTCAGCGTTGATTATATTAGAAATCCTGTTGACCTTCAGTGTTGATTATTTTAGTAATCTTGTTGATTTTAGTGTTACAGTTTGCAATTAGTGTTGCTATAAGCTTAGTCAAAGTGCAATTTATGCTCTTTTTCTCAGTTTGCTCAATATGCACTTCATAGTTCATATGGTGTTTCATGAATCAGCTTCGTGCCAGTGTCGACGATCGAGAAACTTGCGGTTCCTGCCCCGCCCGCGTCGCCCCCGGCGTCCAATGCCGTGCCAGGGTGTCTCTCCCATGACCGCGGAGAGCTGGCGGTGTTTAATGGAATGGTGGGACGCTGGAATTGGCCGAATAACTGGTTCGGCTCTGACAGTGGAGAATCTCAAGCGGCAAGAAGTTCATTGATTGGGTTTTAAAATTCTAGAAACCAAACCAATGGGGCGACTTTAGCACATCTTGGTTTTTTTTTATTGTGCCTTACTGCCTTGCAAATTCAGTTGGCTGGTAATTTTCTTTTAAAAGGTTGGGTTTCGGTTGGCTGGTAATTTTTTTTTTTAAGATTAGTGTAAGGTTGGTTCAGTGCAGGGCATCTTTTTTTGGAACTGCCACAGTAGTGCTACCTCTTTGTTATTCAAATTCCAATGGGTAACTATTGCAAGGACTAGACTACATTGGTTTAAAATTGTTTGAATTGGCAAAAACTAGCTCTGTTTTGTCAAAACAAAATGCTCTAGTTGAGTGTTGATGTAAGTATAAGGGCATCTCCACATGCACGCTCGAAATATGGCTTGTTGTACAAGAAATGAAGTGCATCAGCGGTTTGAAGTTTGAAACATGGTTGTCCAGGATTAACCCCCAAAATTCTTTCGTGTTTAGAGGCCCAAAACTGCTTCAAAATACTAGTCCCCACAGCAAGGTCAAATTTTTTATTGAAACTTAACATTCTAACAAATCCAACCGTAGGATCCTTTGGTTGACTTGCACAAGTACATTGTCCAAAAATTTTAGAATGAATATCCCCACCAATTGCAAGATCAATGTGCCTAAATTTCAAAATGTAAGCTTTTCTAGTCCTTCTAGAAGGTGAAATTTTGTTTTTCAAACTTTTTAGAGAAAAATTCGTATGTTGTATTTCTTGTGCAATTTTTGCAATATGTTGGAAAAGGCATGAAAGCATATATAAAAAAAATAGACCAAAAAAATTTTGGATTCATTTTTACAAAAATCATAAAGTGAAAGGTATTGATGAATGAAAGATATAACTAATATGCTAATAAGTTTTGGAAGAATTTGAAAATTGTTAGTCCCAATGGTGAGAATGCTCTAACACACAATTAGTAATTTTATTTTTCATTTTCATTTGAAAATTTTCAAAATTGAGAGTAAAAGATAACTTTTATGTTTTTTCTACCCTCTTCCTACCTTCATTGCCTGCAAAATAAAATTCCTTTTAACTTTTACCTCATTATTTGGAATTGAGTGATTCAACTTTTATGAGTAGGTATCAATTTATAAAATTCTACAAAAAATAAAAATAAAATTTTAGAATATATTTTTTGCTGCCCGGTTTGACATTGAAATTGAAAAACCTTATAACTTTTGCATTACTTATCAAAACGACATGAAATAAAGTTTCACATGTAGATTATGATGAGTAGCATCCATCCTAAAAAAATTCATGAAAAAATTCCAAATTAAGAAGTCAAGAGAGCCTGCCCAAGTTCTCATAAAGCCCAAAGTGGGCTCCTTGGGCCTTTAGGGGTTAATACGTTTCCATGGGGTCTAGAGGGGTCCAACCTGAACGTACATCCTCTGATTCCACAAAAATCAAACTATATCCTTGAAGGACTAGAACCCAAAATTAGAGATTGCTTTGTAAACTCTATACATTGTGAAGATTTCATGTTTTTTCTCTGTTTTGCCTATGGTCAACTTGGATGGAACTCCGGCTCCGATTACCCATGACAAGGTAAACAGCGGGCTGCAGGGCTCTATTGCTAACACATTATGATGAGATTCAACAATACATATTTTTCTAGGTTATGGCTAAGAAAATCTCCGTCTTTCATATATACAAGTCCATTTGGGTTTCTTTAACTTAGCATCTCGGAAACAAGAGAAAAAGACAATTTGAAAAAAAGATTTTGGTGTTCATAAGAATCCCACACTTTGCGGACAATGAGGGGGTTTGCTTTGCTATGAAATCACATGGTTTGAAGACCATTTTGATTGCTTGGTTAGGTTGACCCCTAAACGTCGAGAAGGACAAAAAATGTCCTCTGGTTCTGAAAAAGATTCTATGATTAAATTAAAAGTTGTTTTTCATTTGATTTTTTTACAAGTGAGTCAAGGGACCATAAACACATGGTCCATCATGGAAGACAAAAAATTACCCCTTGAGATGCATTCATTTTTTTTTGTAACCTAAATTGTGATAAGATTCAGAAACATGGTGTTAGCTCCCAAGTTGCCCTTCTTGCAACTTTCATGAGGGCACCATGCACTATTGACTTTTCCAACTTTTTGAAGCAATACTAGTGGTGCCCATGTGCAAAACACTGTAGACTACTACAGGTAGGGCAAGCCATAGTGATCCATCTGTCCTTTAAGGGTTAAACAATTTTGGATTTGGAGGCATGGTAGGGTGGAAAGGAGAATTGGAAGCCAAACCTCTAAGACATTGTTCCAACGCATTAGACATAATACAAAAAAGGTTTCTTTTTAACCCCTAAAGGACCAAAGAGCCCAATATGGCCAAAGGGGGTGCTTGGAGGTGTGAAAGTATACAAAAGAGGCATTTTTAGCTCAAATTTTGGTCTGCCACTCAAGTCCAAATGGAGTTGTTAGTTCAAGAAAAGTTTCTAATTGGCTTGTTGTTCCTTGAAGCACCTCCTTTGCTCTATATTCTACATGGAATATGGAAAATATTCTATTTTTTTAACAATTAGGAGAAAAATGTCTTTAGGTAAACAAAGGGAGCAGCTTAGAGAGCGGATGGGATGGGTGCTCTCATGTCTTGTATTGTACAAGGGAGAAGTTTGGTGATGTGTCACTTTTTTATTCTTGATTTTGGCAAGGTTTTTATAGCTCTAAAGTAAGGAGCTAGTGAAATCTAGCTACTTTGAGTGACCATGTCTTTTGGAGTTTTTTTTCCATTTGTAGATTTTTTTTCCATCAAGTATAGCAAGACACAATTTCATGGGATCAACCATTAGGTAAATATTTTTTTTGAGAAAATATTACATGAAAGTCCAAAATCCATATTTTGAATTGTTGCCCAAAATGGAAAACATGATATTCTCAACGGTGGGGATTTTGCAAATTTATTTGAATTTGAAATCAAATTGGTTTAAAACATTTGGTTTGTAGTTGGGTATAGAATGACCGGTTTGGATTGTGTGAGTACTTGTTTAGCTTTCCCAAAACTAGGGGAATTTGTTGAAGGTTTCATGTTGGAGGTATGTTGAAATTTCTTGGCAAGACGCTTAGGGGTTAAAAGATTTGACAAGAACTCAAATAAGGAAAAGAAAGTCTAGAAGAATTATAACAATATAGAACTTGGATTACAAGAAGAGTACAAGAGTAATGCCAAAAAGGTGACCTACACCTCCAAAAGTTGCATTGATGAGACTGAAAAACAACACCTTAGCTTACATACTAATAATAATCATAAAAACTCCACCAAGAGCTTCTAAAAGATTTAGAAGCTTCAAAAAACTAGAAGTTCCTTATGCAAGGCACTTCTACTAAAGAAGCCTCTCAAAAAACATTTAACTTCAAAAGATATTTCCTAGCAATTTCTCAAAGCCTCTATAAGGTTATGAAAAAAATAATATAGTAAACTACTTTGCATCTATCAATCTATGTTTGTGGGATACATTGAACTTTGTCTAAAACACAAGGGTGCAAGTGCTCAAAAGGTTAGCAAATATCCAAGGATTGGTTTAGAATTGGGCATGTTTGGATGAAAGGGTATTTCTTTAGTGATGTGTTTAATTATTTATAGATTATTTATGTGATTATAAACTATGCATAACATTGAGAGATCTTCCACTTTTTAGAAAAAATCTTAAAAAATTGGATAATTTGCATACATCTCCAACTATTTTGCATAAATGTGACAGTTTTTTTTGTGTATTCTTCAAACTTTCTCTTTTGAGATTATTGTTTCTAAAACTTTATTGGTTTAGAACTTGTAAAACATTGCAATTTAGGATGTTGGTTAAAAGTATGGATTCAATATATATTTGAAGCACACATGACACTAGATCTTAGGACTTGAAGCCAAACCAATAATGCTTTAATGTTGTCTCATTATTCTTGTAACTTTCCTCCTTCATGGCCACTTGCCTATGCACCTTTTGCTATTACATTTCTAGCTTGTACATCTTATGTTTGCACTAATATCCTTTTATGTGCTAGAGTTTATACACTGCATCAAGCATAAATTTAAAAATTGCATGATAACAACAAACTTGAAAAATGTGATGCAAGTTGTTTTGGAGGGGTTAGCCAAATGCTATGACTTAGTACTAATATACGTCATTGCTTTTTGGTAGAATGCTACTCAATTTTAGTATTTACTAACAAATCCTTTAAAGTACTATGCATGACAGCACACATTTTTTAGAAGATATAAAATCATGAATTGTAAATTGTAAATTCCTTCTATATAATGTTAAGAAAAATTTCCATTGTCAATCTAAACTTTTTTTTGTTTTGTAAACAGTTGAAACTTGAAAGGTTCCGTGACGTTTGTATTGTTAAAGAATTTGCCAAGTTCAATTTATGCCAGAGATACAACAAACAAAATCAATTTTAAAGCACCAAATTAGCAATTTGATAGCGTGAAAGGATTTTTACTCGTAAATTTTTCAACTTGGAGGCAATTTGTCCTTAGAAAACTAATATTGAAGGGGAAAAGTTGGCAGACTTTGGAAATATGACTAAAGTAGCGGGTGAGCGTTGAAAAAACCAGTCTATTCCTGTGAAAGGACGATAATTCCTGAGAGAGCTCTAAAAATTCTCCAACTCGGCTATCTCTATTTCTATAAGTCAACTGCGATATAATCTAACTCTGTTATTAATTCTTTAACCCTGTAATTAAGATTAGAGAAGTAAATAAGAAATGGTTTTAAAATGGTGTAAAAATGGCTAACCAATTCTTAATCATATGAAGAATTAAATAGGTGCTATTGCTTCTTGTTGTATATAACTTCGTTAATAATAAATTCACGCTATTGAAAAAAATCAAATCATGGTAGATATTCTTATCAAGTAAAACTGTGTTTCAAAAAAAGCACTCCCATAAGGTGTATTTTAACAATTTAACTTTTTGTTCTTATAGTTTGATTGTGACATTCAAAACAATGAATTTTCTTTTAAAACAAAACTAAAATAACCAAGCTTCCCAAGTCTAATTTCTGGTTTGCGCGAATACTTTAACTTCTTTTACAATTAAATAATTTGAAGCAATCTGAAGCTGATAACTACAATTATTTTTTTAAATATAGTAATAGGAGGAATTATATTCATGGTACAATATTTTACCTTGAGCACCAGACTTGTGTTGACTATCAAAAGTTTTAGGTTCCTCAACACGCTTTGCATTCGATAAGAAGTTTCTTCATTCCTTCAAAAGTGCAAAACAAACACTTCAAACTTCTCACCAAAGTCATTAAAAAAAATGATGTGTGAGATATGTGATATTATTTTTGAAAAATTTACATAATAACTTTGTTCATATGCAACAAGCAAAATGAAATACACCAAACAAAAGAAGTCCAAATTTGACGACGTGTCATATATTGTGTCCATAAGAGTCACAAAATTAAAAGTTTGATATTTTGATAAAAGAAAAAAATATCATTTCTTAAAGTTTGAATGATAGAGGCAATGTGAAATTTCAAATATATGCATGTATGCTTTTAATCATTTGATGCAAATGCAAAAAATAATAATTATCTAGCTTGATGATCACGTGGTCAATTTGAAGTTGGTCAAACTACAATAACTTGAGAGCCAAGAAATGAATTACAAAAGAAGTATCAAGAAGTCACGTTTATTGGAAGTTTTGTTACAATGAACGAGTGTAGACAATAGAGACAATTGATATCATGTGATGAATAAATATCCCTTGTAATCCATCAGTCCTATCAAAACTTAACCCCTAAATGCCAAGGGCATAGTAGATACGTTGTTGTATACGTGGCATTTGCTACTAATAAGAAATTTTAGCTTGAGATCTCAAATAGCCCACTAGAATAGTGTTTATTTATATTCTAGCTTCTTTGTTGGTCTCAAATGTAGTAGAGGTGTAGATCCATTCCAAGTACAAGAAAAATACCCCAAATTGTACTAGTTGCAAAGGGCCTTTATGATGTTTAAGGGTTAAACTTTTTTCAACTTAATAATCCTTTGTTTGCTTTGAAATTACTTTTTTGTAGTCCCTCACCACATAAGGGGACAAAACATGGCCTTTTTCTAGTGTAGTATGAGATATCTAGATTTGTAGGTATAAATGACATTTTACACTCTTCTTATATCCAAACTCTCATCCAAACTGTCTTTGCAATGTTCCATTTCAATGAAATATTCAATTTCAAATCCTTCTTAGAGTTAATCAAGCTCCATACAAGTTTTGACAAAAAGCTATTGGTTGTGAAGTTGTTACTTGTACAAACTTATGACTGTTAAGACTACCTTGAGGATAAATGCTCAAGTAGTAGTTGAAGCTTAAACACATGGATCAAGATGTCTACAGGTTTGTAAATTCTTCACTACAATGGATAGAATAATTCTTATTGGATATTTTACAAACCACATGCATAATTTTAAAACTAAAAGGGCCTTATTATAACCTTTCAAAGTCTATTTTATTTAGAATCAAAGTTGCTTATCTTCTTTGTAACATAAATCATTTTAGATTGATATAAGAGCTCGTTGACCAACTCACATAATGGCAGAATTTAACAATTGTTTATGCCACGTCATTTAAATGTAGATAATTTTTATAATTATGGATGTTATAATTTGCTTACTAATTCCAAAGTATGCTAAATATGAACGATATCTTTATGTTTTGCATATATTTCCAAAAGAAACAAAATGTGGATTCTATTTTTGGACTTGGGATTATCTACATTTACCTAAATAATGCCTATTTGAAACAAAAATCAAAGATTGAAAATGAAAATTTCAACAAAGACGTTACTATTGTGTTTGTACTTAGGTAATGGGCAAAGTATTAGTCATAAAAAAAGTTTGTAAGAAAATTCTATAAGCTACATTGCCCTTACTTGTGTCTTACATTTCTTAGATTTAGAGGATTACTAGTAGATATGTTGTCCCTAAACTAACCAAACCGAATTACTCAAAAATGTGGATCAGTGGATTTCAGACTTTTGTAAATGAGTTAAATTGAAACTTCAATGTGAATCATATCTCTGAAATCTCTAGTGTCTTTAAGTTCACATTCACTAAATTCAACTAAATAAAGTGAATTTTTGGAAATGTTTCTCTTTAAGAGTAAAATAGTATTAACTCGGTCAGCTAGAGGGTTTTGTACATCCATTCTTGAATAACTTTACAAATGTATTCTCAACTCATTTGAATGTTTAACGCAAAAGATCATAAGGTTTGATGAGAAGAATCACTGCCAATCATATTGCATAGTTGAAGATTAAAAATCATTAACATAATCACCTACACAAATATTTACTGCACGTTGAAATTTGACATCACAAATTATGAATAAAAGTTTCAAACGCGCATGTTAAACAATATGAACAAATTCACATAAGTCAGTTAGCTACTAAAAAAAAATACTCATACATCAAAAATTATAATACATAAGTGAACATGTCATATTTAACTAATACTGGAAGGTCCAAAGTTCAGAAAGGGAACCTTGACATAAAGGAAAGAGAAATTAGATTATTTTTGCAAATCTATGGCCTCTGTAAATTGCATGCGGAGAAACTTATGAAAGGCCATTCCATGTTTTGAAAATTTAATTCAAAAGGGTGTACCTAACTTCAAAATATATTGAAATCACCATGACTTTGTACACTCCATGTTTGCCTTCACAATCTAGAAGCAATTAAATAATGCATACATGAAAAATTATACAATACCTTCATATACAATATATTGTTAGGTGTTAAAAATATTAATATTAATAACCAGTGCCAAAGTTTGACATTTTATAAAGCAAGTCTTTAGCACTTTAGCTAGTTCTCAATATGTTCAACCAAAACACACAAAAGACCATTAAATCCAAATCATTATGTTTGTACTTGTTTTGTATAAGCAAGCATCCTAGTGACAACCTTGATACTTTTAGGATGACTAAGAATCTCTGCAATATTAATTATTTTTGGTATTACATAACTTTGTATATGCATCAATAAGAAACTAAGATGTAAAAGTGAGATAACTTTTTAACATTTAGATTTGTGATTTGGGCAGCCTTAACCCCTAAAGGCCTAAACATCCTTTTTTGGCAACATAGCAATTTTGGGCAGCTCACTACCAATGGGTTTTTTGTTTTATTCCTTTAAAATTTTCACACATGATGTGTCCAAGGAGTAGCTTTAAGGTCCAACAAATTTCATAACTTTTGACTTCATAATTCAAAAGTTATTGCATGATATGTCGTTTTCTTTGCTTGACGGGCAGCCAAAGAACTTTTTTAAAAATTACATTTTTTGATTTTTCTTTTTTTGAAATTGGTTCTTTAAATTTATATATACTTGGGGAGCTTTGAATCATTCCATTTTTATTAATGAGATGAAAGTTATGAGGAGATTTTGTTTGCAGGCAGTTATGGATTCTCTACTCTAAAATAAACTTTGAAGTCCATTGATTTACTCAATTTTCAATATTTTAGAAAAAAAGACAAAACCAAAAGATGTTGATGGTTTATCACAACATATTAACCATTGGGATTGGAATTTTTCATTTCCATAATTAAGTTCTTAACAATTTAGTGGTTTGAGTCATTCTCTACTTGTTTTTACTTACTATATTTTTTCCATGTGTTTTACAATTCCAAATGATTTGAAAATTTTCAAGTGTTTACCCAACTTACTTTGAAGAACAAATCCAAGAATTAACAACCATTTTGGATTTTTTTTCATACAAATATGCCCTTGTGAAGGGCAACTGCCCGGATTTTTGCAGGGACAAAAAACGACTTTCTGTCAATTCAAACTCAAATATCTTACAATCTACATTGTAAAAAATTCTGAATTTTATTCTACATCTTTTGGTACTAGTTTAGTACAAGATCTTACAACTACATGTGACAAAAAATGTTTTTTTTTCTAAATTTGGTACTTGTACTAGAAATAGTAGTTTTGGAGCAGTTTTGGTAAAAGAATTAGCTTAGGCCTTTAGGGGTTAAAAGTGATTTCACCAATCATCTTTCAAATGTTTTTCCTAATTTTTTTGTCTAATGGCCGATTGCATCCATAATCAGTGACTCCATGTATGTAGTCAAGTGATTCTCAAAGTCGAGTTTCTATGTAAGAGCGTCCTCAATCTAACATTTTATACTCACAATTCAAATTACAAATTTATTTGTATCTCAGTTTCAAACTCCCCTATCACAATCCGCATATGCATCCGACAAGTATTCAACAGACAATCACAAACTATTCTATTTAAAATGAAGGATTCTTCTTTGTTGGCAGATGTAAACAAACACACAAATTCACGTAGACTTGGGCTTGGAGGGGGTTTGAGTTGGCTATGTACAATGTAACAAAAAAATTGACTCATAAAGTATTTTTGAGTCGTTACGCACAATGGCTTGGTATATTGCACACACGTGTCTGTGGGGGCCATGGTGAGAAATTCCAACTTTTAAATTATAAATTATACTCCCTCTGTCCCAATATAAAGCTCCAAAAAACTTCTCTGTGAGGGATTAATTGTGTTTTTAGTCATTAGGCTAGTGACAAATGCATTTTAGAATCAATTTTTCACCTACCAAATATTTGCAAAATCTCAAGTTTTTAGGTTGTTATTTAGATACCCAAATTCCATGCAAAAAGTATCATATTTGTGCACAGTTTGTGAAGGCTACCGGCTCCTCATTATATTAGTCTTTGTATTAATGACACTTGCTTTCTAGAATCAATATACTATCTACCAAATGTGTCCAAAATCTCTAGCTTTGATGTTGCCCTTTGGGCACCCAAATTCCATGCAAAAAGTACCGTATTTGTACCTGTTGCTAGCTCCTCAATATTGATGATTCAAAGATTAGTAGCAATAATGGTACCTCATATGGGCAAGGCCAAATTTGTTAGGAGAGGAATGCTCTCTAGTTGCTTAACTTACCCCATGAGATCATTGGACATGACAAACGCTTTCTCAACAATTGAAAGTAGTAAAAGGGAGCTTTTTAGTGGGATAAGAACTATGCATGATATGGAGCTTTATATTGGGACAGAGGGAGTAGTATCTAAAAACTAGCGCTTAGCTTGAAAAATATCACACCAAATCTTGTGATGTGGCACATGAAATTTTACATTTTAGCTGAAATCATCATGTGATAATGGAAGTTGCATGATAGAAGTCTTGTGACGTGGCACATGAAAACCTTTGTCTTCACACACAAACTGTTTACCCATACAAAAAAAGCCCATTTCACATGGAAGCCAAAACCCTTTGGCTCCGAGGACAAACATTTTTCTCATACTAAGAGAAAACTATGGCACAAGAGAAACCTTGGCGTCACAACCCAAGATCACCCCATTTTTTCTACATGTAGAAGAGTGACAGTAAGAATTTGCCCTTTTTCTGTACATTAAATAGTGCATTTAGGTTGCCTCACATTAATTTTTTGACATTTTATACTAGATAAGTATTTATTGACACAATAATAAATTTCATCAATAATTACTACAATACACAAATTTTAATAACAATATGTACTTGGCAACAACAACAATGCTATGGAAAAACAAACTAATGGTGTCAAGGCCGTAAACTA
The DNA here is from genome assembly GCA_963920765.1 of Ulota crispa. Classification (NCBI taxonomy): domain Eukaryota; kingdom Viridiplantae; phylum Streptophyta; class Bryopsida; order Orthotrichales; family Orthotrichaceae; genus Ulota; species Ulota crispa. Next base: position 12,607,420 of record OY987245.1, read on the forward strand.
TTTGAAATCTTCATATTTAAAAAGTCACATGTGCCTCCACATGGCCAAGCAATGAGTCATGAGGTAACTTTTCAAGGTAAGACACCCTAAATGCACTATTTTAGTGTACACCAAATAGTGCATTTAGATTTCCCCATAATAATTTCTTGACATTTCACACTATCAATTAAATATTTATCAAGACTACAATAACTTTTGTCAATAATTATTGTGATAAACAATGGAGGAAGCAAGCAAAAGTTGGGCATAGCAGAAAAAGCCAAAGCCAAGGAACAAAGAAGCTAGAACTTTAGACACAACTAGGAATTATTGTAGCATAAAGAGAGTTGCATGCCCCTACATGTGGCCAAGGGTAGAGTCATGATGTAAATATGCCAAGATAAGGCACCCCAATTGTTAACCCCTAACCGTCTAAGAGGACGAAAATTGTCCTTTCAATGCCAAAAACACACCCCAAGGGTGGAAAAAGATTTTTTTTTCAAATTTATTTTCTTGAAAGTGGTCAGAGAGATGTGTCATATCACTAAATGCCAAAATTAGCTACTTTCAATGCCTCCATATTTTTTAAAACACCAATTTGTAAAGAGATGTACAAGGTCCCTGCTGCCCTTTTTGTGAGGGCAGGATACATTATTGACTTTTCCTTCTTTTGAAGACAATATTATCTCTCTTGTACCCATGCCACAGGCTATTCATTGCCCATGAACAATGCACTCTCCTTGGTTTGAGCCCCGGGTTGGTTACGGGTTCTGGATCAGTCCTTTAAGGGCTAAGGCAACCTAAATGCACTATTTGGTGTAGTTGCTCAGTTTCAGCGGTTCCTTATAAAATCATGATCTCCAAATCCAGATATGAATTCAAACTTTGCAAGACAAAGATACTTAAACTCTACCCTTATCTGCCACGTTAAAAGCTGAGCTTATCCACCTGGCCCCCACAAACTTGTATGACCAAGCCGCCATGGGGAATGAGGAAACGTGACATGTTGACTCGAGCTTCACAGTAGCAGAAACCATTAGAAAAAAACAAGCTTTTAAATCCGTTGTTGTGGGAAGTGTCAGATGGTATGCAGAAGATCAGTTCTGAACCGCAATCTTCCTGGTTTGGATTCTAAGTTAGACGGCAAGTTGGGGTAGACTGTAGAGAAGGAATTCACGTGGGAGCACGTGCAACAAAGCCCTTCACCTCACGGAGTCTCACCATCAACGTTAGCACACGCATTTTCATAAGAGCATCCGCACCCTTGCACCAAGGTTTTATTTTGGTTTTCTCACTGATGCTTGGGTGGCATTTTTTGAAAATGGTTTGTACCCTTACTGGCTCTGTCCCTATTTTGGTTGGCGTTGAAGGTGGTCCCAACTCATGGATTTTTGGAGCATCATGGGATTTTTTGTAGGTAAAAAATATTCATTGAAAACATCCTTATAACCATTATTGTATTGAATTGGATTAGGCAACACCTCAAAAAAATTAAAATGCTCAAATAATTTTAAAATGATGGCATCAATTTTCAATTTGATAAGGATTTTATGAATGCTTAGGTTGCAACACGATTTTTATTATTGCAATCTGGCATTTTTAGAAAAACTTCATCCTTTTTTTCCTATAGGCTTGAAGCTAGCCTTTCTTTTTTGAGGCAATTGGGCCTTAAATTGCCCCAAAAAAAAAGAACATTGTCTTGCACCCAACCAACATGGAGTTGCCAAAAGTAGGTGTCAAGGGCGCAAGCCGTGCAACCACAATTGCATGTTAGCTCAAATTTTAAATGTCCCACCATTGCCCACCCTCGAGTAGGAATGGAGAGCATATCACATAGAACAAGTGTTTAGTTTTAATAGTGAGCTTCTATTGCTAACCAACCAATAGGCCTTAAACCCCTTGCATTTGAGTGAGCTAACTATTCACCAAGCCCTTAACATTCCCGTTTTGATTTATAATTGAGCAAGCCTTAACTTGCATATTGCATTGGCACCTCTACAGTGAGGGGCACCAAATTGAGCGGGAGTGCAAAGTGCTCTAGCAAACATGTTGTGTGCAGTGTTAAAAAAGCTACGCAAACTTTTACCAAAATCTTACCTTGATTAGTGATTGGCTACTATAACATTAGATAAATTAGGTGGAAAAATGGATGAAATTGCCATTCCACTCCCTAGGTTTATACCAAATTTGCCAAAATTCTTGATGAAAATTCTAATAATAGTAGAATCTATGGATGAGCAAGCACAATTCGCTAAATCTATCCATTTCTTTCCAAATTTTATTTATCTGCTTGCATTGGTGGTTGCTTGTTGAGCAACTAACAAAAAAACCAAAGGCTATAGTTGAGCGTGTAAAGGTGCGGATGCTATAAGAGCATCACCATAGCACACGCAAGAAGTCAAGAACAAACGCAAATGCCATTGTTGTGGGAAGGGAGAACTTCTGAGCTCCACTGCACCCATGAGTCCTTCCGGATTTCTTGGGCAACGCTACAAGCTCCCGTTCACGCTACTTTCTACTGGTCTTTTGCGTTCACGTTACGGAGGACTCAAATTTGTTGAGGGCTTGTTCATGCTTGTTTTCTTTCCCGGTGCTGCAGAGAAGAAGCGACGAAGTAGCGTGAGTTTGTGATGAAAGTGTTCCCGAAAGGACAAAGCTAGTACGTGAAGTGGCCCGCTTAGGCTAGTCAAATCTCAGATCACATTTGGTGTTGCGGGATAGCGCTGGTGATGCTTAGATGCGAGAGGTTAGTTCTTTCCGGCACAGCCATTTACTATGCTGGATGTGCCCAATGGCATTTACTGTGCTGGATGTGCCCAATGGCATTTACTGTGCTGCAATTCTCTTTCACCCTCCCAAGCTCCGTTGCCACTTGCCAGTCAGCATGAGCGACGTAGCGGCAACGTCAGGAATCACCTTCATCTTGTTTACCTACAAAAAAAGACGAAGCCATCACCCTTCCAGTTGTTTACCCAGCAAACAAACAAGAGGCTAGACGACAGCAGTCCCAAAGATAGGAGAGAAGAGCGAGAGGGCGCTGGGAAAAAGCCACCCGGCTTGCAGGTGAAAAAGCTTCCAGCCTCGAGTTGTCAGTGCGCAGCAGCTTGTCAGAGGGGCGAAGACTCCCCCAAATGAATTCCATCACTTATCTTTTATTCTTCCCAACTAATTAAAGTTAGTGGCGTTGCACTGTTGCACAGTTGCACTCTCTCTAGCCTTGCAAAGATGATCGGTAACTGGGGCTTCTCTATTTCCGTCGGAAGCCAGTCAGTCAGTCAAGCCAACTCACTTTTATTGGACGGACGACTGTACTTCCATATTGCCTAAAACTCCTCAACGAATCTTTCTTCGTTATACCTGAAAAAGGACTGAAATTCCTTGACGTTGGGATGGTGCACCCGCATTATGTATATCTTGCTCGGATTATCCGCAGGAGCATCTAGGCTGCAGAGTACAGAGCAGAAAAGACGTGAGGAATTCTTTCAGTTAGTCTCGGAGACCACGAAGGCCAGGGTGAACACCCTCATTGTCCTTTTCTGAAAAAACCCCTTGCGGGGAAAAACCTCGTTGCCCTTTTCTGGATGAACAAGTTTAGGTACTTCTTGTATCTAACATAGGCAACAACTTGATTAACCCTTGAACGACCGAGCAGCCCTTTGCGGCCAGTACAGTATGGAGTATTTTTTTTGTGTTTGGAGTGCATTCACACCTTTATTATATTTGAGATCAACAAAGAAGTTAGAATATAGATCAATGATGTTCTAGTGAGGTAGTCAAAATCTCAAATTAAAACTTTTTGTTGGTAGCAAATGCTAGTTATATAGCAGCGTCCATACTATGTATTGTAGTAGCTCAGTCCTTTAAGGGTTAAAAGTAAAGTCTTAGTGTAAACCATTTTACAAATGTATTCTTCTCTCCCTATTGGTCCTCCATTAGAAGTACTTAGTGCAAATCACTTTAAGTATGTACCCCTCTCATGTGCTAATCTTTTGTTAAAAAGATTCAATGTAAACCATTCAATGTAAACCACTGTACGCATGCAATCTTCTCTCATGTGGTGGATAACCCTTGAGCGCTCATAGTTGTTTTAGGGTTTAGGAGAAAATAGGGGGTTTAATGGCCACCAGAGCTTGGAAAATTACATTTATAAAGAGTGACTGTAGGATTTGAAAAAGGACTACCTTCTCTGTTGATGGGGACTAGCCACAATTGTTTTCACAGTACAGATCAAGAGAAAAAGTGAGATCAAGTTGTGGTCCCCAATTACAAAATCCCGTTGCTGGGGCGCTCAAGGGTTAACAATAAAGTATGATGGATCACTAGAAGTTACACCATAACACTCTCTTTTAACCAATTAGAATGAGTTCCTTCACAAGACGTTAATGACAGGTCATTGACAGTTGTACTACAACACTTTCTCAGCCAATCAAAATCAAAATGCAAATGTATTCTTTTATATATAGAAGATAAGATAAGATGGGGTTGGGAGCTTAGTCAACTATTTTGAGAAGTTGTGGGGACAAAGTGAAAAAGCTACACTTTTTCACATTTCAAAATTTATAAAACATTGGAAATTTACTATAAAAAGATTGAATGAAAACAAAAAATCACTTCATATTTGGATTTAAAAACCCCCCATTTTGTTCAAAACCTTACAAAAATATGAAAAATATGTGATTGAACACTACAAAAATAGGGAGCAAATTATTACTTTTATCCTTGCTTCAAAATTACAGAGTTTTTTCATTATGACCAGAAAACATGGATGCGGTGTGGACAGAGTCCCTCTGCCGCATTCATCCAGAAAAGGGCGATGAGTATGCCTTTTCACCGGCAGGTGAATTCGTGTTTTACTGCGGAGTCGCGTTGCAGTAATACCGCCATCCGTGGCTCATTGGGCGGGAACGGTGTGACGGGGCTTCAGCTTGGGTCTACTGCTTTATAAGGCGGCGCCTACTGTAGGTTATATAGACTAGAGAGCCTCCTTTTAAATTTTCCATTTTTCCCAGTTTGGTTTGAGAATCATTTAAATTTCCAAAACTTTCGTAAAAGAAAAGCGTACCTTTCTTGTCCACGCTATCATTTCCAGAGCGCTATATTAGTAAAAGATGGTATTTGTCTAATTTGCAAAGCAAAAGATAAAACCAAAAATATGCTATTAATTGTAAAAGAATTTCCATCTTTAAACTCTTAAATGTCGAATGGGCAAAGTAGATACATTGTACAAGAAGTTTTAATTAGGGGTCTTAACCCGTAAAGGACCAGTCCCAGCGATTTTGGGCAGGTACCTGTGATTGGAGCTTTTTATATTTTAGCTTGAAATTTTATTAGAATGTGGGGATAAGGTTTATTTTTCATATGCACTAAATCTCATGGCATTTGGAATTATGAGTAAAAAGTTATATCCTAATATGTTGCTTTTTACGTTCAAGGGGCAGGCCGGGCAAATCTTTAAAAATCATCTTTTTCAAAAACAAACATTTTAATTTGGTTTAGGAGATTTATGTGAATGTAGGAAGCTTTGAATCATTCTGTTTAAATTAACGAAATGAAAGTTACGAGGATTTTTTGTTTGCGGGCAGTTACGGATTCTCTACTCCAAAATAAACTTTGAAATCCATTGTTTTACTCAATTTTCAACATTTTGGAAAAAAAACAAAACCAAAGGATGAATATTGTTTATGACAACATTATGACCATTGGGATTGGCATTTTTCATTTCTGTAATTAAATTCTTAACAATTTTGTGTTTTGAATCATTCTCTACTTCTTTTTACTTACTAATTTTTTTCCATATGTTATACAACTCCAAATGATTTGAAACTTTTTTGACGTGTACTTTACTTAGGCGGAATAAGGAATTTAGAGAAGCACCACTCACATGGCCTTTTTTCCTTAGGAATTTCACCTTATGAAGGGTAGTTGCCTGGTTTTTCACAAGACGTTTTTGAATATTCAAACCATTCTAACTTCCAATCCACGTTGTGGAAAACTCTGAAATCTTTTCCACATCTTCTAAAACCATTCTTCTACAAGATCCTATGGTCACATATGCATAAAAATGTTTTTGTTTTCAAATTTGGTTGATGCTCTAAAAATGGCAGTTTTGAAGAGTTATTTGGTGAAAACTTTGCTTGGTCCTTTAGGGATTAAATAGCTTATTAGAATGGTAATGATTTATATTCCAACTTCTTTGTTGATCTCAAATGTAGGAAAAGTTGTGGATTCATTCCAAATACAAAAAAATTATCTTGTAGTAAACTAGTCACAAAGGATCTTTCAAATGTTTAAAGGTTAGAAGAGAGTGGGAAACACAACTAGTTTTTGTAGTGTGTCAAAACCCATTGAAATTTTAGAATTGAAAGCTTAACATTTTATAAAGGTGAAACGATTTTATTTGTAAATCTTGCAATATGCAACAAAAAATTTAACTAGAATGATCTAAAAAATGAGACCCTCGACAATGATGTAAAAAAGGGGAATTACAAATAGGGGCATGAAAATGAAAAATATTACAAATAGGGGCACAGTTTCAAAATAATTACAAATAGAGGCACAATTTCAAAATAATTTGTAAGTTTTTGTACATTTGTTTGGTTTGGCATTGATTGATTTAGATAGACCACATCAAATGTTAGCTAACTTCCAAAAATTTAAAAGCCTCTCCAAATCAAGCCTAAATAAAGAAATCTTAGCACAGGGGATGGCAATTTTTAGAAAGACGTTTAAGTTTTTTGGAAGTTTGCTAACATTTGATGTGATATATTTAAATCAACCAATGTCCAAACTAAAATACATATACAAAAACTTACAAATTATTTTGAAACTGTGCCCCTATTTGTAATATTTTTCATTTTCATGCCCCTATTTGTAATTTCCACTATAAAAAAGTGAGGCAATTGTATCACCATTCATCTACAAGAAAGAAACATCCAATGCCTCCCCTATAATTTGACATGCTACAATTTTCAAGTTGAAACGTTACATAAGGTAGGAACACCCATAAGCGTTAGTGTCCCCATAACCATCAACTCTAAAATCTTGAAAAATCTATGAAAGTGAGTAGATGTAACGACAAGGATATACAACATGTGAACATGAAATCATATAAATGGTTATAAGTGCAATGACAGTTTGCTCTTTAAAAATTCACAACTTATTCTCACAATATCCAAATAATAGTGCAAACTCATTTTTTTCTGTTCCTAATAGGATTCTATAATTTGCTAGTTGGTCATTAATAGTTATCATGTTCAAAACCCTTAATTTGACGTTTATGGGTGCTCCTACATTATTTTAAGTTGAAGTGTTTTAAATTGTAGTCATCACTTGATGAGGGGGGAGGGGGGTGTGTCTGTACTCTGTCGCGAGGTAATATTTTCAGTGTTTACAGTGTCAAGTTACTATGCAGTTGAGCTACCTGGATGGAGATGCCCAGAGCCATAAGTGAAGCCACCCACTCCTTGGCTTTTGTCTCGGAGTCATCTTGCAACGCATCGGAACAGCAAGAGACGACGGGGCTTGACGCACTCGTCCCGTCGTCCGTGACAGCTTGCTCTCCAATCTCCATCGCTCTAGATCGTGGTCATTATTTTACTTTTCTTATATTCTTTTGCGCCGACAGGCATCCATGCATTGGTGCAAGAGTGCAAGGCCGGATTTGGTCAACTCATCTTGCATCTCTACAACAGAGTTAACTCAACTTATAGCGAGACAGATGAGAGGACCAATGCTCACTAGCTAGCTGAAGCTTTGATCACGTACGCGCTTGCAATGCCGCCGAGTAGTCACAGAAGCGGTAGCCAGCAGTCATCGCCGGAGGACGTCAGGCATTTTTCCAGTAGCGAGCCGAAATACATTGACATTGATATTCACAGCTACATGGCAACCACGAACAACGCACACGACACCAATCGATCGGTGCCACAACAAGGACGCGTGCATCAAGCCCTAGAGAGACCTCATGCATGGTGCAATGCTCATCATCTCGATCGCAGTTGCATTTGTTGTTAATACTTTTCTTTTCACAACTCATTTATGGCTACGATTTTAAATTAGCTGGCTCATTTCTGTCTTCTTTTTGTGTTTGTTTGTTTGCATCGCAGGGCCGGGGCTGCCACAGACTTGCATATCAATCTGCAAATCGAAGTAGGTGATCGGAGCTTTTATCTTCATAAGGTAAGCGTGTTTTACATCTTGCTCTGTTTTTGTTGCTGAGGAGCAGTTGGACTTTCTTTCTTTGAGGAAAATGAGCTTGAATTTGTACTTATTTGAGAGATCTAATTGCTTTTCTTGTTTGATGTTATGTTTGTGTGCAGTTTCCTTTGTTGTCGAAGAGTGAGAAGCTCAATCGTCTTGTGTTCGAGTCGCGCGACACAGAGAAGGACCGGATCGTACTCTCGGACATTCCAGGAGGAGCCGACGCATTTGAATTGGTTGCGAGGTTTCTTTATGGCGGAAAATTCGAGCTCACGCCACACAATGTGGCGGCTCTCCGATGCGCCACCGATTATCTCGAAATGTCGGACAGTCTCGGCACCGGCAACCTTGTAGCTAAAACTGAGAGTTATTTGAATTCGGTGGTGACGGGATCGTGGCGGGACTCTATCACCGTGCTCAACACTTGCTCGGAGCTCGCACCTTGGGCTGAGGATCTTGAAATTGTGAGGAGGTGTAGCGAGTCAATTGCGTGGAAATGTAGTACCGACCCGCACGGCACTCGCTGGTCGGTTTCCGCGAAATCGGGCGACAAAGAGGCGCTTCGCGCGTGGTGGTTTCAAGATGTTTGCTCGTTAAAAATCAGCAAGTTCAGTAAAGTAATACACGCCCTGACTGCGAAGGGGCTAAACCAGGCACTTCTCACAGCTGCGGTTGGATGCTACGCTGAGAGATGGCTACCGATGACTAAGGAACGTGACATGGCCACGAAGTTGAAAACGAAAGAGGAGTCGCACCAAGCCAGCTTCATGGCGTTCACGGGCTTCAACCAAGATATTGTCGCCAAGGACGCGAAGAAAGCTCAACAGAAGAGTTATCGAGCGATAGTCCAAGGAGTGGTGAACTTGCTGCCCTCACAGCAGGATTCCATGTCGGTGAAGATCCTGCTCAAGCTTCTTCGAGTCGCCTGTGCGGTGGATGCGGGATCCTTCTGTAAGACGGATCTGGCCAAAAGAATTGCCTTTCACCTTGAGAGAGTCTCATTGGACGATCTCCTCATTCCTGCATCGGGTGAATCCACGTTTGACGTCGACGTTATTCAACAGATTGTGGAATTCTATCTACAGGTAAACTCTCTTTGTTACTCCCGCAGTAAATTAAATTAAACCCTAGACTTTCACTTTTCAATCATCGCTACATTGAGAGCTATGGCGGCAGGTTAGGCGTGATTAAATCTTCCCGTCTTCGCCATCTGCCTCAAGAAGCCTGTGTAACCTGTAGAATTGGATGTTTGTGAATTCAGCACCAGAACTATGCGAGTTCTTCTCCCCCTTCCAGTCCAAGAAGCAGTGTTTCAAGGTCAAGCATGTCCGGAACGACAAACACATCAAGCTTAAGCTTAAGCCTCCGAAGCTTGTCAAGCATCTCCTCTAGTGACTTGAGCACCAATGGCGGCTCCAGCGTGACAACCGAAAGTGCAAGTGAGCGCAGCGTTTCAGGTTCTAGCACCTCTGACTCGAGCAGCGTCAGGAGCAGTGGTACAGGATCTAGCATTACTGGCTCAAGCTCGATTTTGTCATCTCGCAGCGGCAGTTCGAGTTTCGTGAGCACATCGAGCGAGACGACTGATTCGAGTCGATCTAATTCACATGCCTCCAGTGAAACAAGCTCACCCGGTCTTTCGGGTGATGAAAACGTGAAAATCACGTCGGAGAAGAAATTCTATGCCAATACTGAAGGTCCCAGTCGAATCAGGTCACAACTCCCGCCCACGGCGTCAAACTTCAAGCTAGGTCAGCTTCTGGAGATGTACCTGGAGGAGGTGGCCAGAGATTCCACCATCTCTCTTGGCAAGTTCGTTACGCTTGCCGATCTGTTTACAGAATTTCCTCGAGACTCGGATGACGGCATTTACAGGGCCATTGATACCTTTCTCAGGGTACACTGCTCACCACCAACTATGTCTACCTATTTCAAGCTTGTTAATTTTCACTTTCATTCTCAACTGAGGTCGCGCATGTGGATTGTGGTTTTACTGAGTCGATCTTTTGTGGTGTGGTTTTCAGGCTCACCCAACCCTGACAGAATTGGAGCGCAAGAAGCTTTGTCGTGTGATTGACACGGGAGCTCTCTCCTTAGCAGCTTGTGTGCACGCTGCTTCAAATGAACGTCTTCCAATACGAGTCATTGTACAGGTAGCGCATCCGCCAACATCCAACCTCCTAAGTTTCACAGAACGCTGTGCACACATCTTAGAAATCGTTTCGTTTTAGTTTCCTCGACGTTTTTTAGTCTCTGATTGAAACAGGACTTGGCGGCTGTAGGTGCTCTTCAGCGAGCAAATAAAACTGCGAAACGCCATGACATGGAACGAGGTGATGATCGACAAAGAGGTGGAGGGTACGAGGCCACCTGAGTTTTCCTCCACCACCTCAACAATTGAATTATCCAGTGATCCAACCTCCAGTAATTCTAGCTCTGGTGTCACTTTCAGCATCGACAGGAATAACCACAGTAATAGAGTCAGCACTTCGAGTGCCAGTAGTTTCAATCCGAGCGTGTCAAGTGTTGCCAGCTCCCTATTGCCGGGAGGGTTGTCTATGAAGGAGACTCTGAGGTTTGTAACTGCCGAAGTGGAGTCGTTGAAGAAAGCAGTTCAGGAACTAGAAACGGTCAAGAGTCGCCTCAGCGATATGGAATCTCTTCAAGTGGAAATTCACAGCTTATCTTGGAGATTCCAAGAAATGACCCATGATTACACTGGAATGACTCAGCAGGTAATGGATCATGTGCATTGTAGTTCGTTTGTTAGTTTTAAATGGCTTGTATCTTATGTTGTGGAATGGAAGAATAAGTGCATAAGAATGCCACTGTTCAGACTCGGTTTTTAGTTGATGATTTTTGAGATTTGTCTTGTTTCCACTCTTGTTTCCGTTTCAGGTGGAGGAACTGACCAGAGGATCTAAACAAAAGTCTGGATGGGGCTCTGGATGGAAGAAAGTATCGAAGCCCTTCCAATCAAAGGATCATCATGACTTCACTACCAAGATACTCACTGAACAGCATAAGATCGACACACCGCCGGTTCCCCGAAGAGTGCCTTCTGACCACACGGACATACCTGCACGTTTAGCTCTGAGGTCAGCTAAATCAGAGATTATACTTCCCCTGAAGACACCAGAAGCAATCCCGGCCATGCCTTTCAGACAAGAGTCGTTGCCAAATCCAAAGCCGCCGAAAGCCGATTTTAAACCAACTTCTGAGGCGGTCGTTGGAATTCCCGTTTCATCCGCGAAGAATGATCCAGTTGTTGAGACTCTACTACTCAAGGATTCTTCTACCGTGCCCTCAATCACGGTGAAAGGAGAGATACCAACGTCGACCTCCGCGCGACCGGAGAAAGATATGGCGCTAGAAACGAGTTTAGGCAAAATCAAGGATCCTCGAAAAGAGGATAACTACGTCATCACCAATCCTCCGAAACGTAGGCAATATAGGTCAACATCTCCAGATTACGTTCGCTCTCGTCGTCATCATGATGATTCTGACTCTGTTTCGGTCACCAGTACAAGCTCTTACACGTCTACATCCACGAGTGTAAGCAGCCGCAGCGACCATAGCCGTCGAGGCAGGGGCTCACGCCATCGCCGTCGCAGGGACTATTCTGAGGATCGTCGTGGCCACAGGAGCACATCGCAAGGTGGAAGTCATAGAGATGCTTCTCTGGACAAGCATCACTCTCGTCACCACCCCAGCAGTGTCCATAGATCCGACCTTAGTTCAGGGCATAGGCGGCACGGGTCAGACGAGGGGCCTCCTCAAAGTAGCCTCCATAGCTCGGAGCATTTCCACCGTAAACACCGTCAGAAGGAAGGATCAGAGCAACACAGCCACCATAGCAGTCTTTCAGGTCAGAATCACAAGGAGCACCACTCCGTTGACTCCCTTCCTCGCCATACTAGCAAGGATCACCATCCCAGTGGGCAACATCGTGGTCAAACTACAAGCCATCGCAGCGGCCAACGTCGGAAAGACTCCCAGAAGAAGGTACCACACAAATATTCAAGCCAGCAGCGTCGCCGTCAGAGACGTCACAAAGAGGCTTTCAGCGACTCAGGCGGCAGTAGCGACTCGGGAACCAGGCCAAAGCCTCGTTATTAACTAACGTCGGTTGTAACCGAGTGACTTGTAGGTGCCTAAAGTCTCAACACCAAAACACAAGGTTTGCACTCCACGTCGTTGGATACGATTTGACACGTAAATTATCGCATGAGCTGGTGAAAGTTTGTTTTAGGTCCAAATCCATGTGACAACCTTTTTCGACGCTGCCACGTGACACGTAGAGAGCCGATTAATTGGATTCGGGTCGAGCTGACATTAGGATGCAGGTGCAAGGGGTTTGTCTACACCCTACAGTTACGAACAAGGCAAAGCACATTGCTTTAGTTATGTTCTTACAACTGTAAGGTTTTTAGTCTTGTGAAATACTAGATTTTTTTTTGCCCTTTATGGGTTTCATCGTGTGTACAATCAAACCTCTTTTAATGCAACATCCTATACTATGACGATCTTCGTAGTATGACTTTCAGTATCAGAACCGTCTACTCATAATCGATGTTACTGCCTGTTCCAACATGCAGTTAATCCAACACGAATGAGGACTACAGTTGTAAAGACCTTTCTATAAATCTGCGTTGCAGTGAAACAGATTTTCAACAACGAAGGTTCGTGTTCCATGTCTCTCTTTCTCACTAGGGTAGTCTGCTCATGTTCCGCTCAGGCTCTAAAACCGCGGTATATGCTATTTTTCATAGCCTTTCAACAATGTACAGGTGATGTGCATTTGAGGTGGGCGATTTTAGAGACCTATGGCCTTTCCACTTCAAATTTCATAACTATTTCCACAAAGCTCCAAAAAATATGAAACAACTTGGGTTAGATGTCAATTCTTCTTCTCGTGTTTGAAGGAAAATTTACTGAAAATAGTTCAAGAAGTGTCACCTCCCCAAAATTCAATTTCACCCGGACGGTTTATGAGCACACTACCTTATATCGCAGAACCCTAAAATGAACAGACTCTTGCACGCCAGTTTCATTAAGTACTGGAGTTAGGTCTCCTTTACACTCCTACGAAGGAACCATATGGAACGCCTTTCTGAAGTTTGCCACTCCTGCCACCATCCGTGCCACTCCCCCAATCCGTCACCCCCAGCCGTGGCGATTCCTCGGTCAAGCCAGCCAGGTGCCGCATTCCCGTCGTCGCTCGTGCCTCCACTTCAGGTATGTCCTCAATGCCGCCGGACACTCCGTGCATGTTGGTGAACAGTTGCGTCGCCCCATTAGGGTTTCGTAGTAGAGGCTCTAGTTGTGAGGGTGACTCTCCCTTGCCACCATTCTCAGTTCTCGTCCTGGCGTCTCTCTGCTCCTCCACTGCCTCCAGCTTCATAGGATCCAAGGCCTTGAGGTCGTCGTCGTCGTTGTCAACATCTATCGCCCTTTGCCCGAAATCTTCCTGTCAATTTTTTGCACCAACGTTGCATGTCACCACTGATCAAAGATACGGGAGAGCCAACATGCTAAATGAGCTAAGGGTATATTCACACTTGGTGTTAAAAGTGGTAGTAGTGAAGGAAAAGTAGATGTATTTAGACACAGCTTTAGACTGCATTCATATTGCTAATATCTCTCGTAACACCAAGTGTGAACATACCCTAAGCAAGGAAGTTACGAAGAGAGATATGTACGACGACAATTTTTAGGTTCCTTCTAAATTTCTCTTCTAACCTCCAAACATCACCTACAGTATATAAATCCATGATCCTTGTTTTGCAGAGTTGATACAAAGGACAGCTTCTCAAGCCAATGGAGCCATGGCGAAGTCTTGTTTGCAACAGTTGCGAAGCCATTAAACTTCATCTGAGTACAAGTAGAGCCAGGTGAGGTGGAATCCATGAAAACTTTCAGCAGCAAGTCCCCCAGTACTGAACACAAAGCGTGAAAACTTAGGAACTAAGAGTGGAGAGTGTGGAGTTACATACATTGAGTAAAAAGCTGCCGAAACTGGGATCCTGGTTGACAACCTCCACGGTCGCCTGCTGGAGCTCGTCCGCTTCAAATGGCGTGTGCTGCTGCGACGTCGTTGAAGTTCCGCCCCCCTCGAAGCTGATGTTCTTCGTCGTAAGCGCGGCCATCTCGTGTTTTTTTCGCTGGCGATGGCGTCGGCAGCGAAGAGCTTCGACGGTGATCGCAGATCCCGTCCGAAGGCAACTTTGGGGAAATGCTCGTGGCGGAGTGAGTTTGAAGTCAAGCGGCTAGTGGCATGCAGCATATCCCTTCACCGACTTAAAAATCTAACAACTGGCTCGGACTGCAGGTTTGTTTTGAGCCGCCATGTGGACTGACGCTTGCGCTGACCGACTGCCAGCTGTCACGCTGCTGGATTTTTATCCGAGCTCTCGTTCTGTGCATGCAGCCGGGTTATCGTATTTCATCCTTCTAGCAGCATAATTCATCCATACCTCTCCCAAGATCCACCCATTACGAGAATAGGGAGCACCAGCGTTAGAGCATCGCCACCGCAAATGGCAAATGTCACTGTTGAGGGAAGGTACAACTTTTGACCTCTATCGCATTCATGTCAAAGTTTTTTTAGATTTTTTGGGCAATCGACTACAAGTTCCCGTCCATGCTACTTTCAAGTTCTTCTCCGTTTTACGCAAGAGCTTGTGCAACAACTCTATCCTTTGACAATGGAGGAATTATGGAGGAATTATTCTCCTTCATGACATCATTGATGATGATGTAGAAGGGGTCGTATATGGTTTTTCAGATGGGTGTTGCGCAGATTGGAGTGGGGCACTTCATGAAGAAGGGGAGACAAAACGGCAATTGTCTTGCAACTCCGCTTTGGGAAACTTTTTGGAGTTCCCGGTCACATTGGCGTTGTAGTGATGCCATTAGGGGAGAAATTTTGGGTTTCCCAACTGAAATCCAACATTTCCCAATTTCAACTTGATTTTCACTAGCATGCACCAAATTAGTTTATTTCCTATATTTTTTTGTATTTCTACCGTAATATACTATAGTTAGGAATTTTAGAGAAGGGTAGTTGCAAGAAACACTTCATGGTTTTGTCTCAAAATGCATCTTTTTGGGTGTAATACTGGCAGTGCTACTAGTACTGCAAGTACTACACAGCATTCTCGCAGTGGAAATCTGAATCGTCCCTCCCATCCCAAATCTATTGGGAACAAGGCACATGGCATGTCATTTAAGAAGGCCAACTATCAATAATGGCAATTCAATAAATGTATGAAAAAAACATCCACATCCTCAGATGATGTCAATGGTCAGTGGTGCTACGTAGTGCCAGTAAATGGAGGGGAGTACTACACAGGCATGTGGAGCAGAAATTATTAGAATTTCTAAGCTGCCATGTTTTAATTTTTAGTAATTACAAAAAAACCAAAAAAAATAAAACAAAAATTGGCCATTTGTGGCCTCTTTGATTGGCTTGAAATAATGAAAGTACTTTTCTAGGAAGATTTCTGTCTATCACCTAGGCATGGAGATAGGATGCCCACTTTGAGAGAACGTGCATGGCATAAAATTTTGAAATTTGCAAAAGTGGTCAACAAATGTGTAATGATGCTTCCTAAATCACTACCCTGATTTGTGGCCAAAAATTCACTTTTTTGACCCAATGTAGTATTGAAAACCCCCAAAACCATTAAGGTAGACATGCAATTGGTATTCAATTATAAATAGTAAAATAATTTTGAAAAATACCAAAAAATTACCGAACATTAGTAACTTTGATGTTTTCCTTACCTTGAAATTTTAGGGCAAGAGGACTTGTTAAGCAAAAGATACAATCCTAATACCATCCACTCGAGGGGAAGGGACACAATGTAGTACTACTGTTTCTTGCAATCACCCAAAAAATCTACCAATTATTTATATGGTGGTTTCAAATTTCAACTAGTTTTTTGTAATTTCAATTGATCAACAATACACTAACCGTCAGTTCTCCCCAAACATTGGGGAGCACACTAAAACTTACGTTAGACTTAATGCTTGACTTCAGAGCATCTCCACCGGTCCATGCTCTTTCAAGGGTTTTCCTATGTTTTAGTCAGCCCTCAAACTTCTTGATTTCCACCCATGCTCTTCAAAAAGGTGGTCTTGCACTAAAACATACCCCCATATTATCATTTGACCACTTATCAAGGAAAGTAGAGGATAAAGTTAGCTAAACTTAGGATGAATAATGGTGAATAGTGGCTTGAAGGGCCTTTGCTAGAAACTTGCTAGAAATAGTACGTAAGACATAGTGTCAAGAGAGGGTTTTGAGAGGACCCGCAATACTTTTCATCCACCTTGAACGTGTTGAAGTCACCGGTGGAGACGTTCTAATGATTCTAACACCTTGTTTTTTGGGCTAGGCTAGAAAAATGAATTCACTTTTCTAGATGCCAATAAACGTAAGAGTTTAGAAATTTGTCATCAGTAGATTAACTTTGGGGATTTTGAATTTACACTCTATTTTAGATATCCTGATTTAGTTTAGGAAATATGGAAGGAAATAGAAGTGAACAATGCCAAAATATGGGTAGATTCTTACTTTGAATGTAGTTCATAAAATTGTGGAATCATTTTACCTTGGCCCAAAATACAGGGAGCTCCTAAACTCCAGGGGGGCATAGTAGATACATTGCCATATATCTGGCATTTGCTACCAATAAGAAATTTTAACTTGGGATCTTGAATAGCTCACTAGAACCGCATTTATCTATATTCCAACTTCTTTGTTGATCTCAAATGTAATAGAGGTGTGGATTCATTCCAAATACAAGAAAATACCCCGTATTGTACTAGTCGCAAAGGGCCTTTCTAACATTTAATGGTTAAGTCCAAGGTGAGTTTTTGTGAAATATGGAGAAATGGTTCATCTGCAACTTCATAACTTTTACCTACTCATGTACAAAGAAGTATAATAGCAAACTTCCATACCAACCTTCAAATTAGAAATTTGAGAAACACTAATCAAATATACAACATTAATTATACATTGCAAACTTGTTTGTAAAATCTAAATTTTAGACTTTTGAGCAAGTAAGGAAGTTTGCTTTAAAGTATCCATGGTCTCATGAGAATCCAAGGAGAGTGAAAAGTGTTTGCTAGAAACCTTGTAAGGTTCATCCATTAGAAAGATACATTGTCCATGACCTTACAAGATTCTTCCGCAAGGAAAATAGTTTGTGAGATTCATCTACAAGAAGAATGGTTTGTACTCAAAGGAATTACTCTTTGGAAATCTAAGGCACCCATGTGAGAGATAAGAGAATTTTTATTAAATCTTGTGTGGTTATTTATTTATTGACATTTGGATCCACTATGATGTATTTTTTCCTATTTGTTAAATAAAAGATACCTTTAGACATTTATTTTTACTCAAAAAACATGTTAATTATCCTATTGTATAACTATGCAATTTCTAATTTGAAAATTTGAAAAATGAAATCCACCGTATAATGTCTTGCTTGTAGTTCCAGCCTCCAAGTTTATAGTCTCAAAAGATTCATCCACAAGGAAAACTGATTTATTTATAGCCTATTTATCTTTAAAATAGTATTTCATTTGGAGATTCACAAAATGTATCCATGAAAACATTAGATTGTAACTCCAAAAGATCCATGTACAAGGATTATAAATTGCTTACATTAATTATGTGACTTTTCATACTAGACCAAACTTGTTACATCTTCCAATCCTTTTGCTTGTTTGCAACACAAAAGTCACCTAATTTGTAGCATATTATTTTTGGAACCAACAAAAACTGCTTCTATTGCTTTGGCAAGTCATAAAGTGAGGCAAGCAAAACCTCTTTTTTTTGGTTAAAACATGTGTTGTGATTATTTGTGTGTTTTGCATATAGCTCATTAGGTTATGAACATTCTTTTAGGTCTTTATTGGTGTCTTTTTGTTTCTATAATTCAGTGTTTTATTTTTGAAGACGATGAAGTATAGGTTGTTATCTTGAACATCCCAAACAACCCATTATGAATTGATCATTTTTTTTGGATGTCCATGTCATTTTGCAATATTCAACTTCATCCATTCAAATCTTCAAGACTCTTAAATTGTTTTCTAATATTTGCATGGTATAGATTTTCAAAAGTCTTATTTGCAAACATTATATAATTTCAAGAATGTGGGTAAATATCTCACCTTGAAAATATCTTTTCAAGTGTGACCTCAACATGTAAGAACTTGAATATTCTACAAAATCATTGTAACAAAAAAATGGCATCAAATGATAGATAATATTGTGGAAATCACTAATATTCAATTCAAAATCAATTTAGAAGGAATTATAATATATGACTAAATGAGAACTGTGTTATCACTTATCCGTTACTAAATGTGAATTGACGTTTTGATAACAAATGTAGATTTTATTAAACAATTACTGGGATCAAGACACGTGGCACATGATAGTTTGATTTTGTCAATGGAAACATAATGGCACCATTGGGAATTGGGAAAATTTAAATGCTTTTAGGAAAGAAGGGGCAGCTGGGTTCTAGAAAGAGAGAGCAATTCTTTCTCCCCGATATAGACAAAGTCCGCAGGACATAAAGGATGAGATACTGTAATGTCTTAAATGATTGAATGATAAAGACTGTTAAACAACTAAAAAATAACTAAACCGCGACCAAATGAGACCAATCATGATACAATCATTCAAGGAGAAATGACTTATTTTTTAGTCATTTGTAGTAGTCATATAGGACGCTGTTTTTACCTGTGAATGCACGTGGTTTGAAATTAGTGTTAAATATGATTATTAGAGCAATTATTAACCCCAAAAGTCCTTAGCTAAGTTTTTCACCAAAATCGCTTCAAAATTGCCATTTCTACTACAAGTACCAAATTTTAGAAAAAAAAACATTTTTTGACACATGTAGCCGTAAAATCTTGTACTAAACTAGTATTGATTGAAAGATGTGAAAAAAAAATCAAAAATTTCCACCATGTGAATTGTAAGATATTTGAGTTTGAATTGACAAAAAGCCATTTTTTGTCTCCTCAAAAATCTGGGCTTGCTGCACTTCACAAGGTCAAATCTATATGAAAAAATTCCAAAATGGTTGTAAGTTTTTGGGTTGTTCTTCAAAGTAAGTTGGGTACACTCTTGAAAATTTTCAAATCATTTGGAATTGCACAACACATGGGGAAAAATAGTAAGTAAAAAAAAGTATGGAATGATTCAAGCGACTAAATTGTTAAGAACTTAGTTATGGAAATGAATAATTTCAATATCAATGGTTGTAATGTTGTACAAAGTAATAAACTATCTACATCCTCAAGTTTTATGTTTTTTCTAAAATATTAAAAATTGAGTAATATAAAGGACTTCAAAGTTTATTTTAGAGTAGAGAATCCATAATTGCCCGCAAACAAAATCTCATCATTAATTTCATCTCATTGATCAAAATGGAGTTATTCAAAGCTTTCCATGTATATATATATTTAAAGAACCAATTTCAAAAAATTAAAATTAAAATATAAATTCTAAAAAATATTTTTGTTTGCCCAACAAGCAAAGAAAACTACTTAACCCTTTAACGACCGTGGTTAATTATGGGGTGGGCAATCCTTTGTATGGTCATTTGGGAAAACTTTAGGGTTATTGAATACAAATGTCTTTTATAGATTTGACCATACAAATGGAAGTATCTTGGAGGGTTTAGTGTTATGCATCATGAATTGTGATCACTCTTTAGTTGTTATAGCCATCTTTTTGCATTTATTGGTTTATTTTCAGCCAGTACTCTTTTAGTTTTTTTAACCCTCTAGCCACATGCCACCTCGGATTAGCTTGGTTATTGTCCTAAACTCTTCACTTTCCAATTCCCCAGACCCGTCCCCTTTGCCATGTCATGAAATTCCTTGACATGCTCTCTTTACAAATTGGAAAGAGTCAAAATCAACCAAGAACTGGTTGACCAGTCCTTAATGGGTTAACATGCAATAAATTTGAACCATGAAGTTAAAAGCTATGAATACTATTGAGCTTTAAAGTTACTCCTTGGACACATTGTGTGTGAAAATTTCAAAGAAAAAAAATGAAAAACTCTTTGGCAGTGGGCTGCCCAAAATCGACATGTTCCCAAAAAAGGGTGTTTAGGACTTTAGAGTTTGAAGAAAGGTTTACTGCTATTTATAAATATTATTGCTTACATACGGAAATTTAATATAAGCTACCCAAACAAGTTTGAATATATTTTACAATATGTTATACTTATCAAATAATCTTTCTTATGACAAAAGCCAATAAAAGTACCAATCATAGATTCATAATTTAAGCCTCATCAAATTTAAACATACCAAAAAGTTGCAATAAACAAGGCATTCTTAACCAAAGTTTAACCTCTTAAGGATGTTGCCTACCATATTGTGTTGGTTACAAAAATACAAGGACCATGTTGTACTCGAAGAAATGGCTTTATGACAAATGCCAAAAATTCTCCAAAAAAAAATCCTAGTTGAGCAATAGTATGTCTGTGGTTTGGCTTGAAAAATTTACAACTCCAATGGGATTCTTGTGCTGCCCAAGTGCCGCATCCGTATACAACATGGGAGAGCGTATACAAAATTGCAACATCCTTAAGGGGTTAACAACCAACTTATAAAATCAATTATATTCCTAAAGTATCAAGCTGTGTTTTTTGGCAACATTGCGATTTTTGGCAACTCACTACAAATAGGGATTTTATTTGTTTTCTTTGACAATTTTATACATATCATGCAATAACTTTGGATCTTGTAGTTAAAAGCTATAATGATTGTTGGACCTTAAAACTACTCCTTGAACACATGTTATATAAAATATTCAAAGAAAATGAATAAAAAGTCCAATTGTAGTGAGCTGCCCAAAACCGCTATGTTGCCAAAAAACGCAGCTTGGTCCTGTAAGGGTTAAATCTAAATTTCATATATATTGCAGTATAAACTCCAATTGTAAATAGTTTATTGCAAAACTAAGGAAGTGTTATAATTCTTTTGATTTCGATTTTACTTGTATCGAGGCTTACTAATGGTTATTATATAGGAATGCTTTTTTCAGTCTGATGTATATAGTTTCACCATTAAGGTAGGTGCACCATAAGCGTGGAAATAAGGGTTTTGGAGTAGGTAAAACAATTGCCTAACTTTGAAAAAAATACTGTAAGCTAGGAAATGGAAACCAAAAATATTGGCATCAATTTCAAGGTTCCAACTACAAGCATTTGTTCACAAAGATTTTTCAAAGTTCAAAATCACTGAAATTGTAAGAATCATGTGTAAGAGATGCTAATCACAAGGCTTGTTGGTTCTTAAATAGTGAAATGGGTACTCAAAATCTCATGCTAGTCACCCACAACCATCACTTCATCACCCATAACCATCACTCAGCCACCCACAACCATTTGTTTTTTTATTGATTAGCCCTGCCACAGTCAAGTGACGGGCATGGGGACACAATGCTTATGGATGCTGCTACCTTAACACCTAAAGGACCAAGCAAAGTTTTCACCAAATAACTCTTCAAAACTGCCATTTTTAAAGCATCAACCAAATTTAAAAACAAAAACATTTTTATGGATATGGACCATAGGATCTTGTAGAAGAATGGTTTTAGAAGATGCGGAAAAAATTTCAGAGTTTTCCACTGCGTGGATTGGAAGTTAGAATGGTTTGAATATTCAAAAACATCTTGAGAAAATTGGGCAGCTCCCCTTCAAAAGGTGAAATTCCTAAGGAATAAAGGCCATGTGGGTGGTGCTTCTCTAAATTCCTTATTTGACCTAAGTAAAGTACACGTCAAAAAAGTTTCAAATCATTTGGAGTTGTATAACATATGGAAAAAAATTAGTAAGTAAAAAGAAGTAGAGAATGATTCAAAACACAAAATTATTAAGAATTTAATTATAGAAATGAAAAATGCCAATCCCAATGGTCATATTGTTGTAATAAACAATCTACATCCTTTGGTTTTGTTTTTTTTCCAAAATGTTGAAAATTGAGTAAAACAATGGATTTCAAAGTTTATTTTGGAGTAGAGAATCCATATGTGCCCGCAAACAAAAAATCCTCATAATTTTCATTTCATTGATCTAAACGGAATGATTGAAAGCTTTCTACATTCACATAAATCTCCTAAACCAAATTAAAATTTTTGTTTTTGAAAAAAGTGATTTTTAAAAATCTGCCCAGGTTGCCCCTTGAACGTAAAAAGCAACATATTAGGCCATTACTTTTTACTCATAATTCCAAATGTCATATGAAAGATAAACCTTGTCCCCATATTCTATTAAAGTTTCAAACTAAAATATGAAAAGCTCCAATCATAGGTACCTGCCCAAAATTGCTATGTGCCCAAAATTGCTATGTTTCTAAAAAAGGGGGGGCTTGGTCCTTTAGGGGTTAAGCAATATTTGGATCTACTTACTTTTTGTAAACATGGTAAAAGCTGAAAAATCATATTTGAGTAGAAAAAAATTGCAAGTTTGTTGTGAATCTCCAATATACTAAAATGAACATCATCAATATGAACATAAAGAAGAAAATACTTTAGAACAAAATTTCAAACATTATTTTTCTCATGGGTTTATAAAAAACACCATTTTTGAAATATTTGGATGAACCATTGTAAGGGAAGTGTTTCTAGTTGGTAACTATAGATAGTTTTCATTAAGTTGATTTGAAACAAAACTCCAATGAAATTACAACTACACATACATACTTCTTTTTTTTTGATAAATCATTTTCTTTTAAGAGTTGTATTCAATATGTATAATATTGTTTTTAGGGTTATAAACCATGACTTTCAATTTGCCAAAACTCAATGCACACCAATTTATGCATGATCAAAGTTACGTCGTGTTTGTAAATGGCATCACTGATTGTTGAAACTAATACACGCAAAAGAAATCAACACTTTATGGCTTGTTATCAAAAATTCCAAACAGAATGCTTCAACAAATTGTTGGTGCTACGAGCATCATTCACTCATGTAACAAATCCATACAAAATCATAACATTGTATCATGGGAGGTAAACAATCTCGTCATAAAAACCCAAGCAAAAAATCTAGCATACTTGAGAAAAAACCATCTCACTCAAACTCTTCCCAAGAAAAGCAAAGACCATCAAGAAAATCAAGCACCAAATCAAAAGAAAAGAAAAAGCGAAGTGCAAGTGTTTCTACTTCAGTAGAACGCGCCGGAGCATCACTTTTGTCTGAAGCTGGAGTTGTGAGAAGACAAAAAAGTTGGGCTATTGAAGTATGATCTCAATACTTATATGAATTTTTATATTTTATAATTAAAGTTGAAAAAAGCAAAAGTTCTTAAATGCATATTGAAAAACTATACTTGTATAGATTGAATCTTGTTTTTTAACCACATAGTTGATCTTTTTGAATTCATTAGTACAAAAAAACTTGTTTACATTAATACTATTGAAAATTAGAAAATATTGTTAATATCTTGCAAGAATTTTAGGAAACTGAAGTTTTCTCATATTGTGTTGTAATGAATATTACCAAATTTAGCATCCAAATTTTGATTTTTTTTAACATAATTTAAACCGAGCAACACTTGATTTTGAGTAGATTTTTTTTATATACCTAAATTTGCATAAGATGAATGATAGACATATTTGATTGCAAAAATTAGGTTTAAAAGATAAATTTTGAGTTTTGTGCAGGATTCTTCAAAATATGTGAGTAAGACCTTGCACAAGTTAATTTGGGATCACTTTCATTGCAAATTTGAAGTGTTGGCATCGCCAAACCATCAAGGTTGCAAATATGAAGATTGGTTGCAACAAAAGGAGAAAGCTGCAATTCTTGGTGTCAATAGTAATTGGATTACTCCCAACATTGTGGCTATGTCACGACCGTCGGATAAGTTGGTGGATGATGAAGGAATCATTTTTCAAGTACTTCTTTCATTTTCCTAATGATTTTTAAAACTTTAGATACAACGCTACAATACTTGTGTACTCCCTCTGTCCCATTATAAAGCTCCAAAAAACTTCTCCACGAGGAATTAATTGTACTTTTAGTCATTATGTTAATGATAGATGCATTCTAGAATCAATATTCCACTTACCAAATATTTGTAAAATCTCAAATTTTTATGTTGCCAATTAGACACTCAAATTCCATGCAAAAAGTATTATATTTGTGCATTGTTTGTGAAGACTGTTGGCTCCTCATTATTTTAGTTTTTGTAATGATGACACATGCATTCTAGAATCAATTACCATCTACCAAATGTGTGCAAAATCTCCAGCTCTGATGTTGCCGTTTGGGCACCCAAATTCCATGCAAAAAGTACCATATTTGTATATGTTGCTAGCTCCTCATTATTGATGATTTAAAGATTATTAGCAACAATGGTACCTCATATGGGCAAGGCCAAGCTTGTTAGGAGAGGAATGCTCTTTAATTGCTTAACTTGCCCCCATGAGATCATTGGACATGACAAAGGTTTTCTCAGCAATTGAAATTAGCAAAAGGGAGCTTTTTAGTGGGACAAGAACTATGCCTAATTTGGAGCTTTATATTGGGACAAAGGGAGTATAATATATAGGGAAAATTTCATATACCCCTAAAGATTGTTACCCCTGCTTTTTTAGAAACTTCACAAATACCCATGGACTAGAAAATTTAGGTATTTATTTTTTGTGCTCGTACTTTCTTCATGATCAATGTTGAAGAAGGGATTGTAATGAAATAAAAAAGAAGCAACATGCGCACAAATCAAGAAGGGAAGTGACATGCACAACAAAATAAACCCCTAAATTTTTTGGTCCCAAGGGTATTTGTGAAATTTTTGAAAAAGCAGGGATAACAATGAAAATATTGCAAACTTCAGGGGTATCCATGAACTTTCCCTAATATATAATAGGGGGTTTCAAAGTTGGAGAAGTTTATCACCCAAGATTTGCATTACATAGCAAATATTTTAGGGAAAATTTTATGAATATCCATAAAGTTTGCCATAGTTGTATAGATGCCCCTGGTTTTTCACAAATTGCACAAACACCCTTGGACCATAATTTTCAAGTGTTTGTTTTGTGGTGCAAGCCACTTCTTTCTCTCTTTGTACAAACACTCCTTTCTAGTAGTAGCATGCCCATAGAGGGAGAAGGAAATAACTTGCACAACAAAAACAAACACCTGAAATTATGGTCTAAGGGTATTTGTGAAATTTTTGAAAAACAAAGAATATTTGTACAAATATTGCAAACTTCAAGAGTATCCTTCAAAATTTCCCAAAGTTCTATAGTGATAAAGTTACACGGAAGAAACTCACCAACATTAGGAGATGGACTTGCTGTCACTTTTTCTCACCTACTGTAAATGAGGAAAATTGGACAATAAAATCAAGTGTGAACTTATCAAGTTGTTTATCACTTGAAAAGCAATACGTATTCTTTGATAAGCACTATAAGAAAAGCGTGTATTAAATGATTAGTTCACAACTACTGCAAAAATCCACAATGACTAATTGAGTCATCTAATAGTCATTGTGGATATTTGGTTGTGGACCAATTGTTAATGTCGGTGCGTTTTTGTAGTAAAAATTTGCATGATACATGATTGGGTGTATTTTCCTATTTTTGAAACTCCTTGATATAAGAAAACATATGCTTAGTTTTGAGAACTGATTTTGGTATTGTAATATTGATTACTAAATCGCAGAAGGCTTGTTTTTTTGACAAGGATTTAGTTCAAGAGATATGGGATAGGCTCAGTTTTTAATTTACAAGAACCAGGGGAACATGCAGTATGTGGGCCCGGAATTAAAACCATAAGTGGAATGTCATATACCCCTGAAACATTTATGGAAAAAAATGGTAAGTTATTTATTGCATAGGCCAAAAATCGTAATACACCATAGTACAAATATTTATCAAAAAAATTGAATTTCAAAATCATGTATGTATGAACTACTTTTAAAATACTCAATAGAGTTTCCGATTTTAAATTTGATGTTGAAGATTTGTAACTCTTACTAAAACTCAGTTTGCAGTGCTTTACTACAATTATCCATGGAGAGATATGCATTGCCCTAGCATGACATTTTCTCTTGATATTTGTCAAGTCATGAATTCTAGACTTTCCTCTGGTGATAAGGTATATTTTACTATTTTGAAACATTTGTTGTTTATGAGGAATAAAAAGAAGTTAGCAATATACTCATGAGATAGAAAAGAAATCCCACTGAAATTTTCATAATAAGAACATCAATATGTAATTTGAAGTATCTACATTAATATATATTCTTGTAAAGAAAAGTTAAGATACAAATTCTGTTATTAACGTTCTTTAGAATTTTTTTTATTTGTAATCAATCAAATTTATGCCAGAATTATCTAAAGGACTTGATATATGTATCACCCCTTTTTGGCTATTCTACCACTGACACCTACTATGGCCAATATTTACAATATTAAAGCAGGTGTGGAAGAAAAATATCACTCAACTTGACATAGAAGTTGCAACTTTATTTTTGTTTCATAGCTCTAGATCTGGTTCATAATATCAATTATTCTTTTTGAATTATGCTTAGTTTAACTTAGGTTTTTTTAATTGATACCATGAGCAAGATCATGAGTTGAAAAACAAAATTAAAGTTGCAACTTTTATGTCAAGTTATGTTTTCAAATTAGTGATGTTTTGTCCGTGGTCCACATCTACTTTAAAATTGTAAATATTGACCATATATAGTAGATGTGGTAGAATAGTCTAAAGGGGGTAGTACATATATCAACTCCCTTATCTGAATGTAGATTACTCATGCGATTTTAGATTTTTTAGATTTCTTGTTTGAACCTGGACTATGCAAAACATTGAAAAATATCCAATTGTTTTGCATATATCTCCAAAAGAAATAAAATTGTATTATTGCAAACTTTGGAGTGTCCAAGTTTAGATAAATTCAACTTTTTTTGGTTAAGTTGATAATTTTTTGATACTCAATTTCTTTTTGTCTTTTTTTTGTATCTTTGAATTGAAAGGTCATGATTCTTTTATAGAATTTATCTAGTAGTGCTTGGTTACAGCAACTATATCTATGCCATTACCAAGACCAAATATCAGTTTCAAACTTTTTTAAACACTCATAATTTGAGCTTTGCAAGTTCTTGTGTGTAAATTTTTCAAAAAATATTAATACCTATATGATGGTATGTGGTTGATTTGGTCTATTTGCAGGTCTAGTATTGTTATCTTATGCTTAAGACTATATATTGGCAGGTAGCTGTGCATTGTCATTCAGGATTAGGTACATTCAAATTTTAAACATTTTCTAAAACTTCAATGATTCATATATTATATGGTAAAAAATAAAAAATAAAAAATTATTGTTCTTATACAAAGATTTTTTTTTAAAATTTACATATATACAAACTTGAATAAAAACAACCTTTACAATGTGTAGGAAGAACGGGCCTTATAATTGCTTGCTACTTTGTATATGCCAACATATGCAAAACATCTAGTGAGGTACGTATAAATGCAAAAAGATTAAATATACATATGAAGTTATGGATTTTTGGAAGAAAATTTGATACTATTTAAAATGATTTTTTTCAAATAATGTACAGTTTATGTTTGATTGTTATTGCAGGCTATTAATTTTGTACGTGAAAGTAGGTACTATTCTATTCCACATGTGTTATTTTTATGGAATATTCAATATATATGTAGTTGTTGATGGATTTTGTTAAAATGTAATATGAGAATTCAAAAGGCCATAAATTGTAGTTGTTGATGGTTTAAACTTAGACCAAATGCCATACAAACTTTCAACCAAGTTCAACACGTGAGGC
Source organism: Ulota crispa (assembly GCA_963920765.1). Taxonomy (NCBI): domain Eukaryota; kingdom Viridiplantae; phylum Streptophyta; class Bryopsida; order Orthotrichales; family Orthotrichaceae; genus Ulota; species Ulota crispa. Next base: position 12,635,449 of record OY987245.1, read on the forward strand.
ACTTTGAAGAATGGTTGAAAGATATACGCATTGTGTTTGGACATCCAAAATATTACTATACGGTTGGTCAAGATTTACAAGGTTACATGATTCGTCAACAAAAATATTTACATGGGCAAGAAGCACGTGACTTGCGATGTATACCTAAGGTGAAATTTTAAATGGTAGTCTATTTTTTTAAGATTTAACAAGTTTTTTTAAAATTTGGGAATTTTTTTTTCCCAAAATCAATTACATAACATTCAGTAGCCTGAAGAGAGGTTGCCTTTCCCTCTCTTCAAGTACTGGTCATCCACAAACTTCATCCTGACAAAAAAAAAAACTTTTTATTTTTATTTTTATTTCTAATTTTTTTGACATGGCTGGCCCCCACATCAATGTATGTGCACTAAACTGAGCCTCTTTTTCATAAACTCTTTGACAAATTCAACCAAGTGTCCTCTTAGCTATTGATGGGTGTGAAATATTCCACACTCTTCAGTTGGAGGGAGGGCAAGCGTGCTGAGTGCTACTGAATGTTATGTATGGGGGTGTTGAATTTTGCATTTGTGAGAACATTTTGATGATTTAAAGTGAGTTATTTGATAAATCTTTTAGGATGCGTTAAATTGATTTAAGGTCTTGAATAAATTGTGAAATTCACTCTAAGTCACTAAGTATCTCTTAAAAACATAAAATAAAAAAGGCCCAAACTTGTGTTTTTTCCCAAATTAACAAATATTGCGTTATTTTGTGTTTTTATAGTTTAAGATCTAATGCATCAATGATCTTTCTTGAATAAAATCTTTAAAAAGAATCGAACAACTAGAAACACGTTTGATGATTATGTAAATAGGATATGTTAATGATTTTTTTCAGTAAAACCATTTTATTTTTTGCAGATAGTGTATTGGATAACTATGGACCTTATAAGAAGAACAAGTTACAACACAGATAAAAGGCAACCAATAGCAATTGCATTCATGAAAGAATTGTCACAAGATTTAAATTCTATACAAGATATTGATTTTTTGCGGCAGATTGTCCAAGTAAAGGTATAATTACTTAAACATGTTTTTTCTAGTTTAAATTAAATATACACAATCAAGTTTTTAAAGTTCGATGAAAGCTAAATACTTATATGATATGATTTTTTAAGGATTTTGTTAGTTTGTGGATGCAGGATAATTTAAATATTGGCATTTGGAGTGGAATTGAACAAATTGATACACAAGTGTTGGTACATCTTCTCATTGAATGGCTTCAGGCTTTAGAGGTAAGGGTCATGAATTTCAAATCAAGTTTGAAAAACCATATTTAAATACAACAACATGTATTATCCAAAAACACATCATTTTGATAAGTTTTTATTTGCAATGATAAACTTGATATTGTATCACTAAACTCATTTTAGAGTCCTTGATTGCGTACTTGTATGTCGAAACTTGATATTGATTCCTTGAATCTATTTTCATTTGATAAAAATGTTATTGTCCCATCTTGCAAAATGTCTTAAATAGGAGCCTATTATTCCAGATTCAATACTTTCATGGGCTCTAGGAAGAGGAGAAATTGAAGGTGCTTTACATGAATTAACTAGGTGTAGCAAGTCTGCCCTTGCTACTATCCAAATTCTGGTTTGTTGGATGTTTCAGGTGAAACAAGAATTCGTATAGGATTTTATTCAAAATATTTTGTTTTGACTATAACATACATGAGATATAATACTTATATTTGCCTCACACGCTTGTTCTTATAACTATATTAAAAAAACAATTTTTTAAAGAGTAAAGATCCTCATTCCAAAGATAATGCAAATTCAATTTGTGTTAAAAGCTCAGTACTTCATACAAAAATCATGTAACATCATCCAAGAAATTTACAGAAACTAGTTTTTTGAAATTCTAAAGAGTTAAGCTAAATCCGTATCATTTTGGGAAATTTTGATGGATGTCCTCGAAGTTTGCGGTATTTGTCCAAATGCTCCTAGTTTTTCAGAAATTGCACAAACACCCTTGGACCATAATTTTTAAGAATTTATTTTGTTTTGCACGTCACTTCTTTCTCCTTTTGTGTACAAGTTGTTTCTTTTTTGTGTTGTAAGGTAGCAACACCCGTAGGCTGTAACCATCACTGTACCCATAACCATCACCTCTAAAATCTTGGAAAATATGTGAAAGTGAAATAGATGCAATTACAAGGATGTACAACTTGTGAACATGAAACATTAGTGTTGGTAGTAGGTGCAATTGCAGTCAACTCTTTAAAAATTCACAACTTATTCTCACAGTATCCAAATAATACATTTGAAAGTGCAAACTCATCATTTTTCTCTTGCTAATAGGACTTATAATTGCTAAATATTTATTAATAACCATCATGTTCAAAACCCTTAATTTGACGATTATGGGTGTTGCTACCTTATGCGCACAAAGGGAGAAGGAAGTGACTTGGAGAATAAAACAAACTCCTAAAAATTATGGTCCAAGGGTATTTGTGCAATTTCTAAAAAACTAGGGGCATTTGTACACATACCACAAACTTCATGCATATCGATCAAATTTTCCCTATTATTTTTTTTACCTTTTTTTTGGTTTGAAGTAACTTTTTTTTTGGTCAACTTGAAGATTTCTCAATTAGATAGCTACTTTGTACTGCATGATTGTTTTTTTTTACATCAAAAATGCCTTCTCTTAGTTGACTTATATTTAATTGATAAAAAAAAGTATACTCTCAATTGACTAATAGATTAATCAACAGTAACATTATTTTCTTTTGTCGAATTTCAGTAAATTTCCTTCAAATGATTTCACAAAATAATATTTTCTCTAATATATTGTTCTTTTTTTTTATAGATTATACCTAAGAAGACACACATGATACGCCGTATGTACGGTGGATTAGCTCACGTATTATTGTACAAGTCATCACTTAATGATGATGTTCCAGATACCATGCCAAAACATTTAGCAAGGCGAAGATCAACAATATCAAATAAATCAGATGATGTGTTTTTCACTTTCAAACCAACTTATTTGGAAATTGAATATGGGTTGTTGTTAGAAGCTGCCGCACGATATTGGATAAAAGAAAATAAACATTTAAGTTCTCAAGCTCAATTTGCCAAGAGGAGAAATAGTATTCCAAAAAGTGGTATTACTCTTATAGAAGTGGCTTTGGAAAATAAAAAGCTCAAGAGACCTGGGGTTTCTAATATAATGGTGGGAGAGGCTTGGTTGCATGAACGAGCAAGCATAACATTAAATTTTTCTCAAGATGATAATTTTATGGGGGCCGGAGGCTCGGTGTCTTCAGACCAAGCCCAATTGAATAGAATATTAGAAAGTGTCCAAAAAACTACACCTAGGTCAAGATATTATCATCCTAGACGGTCCTCATGTTTCCCCCATGCTTGTGGAAAAAAGATTTTGGATAACACTTACCTTCCTATTAGTCCTCGGATTGTGAAAGAAAGTAAAGGTACAAAGAAATCAAAGTCTTCTAGTCTAAAATATGTAATATAATTTATTTTTTCAAGTTCACAATGCATTTTGAGTTCTTTTTGGTAAAGTCAAAGAAACCAAACTTTGTTGTGTTTTGATTTTTAAATCCAATGTTGTGTTGTGTAAATGTTATTTATTGTTTTTAAAAAGTTGTAAAGGTTGAAGTTTTATGCAAAATTTTATAGATTTTCTTAGCATTTGTGTATTCCAAAACTTAAGAAGGGGAAATTAAAAACATGGGCGCAAAAATGAAAAATATTACAGATAGGGACACAATTTCAAAATGATTACAAATAGGGGCACATTTTCAAAAAAACAATTTGGAAATTCCCCTAAAATTTTGGATTGGGCATTGGTTGATTTACATGCATCATATTAAATGTTAGTTAACTTCCAAAAAAACTTAGAGGGCTCTCCAAATCAAGCCTAAATGGGGAAATTTTAATAAAGGGATCTTGAAAGTGTGCCACTATTTGTAATTATTTTGAAATTGTGCCCCTCTTTGTAGTATTTCTTATGAATAACAAATTTTCAGCATGATAATAAAACTTAGAATTAAATAATATCTACTACCGCAAATTGCAAAATTCTGTTTCTTTGAAATAGTTTGTGTTCTTTGCAAACAGAAAAATGTTGGCTATTTGAATGGATTGGGTGATTTTGCATCTTTGTTTCATGTAAATTTTCAAATTTTAAAATAAAAACTAATACAGATATGATTAATAATTATATTTACCAATGTAGAATTACAAACTTTTATTCCATAAGCTAGACACTCTATAACAAAAATTCAGTAAACAACAAATAGATCTTATACAAAGTACTATTCAACTTTGTTGAATTGGTTGTGTTTCACTTCTTGTTTTATCTAATTTCAGTAGCTAACATGATCTGCACGGTAATAAGGAAAAAAGCCAGTTCTTTATTGTGCAAATTTTCTCAGAAACATATTCAAATTTCACTAAAGTTGTCAATTAAACTACAAAAACACCTTTGTCTTTGATTTAAAATTTAAGCTCTTGTAAATAATGGGGTTGGACATTTAAAAACAATATTTTAATAATTTTTAGAATCCTTAGGATAGCACTATTGTTGGAAATTGTACTATAAACAAAAAAATAGTTTAGAAATTTTTAAACAAAACTGAGTAATTAGCCGGATTAAACTATAAACATCAAGGAACCATAACATTACATAGCAGTACAAAAAAACACTACAGTCTTGAGTGGTTTCTTTTGTTGTTCATATGTGGTAAACGGATTTTGTAGAGAATTACAGTAGCTAAGAGGTATTAATGTTATTGATGGAGCTTAATGGTCGCCTTTATTGCAAGATGAGGTGCTCTTATACACCTCTTAACATCATTTGCTTGATGTCTTTTTTTTTTGCTAGATCCTTATTTGTGATTTTTGAGGAATTTTGACAAATGGTTAGGTTAAGCATTGATATTCTAGAGTAAATGTACAACAAATGTTGTTGTAGTTAGAAATTAGGAATCATTTAAAAGTAGTTAATGTCAATGATGAGTTATGCCATTGTCAAGGACTTGAATATCATTGTAAGTTTTTCCCTTGTTACTAAGTGGTTTGCTTCATTATCACCTAAAGGCAAGGAAGTAAATATCTCAATATGAGCTTGGAACATGGATTAAAATAGAAACCATCACTAAATATGCTTAGTAATTTACAATGCTAGCAAGTCATGGTCCACAATGAGGCAAGAAGTGAGGCTCATTTACACATACTAGTAAACTCAAAAAGGAAAAAGAATGACTAGAAGAGCAACACATACCTAATCCATGCTTGTGATTCAATTATTCAAATTCTAAGTTACACCCTAGCATTTAATGCTTTACATATACTTTTTCAATCTTTTATTGCACTAAGGTATCTCAAGGTTTAGAAAAACCTAAAAGAAAGTGAGAAATTTGGTTAGATGTCTTGGTAGGAAAAAGAGACTAATTTCAAAGCAATTGTTGATAAAAAAAAATTAAAACCATAAAATAAACAATTACTTCTATTACCAATAAGCATTTATTCCTAATGAAACCAAAGACTTGAGACAAAAGAATAAGCTAAGCATGACCAAGATTGTTTACTTGGAACAATTATCATTTCTAATGGTGTCCATCTCAAACAACTTAGTAGTTGACACCTCAACAAAACCACAAGAAAAAGTAAAAATGCAAGGCAAACAAAAGTTGCAAGGAATAGCAGAAATACAAGGAAAAAAATTAGAAGGAGTAAGGTAGGAACACCCATAAGCGTCAGTGTCCCCATAACCGTCGCCTCTGAAATCTTGAAAAATCTTTGGAAGTGAATAGATGTAATGACAAGGATATACAACATGTGAACATGAATTCTTAAAAATGATTATGGATGCAATGGCAGTTTGCTCTTTAAAAATTCACAACTTATTCTCATAATATCCAAATAATACATTTAAAAGTGCAAACTCATTTTTTCTGTTCCTAATAGGATCCTACAATTTGCTAGCTGTTTATTGATATTCATCATGTTTAAAACCCTTAGTTTGACGCTTATGGGTGCTCCTACCTTAATAGAAGCACAAGGAAAGGCAAAAGTACATGGAAATGCAAAAGTACAAGAAAACGTAAAAGCATGAACACGCTTTGCTTTAAAGTTAGTTTGTCCGTTTCCTTTTGTAGCTCACGACCGTAACTCCACCTCCGCCCCCCCTGCCCCAGTACTGGGATTTTGCTTTCTATGAAATTTGCCGGAGGCGATGCTGTGTAATACGTCGCTTTTTATGAGAACATTAGAGCTGGCTGATTTACATTCAATTTCCTACACGGGGTTTCTTCTCTTCAATCGTTGATTAGAATCTTTTATGTTCTTAGACTTTGTAAGTTTGAAATATGGCACGTCTTCTTTCCATTTCCTTAATAAATCAGTTGTAAGGTTACGAGAAGAGATAGCTCTGGTGACCATTTAATTTTCTCGAACGCCCAGTGAAATCCAGGAAATCAGAAATTAGGGTTTAGTGTGACTCTGTTCTCCGCTTCGATTGCATTCAATTCATTCGCAGTAAGTTAGTAGCTGATCGAGCTGGCGCAATCCAATTTCGCCTCTTACCGGTCGGGAACAGACGATGCAACGCCAGCAACAACTGTAATGGACGATTCGCAGAAGACTGCGTTGGTTCAAGCGGAAGTGCAGCGTATGAAATTGCTTCCACCCTCGAGTGCGTATGTCATCCACAGACGTAAAGTCCTTAACAAGATGCTTCAGCTTTTATCCAAGGTCAGTCGTCTCTCGAATGCCTGTACTTTTCATTAACCTTTTGTGTTATTGAGGTTAACCATTCTGTGGAGAGGACGTATACGAAACCCTAACTAGGGTTTCACGATAATTATGAACGCTGGTGAAATAACTGGACTATAAAGTAATCCGGTGTGAACAAGTATCTAAGCGTGTTTCCTACTATTAGGCTGATTTTGATGGGATGAGAATGGGATTCCAATGCGCTGTAGTATGTATGTTAAAACACCGTATGGATAAAACTATGGTGCAAGGCACCATAAACCAATTGGCTACAAAAATGCCAAATAGTGGTCAACTTTGGGCGCTATCATCGCATTTTTGACAAATGATAATTTGAATCCGATCCGTAGCTTTTTTCTTAAGATCATCTTGCCCATAGTTACAAAGAGTTTCAACTTATTGAGGGGTTTGTAATTACAAGGAGGTTCAACTTATTGAAGGGTGTTAGAGCATAAAACAACAAAGACCTAACAACCATATGAGCTATTCATAACACCCCTCAATAAGTTGAAACTCTTCGTAACTATACGCAAGGACATCTTAAGAAAAAAGCTACAGATCGGATTCAAATTATTATTTGTCAAAAATGTGACGATAGCGCCCAAAGTTGACCACTATTTGGCATTTTGTGGCCATTTATTTGTTGATTTATGGTGTCTTGCACTATAGAAATCTCGAAGTTTTGACTATAGAGTCTCATGTTCAGATCACTTACGTCCTTATAATCAATTTTTACTTACTTAGCAAGAACCTCTAGGGGTTGTTTTTTGGCTATTAGGTGCACTTACCCTTCCAATTTTTTTTGCAACAGGTGCGAACAAACACCGAGGCTGATGAGCTGGAGGCTTTATTTGCGAAGCTGGCATGTTGAGCATTTCTGAGGTATTCTTTGTATCTTCATGTTTCTCTCACACATCCTACGTGCTCAAGTTGGTGTGACCTGTTGAAACGGAATCTCCTATTGTACTATTTTGTAAAGTTTCTTAGTTAGTAACTTTGAATTGTGGAAAAAGCTTGTATTGAAGACATGTACCGTGATTGCCTTTATGAGGTAGCTTTTTGGCATCACTGAGAATGAACTAGCACTTTTGGTTTGCACAGCTTGTAAGCAAAAACATTTTATCTGTAAATGATGAAAAGAGTTAACCTACATGTTGGAACTGGAGGGTGATTAGTAAAGGACTGTTTCCGTAATGCATGAGCTTATGGATGTAATCCTGTTTCTCTATGCTAGGTGGTGATTACTCATGTTTTTAATTTTCGTATATGCTCCAGTTTCAGAAATCCACGGGGTATATTTTTTTGCGAAGCAGGCTTTATGTGTCAAGATAGCAGTGGTTCTTCTAAATCAGATTGCTTTATGTCTACTTTTATGTCACTTAAACCAGCTAAGGCTAATGCATTTTGTCTGCGTCGCTCCATTCGTTGGCCATAGATGACAATGTAGAATCCTCCGATAATAAGTATGCCTCCTATCAATCTGCATATTCGAAGAATAAACTCATTAGTCATTGTTTTAAGATTTGTACTTATCAACATGCATCAACAAACTTGAGTGGAGCTTCTTTTGCTTGAAGCACGACGTTTTCTTACATAGACAATCACAATATCTTTGTTCAGTAACTGAAGTTGTCAACTTACAAGCCCGTATAGAGTGTGTCGTGGAGTACGAGAATTGCTAGTACAGCCACTATGAGGGTCTGAACTGGATTGAAGAGGGAAACAATGAATGGACCCACTTGCTCCACGCACCATGCTTGCAATGCTAAATTTATACCTGAGGTTACAATTCCCTGCCACATACAAAGTTGCAGCTAGTTTAATACTTTTTAATATAATTAATAGCTTGATTAGGTCTTAGTCATATCAAAGGCTCACAATAGTGTGTAAACCCTTAAACGACAACCCCTAGCCCTAATGTTCACAAAATCTTTCCTCATGGAAGAGTGCCTCTAATTAGTTGTGGTAGAGTAGGGTTTAAGGTTTAGGGTTTAGATTCAATTCAATGCAGGTTGTCTATTACACTTATTTCCAACACCATATTTTTCTATATATGTCTATGATGTGCGTACAAGAAGTTTGAAGGATCATTTGATTCTTGCCCAAGTTTCTAATTGATTACCTATGTGGTTGTTTCTTTATTGTGATTGGTCATGCATCCATGTTTGGTTTCCAAATTTGCTCCTTGTTCTTCTTATTCTTAGGGTTGCTCCACAAGGACTTAAAATGTTGTTTAATGATTAACAATGGATGTTGGAAAAGTGAATGCAAATTTGATGTGTACATATGATAGAGTGACAAGAAACAATCGAGAGAGGGTTTTTTAAATTTAATTTAGTTATTGCCATCTTTTCAGTACAACCCATCAATTTTGAGTAGCCAAAGAGGAGTTTCCCAACACCATGAGTTCTTCTCACTAAATTACTTTATTGGTACACCTTTTACAATCATTAGATTTCAAAATATGTGGTACTCTCCCTATGGAGCTAAACTTGTAGGTTGTTGACAAGAACTAGTGTTTTGAATGATGCTCAATAATGAGGAGGAAAGTAATGAATTCTAATCCTTTTTTGACTAGCCAATATGAGAAAATGTTTTTTTGCCTAAAAATTTGAACTTGATGTTGTAAAATTTCTTTGCTAAGAAAATTCAAAGGGCTCAAGTATGTTATTGACCATGTAGCCAAGTCAACTCCATTGGAGTGAAATGCTCATGCTTAAACATTTATACTAATTGAGGGATTATACAATTCAAGTATGTCTTGGATGCGCTTTGTGTTGTCTCTCTTAATTTTCAATGACTTTTTGCGTGATTTTTTGCCCTCCCTTTCCTTGCCTTTTCCTCTTTCTATATATATTTTTAAAATTTTATAATTTGGATGATGGGCAAACATCCAATGTTTGACACCCAATGGTTGATAATAGAAAATTTTGAACTTTTAGTGGTAATAACAAAATTTGGACTTTTGGCATTAATAGAAAAATTTAAATATTGTGTGACAATTAGATTGCTTTAATATTAAGGGAATTGCTAACGCCACACCCTAAATTGCTAACAAGACACCCTTGTGAGCATGAAATGTGAATTTTAATGCTGATTTTAATTTATGCAAGTGGTTCATCATTCATTCAATCACGACATTACCACCTACTTGAAAGAAAACATGATAAGTACAAATTTTTGTTGAAAAATTATTGTACCAATATTATTTTTTGATGTATTGTTGCTTTAAGTAACTCAAAAGTCCTATGTTGGTAGTTTCAAATTTAAACACATCTTATTTTTAGTACAGCCTTAGAATGATAAAGGTGAAACAAATCTTTGATCCAAATTAAAATCAGCATTAACAATCACATTATATGCTCACAGGAGTGTCCCGTTAGCAATTTAAGATGTTGCGTTGGCAATTCCCTAATATAAATTGTCTCCTTTTGCCTAACCAATTAGGCAGTAACCTAAATACAATTGGACTTGGCATTATGATTAAACTTACCCCATAAAGAATGATGATGATTTGATCAGTTGTTATTAGCCGCAAATCAAGGCACCGGAAGCCCTCGTATGCAACCCCAACAATGGCCACTTGTATAGAACCCAACAATTCCATCATGGCTGCCATTGTCAAAAGAGCAGGGTACTTTTGCAGTACAGAACCCTGTGAGTAAAAAAAGCAAAATCTAAATTTATGACCTTATCAAAAATCAGTTATGCATCTCCCACCCAAGGAGACCCAAAATTCAATAAAAAGTTAACCAAATGAAATGGCAAAAAAAACTTGTTGAAAGACAAATTTAATACAGGAAAATTGGTCAAATAACCAAGAAAGTGTATTGTATATAAGTAGGCAAGATTTGGTGCATTCATATGAAAATATAGTTGAAAAACTGCTCTCATGGACTTGTTAAAGTAAGTGAGTTATTATGAAGCAAGTTTCACAAATACACATGGCTATGAAAGTGTGTCATTAAGGTTTCATATTTCAAGTGTATGCAAGTAAATTGCCGTTGAAATCAAGTGAAGTCCATTGGAAGGAAGGGGTTTGAGTATTATGTGTAATAATTTTGAAAACTCAAAGTTTAATTGGTAGGGCCTTGTCGTCACTTCACCAATCTATTGTTGAACATTTTGCAATATGTATTTTCTATGTTATATAGGTTAACCAATGGTTAGAAAGTACTTTCACCTAACAGTATGTGAACAAGAAAAATGGCCAAAAAGCTGATAAGATTTTGAAAGTAAAGGATCGAGTATTAGTGGAAAAACTAGAAGGTCCAAAAATGAATTTGTGAGAGGGAAAAAAAACATATTTCAACTTTTTAAGTCATGCGAAGCTCATATTTGTAAGTTACATTAAAAATGTTATGACAAATACATGGTTGCATGGACTAAATCCAATTTCACATTGACATTGATCAATTGGTATTGAACCTTACAAAAAAAACAATTTTGAACCCTATAACCTAGCTCTTATTTTACATCATACTATGCAAATTTTTCACTATCAATCCCCTTTCAAGCTTGGATGAAGGGGAGGATCCCGTACCTTTTATGAAAAAAGGCAAATCCAAATTCAATTCTTCTCAGTTGAAGAACAGAAATGAATATTCTAACCTAGAAATTTAATGACATCAGGAGGTTCATTTTTTTGGTGTAAAATTTTCATTTCAACATAATGAACTGAAAAGAAAAATAAGTATTTGTAGGCAATAAAAAACCAAAAGGCATTGCAGGTAAGAAAATAGAACCAGAGACCATTAAGAAAATCCCCACACAACCATGTGCACAAGGAGAATCATTACTATGGAGCTCAAAAAGCTCCCTACACGTTACTTAGGGCCACTTAGGGCCACTTCACACTATGGCCAAAGGTTGAGTGACCGTCAGTTTCCACCATTCAGATTTCAAGAAATCAAGGGTTTGGTCTCCCAACCCTTCACACTAGAGGCCAAAGTTTAAAGTCCATCATTCACCAAACTACCTACATGGTAACTCTTTATCATCCGACAACTTCTCAAAGGAAAATTTGGGTTTAGCAAAAACGGAGACCAAAACTATGGTCAAGAGGCCATTAGTTTTAGCATTTATTACATAATTTTTGTAGATTTTCTTAGCCTCTCAACAAAGTTTGGCCACTCAATCTAATCGGCTCTTGACTTGGTTGGCCATAGTGTGAAGCGGCCCTTAGGACATGCCTTTTGGGTGCATGCTCTCACTTGGTTGATCCTACCAACATGGTTCCCAAGTGGTTCCCCAAAAGTTCCCAAGAGGTTCCCACGAGGTCCCTATCAACATCATAAGTGTGGATTGTGGAGGTCATGCCGTCGCTAGTAAAAAAGTAGGTCCTAAATGATTGTGACAATGATTGCAATAATTATACAATAACTACAAATATAGCAGACTCTTTTGAGTTTCCCTATGTTTTTCCCTGAATTCTTCATGTTTTCCCTGTGAGGTACTCAACATTACTCTGTATTTCTTCTATGATTTTTCCCTGTCTCACATTTTCCTGTGACACAAGGTCACAGGGAAATGTGAGACAGGGAAAAATCATAGAAGAAATACAGAGTAATGTTGAGTACCTCACAGGGAAAACATGAAGAATTCAGGGAAAATACACAGAAAAACTCAAAAAAGTTTGCTATATTTGTAGTTATTGTATAATTATTACAATCATTGTCACTTAATCATTTAGGACCTACTTTTTTACCTGTGGTCATACAATACATGATACATACAGGTATATCTATTGGGAATTGAGGTACCTGGCTGACGAGGTACATTCCCCAGGAAGTACAGTTCAAGAGCAGACAAATCACACCCAGTGACCAGTGGCCCATGGTGAGGGGCACCTCCAGCGCAGCAGGCACCAGGCCCCCATGTACCTGTACCTGGACGACTGACCCATACAAGTTGGCATGGCCAGGCCAGAGAGTGGAGATGGCAGAGCCTTTGTAGAGGGACATGGTCACTGCACCCCCTATGCAGATCCCCGTGCCCACCATTCTGGCATGATCGCCCTTCTTCGTCCAGGATATCCTCTCCATTCTGCCCTTTGCAAAACACTCCCCCATCATCATCAGTCCTAATTTATCATCAGTCCCAGGTCGCAATCCCATCACCCAAACACCCCACCTCCATGTCAAAAGATTTTTCCTTTTTTCTTTCTTCCAATCTAACATACAGCAGGGTTGTTTCCGTCACGTCAAGTCCGTCCGTCCGTTTGGATGGACATTAAGATTCACTCCCGACGTCCGTCAGGATGACTCTGTCGACAAAACCGTCAACAATAGATGAAAACTAGACAGTCTAATGGACTTTTTAGTGCAAGACCTGGACGGACTTGTCGTCCAGTCAATGGACTTCATCCATGACCTGTACGGACCGTTGGTTTAGGGGACGGATTGTGACAGGTCAGGACAAGTAAGTCGTCATGACATCCTGATGTAAAAAACCCACGTGACGTTAGTTTTGACAACTCTAACATACAGCATCACAACAATTGTTATGAATCAAGCACTATATCTATGCTCTTACTTTAATTAGCAACATTTTTGAGTGCATTGAGAAATAAATTTGCACGCAAGGGTATTAGTAACCCACCAACCCCTTAAATGTAGTCACTTGGCTACTATCAAGTATCAACCCTACTTCGATAATGCTTTAAAAATTCACACTACAGTAGGTTGATAGTTGGAATGCAAAAATGGAATAATGATAGATTCTGGCTATAAAACTAGTGCCCTAGTACAGTTGTAGCAGATTCTAGTTTGAGAAATCTAATGTTTTTTTGTTGATAACTGATCTTGAAAACACGTACATTTTGAAGTTTCCAAAAACTTGCAAAAGGTGTTGGCGATTGCTGAGGTGTTTATGAAATGGAACGGTTACAATTGGCAGTTGCCATCGGACTCTTTGCAAAATCACAAGCACTTTGTTTACACCACGTGTATTGTTCATGGAAAGGTGTTTCTTTCAAGGCAAGCAACTGCTTGGAGAGAATAGTTCCAACCATGGCTTTATTACAAAGTTTCCATGCTATTGTAGTGTTCACCTAGCAAGATTGTACGGTAAGTAAGGTAGTCTTACCCATTACCAGCCATTTAACACTTCTTAATCACGTTATAAGGGCAAAGGAGTGATGTTACTGGTGGAAATGAGTTTTGCTACGTTATTAAAAATTATGTCCTGTTGCAATGAAAGGGGTCCGCACTCCACCCAACTTGGTTGAAATTAAAGCAAATTGGAAACAGTACAAGCTTAACCCTTAAGCGCCGGGGGTCACCGTGGTACACGGGGTCCAGTGAATTTGCAGGGACTATTTTCGTCCATTTGGTCCCTTAGGGGTTAATCATTTTTGAGTTTTACTATTCTTGACCAGCATGAAAGTTTACCTTAGGAGATGACAGGGTTGCTTCCATCTAAAGCTCTGGAATTGCAAGGGGATTATTGAGAGAAAGAAAGTACCAAGCCTGAGGCAAGAATTGCAGTACCCAAATAGTGCAGCCAGCAAAAAGGTGATGACAGGAACCATGTTTTGTGACACTGCTGTAAACAAGGGTGATGTGAACGTCAGCCCTAACAAGAACATCTGCTGGTTTCCGAATATTCTGCACATTTATCCAACACTTGTGAGAGTTGGATTAAATTAAAACCTCAGTGATTTGCTTGCTTTTGAGAGCTGTTCCAATATTTTGCAAGAAAGACCAAAAAAAGGAGAGTCTTCGTTTCTAGGCAAAAACCATACGTACCCAAAGAATGCAAGCAGGTTGAGGCCTCCAAAAGTAGACAGTGTCATCTTAGGCCTTGCATCCCTGTTCATGACCATCCATCATCATAATTCAGCTGCAGTAAGTAATCTCAACAAGGACTTATATCCTGCAACTAGATTACAAGGCTAACTGGCTAAATGACACTGATACCCATAATATTTAGGGACTTGGGAACATTTTTCTTGTTGAACTATGTCTTTGTACTTTGTGCATGCATAAAGAGGGTTTGGGCCTTGGGGCACAAACTGCAATACAACAACACACAAATCTCTGAAGGTAAAACTTTGATTTAGCATTTGTCTCACCATGATATCGTTTTGAAATCCGACAAATCATTGAGAGTATCATACTTTGAAAATAATTTTTATTTTTTCACCGAAGTTATTGACGTTGGAGAAGGGAGTGAATTCTTGTAGTGAACACTATATTCGTTAATTTGGGAAAAACAGGTCTCCCACTTTGTACTCCACCTTAAACCCAAAAAATTACCTTAAACTCAATTCAAAGGTATCAGATTCAATCTGAGCCACTAAGATTTTTTTCCTTGTAAATTCCTCCTCTCAAGTGAGGACACGTATACAAAAAAAATGCTAAGCTTATTTTTAGGTGGCCACCTAAAACTCTCACCTCAAAATTTGAAAGTCCCAAAATGTACTATTTTTCCCAAATTAATGAATATGGTGTTAGTGGTACTAAATGTGTGTGTCTCAAAAGTAGCATTGGAGTCTTTTAGTTAACACTTGTCCTTAGTCATCTCCTAATTCACACTTCTACATTATTCTCACCTTCAGCTTCACCATTAGATCATTCACAATTGTAACAATCATCCTCACTGATCTAGATTGAGTATTGCTTATAATACGCTCCCTAAGTGCATGTCACTGATGAAATGTGCTCACCACAAGCAGTAGCACACAACATGCAATAGTTACCGAATATACTGGATCAGTGGATCTGCCAAAATCTAACAACAGAAATAATTACAAATGCAAATATATACGAGCATCTACTACTTGTCTTTTTAGAGGAGAAGGAGTTGAGGAGAAGGCCAATGAGAATGTACAACATATATATGCTTGAACAATCCGGAATTAGTTAGGACTATCTTCGGTGACTCATCAAATCTGGACCTAGTTTGTGAATCCTTTGCTGCTTTTGCTTTTTCTTCCACAACAAGACCTGCTCCAGATTGAAGTTACTGAATACTGAAATAAGCAAATTTATGCGGTTTAAAATTCAAGGAGGAGAAATGGGGTGCAGTAATTAATTAACAGCGTACCGCTCGAGGAAGAAAGCCGCAGGCGCCAGGAACAGAAACCCGACGACGTTGCGGTAGACGGAGAAGAGCAGAGGATCCATGCCACTCACCAGCGCCACCTTCGCCAGGATCTGCTGCCCCGCGTACAACACTTGCACCACCGTCAACGTCACCAACGGAACCACGCTCTTCTTCGTCCAGTGCTTCTTCGACGACGCCTTCACCATCGTCGTCGTCGTCATCGTCACCGCAGGAGCAACAACAGCACTCTCCGTCTGCTGCTGCTGATGTTGAATAATTCCATTGCTCGGCATCAGCTTCTCCACGTCCAGCTCGCTCTCCATGCTGCTACTTACTGCAAATTAAACGCACTCCTCGCTCGTTTAACTCCACACCACCTGAACCTGCAAGGGATACTCTCACCACGGAGTGCAACCTTGCATGTCGATCAACAAGGTGGTGAAGCAGTACTGCAGGAGATCCCCGCCTTGCTTGAGATAGGCCTTGCCTGAGATCATGTGACTGAAACTTGCAATTGCATTTTGTAGAGACAGTGTGGGTGTTGATGTGATTATATACATAATTGTCCGAGATTGTAGCAGACGCATACTTGCTTGGTTGCATGCTATGACCGGTTTGTTGTGTGAAATTGATGCAGAGCGGAAGAAGAAACACAGTCAGCTTCGAATTCAAGGAGCTAGCACGGGTAAGACTAGGATCTCCCTCTGGACTGGGGCTGTCAGATTTGCCCCTTTTCTATTGATTCCTCCGGCCTCCCTGCAATGCAGCGGCTGTCGTTCACAGCTGGTTTGTCTCCGTGCAGATGGCCTTGAGATTCTCGTCGGCGTGTCCACGTCACTGACTTGAGGGTTAAACCAGTCAGGCGATGCCACGTGTCGATGAATATAGAAACAGTTCTGTGTGAATTGGATGTGTCATGTGTGCCTACTGTGCGTGACGTGATTTAGCATTAGACCCAGGATTCCATCTTAGTTGATGCAGTATTTTAAGTTGTCCCATACTTCAAAAAGTGATGAGAATATACTGCTGGTTTTTTCTTCGATTCCTTCTCAATTGTAATTTGACTTGTGTGTAAGTTGGCTTCATCTTATTTGCTGGATTTACATTATCTAACAAGGACAAAATGAAATGCTACTTAAATTGTAATGTAGAAAACTTCCAACATTCTTGAATTATGTTACACATACTAGATTTTGGACATTTATGGAGTGTCTAGTATGCCAACATGGTATGTTATGTTAGTTTGTAGAAATAAAATACAAAGTCAGTACTAATAGCATCTTAGTATTGATATTCATGTATTAATCTTGATTTTGTACTCAATACATTAATGGTATTACAATAAATCTCCTCAAATGGTATGTACTTTATTGTCACATCCTTTTTTTCCTTGTGAAACTTTTGAAAGCCTGATGCAATTTTTTCAAACCCATTTTGTGTTGATGCAATTTTTTCAAACCCGTTTTGTGTTGTTGCAATTGCATATTAATATGTCAAAAGGAGTTGCAAATAAATGTGATTACAAGGAGTTGGACAATTGAGAGAAGACTTGTAGACCAACCTCTTGGTTCTCCTCCTCCAAAAACTATTTTTTTTTGTTATTCTTACATGCTAACATTGTATACTCAAGACGTGAAGTACAAAAAAAAAGTATAAGGTAGACAGACCCCCATACTTGAGTGTTTAAGGGTTTGGGTACCTCAAGGTCTCAAAAAATTCAATTTGAAAAAAAAAAAGGTTAGCCTTTCAACAAGCTATTCTAAAAGTTTGAAATGTAATTTTTGCTAAACAAAGTAGAGTAGATTATTGTATATAAAATGGCAAAGTTGCAGCTCATAGGGTCCCTATTAGCAACTCTAAACTACCTTTGAAATTGTTTGGATGTGCTCCTATACATGTATTTGATGGTCCCAATCCTGACCCTCTCAAAGTAGCTTAGCACTTGACATGTGGTAGAGTTTGCTTGTGCAAAAAGCATTCATTGCTCCACTTTGGGTTCAATAGTGGGTGGAGAAGCCCCAAAAAGCAAAGCTTGGAATTGGGAGACGCTTGGAGAACAAACCCTCTATCTTAGTAGTTGGTGTCAACACCAAAATTTGGTTTGGATTTTCAAATGCTGTTTTAACACAAGGTGCATTGGAATGAAAAAAAAGAAGCTAGAACTTTGACTATTTCAAGACTCCATTGTTAAAGAAGTAAAGGAGAGAAGCAAGCAAAAAGAAAAGATTCATAAGAATGAAATCAAAACAAAAAAGAGACTTGATATCTTGGTCCCTTAGTTATTTTTGATAAATATCAATATTTTACTTGTGAGTTGACCCTTCTACAAAATAGAGAGAATGCACACCACACTCTTGTTCTAAGTACGTCACCATTCTCCTTTTTGATAATCCTAAAGTATGATTTTATTCATGAAATAAATTTGGTGTTGATTTACCATTAATTTATTTCTTTATAGTGGCTAAATGATTGCATTATGTGCGCTCGACCAAGCACTCAACTTATGCTTGTTTGTGCAATAAAATCTTCAATTTCTTGGAAAATAACTTTCTTGCCAAACAGGAAATAATTTTCTTTTGCTACAACACAAAAAATACACCAAATAAAACTAACGATGCCAATTGTAGATTAAAATCAATAGTTTCAAATTAAAATTCCAATCATTTATGTACTTACAAAATACCAAACATGTAACAAGGCATAATTTGATTTGATACTTTGTAATTTAATAGTCCATTGGATGTATATGAAAGTTTAGGTATAATATTATTGAAAGCACGTAACTCTATGATAGTTTATTTAGTATTCATTTAATAAACTTTGAGGTTGCTAAAGCATCATAAGGTACTAGTACTTAGAAGCCTATACAGCCACACCATCAGTAGGTACAACTAAATCTTAGAGGTCCCTACATATTCTAATATGTAAAATTACAGTAAGGATTTCTTTCTTTCAAACATCCACCTATCATACAATTTGACAATCAACAACAACATTTCTTTTTTAAATCTAATTAATGATATATATAAACCTTGAAACAACATGTTAAATCTAGGTGGAGCAACTCCAAGAATCACAAAAAGAATAAGGAGCAAATACAGAGGTTGAGCATGCTTGCATGATCCACCACAATAAAATAAGAATAACCAGCTCATAATTTAATTGGTGATTTGGGCAAGAATTAAACAATCCTTTGAACTTCTATTATTGCAAATTACAATTAAACATGATTTTTTTGATGTTGCAAACAAGTGCAATAGTTGAATGGCATCAAGCTAAATTGAAGGACTTGTACTTGCACTGCCACAACTAAGTGATACTCTTGCACAAAAAAAGATTATGTGGACACTTGCTACTAAAGCTATATATCTTATGTGTGTTGTTTAACCCCTAAATGCCCACGGTCCCAAATTTCTCAGTGTTGAAAATACCACATTTTGGTGTCATGGGCATTTAGGGGTTAAGGGTTAAAAATGAATCTCTCACTCACATGCCAAACTCACACAAGACAAAAGAATCAATTTGGAAGAGATGAAAAAGTGAAATATATTTTTGGAGTATTGAGGAACAACCACTTTATTCAATATTTCAACATTGTTTTATTAAAGATAACCTCTCCACCATTCAAGGGCAAGAAGTTGAAAACAATAATTTTCAAAAACTCAAAACTACTAGTTTCAAATGGAATGTAAACATGAATACAAAAATTCAAAAGATCTACTTTCACTCAAAGAAGTAAATGCAGCCACTTATTTTTTAACAAAATGCCCTTTTGGAATGGCGTTTTATTTTGGTGTGACCTAGCCATAGACACTAAGAGATTCCTTAGTCCAGGCGAGCTCTGGTTGTTCAAATTTATTAAAACTAAAAAGGACACCCCAGTTTTTTTTTTTTAATTTTTGATTTTTGTTGTGACGTGTTGGAGACCATTTGCATTAGAATCTGGCAATCATTGGCCAGCACATCATTCTATATATAATATTAAACAAAACAAGCAAACTGAATTTCTTTGCAAAGGGTACAGGACTACAGTTCATCCCTGCATGTTCTTGTCCGTGCTGGTCCCAAAAATGAAAACGTAAACAATTACAAACAATTTTTTTAGTGTAAAATTGTCAATTTTGTAGTGTAAAATTGTTTTGCGTTTTAAGGTAGTACGCTCGAAAACCGCCCATCTAAGGGCTAATCCCTCTTTTTCATGGTCTTTCGTGGATGGAAGGAATTTTAGTTCATTTTTCAGATAAAGAGAAATAAATGCTGAATGCAACACAAGTTGTTTCATATTTTTTGAAATATTTTTGAGTTATTTATGAATTTTCAAAGTGCATGTGTTGTAGGTACCTATTATTAACCTTAAACTTTTCAAGAACCGTTCACTTGTAAGTTGTGAAGAGATTTGAGGAAGCAAGGAGAATGATTGGCTCTTGCAATTAAAAACAAATTTTCTTCCATGCATTCAATGAGTTGTAAGAGGCTAATGTAAGAACCAAAGTGCACCATTTCAATGCATTATTTCAAAACAAGCTACTTGATGGTTCAAAATGAGCAAACGGTTTTTGAGCGTACTACCTTTATTGTGTTTTCCTATTCCATGATCGATATGGAAGTTTGTTCTAAAGTTTATATTACTCTAAGGGCCTTTTTACACTAGGAGTCGAGGCCATGAAAACTTGGGGCCATTTTTATCAAAACTTCAGCCCAAATGCCCTCAAGAACAACCTCTTGCCAAGTGTCCATTGTTATATGAACATAATGGGGGCTAATGCTCTTGTGAGTAAAGGCTTTGAGGCCAAAAGTTGAGGCCACTAGAGCAAAGTTTGAAAATTTCAAGAGAAAAGGGATAAAAAATGAAACTAAAGATAATAGTTGATATTTTTTACTCCATCCCATGGTGTTAAGTATCTTAAAAGAATGTTTTTAATTCAAATAATCATATTTTAATAAAATTAAACAACGGCCCTAGAGCCAAGAATTAGCTTCAAATTTTTGGAGGACCCTATTTCTAGAGTTGGGGCCATGTGAGGTATTGTTTCTTGAATATTAAAACATTTTCTATATAACCAACATTGACTCTTTAGTGTAAAGGTATTGAGTGTGCCAAGGGTTGGAAACTAGCCTCAACTTGTAGTGTAAAGTGGCCCTAAAACATTGTCTCATAATCATGGCAAAGTAAAAATGTGTTGAGCACATTTTTTTTCTTTCTGAAAATTTGAGTATTAGAAAATTAATGCGCTGCACCCCAATTGTTTATTTCCATAGTTGGCTAAAGTCAATTTTTAAAACTATTGCCATAGGTGTTATAAGTTTGAATTTAGCATTGGTTTATTTCAAATTTCTTGAAGCTATAAATCATTACGGTAAGAATTTTTGTTGAGTTTAAGCACATGATTATGTGAACTTTTTCTAGCATTATTGTCTAATGCACCAAGCCATTGCATTCATTGGTTGGTGAAGATTCTAGGGAGGGAGACTTTTTTGAGATGAATTACATAATTGTTGGCATTTTTGGTATGGATTTTGGAATGTGCAATTTTTATAATAAAAATCACATGAAGCATTTGTGGCATGTGTAAGCAAAGCTTTTCATACATTACAAATTGAAATACCACATACTACAAAGTTCTACTATGGACTACATTTTTTAAATCTAACCAAAGATGGTGATGAGACATTTTGGAATTGGACATATAGCCTCCTATTATGATGTATTTTCAATAGGTTTAGTTGTACTATGGCCTCCAAGCCAGTTTTGTTCACCATGTTTTACCCTTCAATTTTTTTGATACTTCATAAAATAAAATTAGCTTTTTAGAATCTTGTACCATTATTTTTTAATTCTTACTCAATCCCAATCAAGCATACCAAATTTTGAGTTTCAAAAAACCAAATTATCTTTTTGGTGAATTGTTTTACATAATATTCATGGTTTTACATAATAAATGATTAAAAAAATTTGGTAATGAATTTTTGAGATTTGATTGCTTGGATGCATAGGAAACATCCACACACACATCTTTTCTTCTAACAAGCATCTCCAAAAAAAATTAGAATTCCTTCTATGTAGATTTTAACGTTGGAGTGATTATGATCAAATTTTGTAAAATAGAGATATATGTATTTTTAACTAGTTTTTGGCAAAATAACCATATTATTATGCTCAAAGATTCAAACCTAGCTATATTGTATAAATCAAACAAAAAAATATTATTACTACAAAGAAATATCTAATTTACAAAATTTGGTTGTAATCACTTCATCAATAAAATCCACATAGAAGGAATTATCATTTTTTTTGGAGACGCTTGTTAGAAGAAAAGATGTGTGTGTGGATGTTTCGTATGCATCCAAGCAATCAAATCTCAAAAATTCATTACCAAATTCTTTTAATCATTTATTATGTAAAACCATGAATATTATGTAAAACAATTCACCAAAAATAGGATTTTGGTTTTTTGCAACTCAAAATTTGGTTTGCTTGATTGGGATTGAGTAAGAATTAAAAAATAATGGTACAAGATTCTAAAATGCTAGTTTTATTTTATGAAATACCCAAAAAATTGAAGGGTAAAATAGGGTGAACAAAACTAGCTTGGAGGCCATAGTACATGGTTGACAACTTGCTTAGTACACCAAGTTTCTTGCATTTTATGTCCTTTCATGCTTATAAAGACTTCTATTGCTCAAACAACAATATTCAAAAAGTTATGATTTTTTTTGTTATGCAAATGAAATCTTCTTGCTATTATAATTGAAAACAACACTACTTAAATTTTTTGAACCTTGTTCAGAATAGATTTTGAGATATTTATTTTAAGCCAAATTTGAGATTTGTTAAAACACCACTTGTGCAGGAAAACAACCAATTGGCAAGACTTTTGGATGAAAAGGGAGCAATTAATGCATGAACCAGTTAAAATACTTTTCTTGGCATAGAAAAAACTATAATCTCCTTGTGCACAACCATTACTTTAAAAAAATGCAATTTCTTTTACAAGAGTAGATTACATAATCAATGATGGAAAATTTGTTTCTTTTAGCAAACAAGGAGATTTATCATTGATTGAACAATATTTACTTAGTTGAATACGTGCAAGAAACAAGTGGTTAACACTAGAAACAAGAACTACTTTGATATGCAATGATGAAGTCTTTGAGGTAAGGTGGAGATGCTCTTAGTTGGCAAATAAGTCATAATCAAATGTGCTTTCTTTGACAACAATTATATATGCTGCCAAAGATTCTGCCCCTATAACATTGACTAGATTATGAATAAAATATTTAGTCAAATATTCCTCAAGGTAGCTTCTCTAGAGTTTAGATGCAAAGCCTCCTCCCTTGGTGGTCCACAGCTAATAATAAACGAATCACTTGCTTGGGGATTGTCAACCGTAGCACTAGGCCAGTACCCATGTCTAAATGGCAGGCTTGAGTACCCAGCCAGCCCAGCCAAGGCTGGCAAAAAGGACAGATCCTAATTTTGTTATGTTCAGAAGGGGCGTTGAGAAATGTTGAAAGAAAAGTTTGTGTACTTTATGTAAAAAAATTGTTAGGATTTTACTTTAAAGTTGGATTTCCATTTTTGTTAAAATAATTCTTGAAATATGTATATTTTTTCTTGACAGAGAACCCTCCTTCAAAAAAGTTATGCCGGGTAAGCACTTTTCAAGTACTTGGAACTTGAGACAAAGTGTGAACGTATAAGTCCCAATCTTAACCCTGCATTGCTTAACCCCTCAACGCCCCTGAAATTTTGGAGTATCTCAGAATTTGCTTGAAAGTGAACAAAATGTTAGCATTTTGATCAATTTTATCACTTTTTTTTGAAACAAAATCGTACAAATTCAAGGTAGACATGTTATAGATCATATAGGAAAAGAAATCACAACTATATCACTTATGGATTGAAAAATTATAATGTTTGATCATGAAAGCGTTAAACGGTGAAAGTGATTTGAAGTCTTTCAATCTTCTTTTTGCATCTCAAACCTAAAATTGAGGGTACCAAAAAAATATGAGTATGTAAAGTATAACATGCATAACTCCAAACAATTTGTGGCTTCTCAAAATCTATTCTACAATTTTTTTAAATGAATTTTTAGGATGATTTTTTCTCCAAGTTCTAGTGTACTTGAGGCTCATTTCCAAGAGCCTTCAAGACTAGAAAGTGAAGATTTGCAATGGACATCCTTGCACAAAATCTTGAATAGACAAATCATGTTAATTCATTTTCAAGATTAGACTCTTGATGCTAAAACTAGACTTCAACAAGAATTAAAATGTAAAAATAACCACTAAAAAATCTTGAAGAAACTTTGGGCATCCTTGAATATATAAAATTTACAAGGATGCAATTTGAGCCCCTTGAGCATTGAGGGGTTAAGGGGACCAAAAGTGTCCTCTAATAGTCTAGTAGTTCAATTTGACACGCTATAACTTTTGCATTTATTGTCCAAATTCAATAAAATTTGTTGGTAAAGTTGCACATACTAGTTTAGGTTCTATGGTAGAATTTTCAAATCAATGTAAGGCACATTGAGTTTGTGAAAGGGGAATTGATATGCGTACCACACCTTCTTGACTATCCCACCACACCTTCTTGACTATCCCACCACACCCTAGGGTAAATTTTAGATTTCTACCATCAAAAAGTTGAATTGGAGAATTTGGAATTCAAATTTGGACTAAGAGACTTGGATTTTGTTTAGAACCATGAGAAAATGTTATGATTGAACAATACCCAATGAAAAACTTAGCTTAGGGAAAAAGTGTAACTTTTGCTTTTGTTTATGGGTAGTTGCAAGAAAGACCAACCGGTTTTGTCGCAAAGAGCCATAGTACAGGTAGTACTAGGGACTACTATGAGATTTTGAAATATTTTTTTAATAAATAAAATAAAATATGGACAATTTGTAAAGTACTTAAAGTAGCACACTTGTGGAAATTCAAACCTAGAAAAATTTTATTCTAAAAGTTATGCACAAAAATAGAGGGACAGAATTACCAATAAAAAGACAATTTCTTTTTTGCTTTTTAGAAACTAGCAAAAAAGTTCAAAAAAATCAAAATAAATATAAGCCATTTTTGCTCTATTTGAGACACTTGAACTGATGAAATCACTTTTTTGAGAAAGTTTGTTCTCTTTCTCCAATGCTTGGCCAAAGGATGCCTACTTTGAGAGCATGTGGAAGGCAATGGATTCACAATTTCCTAATATCCTTTACACATCCATGTAATGCTCTATGATGAACAACTTCCCTGATTTATGGCATGAGATTTGCTTATTTGGACCCAAAATAGTACTAAAAACCCTCCAAAATGGCCAAGGTAGACACATATTCAGGGGCTATTTAAAAATAGTAAAATAATTTTAAAAAAATTGCAAAAACAAGAAAAGGTCAATAACTATGTTGTTTACCAACCTCTGAAATTTCAGCTCAAAAGAACTTGCTGAGCAAAAGTTACAAGCCAAAAAGCACCTGCAAGAGGTGAAGGGGACATCAAATAGTACTAGTGTTTCTTGCAATCACCCTTATAAACAAGATAAGCTTTTTCATTGGGTATTATTCAATTAGATTTTTTTTGTGATTCTAGATAAAATCATAGTCTCTGAGTCCAAATCTGAATTCCAAATTCTCAAATTCAGCTTTTTGATGGTAGAAATCTAAAATTTACCCCGGGGTGTGGTGGGATAGTCAAGAAGGTGTGGTACACATATCAATTCCCTTGTGAAAGCCATTCAAAGTTCACAGGGTCAATTTGAGTTCACCACATTGCATTGTGATGGCTGCAACTTTGGGGGTTCTATCATTTCAAATGTTTTTTTTCCATAAAATTTGTTGGATTTTGTTCCCCTTGAAGTTTAGTAATTGTGGTAAAAATTTCAAGTCAATCCAAGTTGTTTTGAATGTTTGAGAGCAACTCAAAGTTCAAAATCTACACATTTTTGCATTGCAACAAACTTTGGTGGCTTATAATTTCTTCATGCAAACTTGATTTTCAACATTTTTTATTGAAAAGGTTGTGCGTACTAGTCTAGTAATTTAAAAATATATTTCTTATCAATCCAAGAAGTTATGAGTGAATGAGAAGCATTTTAGTAGAGGGAGGTTTAGCCATAGATGTGAAATTTTATTACTTTTTCTGCAATTTTTTGACGTTTCAAAACAATTTTACATACATAATGGATCTATTAAATGATATTTTCTTTTATCTATGTGTTTGTATACTAGTTTTGAATCACTTTAAATTCCAAATATTTTTCATTTGAGTAGGTTTAGAAATCAAATTTCACTCCCAAACATATTTATAGGAAAATTTCAACATTTTTTTCCAACACTAAAACATTATAATCTTCCAATATGTGGTCAAATGACTCCAAATTTGATTCACATCATTTGCAATATGCACACTACAAAATTGTATGGTTGAAATTTTCATACTTTATGAACCTTTAGACTAACAACACTTGAAAAGCAAGGATGCTTTTAGGCCTCTTTGGACCTTGGGCAATGTGTTAATCAATGAGAATTTGAAAATTCAACAAACTACTCCAAAAGGAAACATCACAAACTTTCCATGTTCCAACTCTGCAGGTCTCTCTTTATGTTCAAATCCTAACTTTGTTAAGTTGTATAGGACAAACATATAATACTCAAGATAATTCTCGCATGTTTTATTTAGAAAATGTTTGAACCTGGCTTCTCTAATGGGTTTTCATTTTTTCTACTTCCTATCCCTAAAGCGAAGCCTCACTTTCTAGGGGATATAATATGAAGCTATAAATTTTCATTTGCAACCTTTCAACCAAATGAATCAGGCTTAAAAGTTTTGATGTAACTTTGCAACGTGGGACATAGTGTGAAGCTTAAATTTTCTTGGCAAAAACTCACCTAAATCTTACCTAGAAATTGGCTTGGTGATCATAACAAGGGAAATAATCTCTGAAAAAATGAACAAATTTGCCCAACCCCATTCCAAGTTTGTAGCAGATTCACCATATTTTGGATGAAAGTTATTAAAATTAGTAGATTTTATGGATGAATAAGCAGATGTCGATGATTCTATCCAATTCCATCCAAGTTTTCCTTACTTGCTTGCATGGTGGGGTGCATGTCATTCTATTAGCAAAAATCCAAAAAAAATACGATGAGTGTGATATGCCTCTTAGTCCCAATTCAGTTCAACTAGGCTTGGAACTTAGGACTTGGAACATACTATGAAGCTAGAAATCATAATTTGGCTCAATGAGTAGGATTTGGAACATAGCAACCTAGTCAAAAAGATATACTCATCACTCAAATCCTTTCCATACAATTAATATTTTACCAAAATCAAAACGTAACTACATATTTGAAAACTAAGAACAAAGGAACCAAAGGTACGGAAATTAGAGGTGAATTGAACAAAGACAAGTGGCAAATTAACACATGTTGAGAAACATGTTCAAAGCATGATAAAAGAAAAAAGACTCCTAAAGGTCACTACAAGTTCACCACCAATCTATCATCAATTGTGTCTCAACTCACAAGACACTCATTTAAGTCAAAGCGCTTTCACTCTCTAAAAAGTCATCTAAAGTAAAAAAATACTAATGAACATGACATACTCTTTTGAAGTTATAAGTGCAAATTTGCATGGTAAAGCAATAGCCTACATTTCAACTTTCAGTACCTTTTGTCCCCTTTCTTGACTTTCAAAATACATACTTGGTTTAATACAAGTCCATGGTTGGGTTCATAGACATGCGCTTTCAGCAAGTTTTACATGCGTGGCTATTGCATGGAGAAGTGTGCTTTTATACTTGGAAGATGCCCTTCATCCTTAAAACCTCCTTCCATGTGAAGTTGGGGTCGGAATCAGTACCCGGTGATTTGCAAATTGAAAATCCAGTTTTTTTGAACCTCTGATCTGACCGATCACCGGTTACTGATTCCGACCCCGACTTCACATGGAAGGAGGCTCTTACAACCTACCCCAAAGTTCTAAAATATTCTCAAAAAGGACATGAAGGAATGGAAATCCTCCAATCCTGCTTAATAGCATAGATTTAGTGTGGAATGGATTGTGTGTGAGGGGTTCCAAGTAAGGAGTGGATAATTTTGGCCAGGTTTCTAGTGTGAACCGCCCCTAAATATGATACTGACATGGCGAAGCATTTACTTTCATTTAACCTTCAACCTTTCGCCCTCCCACCAGCATCTGACTCAACCACTGCTTTCCCTCTCATTTATATTTTGTACCCCCAACTTTAAGCAGTGGTCCTAAATCTAAGAAAATCATTTGCGGACAAACCAAGGTTCTACCTTAGACCCATCAAGGACTATAAATTCCGAAAATAGGAGAAATATACAATAGTTTGGAAAATCCGAATGGAGTGAGAACCCCTTTTTATACAAAAATAAAATAAAACAGGATTCATTCCTCTAAGAAAGAATGTTCAATCTCATTATAATGGTCCTGAATGTGAATTTCATGAATAACCCGAGTTGCTGAAAGCCCTGCTAAATATGTAAAAGCTCAAAACTAACATAGAGACTTTCTTACATTCATATCAAGTAAAAATTTAGCTAAATTTAGCCATGTTTGAGAACACAACTTGGTTCCCATACAAAAATTTGTGAGGTGAGGATCTGCAAATGGAGTGATTCCTCTAGCTTCTTAACCCCCAAGAGTGCCAACATTCAAAATATGGACAATGAATGATTTTAAAAGCTTAGTGTAGGATATGTATGAGATGGATGAAATATATTTTGCATATGCTTAGAAAGTGATGTTTGTCTATTTCTCAATTGTGTAAGTAATTTTGATTGTTAGATGCTTTCAGCTTTTGTGCAAGGTTGTAAATTTTAATTTATGTGCATGAGGAAAAACTTGCAAAATCAACAATCTTGTATCTAAAATCTTGTAGGCCATAATCATATTGCCTCAAAAGGTTTAGACATGCGTGTTACCCATCTCCTTGCACTCTTAGAGGTTAACACCTCAGGAACTTGAGACACTCCAATTTTTCCTTGGAACAACAATTTTAATTTCAACTAAGTACGTGACTAGAATGTTAGAGAGATTTGCAAAATATGAAAAAATTAAGCAAATAATTGATTTGTTAAGAGGGAGAAAATGTATTGCCAAGGTTTGTGGAAAATATTGAAAGACAAAGGAACAGAGAAAAATACTGAAAAACAAAGGAATAGAAAAATCCAAAACATATTGATACATATGTCAAAACATAAAATATTGAAAGTCCGAGGAATAAATAAGAAAAAAGCATTAAAAGGATTATCAATAGACAAGCTTGAGGTTCTTAAATCTATGATTGATATCAAAGTAATATAAAGGCAGATCTT
Organism: Ulota crispa; assembly: GCA_963920765.1. Lineage (NCBI taxonomy): Eukaryota > Viridiplantae > Streptophyta > Bryopsida > Orthotrichales > Orthotrichaceae > Ulota > Ulota crispa. The sequence continues at coordinate 12,664,606 of OY987245.1, forward strand.
GGAACATTTCAAGCTTTTGAATGCACAAATTATTTTTCTCTAGAAAATAGACTAATGAAGCTTTCCTCTTCATTATATGGTTCTTGAACAATGAAAAGCACCATTACAAAGTTTCAAGTTAGTACACAATTTTGAGTTATGAAAAAATGATTACAATGATCTATTGAAGGCGATGATAAAGTAGCAATGAGGACACAGTTCCTTTTGATAAAAAAGAGATAGAACACTCCATAGATACAAAAGCTGCAACAATCTCTAATCATACACCATCTTTAGGTACTCATACATTATTATTAAGTGCAATGTCCTAATAAAATTTTGCAATTGAATAGCACCAACTTACAACTTTGTGCAAAACCATCACTATCATAAAACACAAAAACCACAATTAAACAAAGGCAAACTTAAAAAACTCTTTAGTACTTGAGTCATCCCCAATGGTTTTGTCTTAATTTCATTTGTGAGATGGAAGAAATTGGTTTCCCATTCAGTTTCTAGTACCTTCTAGTAGCAAGTAAACTGACAAGAATGTAACTTTAAAAAAGAATATATTTGATAAAACTGATACATAGAAACCATCTGAAGTCATCTCTTTTGAGTGAAAACATCACAACCGGAGATTAAATTTTGGTCAATAGCAACTTGTCAAGAATGACCACATCACAGCTAAAATTGCTGTAACATAGAAACCACCATTGAATGATATGCCGCTACAACCTACAAACATTGAAGAAAAACTTGTTAGCAAGATACTATGCACAAACTTCAATTCACTAAGAAGCAATCCCAAAGACTTGTTCAAAGACCACAAATATAAGTGGTGTAGTTGCTCACTAATTCTTCCTGACACACTTACATTCTATACGAGCATATCTACATAATGCAGCACAAAAATCTTCTAGTTCATACTAAAAACATCTAGATAAATGCAATACAAAACTAGTTTCCAAAATATTATAGTTATGCCTTGATCCTTATCTTGTGATTATAAGTTACTTAGGATACGGTATTTACAATCTTGGTAACACACCTAATGAGAGTCTAAAATCATCAGACACTAGAAAGAAGTAATTCAGACTAGAAGGGCAACTAGAGCCTCAAACAGAGACACGGGGTTTGGATTTAGAGTTTACAGCCATTGTCTCTAATCCAGAGCTCTAGTCGTTCTACTCTAAATCAAGTCTTTCTAGTGTTTGATTTAGACTCTCATTGGGTTTGTTACCAAGAAGGCAAATACCGTATCCCAAGTAAAGCTCCAACAGGCATGGGTTAGGTTTAGGGTTTAGGGTTTTCGGAATTCAAGGTTTAGGGTTTAGGGGTGACTCCTTACTAGTGGTACCTGTGTTAGGTGCTGTTTGGTCTGAGGCTGGTGAATCTGGCGGTGAAGGTGAGCCTAACCCTGGTAAAGTCAAATTCAGCCCTGCACATCCTCCTTTGATTTCACCTGCAGTATCATAATCTTGTAAGAAAACTGCGATTACAATAGCAACTCTACAAAATTGCCGTTTGTGTTCTGAGTTGGCATAAATCTCATCCTCTAGAGTAAGCTCATGTCACCGACCACACTACAAAGTGCAAACCAATCTTTTTTTAATATATTCTCAAAATTCTTTGCACGCAGAAAACCTGAAGTGTATAGTGCCCTCCAACAAGTTCTTGAGTTCTTTCAAACTCAGCTAGACAGCAACCACTGGTGAAGAACAACAATTGAACACTTCAAAATCAATGAAATCTCACAAGGTCGTATGCTAGCAATCTCAAACCATATATATACAAACTATATTAATGGAAAAATACTAGCAAAGCTATGGAACTTGTTATTGGATTATGTTAATGGAACAAGTACTAGCATATGTATGGGGCTTGTTATTGTTTGACAAAGTTGAAATAATGGTTAGCTGAATTTTATTAAACTCGAGATTTGTTGGATGGCACTGCACAGTGCATTGATGGAGTAAGCACCAGCAACTTGGACTACCGCCTTTGTTCTAAATGCTTACTCCCATGAAGCACCTTACCCTCGTTGCTTCCTTTACACCCACATTGCAAGATCATCAGCCAAACGAGACCTCAATGGAAATATCCTCATAAAATTTTCAAGGTAAAACACAAAGATGGTGGTGGCTTACAGTCATTAAGGCAGTATCCACCAGTGGTGTTAAGCACATTTGAGTAACCAGGATCACATATACACTTGATTGAAGACGTAATAGTGCCACCTGAGACTCCTTCACAAGTCCCATGTCCGCAAATGCCAGGAAGCAAGCACACTGCAACAAGTAGGCCACGTCAGATTGCTGTAAAAAACTGTACAAAAAAAGAAACTATAAGAGGTTTTCAGTAAACTCAAAAAAAAAACTTCTCTCGGAAAATCCTCTGTATGAAAGCTCCTACAACAACCAACTGCAGGCCATGAGTGATGAATTTGCTGCAAGATTTGAAATCTGGAGTTGAGAACTTACAGTTTGCACTGGCGGATGATATGGGTGAGCTAGGAGTGGGAGGTGCAGCCTGTGAATCTCCTGAGCAGTTGAGATTCAAGGAGCCTGGCAAAAGCAAAAGGAGGCGTTAAGATTGGAACATCTGCCAAAAAAATGGATAAACTATTAAGATTCCTCCTTCTAAACTAAATATTGCAGTTAGGTTGCCCCACACTCATTTCTTGATATTTTACAATACATAAACACTTACTAATGCTACAATAAATTTCATCAATAATTACTACAATAAACAATTTTAAAGGGCTTGGAAGTAACAACAAAGTTGCACAAAAAAAACTAGTACCGTCCATGTCAAAAACCATGTGAAATCCTAGTATCTAAAGAGTTGAATACGGCAATGCACCTCCAAGTGGCCAAGCAATGAGTCATGAAATAACTTTCCAAAGTAAGACAACCTGATTGTTAAAACAACCTAAATGTAATATTTGGTGTAGTTATTCTAAAAACCAAGGGAGGGTTGGACAAGATTTTTTTTTGAGTCTCTCTCTCCTTATTGCTAAAAAGAACAGACAAACTTTGCATGTAGCTATCATAGTGACGTCAAAGTTTTATTCAGGTTTGACACGTAAGTTACCCCCAAGAGTTCTATCTTTCGGCGCAAGTTTCAGTCCTAACACCCACTAATAGCATTCATACCGATATGATACTAATTAGCATTTTTAGTCCAAAAAATTTAAGACTTAGATTTAAATTTCAAGAACTCTTGCAAGGGTAGGTGCATATTATTCAAGTAGTGGGAGGAGAAGTCACTCACAGTTTGGCACGTTGCAAGGAAGTGATGGTATTTGGAGAAGAGAGACGACTTTTTGAAGAGTAGCCCACCCGGGATTACACTGGCACTTGTATGGGAACAGAATGCTGGCTATGGCATCGCCATTGGGAACACACGTTCCCTGTTGGCAATCCACGTTGGCGCACGATTCATTTGAGGAAGTGCCTGCTGGCAACGAAATTCAGATTCTCCCCTTTCAGCAACTGGAAGACTCCACATTCCAGGTGAATCCCTCTCTAATATGACACCCAAGTAAAAAGGAGACACGTATTGTATCAACAAGGTGTCTTATTTTCAATACCATGACATCTGAAGGGTGCCTGTCTATTGTAGAGGGATGGATCAAAATCTCACATTAAAAAACGTTTTGGCACATCTTATCTCTCTCCTCTAAGCACATCCTTTATGAAACGAACCAAGTTGGATAAACACATTTTAAACAACTTACTGGAAAGAATGAAGGAAAACCCCTAATGTTCTATCAAAAGCATGTTATGTATAGTCAATCTATCATTTTTGAGACTTATAGTAAGGGGCGGTTCACATAATATCCCACGTCTCAAAATCCAAATGATTGATAGACAAAAGATGGGGCTTGGCAATTTGCACTATGTCCCATGTCCCAATTCAGTACATACTTATTGCCAATGAGACATCACTTTTTTAAAATGTTGCCGCCAAGGAGGTGGAACTTCACTCAAGGTTTGGGTTGACCAGTTTTCTCAACCCAACTTTTAGCCCAAGTTTCACCAACATTGTGGCATAAGATATTCGTGGTTTTCTTTAGTACTCTGTATTGCCACTGATAGGAACATCCGCTAATCGAGTGACGTTATTAGGGTTTAGGATTCAAGGGAATGAAAGATCGAACCTGGAAAAGTGAAATGTTTGGTGCTGCTGGGAATTTGTGCAGCAACGACAACGATGGAAGCCCAGAGAGACAGCACTAGTACCGAGGTCCTTGATCGATTCCCCATGGCAACGGGTCTTTCACACACCTGCAGATTTCTATGCAAAAAGCAGGAAAACGATCATCAGCTCAAACACAAGCAATTACCAACATGCAGGGATAATAACCCCATTAGAAACTCTCGCAATCCATCTGGGCTAGTTAGTACTGTTAAAAACCCAGAGCAAGACACCCAATACATAGCTTTGATGTATGCACTAGGGTCCTAAATACTTCAGGTAGGGTTTTGGATGCGGTTTAAAAGGCATGGGTTTTCTACTCCACAAGGCAAACCTTTGAAACGATTTTGATCCCATATAATTTAGAAAAAAACACAAGTAGAATAGAAAAACCTGTTCACAATGACTGTGAACTTTGTTCAGAACAATTTTCAGTCATTTTGGACAATTGGTGCAGTTATCAACTTATCATGGGCATGCTGTTTGTCCTAGTAAAATTACCAAGAAGAAAAATCTCTAGTTCTATTGAGCCGACGTGAAGAAGAGTTTGCTTGTTCAAGACACCATACCAAAGCTCACAAGGCAATGCTATAAAGTACTAGGAATACAAATATAAGGAAAGAAGACACTTACACTCGTTTTATACAAGCTAAACCAACCCCTCTGAAAAAACTACAACTCAAAAAAAAACAAGCCAAGGATAAAGAACTGCATTACTAATTTAGATGCATTTCCCAACGGTTGTTGATGTTCATCAGGGTTCGAGGGAAGATATCTCTCCACAGCCAACCTCACATAAACAGAGCGATGCCAAAGCACCACCTCGAAGGTTTCCGAAGCTCGTGTTGCAGAAACTTCAACAAAAGAAGAAAAGTGCAGCAAGCAAGCTAAGCAAGCTCTAGACCACAAAGGAGGAGGCTTTGCATCGACAGAAGCTACCATAAAGAAGCTAGCCATTGTTACACAAACAAACAGAGACTGTAGTACTGTACCTGCTTGTTTTGGTTCTAACGAAGAGGTGCACGGCAAAGGACTTATAACCGAGATATATGACAGCACTAGCAGAGTGCATACGCGGGTCCCAAGTGGTGATTCTAGCAATGCAAAAGTCTAAAGTTGATGTTGTTATTGTTGTTGTTGTGAGAGTGAAATGGAAAGGCAATGGTGAAGGGTGCGAGAGGAAGAGCGTTAGAAAGAGGGAGAGAGAGAGAGAGACGGGTAGAAGGCTAGAAGGCATAGCGGTTTAGGAGTGGGGACATTGATGGCGAAGTGGAAGGGGTGGGTGCCAGCTGACTGCAGTAAGTTAACCGCCTTTATTACTGACTGGCTCATTTTTCTATTCTCTCTCTCTCTCTTTCACTCTTTTTCTTTCCCGAAACGATCTTTCTCTTTATCTACACTGAATATTGCACTTAGGTTGCCATGACAATTAACCCCTAAAGCACCAAGCAAAGTTTTTACCAAAAACTCTTCAAAACTGTCATATTTAGAGCATCAACCATCAACCAAATTTGAAAAAAAAAACATTCTTATGCATATGTGACCATAGGATCTTGTAGAAGAATGGTTTTAGAAGATGTGGAAAAATTTCAAAGTTTTCCACCATGTAGACCCGGGTGGATAACTTAATGCATTTTAGATTTGACGAGCGGCATAATATAGAGAGGGGTTTATTCTTTTGAGGTAACAATCATAAAAAATTTACAACTAATAAAGGATTCATTCAAATAGTGAAATTGAGTATAAGTAATATAGGTAGGTTTTAAACATGCCTCATTACTTTTTTTTAGAAGTGATTAAGGGGCCAGTATTATAGGGTATCCTATGGTCCTACTATATTTATGGTGGGAACAAGGTATCTGATGTTCCAATAAGGGTGTCAAGTGTTGGGTGATGTAAAATGACGGCAACAAATGTGGAAGAAATTATTAGGGTCTACTTCACTTTTGGATGAAGGTTTTGTTGCTTGGTATTATGGTGCACGTTCCAGCCTTCTAGGTTCAGCTTGTTTCATTTGGCTTGTGCGTGATAGAGTTTTCTTAATACATACATGTAAATGAAGTTCATTCATATGCTTTGACTCTTAGTGATTTACTCTTGGTTGTTTGGAGTGAAGAGGCATTTCTATTTGCATTGTATATTTCCATGAAGGAATTGATTTTTGTCTTGAAATTACTTATGAAAGCATAGTGCATTCATACCCTAACCCCTAAAGCCTAAATTGTCAAATTTCTTAACAATTCATAATTTTTAATTATAAAGAAGATAGCCTAAGAAAAAAAAATTGCTCAGCCCTAATAAGTAATTAAAGAGTGCTCTAAAATTGGCCATTTGACCCAATTATTTAATTATAGAGACCCTTTTATTTGGCCTAAGGAACTAAATAGCCCCCCATAAATTACTCCCTTGCTGCACGTGGGGTTTCCAACATACAAAGAGTGATCCACCCGAGCATGTGGATTAGAAGTTAGAATGGTTTGAATATTCAAAAACGCCTTGTGAAAAACCGAGCAGCTATCCTTCATAAGGTGAAATTCCTAAGGAAAAAAGGCCGTGTGGGTGCTGCTTCTCTAAATTCCTTATTCCACCTAGGTAAAGTACATGTCAAAAAAGTTTTGAATCATTTGGAATTGTATAACATATGGAAAAAAATTAGTAAGTAAAAAGAAGTAGAGAATGATTCAAATACTAAATTGTTAAGAATTTAATTATGGAAATGAAATGCCAATCCCAATGGTCATAATGTTGTCATAAACAATATCCATCCTTTGGTTTTGTTTTTTTCCCAAAATGTTGAAAATTGAATAAAACAAAGAACTTCAAAGTTTATTTTGGAGTAGAGAATCTATAACTGCCCGTTAACAAAAAATCCTTGTAACTTTCATCTTGTTGATCCAAACAGAATGATTCAAAGCTTCCTACATTCACGTAAATCTCCTAAACCAATTTAAAAATTTTGTTTTTGAAAAAAGTGATTTTTAAAAATTTGCCCAGGCTACCCGCCAAAAGTAAAAAACATCATATTAGGCCATTACCTTTTACGCATAATTCCAAATGTCATGAAATTTAGTGCATATGAAAGATAAACCTTGTCCCCATATTCTATTAAAATTTCAACCTAAAATATGAAAAACTCCAATCACAGGTACCTGCCCAAAATTGCTATTTTTCTAAAAAAGGGGGTCTAGTCCTTAAGGGGTTAAGTTGCCTTAACTTACCTTGGTAAGTTACATCGTGACTCATCACGTGCAACTCTCTAAATACTTGTATTTCACATGATTTATGACTTGAAAGCTAATAATTTGTCTTTCCTCAACTTCATTGTTATTAACATGCCATTTAGAAACTTTTTGTTGGAGGGAATTTATGATGAAATTACTGTAGTAGCAGTAAGTATTTAAATAGTGTGAAATGTCAAGAAATTAGTGTGGGGCAACCTAAACGCAATATTCCAATGTAGTTGACCTTTTTTGGTTTTGCTCCTTTTACTTTCATTTTTTTTCTATACTTTTTCACTTTTTCCTTTTTAATTTTCTCTTTCCTTTTTCTTTTTTGCTTCTTTCTTGTGTGATTCTTTTTTTTTTGCTACTTACTTTTTTGCATATTTGAAGCTTTTTCTAAGCAAGTAGCAGATAGAGGTAATTGGATTGATCCTCACTAATTAGTGCATTTAGGTTGCCTTGACAATTAGGTTGCCTTACCTTAAAAAGTTGCCTCATGATTCATTGCTTGACCACTTGAAATTGGAAGTGTATGCAATCCTCTAAATACTAAATTTCACTTGATTTAAAAATTTATTAATTTTTTTTTTACAACTTTATTGTTGTTGTCAAATCCTTTGAAGTTTTTTATTACAATGATTATTAATAATGTTTATTATAATATGCATAAATATTTACGTAGTGTAAAATGTCAAGAAATTAGTGCGGGGCAACTTAAACACAATATTTAGAGTTACTGGCCTTTGCCTCGGGGTTTCTTTTTGGGGCAACTCGCAAACCCGGTGTTTTGCAACGTGGCTTACAAAACATGTGAACATCACAGTATTAAATTCAAGAGTTTAGCACATTCAGCAGTGTTTTGAGTGCACTATAGTTAATTATGCAAATAAAATTTGGGATTATTGCTCGAACCTCCCCCTCTACAAAAATATTGTATTCACTTAAACCCAAAACTGGTATGTTAGCTCTTTGAATGCACTAAGAGGTTCGAAAAACAAAATTGTATATGTACTTTTGTATATATAATTCATTTTGGAAATTGACATATGTACTGTGCCCTCCAACAAGTCCTCAAACATCCTCTTTTGACACTCAAAGAATTTTGCAAATATGAAATATAATTGATATTTTGTTGTTTTGAATCACACAAATCTATTTCTTACGCAATTGATTTTACTTGATAATTGGTTGAAAAATATTGGTGATGAATTTTTGAGATTTGATTGCATGGGTATGTAGAAAGCATCCACACACACATCTTCTATGCTAAAAAGAACCCCCTTAAGTAACAAAAATCTGATTTACAAAGAATACATTGTGATTTGTGATATGCCCAAACTTTGTAAAAAAGATATTTCCCTATGATAGTCAAATTTTGCTACCAAGTTTATACATCGTGACTAAATTTGTACCTTTGAACATGATGTTATGTTTACTTGGTGAAATACTAGTTTTTTTTTTGCAAAGTTTTTTGAATGGCAAAATAGGGTGTATGAGGACTTGTTGGAGGGCAATGTACATTGGGTCTTTTTATATGGACAGTCTCTAGACAAAAATTGTTGTTGCCCCCTTTTCCATCCAAAGAATTTAACATATAGTAGCATATAACATAATGTAACTTGAATTTTTTTATTTTGCATCATTGATATTTAGTTTTTACTAGCAATTTCAGTTGAACTTACCAAAAATCAACTTCAAAAAACCAAAACTCAAATTTTGGTGAATTGTTTTGTATGATAACCATGTTTTTACAAGAAATTTGATTGAAAAACACTAGTGATGAATTTTTGAGATTTGATTACATGGGTATGTAGGCAACATCTATATGCACATTTTTCATGCTAAAAATGACCCCTCAAGTAACAAAATTTTGATTTACAAAAAATTCAATGCAACTTAAAATATGCACAAATTTTGTAAAATAAATATTTCTCTATAATAACCAATTTTTTGTAATTGACACATATGTTGTGACTAAATTTATACTTTTGAACATGATGTTATATTTACTTGATGAAAAGCTAGTTAAAACATAAAACAAGTAGTAACATATGTTCTAAAAGGTGTAAAAGAACAACCTTCATTTGACTACTTTTTCATTTTATTTTAGAATGCATGTGAAATCCTACTCTAAAAAGCTTGCTTATTTATTTTCATATTAATCTTTTTGGCGATGACTATAAAGCATGATAACGTGCAATTCAATCATGCTCAACACATTCTTATTTCTAAATTAAGGTTTTTGTGGCTCCAAGTTTCAGCAATAATTTTCACATCTTTGATTAGACAAGATACAAAATGTAACTTGATGGATTCTACATCAAAAGTTCATTGAAAAAGTGCAATTTTGACAAGTAGTATATACAACAAACTATACAAAGAGATGTGCAAACAAGAATTTACAAAAATCCCTTTTTCGTGTAACATGTGTAAATGCAAATATTTCTCTTTGTACATCATAAGTGATGATAATACTAATAAAGTACATGTTTCAAGTAAAATCGTACAAAACCTTTCTATCAACAAAATATAGATATAGAGATGGGGAAGCAAAGATCCATTTCCTACTCAAACCCCTCTCACATAATCAATATTTCACCAAATCTAAAATTTGAAATTACTCATCTTAACCCTTAAATGTCTAAGGGTGTTTATCTCTTTTTTAAAGGTAATTTTGAAGTTTTTGAATTGTCCTTGTAAGATCATTATTAAGCATCAAAACAAAATTGTAACCGTAGAATCTTGAACATCAAGGCTTCTAGATGTATAGTGCTACCCAAAAAAAATCCAAAATGGCCGCGCAACATTTTAAGATCTTTGTGATTGAATTTGAATGAGTATAGAAGTTTTTGCTTTTTTTGGAGCTACCCAAAACTTCTAATGAAAATTGGCAACTTTTGAATACAAAATTGGGAAACAACTACTTAGGATGCTTTAAGGTTTATTGTTGTTACTTGAAAACCAGTAGCCCCCTTCCATATACATGACCACAATTTCACAAATGAGCTTGCAATGTAACTGTCAAAGCGCAATTGCCTAACACAAAGGTTTTTTTCAATTTCAATTCTTGACCAAAAATCATTATGAATGAAAGAAAATTCAATGGTGAATGAATTCTAATGTTTATAATAAAGACATTCCAAATGAAATTAGTCCAAAAGCACTTTCAGATTTTGTTAGATGAATTTTTTCTAGTAAAAGGACCCTTGTAGCCCAAGGGAGTGCCCAAGGAAACCTTCCCTTTTTTCTCAACTTGATGCCCATCTTTTCAATGTGGTAGCTTGTCATAGACTTTGTGACACTATTTGCATGACACTATTCATGACACAAAAGGTATGCTTGCAATTTAGCTTCTACCAAAAAACAATTAAAATAAGATGTGGAGAAAATTAAAATTGAATGTTGAAGCTAACTTTAGGCCGCAACTTCTCCAACAAAAGAATCCTAAAACAATCAAATCTATGCCTTCAACAAGGTTTCAAAGTTTCATGACAATTTTTGAACACCAAAATGTGGTGCCTTTGGCATTTAAGGGTGAAGAGTTTAAGAATAGATTGAGAACATATTGGTGATAGATTGATGATGGACTTGTAGGAATTTAAAAACATTTTAATCACAATTTGATGCTTTTTTCAAAAGTTTTTTATTAATACTTCTCCTAATTTGATTCATGTCAAATTTTAATGCATTGTGTCCCTCTTTCTATCTACAAGAGGCTTGCTTGAGTTAAAGCAGTTTCAATCTCTAAAAGGTGGTTAAAAGCTAAAAACGTTGTTGGTGTAACTCAAAAGTTAATGAATATAGCATATTTGATAGTGCAAAATTGCACTTGGCATGGATTAAAGGCATGGAGTTGGAATAGTCTACTCTTCAAAATTTTAATGCATATTGTCCCCCTTTATAGGATTTAAAAATATGTGATTGGTTTTAGATTTAGTGAATCAAAAAGGTGATTACATGGAAGGGGTTTGAGTAAAAAATGTGTCTTTTTTGTCCATATCTCTAAAAAAGACTTAAACTCTTTTCTATTCCCACGAAGTGTGCAAAACCTCAATCTTGAAAAGAAAGTAATTCAATGTGACTAAATAGCATGCAATCATGCCTTTTTGTCAATTTTTTTTAAATTCATTTTTTTTTCAAATCACATTCTACAAGAAGTGTTAACCCTTTTTTTATACTTTTTTTCAAAAGTACTCTTTAAGAGGTGAAAAAGAAATCTAGTAAAAAGATAACCGTTCATAATATGTAAAATATTTATAAAAGTTTGCAAAAACAAATTCTTTTAAATTCAACATGAACTTTTCTCTTTCGAGGAGTGAGTGTGAGGGGTAAGGTAGTCTGCTCATAAATTGTCCAGGCATTAAAACTGCACACTTTCTCAAATGTACCCTTGTTGTACATGATTTTTTTCATAGGTTTTCAAAATGTACAAGCAATGTACATTTGAGGAGGTGGGCGATTTTAGAGACTAATGGTCTTTCCACTCCAAAATTTCATAATTAATTCCACAAAACTTTAAAAAATATGAAATAATTTGGGATAGATGTCAATTCTTCTTGTCTTTCAAGGAAAATTTACTAAAATATATTTCAAGAAAGTTTCACCTCCCAAAATTTAGTTTTAGCCCTTAGATGGACGGTGTATAAGCACCCTACCTTAGTTTGCTTGGTTAACTTAACCCTTGAGCGCCCGAGGACCTCAAAATGGGATGCTTAGAAATGAAAAAGTTCTTGTTTGACTTGTTATAATCTTTCTATTGGTATGGTCAAACCATTTGTCCTTTTCCCTATACTTTGGAGCTTGTCTCACCTACCATTCAATACTATTAGATTTTGTGGATCTTGTTTGTGATGACAATTTGGTTGGATTGAGTGTGAGTGGGTCTAGATTTTGATGAATATGGGATGGGGGCTTAGGGGCTAACCCTTAAAGGATTGATGGGTGACAGTGCCTAAACCAAGGCGCAGCCCATGGAAAATTCACTATTCAATCTTGCTATAGCAGAGTGACATGTGCCCATAAAGGCTAATATTCTCCCCAAAAGTGCAAAAGTCAATAGTGCCCTCACTAAAATTGTAGGAGGGGCAGCAGAAGGGCAACACAATATCCTAATGTGGACCGTCTTCTATTGAGAATTAAGCACTTAACTTCTATTGTGTTAGTTCCAAAGATTGTTGGGTCTAAGGAGTAGTACTTGATGAATTCACTAGTTATAAACAAAGAGTTACTTTTACCTTTAGAGTGACTTTTACTTGAGGAGATTAAATCCACAGTGTTTGTCTCCGCCCTAGTAACCCATAGACTATTTAAAGGGGCAACTATGAGACTTAATATATATCTTATCATGTATCTTATATCATATTTTGTTATTATGTATCTTTTAGGTGGGATGCTCAGTAGACCAAACTTGACAGGTTCAAGTGCTATTGGACGTATTCAGCAAGAGGATACTCGATAGACCAAACTTGAGTGTTCAAGTGCTACTGGACGTATCCTAAAACCTTAAGAGTTGTATATTGAAAGGAGATTATAAGTGAGGGTTTTTGTTACTTTTCTATCTTTTTTACAAAACTTTACTATAGCTAGGAGCCCTATGCTTTTCTGGATAGGCAGCAAACCTCACGACAACGAGACATCTACATCTTTTCACAAATTGAAGTTTAAACAAATATGGGGACATGCAAAACATCAATTTTTGACATTCAAAGATTGAGCACATCTCCTTGACCACTTTCAGAAGAAAAAAAATTGAAAAAAACTTTTTTTCCATCCTCTGGGTGCTTCTTAGGCACTGAAAGGACGATTTTCGTCCTCTTGGACGATTAGGGGTTAAGTTAAGCTTTCCTTTTTGTTTCTTCAGTTTTGGAGGTTTTAGGGTTTGGATCGCGTCCTCATGAATGACGCACATCAACGTCGTTCGTTGCTGCGTCGAGAGAGTCCAGAGCTCCTCTTTCTAGGGTTTCGGGACTCTAGGGTTTCGGGAGACAGTCGCGAGTTGCGCGCGGATCGTTGCTGCACGGCATTTGTCGATTTCTCCGTAATGTTTTGGTGAGTGTCTTTGATTTTCGTTTTCTTTTGCCGCATTTTGGTTAAGCCATGGGACACCGAAGCGAGAAGAAGAGGCGAAAGGAACGGAACAGTAGCAGTCACCGACGCAAACGGCGAGACAATGATTCAGAAGACAGCGCTTCCGAGAGCGACGATTCCGACAGGAGCGATTCACCAAAGATCACGGAGGAGGAGCTTCGGGAGTACGTAGCCAGAAAAGCGCAGAAGAAAGCATTAAAAGTCGCCAAGCGGTTGAAAACTTCAAGCGTGTCGGGCTACTCGAACGACAGCAATCCGTTCGGGGACTCAAACCTAACCGAGAGGTTCGTATGGCGGAAGAAGATCGAGCGGGACGTTACAGACGGGTTAACTCCAACAGAGGTGAGCTTGAAATCGGAGAAGAAGAGGCAACGCGATCGCATGACGGAGATTGACAAGGTGAAGAAGCGGAGAGAGGAGCGAGCGGTGGAGAAAGCGCAGCACGAGGAGGAGATGGCGTTGCTTGCGCGGGAGAGAGCGCGAGCGGAGTACCAAGACTGGCAGAAAAAAGAGGAAGAGTTCCATTTCGACCAGAGCAAAGTGCGGTCCGAAATCCGGTTGCGAGAGGGCCGAGCGAAGCCGATCGACGTGTTGTCGAAGAATTTGAATCTTTCCGAGGATTTCGATCCTGATATGAATGAGCCGTATAAGATTTACAAGGGCTTGTCAGTGAAGGAGATGGAGGAGCTGCGTCAGGATATTAAGATGCATCTCGAGTTCGACCGCGCTACTAACACGCACATCGAGTTTTGGAAATCCATGATGGTTGTTTGTGATTGGGAGATTGCGCAGACGAAGAAACGGGATGCTCTTGATAGAGCGCGGCTGCGTGGCGAAGAGCCTCCTCATGAGCTCCTCGCGGAAGATTTAGGGTTGCATGGAGTGGACGACGAAGTGGACCACATGTTGCAGGGTCTCAGCGTTGTGGAGTTGGATACTTTGCAAGATCAAACGGAGGCCAAGATGCGCACTGGCACCGCGCAGGTTGTGGAGTACTGGGAGGCTGTTTTGAAGCGGTTGCACATTTACAAAGCTAAAGCTCGGTTGAGACAAATCCATGTTGACCTACTTCGGAAGCACTTGAAGCGGATTGAATATGTCGGTGACATCATGGAGCGGCATGTAAGCGAAGACCGTGAGGATGAGCAGGATGAGCAGCCAGAGGAGAAGAAGCCTATCATTGACTGGGAGGAAGAAGAAGAGGAAGAGGAAGAGGAAGAGGAAGAGGAGGAGGTTGCAGTTTCACCGGAGCCTGTGCATAAGGTACGTAAACTCATAAGCACCACTGTCCCCATAACCGTCACCTCTGAAATCTTGGAAAATCTGTGGAAGTGAATAGATGTAATGACAAGGATGTACAACATGTGAACATGAAATCTTAATAGTGGTTATGGGTGCAATGGTAGTTTGCTCTTTAAAAATTCACAACGTATTCTCACAGTATCCAAATAATACATTCGAAAGTGCAAACTCATTATTTTTCTCTTCCTAATAGGATCTTATCATTTGCTTGATACTCATCATGTTCAAAACCCTTTGTTTGACGCTTATGGGTGTACTTACCTTACCGAAACTTTGCAGATAGAAGACGAAGAAGATGCAGGTAATTATTCTCCAGAGCCAACGCAAGAGGTGGATGGGACGGAACTGTTGGATCCTGAAGCAGACAAACTGGATCTGGAGAGGAGAAGGGCCGAAGTTTTGGATGAGCAACAGCGTCGGTTGCAAGAAGCAGCTGCTAGACCTGCAGCAATGGAAGAGGATCCTCTTGAGCTCACACCTCTTGAGCGTGCCACTGTGATGAAGTCGATGGGAGGCGTGGAGGACGGTGATACCATGCTTGGTCCTGGGTCCGAGGTTAACCTTGAATCTCAGGTGTATTGGTGGCACGACAAGTACAGGCCCAGGAAGCCGAAGTATTTCAACAGAGTGCACACAGGTTATGAATGGAACAAGTATAACCAGACTCACTATGACCATGACAATCCGCCTCCAAAGATTGTGCAGGGATACAAGTTCAACATATTCTATCCTGACCTCGTGGACAAGACCAAGGCACCTACTTATTTCATCGAGAGGGATGGAAGCAATGGGGAGACATGTATCATTCGCTTCCATGCCGGCCCTCCTTACGAGGATATTGCATTCCGGATTGTGAACAAGGAGTGGGAGTACTCTCACAAGAAGGGATTCAAGTGCACATTTGAGCGGGGAATTTTGCACGTGTACATTAATTTCAAGAGATACAGGTATCGGCGATAGAGAGCTAGTAAAATTATTGTGCAGGTTGATCGATACTGTACATTGAACCTGCTGCATCTTCTATTTTTTCTACCCCGAGAATCCTCCAAAGGACTCGAGCATTATCCTGCGGTGAGTAAAAGTTAGACCCTAAATTGTAGGAGCTTATTTCACAGAGCTAAGTCCAGAACTAAGTCTAGTATCTGAGTCTGATTTCATTGCAAGAAACCTTGAACATGTCGAGTAGTTCTGCTAAAAATCTTTGACGTGTATAAAGTTCCCAAAATAGAATGTCGATATCATCGTCTTGTCCTTTATTTGTTCTTCGACCCTTGGCTCACATCACAGTACTAGTGGAAGTCATATAATGGTCTAACAACCGAACTTAGCTAGAACGGTGAAAAAGGACATGTTATTTTCTAGTGCATATCGTTCTAAAGACTAAGTCAAGTGACTAAAGACCATTGGTCCTTCAGAAAGAATTATCTACTTTCCTGCCATCCACCAAGTCTAGGGTCCTCACTGATTGACCGTAGAGGAAGCCAGTTGTATTTCGGTTTTCAATGATGAAATACTGCCTTGCGTTTCGCACTTGGACGCCAGTGACGTTTCTGACATGTGAAAGGTCTATTGATCCTGTACTCCTGCCATCCTCGATTTCGATTGTGAGAATTTGCCCTGTTAAGAGAAGGCGACCATTGACTCCTACTGGCTGTCCAGATGCATTTTGAACAGTGGAGTCTGCACGTATGTGCTGGTAAATGCTGCAGCTCGTAACCAGCACGAGCAGTAAAGCGACATGCTGCATAGTACCTGCCATTATATAGCAAAAAGGTCTTTCCCAACTCCTCTTTGCTCGTTATCGAAGACTGTTGAATTTGAGTTTTGAAGGTGTATGCTTCAGCTATTTAGCTGTTTTTGAAAACACTTCGATTGTACGAGAAGTTGGTAGTTGCGTTCTCTAGAGTGTGCAAGAAGCATGACGGTCCATGCAAGTTTTATTTGCACCGCTTGTTTCTAAATGCTCCAGATGACGAGGATTGCAGGAATCATGCAAAATTTATGTTGCTAGGTAACTATATTTTAATATAAGTTGTGCACATGTATTCCAAATGGCCTACCTACTTAACTAACTTGGTTGGTTGGACATCATCCTATGATTCTGATGAATTTTATATAGTTTTCACCCTTACGATGTGGGGATATCAAGATCATTTGTTCTCAATCTTGTGGTGGTAGCTGTGGTGATTAGCTTTGTATTTTCATTTTGTTTTGTTTTTAGTAGTTTCTTTTGCACAAGTACAAGTTTCTATCGTGATTAGCAAAATATAACTACAGTACTGAATTTCAAAAGGAGAAGAGAATTCTAAGTACATTCCTTTTAGTCAGGTACTCTGTATTGAATGTAACCATTGAGTTTGTGTCAATCCTTCAGGGCCCGGGATTTTTCAACAAAACATGAGTGTGTTATTAATTTTCTATCAATAGAACGATGTTAAGCTTCATGATCAGGAAATATCAATGTAATTGAAATTTGGAAACCGCTTATAAAACTGTTTCAACTAAGACAAAGCTCGATTTGTATCTCTCCATTTGAAATTCAGTATGATTGGTTCAACTTTCACCTTTGGTTGATTTGTAAAAAAAAAGGTATAAGACAACAGTGAAATTACCTATAGTTTAATCTAATAGTAGGATTTTCCAAGTAGCCGGATGTTGTGAGGTTGCAGTTGTCTTATCAAACACATTTGACTATAGCAATCTTAGATTAAAACGTGTCATTCACAAATAAATGTGCAAAAGAATTAGAACTTTGGTTTTTTTTTCAATCCAAAGATGTACCTAATGCAGGGCATTGACCTAAGACTGATTGATTTGAGCTTTTAACCCCTGAGCGCCCAGACTTGAAACCAAAAAGTCTGACCTACTTGCAATCAAAGTGTCCCTATGTATTGAAAAAAAACAATTTGCAAGATCAAACCATACAAATTGTTAGTAAAAAGCATCTCTGTTGTAATGGACTTGATTGGAGGTGGTTTCACCAAAAGAGCAATGAGATTACATCAGACCCAATTTTTGGAGAGTCAATATACTGTCTCTCACGCTCTTAGGGGTTAAGGGACGTCCACAATTGATGTTAGTAGTGGTGATAGCAAAGTTTTTGGGATTGAATTTTGGTACACCTTTGTGCTAAGGTAGCAACACCCATAAGCATGAAATTGAGAGTTTTGGAGTAGGAAAATCATTTGACAATTGTTGAAAATAATATTATAAGTTAGCAAGAGGAAACTGAAAAGGTTGGTAATAATTTCAAAATTCCAATTCTAATCATTTGTTCACAAAGATTTTTCAAAATCCTAAATCGCTGAAAATGTATAGTTATGTGTAGGAGATGCAAAAAACAACTCAATGGGACACTCAAAACCATCATGCAAGTCACCTACAACCATCACTTTATCACCCATAACCATCACTTTGTCACCCATAACCAATTTTTTTAATATAATTTTGTAGATCACTGACAACCTGACACAAGCGTAGGTCACACCCATGGAAATAGTGGCGCTTATGGATGTTGCTACCTTAGATTCACTTTGCAAACACCATTTCTATTACCAAGGGGGACCTTACATAATTTACTTACAGGAGTCAAGGTGTTAAAAGAGTGTTATTTATTCTTCAATAATATTTTCTCATCTCATACGTTCTTACACAAAGATCATCCTTTTTCAACCTTTTTAATGTATTTAGAAAAAGCTTTATAGGATAACTTCAATCAAAATGAAACTTTTTGAACAAGCTTTTTCTCCCTCATTCTTCTTTTGAATCATGCGAGCTCAGTATTCACTGTCAATGCACTTTTGATAAATATGCATGTAATTATGGTAATCTAAGCATCTAAGGGATATGGTGTTGAGTAATTTCATGTACTCCAAAGAGCAAAATGCAGCATGATATAAATTTTGAAACCATATCATTGAATATGAAAAGAAATTTCTACATAAATTTGCATTCTAATTGATAAGAAACAGACAAGGCTTCTAAGGTAGGGAGGCATCCAAGTAGAAAGTTCCTTTTATCGAAGGCATAAGGTGGAGTTAATAATTTTGATTCCATAGTCAATGTTGACCAAAAAAGATTGCACACAAAAATCTTATGCTTTACACTAGAAGTAAGGTTTGGTTTGGAGCTCTAAAAAGTTCCAATTCTTGTTATTCACTGGTTGAATTTTTTAAATCAACCCACAAGCATATACTTTGAGGATCAAGGCCAAAATTCCTTTTTTTTTAAAATTTTCAAACAACAAGGTTTGACATGCCCACAATCTCAAGAATCGGGTGTACTGAGAATCAAAAACTGAGCTGCTACTTGCAACTATTGTATAGTTTTATTAGAAGGGGTTTTTTTTTTTTTTTTATTAATTTTAAAAACGTGATTAATATATTAACTAGCACCATAGGATGGGAGCAAATTCTTAATAGTGCAAAATTTGGAGCTGAAGGATTTTCCACGAAATATTATAAAATCCCCAATCTTATGAAAGACGATGGAACTTCAACATAGGTAAACAATGTAGGTTCTTCTACAACCAGTCAAATATCTTTTAACATCTTTGGTTCTTTGTTGAGGGTTATGTTTTTCTTATTCATGTAGAAACCAATTTTTAATACTCCAGCAAAATTCAAAATATCAACTTGAATCTAACATACAATGCTTAAAAGAGATTAAAGTCTACCAATCTTTCTTTTTAACCCTTACCCTAATTTCAATGATTTAAAGTTTAAAAAATTTCTAATCTCTATTTCTCATGTAGATTTATTAAGGATTGCTTTGGGTAATCTTACCTTAGAGGTATGTCCCTACTCCTAAAGAAAGAGGTTCATAAACCGTGCAGTCGTTTTGAACCGCCTTGTAGGAGTTTCAAGACTGTGCACTTAGCTTTTTAAATGGGTCATGTTTTTTATGTTTAGAAATTGTACAAAAATTGTACATGTGCATGCATTGTTTTAGAACCTCACGAGAGTGACATGAGCTACCACTAAGTGTGCTTATTGGCCATAATTGTGTTGAATTTTGTCTTTCAATAAATATATATAATTATATGTCATACTAAAATAAATGAAAACATGTTTTCAATCATGATTTGAGCATTGGAATATGGAATGGGTGCTTGCATGCTTTAAGAGCCTTATTGGAACATTCTTGGCTTTGTAGTGGTTGCTTTTAGGACTTATGTGCTCCATTTACAAGCCGCCTTTGCATCACAAATGCTACCACCTGTGATCAAGAATAGATACCTATGCACCTTTTGCTTTGATAAGTTGTAGTTAATTCATACCAACTCAAAAAAATTCAATTTAAATGGCCATAGAACTATTTCTTCTTTGAATTTTTTCCAAAAATATTTCCAAGCTACTAAATTGGCTTGATTTTTGTACAAACATCATCTTTTCCTTAAATGGTCAGTTTATGAGCCTCCTACCTTATATATAGGGAATGACTAGGGGGACACCCCTAGTTGCTACATGGACACCCTCTATAGCCCAACTTATTAAATTTGAAATTTTTATTACGTTGAAATATAATCAAAACGATATTTTAGCGCACACTTGCGTGTACAAGCACTGCAAACATACAACAAATGCGTCTCATTTGTGACATGGTCAAGAGTTAAACTAGTGGCTCTCTTCATTTATAAGTTTAACTCTTGACCATGTCACAAATGAGACATATTTGTTACATATTTACAACGCTTGTAGACATAAATGTGCACTAAAATATTGTTTTGATTTATTTCATATTTCAACATAATAATAATCTCAAATAGGTTGTGCTATAGGGGTGTCCACATAGCAACTGGGAGAATCCCCTGGTCATTCCCTATATATTGGCCCTCCAACTAACTACAGGCAGTTGGAGGCCGCAGTACGGTGACACATCCTACGGATGAACTAATTGGATGAAGGTACGGATGAAGAGAAGCCCTTCACTGTGGTGCACTGGAGCCATTGCTTCAGTCTCAAGCTCGTTTCCCCTGTTTTCCCCTGTTTTTTTCTCTGTATGTATCGTAGTTCCCATAATTTTGTTGCGGCGGAGATTGATCCATCGATCTTCTCTCTGTACTGAAGAGGTCGAGAATCTGGAGCTCGGATTTCTCTGAAGGAGAGCTATTGAGCGACAC
This sequence comes from Ulota crispa, assembly GCA_963920765.1. Lineage (NCBI taxonomy): Eukaryota > Viridiplantae > Streptophyta > Bryopsida > Orthotrichales > Orthotrichaceae > Ulota > Ulota crispa. Next base: position 12,685,519 of record OY987245.1, read on the forward strand.
TGTCAGTTAAGGCCTCTTGTTTTTTTTTGAAATCGTCGTTACGCTCTAATTTGAGAGTCATTTCTGTAATCCTTTTCCGTTTTGAAGTGAAGAACCACACCTTAAAGCAAGTGTAGAAGAGTTCTTATTATTAGACTGATCTAATATTTACTTATTCTTGTTTAGAATTGCAAGAGGATACCATTAGTATGCCTCATTTGGAGACTTCATGCAAAATTTTGGAACTACTCCCTCTGTCCCTCTAAAAAGCTCCAAATCAAACACATTTCTTGTACCATTAAAAAGCTCTCTTTTGCTGATTTCAAACACTGAGAAAGCGTTTGCCATGTTCAATGATCTCATGGGGGCAAGTTAAGCAATTAGAGAGAGCATTCCCCTCCTAACAAGCTTGGCCTTGCCCATATGAGGTACCATTGTTGCTACTAATCTTTAAATCATCAATAACAAGGAGCTGGCAGCATGCACAAATATGGTACTTTTTGCATGGAATTTGGGTGCCCAAACGGAGGCATCAAAGCCGGAGATTTTACATACATTTTGGTAGATGGTATATTGATTCTAGAATGCATGTGTCACTAGCACAAAGATTAAAAACACAGTTAATCCTTTGCAAGGAAGCTTTTTGGACGTTTTTAGCGGGACAGAGGGAGTAATATTGACATGAATTCCGATGTTAAGGTGGTGTAAAATCTCAGAACTAAGAATTTAGGATGTTGTATTTCAGTGATTGTCATAATGAGGTGCCTCTACCTTAATCTGTGAATTTTGAACTAGTGTTATGAATTTTGAAGTAAACTATTGTAGTCAATAGTGACTCCTTTTGATTTTTTGTCTGTACTGACGAGTCAAATTTGAGATAACATTGAGGTCTTTTCTGATGTTTTGTGTGTTTAGTTGGTAACAATATGTTGTCAACGTGCTTTCATTGCAGGCGCAGCTAACTTCTTTGAGAAGATCAAGACGGAAACGAGGACTTTCTTTAAGGGAATTGATATGTGCACACCAGGGGTTGATACTTGCGCACCCCCTTGGGAGGTAAATTATAGATTTCTACCATAGAAAAGCTGAGTTTGAGAATTTTTAATTCAGATTTGGATTTAAAGGCCATGGTTTACTCTAGAACCAAAAAAAAATTGCAATTACACAACACTCAATGAAAAAGCTTAGTTAGGGAAAAAAGTGTTACTTTTACTTTTGTTCGTAAAAAATGGATAAGCTTTTTCATTGGGTGTTGTTCAATTGCAAACTTTTGTATGGTTCTTGAGTAAACCATGGTCTCTAAGTCCAAGTCTGAATTCAAAATTCTCAATTTCAAATTTTTGATGGTAGAAATCTACAATTTACCTCCCAGGGGGTGTGCAAACATCAACCACCACCCAATGTGCACATATCAATTCCCTTCTTTAAACCAAGAGTTTGGAATGTGAAGATGACCGCGACAAAAAGGAACAAGATAGAATGAGAACAAGCACTCAATGGAGGCATTGGCAGAAGTTAGGTCGAGCATTTACGGCCAATCTATTTCCTCCTACAAGCTTCCGAGTAAGATCTGGAGCTAAGAAAAAAAAATTAAAACTGCAACTTCTATGTCAAGTTGTATTTTCAAATTAGTAATGTTTTGCCCATGATCCACATCTACTTCAATATTGGAAATATTGACTATATATAGTAGGTGTGGTAGAATAGTCAAAAAGGGTGGTACATATATCAATTCCTTTGGTTTTATCATGACAAAATCTTCGTTAAATCAAGCACAACTTTGGTGAGAGTTTTTAATTTGAAACCCCGTCATAGCCACTACAACATTAGAAATAGATTATAGATCACAACAGTTGGATACACAGATTAGCTTAATCCTAGTTTGAAAGAATCAAACGAAAACCTTACCGTTCCGGCCTAAAAAACTATACAAATACAACACTAATTCATACCGCAGTTGATATGTCTGTACTCTGTTCCCGATGACCAGTAAAAAACAGAGGATTCATAATTTGGAAATGAACAACTTAAAAAAAGGTATAAGTCAATTGGGCCAAAATTATATCACCAGAATCAGTGAAAAATATTGCGTATATCAAAATTATACAAATGCAAATGGACAAAAAGGAATATTAAAACAGCAAAAAAACACCAGAGCCAAGCTTGAGTTTAATTGGTCCTTTAGGGTCCAGCTTGCACTAAAGCCCAATTTGTTACAGCAAGCAGGCCTCCTCTGTGAAAATACACAAGGCACTAGGGACAGCGAATGTCTGCTCATCTCTTTGGACAGCATTTAATGGTAAATCAATACAAAGTCGCTAAAAAATGAAACGCTCGTCAGATTACCTAGAAAGAGAATACCTGCTGAATATACCAAGCCCAGGTCAAGGAAAATGTGTGGGAAACTTGATATTACTAGGCACTTATCTTTGGCACTGCCCGGCAAGAATGCATGATACAAATTTCAATGAAATTGACTATGTCTTCCCCAATTCAGGGATCTTCATGTAACAAAGGACTCTGAAGTTGGATCTCATCCTCTGTTCTCTGATCATTGCTCTGTCAAACATGTTCATTCTCATCAGGAAGATCGATTACTCATCAACACAATTTACAAATAATACACACCAACGCAAAAAAAAAAAAAAAAAACATTCTTTTTAATGACAGCTATATAATTAAGTGAAAAGTCTGAAGCAAACCAAGCAGTGTGACTAGCATGAGTGATTTGAAATTCTATTCTGCGTTTTTCATTACATGATATGAAAAAATAGTCATATGATTAGATGGAAAGCAGCTAGAATTGCTGGAAAGTCTATACATTAACAACAATTGAAATGAATAACAAAGCGAAAGATTGATACTAACCTCAACATTAAGGTCGTCCTCATGACTGAAATTTTCATACAGAGAAGTGAAGGCAGCCTGGTCATAAATCGAGCCTCCAAGCACTTCAGATTCGCCTCGGGCATTCTCTAAACCTAAATCTTCATTTCTGTCATCAATTTGTTGTGTAACCAATGTGTCTGCAATTGCACCGAGCTTGTACATCTGACACCAGAGAAAAGATGACATTAATCGTAGTACAGTTCCTGTAGCTTGCATCCAGAACATTATCTTCACAGATAGAGCTCCAAACTTCCCGAATTGCGTGGGGTCATTCCAGAAGTGCCTGTTGTGTCTCACATCCACCAATCGTTATTATTTCTTCAAAGAAACTGTGTTTTTGGCATTTCAATTCAGAAAATTCTCACTCTTCGCTACTTACAAAGCTAAGGTTTCTTATAACAACATCTAGAAAGCCAGCAAAAGCTCTCCTGGAACTTTGGAAAAAGAATGCTCACCTGATTTCATTAGTAAAGAGGCTGAACCAAACGATGTCAAGGAGGAGAGACAGAGCCAAGAGCCCAGCATACGCTCGACCTAGGTTTTGACTGCCACTTTCGATCGCAATCAAGGCGAACAATGCAAGAGTCAAGTTAGCCAACACAATGCCTGTGTAAACAGCACCTAGTGATCCGAGTAGTGCACAAGCCACCTGCACCAATAGAGTGTCTTCCACGTCAGCTTAGTGTATACCTCTTATAAGAAAGGCTCAAGTATTGAGATCAGTGTTCCCAGGATTTATAAAATGTCATCCATTTGAATACCGGATACTCTTAATCATTCACAAATAATAGACGGACTCCAAAACAATCAATAAAAACCGGCAAAATAGTTAGAAAGAAAGATGCTCGACAAGTGTACTAACGGCTGAAGATGATTCGACATGGCCAAATGGTGATGCAGAAGTTTTAAATCAAGACACTATGCCCGAACTAACCAACGCACCCTTCATTTGACCTAATCTGTCGATTAACTTTCTCACGAACTAAATATGTGAAGAAGAGCAGAAGTAGATTCTGACACACAACTCTAGCGCAAATGAGAACGACACTAAACTGGAATGTACATCAGAATGCAATAACCGTCAAGTTCGGAAGAAAAATGCGGCAAAAATATGTAATGAAATCAGCTTTCCAGAATTCACGAAATGCCACGATTCCTGGAACATCGAATAGTCCTAGTCATTCACAAATCAAAAGCGGACCTCGCAAACATTCAATGCAAATAACGTTAGATGCGCAGCTAGTGTAAAATTTTAGGAGCTGCAAATGCTTCCACAATGACAAGTAATAACTGATGCTGAGATTTAAGAATTGAAGAAGATGTGCTCAACCTAACTAACGCATCCTTAACCAAACCTATCGAACAGCTCTCTCAGGAATTAGATAAATGTGACGTAGCGCAGAAGACAGAACTCCAGCACAAAGGAAACGACACTACACATACTTCACATGTGCGGAAGACTGACTGTTGATGCACATTTTAAGATCGATACTGTTCTTCTGAAATCTACATCAGAATGCAACAACCGTCAAGTTCGGAAGAAAAATGCGGCAAAAATATCTGATGAAATCAGCTTTCCAGAATATATGAATTCCTGGAATACCGAACAGTCCTAGTCATTCATGAATAAAAAGCGGACCTCGCAAACATTGAATGCAAACAATGTTAGATGCGCAGCTAACTTAGTGTATTATAATTTTAGGAGCTGCAAATGCTTCCACACTGACAAGTGACGATTGATGCTGAGACTTGGAATTCAAGAGGATGTGCTCAATGTAACTAACGCATCCTTAATCAAACCTCTCGAATAGCTCTCTCAAGAATTAGATAAATGCGACATAGCGTAAAAGGCAGAACTCCGGCACAAAAGAACACGAATAGTCCTAGTCATTCACAATTCGAAAGCAGACCTGGCAAACATTCAATGCAAATAATGTTAGATGCGCAGCTAGTGCATTAAAATTTTAGGAGCTGCAAATGCTTCCACAGTGACAAGTGATGATTGATGCTGAGACTTAGAATGCAAGAAGATGTGCTCAACGTAACTAACGCATCCTTAACCGAACCTGCCGAACAGCTCTCTCAGGAATTAGGAAAATGTGAACACAACGCAAGAGACACTACAACTCCGGCGCAAAAGAAACGACACTACAGATACTTCACATGTTCGGAAGACTGACCGAGTGTTGAGGCACATTTAAGATCGACACTGTTCTTCTGGAATCTACATCAGAATGCAATAACCGTCAATTCGGAAGAAAAATGCAGTAACAATATCTGATGAAATCAGCTTTCCAGAATACACGAAATTCCACGATCCCTGGAACACCGAATAGTCCTAGTCATTCACAAATCAAAAGCGGACCTCGCAAACGTTCAATGAAAATAACGTTAGATGCGCAGAGCTAGTGTATTAAATTATAGGAGCTGCAAATAATTCCACAGTGACGAGTGATGATTGATGCTGAGCCTAAGAATGCAAGAAGATGTGCTCAACCTAACTAACGCATCCTTAACCGAACCTGCCGAACAGCTCTCTCAGGAATTAGAAAAATGTGAACATAGCGCAAAAGACACAGCAACTCCGGCACAAAGGAAACGACACTACAGATACTTCACATGTTCGGAAGCCTGATTGTTGAGGCACATTTTAAGATCGATACTGTTCTTCTGGAATCTACATCAGAATGCAATAACAGTCAATTCGGATGAAAAATGCGGCAAAAATATCAGATGAAATGCCACGATTCCTGGATCACCGAATAGTCCTAGTCATTCATTAATAAAAAGCGGATCTCGCAAACATTCAATGCAAATAATGTTAGATGCGCAGCTAGTGTATTAAAATTTTAGGAGCTGCAAATGCTTCCACAATGACAAGTAATGACTGATGCTGAGATTTAAGAATTCAAGAAGATGTGCTCAAAGTAACTAACGCATCCTTAATCAAACTTGTCGAACAGCTCTCTCAAGAATTAGAAAAATGTGAACACAGCGCAAACTCCGGCATAAAGGAAACGACACTACACATCCTTCACGTGTTCAGAAAACTGACTGTTGATGCACATTTAACATTGATTCTTTTTAGCAGATACTCGCTCATTATCACACGCAAATTAATCTCACACGACAGCAGAGCTCAGTCAGTTCAAGCAAAGTTAAGTTAGCGTATGAACCTGTAAGTAAAGAAGGACGATAGCGCACGTTTGCACAGCATCGTAATGATCACACCATGCCGTAGCCCCTGCGCATCGGGAGCTGCAAAACCACATGATCTCGCATTCACGGAATATGAATCTTTGTGCTCCGAACCCTAACGATTCTGTCTTAATGCAGCATCTTGTAACAAAGTGCACGCAATGTCGCAATCCTGCGCCTCGAGAAAAAAAGTAGAAAGGAAATTATCGTGCAAATGAGAGGCGTAATGAAGGCAGTTGTGCTGGAATTGAACTCAAATGAGTGTGATGAGAGGATTTGCAACAAACAAGCTCTCGATTGAATTCAAAAGAGGCTTCGGTTTAGAAGGCATGCTGAGCGAGCTCAGCAGTATCAACGAGAAATGTGGATTTGAAGAGGCTGGTATAGCGGGCCCGCTATTGGTTGGAGAGAGAGTCTACGCTAGTTGTAGATCTTGGGTTTGTGCACGGTTGGCTCCATTGAATCGTGTGCGGGCAGCATGCAAAATGTTCTAGCGTTGCCCCTGGAGCTCTCCTAGGGGCAGGGTTCGGGGAGAAATTTGAGCTTCACCGGTTGAAATCCGGCAATGTCCAGTTTCAACCGGATTTTCACTAACATGGAGGCATGGACAGATTATTTTCTAAATTTTTATGGTAAAAGTATTATATTTTGATTTTTTGGAAAATAGTCCGGATTTTTAGCCGATGGTTTCAAGTTTCAATTGGTTTTTTGCAAATTCAACCGGCCGCCACCACACTAATTGCTGATTCTCCCCGAACCCTGCCTAGGGGCATCTCCTGCAACACGCTTTGCAACACTTGGATAAATGAGATTTCAGCAAGAATGATGCAAACTTTCACAGCGAGGCTTGAAGTTCTCCTGTAGCCTTGAAACCTTCTGGTCCTACACCTGCATTGCAACAAATTGCACAGATACACCTAGCTTTGGAGTGGGGTCGTGCGTGAACATTGTGTGAACAATGCTCACTAGGGACCGTGAAGGGGGCCTAGAGAAAGCTGAAATTTGATGGGTATGCGGCTCAATCTGAAAACCTTGCGACTTGCACAGAGACATGTCAAGTGTTGTTGGGGACTTGAATCGCAAAAGCCATTACGGGTTGAATGCAAAGGGCTGTTCTAACGTGCTGCAAAGATGCTCTAAGGCCATCTCTACCGCGCCTGCTAGCCCAGCTTCGCAGCTTTGGCTAGGCAAGGCGCAAGAGTTTGCCCTCCGCCACCCGGCGCCGCCAACACCAAGCCGGGGGAGCAGGTTGGTGGCCGGGGGCTAGCAGACCAACAATTTTCTTGGTTTTGGAGGGCAGGGAGGGGAAATGCCGGTAGAGAAACTCAATTGAATTGTGTCGCGTGTTAGGGGGACGCGAGGTCGGTCAAGAGACTGAGCAAGGCAATGCTTGGAGGTTCTGGCCGGGGTGGGCATTGCAAGCCACCCCGCTGCCCCGCAATGATTCTCCACCTGGCTACCTGCTGGGTTGCAGTCGGGGTGGAGATACTCTAAGGTAGGAGGGTCATGAATGGAGCATCTAATGGCTGCAATTGAACCTTGGGGAGGTGAAATGTCAGTAAACTTCCTTGAAAGACAAGAAGAATTGGCATCTAACCCAAGTTGTTTCATATTTTTTGGAGCATTATGAAATTAGTTATGAAATTTTGAAGTGGAAAGGCCATAAGGCTCTAAAATGGAGCACCTCCTCAAATGTACATGAGTTGCACATTGTTGAAAGGCTATGAAACACAACATGTACAAAAAGAATACATTTGAGGAGGTGTACCATTTTAGAACCTGCAACCTCCTACCTTACTTATAGTTGGTGAACTTGATGCTAGGAACATATGCTAGAAAGGGATTAAAATAGGGAAAATTTTATGGATACCCTTGAAATTTGCAATAATTACATAGATACCCTTGCTTTTTTAGAAATTACACAAATACCCTTGGACCATTATTTTTGGGCATTTATTTGTGGACACAACTAAGGAGACACCCCACAATTACTAAGGAGACACCCCCTGTACCCCAACCTATTAAATTTGAGATTAATATTATGTCAAAATATGAAATAAAATCAAAACAATATTTTAGCGTACATCTGCATTTGCAAACATTGCAAACATACAACAAATATGTCTCATTTGTGACATGGTCAAAAGTTAAACTTACAAACAAAAGGAACAACTTATTTTAACTCTGGATCATATTACAAATGAGATATAATAACACCATATTCATTAAATTGGAAACACCAAATTCCCAAGTTGTACCCTAATGGTCAATTTAAGTTGATCAACTTAAACCCAAAATGTTACAAAATTCCCAATTTAATGAATATGGTGTTTATTTGTTCTGTTTGCAATGCTTGCAGATGAAAATGTGCACTAAAACACTGTTTTGATTTTATTTCATATTTTGACATAATAATAATCTCAAATTTAATAGGTTGGTTTATAGGGGTGTCTCTGTGCAACTAGGGGATGTCTTCCTAGTCATTCCCTTATTTGTTGTGCTTGTACTTCCTTCATGACTGATGTTGAAGAATGGAATGTAATGAAACAAAAAAGGAACAACCTCAAGCACAAAGGAAGATGGGAAGTGGCATGCATACTAAAACACACGCTTGAAAATGTTGGTCCAAGGGTATTTGTGTAATTTCTAAAAAAGCAGGAGTATGCATGTAAATATTGCAAACTTTAGGGGTATCCATGAAATTTTCCCTTGACCCCTGAAGGACCAAGCCCTTTTTCAAGCCAAAATCATTGAAAACTGCCATTTTTAGGGGATGAGTAAGAAGGTAGATTTTATTTTATTTTTGGAAATCCAACCGTATGATCTTGCCTTAGACTAGAAGAGGTACTTATGGGAAAAAAACCAGGTTGTTCAAGATGGAGAGGAGGGAGATATGTACATTTGAAGTGAAGGGAAAAGGTTATTTTCCTTGCTGCTAATAAATTTCAGGAGCCTTTGACCTCTCTTACATGAAAAATTTGCTCTACCGAAAGTTATGCTTTTATTTTTCCATGTAGGAGATCAAGGTAGATATATGTGGGAGAATTTTCAAATCAATTGGAACTACACAACTCATGGGAAAAAAACAATAAGTAAGAAGAAGTGGAGAATGAGTCAAAACACAAAATCGTTAAGAATTTAACCCCTAAAGGCCCAAGGGGTGTTTTCATCAAAAACTACCAAAATTTGTGTTTTTTCAATATGTTGACATGAATTTTAGTTTGAAAACTATTTTTAAGACTTCAACCATACAAAATTGTAGTAGAATACTTTAGTATCAAGTGCAAAAAAATTCAGCCCATTTGACCACATGGATTGAAAGATTATAGCATTCAAAATTTATAAAGTAAAATTTTTTTATCCTTGCCCAAATGGGTCAGTAGACTTCGAGCCTCTTTGGAGTCAAATTTTTGGTCAGCATGAATTAAAGTTTTCTTTCCATTGATATCTAAATCTTATTGGGTATTCTCATGAAAAGTTTCAAGAGCAAATTATGAATCTTGCTTACTCTAAATTTCCTTGCAATATAAGGAGGTTAAGTGAATTGGCAATACATTAGTCATTCTTTCATGATTTCTTGTGCACTCAAGACATCTTTTATTTGAAATATGAATGGTAAAAAGTAAGAGACAAACATTTGGAATGTTTGAAAAAAAAATCCAATAGCTTTCAATTTATAAATTGAAAGATAATAGGTCCTAAAGTTAGAGGAAAATATTTTTTCTTGAAACTACCCGAACATAGTTAACAAAGTTTGACTCCCTTTAGAAGGTGATGTGAGACCTCAATTTATTTATTTTTTTGACAATTATACACCATGTATTTTAGTTACATACTTGTCAAATCTCAAAAGTTGATGAGAGTTTTAGCATAAGATTTTCCAAAGATGCCCAAACTACCTGAGCTGCCCAAATTCTTTTGGGTAGCATGACTTTTGAATTGAGCATCCAATTGGGGACAAAATTATATTCCCACTTGGGGGATACATATTTACACCTTGTGTAACAATTTTGAGAACATCCAATAAAAACTAGCTCCATATGACCCTACCCAAGTTCTCAAGGGGCTGTTGAACAAACACTTGGGCCTTTAGAGGTTAATTATTGAAATGAAAATTAAATCTTCCAATGGTTATAATGTTATGATAAGCAATCTACTTCCTTTGGTTTAATCATTTTTTCAAAAAATTGAAGATTGAGTAATATAAAGGACTTTAAATTTCATTTTAGAATAGAGAATCCATAACTGCCCACAAACAAAAACTCCTCATAACTTTGGTCTCATTGATTGAAATTGAATGATTCAAAGCTTCCCACGTATAAAAAAATCTAAAAAACCAATTTTAGTTTCTTATTTTTAAAAAGCGCAGATTTTAAAAAAGTTTTTTGGGCTACCCAAATTGCCACTCCTCCCCTATTTTTAATAAATTATTGCATAACTTCTTTGTTAAATGTCCAAATGAAGAAAAAATTAAATGCCCATATAGATCTTTGAATTTTCTACCTTCAAAAGAAATTTCAAAAAATCACACAAAAAAACATACATGCCTAAAATCCCATTTATCCCCAAAGGAACTATGGTCCTTTATGGGTTAAAATATTAGTCAGAGGGGCTAGCGGGATTCGATCCTGGATCGATCCACGGAGGAGTAATTCATAGATAGATGTTATACATTAAAATAGGAATAGGTGCAAATGGAACTTGAATTCTTTTCTTTTTTCAAAGATTCACTTCCAAGTCCATCAAAGGGATAACCATTTTATTAGTGTTTTGTCTATTTGTGTTTGGAAACGTGGTCAAATTGTAATAAGACCTCAGAAATACTTTTGTAACTTTTTTGGATAAACTAGTGACTTTTCCAGACAATGGTACAAATGATCATTTTATGGTTGCATTCTTCCCCTGATGATTACACTATCTCCACTGGAATTATAAATTTCAATAGTTTTTTAGTGGTAAGATACTTGTAGCTATGATGTCGTACAAGAATCAGCATGGATATGAAATGATTTGAGGCTCAAATATCCTTTCAATTTCATGAACACGAGGCTTTTGGAATTGAGTCGAGTCAAACCATGAGGGTAGAATTGAGTATCCTATTAGGCAACAAACTCTAGCGCATCATTGCCTTGAGCATTGTTTAAATTTGAAAGTATCACTTCGCATGTAGTTGATGATTGAGAATGCTTGGAAATTCTATAAGTCACCTTTAAAAATGAGTATTTTACAACTTAGGTCTACAACACTAACATCCATACACAATTGGCTTTAAAAGAAATGATATTTTTTAAAAATGAATCATTTTGGATCAAACTCCAGTTTGGTTTTTGCATGTTACTTATTTCTTAATTTTTATTTGATACTTTACAAATTGAAAGGAGATAATCTCTCTAAAATAATATAAAAGTTTCAGAGTTTAACAGTGTATGGAAGTGTATGTAAAAGAGATAAGTTGAAAGAAATTGCACTCATATGATACTCACAAATATATTTGGTGAACCCCTAAAGCAAGCTTCTCATAAGATGACAGATGAATTGTACAATCTTGTCTATTGCATTAACAGTGGATAACTTTTGCATACATTTTTAATTTTTCTTTTGAAATCCATCTTCACAAAACATGCAAATGTAAGTATAGAGAGATAAAAGCCTCAAGTTTTGAAAGATTCTTGCACAAATCTAAATATTGACGACATTATAATAGATTCAAGACACAATGTTTTTCAATTTGTAACATCTACATAGTCCCTTTTTGATGTATACTACACAATTTATTCCAACTACCCTACCTTGCATTGATATCACTACCTTGCACTGATATCACTACCTTGCACTAATATCACTACCTCGCACAAATTTAAAAAATAAGCAAAGTTTGCACGACACATACAAATAAAATAGTTTAAAGTGCTTTAGGTAAATCTTGTATATCCTAAGTTACAATAACTAAATAGTCAAATACTTGTGACAATAGTTGTCAAAACATTGAAATGGTTTTGTAAGCATGCACCTTAGATAGAGAGCATGTAACAGATGCCACATTAGGAACGCTACTTCTAAGTTACTTGCTTGAGAACCAATGAAAAGTTGTAGCCACGCCTTCACTCTAAGTAGATTGTACAGTACACCTAATAAATTTGAAATTCACCCACATTCTTGTGAAGGGGTCTTGTATTCTTCAAACTCTTACTATTCATTCAAATAACTTGTGTATTGATGTAACCCGGCCCCTTAAAGATTGAGTGGTGGAATTTGGATTTGTAGAATTGTTAGGCAAAGTTTATAAACAACATTTTTTAGTATAAAAAAACAAAATTAACTATGGGTTAAAAATGTCAAAGAGCTATCAATTCTGAATGCCAATAACTTTTTTTTGGTGAACAATAACTTCAATCTATTTACGTAACTTTTATCCTCATACCTTCCTACTTTACCCTTAAGCGTTGGATGGGTGGCCATGCCTGCCCTCTCCAGTGGTTTTTATAGTGGTGTGGTGCCCACCCATTCAAATTTTGTTTTATAAAGTTGCAAAAGTCAATAGTGCATGGTGCCTTCATCAAAATTGCAAGAAGGGCAGCTTGGGAACTAACACCATGTTTTTGAATCTTATCACAATTTGGGTTACAAAAAAATATGAATACATCTCATGAGGTGATTTTTTGCCTTCTAGGATGGACCATGTATTTATGGTCACTTTTGAAAAAAAATCAGATGAAAAACAAGTTTTTTTCTGAATCACAAAATCTTTTTTCAAGGCCGGAGGACATTTTTTGTCCTCCTCAAAGTTTAGGGGTAAAGGTGGGAAAACCCATACTTGATAACTTAAGTGATTATGCAACAAACCACAAAGAGTTTGAGGCACCAAATATTTCTCTCGTGTAGGAAGATAAGAAAAATTGGGATTGCAAATTTTTCACAAATTTATTTGCAAAGCTGAAATTACTTAGAATTTTGGGAGTCAAAAAGATCTTCAAGCCCATTGTCAACCTTTAAACTGGTGCAATTATGATAATAGCCAAACTACTTTCTGCTCATTACTTCCTACTTCACTTTGGGATATGAGTGACATGACTTAACAATAGTTCTAACCTTGGAAACGATAAAAAAACACATTCAAATACACTTATTCTTGCTGATATTTTTAACTGGGTATGGAGCACTGTTGGCTATGGTTGCTTCCACCTTTAGTGAGGAAGAATTTCAACTTATGGAAGGATGTTATGAAATGCTCATATGGCTGTTATGTTTTTTGTGCTGACTTGCACCGTACCATGATCAAAATTCCTAGACAGATCCCTAGCTTTCGTGACCGTTTTGCCAAGGGTTTCCCCAAGAAGGCATCTTTGAACTGAACGTGGTTACGTACACCGAGGGACCCTGCCAGCATCGGAAAACAAGCAGTTTTACGCGTCCGCTCACCCACTTGTCGGTAGGAACGAGGACCAGTCCCTCGTGGGGTACCACGCCCACACCAATGTTCTCAAACATGCTTTTTCATAGATAGCTCCGGAAACCGAAAACATTACACTAAGGCCCCGTTTACACTAGGGGAGAGAAGTCGTGGAGAAATCCTCCATGGGTTATGGCCTTCCTTTGGAAGTCGAGGCTTCTCATTGTAGTGTAAAGTGAGAAGAAGTCATAATGTATAAATAGATAGTTTTTTATAATTTTTTTTTTTTTTTTTAATTTGAAAGTTTTTTAAGTTTTTTTTTTTCTTTCTAAAAATAATTATTTTTGGCAAGGGTCCCCCAGGCCCATCTCTTTAGGTGGGCCTGACTATAATTTTGGGGACCCCAACCTTGTGCTTTCTCATTGCCACAAAGGACAAAAGTGTTGTCCACCTCATTTTTTCCTTTCCTTGTCCCTTGGAAAAAATTCCCATCTAAAGTGGAGTTCCTTGGTCTTCTCAATTTTTGAAGTTCTCATTTGCTGAATTTTTCTCTTCACGGCTTCTCTCCCCTATTGTAAAGGGGGCCTAAATAAGGTAGACATTCCTAATCCTGCTCATGAACCTAATGTTGCTCAAATGTACGCAAGGTGTACACCTTAAATCTAAAATCTAGGCTGACCATAGTTCACTTATCTTCTGTGTCACAGAAGATAAGCTAATCTATGGCTGGCTTAGATTCTAGATTTAAAATTTACACCTTGTGTACATTTGAGCAGCATTAGGTTCATGAGCAGGATTGGGTTTGTCTATCTTAGTGCATGTAGGTTGCCTTATCTTGGAAAGTTATCCCATGACTCATTGTTTGGCTACTTGGAGGTGCATGCCACTCTCTAAATACTAGGAGTTCACTTGCTTTATGGCATGGACACTATTAGTTAGTTTAGCGGAGCTTCATTGTTATTGCCCATGCTCTTTAAAATCTATTTGTTGTGGTAATTATTGATGAAGATCACCAATAGTATTAGTAGGTATTTATATAGTCTAGAATTTCTAAAATTAGTGTGGTGCAACCTAAATGCACTATTTAGTGTACACTAAATAATGCATTTAAGTTGTCTTAAAAATTAGGTTGCTTTACCCAAATTATCTTGCTTAGTCACTTAGAGGCGCATGCAACTCTTTAGATTTTAGGATTTTGTTTGGTTTACAACCAAGATGCCACTACTACGTTTTTCTGCAACGTTATTTCTTTCGTTGAGCCCTCTAAATTTTTTTTGTTGTATTAATGAAAACTCATGTAGTACTAATAAGTATTTATATAGTGTAGAATGTCAAGAAATTAGTACGGGGCAACTTGAATGCACTATTTAGTGTAAAAACTTATTGTGCAAAACATAATTTGGGATTCTTGCTTTTTGACAGGTTACTATAAATTATTGTTGGGTAGAAGTTTTGACAAATATTTAGCCAAATTAGCAAGCATTGACACCCACCCACCCTCCCACAAGTGGGCAGGCTACGTTACTACACTAACGTCACTAAGAGCATATTCACGGGTGACTCCAACACACTCAAAGTGGATGAAAAGCGTTGAGACCCTACTCAAAACCCTCTCAAGGCACTTTGTCCTACCATGTCTAGCAAGGGCCCTTCAAGCCAATATTCATCATTATTGATCTTAAGTTTAGAACTTTATCCTCTATTTTCCTTGATAAGTGGTCAACTGATTTTTTATGGGGCATATTGGAGTGCAAGGCCACCTTTTTGAAAACCATGGGTGGAGATCAAGGCATGGTTTAATTTCTTGGCAAATTTTTGCCTAAATCTTACATCAAAAAGCCTCTAACTAACACTACACTAAGAAATTTGAGTGAAAATTTGGATGAAATCGCCAAATCCCACCTTGAACAACAAACTAGTTTGCTAGATTTGGATGAAAGTAGCTTATATTAGTAGTTCTTTGGATGAACTTCCACATTCTTTCCAAATTTAGCCAAACTTTCTTTACCTGCGAGCATTTTGGGTGCTGGTCGTTCTATTCTAGCAAAAACAAAAATTAAACCTTGCATCAAGGGCCTTCAAGGCCGGCCAAAACAAATGGAAAACTTTGAAAAAAACTAGGACTAGTGGAGATGCTCTTAAGGTAGGAACATCCATAAGGGTTAGTGTCCCCATAACGGTCACCTCTAAAATCTTGGAAAATATGTAGAAATAAATAGATGTAATTACAAGAATGTACAACATGTGAACATGAAACCTTAGTGTTGGTTATGGGTGCAATGGCAGTTTTGCTCTTTAAAAATTCACAATTCTCATAGTATCCAAATAATACATTTGAAGGTGCAAACTCATTATTTTTTTGTTCCTAACAAGATACTATAATTTGCTAAATGTTTATTAATAGTCATCATGTTCAAAATCCTTAACCCCTAAGCGCCCCAAAATCCCAAATATTACCTCTCACAATTAAAAAAGTTTCAAAATTTGACTGTTATAATCTTTTCATCAATACAGACAAATCTTGTGTCCTTTTTTCCTGTACTTCTGGGTCTATGTCCCCTACCAATCAATATGGCTAGATTTTATGGATTTTGTTTGTTATGACATATTAGTTGGATTGAGTGTGACTAGGTTTGCATTTTGGTGAATATGGCCTCGGCGCTCAGGGGTTAAACTAACGCTTATGGGTGTTCCTACCTTACTCATCTTCCCTTCTAGAATCACAGACCCGGATTCCCCGTGCAAACATTGCATCGATAATACCACCCAGCCCCCGTCCGATGCGCTCTGCGGCTCAGATTTCCGCAGAGACCCTGCCACAACTCCAGAATCCAGATTCTCCCGTAGTCCCGTAGTCCGATTTCCCCTTCTGCATTAAGTCTGCGCACATGTTAAAGACACAAGCACACTCCAGTTCGGCGACGCAGAGTACCGCAGGATGTGCCTGACCCCTCCTCCTTGGATTCTCCGTCTCGCCTCCCTCCCTCCCTCTAGTTTGCAAAGCCCGGCAGTTGTTGCTGTTGCTGCCGAGACCGAGAGAGAGCTTGTTCTGAGAGAGAGAGCTTGTTAGTTTATTCTGCCCCGGGGGCGCTGCTGTTGCAATGCAGGTCGCTGTGGGATGCCCTGCCAGACTACTGTGCCACCTGGGATCCTCCTCCAATGGCTCAGGCTCAGGCTGCTCCGGAGGACGACGAAGCCGGCGTCGATGTGCAATGTCGGTTCGCTTGCGGTCTTTTCCGGCCACGAATTCGCCGACTCTTCCTCGACGGCACTGCGCCGTAATGCCAGTCGTTATTGTTCGGTGCAGCAGCCACATCAGCAGCCACATCAGCAGCAGCAATAGCAGCAGCAATAGCAGCAGCTTTCCGCCTGATGCGTTGTTTCTGGGCTTCGATAGCTCCACACAGTTCGTCTTCTTCACCCCCTGCCTCCTGTTTCGATCGATCTCTATGGTAGCATGAGCTTTCTGAGAGTCTTGTAGATCTGGTACGGTTTCTAAGCAATGCTAGGATTGCTAGCATAAGCTTGCCACACCATATTCGTTAAATTGGGAAAAACAGTACATTTTGGAACTTCTGAAGGTTTCACCTAAAACCGAGTTCGCAGCGTTTTTTTTGGTACACATGCACTCACTTGAGAGGAGAAATTTGTAAGAAAAAAAAACTTAGTGGCTCAAATTGAATTTGATATTTTTGAATCTGGTTTAAGATAACTTTTTGGATTTAAGGTGGAGTACAAAATGATACCTCCGTCTTTCCCAATTTAACGAATATGGTGTGTTTGATTTTTCAAAGCAAGTGTGAAGCTATAAACCTGGTTACACGTTATTGCTGCTTCGGGAAGGAAATCATGTATTCAGATCGTCATTTTCAATGAAATGGCGGTATTCAGGAGAGATGAGGAGTCCTTTAATTGTTTGAAGTGCAAGATACGTAAAAACACACTAGAAACACCATATTAACTAAATTGGGAAAAAAAAAAAAGTACATTTTGGGAATTTCAGTAATTCTGCCATTATGTATATATTAGCATATCACAAAAAAAACAAGCATGCATTTCTTGTACAATAGTGAAGTCTCAATGATTGTCTCCAAGAACTTCAATTATTACAATTTTTGAGCAATAACTATGTCTACATTTACTAATGTGAAATTAAGGTGGAATACAGAATGATCCCTCTATTTTTTTCAATATATCTACTATGCTTTTAAGAAAGGAAAAAAATGTCCTAAACAATTAGTGCACAATTACATTCATTTAAGACAATTACACTATTATAGTTGTCTAAAACATTTGTAGTTGTTTAGGATTAGTTGTTCATTGCATGTTTTCTTCTGGTGACAATTTTTAACTAAACATGCACCATTGATACTATTTCCACTCCAAAATCTTTCCCACCTCTCAAAATCTTATTGTCTTTCTAACCTTTTTAGCTTTCTCTTCTAGATCCCTGCGACATTTTAACAGAATTGATGTTTCATGCAAATGTGAAAGTTGTATGCAAAGATGGTCTAGTGGTTTTGATAAGATTTTTGCCTTGGAATTGACTTTTGGCAATTGTTGATGGGGTATTAGGTCACTCAAGGCCACGGCCATCGATGCTCAGTTGCGCTTGGTCAAGATCGCCAAGGTGCACTATGACACGGACCTTTCACATTACGGCACGAAAGACGGTGTTCATCGAGATCCTCACGGTGAGCAACACTTGAGCCTTGCTAGTATTTCGAATGCATGTTTCCTTAAGGCTTTTACTAGTTCAGAAATGATGTGTTTCCCTTTGAAGTGCCAAATATTGTAAAGGAGATATCTTTCTGGTAAAGAAGTCTGAGAGCTATAAGTAAAAATGTACTATTTAGACTCTATTTCTCTCTGGGCTGCTGGAGGCCGTATTTGATTCAGAGAGGATATTCTTTTTATTCTTCCTTTTGATAAATTGCTGACGTGGATTAGGTTTATTGGGCTGAAGACTCCCACTTGTTTTCTCTCACTCGGTAATTTTATCTGAGTGAGAGATACTAATTATCTGAGGATGAGCAAACTTGAAGGTCAGGAACAAGGTATTAGAGTCGCTAAGTCCAGGGTAAGTTTTAGTGAGATCCATGGAGGAGGGATTCTAACCAAACTACCCCAAAGGAGGTTCCCACTCTTAGAAAATTGCCCTAATTTATCTGTCAACTCTGCGTGCCACTAGTTTATAAAAGACACACTTAGTGCAGGCTGAAACATTCCCTGTATCGCTTTAATCTCCACAGGATAAAATTGGGGTTTTCTGCTTCTGGCTGGGCTGATGCAATCATGCAATATCTCTTCAAGTCATAAAAAAACTGTCTATTTTGTCAAAATCCATATGGAATTTGAGCCTAATTCTAGGGGGACAAATTGCAGGAACTCAAGTGAAACATTTCTTTCTATTGTTGTTTTAACAACGTCTTTGGACATACTGCCTAATGTGCCTGTTTCTTTTAGAGTGTGGAACCTAATTCAACCCAAAATTAAGTATCGTAGGTATTTTGCCAATTAATTTGATGAGGTTTGTGCAATGTTTGGGGAGAGGTTATAGTTTCACCGGCTAAACAGCTACATATTCCATTTTCAACCCGCTTCTCACTGGCTTGCATTGGAGGTAAGCTATTTTGTGAGCGTAGAATGGTGAGCTTATGAGCCGTGAGCCAAGATTTTGTGAGCGGGAATCAATTTTGAGCTCAAAATTAATGGAAAAACTTAAAAAATTACAATTTTTCAAGAGAAGAATGTTTATAATGTGCAATTGTAAGGCCCTATGTACACATTTATAGATGAAATTTAATATTTTGACAAAAAAATTACGCTCACGGCTCACAGCTCATGAATCTGTGCTCATAATTTAGCATTCCCCACTTGCACCGGGTATCTCCTATATTTATACCATACTATACTATAGTTAGTTTTTTAAAAAGTAAAATCAAACTGGTTTTTTATCCAATAGTTTCAAAATCTTTGCAATTTCAACCAGCTAACAATATACTAAAATGCTAGTTCTGCCTGGACCATTGGTTATTGCACAATTTAGTGCACAAGTTAGTGCTCAACAGTGGTAGGGGAAGTTTTGAAGCTCCATTGGTAGAAATCTGACATTTCTCATTTTCAACCAAATTTTTTGAGTGCATGCTCTGGATATTGCCTTACTGTACATTTCTTTTTACCCAATGAATTTCAAATTTGATTTCAAATTTGATTGGTTATTTTTTTGTCATTTTGGTTGGCTGACTTTTGAATTGCTTTTTTTGGATCTTCCTGGCTCATTGGTGCGTGGTTGTTGTTGTTGTTTGGGGCAGAGAAAGGGCGCACCACAGCGCCGGTGCTGATGTGGGTGGAAGCGATGGACGCCATGCTGGCCAAGCTGGCCACGGAGGGCTTTCCCTTCCACAAAGTGGTGGCCATCTCCGGCAGTGCGCAACAACACGGCAGTGTGTATTGGGCCCAAGGCACGCGGGACTCGCTCTTGCGGACGCTGCACCCGGGCACCAGTTTGCTGCAGCAGCTGCGCCATGCCTTTGCAATTGAGGAGTCGCCCATGTGGATGGACAGCACCACTTCCTCGCAGTGCTCCGCCATTGAGGCTGCTCTTGGTGGCCCTGCTCATGTCACTGCTCTGACAGGTGAGTGCTGTATATTTGCAACTAATTTAGGAGGCTCATAAACCGACCATCTAAGGCCCGGTTCAGACTAAGGTAGGAGGCTCATAAATGGAGTATGTAAGGGCTGAAACTGAATTTTGGGTAGGTGAAATTTCTTGAAAAGATTTTCAGTAAATTTTCCTTGGCAAGAAGAATTGGCATCCAACCCAAGTTGTTTCATATTTTTTGGAATTTTGTGGAATTAGTTATGAATATTTGAAGTGGAAAGGTCATAGGGCTCTAAAATGGAGCACCTCCTCAAATGTATATGAGCTGTACATTGTTGAAGGGCTATGAAAAACAACATTTACTAAAAGAGTACATTTGAGGAGGTGCTCCATTTTAGAGAGCTTGTTCCAAACTAGAACCTCTTACTTTAGCAGTCACACAAAGTAGCAAAATTGGCACCCCTGCTAGTGTTTTGTTCTCCGAAAACTTTTCCATGTCATCGTGTGTCATCCAAGAGTGTGCTTCTACCGGTCAAGTTTAGTACCACCCTTGGAGCAAGCCCCAAAACTTCACTCTCTTGGCCGCTAACGTGGCTATATTGATTGGTGAACATGGATGTTAAAGTACCGGACAAACCCTCAGTCTAAACCTTGACAAAAGCCATATTTCAACCAATCACATTTGAGAAATTTTTGGTTGGTTGCTAGTTTGAACTGGGCCCAAGAGCTAAAGTTGAATTTTGGGGAGGTGATACTTCTTGAAATATATTTCAGTAATTTTTTCTTGAAAGACAAGAGGAATTGGCATCTAACTCAAGTTGTTTCATATGTTTTGGAGCTTTGTGAAATTAGTTATGAAATTTTGAAGTTGAAGTGGTATAGGGCTTTAAAACCGTCCACCTCCTCAAATGTACAATGGGGGGACAAAAAGATTGGGAAATCTCAACCCAACACCCAACTCCCCACATATCCATTTCTTTGAGACCCTAAAGGCTTCAATCAAACTTGAAGATGTTACAATGAATTGTGTACATACGTACATTATAACGTCTTCAAGTTTGATTGTAGCCTACGGGATTTCAAAAGTATAAATCTATGGGGAGTTGGGAGTTGGGATAAGATTTCCCAATCTTTTTGTCCCCCATTGTACACTGCTTGTAAATTGCTAAAACTTATGAAAAATAATATATACAGCAGGAATAGATTTGAGAAGGCTAACGGTTTTAGAGCGTAGGCTATTTCTGAGCCTCGTACCTTAGTACACAAGTTGCGCTTTGTGCAAACTAGATGTATGTGGGAGGCGTCCTTATTCTTACAATCTACCCTAAAGTTCTAAGAAGATTAAAAAATATATATAGCACAAAAGGGAGGATTTACATAGTATTATATATTAGGTAGGAGGTCCATAAACCGTCCATCTAAGCCTACCTAACTCATCAATGATAAGAATAGATATTTGAAGGAATATGTCACGCGTTCATATACTGTGAACTCAATCAGAACTTGAGCGGAATTCGAGTCTCCTACCTTATGTAGGTATAGATTTCTTTTAACTTGAGGAAACAAGGGAAACTTTTCATGTTAATTTATTGCACCTCGATTTTGGCAGGTTCCAGGTCACTAGAAAGGTACACTGGGCCACAGATTCGAAAGATCTATGAATCACATGAAGACACGTATCATGCAACAGAGAGAGTGTCTCTGATAAGCTCTTTCATGGCATCTCTCCTGGTGGGTGACTATGTGGCCATTGACCACAGCGATGCTGCTGGAATGACCCTCATGGACCTCCATAATCGCACTTGGTCTCCTGAGGCATTAAATGTAAGTGCACTACTCTCAAACTTTTTCAATAAAAATACTTTCCTACAAAAGTCCCCTTTAACAAATCCTTTCTCAAAGAAACCTCTTTAGTATTACTTTCTCAACAAAACTAAACAAAAATCCTACAAACTTCTTGTATCATCATTAATTGTATCGCATTTTGTCATAGTATTCAAACTTGCATTGTGGGCAAAATTTTAGTTTTGCCACCTAAATTTAACATTTCTCATTTTCAGCTATTTTTCACAAGCATGTATTGGATATTTTTTGTATATATCTTATATGTATATTGTAATATACCATAATTGGCCGGTTTATTTTGTCAAGTGGTTTCAAATTTCAACAAGTTTTCTTATGACTTAAATTTGCTAACAATACACTAGATTTCAATTCTCTGCAATCGCTAATTCAAACTATGTCATTGTCATGCAATCACATTAAAGTAACTAGATTTTAGAGTTATTGACTGATTTGTGGTTAAGTTATTTTCACCCTTAATTTTATTACATGGCACATTTGCACTTGGTGTTGGGAGTAATGTTGATGTTGTAAATTTAGTCCAAAAACGTACCAAATTAAACCCCTTAGCTACTACAACTGGCAATACCAAATACTAATTTTCCTTAACCGTGTGGTAAAATAGTGATTATTGATTGTGGATGTGTTTTTACAGGCCACGGCACCTGGGTTGGAAGATAAGCTGGGACCTTTGGCGCTTCCACATTCAATGGCCGGAGAGTTGCACCCCTACTATGTGGACCGGTAATAAGCTTAAACACCAAATCCCCTGTACTGTTTTAAGAAAAGCTTTGTATAATTTTAATTATTCCAAAGGAAAGTTGGTTTTTGGATTTTATGGCGTCATTTTGCAATTTAATTTGTCAAAATTCTGTGATGGTGATAGTATAGGTATGCTTAATACCAACAATGAACCCTAAATCAAATATGCACGTCTTTATGTGTTATTTTTAGTTGAGTCAGTTTTGAATCTAGCATAATGTTATTTGGGAATTGCAAAAGTGACACTCTCATGTTGTTAAGGCAACAAGTAAGGCCTCAAAGTAGATTCATACACTACCTCAACAAAGTCTAGTGTCATATGTTGGCTAGGTGGCATAAATACTAAGGGCAAGTCCTTATTGTCAAAGAAAAAGTTCAAACCATGATGGAATTGCATTTGTTTTTGAAAGTTGAAATTTGGTGCAAGTATCCAAATGACGTGTTTCCTTGACAATAAGACCTTGCCTTTGGTCTTTGTGTCTGGACAACATACAACAAGATTTAGTCAAAGTGATGTATGAATATACTTTAGGGCCTCACCAATGGTGTTGCCTTAACAACATGAGGGTGTGACTTTAGCAATTCTCTAATGTTTAGCAATTCTTTTATAAGCACAAAAGTTTGCTATGATTACACTCAAAACCTTAGCAAATACAACCAACAAGCTACACTTGTCCCAACTAGGTTATTGTACGACTTTGTGACCTACCTTGATGATTATAGCTGTAGAAACAAAACATTTCTGTTTTATTGTCAGTAACATGTCCATTGATTTTTATTTCTCTGCATTGCAGGTTTAATTTTAGACCAGGCTGCCAGGTTGTGCATTGGTCTGGAGACAACCCATGCAGCTTGGCAGGTGCATTGATTTCCTGTACTTTGTACTACGGTAGTCTTGACTTGATGTTCAGGAGTTTGACATGTCTTAACCCCTGATGTCTTAACCCCTGAGCGTCCCAGCAATGGGATCCTGTCGTTGGGATTTCAACTTGATCTCATTTTTTCTTCTGATTTGTACGGTGGAATTAAATGTGACTAGTCCCCATCAGTAGAGAAGATAATCATTTTTCAAATCCTACGGTCACTTTTTTTGAATGTAATTTTTCAAGCTCTGGTGGCCATTAAACCTCCATTCTCTCCTAAACTCTAAAACAACTCCAGGCGTTCAGAGGTTAAAATGTCCCAACCAATGAATAATTTTAATCTCTAACCATATGGTAGGTTGGATCACTTATTATTGAGCAAATTTCTTGCTTACTGTGTGTCAACGAGGTTTGATTTCTGAATCACACATAAACAATCTCCTTCTAAACCAAGGTGGAATTGAAGAATGACATTTGAATATTATATGCAAAGAGTCGTAAAAGATCAGATTTGAATATGATCAATTTTCTGAATCATTCCCTAAGTCTAATGTTTCTGTGTGTTAAATCCTTGTGTTTTGGACATCTATTTGAGTTTCTTAATTTATGAGAACATGTTTTTGCAAGCATGCTTGGTAATGAGTGCTCCTACCCCTTAAAACAATGTTTGTAGTCGGACACGCGCTTTGCACAAGTTGGTTGTGCATGAATATTGCAACATTGACCTAGGGAACGCCCTTTAGTTTTAGAAGATTTTGGAAATGGGCATGGAAGGAGGGAAATTGTAGTGTAAATTAGGCTTCATATGGACGTTGAAAGTGAAAATGTGTGTGACTATAGGTTTGGCCATGACCCGCCCTGGAGACATTGCAATCAGCTTGGGAACTGGGGACACAGTAAGTTCACTTAAACAACTTTTTGAGAACTTCATTATAATACTGACCTTATATTTTTGAAAAAATCCTTTTGTTTCAGCACACGTGGACTTATGTGATTGGGTGAATGACTTATTTGTCATGCAGGTGTTTGGCGTGACAAATGACACTCACCCGGGTTTAGATGGACACGTGTTCCCCAATGCTATTGACCCCAACACTTACGTGGCCATGCTGGTGCACAAGAATGGCTCACTCTCTAGAGAAGGTGTCGTACCTTAACCTTTAATTGATGTAAAATCATTTTTTTTTTCATTTTGTCTTAAAAATTCTAACTTAACTGACTTTCTACTAATTCAAATGTCAAGAATGAGGATGAAGAAGTGGTACTTACAATGGCAATAGTGAGGTAACAAGGGTTACTTTGACGAAACCTTCCAGTTACAAAGTTTTGATTTGCAAAGGTTTGATTGGTGCAGAGATTAAAGATCAGTATGCCAATGGGTCTTGGGAGGAGTTCAACAAACTTTTGGACAGTACGCCCCCTCTGAATGGTGAGTGAAACCCAATCTGTATTATCAAGCATCAGGCATCAAGTGCATGTTTGTCATGCAAAATTAAAATTCTTATCAAGAGGAGCAATCCAAGTTTCTTTATTGTAAAGTATAAGGTATTTGTCTGTCATTGAAATTTTGAAATACGAAAGGGGGAGGGAGAGGAAAAGGCAAGGAAAAAGAGGGTGAAAAGACATTTGAACTTCAGAGAGAGACTAAGGTAGTTTGTTCATATTCCGCTCACCCTCTAAAACTGCTCACCTCTCCAAATGTACTCTGTTGGTACATGTTCTTATTCATAGTCTTTCAACAATGTACATCAGACGTACATTTGAGGAGGTGGTCGGTTTTACAGACCTATGACCTTTCCACTTCAAAATTTCATAACTGATTTTGCAAAGCTCCATAAAATATGAATTTTTTTGGGATAGGTGCCAATTCCTCTTGTCTTTCAAGGAAGATTTAGTGAAAATTATTTCAAAAAGTTTCACCCCCCCGAAATTCAGTTTCTGCCCTTAGATAGACGGTTTACGAACACACTACCTTACGCAAAGCAAGAGCAAGGCATATTTGTTTTCTACGTTCTTCTTCTTGACTAGATTCTCCCAATCTCGGTTATAGGGTGCTCTTCAAAGGTACTTATCCGCATGTAGCTCAGTAAGTAGGGTTTTGTGATAAGATTGGAGCAGGTGTAAGTCATGCAAACTGCCCCCCTGCTCAGGTTTTAAGAAAAGTGTCACCAAAAATAAGATTAAATAAAATCCCTTACGGGTAGGTTGATTTTATTCACCTTTTAACTAAATAGAACAACTAGACCTCTTCCTTATCGAATATTCTTTATTGGTTTACGTGAAGACATTGAGATCCTCTTTTCCTTTTGTTCAAACCCGACATAAATCTGGGTCTCCTGTCCAACTAATTTCTGGTTTCTTGCTTTAAGGGAAAACTAACAGATCAATAAATGTGGCCTTTGCAGAGGGTAAGATGGGGTTTTACTACAAAGAGTGGGAAAGCCTGCCTCCGTTACCAGGTGACGCTAAAACCTCCCTTGCCAATTCTTTCCATTGCTTAATTAGTATTACTATCTCAAGCACTTTGCTCTTAAACCCTAGCCCAAACTTTCTCTTCAAAATTGTGACAAAGAAAAACAGAACTCTGCAGAATTTTGTTCTCGTTTACGTGTCGTATATATAGATAACTTAGGGGATTAAGAGCCGTACTGACCAAAATTTGTTCTAACGATTCTGATTGTATGTTTTTTTTGCTCTTTCTACAGTGGGGTACCATCGTTATATTCTTGGCCAGAGTGACGAGAATGCTTACAGTGCTAAAGATGCTAAGAAAGTTGCACATTTTGATGCTGCTGCAGAGGTCAGCTTAAAACAACCAGGTGTTTATTAACTCATTAAATATTGTAATTTTAATGCTAGACAAGTCCTGCACTACTTGAAAAAGAGGGTACAGCAACTGGGACCTCTTAAATGATGAATATCACTTTGTATTCGTTTATAGCACAAATGTGCTACCCTAAGTATTGCATTTAGGTTGCCTTTAACAATTAGGTTGCATTATCCTAAAAAGTTACTTCACGACTCATCCCTTGGCCACTTGGAGGTGCAAACAATTCTCTAGATATTAGGATTTCACATGATTTACAACTTGGATGTTGCTAGTTTGTTTGTTTGCATTGTAGTATCAATACGTACTTATATTTTGTAGGATGTCAAAAAATTAGTGTGGGGCAACCTAAACGCAATATTAAGTGTAGTTATTGAGGGCGGTGTCAATTAAACATCTTGTAAAAGTGTTGGTTCCCAGGTTTTCTTTACTAAGTGGTTTCTGGATGTTTTCTTTGTCTTTTTAGGTCAGAGCAATTGTGGAGGGTCAATTTGTGGCTATGAGAGCACATGCCGAGCGTATTGGACTACCTTGTTGCCCTAAACGTGTCATTGCCACTGGTGGAGGTTCCACCAACAAGCATCTCTTGGCCTTGATGGCCTCTGTTTTTGGGTGCGACGTTTATACTGCAAATTGTCCAGGTGATTAGTTGACTTGTCTTTTCGTGAACTTTTGTCCAATTTGTGCAAGTGTCAGGCATGTTATTTTCCATATCATGGGACTTTTTTTGAATTGTGAAAAAAATAGAATTGTTGAGGTTATGTTAGGTAATGTGAAAGGATAGTCTTGTTACAGAGATAACATCTCTTGCTATTCTCCTAGCTTGATCTCAAAAGCAAATCAATGGTGGAGACTCTCTTCCTCCCAACTCGATTAGAAAACTTTGAATTTTGACAAGAGTAGCATTTTTGACCAAAGCTACAAAAGGTTTTTTTTGTAACAAATCCAACTTTCAGTACTATTCTTGCGTGTGTACTTATGAGTGGCAAGGGAAATAGTGACGTGGCAACCAGGTGTTGAATGGTGATTGGCGTGAGTGTGCAGATTCAGCACCGTTGGGGGCAGCTCTTCGGGCAGCCCATGGGTGGATGTGCCAAAAGGACGGAGCTTTTGTGCCGCTGGCATCCGTGTTAGAGCGCGCCAGCCATGAATCTGCATTTCAATGCAGGCTGCTGGCAACCAAGGACACCCCAGAACTGCATTCTCAATATGGTCACCTAGCTGCAGTGCGAGTGCAAATGGAGCAGCAGCTCTTGGAGGAGATCAACCCTCTTCAAGCTGAAGTCAGAGTCGAAATCTACCAGGAATCTGTGCAGGAAGAAGAGCTTCTAGCTATCCCTTCCCTCTCAGAATAGTCAGACCCACTATCAAAAATCTCCTATCAGAACCACTATCAGGACCACTAACAGATTCACTATCAGGACTACTATTAGCAATCACTGTCAAAAACCACTATTAAAAATCATTACCAGTACCCACTGTCGGGACCACTATGAGGACCACTATCAGCCAGAACTACTATTAGGAACACTATCAGGAACACTATCAGGCCGGCTATCAGTTATGCTACCAGGAGCGGTATCAGGAGCTGCTTGTGATTGTGTACAGTTAGGAATGTAGGAAGAAGCATGAAATGAATTCGGTTTGGGAAATGTGGTAAAGAATTGACCAATGGGGTTGCAGGAGTTTGTTTTATTGAAGCACATACTTAAACCCTAAACCACAAGGAAGGGCTTTCTAGAAGGAGGGAACCCTCTTGGGGTACTGTTGTACCATTGGGAAAAGTTATAATGATCGCTAAGAATTCCGGTGCCTTTGATAATAATAATTTGGACTTTTCTTTTTGTAGTATCAACTCTATTTGTTGCATGTTGCAACAGAATTGTAAGGTAGCAGCACCCATAAGCGTCATGTCCCCATGGGCGTCACTTGGCACAATTAGGGACTACTAAATACAAAATCAAATGGTTATGGGTGAGAAAGTGATGGTTATGGGTGAGAAAGTGATGGTTGTGGATGATGAAGTGATGGTTGTGGATGATGAAGTGATGGTTGTGGATGACTCCATGACAATTTTGAGTACCCATCTCACTATTTAAGAACCAATCAGCCTTGTTTTTAGCATCTCTTACGCATGGTTCCTAAAATTTCAGTGATTTTAGACTTTGAACAATTCTTTGTGAACAAATACTTGCAGTTGGAACCTTGAAAATGATGCCAATATTTTTGGTTTCCACTTACAGTATTTTTTTCAAAGTTAGTCGATTGTTTTACCTACTCCAAAACCCTTATTTCCACGCTTATGGGTGCGCCTACCTTAATAAGTCTTTACTATGGCTGTCTTTGGATTCTGTAGATTTAGTTGCTGCAAAAAGGAAAATTACCCTTCCTTGTCCGTACCATTACCCACTTTTATTGAATCGTGGCACATTGCGGTTGAAGAAGAAAGGTTTAGAGATATAATCTCATGCTCTTTGTACTCTTTGAGCTAAGTCGGACCTTTTAACGGTCTTGATCTGGCCAAGAGAGGATTTTATTTATGGGAAAATTTGATGGATATCTTTAAACTTTGCAATATTTGAATATCTTTGGATTTTTAGAAATTGCACAAATACTCCTGGACCATAATTTTTTAGCGTTTATTTTGTTGTGCTTGTCACTTCCTTCTTGACTAATGTTGAATTAAGGAGTGCAATAGAATAGAAAAGAAGCAATATGCACAAGAAGGGAGAAGGAAGTAGCATGCACAACAAAACAAATGCTTAAAAAATTATGATCCAAGGATATTTATGCAATTTTTGAAAAATCAGGGATATTCATACAAATATTGCAAATTTCAAGGGTCCCATCAAATTTTTCCTATATTTAATAACCTATGTCAAAGGGATTAGACCCTTAGATGTTATTGGTACATTTGGCAACAATGCTATTTGGTGAGCAAAATACGGTGAGCCCTAAGCGGTGAGCCAAGATTTTTGTAAATAATAACCAATTTTGAGCTCAAAATCATTGTAAAAATTAAAAATCAACAACTTTTTCAAGAGATGAAAGTTTAAAATGTGCAATTACAAGGCCCTATGTACGTGGATATAGGTAGAATTTATTATTTTGACAAATAATCTACGCTCACGGCTCATGGATCACAAATCCCCGCTCACAATAGAGCATTCCTTGTCATATGGAGTCATTTTTTATTGGATGCTCTCAAAATTGTTACACAAGATGTAAATATGTATCTCCTAAGTGAAAATATAATTGTTTCCCCTATCAAATGTTTAGTTCAAAAGATATGCTACCCAAAAGAATTTGGGCAGCTTGAGCAGTTTGGGCATCTTTGGAGAATTTTATGCTAAAACTCTCATCAACTTTTGAATTTAGCAACTCTGTAACTAAAAAGACATGGTGTACAATTGTCATAAAATAAATAAATTGAGGTCTCACATCACATTCTAAAGGGAAT
This sequence comes from Ulota crispa, assembly GCA_963920765.1. Taxonomy (NCBI): domain Eukaryota; kingdom Viridiplantae; phylum Streptophyta; class Bryopsida; order Orthotrichales; family Orthotrichaceae; genus Ulota; species Ulota crispa. The sequence goes on from OY987245.1 coordinate 12,715,333, forward strand.
CAAACTTTGTTAACTATGTTTGGGCAATTTCAAGAAAAAATGTTTTCCTCTACCTTTAGGGACTATTATCTTTCAATTTAAAATCCAAAGCTCTTGAATATTTTTTCCAAACATTCTAAATGGTTGTCTCTAACTTTTCACTATTCAAATTTCAAATAAAAGCTGTCCTTAGTTCATAAGAAATCATAAAAGAATGACTAATGTATTGCCAATTCACTCAACCTCCTTAGAGTGCAGGACAATTTAGAGTAAGCTAGATTCATAATTTGCTCTTGAAACTTTTCATGAGTGTACCTAACAAGATTTAGATATCAATGGAAAAAAAGCTTTAATTCATGCCAACCAAAAATTTGACTCCAAAGAGGCTCAAAGTTTGCTGACCCATTTGGGCATGGACCAAAAAAAAAAATTTATAAATTTCAAATGCTATAATCTTTCAATTTGTGTGGTCAAATGGGCTGAAATTTTTTGCACTCAATTCTAAAATATTTTACTACAATTTTATATGGTTGAATTTTCAAAAATAGTTTTCAAATTCAAATTCAAATCAACATATTGCAAAAACAAAAATTTTGGCAAATTTTAATGAAAACATCTCTTGGGCCTTTAGGGGTTAAACATTGTTAGTGTATTATGATTGCACTAGTGTTTAGTTTATTGTTTAGGATCCAGAGAATTTTTTTGTTTTGGTTCCTTTGAAATACTCTTATTGTGTTGTTAGTCATACATACATTATAATACAAACTCAAACTTGTCCAAAATCATAGTACATGCACCACTTGTAACAAATTGTTTTTGGATATACTAGGTAAATTTGGAGGTTCAAGAATATAATTTTTGATGTGAGCTTATTTATTTATGGGCAACAAAATAAAAGTAAAAAATGCAATGGAGTTTTCAATATGATGGTAAACATAGGTTTAGGGTTGTGATCTCTAGTATAGGTAGTAGTGCCTTAACAATTCAATGGTGATTTGAAGGTTAGCTTGTACCCCACTTGGTCAAATCAAATTTTAAAATATGTAAAGATGTCTTATAAAATGCAACTTCAAAGAACACTTTGATAATGATTTTGGATAAAGTTTTAAATTATAACTAGAGGGTTCTATCCCTAAAATTAAACCCATTATTACACCAACAACAATAGTAAAAGAATTATGAATAAAAAAATTTACAGTCCTTCTAAAATTGATTGTGTGCATTATATTGATAACCTTCAAGTGCCTTTTGGTGGTTCAAAATTTTGAAATCCAAAGTTCTAAATTGGGTCTTATTTAAACATATGACCTTGCTTGTTGATTAAGGTGGCAAGAAAACAAAGTGGACAACTTGTCAATACAAATTCCTAACACAAAAGTCACAAATTGTTAAACTGCTCAAATAGAATCTCACTTGCAAAACCACAAATTGCAAAACCACAAATTGCAAAAAAATTTAGCAAAATCTAGCCAATATAACCATGCACATACTTGTCTATAGAGTTGGCAATGTGAGCAAAGGGAGGTGTGGGTGGGAGTGGCTAAAATTGTGTTGATCAATCATGTAATTTCAATGACACAGTTTCCATGACAAGCAAAGCAAAATCTAGTGAAAAAATACCTGTTTTTTTTGAAAAATTAAATATTATAGAATCATTCATTTTTGAAATGGAAAAAACACAATTAAGGTGAAAGATACTTAATTTTTGTTAATTAAAACACATTTCTAGAAAAGTTTTGAAAATCTATATAGTACACATGTAGGAATACTAATTCAAATTTTAAAAAGCATTTAAATGTATAAAAAAACCACTTTTCTTTATGTAATATATTGACTAAGTTCTTTTGTGATTCAAAACTTGCACTCCAGCATTGTTTCTAAAAGTTGAAGCACCTCTAACCTTAAATTTTTTACTTAGACTCTTAGGAGCTAGACACATTCCACAACAAGTTAAATCAATAAACTTACAAAAGAATACCTAAACTTAAAACTAAAACTTAGAACAAATAAAATCTTTGTGCATATTTATTTTATACAAAGAACACTACTTCTATAATTATTGACATAAGATTTCACATAAATTTTAAATGGTTACAATTTGCAAACATGTTCTTGGATTGCACCAATCATTGTAATGCTACTCTTCCTAATTGCAAATGAGAATCTTTGATTGTCTATTGAACATATATGTACATGTATACATATTCCCATAGAAAAAATCTCATTTTATCAAGGGCTTAGTTTTTAATTAACGCATTACTCATCTTCCTCTTCCAATATAATTTGGGAAGGTTCTAATTGCAATAGGATAAGCTTGAAATCTTGCTCCTCCAATATAATGTCCTTGTCTTGGTTGATGGTGAGATGAGTATCCATATATCAATGAAGTTTGAACAAATCTTGGAATCATACTTTTTGGTACTGCAACCAAGCTTTCTTTGCCTCCTTCTTCAACAATAATGAAAATGAAGTCTTGGCTTTCTTCAACCTTGTAAGAAAGCTTAGTTTCAATCCACCAGTACCCAGTGCCATGTTGCACCCTCTTAAATAGAACATGTTTCATCACTAAACCACTCATTTTTGTATTATTGTATATTTAGTAACAAGAAAAATTGCAACTTATATCAATATGAAAAAAAGAATAAAAATAATGCATTCAACATAGACAATAAAGATATGTTACCCACAAGGAGAATTTATAGGTCTTTAATAAAGTAAAAGTTTTATTTGTAAAAATAAATAAATTTAGTACTTTAAAATATGCACACTTATGTGAAAGTGATGGTGATAAAGTAATGTGCAACTGAATACGTATTTATATATGAAAGAAAGCTAAAAATAGTAATTATTTTTAGGGAAATGAATTGATAGTTTATTTACATGAACTTATCATAAAACATAATGGATAAAAACTTGAAAATAGCAATTAAGCACAAAAGTGAAATGGAAAAGGATGTCATAATCACAGATCTTGATTTCTTAAGAATTCACATTTCTTCAAGAATGTTTGTCAAAATTGATGTGTTTGCATTAACATAGTTATTATTTGAAAACTGCATAATTTATTGTATGTGGAACATTAACTAGTTTTTATTTAAACTCAATAGCTAAATTTCATCAAAACATCTTCTTCAACAAGATTAAGAACCAAATGGATAGAAACAAAAATTATCAACCCTTAATTGAATTGTATTTTGCTTTTATCTTTTTGTGCTTGACCAAAAAATAATGCATGAATACATTCAAGCACTATATAGTAACAAACTAACATTCATCGATTTAAATTCCATACTTAACTCTAATTTGGACTATTTGGGTAATTTTGGATTATGTTTGAAAATTGCAAGGAACTCTACTAATGTTTTGCAAAAGTACTTAAATCTTTCCATTGACCTCCCATGTATTGCTTAGATCTCCTAATATTTTATCTCCTAATATTTTGTATATATTGTATGAAACACATTTAAAGATTTGTTGATATTTTGCATGTAGAATTCTATTTTTGAACTTTGTATAGTATGAAGTGAATTAAATACAACTTGTAGTTAATCACGCATTGAAAATGAAAAAAAACCTTAATTAAAACCTTAGGGAGGTGACTCTCCAATTTTTAGTAAACTACGTGAGATAAAAAGGGTCAATTTTATTCATTGGAGATAAATTTTATATCTTTTTTAGATTTATCATAGCATTGGAAAAACATGTCTTGCTTCATTATATGTAAAATAGGGTGGTAAATAATCCTCCATTTTAGAATATTGTAGAAAAAAAGGTGGGAATTATAAGATTATCCTAAAAGAGTTTAGTAGGATGAGTGTAGGGTTTAGAGTTCATCAGCAATATGGATGGAAAATGGTTTTTTCTATCCAGGTTTTGGGTTGTAATTGTTTAGGGTTTAGCAATAGGCTGTAGGGTAATTGAAGATGGGTTAGGCGTGCTGGCAAAGGCTGGCATTATTGTGGAATCTCAAGAGTAGGGTTTGTGCTGGCAAGCACATTGGATTCTTTACACGTTGTTATGCTAAGCTTACCGTTGCTCTTGCTGGCATTTAGGATCCTTAGATTTGAGTTTGCTTTCTTGTAGTTTGCAATTTTCTCTCCTCGAATTAGCCAAGCAAGCTGAAAGTGGCGGAAAGGGTGCTGTGCAATTGAAGCTTCTCATCCTCTTTACAGAATTTTCCTCACAGCGCTGTACTTGCAAGCGCAAGAGTGTGAGCTTAGTGGGGTTTGCATTCAAGATTGGATTTGTTTTATTTGTTGGCGCATTAGGGTTAGATTTCTATCTTCTTCCACCAATGACAGTGGTGGACGTTGGCATTACCACTTAGTTCTTTTGCATTTCTTGACAGTAAGAGCTTGGGTTCATGCTCAGACTTATAGTTGTTTGCTTTAGCTTCATGTTCTTTGTTGCATTTTTTCTTTCAAAGGTGTTTTTTTTTTAAATTCAAATGCTTGTAAGGGCCAAAGCCTTCTATAAACCCATTGTATACACGCAATTTTTTTTATGATACTTTCTTATTTGTAAAAAAAATAGGATCTGAAAAATTAAGTCAAATAACCATTTAGAAATAAGCATAGGGTACCCTAAAATACACTCAAGTAGCTTTTTATCTAAATAAAGGGATGGAAAATTTACCTCAAAGAATCTAAATACCCCCCATTTAATTACCCCATTATTGCAAGTGGTATCCAATCGTAAAGGGATGTAACCCCCCTGCCCCAAGATTAAGACAAAGGTATTTCCTCATACTAAATTCCATATTCATAAACTACCATGTGAAAAGTAGCTAGCACGTATCTAATTGCACCATTTACACTATATCACTAAGCAGCACATCAATATTTGAAATAAATATATATATATATACATATATATATATATATATATATATATATATATATATATATATATATATATACATATATATACATATATATATATACACATATATATACATATATATACATATATATACATATATATACATATATATACATATATATATACATATATACTAGTAATGAGACTTGTCATTCCGACGGAGTGTGTAAATGCAATTTTAAAAAATGAATGTGCACACAACCTATGTCTTTTCCCTACCTTTTCTTCTTCCTCCTTCATTAATTTCAAAATTTGAGAAATGTAGAGGCATAGAGAGCCTCAAATTTATAGTATTTTAAAATACCAAATTTGAAAAATTCCAATAACTTTTGGCAATTTATTCCAATGACTTTTCACCATCCATATGCTCTTTCCTCTCCCTTTGTGACGTTTCACCCGCTCTTTGGGTGCCTTCTCCTCTCCAATGAGACAATTACCACGTAGTAATAAGTAAAAGGATCATTGTAAAAGCATCACCAAATGGATAAATTGTATTCTATTTTATATATATAAATATATAAATATATATATAAATATATAAATATATATATAAATATATAAATATATAAATATATATATATATATATATATATATATATAAATATATATATGTAGTAGAATAAATTCATGAAATTTAGCATGTTAATAATGACATGGTTCAACTGATAAAACTGCACCTAAGAGATTTTTTTGTTATAAAAACCTTAGTACACTTAATGTTTTTCTATTGTAATATAATCAAAAGCTTTTCACTTGTTTTTTTGTTCAAATTTTGGGCAAAAAATAGAATATGGTAACAACTGATTTGTTTCTAATATTAGGAGTCAATGAAGATTGCAACTTTTTGATTACCAACTTCTATCTTGCAATGATCTAGATACATTGTAGTACTCTAGATCTTGTGTCTTCTGAATGTCTATTCTTATCAAGTCAAAATTTTAATGTAAAAGCAATAAATAAATAAATAAATAAGAATAAAAAGCATTAAATTGGAATTTCAATGCATTTTAAAATAAATAAAAATTTGTATTTGTACTTTTTTTGCGTGTTCAATACATATTTTGCGTAATGAACCTAGCAGATGAAGTAACTCTCTACTATTGTTTTTGGAAGAAAACAATGATTGAATTCATTCAAAACTTTGAAATTCATTGTTTAGTATCTTTTTAAACAAAATTCAATCCTGTAAATAACCCCTCCATGCCACTTTCAAAGGATCCCAAGAGAAGATTTAATTTGTGCTTTGGAATATGAAAAATACCTTAAAAACTACTTTTCCTAATTCAAAGCTTTGCCTACAATAATGGTTAAGAGCCTTGAGTTCCAACAAAAACAAGGTAACCATTTAGTCATGATGATGTACAATACCAAAAAATCATAAAAAAATTGTGGCACGGTACTTGATTGTGTTAACTCAAGTTTGGAACACATGTTAAATACATGCCTTTTGTGGGTCTTAGTACTTGTACAACAAGAAAATCATACAAGGTAGCAACACTTCACAAACACTTTTGTTGTGCTTGACCTAGGCTCAATACATTTTAATAGCATCAAAAATTTAAAGGCTCTTGGATGGTTCATTACTTTGCTAATGAAAAACGTTGAGTAAATTTTATAAGCCTTTTGCTAGTCACACCAAAATGAAATGGGTACATTGATGCTTAGATGAGGTCAACCTTTGTAAGAGAAATTTTTAGATAGTGTCAAGGTTTTCTTCACTTTTTTATGTTATAAACTTACTTAAATGGAGTCTTGTTTTACTAGTCAATGTATTTTTGTGGCCCAAGGCATTGAACTTAATCAAACATCACTACATATGATTGTGACATTAAATTATACAAATTTCATTTACAATCAAAAGTGATTTGCAAGTATGGATATTCATTAGAAATAAATACCAATCAAAATAATCATTTACCATCATGCGTCAACCATCCTTCAAAACCTCTTATGATACATTCCAAGCGCAAGCATGGAAAAATCTTATGGTGCAAAAAGAAAAGTGCAACAAATAACCCGCATCAAGTTGCATTGAAGGAAGGGTTGCCACAAGAAGTGGCAATTCTTGCACAAATAATGATTACGTGGAAACCAAACTCCTATGTTGTATACAGGTGAGGCGTTTGGGTAGCACATGAATCCCATTAGAGTTGTAAATTTCAAGCCAAGTCATAGATAAACTACTAGTCAACTAGGATTTTTGGGAAGTTTTTGACAATTCTCATAAAACTAGTTCTTCAAGTACTAAATAGTCCCCATATGAATACAAACAACACTTTTGAGAGGCAACATCCTCTAGGAATTAAGGGTCTACCCCTCAACTCCCCAATGTTTAGGAATTGAAAGTTGACCCCTTTCTATTGTACTTAGAAACATCCTAAATATTGAGGAGTTACCAATGCAAGGTGAGCCAAAATAAACTACGACCTAAGAAATTATTAGAAACAAAAATCTTCAATTTTCCTAATTTATAATTTTCTTCTTACTCTATACGTACATAAATTGATTTGAGCCTTACACAAAACCATGAAGCACTCAATGATCAAACCACATATCACATATTCAAACAACAAACCAATAAAAAGAAAAAGAAAAACATTTCCAAACATACCTTCAATATACAAATATAAGGAAACATTAACATCATAAAAAAAACACATCTTGTGATGCTTGATCTCCTCATTTTTGTACCACAGGCAATGGAATGCATCATTACATTACAACCCAAATTTTCACAGGCAATGAAGTGTATCATTACATTACACTCCAAATTTTCATAAATTTTTGTTATTAAACCACCAATGACAAGTCCAGAGACGTGACCCTTATTAACCCTTAAACGACCAAGCCACCAAAAGACATAGTATGTACATTGCTGTATAACTGACATTTGCTACCAACAAAAAGTTTTAATTTGGAATCTTGGGTACCTCACTAGAACAACATTGATCTATATTCTAACTTCTTTGTTGATCTCAAATATAATAAAGGCATGGATGCATTCCAAATACAAGAAAAATATATTGTATTGTACTGCCTACTACGGGCTGCTCAAACATTTAACTCTTGGGCGCCTAGCCCATATTCATCAAAATCTAAACCTACTCACACTCAATTCAACCAAATTGTCATCACAAACAAGATGCACAAAATCTAACCGTATGAAATAATAGGTGAGACAAACTCCAAAATATAGAGAAAAGGACAAATAGTTTAACCATACCAATAGAAAGATTATAACAAGTCAAACAAGAACTTTTTCAGTTCTGAGCGCCCCATTTTGAGATCCTGGGGCGCTCGGGGGTAAAGGGTTCACATTGAGAGGCATTTACAGCATTACAAATCATTCATCCATCTTCTCTTCCTCATCCGAGGGGGGTTAACCGTTAACTGCCCCGGTAAGTGCTGAAGGAGAAGGGAGCCAACAGCAAGGGAATGTGGAAATGCTCCACAGCTTGCCACGTCTGCACCTCGAACACCACCACCGCCTCCGGGTAGAACGCCCCCCCACCCTCGCCGCCACGCTGGCCACCCTCGCTGCCACGCTGGCCGCCGTGGACGCGGGCCAAGTAGGGGCCGGTGTGAAAGGTGAGGCGGTACTTGCCGGGGTTCACATGGCTGGACGCCGCCAGCAGAGCGCCGCAGCGTCCGTCACTGTTGGTGACGGAGCTTCCCACCGCCGCCCAGCGTCCCTCCGCGTCTGTTTGAGCGTCTGTTTGAGCGTCAGCGGCGGTCTTGGTCCAGACGTGAAGCGCAACGTCAATGCCTGCCCCTGGTTTTCCCAGCGACACGTCCAAGACGTGCGTTGTTATGGGAGGCCGCAGGTTGCTGGTGGTGGCTGTGCTTGACGCTCCGGCTGCGGCTTGTTTCACGTCGCTTGTTGCTTTGGGAGTGTCGCTGGTTGCAACTTCGCCACCTACAATTCAAAACAAGGATACAAATTTAAAAAATATTCCCTCTGTTCCTCTAAAACCGTCCAAAAAGTTTTCTTGCAAAGGATTAACTGTGTTTTTAATCTTTGTGTTAGCAACACATGCATTCTAGAATCAATATATCATCAACCAAATATGTGCAAAATCTCTAGCTTTGATGTCGCTGTTTGGGCACCCAAATTCCATACACAAAGTACCATATTTGTGCATATTCCCAACTCCTAATTATTAATGATTTAAAGATTAGTAGCCACAGTGGTACCTCATATGGGCAAGGCCAAGCTTGCTAGGAAGGAATACTCTCTAATTGCTTAACTTGACCCCATGAGATCATTGAACATGGCAAACGCTTTCTCAGGGCTTGAAATCACCAAAAGGGAGCTTTTTAATGGTACAAGAAATGTGTCTGATTTGGAGCATTTTAGAGGAACAGAGGGAGTATTCGGCATGAGCAGATTAGGAATCGGTGAAGGCTTTCGGGAGTAAATCAAAAGCCAAAGAAGTTGTAGGCATTGAAGTTTCGTACAAGGGGACTTACAATGTTAATAATTATTTCTGACCTATACAAAGTCCAGAATTAATGATCCATATGCAAAAACATTGAGAGGTTTATGTAAAGCATGAGAGTTTTATGTCCCTTAGCATCAGGAGATTTTCCTATGTTTTGCAAACAAAATCCAAAAGTACATGAATATGAATATGAATAGTTAAATATGGCATTAAAGTAGGTTCTTACTCCTTTTCTTGAGATTTGTTCTAGATATGGTTGTTTCAACTATGTGAGTTAGCTTCAAGGGAGAATGAATATGCTGGTTTAACGTAAATTACCAAGCAAAACACTGCTGTCAATCTAATCTAATCTAATAGAAAAAGCCGGTCTTTTTTCCACCCGATTTTTCAGCAGTCTAACTTGACAGAAAAAACTGAGTTTTTTTCCCACCCAATTTATCTCACCCACCAAGTTCTTTTCTTGTTTGCCATGGAAAGAGTTCTATCAATCTTACTTGATAGAAAAACAAGGGGTCTTACTTATCCCACCCAATATTTCTATGGCTATCATGATAATTGTGTCCATGAAATTATATGATGAGTCAATTTCACCATAGCCACAAACACACATTCCACAGCTTGCCCTCTCTCCTGTGAGAAAGAAAGGGCGGTTTCTGCTAACAGTGAGTTTTGTAATCTGTTTCTGTTGTTTCATTATATTAAAGCTAGTAAAAACGCCAAACCAAACTGTGTCACTCAACTGCACATAACTTTAACAAAATTATAGAAATGATCTAACAAAATTGTGACGTTATTCAATTTCTCTCGTCAGGGGCTGAATGACGAGAGGTGTTAATACAGAAACTAAAAGAGGAACAAGCACGGAGAAAAATGCTTACTATTTGAGTGGGTTGACATGAGCTTAGCAAGGCGCAGCTCCGTGATCTTTTGCTGCTCGGAAGCAGCCTTCTGGAGCTCGTCAATGGGTCGGTTACTATATCGTTCCTGCCAGTCACACCAATAAAACGAGATTGAAAACTAAACTTTCGTTTGAAAGTATTCAAAAACAGAAAAAAAACTTTCATTTACTAAACCTGGAACGTGAACGTTTTCATTAACCCTTAAGCGCCCCAGCGACAAGATCCTGTCATTGGGGCCCACAACTTTATCTCACTTTTTCTCTCAATTTGTACGGTGAAAACAGTCATGGCTGGTCTCCATCAGCAGAGAAGGTAGTCCTTTCTCAAATCCTGCGATTACTTTTTCTGGATGTAATTTTCCAAACTGTGGTGGCCATTAAACCCCCATTTTCTCCTAAATCCTAAAATAACACTGGGCGCTCAGGGGTTAAGAAAAGGGAATTTGCACCAAAAAAAAATAACTGTTTTTTAGCTGTGATGAGCACTAACCAGGGGTTAAGGTGTCACCTTGAGTGCAGCCAGTATATCGCTGCTGCTTTTGCCTGCTGCACAAATCAGAAACACGAACCCAAACTTGGCTTCATACTTGCGGTTCCAGTCGGCCAGCTCCTGTTTTCACCGAACCAAGGTTGAGATTTACACTGGCTACCTTAATACTAAGTAGATTGGATGAAAGATTGGGCGAAAGACTGGATGAAAATTTGATGAAACATTAAATGAAATCGTCAGATCCCACTCAATTAAACCCCATGTTTGTCACATTTTTGATGAAATATACTAATGTTAGTAGAGTTTGTGGATGAAAGTGCACACATGAATGATTATATCCATTTCTCCTTAGCTGCTTGCATTCTTGGGTGCATGTCGCTTGACCAACAAAAAAAAAAACATAAAAATAAAAATCTCTGAGCTGAAGTAACCAAAAGACTTCTGCAAAATAGACGATGGAAGGAATTCACTTGAGTTCAGATTAAGGCTCAATCTACGTGACATGTCGACTGAAAACCACTTATATACCTAAGTATTTCTACAAGCAAGCCATCCCTGCTTCACTCCAATTTTCAACAAAAAACTGGGACAAAAATATCAAAAAATCAATTGAAAACCTCAAAGCAGCATAATATATTTTCAAGCCTCAGTAGTTTAATTGATGATCCGAGGCTGTAGAGTGGAAGGAAATTAGTTACATGCAAAGTTTGCTCATTAGCACTATTGAGAGCTGCCTCTTGCTCCCCCGAACAAAACCTGACAATAGAATCCACAACAAAAAGACACTTTGAGGCATTAGAGAGTCTAGAATTTCATAAAAACCCCGAGTTTCAAAATCAGATGGTGGGCGTGGGTCAACACCTGAAAATCACTACTTATAGCTTCACACTGTGTCTCAAATTCCAGTTCACTCAGAAATGCTTATACGGTAACAGATTTTTGGACTTTTTGGTGCCAAAACAATGTGGGACTGCGCCAGTGCATCAACAAACTGAAAACTCACCCCTACAAAACTAAGTCTCGCCAATTTTGCTGCTTAAAATAATTGCTACCAAGTAAAATAAGAAAAGAAAATAAAGTACAATTGTAGATACCTCTCAGAGGCGAACTTGGTACGCAATGCATCCACATCTCCAATGCGAGGATGGGCTGCAAACGCTTCTAACCAACCTAAAACGTCCACCTGGCACCACATCCTCCAATTAAAGTCCAAACATGAGCAACATACAAAATTCGTGAAAAATCATATAGAACGTTGAAGGCCAAATTCCACGACCCGTGGCTTTCGGCAGCAGCAGAGTAAAATGTCTGAAAATCCTTAGGGCTTATTGGCATTAGGGCAAACTGCCACGTTACATCAAGATTAGTCAGCGTTTTTAGACCTCAGAAACCTCAAATCCCCAGAATTCTTGGGTTTCTTGCAAGAATCTTGTCAAAACACCATTTTCAATTTCTAGTTATGTTATTTTATAATACACTTCCATACATGACTCTATAATTCCTTTTGTTGTTTCCGCAATTCTCCAATTCCAATGCAACATAAAAGTCGGCCCTTTACATACACTGATAAGACCAGCCTTTAGTTTGCATCCTACAACATTAAACTAAAAAAGTACAAAATTCCTGTTTTTTGAACCATATCTGATAAGCTTCTTTTTCACTAAAAGCTTTTTAGTTATAATTTTCAAAAGTATCGTCTTAAAAAGTTGGATTTGTTTGAATACCATATATAATTTACTCCTTGGTACACTAGAAAAAAATGTTGCAAAACCACCCCTAAACCTGTAAACTCAAATGGAAGTCAAGCTGCTTACACTTGTTAGTGCGACGGAAGGAACACTCTAAATTTTCACCGAATTAATAAAAAATTCTCAGCGATCACGTCAAGTGTTACAAAAAATCCAAAAATTGGGTTACAAATTTTCAACATCACCAAGGGTTTGTAGTCACGAGTCTCCCAATAAATGTTTCATACACCAATGCCCTAACGCGCTCAAAGAACTTGAAAAGCATGAAGTGCATAAAAACCATAAAAAGCATAAAAAGCTTGAAAAAGCTTGAAGTAGCTTGAAGAGCATGAAAAATCTTGAAGAGCTTGAAGATCATGAAGAGCTTGAAGAGCATGAATAAGCTTGAAGAGAATGAGGGGCTTGAAGAGCTTGAAGAGCTTGAGGAGGGAGGGAAGAATAAAGAGAAGGGGAGGGAGAGAGGTGACCTTGTTCCACCAAATGTCTTGCGCGGCTTCCTTAGCGAGATCGAGGGACGCGAAAGGGCTCCGCAGGGCCATCTCTCGCGCAAATCGGGTGCTCCCGCAGCACCCCTGAAACCCGGATTCTGTCATCGTGAATTCCGCCGCTCCTCCTCGTCGTTGTTGCAGTTTAGTGGTTTGTGTGCGACGTACTGCGATCGACGCAGAAGCGCTAGTGTTGTTGGGATTTGCTGTGAGCAAGCATGAATAATATATCGCTCTGCAACAAAGTGAAGCCCTGATTCAAGAGGCAAAGGCCCGATTCTACGGAGGATTGCGAGAGATTGGAGATGGCGAAGAATCTCGTTTGAGAACAAGAGATGTTCCCAAGTTATCCGTTCCCCGCACTTGGGAACGGATCAATCATGTCCGATTTCACACCGTCGGCCATTTATGATTTTGCTTTGGGTTATTGTGATAATTAAGTTAGGGAAAATTTGGGTGGGTACCCGTGAAGTTTGCTATATATGTATTGGCCAGTACAATGGAGCAGCGTCAATTTGGATTTATTTTTTTCTTTTGTCATTTAGGTCACGTTGATTCGGAAACTTTTATGCTAATTTGGACATGTTTTTGTTAAATTTTTGTCAATTTGAATATTTTGGTCAATTTGGACGGGTTAGTGGACAATTTTTTTGTAGTATATGGTGCCCTTGGTTTTTCAGAAACTGCAAAAATATCCTTAATTGTGATTTTCAAGTGGCACATACATATCACATCTAGAAAGAAAATAAAAATAAAAAATTTGACTCCCTTATCATAATTGTGTAAGTTTTTTTTGTGAAGAAGGCTTAAGAAGATATCTTCCATGATGTAAGGTAGGAGGCTCATGAATGGATCATCTAAGGGCTGAAATTAAATTTTGGGAAGATGATACTTCTTGAAATATTTTTTAGTAAATTCCCCTTAAAAGACAAGAGGAACTAGCATCTGACCCAATTTGTTTCATATTTTTTAGAGCTTTGTGAAATCAATCATGAAATTTTGAAGTTGAAATGTCATAGGACTCTAAAATGGATCACCTCCTCAAATGTATATTGATTGTACATTGTTGAAGCATATGTAAAAAAACATGTACAACAATAATACATTTGATAAGGTAATCCATTTTAGAACCTAAGCCAAATTAGAGCCTCCTACCTTACATGGATTTAACCTAAACTTTTGACCTCCTTTTTAAAACCTACACCAAATAGTGCATTTAGGTTGCCTTAGACTATATGTTGACCATGCTTGGATTTCACATGGTCTACAAATTGACCATTATTTATTTATTTTTTTGACAACTTTGTAGTGGTTGCAAGGCCCTTTAAAATATAAATAATTTACAGTGATGGAAATTATAGTAAGATATGAGAATTAGTGTGGGCAACCTAAAGGCACTATTTGGTGTAGTTTTCCAGTCTTTTACCAGAAGCTCCGGGTCTTGATGCCCCCTATTTGAGATGCTTTCACTCACCAGTAAATCTCTCCGCACGGTCATAGGACTCCCCAAGGCGACAACATTCTAGACCTAATTCACATTCCACGGTCATAGGACCCCAGCGGTGGTCCACCCCCTACCACGGACCTCGGAAACGCCCAAGACACAACGGCAAGCATGGAGAAAAAGATTCTTCTGCCTTGGACTCCGCACACCCAAAACACACACAAAGCCTTCGTCCAAAATTCAGCTGCAGAATCCAAATTCCCACATTCCCGTCCTCCCTTCTTGTGCTCATGTCACAGATTTAGTCTCTCAAACTGCACACACTCAGAAAGCTTCACTTCACTGGGCGCACCAACCTCGGGCCATGGCTTCCTTGAAGTCTGCCACTACGGTGCTCACGAAAGAGTACACCGGGATTCAACTCACTCAAGCTCGCAACAACAACTGCAGCACCAGCAGTAGCAGTGTGAGCTTTGGGAAGAGGAGAAGAAAAGGCTTTCAGGGAGCACGGGCAGTGGCGGCGCAGGAGGTGAAAGTGGCCAGCCAGTACTCGGGGAAAGAGCGGGTGGACATCTTGGCGGAGGCGTTGCCGTTCATCCAGCGGTTCCAGGGGAAGACGGTGGTGGTGAAGTATGGCGGGGCAGCCATGAAGGACGAGTCGTTGAAGGATGGTGTGATAAAGGATTTGGTGCTGCTGTCGTGCGTGGGCATGAAGTGCGTGCTGGTCCATGGCGGAGGTCCCGAGATCAACCAGTGGCTCGGCAAGCTCGGCATTGAGCCCTTGTTCCGCAATGGCTTGCGTGTCACAGATGCTGCTACCATGGAAGTCGTGGAGATGGTTCTCGTTGGCAAGGTGCGTGACGATCGATCGTTAAACCCTGTTCTAGGGTTTAGTGCGCTCAGGAGCAACTTTCTCTCTCGCTCTTCTCTCTCTCGTACCAAACCCTAATTTCCAGTACTCCATTCAGCTGGAATAATGAAATCTCTGTTAAAATCGAAGCTTGTACGTCAGGACACATGCTCTTATTCCAAGTTTTAAATGGATTAGCAAATTCAAACTGATTCGAAACTTCTTGTATGTGTTTGTGATCTCAAACCTTTCATGAGAAAAATGGTTCAAAATTTATGTGCATCTTGGTGGTTTGGGATGCGTTTTGTGATGAATTTCCAAAGTTTCATAAAAAAACAAGGGCTTCACGTTAATTTCCAGTGCTCAATTCAGCTGGCTCCGTTAATACCGAAGCCTGTTCATCAGGATTCATGCTCTTACCCTTAACCCCTAATCGAACATGAGGATGTTTTTCGTCCTCTGGCCCTGAAAAAGCATTCTGTAGAACAGAAAAAAAATCATTTTTCATCTGTTCTTTGTTTTCCAAAGTGACCGTAAACACATGATCCGTCGTAGAAGGCAAACAGCAATCTTATCAAATATACTCATATTTTTAGGTCACCCAAATTGTGAGAAAATTCAAAATTACGGTGTTAGGTCCCAAGGTACCCTTATTTGCAAGTTTCATGAGGTTGGCATGCACTATTGACTTTAGAAACTTTTAGAAGCAATACTATTGGTGCCCATCAATCAAAACACTGTTGAAACTACAGTATGGGCAGGCCACGGCCACCCACCAGACGTTTAAGGGTTAAGGTAGGAGGTTCTAAAATGGTGCATGCTCTAAAATGGTGCACCTCCTCAAATGTACGTTTTCATAGCCCTTCAACAATGTACATGCAATGTACAATACACTTGGGGAGGTGCACCATTTTAGAGACCTATGGCCTTTCCACTTCAAAAATTCATAACTAATTTCACAAAGCTCCAATTAATATGATGAAACAACTTGGGTTAGATGCCAATTCCTCATTTTCTTTCAAGGAAAATTTACTGAAAAAATATTGGAAGAAGATTCACCTCCCCAAATTCAGTTTCAGCCCTTAAATGCTCCATTTTAGAACCTCCTACCTTACTCCAAGTCTTAAATGGATTAGCAAATTCAAACTGATTTGAAACTTCTTGTATCTATTTGTGGTCTCAAATCTTTCATGAGAAAAATGGTTTAAAAATATTATGTGCATCTTGGTGGTTTATGTTGCATTTTGTGATGAATATTCAAAGTTTCATAAAGAACAAGCGCTTCACCTTCATTTTCCTTACATGACCTTCAAATTGGTATTTTTGCTTGTCTAAGGAGTAGGAGTTGGTCTGTTTTGCAATTCTGTAGGCAATGATCTAAGTTTGTAAGAGTGGAAGCAGTTTTTTTTTATAATTTAGAAATACTTTGTTGCAACCATTCTATGTAATTGGTGTTTGTTTTAGTGTTGGGAGAAGAGGAAGTGTTCGGTCAATGGTATATCTACCTTACTTAGCGTGCTCTTTGTGAGAATGTATTAAGTTATGAGTCTGGCTCTCAACGAGAGTTGTCAATGTTGGTAGGAATAATCCTTTTTGTTGTGCCATTTAGGAGGAGTCTACACAATGAGTAAGGACTGAATATAATTTTGAATCTTTTCACCTCTAAGTTCACTTTGGAAGATTATAGCAACTTTCAAAACATGGCTGTATCCATAAAAAAATGCAGGGTAAGTTTCTTCCTTTTATCTGGTACGTTTGGTTTCCTTCGTGCACATATGAAAGCAAATACTTTTAACCATTTAGGCACTCACTTTTCTGTACCTTAGAGATGGGCTTTTGAGCGTTGTGTCTCTGCCATTTGAGCTCTTGGAAACTAGTTTGTGGTTAAATGTGCTACGTCAAGATGCAAAGATTTTAAATTAGTTTGCAATGTTGTTTATCTTTCGAGCTTGTAGGACTTTATTTTGTGTGTTATGCTAGGTATAGGATGTCGTCTTCAATAGAAGGCAAAGGATACTGCTTGTTGGAGTGAGATTCTTGGGAGATCAGTCTATGGTTGTGGAGAGATCACCTTGGGGCTTAAATCTAGAATTAGAATTCATCACTTTGGCCATAGACATTTAGCTTACATGTAATGCTTACACCACTTACTACCTTAAATCTAAACAAGTGGCACGACTAGATGAGTTGCTAATGATAACACAGGTCAATTAATAGGAGTCGAGATTACGGCCAGTCAATGGTATCCTCTACCTTACACCGCATTGTAAACAACTAAGGGAAAAACTTTGCACTCATTTGTAGGGCAAATAATGTTGCAGAATTAGGCTTTTAAGGAACGACATACAAGTTTTCCTCGCAAATTAGCAGTGTGCTATCTCCATTCATTGATGTTGACTTTTCTTCATCCTTAATTGCAAAATTACCCTAATGTGGTTTATGTTGGGCAATGCTTCACACATTGAGCATTATGCACCAAAAAAAAGGCTCCTTGTTGGCCCTCCTCTTCAGTTTTCTTTTTCTTGTTTGTACTGCCCTCTTTGTTGAGCTTCACCCTATTCTTAACATCTGATTTCTTCCCATCCAGATGTCGCTTGATATCAATACTGTCAAATGGTACGGTTCAGGGTAAGCATTAGCACTGTCAGTAGTTAAGGAACGGTACTTGCATGTGTCTTGCGTGAGCTTGTACTGCTCATGCTTGTGCTCATGCTTGTGCTTGGCTTGTGCTTGGCTTGTGCTTTGTGCTTGGGCTTGTGCCTGTGCTTGGCTTGTGCTTGGGTTTGTGCTTGGGCTTTGTGCTTGGGTTTGTGCACGTGCTTGGGCTTGTGCATGTGCTTGTATTTGGGCTTGTGTTTGGGCTTGTGCATGTGCTTGGGTGTGCTTGGGCTTTGTGGGTGTGCTTGGGCTTTGTGCGTGTGCTTGGGTATGCTTGGGCTTGTGCATGTGCATGGGCTTTGTGCGTGTGCTTGGGCGTGCGTGTATTTGGGCTTGTATTTTGTGCATGTGCATGAGCTTGAGCCTGTGTGGTTGTTGTTGATGGTGATGATTGGCAGGTGAACAAGTCGCTGGTGTCGCTGATCAACCGAGCGGGAGGCTGCGCCGTGGGAATGTGCGGCAAGGACGGCAAGCTGATCACGGCCAGAGCAGCAGGAGGCGGGCTTGGATTCGTGGGGGACATCACGGCCATCGACACAGCCGTGGTGCGGGGCATCCTGAACAACGGCCACTTCCCCGTGATCGCCTCGGTGGCCGCGGACGCCGACGGCCAAGCGTACAACATCAACGCCGACACGGCAGCGGGCGAGATCGCGGCGTCGCTGGGGGCGGAGAAGCTGATCCTCATGACGGACGTGCAGGGGCTGATGCTCGACCACAAGGACAGCTCCACGCTGGTGCGCGAGGTCGACATCAAGGGCGCCCGCAAGCTCATCAACGACGGCATCGTCTCCGGAGGGATGATCCCCAAGGTCGAGTGCTGCGTCCGCTCCCTCGCCCAAGGCGTCCACGCCACTCACATCATTGATGGCCGCGCCCCCCACTCCTTGCTCCTCGAAATCCTCACTGACGAGGGAGCTGGCACCATGATCACTGGTTAACCCCACAAACCCTACAACTCCTCAACCACCCTAAACCCTAAACCCTGAATATCAATATCCCTGAACCCTAAAACCCTTAAAACCAGCCTTAAACCCTTGGCCCCTGTATAGCTTCTACAGCAGCGGATTCGGCCTTCACTTATGTCCGCGTTCTGTCTCTTTTGTTCCTTGGCGTTGCAGTGACCCTAAATCCTAAACTCTGAACCCTAAACTATAAAAACCGGCCTTAAACCCTTGGCCCTTGTATTGCTTCTGTACCAGTGGATTTGGCCTTGGCCTATATCCGCGTCCTGTCTCATTTGTTCCTTGGCGTTGCAGTGTGTTTCCAAGCTCTGAAACTCGTGTTTAGTTCATATCTGCAACTTGAGCAAATCCTAAACCCTAAACCCTAATAACTAGCCTTAAACCCTTGGCCCTTGTATTGCTTCTACAGCAGCGGGTTCGGCCTTAACCTATGTTCGCGGTGCGTCGCTTTTGTTTCTTGGCGTTGCAGTGAGTTTTCAAGCCCTGAAACCCGTGTTTAGTTCATATAGGCAGCTTGAGCAAATCCTAAAACCAGTTGGCCTCTGTATTGCTTCTACCGCAGCGGATTCGGGCTTGACTTCGTCGGCGTCCTGTCTCTTTTGTTTCTTGGAGTTGCAGAGAGTTTTCAATCTCTGAAGCTCGTGTTTAGTTCAGATCTGCAGCTTGAGCAATCACAATTTCTTGGCGCTGCTTTGTGATGGACTACTTGAGCTTGATAAACCTTAAATACCAGCCTTAAACCCTTGCCCCTGTATTGCTTCTACAGCAGCGGATTCGGCGTTAACTTACGTCCGCGTCCTGTCTCTTTTGTTTCTTTGGCGTTGCAGTGGGTTTTCAATCTCTGAAGCTCGTGTTTAGTTCATATTTGCAGCTTGAGTAACCACAATTTCTTGGCGCTGCTTTGTGTTGAACTACTTGAGAGCTTGAGATGTCTCACTGGTGAGAGTTGCACTCAGCGAGAATTACGTTATGAATGATAATTAGTCAGTAGTAGAGTTATCCTTGACTTGTGTTGAAGTGGGGGGTATGTTGACCCTGATTATGGTTTAATCTGTAACAATTCAATAAATTACTGACGCTGGTTGAATCTGCGTTTTCTGGAAGCTTTGGTTTATGAGTTTGTGGATAAACTCATTTTTTTGCTTAGTTGGTTTCAGGCGTTGAAACAGGTTGTTTTACTCCGGTTGAATGTAATGTTTATGGAAATGATGTACAGTTGGACCTCTGCAAATCTGTACTGTATAAAGTGGTAACCTCCCTGATATTTTGTTCATCGTTGTTTTGTCTGATATGCTTTAACCTTAACGGGTAGGATTTTTGTTTGAAGGTGCTATTGGTCTGTAGAGGTTTGGCTGTATGTAAAGGATAGTATGCAGATGGGAAAATGGATTGGAAAACTTCCAACACCCAGTGCAGACCCTTCGGCAATACTTTTACAACCCTTCAACGTCTGAGCGTGCAGTTGTGAGTTGTGGCTAGAAGAATATGAGGTATTTTTTTTGTATTTGGAATGGATTCACATCTTTACTACCTTTGAGATCAACAAAGAAATTGGAATATAGATCAATGTGGTCCTAGTGAGTTATTTGAGATCCCAACTTAAAACTTCTTGATGGTGGTAAATGCCAATTATATGGCAATATATCTACTATGCCTAAGGATGTCTAAGGGTTGATGTGTGATGGGTCAGTTTGCAGCATGAGCACTGAAGCTGCTTGAGCCGTGAAGTAGCAGAGCAAGCTCATTGCATCACTCTCAGTAGATGTAAAAGTGCTTTTTGAGATGTATTGGGATGAGTGCTTTTTGAGATGTATTGGGATGTGGAGAGATCACTTGGGTACAAGAGTGGAATATATTGCAGTTCACATTATATCCCATGTTCCTTTGAAATCTGAGAATTTGATCGGTGTAGAGATAAAAGTTGTGACTTGGCGTTTCACACCATGTTTCACTCTTGGTTGCTTATATGACAATGGTTTTTGAAAGTTTTGGCATCAAAGAATGTGGGATTTCACTCAAGGTTTAGGTTGGCCATTTTGCTAGACCCAATTTTTAACCTAAGTTCCACCAATTTGTTTCCATAAAAAACTCATATTGTAGCTTTCTTTAATACTCTTTTTAGTCCTTTAACAACCCAACTAAGTTGGGTTGTCTTGTTGAGGTGGGACTTGCAAAGATGGGATAGGGGACTTTGTGTGAACCACCACTTATGGAAAGTAATGCAATTGTTTGGCTAGAGTGTTAACCCCTAAACGTCATAGTGGACGTGTTTTGGACAATGAACAAATTCAAACTCTCTTTTCTCCCTCAATTACTACATGGATGAAAGCCATCCTAATTTCTAGAGATATTGTATGTTATGGTCCTATCCAATTGTTGGGTTTGGTGTTACTAAAAAACATATTTTTCTAAAATTATAAGCGTGGAAGTATGTCGAGTTAAAAATTGCATTGATTTTAGTTTAAAAGTGGCTTTGCAAAAATGAAGTTATAGATATAAGGTACCAAAAGATTTCCAAAAATCACCATGTCAAGAGAATCTCATTTCAAATCCCAACAACTTTTACTCAAAAATATTAATATTTTTCTTGTATCAAATTTAGAAGGAGCTCAAATTTTTTTTTGTCAAAATTTATACTGAAATATTGGTGATAACACTGATGAATTGAACCATACAGATGGAATCTAAAATTCAATATTCAAAACTTTTCATTTATATGTCATTTCCAAAATATTATTCCTAATAGTAATTTATGACAAATTTTCACAAGTCGTCAAATCCCGAGACCCCTGTACGTTTAGGGGTTAAACTGTATTGTACGTACCAAAATAACAAAAAATGACCAAACACGTTAGTTTTGACCAAATTTTTAGCATCACCCCAAAAAGAAAAATAGAGAAAGACAAAAGGAAAAATAAAGAAGATGCTTTCAATCAATTTAGCTGCAGCTGCTGCACCAACTTTTCTTTTTCTCTTTTTCTTTTTCTCTTGTTTATTTGCAGTTCCTTTAAAGAAGCAGTGAAGACACTGCTCGTACAAAATGCAGACTTCATAACTCCCAGCAGTCTTTAGATGTCCTTGCAAGGGACAAAATTACAGTCCAGTTTTACTGAATAGCACCAATAAAGAAGGTTGGGCTCAAGGCAATTCTACACCAGTATTTGTACCTCATGAGCTATTAAGGTAGTCGGCTCATAAACCGTGCACCTTCTTAAACCGTGCACCTTCTTAAACGTACCTTACACGTACATGTTGTTTTTCACAGTTTTCAATAATGTACAGACAGTGTACATTTAAGAAGGTGCACAGTTTTAGAGCCCCATGACTTTCCACTTCAAAAGTTCATAATTAATTTCACAACCTTCAAAAAATTTGAAACAAGTTGGGTTAGATGTCAAATCCTCTTGTCTTTCAAGAAAAATTTACTGAAAATTATTGCAAGAAGTTTCACTTCCCAAAACTCAGTTTCAACCCTTAGATGCCCGATTCTTGAACCTCCTACCTTAACCTTGTATGCCCCAAAGGCCTAAAAGTGTCCTCACATGATTTCATGGGTCTCTTTGAGGCACTGTATCTAATTTATTTGATGTTTTCATAAACTACAACTATCAAAGCATTCAAGTGGTCCATGCAAGTGGAGTAATGACAAGGCAAGTCAAACGTTGTACGAGTGCCTCAAGAATTTTAATTGGTAGATTGTGCAAGGTGGCAAGCAGCGTTTTCCAAGCTGCAAACCGCTTAACACCCCTTGCAAGCTTTTGTGCATGTGCTTTGTGATAGTGGGAAATTTGCCACCAAGTGTTCAAGCATGTTCTAAATCCTTGTCATGACAACTGTCACCAACTATGTTGGTCATTGTTTTCAGTGCTGTAGCAGTTTGAAGCTCTAAAACTTAACATCCAAAAAAATGTAGTCTTCAACAATTTGCAAGTGTGTGCATTCACATCTAATCTTGCTACTCACAAAATTTGAGGTGAATCAAGGGTTTATAGAATTTTGTAAATTTTGATAAAAAGCAATTAGTCAATTACCTACCAAAAAATGACATTTTGCCATCACATTATTGTTGTTTAATCAAAGATTATAATCTCCTATCTCCCATCTCCCACGGTTAACTATTCTCAAAATTTGCAAATTGTTTTCTAAGTAGATGTAGCACTATTTTCAGTGGTCACTTCTTGTGGATGATCTAGTTAAGGTAGGAACACCCATAAGCGTAAGTTTAAGGCTTTTGAACATGATGATTATTGATAAACATCTAGCAAATTATAGGATCCTATTAACAATAGAAAAATAATGAGTTTGCACTTTTGAATATATTATTTGGATACTATGAGAATAAGTTGTGAATTTTTAAAAAGCAAATTGCCATTGCACCCATAACCAACATTAAGGTTTCGTGTTCACATGTTGTACATCCATGTCATTACATCTATCTACTTCCACAGATTTTCCAAGATTTTAGAGGTGATGGTTATGGGACCTTCATGAGGATGGATGTTCCTACCTTAACCCCTGAAGGGCCCTTGGGCTCTAGAGCTACGATACCAAATACGGTCGCAACCAATATTCATAAGTTTGAATAAGCTAGAAATTAAGTGTTACAACCATACATATTGAAGGGTTGTATGATGGTGGGTGCATAAATAAATTTGGAAAGCCCTCAAAGCGGCTCAAATATGTCTATAGATACGGCCACACATATGGCCGCAAAGGGCTTTTGTAACATTCAGGGGTTAAGTAAGATACAATGCATCAAAGTTGTAGGTCTTTCAAAACCCCGATTTTGGTAAATATGGCTTGGGCACTTATGGCTTAACCAACACCCATCAACGTGAGGTCTCCATGGGCATGACCTACATTTGTACCCATACTTGTGCTTTTTGGTCCTATGATTGACAAATACAAAAAAAATTGGTTATGGGTGACAAAGTAATGGTTTTGAGTGACAAGTGTAGCTCATTTGAATGCCAATCATGGGTTTGGAAATAAGTTCAATGAATGGAATTCAATAGTTTTGCAATACCATGAGTGAATAAACCAAGGAGGTGAACACACCAATTCATGTACCCCAAGCATGATACTTTTTCATCTTTCATGACGGTTATTAGTGCTTTATCTTACTATTTTAGTAACTATTCAAGCTATTTTTCCAAGCGCAATGAGCACAATGAATTGAAGACTTCAATAAGCATTTCTTTTAGCATCTCTTACACGCAATTATACATTTTCAGTGATTTTGGACCTTGAAAATCTTTGTAAATAGATGCTTGCAATTGGAACTTTTAAAATTGATGCCAATATCTTTTTGTTTCCTCTTACTTAATAATATAATTTTCAAAGTTCATGATTTGATTTTTCTGCTCCAAAATCCTAAGAATCATGCTTATGGGTGCTTCTACCTTACAATTAGTTTCCCACCTGAAGTGAGGAGGGTATGCATTTAAAGAAGCTTCCTTGAAGAAGTTTGAGTAGGTAATTTGCTTGAAAAGCAAGCTAATGACGTTACAAGGAGAGAGCCTCTTGAAGCTTAGCTACTTGTTTATGCTAAACAACTCTACTCGTGTGGGAAAAGATGGGTTGGGGAGATTTTAGGAGGAATGGAGAGCTGTTAATGCATGGACCAAAATCCTCTCTTCGAAACCACAAAATTTGCAGTTTTGATGTGCATGGTAACCCCTCAAATACTACCTTTCTTCCATAATCACTAGGTTGAATAAACAATGATGGAGAATTTATTTACTTTTGCAAACAAAGAGACTTATCATTGGTTGAAAGATAATGTACCTAGTTGGATGATTAGGGGAAATAAGTGGTCAAACACTCGAGCAAGAAACACTATGTTTCTCAAAGATGAGGTTTTTGAGGTTGAACGAAGATGCCTCAGACAAGCAAAGTGTGTTCCAATAGCCTCAAAATAAAATTTACAAAAAAACCTTTGTGTGTTACTATAATCTACTTTCGAAGGTCCTCAATAAAGCCCTCTAAGGGCCACCATCCATTTTGCAATTGGTGAATAAATTGTTTCAAAACAAGCATTGTGTTCCTGGTAATAGACGTACATTCTGTTCATCCAACTTTGATACAAATGCGAAAGAGGTGTTACTTTGCATTTGTATTTTCGATTTGTAACAATTGTTGCACTTTTCATATCTACTTGCCTAAAAAGTATCAATTTCTGTAATATCCCTTGGTGCTTTTAACCCCTCGAGGCTCAAGCGGACCAAAACTGTCCCTCCTTGTTTGTAATTTGGGATGTCTAAATTTTCTTCATGATTAATTACAATGATTTTATTTTATTTTAAATTTTTTGTTGAAGTCTTGTTTTAGTATCAAAAGTTGATCTGATTTTGAAAACGACTAATTATGATTTTTCTATTTAAGATTTTGTGCAAGGGTGCCCATTGTAAATCTTCACTTTCTAGTGTTAAGAGCTCTTGGAAATGAGCCTAAAGTACACTGGAACTTGGAGAAACAATCACATTAGAAATTTAATTTAAAAAATTGTAGAGTAGATTTTAAGAAGTTGTAAATTGATTAGGGTTACACATGTTGTACTTTACATACTCATATTTTTTTGGTATCCTCAACTTTAAATTTTAATTGTGAAAAGAGGATTGAAAGACTTCAAATCACTTTCACAATTTTAAAATCCTCTTGATCAAATGTTATAATTTTTCAATCCATAAATGATATTGTTGTGTTTTCTTTTCCTATGTGATCTCTAACACATCTAATTTGAATTTGTACAGTTACAATTTAAAAAAAAATTAATGCAACTTATCAAAATGTTGACATTTGTTCATCCAAGAACAGATTTTGAGATACTCGGGAAAGTGCATGGGCCTTGAGGGGTTAAGGACCAAGGTAGGAAGCTCTATTCTAATTATGGTTCTCCAAACAACCATGATTGTATGTGAGTGAAGATTTGATTTTTTTGTCACAAGCAGGAGAATTGCAGTTAGACTGAGGTTTGTAGTCCAAAAATGGGGCCTGATTGACGTCCCCAATAGCCATGACAAAGCTAGCTAGTCACCCACGGTATGTTGAAGAACACGTAATGGCAACAGGAAGGTTTAGTTTCAGCGAAAGGGTTTCAAAGCTAAGTAGACTTTTTTGCAAATATTGTTTTTATTTGTGCTCCTTTCCTTTGCAAAAAAAGTATTCTTCTTTTCTCACATTGGTTACATGGTTAGTTTCTAGTCTTCCTTTTTAAATTCTCAAGCGAGAGAGTCCCATGCTTGCACTTCTATGCACCTTGCTAGGTGCAGAAACTTTTCTAGTTCTCTCACGAGGAAAACTAAAATTTGAGTGATAAAAATACTCCGTTCTCTCTTGCAAAAATGCCTCAAAAATCCTCTAATTGGTTCCCAAAATTTAAAACCCCCTACTTGATTGGCATACCTTGTTCGTAACCAAGTTCCTTCAACACTTAAAATTTTTATTGAACTTGCAGAGCAAATAAATGAGTTTTAAAGGCTTCACGCAATGATATTATTGTCAATCAAGGACAAAGATTGTAAGATTTTGAGCTGGGAACTACTCAATCTGTCCCTCTAAAAACGTCCAAAAAGCTTCCTTGTGAAGATCAATTGTGTTTTTAGTATTTGTGCTAGTAACACATGCATTCTAGAATCAATATACCATCCACCAAATGTGTGCAAAAAATCTCTAGTTTTGATGTTGCCGTTTGGGCACCCAAATTTCATGCAAAAGTACCACATTTTGTGCATATTGCGAGCTCCTCATTATTGATGATTTAAAGATTAATAGCAACAATGGTACCTCATATGGGCAAGACCAAGTTTGTTAGGAGAGGAAATCTCTATTTGCTTAGCTTGTCCCCCATGAGATCATTGAACATGGCAAACGCTTTCTCATCATTGGAAATCAATCAAAAAGGAGCTTTTTAGTGGTACAAGAAACGTATCTGCTTTGGACGTTTTTAGAGGGACATAGGGAGTAGTATATTGTTCCCAAATGTGGCTAAATTTTACAACACAAGTACCATTTTATTGATTTTGGACCACAAGGGACACTAGTAAAAAAAATGATATTGGAGCACCAAGCTACAGTGTCAAAATTTGGTGCTACAAGCCCATATGGGCACTTTAACCCCTAAAGGACCACGGGGGCAATTTTTGTCCCTGCTCATACACAGGGGCCGTGTATCCACAGTGACCCCCAAGCGCTTAAGGGTTAATGCTCAAATGGATATGTACCACCAATGTTTGACACTAGTGGTAGTCTTGGTTGGTCTGAGATCCAGATTTCTATGAAGATTGAGAAAAGGTAGAGTGAAAGTACAAGCCCATACGATGGGAGCAGCAATGCAAGATGAACCCAGAATTACGAGAAGTAAAAGTTCTCTTGCAAAAACCTGAAGGACGCCATTTCTTCACGCCTGGGCAAGGATAAATTTTTTTTTCAATCTCCACAGAAAACCTCTTGTGCGAGTCGCAGACTGATAGCCACGTCAATTTCTGTGAAGATTGAGGATGATAAAAAACAAACCGTGACTACCGCTACTGTGAAGATTGAGAATGATAAAAAACGAACCATGACTACCGCTACTGTAACGTAACATCACCTGTAACTTACTGGCATCAAGAAAATTTATCTCAAGAAAGTTTGAATAGGTATCTTACTAAAAAAGCTGCTTTCGAGGGACATATTCTCTTGTACCAGATTTGCATGTTATCTGTTAACTAACAACTAGCAAAATTTGTGAATTTCCACCATGGTAAAGAACGATAATATTTCTGCCTAGGGGAGGGGTCGGTGCAGGCAGGTCTGGTCAAGTGTTGACGACGTGGCGAGCAGTGGGAGTCCGGGACCAGGCATGGGTCCGCAGAGCCTCGGAGAAAGCGCCCGCTGCTGCAAAAGTGCAGATGCCGAGCATCTTCAGAACACCAGGGCTGGCGCTCATGCGCACTTCCCGGTCTCCCACCCAGTCTTGCTGTCCCTGCTCCGCAGTGCTCTGCAGTAGCATGCTAGCATCATCAACGGATCAACATGTAAGCTAAGGGTATGTTCACATTTGGTGTTACGAGGGGTATTAGCAATGTGAATGCAGTCTAAAGGTATGTTTAAATGTATCTAATTTTTCTCCGCTACTACCACTCTTAACATTAAGTGTGAACATTCTTTAGAGCGTCATCAATGTGTACAATTTGTAAGAGATGGATGGCCCGTGGTTTGAGGAGAATCGGCAAATAGTGTAGTGGTAGCTGGTTGAAATTGTAAAAAACCCTATTGAAATTTGAAACTACCGGCTAAAAAACCGGTCCTTTTTACCCAAAAATCTAAATATAGTCTTAATACAATAGAAATTTAGAAATTTTACAAAAAATAACTGGTGCATGTTAGTGAAAATCTGGTTGAAACTGGGAAATGCCGGATTTCAACCGGTGAAGCTAAAATTTCTCCCCAAATACTGGACGGGCCTACATTTTGCTTGGTGGTAGCCACTTTAGCGAGAGGTTTAGGGATTTTTAGGGCTACAACGCCGCCACCAGAACGAAAATGCCGGACCTCGCCCCGTTAAAACCACCTCCTAGAGCGGCATATTGTCTCGTTTTCCCGTGCCCCAGCTCATTTTCCCAGTGCGCATTGCATTTGCTAACAAAGTCACAAGTTGCTTGTGATAGCTTACAATAGCTTGCAATTTCCTAGCAACAACTTGCAAGTACTTACATTCTCCTACTACCATGCTTGAATCTGCGATGGGAGTTGTGTCAACATTGGGAAAATCTGGCTGGTGAAAGAAACTACATACTTAAGGGGTGGGGAGCGATGCATGACCGGCTACTTCCGAGTCCCATTCACAGTGTACATATTGATGATGCTCTTACACCAAGTTCAAGATTGGGAACTGTCCACTCCTACGCCGCTCCCCATCCCCTAAATTTGCAATCTCATTTATCAGATAGATCCTTCCACTCTTGTGGTAACTCTTGACCCAAATTCACGCTTAAAAGTGAGTAACTTGCAAACACTTGTTTGCAAGTTGTTGTGAAGAAGTTGCAAACTGTTGCAAGCAACATGTCATTCAAGTAGCAAATGTTGTGGAAGCTAGTCCAAGAGCATTGGGAAACGAATAAATTTGTTGTCTGAGGAGGTCATTTTGACAAGGCCATCTCTTGAGTATGTGTTATTGTTGTTGCTTTGGAACCCTAAAGGTACCTCATTCTCCCACACAATTGACCCCACCACCAAAGATGAAGTTACAATCCCATGCCATGTCTTGGGTTGATGATGCTAAGGTAGGAGGCTCTAATTCAGTTTAGGCTCTAAAATGGTCACCTCCTCAAACGTACTCATTTGTATGTGTTGTTTGTCATAGCCCTGCAATAATGTACATAAAATATACAGTTTGAGGAGGAGAACCATTTTAGAGCCCTATGCTACTTCAAATTCAAAATTTCATAACTAATTCCACAAAGTTCCAAAATATATGAAACAACTTGGATCAGATACCAATTCCTCTTGTCTTTCAAGGAAAATTTACTCAAAAATATTTCAAGAAGTTTCACCTCCCCAAAATTTAGTTTCAACCCTTGGAGTATCCATTCATGAGCCTCCTACATACCTTATGAGGAATTGAGGATGCACCCCTCCATAGCTAAGGTAGGAGGCTCATAAACCAACCATCTAAGGGCTGAAATTAAATTTTGGGGAGGTAAAACATCTTAAAATGTTTTCAGTAAATTTTCCTTGAAAGACAAGAGGAATTGACATGTTATCCAAGTTGTTCCATATTTTTTGGAGCATTGTGGAATTAGTAATAATATTTTGAAGTTGAAGTGGCATAGGGCTCTAAAATCTCCTCAAATGTACATTGTTTGTACATTGTTGAAGCATATGAAAAACAACATGTACAAATGGAGTACATTTGAGAAGGTAGAAGGTTTTAGAGCCTGAGCAGAATATGAGCCTCTTACCTTAGAACAGCTCCACTGATGACTCCAACACGCTCAAAGTGGATGAAAAGTGTTGAGGCCCCTCTCAAAATCCTCTCAAGACACTTTGTCCTACCGTGTCAAGCAAGAGCCCTTCAAGCCACTATTCATCATTATTGATCCCAAGTTTAGTGAAGTTTATCCTCTACTTTCCTTGATAAGTGGTCAATTGATTATTTATGGGGTGTGTTGGAGTGCAAGGCCACCTTTTTGAACAGCATAGGTGGAGAGGTTTGAGAGTTGGCCAAAACATATGGAAAAATTTGAGAGAGCCTGGATTGATGGAAATGTTCTTAGGATACCTTTCCATGGGGGGCTGGAGGGGTCTGGCTAGGATGTCCAGCCTCCAATCCTGCTTTTGTCAAACTACATCCTTGGAGAGCATGCGCCCCAAAATTGGAGGTTGCTTTCTAAACTCTACGCATCGTGAAGATTTCATAATTTTTTCTCTATTCTGCCTATGGTCAACTTGGATGGATCTTGGGTTCCAATTACCCACGACAAGGTAAGATAAGAGGCTCTAATTCGGATCACTTTTAGGAAGGGCCAACATGTTTCTTCATATATCTATTATTGTCATTGATGAGCTAGGTGGGTTTAGCAAGTTAACCTAGTTCGCTAAGCCCACCCAACTTGTCAATGATAATATAGATATATGAAGGAACATGTTGACCCTTCCTAGAAATGATCCGATTTAGAGCAGTGGTCCAAATTAGAGTCTCCTACAGTCCTACCTTACCCTTCGAGCGCCTGGCAGAGTTGGACCCAGCCCCCTCTGAAGTCCGATCCCTGAAGACACCACGTGGCACCACAGCAGCTGCCTGGCACAGTCAACGCCGTGGCCTCGAGAATCTGGACTCTGGACTCTGGATTGTGGAGTTTGGAGTTTGGACCGAGGCACCGAGCGAGTGTCAAATGACGCCTTTTGATTTGCTGGGATCCATGCCCCGGCAGGCTTTATTGATCGGCTCTGCCTCCCATGCAGAGGACCCCGGCCAAGCCTTTGCTTTCACAGTTTCAGGCTCTTCAATGGCCGCGCAGCTTTTTTTATTAATTGCAAGAGTACAGTATGATAAGCCTTGACCAAAAACGGTGTAAGCATCAATGTACAGGAAAAACAGGCAGCTAGTTCAAAGTACAGTAAGCTGGTGGAATTGGGAAAAAACCGGTTACATTGAAATTTTTGGCAAAAATTTAATTAGATTCTACAAAAATCTAAATGTAGTATATTATAGCGTAAAACTAGAAATACATCTATCACAGTCTACAAAAAAAAATCAGTTGAATATGAAACATGTTGGATTTTAGCTGGTGAAATCCAAAAAATTTCTTGAACACTAGTAGGGATGGAATTAAATAGAAACATGACTAGAAAGAACTATAAGAATCAAACCAAGCACAACACTCACCAAGCAACTAGAATGCAAGAGGCTTGTAGGAGCACAATGCTACCAACCTATGGATGTAGACAGAACAAAACCTACACTAAATATTGTATTCAGGTTGCCCCACATTAACTTCTCAACATTTTATTTTATTTGAATACTTATTGATACTACAATAATTTTCAACAATTATTATTGCAATAAAATATTTTCAAATGGCTTGACAACAACAACAAAGTTGCAGAAAAGCAAACTAGCAACTTTCATGTTGTAAACCATGTGAAATCCTATTATTTAGAGAATTATAAAGGTCTCCAAATAGCCCAAGTGATGAGTCATGAGGTAACTTTTCAAGGTAAGACAACGTAATTGGGAAGGCAACCTAAATGCAACACATAATGTGGAGCACTTGAAACACAAAACCCGTCATGGGAACTCACAAAATCCACAGTTGTTTCTTATGAGTTTCTTATGAGTGATGACTCCATAAACACCATTCTTCCACCATAAGAATTTGGCGTTTCCCATTTTTAACTAATTTTTCACAACTCTACACCAACTATTGCTTGTGCTTGTTTTATAATCATACTATTTGTTTGATTTTTTTTCTTGTAATTCTCAAATTGAAGTAAATTGTGTTAATTGGCTCATAATACTCTAAATGCCAATTCTCCTTACCAATTTGCCCTGCACTTTGCTTTGTCAAAAGAACTTCAATTTTAGCAGTGATCAATGATTCCTAGCAGGGTTTTTTTGGCATTGTAAACAAACAAGAAGAACGTTGCGTGCCCTCCCAAGTAAAGAGAATATTTTGAGCATTGACCAAAATTGAATAAGGCAACTTCAAATGTGGCTGCAAAAAGCCAAAACCCTGATTCCTAGTGAAATTTTCATAATTAGCTCCATTGCTAGGAACACGTCGTACATAAATGAGTTAATATTCCTTATGTGACGATGTGGTGTTTAGAGCAACTCCACATGTCTTGCTCTGCAATTCTGGTGAAATAATATTTAACATTGCCGGCAATCCTGAAAACAATAGATCCAACAAAGTTCCACATTGGTTCGCTTGCGTTTCCCGATATGGCTAAGAGTGCAATTCAGTCCGCAACTTCATGTCTTCCTTGGAGCTGTTTTGCAAAAGGCACTTCCTAAAACAAGATGCAACAAAAAATTGACGAGCAAAAACAAGCACGGCAAATGCAGGCAAAACACTGAGCAACAAAAGCGGACTACTGTTATCAGGAAATTGCAAGGGTAGAAATCAAACAGGTGGGGCTCAAAAATCAATCCTAAAGCCACACGACCTTCAAAACCCCGTTGCTGCCCTTCTTTCCCCAGGTAGGTGGAGTTGCTCTTACACGTTTGGCAAATAAAGTACACATGCAAAATGTGATAAAACAATTACTAAATATAGACATGTTTGTGAACATTGATACTAGTAGTGCTTCCAAAGGTGGTAAAATCATTGGTCATTGTGCTAAATATTTAATTTTAATTTTATGGTATATTGGTATTGTCAGTATTTTGGGAATTTATTTTGTTCCAGATATTTGAGTATGATGGATAGTAAAAGCAAGGACATGGACTTGTGAGTATGCTTGTATTTGAAAGTGACCCACTATTTTGATGTGCCATGATTTGGACAACACTCATAGAAATGCCAAGGTAGGGTATCAAATAGAGAATGTACACATTTCATGGTTTGGAGAGAATTTGAGCTCAACAAACCATGGCCCTTGAGCAATCTTAGCTAGTTATTTCTCCAACTTGATTGGTTGTAGATTGAAGCCTTGACTTTTGAGTAGCCAAAAATAAATTTTTTTACCCCATTTATGAATCTTTCTATATACCAATGGAGTATACTTGACCAATTGCAACTAATCTAATAAAAAAAATCATTTACTAAACTGAATCAATACCCAAATGAAATTCATGTAAAGCAAAACAAAATTTTGTAGATCCATGGTAAAACGTAAACTTTAATGGCACCATTTTATCAATAGATGGCCATGGATTTACAAGTTTCCTATCACAAGCCTCTTCACATAATAATTATATATATATATATATATATATATATATATATATATATATATATATATACAAAAATTCAAAGGCCTTAGTAAAATAGAAGACTCACTTTCTCTATCATTTGTGGTACATACATCTTGTGGTGTTTTGCATAGATCACCAACTTTTGTTTGGATTATTACTTTTGAATTTTGATCCCTCCACCTCAATTTGAATGGTAGACTAGCTTTCATTGATTTTATTGACAACAACCTACCAACCATATTACTTCATGTTAATTAACATTAAGAGAAGGCCATAAAAAACTGGAGCGATTTGAATCAAATTTCAACCCACTTCGTACGAGGAATGACTGCAAGCAATTGTTAGAATAAGAATGTAATGGAGAACATTTCTTCCCATGCATACACACATACATAGATACATATACAACTATTTGAACAAAATTGAACCCCTCATTGCCCATGGTAGTTTGGAGTATCTTAGAATTTGCTTGAAAGTGAACAAAATTTGGGCATTTTGATCACTCTTATCAAATTTCTTTGAAGTGCAACTGTACAAATTCAAAGTTGACATGTTATAGATCACATAGGAAAATAAATCACAGCAATATCATTTATGGATTAAAAGATTATAATGTCCGATCATGAGGGTGTTAAAACTGCAAAAGTGATTTGAAGCCTTTCAATTCTCTTTTTGCATCTCAAACCTAAAATTGAGGGTACCAAAAAAATACAAGTATGTAAAGTATAACATGCTTAACCCCAATCAATTTATAGCTTCTCAATATCTATTTTACAAATTTTCAAATTGAATTTTTAATGTGATTTTTTCTCCAAGTTCTAGTGTACTTGAAGCTCATTTCCAGGAGCCTTCAACATTAGAAAGTGAAGATTTACAATGGACACCTTAGCGCAAAATCTTGAATAGACAAATCACTTTAATTCATTTTCAAAATTAGACTTCTAATGCTGAAACTAAACTTCAAAGAGTTTAAAAATAACAATAATCACTAAAAAATCTTGTAGAAAAGTTGAGCATCCCTGAATAAAATTTAGAGAAGCCAATTTGCGCCCCTTGGGCGGTGAGGGGTTAACAAAGAGTAAAAAAATAATGTACTAGCATTCCATTCATGATGAACCCATTTTGAAAAGCAAGTCCTTTAATTTATAGATATATTTTTTAACAAAGAGTAAGAAATCATTGTACTAGCATTCCATTCTTGATGGACCCATTTTGAAAAGCAAATCCTTTAATTTATAAATGTATGTTTTAAGCATTGTGATAAAATATATCAAAATTCTTAGCCTTGACTCCCAATGCAAAGTCGTTGGAGCCAATCTAATAAAATCAACTATCAAAAGACTAGGATGAAACTTCCTTTAAGTTCAGAAACAAAAACTCGACTCCAAAACAACCTTGTGCCATATTGCAAAAATCAACCAATTAAACAAACAAGTAAATACTTTTCAAGAGGCTCCGTCCTTGTAACATTCTAACTTGCTTTACAAATAATGTACATCAAGTAGTGCATTTAGGTTGTCTTAACAATTAGGTTGTCTTACTTTGGTAAAGTTACCTCATGACTCACCTTGGATTACTTGGAGGTGCATGCAACTCTCTTTATGCTACAATAATTTTTGGTTTTATATAAAGTTCCAACTTCCTTATTCCCAAGCGCCCAATCTCTGCTTGCTTCCTCCATTAATCTCAATAATTAATGACAAAAGGAACTCTCAGTCACGGTAAATATTTAAATAGTATAACATGTCTAGAAATTAGTATGAGGCAATCTAAATGCACTATTTGGTGTACATATTCAAACATCCGTAAATGTTCATTAACCACTCTGCAGCCTTCTACTATAGAAAAAAGGACCCGATTATAGAGCATAAAGCACTGCTCACACTTCCTCAGCACTGCTCACAAACTAGTGGCATGATTTTGACAAGCGGGTAGCCGGCTGCTTAATGGGGTGAGACGCCATCACACAAGTGCCTCTTGTCATGTGAGGGCCCTGCCCCTCAAGCTCAGCTCCCGCCCTTGCCCTCGCGGGCTCACATGACGGGAGGCCCCATTGTAAGGGCGTCCCACTATACAAATATCCTCCCCTGATAGCTTCCCTATATGCAAAGCCTTCTCCGTTGCAATCCAAAACCAATAAAGTCAATATACTAGTCAATAGGATTGGGACCATTGTCACCCCTGAACCAACCTCAGAGCTTCTCCAACCCTGCCTCCCACACGGAAAACTCCAAGCAGGGTTTGGCGTGCAACATTTTCTATCTAGGGAGCAGCCCCAAGCTAGAGAGCCAGCGTTCCTCGCCAACGATAGATGTCAAGTGTGGGGCCCTAGGATAGCGACAATTTTTTTTCTATTCTACAACGTGGTCGAGATCCAAAGCTAGTTACACAATGTAACTTGAGACTTCCCATCAGTAATTTCCTGAGCCCTCACTTTGCTGACTTGCACCTTGCCCAAGATTACTTTGTGCCACGAAATCATTGGACCATCTTACAAAAAAAAAACAAACTTCCAAAAACATAAGCTATATAATCAAGCGCAACAAAATTTAACTGAGACATTGGAACTTACCATTTCCAAAACAAAGTTTGATGCGACCGACTAGTTTTTCTAGTTCGACAAGTCTGCGGTGGCCCTCCTCAGTTTGAGATGGGACAAGCCTGAACCTGGGACTTGCCCGTGTGGCGAGGAAGAGTAGAGATGCTCTCAAGTCCCACTGTAAAAGCAACCTGATTCTTTTCCTTCCGCACTCCAGCAACAGAGCCTGTCGCAGCGGCGGTCGCGCCGGGACTGCTCCAAATACGCACCCAGCGCTGCCACCAGCGCCACGGTTGCGGAATGTGGACCCGTCCATCGCTGCTGCTGGCACGCAAGCCAGACGGCGACCAAGCCTAACTGCTCTCATACCCCTCCCCTGATCCCCTCTCACACCACTACCACTATCACATCAATCACGACGCCACTCCACTCGGCTCTCGTTGCTTGCAATTCCATCCAAACAACCGTCTTTCTCTCACTCTCTCTTGCTCATCTCCCTCCAAGCCCCTGCTAAAATTGATCATTCCTTGCACTCATCCACACCACTGCGTATTCGCACCGGCTTTGCCTTCACAGGATCACAACCACATCCCAAAAGTCTCGGTTTTGGCAATGCCTAAGCCCGATTTTCGGTTTAGGAGCAATTTTTAGGACGTGGGTGTGGCTGGGGAGATCGAACAGCAGCAGCAGCAGCGAGGCTGTTGTTGTTGTTGTTGGCGATGGCAGCGGCTGGCTGCAACAGAAGCAACAGCAACAGTAGCAGCAGCAGTGGCGGTGGTAGCAATAGCGCTTGCGCCCGCGTGACGCCGGGTGCTGTGATTGCCGTGTCGCCGTCGCATACTTTGGAGTACGACTGCACGGATTGCGGCTCGTTTCTGTTCGGCCATCGCGGGGGAAGTCGACCGCGTCCTCGACAACAATCCGGCACTCGTAGCAGCAGCCATAGCCACTATCATTCTCGTGGGAGCAGTTTGTCTGAACCTGCTGCGCTGGTATTCTCCGCCACCATTGTTAACACTCCCATCTCTCTCTCTCCCTCTCTCTCTCTCACTCATGTCCTTACAGCTGAACTTTTTCTTCTTCCTTCAATAGAGCAGGTTGTCTTTTTGTCAATTGTATGAAAAAGGACCTTGGAAAAGGTTTTCATGTGTCAGTTCTTATGAATAAGGTGGCAACCTGAACTTTTTCTTCTTCTTTCAATAGAGCAGTTTGTCGTTTTGTCATTTCTGTTGAAAAGGACGTTGAAAAAAGGTTTTGATTGTTTCAATTCGTGTGGATAAGGTGGTATCTTGTTGAATCAATTGCGATCGTGGGTGCGTTCATAAGCATTGGAATTTTTCCCCCTTACCAAGACGTGCTTTTGAAAATAGGTCAGAGTGCCTACAAAGAAGTGTTCAAAATGAATATAAATTGGACTGGAACAAATTTTCATTTGTTTCTGTTCCTGTGGAGACCTCGGGGCCTATTTAAGTTTTTCCGTTTTGGGGTTGCTTAGATTGATAGCAACGAGTTATCATTGGATCAATTCTTGTAGAAAAGGTGGCAATTTATTGTTGCAAGGTCTCTCACTGTCATGGCCTTAGAGCTGAACCTTTAGATTTTTAAAATTTTCTTCTTCTTTCAATAGTGCAGGTTTTCGGTTTTGTCAATTTTGTGGAAAAGGACCTTGAAAAAAGGTTTTCGTTGTGTCAGTTCTTATGGATAAGGTGGCACCTTGTTGATTCAATTGCGATCGTGGGTGTATTCAGAAGCATTGGAAGTTTCCCCCCTACCAAGACGTGCTTTTTGAAAATAGGTCATTCATATTTTCAGAGTGCCTCCAAAGAAGTGTTCAAAACGAATATAAATTGGACTCGTACAAAGTTTCCATTGTTTCTCAATTTTTATGGATAAGGTGGCAATTTGTTGAATTTTATTGCGATCGTGGGGGGTATTCATAAGCATTGAAAGTTTTCCCCCTTACCAAGACGTACACGGAAAGTGCTTTCGAAAATAGGTCATTTTCCTTTTCAGAGTGCCCATTCTCTAACCTCCAAAAAAGTGTTAGAAGTAAATATAAATTGGACTGGAACAATTTTTCATTGTTTCTGTTCCTGTGGAGAACACGGTGCTTGTGTAAGTTTTTTGTTTTAGGAGGGGCTTAGTTTGATAGCAAACGAGTTATCATTGTTTCAATTCTTGTAGAAAAGGTGGCAATTCATTGTTGCAAGGTCAAAAAATCAGTGGACGTCAATAAGGTCTTCCCCAATATTCGTGGGTATATTAGCTAGAGAATAAGCAAATTATTGCAATGCACAAAGAACGTGATTTGGCTGCTTCTAGTTTTTGAATCTCAGCATGTATCTGCATTCATTGATAGAGAAAGTTCACCATTTTCTATCTGAAAAGACGACAAGTAGTTATGGCAGCTGTTTGCTTTTTTTTTTCTTCTGTGGGTAAATTGAAAATCACCATGCCAATTCATATGAAAACAGGAGTATCTTGTAATTGCAATACCAAAATTTCGGTATTGTTGTTGTTGTTGTTGGTGTGGCGTTGTCTTGTTTGTAACAAACAATAGCAGTTACTATCAATTAGGTCTTCTTTTGGTTACCGGGTGTATTCATGAGCACTAGAGACCAAACAACACCAAACTGGTTTTTTGAGAATCGGTAAAACCTGTTGATTCTACACAGAGTGCACATTAATGCAGTCGAAGAAAGGAACTGGGATTTGAAAAATGGTGTTGGCTTGCAGGCACATGCACAGAGGCTTCTCCTCGTTGGGAGCTCCACACCGGTGCACACCGCGTTCACACCAGCGCACATGATTTTACCGCAGAACGAGCATTTCCCCACAGCCACGGAGCCGCTGGAGGACACCACCGGGAGCTACATGAACGCCGCAGCCGCGCAGCAGCGGCTGTCTGTGGCGGTGGCGTCGGAGGAGGTGAACGAGGCAGGGTGGGTGCAGGAGGAGTCGGAGGAGGACGAGGTGGAGGTGGAGGCGACGGAGCGAGTGATGGACTTCGTCGCCTGCCACGGCGCCTCGCCTGCCCACGTCACCGACACCGTCACCGACTCCTCCTCCTCCACTTTAGCCGAAATCTTCCGCTGCTTCATCTGCCTTGGAAAGGTCAGCCACTTTGCTCCAACTCCCTTATTCAAAAAAAAGGGAAAATTTCATGGCTGCCCCTGAAGTTTGCAATATTTTTGTAGATACCCCTTCAGAAATTTCACAAATACCCTTGGACCAAAAAATTTAGGCGTTTGTTTTGTTGTGCATGTCACTTCCTTCTCCCTTTGTGCGCATACTACTTCTTTCTTGGTATGCTTGCGCACGAAGGAAGAAGGGAAGTGGCATACACAACAAAACAAACACCTAAGTTTTTTGGTCCAAGGGTGTTTGTGAAATTTCTGAAAAAGCAGGGATATCTTTGAAAATACGCAAACTTCAGGGGTACCCATGAAATTTTCCCTTAAAAAAATTGCATTTCTCATGAGAAAACAAAAAAAAAATGCCCCCCTAGCAAGGTGTGTAACATGTGCAAGCATGTGTTCAAATGCGTGAGAAAATGAGAAGTGTGGATCTCTTACTTCTCTCTCACATTTCTCTCACTTTCTTCTTCCGGTGTTGCAAAGAGAGTTACCCCCTAAAGATACCGACATTTCTTGGTTTTGGTGTTTTGTGTCGGAACTCTGTTTAGCTTTTGTCATAATGACATATTCGTTAATTTGGGAAAAATGTCTTTCCCGAAATGGATTCTGGGGATACTGAATTTTGCATTTGTAAGAATATTTTGGTGATTTAGAGTGAACTTTTTGATAATTCCTTTAAAGATATTTCATCATTGATGTACGGTCTTGAAGAAATCATCATAACATTCACTGTAGATAACCAAAAAAATCTTAAAAGTGGAAAAAATTCAAAAGTCCCAAAATCGGAGTTTTTTTTTCCAAATTAACGAATATTGCATTCTTTGTTTCAAGGAATTCTTGTGATTTGTTTGGACGACGCTATTTTGTGAGTATAAAATGGTGAGTGAGCCAAGATTTTGTGAACGGGAACCATCAAAATCAGTGGAAAACTTGAAAAACTGAGAGTTTAAAATGCACAATGATAGTGCCTCCTATGTACACGGTTGGCTATAGGTGAAATTTAGTATATTTGACAAAAAAATCCAGGCTCACAGCTCACGGTTCCTTGCTTACAATATAACATTCCCTTGGTTTGCTCTAAGAGCATATGCACCTAAATTCGGACTTATCATGTAAATCTGGACTATTCATGTGATTCTGGACTTTGTTTGCAAAACATAGACAGATTTTTAACAATGAGTTGCATAGTTCTCCCAATGTTTTGCATAAAATATATGCAAAACATTGGGAGATCTCCTGATGTTTTGCATTATTTCTGGATTTTGTATAGTTTGGAGTTATCTAAACACAAAAGATTCTTTTGCTTAATTTTTTGTTATTTTTTTGTATTGTTTTTGCAGGTTGTGGATGCGCAGCTGTGTCCGTGTTGTTCCAAGCTGGTATGTCAACCATGTATCAAGGTGAGTACTGCGTATGGCTTGCTCATGTTCAATTTTGGTGTTTTTTTTGGACTTTGAACGTGAAAATTGCATCAATCCCATGCCATTTTGGGTGGTGAGTTGTGTGGATTTGAATGTGCAGAGATGGCTTACTGATCAGAAATCAGAGTGCCCACATTGCCGTGCTCCTCTGCTTGTGTCGCAGCTTGTGAGTTGCAGGTTCATTTCGGAGATCTCTTTGGTAAGTGTCCCTTTCTCTCTCTCTTATTCCTTGTATAGGGGGTTTTTCTAATACTTGAAAATAACCCAGGAAAATGTTTTAAAGTGACTTCTGAAGACAAACTCTTTTTTAGCTCAAAATCAGAGGGCTTTAATTCCCTACTTTCTACTGGTATATATAATTTTAGGGAAAACTTGATGGATACCCCTGGAACTTTGCAATGTTTGTATATACCCCTGGTTTTTCAGAAATTGCACAAATACCCTTTGACATAGTTATTTTGCTTTTTCAAAATCATTATTTTGAGATATTGCAATGAATGCCTTAATGTTTGCAGTATAGCAACACACAAAGATGGAGCAAAATAATAAAAAAAAAAACTTGCAAAACTACCTTGAGACGCTCCTTTGAGATGTCAAGGGTAGTTTGTGCAAATTCTGAAAGGTCAGGGGTATCTAAACAAATATGGCAAATTTCAGGAGTATCCATCAAATTTTCCCTATTTTTTAAGCTTTGGGAATAGTTCATTTCAACTTTTGTAGATATAAAAGGGAGCAACTAGGTGGACACCCCCATAGCCAAATCTATAAAACTTGAGATTATTATTACGCTGAAACATGAAATAAAATCAAAGCAATATTGTAGCATACATCCGTGCTTACAAGCGCTGCAAATATACAACAAATTTGCCTCATTTGTGACACGGTTAAGAGTCAAACCAATTGCTCCTTTCATTTATTGGTTTGACTTTGACCGTGTCACAAATGATGCAAATTTGTTGTATATTTGCAACGCTTGTAAACACATATGTATGCTAAAGTACTGCTTTGATTTATTTCATATTTTGGCGTAACAATAATCTCAAATTTAATAGATTTGACTATGGGGGGTGTCCGCATAGCAATTGGGGGGTGTCCACCTAGTCGCTCCCATATAAAAGTGTGCAGTTATGGCAATTAAGGTACTTAGATTTTATGTAGTTTCGTGAATATCAAAGTCTTATATCAAATGTCATTCTCTCTTTTTGTGGATGACAGGAAGTTGAGAAGATTCAAGGAAAACTAGGGGACAGTCCTATGGAAAAGGTGAGTGACCTATTTTATTCCCTAATTTCATATGCACCTTCTATTTCTCCTTCATAACCACTTAAGAGTCTCCTTAGATAGCAGATGTAAAAAGCTACAAGTTCGAGATAACAAGAAATCCTACACCTTGATTGGTACAAAAAAAAATCAAAATTCTTGTTTCATTATGCCTAGTTTTTGTTCAATGTTAGAGTTTGCAATAGAATAAGCATGACGAGGTGGTGCTTATGTGGCTCCTATGTGGTGTGTTCAAAATATTTGAGAAAACAAGGGTCCAAGCTCCCTCTATGAGGTGGCTTGGACACATGTAACCTCAAAATCCGTATCAAGCTCTTAGAAAACTTTCATTAAAAAGTGGTGTTTTCAGAATTAAATTGGTGTGTTCTGGATATTTTTGGTACGTCGATTCTGGCAATGGATAAGGGCCTGAAACTCATTTGAGCTGACGTGTATGAAACTTATTGGGTGGATGGAAACATTAGCAGTACTGTCCGGCCCATGACAGCCCGCTTCTCTATTTTTGTACAACTTGCGCAGTGGCCGTGTGCTCAGACTGTGCTGTCCTGATTGAGGTACCGTCCCTTTTTCTTACACATCACATGCCAAGGTTTTCATTTACAAATAAAATCTACATCAAAAAATGTGCAAATTTAAATGTACATTTGAATTTGCAAGATTGCAATTTATCTACTGGAATATCCATCCTTTTTGTTTTTCATAGTAGACTTCAAACATTAGATATACTCATTATCAATTTCCAAACTTTTCATCTCTTATCATATACCTCTAACGTTGAGTTTCAAGTAGCATTTAGATAGGATAGGCGTGTACTTTAAACACAAATTAATCGTATCTAACTCTATTGATTAACTAGATCTTTTCCCCTCCTAACTTTACTTTTCTGACATGGAAACGGTGCCCTTATTATTACTAAGTACTTCTAGTACATGTTTCCAAAATTCTATTTGAATGAATATGCATTTATTCTAAGGGAAAATTTCATGGAATCCGATACCCCTGAAGTTTGCAATTTTTTCATAGATACCCCTGCTTTTTCAGAAATTACACAAATACCCTTGGACCATAATTTTTAGGCGTTTATTTGTTGTACATGCCATTTTCCTTCTTCCTTTGTGCGCACGTTGCTTCTTTTTTGTTTCATTACATTCCTTTCTTCAACATTGGTCATGAAGGAAGTACAAGCACAACAAATAAATGCCTAAAAATCATGGTCCAAGGGTATTTGTGTAATTTTTGAAAAAGCAGGAGTATCTATGTAAACATTGCAAACTTCAGGGGTATCCATGAAATTTCCCTTATTCTAATTGGTCGAAGTGGAAAAAACGCAAGACTAAAACTAGAGATGGATGTAAAGGAAATTTTTATGAGGTGTTTGTCATCTTGTCTGAGACTTGACTTCAAATTGGCTGCACAGGATCATCGAAATCACACATTTGAGAAGCTAAGTGTGGCTTATGGGCGTCACAAGAAGAAGATTCGAATGGAAGCTGCAGGTCTTCGTAAACGCCGCAAAGTAAAGAACGCCACCCCTTCTCAAAACAAAACAAAAAAAAAAAAAAACAGCATTAAAACAAAAAATAGTGCAAGATGTGATGCTGGTTTCTTTTTTTTTTAAGGTTTTCAACAATTCTAGTAATTGGGTTTCATGTTTCTTTCCGACCTAACTGTTTTTCCATCTCCTCTTTCAGGAACTTTCTGCACTGGTGGCATCAGTTGATAAAAACATCGAGACTGTACTCAAGGTTAGCAAGATTTCTATTTATTCTATTTTTGTAATGTTAACTTCCACATGTAGCATTTATGTTCGTTTTGAATTAGCCAAACATGAAAAAGTTCTACTATGGATTCAAGTGTTCAATTCAGTTACTTGCAAACCTTATTTCTATCTTTTAAGAAAAAACGTAATGTATTACGACTCATTTAGCTACTTATGGACTACTTATATAATTATGGATTTTCTATGTCCTTGGAGATTTCTCAATATTTTGCATATTTTTCTTCCCAAAGCTTTGCTTGTCTTTCAATTTGGACATGTCTCTCAATGTTTTGCTTACTTCTGAACTTTGGATAGTGTGCCATATATGATTCTTTGAAGCTTTCTTATGGAATTCGATTTCAACCCTTGTAACCACTTTGAGTATTTCGGAGGTGAAATTGATTGAACATGGA
Source organism: Ulota crispa (assembly GCA_963920765.1). NCBI lineage: Eukaryota > Viridiplantae > Streptophyta > Bryopsida > Orthotrichales > Orthotrichaceae > Ulota > Ulota crispa. The sequence goes on from OY987245.1 coordinate 12,759,127, forward strand.
TATACATTTTATTTGATTTTGATTTTTTGGGTTGTTAACTCAATTTATGTTCTTACCTGGAACGGCAGTCGAAGGACGAGGCTGCAGTAGATCTTCAAATGGCATTCAAAAGGATGCAGGTGAATTTCTACCTTTTACTACACTTCTCTGATACTGTTTGTTTATTTTCTCTTTTTTTTTCTTAAAGTATTTTCTTAAGGAAAATTATGAGATTTAGAATGTGTAGAAAATACTGAAAGTAGCTGGACATATATTTGTGCAGTCTCGGCTTGAGGAGCAGCTCAAATGCAAGCTACTAGCGTTGCTTGCACAAAAGGGGTCTATGACCCAAGAAGTAAGTATCATTTCCTCAACTATCCCTAAACTTCATAAACTATGTCACATATTTCCATGTGTTTTTGTTTTAGTCCACCAAACTCAATCATGTCGCTAATGGATTTGGTCATTTATATGCGCAAAAGAAATCATTTATTATATCAATGAATAATTTTAATACCACATGCACTTTTGTATTAGTCAAAATTTCTAGTATGTGAACCAAGCTATTTATTACACTGATATACAAGTGGAGTGTTTTTATGGTTTTCTTATTTTTACAGTAATTATCAGAGAAATTCAAGGCTTGTTTGATACTTGAGTTCCTTTTATATTTGTTCAAGTTTAGAAAATATTTTGAAAGCCAATAGTTGCATTTATTCTAAATTTTAATTCCCATGTATGGTCTCATGCTTAGGAGAGCTTTCAACTACTTCTAGGTTGCTATTGGTTTAAACCAAGCTAGTCTTTTAAGTTCTCCTTTTTTCTATGTGGTTTTCTTAAAGCATTTTATAACTGTGTTTGGTTTTGTCACAGATGGAGCTTTTGGATACAATATTGCATGAGTTGGATCAACAGCTCAACAGTATTCCAAAGAGTGATCTTATAGCTCAAGAGCCTAATATGAGCCGCATGCTTCAGGTTGCCCTTGCACCATCCATTTCTCATTATTATTTTTAACACCATATTTGTTAAATTGGGAAAAAATACACATTTTGGGATTTTTGAATTTTGCATTTTTGAGAGTATTTTGGTGAATTATAGTGAGTTTTATGATGATTTCTTCAAGATTTTACATATATGACGTAGGACCTTGAAGGAATTATCATAAAATTCACTTTAAATCCCCAAAATACTCTTACAAATGCAAAATTCAAAAGTCCCAAAATGTACCCTTTTCTCAATTTAACGAATATGGTGTTAAATCTCTGTTTGATTCCTGCGAATGAAATTATTGAGTAGTATTTCTACGTATCAAAATGATACTTTTATTGTAAGTGTGAAAATTAATAGAACTTCATTATTTACACGACCTTCATAGAATTTCTGTAGTCCAAAAACCAAATCATTTACGTGTAGAAGTAACAGACAAACAACCATTTTGTCTTCTACAGATGTTACCCTTGTTAAATTGAGTCGAATAGTGTTTGTGAAAACCTCCCCAACTGGAAATACAGTTTCTATATATAAAAAGCTAAAATTTCGTGATTTTGGTGCTTCTTCAGGATATTCGGACTCGCACTTTTTCAGATATCTCCAGGACATCTATCCCTCCTGAATTCCCATCCGAGGTACACAAATACGTTATTTTCACCCTTTGTTACATTACTAGAAATTTTGATTTTATTTTAATAGAATCAAATATCATCTGGGTCATGCGAAGTTTTTGATGTATTGACCTATTATTAAAGTGATTTTATTATATTTGTGTGGATGGGTGTGTTCTTCTTTCTAGTCTTGTTAGTAACTGATAGACGATTCCATTGTAGTTTAGCATGTATTATTTGGACATTGAGTGAACGAGTTAAGGGTATTTTTTGAAGTAAACCTATAGGTTTACCAAACATCAACCCTAGGCCCTGCTGTTTAAATGCTGTACATCCTCATAATCAATATGTACATTGAATCTAAAATTTAGTAGAGGTTGTTAAATCTTGGCTACAATGTACATATTGAATAGGAAAATCTCTCTATGAATTATCATTCTTACTAATGCCTTGAAATGGAAAATTTTACCAGATGGCAAGTTTCGAGATTAGTAGGTAACTTTAAACTTGTAGGGTAAAAGCATTCAGGTTTTTCCATAAGAAATATATTATGGGACCCTGGTAGATGCTGGTCCACTTGAGTTTCAGTGTCCAGTTCAACTGACTAGTGAAAAGGTGATTTCAAATTTGAGAAACAGTCACAAAAGCATTATGCCGAACATGAAACAAAAACCACAACTTTGAGGTTCAAGTTTCAAGTTTCGTTTCAAATTTGTAACTCGCTTCAAGGACCTTTCATATTCTTTAAGAGAAAACTAGAAAAACTTAGAAAATCTTGCTACTTAAGTGTTCCAAAAATGCTTAAGTTGTGCATATTAATGATTATATGCTGGACATTTGGGGGTACAGGTGGTGCCTTCTTACGAGCATGGGGAGCTCGTGTTGAAGAATTACAAGGAAACGCTGAGTCAGACCAGACCCACCGTAATCATCCCTGCTGGCGGCAATTCTACTACCAATGAAGAAGTCCCACTGATGAGCAAGGATGTTGTGTATAGCGAGGTAATTTTTTTTTCTTATAACCTTTCATTTCCTCTTCATTTTCTATAGATTCTATAGATATTCGTTAATTTCGGAAAAAAATTGATTTTGGGAATTCTGAATTTTTCATTTTAAAGAGTTTTTAGGTGACTTAGAGTGAATTTTATGATGATTTCTTTAAGACCTTACATCAATGATGAAATATCTCAAAGGAATTATCAAAAAACTCACTTTAAATCACCAAAATATTCTCACAAATGCAAAATTCAGTATCTCCAAAATCCGTTTTGGGAAAGTGTTTAATATCTTGTTCAGAAATCTTCATTGAACATGTTTAGGTTTTTGGTTAGCTTTTGCTAACAATCGTGTGCTTATATGTGCACAGCCTATATGCGCCTCTGGTGTTACTTGGAGATTGAAGGTACAACCAAACCTCTTTAATGCTGTTTTCACGGCGTCAGAAATGCACATGAGTTTTGTAACATGATGACAGTTATTTATTAGTGTTTCGTGTAAATATGTAACACTGAGACAATTAACAGTTTTGTATGATTGTGGAAGTGATAGTATAAAAATGCTTGGGTAGAGATACTATGGAAGTGCTTGGGTATAGAAATGCTTAGCACATAAACGATGATTTTTTCATACTTTGTGGAACAAAAGGCTGTGATTATACCAAATTTGTTCTGAAACCGACTGGAAAATTCTAACTGAATCTATTGTTTGCATTTGGATCAGGTGTATCCTAATGGCAGCGGCGCTTCTCAGGGTACACATCTCTCGGTGTTTCTGGAGGTACGTAATCTAAAGCTTTCATTCCAGAGTCATACTATTTCTCACCTTCCTTCATTGATTTATTTCTTTTGGTGTGCCAAGTAGGATTATATGTCGTAATTTGCTTAACCGTGCGAGCTCCCTCCATGCCATAGTTTTCCAAATATGGACTATTCATGTAAGTGTGGACTTTGCAAAACAGTGGGAGATCTCTTAATGTTCAGGCAAAAGTATCATACAACCTTCCCACGTTTACACAAAATAAAAGAGAGGTCTCTCAATGTTTTGCATATATTTTCAATTTTGTTTTTTGGAACTATAACACCTTATTCGTTAATTTGGGAAAAATGGTACATTTTGGGACTTTCAGAAGTTTGAGGTGATCACCTCAAACCGAGCTCAGTGTTTTTTTTTTTTTTTTTGTAAACGTGCCCTCACTTGAGAGGAGGGATTTGCCAGGGAAAAAATCTTAGTGGTTCAGACTAAATCTGATACCTTCAAATCTGGGTTAAAGTAACTTTCTGGGTTTGAGTGGAGTACAAAGTGGGACTCCTGTTTTTCCCAAATTAACGAATATCATGTTCTATTGTTCATGGACTTCTCAAAGTTCATATTTAGTATGGCATCTTTTAGATGACCGAAATTGTTCAATCCCAGTGTACATCTAGACCATTTCTTATTCATCGCAGTAGCAAGTTTTAGTGCACCAAGTGGCGGCACTAAAACCAATATTCTATTAAATTTTCAGAAGTCTTATAACATTAACAACCCATGTAAGATGGGGGTATCATTGATGAATAATGTAGAAACACAAGTGTAGCTGGTTGGTCTCTGTTTGCCTAAGAGGCGAAGACTGACTACTAATCAAATTATGGGAGAACGTGTTTGATTTGCTTAACAATGTTTTGTCGAACTTTGAAACACCCCATTTTATAGGCTTAAAACCGCCGGGTCTCACCGGGTTTCAACCGGTTCCCAGTCGGTTTCACCGGCTATCAACACTTTCTTATCCGGTTCTCACCCGGTTCTCAACCGATTATCAAGTGCACAGCTTAGCCCGCTGGCAAAGTTCCATCACGTAACTGCATGGGCCGGGGGATGTGCACCATGCAGATGGTGGAGGGCGGAACAGAAGCAGCAACGTACGAGTATGGAATGGAGCTGCAGCACCGAGCTCGCCCCAACCACCGCATCGTGCGCAAATTCTCGTCAGATTTCGAGGAGGGCGCCTGCTGGGGCTACTACCAGTTCTTCCGCATCGACCTTCTGGAAAAAGAAGGCTACTTGCAGTCCGACGAAGACACCATCACTCTCAAATTCTACGTCCGCCCCCTCACGTAATTCTGCACACCCTCCTGCCTGCCTGCAGGAGCAATTCCAGTCTTTCACGCCCTCACTGGAGCGCTAAACACGATATTCGTTCATTCGGGAAAAAAACCTCGATTTTTTCTGGGACTTCTAAATTTTTCATTTCTAAGAGTTTTTAATTAGGGGATTTAGGGTAACTTCCTCGATGATTTTCTTCAAGACCTTACATCAATGATGGAATATGTTGAAGGAATTATCAAAAAGGTCACTTTAATCACCAAAATATTCTCTCAAATGCAAAATTTAGTGTTCCCAAAATGCGTTTTGGGAAAGTGGTTTTCCCAAATTAACGAATATGAAAACTTTTCATCGGTTGTCACGGTATTAAATAATAGCTGCCAACTGTAGAAATTGTAACGCAATTAAGCGATGGGGGCTGTGGCATGGGTGTGCATGATTGTGCAGGTACCAGCAGCAGTGCCAGGACTTGCGGCGCTCGCTGACAGCGCTGCAAGCGGAGCGCGACGAGTCCGCCACGCAGGTGGCCGTCATTCGACGCGCGTTTGCGGCGACCTTCTTCCAGCGACGCCGTCGACGGAGCAACAACCGAGGCGGCGCCCACGCCACCAGCGAGCAGGTACTGTAGCACTGTAGTAGTAATATCAATCAACGACGTTGTTGTCATGCTTGTTACTTCCTCCGTCCCTCTAAAAAAAACCTCCAAATCAGACACATTTCTTGTACCACTAAAAAGCTCCCTTTTGCTGATGTTCAAACGCTGAGAAAGCGTTTGCCATGTTCAATGATCTCATGGGGGTAAGTTGAACGATTAGAGAGCATTCCTCTCCTAACAAGCTTGGCCTTGCCCATATGAGGTATCATTGTTGCTACTAATCCTTAAATCATCAAATAATGAGGAGCTGGCAGCATGCACAAATATGGTACTTTTTGCATGGAATTTGGGTGCCTAAACGGCGACATCAAAGTTGGAGATTTTACATACATTTGGTACAAGGCATATTGATTCTAGAACGCACGTGTCACTAGCACAAAGACTAAAAACACAGTTAATCCTTTGCAAGGAAGCCTTTTGGACGTTTTTTTAGAGGGATAGAGGGAGTATGAGTTAGTAAGCGTAACTGCAGTCCCAGCGGAGTATTCTAGATTATTCAACAACCCTGTAATGCCACGTTTAACCAAACATGGACTGTTCATGTACATATGGATTGTCCTTAACACTGGCGATGTCCCGATACATTGCATGGTATTTTTCCCTAAAGTTCTGCATGCCTTCTGATCTGGGCACATCTCTAGATGATTTGCAAACTTAAGCTTTCAGGTTTATCACTTTTGAACTTTGGATAGTCCATGTTTAGTTAAACGTGGCATTGTAGCAGTTCTAGCAAAGCTTATATATTTCTGACACCATGTTAGATAAATTGGGAAAAACGGGGGGACCATTTTGTACTCCAAACGCGTTATTCGTTAAATTGGGAAAAAGAGTACATTTTGGGACTTATGAAGGTTTAAGGTGATTGCCTTAAACTGAGCTCCAACGTTTTTTGGTACACGTGCCCTCATCCAAGAGGAGGAATTTGCAAGGGAAAAAATCTTAGTGGCTCAAACTGAATTTGATACCTTTGAATTTGGAATAAGGTAACATTTTGGGTTTAAGGTGGAGTACAAAATGGTACCTCCGTTTTTCCCAATTTAACGAATAACGCGTTTCCAGCTTAATTTCACATCAGTAAATGTAAGCATAGCTATTGCTCAAAAGTTTTAATTATCAAAGTTCTTGGAGGCAATCACTGAGACTTCACTACTGTACAAGAAAATGCACGCTCGTTTTTTTTGTGATATGCTAATATACACATAATGGCAAATATAGTGAAAGTTCCAGAATGTAATGTTTTTTCCAATTTACCTAAGATGGTGTTTTCGGTTATTTGACGGTTCCCACAAACTGGCGTTGATATATACGCCAGGTGGCTGATAGAGTAGTAGTGGTGCCGTGCAGGTGGCGTTTGCGCAAGCTGTCGCAGCGGGAGCCGGCATCGACATGGCCAGCGGCTCGCCATCGCCGACAGTGCTGCAGGCCGGGGTGCGCAAAACCACGTCACCAATTCCGAGCATGAAGCAATTGCAGCTGAAAATGCAGGAGTACCACTGCACCACCCGTGCTGACAAGTGGCTCCCTGGGTCGTGCACCTTTGGAGAATCCCCTGTCGATGAAACCTCGCCCAGCACTGCATCAGCAGCCCCTTTTGGAGAGTTTGGTGCATGCACGCATGCAGTGGACGTGGAGGACGAGGTGGGCTACGTACTTTTTACAGTAATCCCAAACCCCAAACCTGATTCTCATAATTAGCTTACGTGGCTTAAAACGAAACTCTGCTTAAAATTCAGTTCTTACTCGTACATCAACCTTTTCAATAAATTGCAAAAATTCCAAATCTCAAATACGAAAGGCAGCTTTGTTACTAATCAATGTTAAGCTCCATTATCCGTCATTGTTTGAAAACTTTCATTTCAATAAAACAATGGTTCAGTCTAAAATTGTATATCTTCACAAGAACTTATGCATAGTGTTACTCTTACAATTTTATAATGATTTGTATACATCTGGAACTTGCTTGTTGATAGTCTCAAAATCTGAATATTGTTCCAACTTATTGAAGACAATGTTAGCTGTGGTACCGATATTCACATCATTTGTGGCTATAATAATATTTTGTTAGGAGTCTTAGCAAAAAATGGCCGCGGTGGTGAAGAAAAATGCATTTTAATAAGCATCATTAGTTTCATAAAAGTTTCGAAAAATTTGAGTCTATCTATTATTTCCTGAGAGTGTTGTATTATTCGCTCAGTACCTTTGCAGTGGGTTGGTTAACAATTACTGGTTTTGGTGTTTATTGTCATAAACTTATTACAAGTTAAAATTTAGTTTACTTTGTCCTTGCTTATATAAAACTCTGACATGGAATAAACCAAAGGTTTCATACCTTGGATTCAATGACTCAAACATCAATTTACACAACCAATCCCTTTTTTACAACACTGTTCATGTAAAAAACGTCACTTTTGAATATGTGCGACAAATTTTTTTAGTTTCTTTTTAAAAGGCTTGGTTAAATTCCACAAAATCACACAATAGATTTGGTTGTTATATACGCAAAATTCTTCAATTGTTGGTGTCAGTGGTTACCTCCAACACAGACATGTTTTTATCATAAAACACCATGCACTTTCACATTTATCACAACTTTTCTTAAGCCTACAAAAACTTCACATAACAAACTGATGTTTTCATAGGCCATGTCATGTTTTGGTGCACACGGTTTTTGAACGAATGCTGCAGAAAGTAGCTATTACTTAGAACAGGATTTTCAATGAACAATTAAAACACTGTTCGGAACTGGTGAGCTGTAGCATTGTTGCTTATTTTTGTGATTGGTAGTGTTGGTCTAGGATACGGAGGATGTTGCGGAGGAGCTTGTGGACATGAGGAGGAAGAACAGGACTCATGAGCAAGTCTGCAAGGAAGAAGAAGAGCTGAGTAGTTTGCAAATGCCAAAGTTGCAAGGGCGAGCTCATAAGAAGCAGCGGAGCCGGAAAGCGCACAAGGTGACACTCCTGGCATTCCCTGAACCAGTGACTGAGTTTTCCGTGGGGAGTACCGGCCCCGGTAGTGGTACCGGAACTACCGCTGGGCTTGTGCAACACTTTGAGGGCCTCTCCGTGGTTGAGGCGGGCCCTTCGAGTACTTCTACGAAGAAGGTTGTGCTTTCTGGGAGCGGAACTGGCGTTGTTGTGCCTCAGGTAGGAAACCCAGTCTTGCACCCATTTCAGCAGTTTTTGAGTGGTTTGTATTAATTTTTGGGCTAGCAAAACAGGAAAGTTCTGGTAACTATTCATCTTTATGTAATAATTATACTTTAGGTAATGTTTGATTGAGAGAGCCTTGAAAATGTTTCTTTGGCAATTAAGAATTAACTTGGAGAACTGCATATCACTACTATACACTAGCTTATATAATACATTAGTTTACTACCATGGGAGACTCATTACAACACTCTGATGAAAAGTTTACGCTAGTACATACTAGTATTAGCAAAGTATGTTGTATTTTGGTCATACAATAGTACAATTAATTGCATATAATGAAACTTTTGGAACTTAGAATGAATTTCTGGAAATAGATTGGTTGTCCTTATGTTTTTAGACAGATTGATTTGGATTGTATCTTGAAGTTTATTCTAGACTTCCAGCAAGTCTAGATGAATCCCGGTTAAAGCCAAATGCTGAACTTTTCTTTTAGTATGTAGTCAAGGTTTTATCCTATCTATTACCAACAAAGGGTCATTTTTTTGTACTTTTGTCTACCAAGGTAGGTTCAAAATAAGGATTCTAAGAGCTTACACAAAACCTTTTAATAACACTAGAAAATCTAGGGATGGATACACTGATTTTCAACCAATGAGGATGTCCTTACCCCCACAAATCTAGCCGCGTCACCACTACATTGATACTATGGTCAAAGAATGTTATCCTCAAATTGATAGTTGGTCCGATTGTTGGATGACATGGCCGCTTTTAAGTGAGCAGCCTGCGATTCTACAGTTGTTGCAAAATGCACATTGTCATGTTCCTTAACACATCTTTCTTAGTACCATTTTACTCTACTTACAACAAATCCAGTTCACCACTTACTAACTACTAAAGTCCACCCCTTTGCAGGAATGGCTACTACACCAGAGCTCTATAGAGAAAGACGACGACACATGCAGCCGAGCCAATGCTCGCACAGAGCCAGCCGCTGTCGATGGGACGGAAGAGCACAAGAAATACCCGTACTACAGTCCGGCCATGACTAGCAACAGCTTCTGCACACCCGAGATCGAAGACTGGGGCAACCTCAAGCACGATCAAATTTGAACCGTAACGCACTTGTTGACCACTTCATCCTGAAAACATCCACACCAACTTTGCCGATGTGCTTCAAAAATCTACAGCGCTTTAAGAGTTCACAAAACCCGAAGCAAGCCCGGCGTACCAGCAAACGATCAAACGATCAACAGCGGTTGGCAAAGTTCTGGAGTTTGGTACTTCCAACTCCATCTTCACCGACACCAAAATTGTCCAATCCTACAGCGCTGGCAATCTTGAAATTGTGGTTTTAAAACTTTACAAGCGGGGCTAGACTTTTGCGCAGAGACGACATCACGTTGTGCACGTAATGGTTAACGAGGTTGACACCCGCAGTCTTTCAAGCAAGGATGGAGTGTCCCTGCACCTCGCTCAGAGGATCACAATTTGAAGAATATTGTGACATTGGTCATTCCAGTTAAGAAGGACGATAATTTCGAAACCGGAAAGGAAACCGGGTATGTGAAAAAATTGAGATTCAAAGAGTTGAGGGAGTACGAAACTGTGAAGTGGCCAGAGTTGGCAATCCACGGCATCGATCTGGTTGGTCAGTCTGAGCCACGTCGAGAGAGAGGCCGTGACCACGTAATGATCCAATCGATCACAAGTATTGTAGAGTTAATTGAGTAGATTTAGTGGTGAAGCATACATGATTCCATTGCCTGCAAGCAGTAGATTGTATAAAAGTTCATGAGACGCGGCTTCATATGGATGACATTAGAAGAAGACTTCGCAGAGTTCTGAGTTCCATTCAGTTGTTCACCCCTCGTGTAACAGATTCTTACAAATTTTACATTTATCTAAGTTCAGAGTCTATGCAAGCAACGTCCTTTTGTGTCATGCGGGACATCTACCGTGGTGCAAAACCACGGTTTTGTAAGGATTGTGCAGTACAGGGAACTCACAGTCTTGAAGATCAAATTTCTTCTAACGTTGACTCTGACCGCTGCAGTTGGGAACAACTCCAAGTACTACGGGTCCTACAAATTCTTCATAAACTAAATGCTTGGCTGTATAGATAAGTCGAAAGCATGTGAGCTTTGAGTTAAAGAAGATAAATTTGATTTGCCGTTTGGTACGAGATTGCAGCACAAACTCAGAGAATTTGTAAATTTAATCACAGTATACACCATGAAAATTGCGGAGTTCAAACAGCCCTCATTAGGCTGACCATTTATCTACCAAATTGGGAGACATTATTAGTTATTGAACGCATACACACCTAAAGCCCTCTAAACTGTACAACGCAAACAACTGGACAGTGACTGGCTTCGTCCTGTGCCCACCTTCAAGCAGCTTGGAAATCACCGAAATCTTCGTCCAAATCATCAGCAACGGCCTTGGATACTGGAGCTGCATTAGTTCTTGTTGAAGCAGAAGTTGCCCTAGGTTTGGCCAAGGATGGAGTCTTGAGAAGCGGTGAAGGAGGGCCTCTCGAAGGGAGTTGCAGCAATGGCGGAGGAGGAGGGGGCACAATGATAGGAACTCCTGCACGCCTGGGGTATGATTCCGGTGTGTCAGGATTTGGCATTGGTTCTCTTCCGCCGGAACCATCCACAGTTTTCTCTACTGGCTTTGATTTCACTCCAGTTCCAAATATCTTCGTCTGAATCACGACAAGGATGCAAACGTTAAAAGTCCGAGCTCAGGTAGAGACAACCTTATAAAAAACCAAAAGCAACTATCATAACCGAAAAAATAGAGAAAACTCACGTTAAAAGCAGAGTACTTATTCAAATACGTCAAAGGTCCCTACGTATTTGAAATCACTTACATTTTTCAACTGTAACCGCAGCGTCTCTCCTTCTTTAAGACTGTAGTCCACTGCGGGCTTCGCCTCATATTCCTGTGTTATCTCTTCTGCTTCCTTTTTCTTGTTCAGATAATTCAAATGGTCGAACACAGCTGCTTGAAAGTCGTAAGCTTGTGGCCTTTCACGAAACCCCAGGCCAAGAAAAGCATGCTTAACCTTCTCACCTGCACTAGTCATTGCCGCTATGTCGTAAATGACAAATCACAGAAACCCTAAACCTCTTGAATCATTATCGATTCTAAGTTGACACAAACGTAGCATTTAAGCAATATTGTAATGAGAACTGAAACGCATATTCGCAGGTTCAAAATTGATTTCAGTAGTTGAGACTTTCCTGACAGATATATTCGAGTCATGCAAATTGCTATTCTTACGATACCGAAGGATATACAAACACATTGGAAAGCAACACAATTTCATCGTCAAATCACTGAGCAGGTACAAAAAACACTCACTTGATTCATCCTCAACCCGGAGAACAAAAAACCTGCAGAGAACAGATACGCATTCGTTAGTGTAAAACTAACGCGAATTCCACATTACAAACGCTAGGTAACACATCCACACACAAAAAATAAGTTCATTACCGAAGAAACGGTGATGCTTGATTCAGTAACAGTACCTGCTACTGTCAATAACGGCTTCCACAGGAAGTGGCTGGTCCCTCCGTATTGGTGCTTGAGCATATAAGTCCCCTGAAGCACAATCACACTCCATAAGCCTCTTGTCTGAACAATTATAGAGATACGACCCGACAACAGACAATTCAATAAACATGTTTGCACTTGTCAAATTCAACCTCAGGGGATCCCAAGCAAGGCTACATGGACTATCAACTGAGAATTCACCTGTGTCTTTGTCTTCCAGTCTAATAGAACAGTTTGAACCTTTCGACACAACCTTCAAGACGCCTTCCCACGCCCATTTGTTGATATCCCATTCATCCGCCCTGCAATGAAACTACAACCATCAGAACAACAAAATCTCACTTGAGCATACACAAATCCATTCCCCGGTAACAAAAAGAGAACCTGAATGTGTTCCTCATTATCCGTTTACCTGTAAGAAGCTGCACTTTTTCGTGGAGGTATCTGTGACAAACACAGAACCTGCTTAGTCACACAAAATTTACGGTACGATAGGTTTTATTGGAGATTTTCCTACACATTGAAGCATACCGAAACAACAAAAATTTTAAAGTGCAACCGAAGGATCGTTTTCATGCAAAAGAAGCTGCACAAGCATAGTTCAAAACGCTTTTGCCAGTCTACCGTCAAAAGACGCGATTTCCAACGTCGAAAATTCAAATGTAGTTCTAAATTGCTCCAGGAAAGAGGATCGGTAGAAGTTCGTACCATATACACGTAGGATTCTTTCACTTGAAAAAGCACCAATTCCGCATTGCTCTCCACATCGTCACCTCCCTCCGCGGCCAATTCGGTCGCAGTCTTCACCTCGTCCTCGATTCCGCCCGTCATCTTCCACGCTCAATCATACAACAAAAACTGTAGCCTCCACCACGGTGTTCACCTCTTGCTATTTACACAACCAATTCGATCCTTCAAAGAAACATTCACTCCCTAAAATTCAGTGAAATCAAATCTGCAATCGAAGTTCTGTGCTGTTGAGGACGGTTTTTGCTCATCGCCGTGATGTGAAAACACTACAACGAGCTTAGATCTGTAGTTGCCATGATTGCGACGCACACTCCACAGCAATCCATGATCCAAATCGTGCACAAAACAAAGCTAGGGCTTACTCTGCTCTTTGGAAGCTGTAACGTACTAGTAACTTACGAGGAGTGCGGGTGTAACGATAGTCCCGACGATTCCGGACAGAACATATGGATGAAGTCAGCGGGTTGAGATGGATGATGTCCGAGTCGTGCTAGAAGTCACACGCGGGCAAAAGTGTGGACCAGCGGTAATAAATCTGGCTAAATTTAGTATAATTTCTATTTAAAATTTGGTTGTGCTAAAACTTTGTTGTAAAAACAAAGAGGAAATTTTAAAAAGTAATCAAATTTTTAAAATGCAAAATTGTCTTTGAGGTGAGGTGCAATTTGACGTGCTTCCCTATCGCTAATGGGACCTCTATCATTAATGGGATTTTAGATTAAGGCAACTTGAGTAGTCATCAAACATATTTGACCCCCCCTAGCTATAATGCAAAGTGTAAATGTGTTGTTTATTCACTTGCCCTCCCTCAAATGACTACTTGTAGTTATTGTGTCATGGCAAGGTTTGGCGCTTATACAAACGAATGTACTAAATAGTCTTCTAGTGGCTTCTTGACAAAATTGTAAATGTACACTTTGCAAATGTCCAAGTTTAGCATTATCCCTAAACCCTAAAACAACTATGGAAGATTGATGTTAGGCATCACCAATTCACATAATTGAAAAATATATGAACTAAACTTAAAAGTTGCCATTTATAACCTAATAAGCTGCCATATCATGCATGTAGTTAAAAGTTTTTTGGCAAGAAAAAACTTGTAGACAAAATACGAAACTAAATGAAAAGTATTGCAGCCTACCTATTACTAAAATTCAAGATAAGTTGCAAAAAATTCAACCTACAACCCACGTCTTTGGCAAGTAAAGCTCAAAACAAAAAACGCAAATAATAGTGCTGAGTCACACGCGGAAAATAGTGTGGACTGGATGGTTCCGGACGGAGTTGTTGGATGAGGTTGGATAACTTACTAGAAAGAAACAAGGGGCGCGGATATTACGATAGTCCAGACGATTCCGGACAAAATATGTGGATGAAGTCAGCGGATTGAGATGAATGATATCCGAGTCGTGCTAAAAGTCATGCGAGGATGATAGTGTGAAATGGATGAATTCCGGACGGAGTCGTTGGATGAGGTTGAATTGCCGTGGATGAATTCTGTCCGGAAGGCTGTCAAACCCTAGACCCTTGCCCCCTGCGTCTCCCGTTTTGCGAGCTCGGGAGGAAGGCCGACGACGCAGGCGAAGAGCAGCGCTCGGGCGAGGGGGATTGGTGTGCGGGTGTGGCTCGGTGGCCTCGTCGTCGGTCGATTCGCAGCGATGGCTCCCCCCACCAAGGTCGCCAAGGGCGCCAGCCCGGCGGCGGCGGCCAAGGCCACGAAGGCGGCGAAGGCGCTGAAGACGACGACGAAGCCCGTGAAGAAGCTGTGGCGCAAGGTGCGCACGTCCGTGACGTTCCATCGCCCGAAGACGCTGCAGCGCGCGAGGACGCCCAAGTACCCGCGGCTGAGCGCGCCGAGCCGCAACAAGCTGGACCACTACGAGGTGCTCAAGTACCCGCTGACGACGGAGTCGGCGATGAAGAAGATCGAGGACAACAACACGCTGGTGTTCATCGTGGACGTGCGCGCGGACAAGAAGAAGATCAAGGATGCGGTGAAGAAGATGTACGACATTCAGACGAGGAAGGTCAACACGCTCATCAGGTATGGCTCCGTCGTGCTCGTGGCGGCCTTCTGGGGTGGTCGGGGAGTGGCAATTGCGCAGCTGGTCGGGTTGCGGTTGCGATAATGGAAGTGGTATTGGGACGTAGCTCCTCTGAGTTTCAGGAGAGTGCGCACATTGAGCTCGCGGTGACAGTTGGAGTGAGGACAGGCAGAGAGGCGATTCCGTGGGGGCTGTTGGCTGCATTTATGAGGAGTGCAGACGTACCGGATGAGGCATTTAGGGTTTTTGGGAAGTCGTGAGAGAGGCTTCGTATACGCAGTCTGGAGTCTGTGGGAAGCGAAATGGTAGTGTAGGTGAAGTATCAGGAGGCCGGAAACCGCAGATTCGGTGGAGCTGTGCGATGACAGTGGCCGAGTGCATACGAGTTGAGACACTTGAGAGCTTTCGGAGCGTCGCTCACCCCCGAGGAAGAAGAAGAAGAAGAAGAGGTGCCGGATGGCTGCGAGGAACGGGGTTGCAGTTAGGTGGAGGTGGTAGTGTGATGGTTGACTTGAACGAGTCGGTTGGCGAGGCAGAGATGTTTGGCGTAGAGGAAGCGTGGTGGTGCGGTGTAGGAAAATTAGGGTTTGATGGCTCGGGAAAGGGAGGTTGGTGGGAGGTTGTGTGTGTGTGGCACTCGATTTGAGAAGAGGGGGTGGACGGTGTTGGAGATGGGATTTGGTGTGGCGGTGTGGAATGGTGGAGCTGACGGAGTTTGTGGGTTTGTTTTGCAGGCCGGACGGATCAAAGAAGGCATACGTGAGACTGACGGCAGATTACGACGCGCTGGATGTGGCGAACAAGATCGGCATCATCTAGAGCGATGTGGACTGTTCAATTTTGTGATCATATCAATCGAGCGGCATTGTATGGCTCCGAATGCAATTTTTTTCACTACTGGTGCTGCAAGCCTTGTAATTTCAGTTGTCATTGACCAAGTCTCTGGATTGTGTGTGATGTTGTTCGGGGAAGTGTAGACTATGTATGTCCTGGAATGATGTCGGGCTGACGTGAACAATCTTCGAAGTTTGATGGAGTTAGTATGATGTTTTGCATTTTAGGGTTTGTGACAATATGGGGGCGACATCCTACATCACCTTTGCGTAGTTACTGAACTTGGAGATTAGAGAATTTAAAACATCCTGAAGCTCTAGGCCTGAACCTGTTCATATAAGATCTAGAGAAGGGGGGTTTGGTGAATGTGCCAAGACGTCTTTCGTGATAATTGTCTTGGTGGCGATTTTCCGACCTGTGCTGTACTGCCCTTCTGTCTGTGCAACATGATCCACATACTTCCAGGTCAGACCAATCTTGTTCTTGATATGAAAACAGGTTCTGTATGTGCTGCTGTAGCTGTATATGCCAAGTTTGGGTATCCAATTTATACCTCCAGGCTGCAATCTGTTAGGTGTTTTATTGCTGGCAATTTTTTTTCTTGTAAACCTCTTTTGCATTACTGTTCGACATGACCTTCCTTTGAAAACTTTCGTCTGTAAATGTTGAGCCTCTTGCATTTAATGTCGGCCATTGTCCACATATCAGTATGCACAAATCGTCATTTTCTTTAAGTTATTATTTGGTCAACCTTGTTTTACATTCGGCAACAATTAGTTCTTGTATCAATAGCATTCCTCGTAAAGACTATCTATTGAACCTTTCCGTTCAACTTGATGAGTGACATAGTCAAACATACGTGTTTGAGGTACCCCTTAAATTTATGTAGCGTAAAAATCAAATGTTTCTGTGTGAATATGTTTTCAATATACAAAGTAGTTGAAGACATAATTTGAACTGAAGGGTAATTTTCCTATAAAATGATCCTTGAGTACAACTAAACATTACATTCAAAAACCGAAGGCACAAGTTTTACATGTAAATGCTCCCCTTTTTTAAAAACTCACAATCAAAAACTACTTAACCTTAACCCTTGAGCGCCTGGAGTTGTTTTAGGGTTCAGGAGAAAATGGGGATTTGAGAAAATGGGGATTTAATGGCAACTAGAGCTTGGAAAATTACATCCAGAAAAAGTGACCGTAAGATTTGAAAAAGAACTACTTTCTGTGTTGATGAGGACTAGCCACAATTGTTTTCATTGTACAAATCAAGAGAAAAAGTGAGATCAAGTTGTGGTCCCCAATGATAGGATCCCATTGCTGGGGTGCTCAGGGGTTAATATATTAGCTATAATGTTTCATGTAAATTTTCCAAAACACAAGAAAGAGAACCCCATCTAAAAGTCCCAGTTAAAAATACCTACATCATTGTAAAGCCATTTTTTTTAGGGAATTGATATGTGCACACTAGGGGGTTGATATTTGCACACCATCTTGGGGTTTAGGGTTTAGCTTTATCATTGGATGTTCAATTGCAACCTCTATTATGGTTCTAGGCTAAATCATGGCCTCTGAGTTCAAATCTGAATTCAAAATTCTCAAATTCAGCTTTTCAATGGTAGAAATCTATAATTTACCCCCAAGGGGTGTGCAAATATCAACTGTCCGATGTGCACATATCAATCCCCTTTTTCTATTGTAAACATAAACTTAAAGCAATAAAAATTACTTGGTCAAAAGTGAATAGCAATTTATTGCTGCATTGAAGTATAAATATTTACTTTTCTGTAACGGTGTAGGATGCTATAGGAGTTTAAGCTCAAATTGGGTGTTGTAATCCAGTTTAGCAAATAATCCAGCAAAGTAGGAGGCTCATGAATGGAGCATCTAAGGGTTGAAGCTGAATTTTGGGAAGGTGAAACTTCTTGAAATTTTTTTCAGTAAATTTCCCTTGAAAGACAAGAAGAATTGGCATCTTACCCAAGTTGTTTCATATTTTTAGAATTTTATGAAATTAGTTACAAAATTTTGAAGTAGAAAGGCCATAGGACTTTAAAATGGAGCACCTCCTCAAATGTATATTTTATGTACATTGTTGAAGGGCTATAAAAAACATGTACAAACAAAATACATTTGAGGAGGTGCTCCATTTTAGAGCCTCCTACCTTAATCGAGAATTCCTATGGCAATCCCTCATGGCATGCACGCTTGAAGATTGTCCATCACCATACTACCACACAAAAGGCACTCAGAAACTTAAGTGCGATTTTGTTTTCGATGCAAGCAAAGGATAGTCCATCTAAGTGTTTATTTGTTTCAAAATCAATCTATAAAAAATAGAGGACCAAAATCTCCAATTTCATTTCTTACATGCTAGATTTGAAGTGAGCATCATGAAGCTCCACATGTCTTAAATGAGGAACACCCATAAGCGTTAGGTTAAGGGTTTTGAACATGACTATTAATAAACATCTAGTAGATTATAGGATCCTATTAGGAGCAAATGAAAAAAGAGTTTGCACTTTTGAATGTATTATTTGGATAGTATGAGAGTAAGTTGTGAATTTTTAAAGAGAAAATTGTAATTGTACCCATAACCAACATTAAGATTTCATGTTCACATGTTGTACATCCTTGTAATTACATCTATTTACTTTTACAGATTTTTCAAGATTTTAAAAGTGCAATGGGGAAACCATGGTCAAATTGACAAAAAAATATGACCTAATCTACAGTTAATGTAGATTAGGTCACATTTTTTTGTCGATTCGACCATGATTTTCCCATAGTGGTGATGGTTATGAAGACACTAACGCTTATGGGTATTCCTTATGGGTATTCCTACCTTACATGCTCTGTCATAGTATAAGTTTATCCACTTTTGTTTCCAAACGACTCAATCACCCTCACCGTATCTATCTAATAAACAGGTAATGGACCAATAAAGAGGAAATTCCTTTTAGACCAATAATCAAGTACATAAATTCATGTGCCTTTTTACTCTTAAAGGTAGTTTAAGGGCTCGCTATATTTGACTGAGGAACTCCTGCAAAGGGGTCGCGTTTCATCCATTAGTGTGTGAGGCTCAGTGTGGACGTTTTTATAAAGTTTGGGGTTGACATACCAAGATTATCCAGTATACTATTTGACAGTAGAGTGAAGGGTTAAATATTCAATCGTTCTTCAAGTATGCAGGTTTTGCAGGGCATCGATATGGGCTACCGTGGCTAAAATCTCTGTTAGACTCCAGGGAAAGGCGGAGCTATTCGGATCGGGTACTCCACGAACCCACATTCTTCTCTGATTCCTCTCCCTTCATAATTATCTTGTAATCTTACTGTACACGGATATGGCTTCTGCAACAATCCCAGGCTCTCGCGATTGCTCGTTATATTGTTGACTCTTTTCCTTGGTTGCACGATTTGCACCATTCTTCACCAATATTTCGGTATTCGGTGTCCTTCTACATCCAAAAGATTCATGTGCGGACAATGCAAAGTTGCAAAAGTTCCTGTGGTAACAACCCTGCTCATAAAAGTGCTCGCAAACAACTCGGTAGCGTGTAAATACATCCTCAGTTAGGTGCAATCTCTGACTCATAATTGCAGCCTGGTCATTAAAAAACAAAATCGAGATCCATACAATGATCTGCCACTTGCGAAGTACAGAACATACTTGAAAGATCATCTCAGTTTCAAAGTACAATAAGAAGGTTCAGTTCCCGAGTCAAGAAGCAACCAGAAAAAAGAAAATTCCTCAGTATGGATTAAAAATGATCTAAAGAAGAGGAGCCCTAAAGCCATATAAAAACCAGGCCAAGCCGCTCGATTGATATGATCACAAAATTGAACAGTCCACATCGCTCTAGATGATGCCGATCTTGTTCGCCACATCCAGCGCGTCGTAATCTGCCGTCAGTCTCACGTATGCCTTCTTTGATCCGTCCGGCCTGCAAAACAAACCCACAAACTCCGTCAGCTCCACCATTCCACACCGCCACACCAAATCCCATCTCCAACACCGTCCACCCCCTCTTCTCAAATCGAGTGCCACACACACACAACCTCCCACCAACCTCCCTTTCCCGAGCCATCAAACCCTAATTTTCCTACACCGCACCACCACGCTTCCTCTACGCCAAACATCTCTGCCTCGCCAACCGACTCGTTCAAGTCAACCATCACACTACCACCTCCACCTAACTGCAACCCCGTTCCTCGCAGCCATCCGGCACCTCTTCTTCTTCTTCTTCTTCCTCGGGGGTGAGCGACGCTCCGAAAGCTCTCAAGTGTCTCAACTCGTATGCACTCGGCCACTGTCATCGCACAGCTCCACCGAATCTGCGGTTTCCGGCCTCCTGATACTTCACCTACACTACCATTTCGCTTCCCACAGACTCCAGACTGCGTATACGAAGCCTCTCTCACGACTTCCCAAAAACCCTAAATGCCTCATCCGGTACGTCTGCACTCCTCATAAATGCAGCCAACAGCCCCCACGGAATCGCCTCTCTGCCTGTCCTCACTCCAACTGTCACCGCGAGCTCAATGTGCGCACTCTCCTGAAACTCAGAGGAGCTACGTCCCAATACCACTTCCATTATCGCAACCGCAACCCGACCAGCTGCGCAATTGCCACTCCCCGACCACCCCAGAAGGCCGCCACGAGCACGACGGAGCCATACCTGATGAGCGTGTTGACCTTCCTCGTCTGAATGTCGTACATCTTCTTCACCGCATCCTTGATCTTCTTCTTGTCCGCGCGCACGTCCACGATGAACACCAGCGTGTTGTTGTCCTCGATCTTCTTCATCGCCGACTCCGTCGTCAGCGGGTACTTGAGCACCTCGTAGTGGTCCAGCTTGTTGCGGCTCGGCGCGCTCAGCCGCGGGTACTTGGGCGTCCTCGCGCGCTGCAGCGTCTTCGGGCGATGGAACGTCACGGACGTGCGCACCTTGCGCCACAGCTTCTTCACGGGCTTCGTCGTCGTCTTCAGCGCCTTCGCCGCCTTCGTGGCCTTGGCCGCCGCCGCCGGGCTGGCGCCCTTGGCGACCTTGGTGGGGGGAGCCATCGCTGCGAATCGACCGACGACGAGGCCACCGAGCCACACCCGCACACCAATCCCCCTCGCCCGAGCGCTGCTCTTCGCCTGCGTCGTCGGCCTTCCTCCCGAGCTCGCAAAACGGGAGACGCAGGGGGCAAGGGTTCTAGGGTTTGACAGCCTTCCGGACAGAATTCATCCACGGCAATTCAACCTCATCCAACGACTCCGTCCGGAATTCATCCAATCCACATTAAAGTAGGAGCACCCATAACATGATTTTGAACATGATGACTATTAATAAACAACTAGTAAATTTATAGGATCTTATTAGGAACAGAAAAAAAATGAGTTTGCATTTTGAATGTATTATTTGGATATTGTGAGAATAAGTTGTGAGTTTTTAAAAAGCAAATTATCATCGCACCCACAATCATTTTTAAGAATTCATGTTCACATGTTGTATATTCTTGTCATTACTTCTATTCACTTCCACAGATTTTCCAAGATTTTAGAGGTGACGGTTATGGGGACATTGACGCTTATGGGTGTTCCTACCTTATTATTGTTCTCTCAGAGTTTGCGGAAAATAACACCAAAATTAAATGTTGAAGAATATTAGGAGATTTTTTAAAATGATGATGGTGATTGATGAAATTCATGGAGTAATCATTTAACATAAGGTAGAAGCACCCATTCCCAATCATTTAAGCTCCTGTGGGATAGCACATTAGAACAACAATGTGGCACAAATTTTTCTTTGGTGGTTTCATACAAAATATTGCGACATAAATTTGTCTAGAATTTTTCACTCAAAATTGAATTACATACAAGTTTTGAAGTGCATAAAGTATTCAGAACCCATACCCAATCACTGGACTCTCTTCATCCCAATCATAACCAAAACACTTGTCGCTCACTACTTTTGACTTTCTTTTGGGACACATGTCATGCCCTCATTCATCTTAATCTTGAAAAGGGAAAAAATACACATTCCAAGGCTTAGAAATAGGCATTAGAAATAGCACACCCTACATTGGTTGAGTTTGGATCCCTGGTTGGAAAATGGGTGGTTCTACCTTAGATAATTATATTTTTGCAAATGAAGTCTTAACCCCTTACCATCGTATAGGACAAAACACATTCTTTTTTTAGTGTATTTTTAATAATTCAGAATGGAGAGGGGTTAAAGTAGGGCTTAAAGGATAGTAGTATTGACCTTCCATCATAAACATAATGTGCAAGTGTTCTAAATAGGTTTTGTACATTAAAGGTTCAATTAAACCCTACCGGCATATAAAAAACAAAAAGAACATGGATATTGCATTCTCTTTGTTGGGTTTTTTTTATATTTATATTATTTGATTTGTGAGAGATATTGGTACTCTATAGTCCTTTTTTGTGTTGTAAGAGAATTTCAGGGAGGTTGAATTTGATATTGCACTAGATGTAGTGCAATTGTATGTATAAACCTAAAATGTAACTTCAAGGTGTAGAATATTATTTTGCAACCATAAAATATAGCAAATGCTATAACTTTTGATATGAAAGTGATATTGTAGCATATCCAATATAAAACTAATTCTAATCAATCTTTGTGAAAATAAAGCTTAATTTAGGCACTTATTATACAATGTACAACAATTGCATAGTCTTTCTTTTTAGCTAGATATTGTTGAGTTTTAGGAAATCATGTAATGATAAATACAAGGGTAAATAGAAGGAAACACATTGTTCATTGTCCTTTCATGAAGAAAGGTGACATTCTTATGCATTACACACATGATTCCTTCCAAATAGGAGGTCTTCCGACTATTTAAGAAGGTTATGTTCCTCTACACAACATCACTCTTCCTCTCAGCCACTCTTCTTCTCAACACTGCCTCATTTTTCTCAATAGAGATCTAAAAACTTCTCTAAAGACTTCTTTTGGCACTTCATCTCATTGAGTGGTCTTTGTGCAGGAAAGATGAGATGTTGTTGGAGATGGAGTGCGTATTCATAGTATGGCCTTGCCAGGCCTTATTTCCAGCCTTGGCGTGCGCTTTGCAAGTCTTGGACAGGTACTGTCTGGACTCCTTAACTTGGTATAAGAACCATCATTTATTATCATTATTTGCTTTTTCTCTTCCTATGTTGCTTTTTGTTCAAGATTCTCATCGAGTTGTTTTGTGGAGAGGTGCAAATGTTGTCCTTTCAATACAACATGGTAGATGTGAAGGCTCTGATACTTGGATTGATCTTGGCTATTTGAAGAGTTGTGCGTCTTAAGGTCATTAATCTTCTCTTCTACTCTCCCTAGTTATTTCTGCTTAAGATTACCAGTATAAGACTATAATGTGAACGTAACGCAAGAGGAGAGTTTGTGAGTGAGAGAGCAGTTCGTTACAATTAGCTAATATCACTAGTTTGTTTGATCTACAAGTGTTTGTGCAATCTTTGGTGTATGGATTGGAGATTGTAGGAAAACCCGTCAAAGTTTGTGGCTTCATCAAATGCTAAAATAACAACTAAATTCAATTTTTGCAATAACATTGAAGGGGGCAAATGTATGGAGATAAGCAACTTTGATTAAAGGGTGGAGATGCCTTTAGATTCTGCATCTACACTAAACCTCCACTAGTTGTGCTCTCAAAGTAAGTTGATGTACTTGGTAACTCCTGTCTGTTGCAAAACAAGTCTAGATTTGGTTCTGATTTCACTTACTCTATGTAAAGATGTATGCTCCTAGCTTGCAGAGGTCAAACAATGGTAGAATATTGTATAAAATACCTTACGTTGCAAGTTCTAAACATCTGGCAGCTTCCTGTACTATTTGTGCTATTTGCGGTCATCCATGACCACTTGATGTCAGGTGACATGAAATGTGCATCTGTTTTCGCTATAGTCTAAATGGTTAGAACACTCGGCTACTTTGCATGTCGTGACCCTGCTTATAACTAGATTGAGTCCTAATTCTAAGCATATCTACACTATATGAACATTGTGATTGGACATCAATTTAAATTTCTAAACCACCTAGTCCATGTTCTTTACTTTTATTTTTTATTTTGACTTTTGTTTCTAACTTTACTACCTAAATATTGAAATATGAACCATTCTTTGAACCCATCATATTTAGCATACTTAGATTGAGTGTAATATAGTACATCAGCGTTTGTTTGTTTGTAGTGCAATGTAAATTGATTCCAGTGACCTTTTATAAGATGCATATGTGTAAACATTGGCTAAAACATGGGCATTGTCAAATGGGTTCTAAGTGCCGATTTGCACTTGGAGAGTATGAAGTAGAAATGTATCAAAAGACAAAAAGTGAAATTCATAAGTTACATTATGACAATAGATATAATGACAAATAAAAATCACCATTTTGATGACAAGCACAAATCAAACTATTATCATCAAAAAAATGCAAGCCGCATGAGTCTTCATTACTATCCTATATGCAATTATGAAAATGAAAAACAACCGTATGCAAATTTGCTTTTGTCATCAAGATCATACAAAGAACAAAATTCAAATGATGAAAAGAAACATGGTGAATTTGAAGAAGGCAAGTTTGTAGAATTGAGTATGTCTCCAAAGCACCATGAGCAAGCTTTCTCACCACCATTTTCATCTTCACCAAAGCAAAGAAAATGGAGTGACAACAAGAGCAACAATGCATTTCACAATAGCACAAAATGTTAGGGACACCTTCCGTTTTCTTTTACTTTCATACATCAAGACACTACTATACCTCATAATAGTTACCTCATTTCACACCAAATGTGAGCACAATGCTGATGGGAGCAGCAACGTGCACTTTGATTTGATTACCAAAAGCTCGCCCCTGAAATTCACCAAGGGAAGAGCATCTAAGAAGGGAAAAGGCACATTGAATTTTGAGGCTGGACATAGATCTTCTTTGTCTCATATCAATGGCGGGGATGTTGGCATTGGCATTGTCAAAGTGTCGGATACTTCAAACTTGGCAATCTTTGAGAAAGCGTCGTCAAGCTCGTTGAAGCTGCCAAGGTTGGCCTTACGCGGCTCATATGAGAATGCTGGTCTGGAATCTAGTCTAAAGCAATATGTGACATGGCATCTGGATGTCAAGGAACCTTTGTGCACTATAGTATCACACATTGTTGGGCACAAACGCGCTCTTGCTTTTCTATCTTGCCGAAGTCATCAAAAACAGTTGTGTCAGAAGAGCAAGGGATCGTCCAAGTTGCGTGCCAAGAAGCAGGAGAGCAATAAGCACAAGAATAGCGAGACTGTGAATGCTAGGACTAATGTAACATCCAATTTTGTGGAGGAACCTGTACTAGAACTTGGATCCATTGATTTTGCAGCCCCTCCTACAAATCAAGACCCTACCGATCCTACGCGAAGAAATTGTTCATATTGTATACATGAAAATAGGGTTGTGCGACTGTGTAAATATGACTAACGGCCACTTAAGTGATCCCTCCTTGCAAGCTGTTCTCCTTGAGAGCGTTGTTCCTCTTGTCAACAAAACCATCAAAGAGGTGCCAACGGTGAATGCAATTGACAAGAAAGTTCCCACGTTTTTTACTAACGATGAATGTCTCAAAGAAGGTTTCTCTGAAGAATATCATCAGCTACTTGCAAGCGTGGTTCATGCTACAACATTGCTTGGAAAAAACAATACTTTTTGTTCACATGCCAATTGTGAAGCAGCTTTGGGGCTCTTTAGAGATGTGAAGATGCATGCTTTGGGTACCAGTTTATGTGGGTCTGAACAAGTTTTCAAGCAGTCAGCGCAAGGCAGAATTTCACTTTGGGTTTTTGTCGTTTGAAAGATAGCGTTGAGTCAGGAGATGCAAAACCGGTTTTTGTAGTGCAATGTGAAGTGTGTGGGAATGAAGGGTGTGAAATGAGGTAACTATTGCAAGGTACGGTAGTGTCTTGATGTATGAAAGTAAAAGAAAATGGAAGGTGTCCCTAACACCAAATCTTCAAGAATAACGATTGAAGTTTGTGAAGAAAATCACCAACAAATTAGAAGTGAGTATATTTTAGAAGATCTTACTCCTAAAGACTTTCAAATGAACATACAAGATGGTTGCAATGAGGTTGAACTCAAGGTCAAACTTTGTACATCCTATGAGATAACCAACAAATACCTCCACCAAACTCTAGAGGTAAACACAACTTTGAAAAATGTAATGCGCATTTTGCATGAGAAATATTTCCAAATGGAAAAAGCAAAAGCCAATTACATAAAGGTTGTCAAAAATATAGAATCACTAGTATTTGTATATGGTGCAAATACACATACGTAAATGTGTATATGAATTACATTTTAATGATAAATTTCTATGACTATTATGCTTATAATATGACCCTGCTTATAACCAAATTGAGTCCTAATTTTGAGCATACCTACATTGTATGAACATTGTGACTGTACATCGATTCAAATTTCTAGACTGTCCAATCCATGTTCTTTACTTTTACTTTTACTTTTATTTTTGTTTTTATATTTTTTACCTATATATTGAAACATGAATCATTCTTCAAACTATCATATTTAGCGTACTTTAATTAATGAGCATATTATAGTATATTGGTGTTTGTTTGTAGTGCAAAGTAATTTGATTCTATTGACTTTTTGTAAGATGGATTTATGAAGACATTAGCTAAAACATGGGCATTGTCAAATGGGTTCAAGATGTTGATTTGCACATGGAGAAAATAAATTAGAAAATTATGATAGGAAAAAAAGTGAAATTAATAACTTATATTATGACAATAGATTTCATGACAAATATGAACTTGAATATCATTATGATGACAATCACAAATCAAACTATGATCCTCAAAAAAATCTTAGCTGTGAAAGTCTTCATAAATATCATGTACGTAATCATGACAATGATAAACAATCATGTGCAAATTTACTTTTGTCATCAAGGTTGTATAAAGAAAAAAATTCATATCCTCATGATGAAAAGAAACATGGTGACATTGAAGAAGACAAATTTGTAAAATTTAGTATGTCTCCAAAGCACCATGAGCAAGCTTTCTCACCACCATTGCCATCTTCACCAAAGCAAAGAAAATGGAGTGACAACAAGAGCAACAATGCATTTCATAATAGTACCAAATCTTCAAGAATAACGGTTGAAGTTTGTGAAGAAAATCACCAACAAATTAGAAGTGAGTATATCATAACATTCAGTAGCTTGAAGAAAGTTGCATTTTCCTCTCTTCAGTATCATCCATGAACTTCATTTAATTTTTTTTTTTTTTTTTTAAATAATTTTTCTGACATGGTTGGCCCTCGCATCAACATCTGTGCACTAAATTGAGTCTCTCTTTCATAAACTCTCTGACAAATTCAGCCAAGTGTCCTCTTAGCTAAAGATGGGTGTGGAGTATTCCACACCATTTCATTTGGAGGGAGACGCTGCCTGGTAGCGCTACTAAACGTTATGATTTTAGAAGATCTTACTCCTAAAGACTTTCAAATGAACATACAAGATGGTTGCAATGAGGTTGAACTCAAGGTCAAACTTTGTACATCTTGTGAGATAACCAACAAATGCCTACACCAAACTCCAGAGGTAAACACAACTTTGAAAAATGTAATGCGCATTTTGCATGAGAAATATTTCCAAATGGAAAAAGCAAAAGCCAATTACATAAAGGTTGTCAAAAATATAGAATCACTAGTATTTGTATATGGTGCAAATACACATACGTAAATGTGTATGTGAATTACATTTTAATGATAAATTTCTATGACTATTATGTTTATAATATTATTTTAGGCAATGTATTTCAAGAAGGGTTGTAATCCACTGGCATGCATTATTTATTAGTTAAAGAAGTGAAACATTTACATTTTTGGTTTGTTTTCTTGGATACTTTGTTGGTTACAAGTGCCTACTTTTAGATTTATAATTAAGAACAAGAGTAAGATGTAGAAACACTCTTTGAGTGTCATTTATTCCTTAAGGGCATAAAAAGCCAAAGAGTGGCAACTGAATAATTTTAGATGCAAATTTTGGTTGAAGACCGTCTATTTTTCAATCAATTGTTTTTCTTAAAGGTTTTCATAATGTGTTTATGTTTGTAATAGATATTGGTGGTTGTTCTTTGCTTGTCTATTTTACAATTAAATACACAATATAAAGGATCTCAATAGATACTTTTTGAGGGTATTTCAACAACATGTACTTCTGTGTTTAAGTTTCAAATTGTAGCTATATTTGATTTGAATTTGACTCCAACTAATGGATTGAAGTAAACCAAGTCTAATTTCTATTGCAATTTGAGTTTGAAGATTGCTGAAATTTGAATACTATGTTGCAAATTAAACTTGGGTTAGTTTTTATTTACAACATGATGTTTTCTATATCTTGTGCTTATGGTGGAATACTTGGATTTTTTAAACATAATTTGTAATTGATATTAGTTTAATTTTTTCACTCATTCTTCATAATTTCACGATAGTTTCAAGTTTTAGCAACTGCGCTTAAAAAGTTAAGAACATGCAGAAGACATGTAATATCATCTTAGAAAATTCAAAGAATTTTCTTTTGCCATGTATAGTAGAAAATTTGAAGATACAAAAGAAAGAACGTTGAAATTGAATACTTAGTTTTAGGGCAAATCTATTTAGAGGATCAAGTACAATCTCCCTAAAATCGACAACCAGGTTGTACATATGGATGAAGATCTTGTTTCCAACAATTCCCTAGAAGAAGAGACCAATGGAAGGGGACTCCAAAATTTGAGGTAGAAATCAAAACCAAAGAAGATGAACCAAAGCTCAAAAGGCGGAAAGGTAAGTTACAACACACAAACTTCTCTCACGCATGAAATTCACCATAATGGAATTGATAAATCTATTCATAATTGTATGTATGCATAAAGGAATGAAATATATAGATAAAGCTAAATATTTAAAATGCACAATTAGCCATATATTGACCAAAAGGTGCCCACCATGTGGAACTTATATGGCAAGCTTACAAGTGAATATTCACATCTATTCCAGATTTATTGATGCCTTTTACAAATTCATGTTTCTTGGATTTTCCGTGGAATAAAGTGCAAGGTAAGTTTTTGTGTACTATGTATTTCAAACAATACAAATTGGATGAGGACAACATCCATTGACAATATGTCTGGCATCTGGTAAAAAATGAAATTAAGGATGAAGTGCTTAGTGTGGGAAGAGCAAGGGATAGTTAGTGACTTTTCTGATACCTTTTGTAACAACCACATTGACACCGCCTAAGACATGCAGCTTGGTAACTTATTGTGGATTATGGAGGAAGTTCTTACCAAATTTGGTTATTGTTCTATAATTTTGAATGTAGGTATACAAATTTGCATATTATACTTGTTATTGCATTGAAAGAGGTCTTAGTTAATTGTTCATCAATTCAGCAGGAAAATCCTCCACATACTAAGAATACATTGTTAGTAGAGTACTGCAATCCTCGAAAGTTGGTTGGGGTTGGTTCATTGGACAGAGAAGGTTGTAACAAAGACATTGCAGAAATGATAGGTGGCCCACACCAGAAACTCATTTGTTTTTAGTTGAAGAGAGTTATTATTCCCTTTGCACCTCTTGCTTTCTATAAACTTGACGACCATGGGAATGTGTATTGCCGGACTTTGGGAGAAGCGTTTGAGAAAAAATGTTGTATCTCGTGGCCAACACCTCCTAGAGTACGTAACTAACTCATAGAAGTAATTTGCTTGTGAGGGCGTTGTAAATAAACAAGTGCCATCCTATAAAGTTGTCATTCTAATTGCTTGTTGTATTCTCTTTAACATAAATTATGCTCATCTTTTGATTGGCCCTTATTACCATTTTGAATCCTCTATTCAAATAAACTTTGGAAGTGATTGTTTCTCCATTTTATTGCCAAAACTCTCAATACCCATTTCAACAAATCAATATCTACCATTCACATACAAACACTCAAGAATCTTTTATCCAAATTCTAACTAATTATTGCTTAATTGCAGTGAAGGACAATCAACTTTGCTTGTACTTTAGTTCTAAGGTAGCAACATCCAAAACCATCATCTCTAAAATCTTGAAAAATATGTGGAAGTGAATAGATGTAATTACAAGGATGTACAACATGTGAACATGAAACCTTAGTGTTGATATTAGGTGCAATTGTAGTCAGCTCTTTAAAAATTCACAATTTATTCTCATAGTATCCAAATAATACATTCAAAAGTGCGAACTCATCATTTTTCTCTTGCTAATAGGATCCTATAATTTGCTAGATGTTTATTAATAACTTTCATGTTCAAAACCCTTAATTTGACAGTTACGAGTACTGCTACCTTACTAAGCACACAATGTTATCTACTTGGGGCATAGAGATCCTTTGGAATCAAAGAAAGTAAAAGTTAGGTTCACCCAATTTTGACCATGTGCCTAATGCCGCCCAAATGTACCCAGGTTGGTCATTTTAATCTTGAAATCTAGGTGCCTCATAGATACCAACAGAGAAAACAAGGTATCTATGAGGCACCTAGATTTCAAGATTAAAATGACCAACATGGATACATTTGGGCGGCATTAGGCACATGGTCAAAATTGGGTGAATCTACCTTATATGCACTAGAATACAAGGATCCATGAAACCTAAATTAAAAGCATGCCCAAGTATTTAGAGGGGTACTTTCCATTTTCTATTATTATCATAAACCACATCTATTCTTTCATTAGCAAGCGTCAAGACTAGAACTTTCTTGCTAAAATTTGAGCTGGATGGTAGTACACATGATGTGTCATGGAAGAAAAGTCAAGAAAACATTTGACACACATATTATAGAGTCCTAGACAAAAAGTCATAGTCCATTTTTAAAATAATTCTCACGCAATTAATACTTTACCAAACCTAAAACTAATTACATATTTGAAAAGCTTAGAAAAAGGAGTACATTTTATTAAAGTTTGACATAAATCTAATTAAGAGAAGTATTAGAAAAAAAACAATTGAAGAAAAAATCACATTATGATTGAAATGCCTTTAAAATCACTACAAGTTTGTCAACAATTTATCACCAGCATATTCTCATTCTATTCTCAATGTACAACAAGCTTGCAGTTGTTGAGACAATCCCAAGTTCTAAAAGGTGGTTAAAAGTCACAAAGAAGTTGAAAATGTTGATAAAAGTGGATAAAATTGGCATACTTATTTGTGCAAAATTGCATTTGACATGAATTAAAAGCATGAAATAAGAATAACATACTTTTCAAATTTTGATACATTTTGTCCCCTTGAGCTAGCTTTTCAAATATGTAATCACTTTTGAATTTGATGAAAAACTGAATGTGTGAGAGGGGTTTTAAAAAGGACTACGACTTAATGTCCAAGACTCTAACTACATGCAATATTGCTTATTTTTACTTAAAAGAGGAGAGACTCACTAAAAGGAATTCCAACACATCCAATTATTTTGTAAATTCTCTCACCTCATTTCTTTCAAAATAATCGGAAAGAAAAAATAATGTGATTGGTTGTCCTAAATTTTAGACCAAACATAGTTTTTCAGTCTCCTAACTAAAATTCCAAAATTTCAATCTTGATGCCCTTAGTATAATATAACACTAGTATATATACCCATTGTATCAACATGATTATGCCCCTCACCCCCTATTCCCATGCCCTCTATTTCCATGCCCCTCTATCCCCGTGACCCCCTATCCTTGTGCTTTCTATCTTGTGCTCCCCAAATTTTACTTTATTCCATTTATAACTTTAGTTGAACTTGTACTCTACTGTATTTTTAAGTAGAACTAAATATGGGCTTTGCGGAATTGTTGTCCTCACCTATGAAACCGTTGAGCTCGACTGCCGCGTGATATTCAATTATTATATAGACTAGTTTAAGCACCCGTTGTACCAACGGATTATGCCCCCACCTCCTATCCATGTGATTTCTTTTCTTGTGCCCATATTCTTGTGCCCCTCAAATTTTACTACTTTAGTTAAACTTGAACTCTACTCCCCGTGCCCCCAAATTTTATTCTAATCTATTTATAACTTTAGTTGAACTTGTACTCTACTCTATTTTAAAGTGGAACTAAAGATGAACTTTGCGGAATTGTCTTCTTCACCTATAGAACCGTTGAGTGCGACCACCTGATATTCAATTATAATACAGAAGACAAGTATACTGCTTGTTGTACCAATGAGATTATGCCCTCCACCTCCTATCCCCTTGCCCCCTATCCCCTTGCCCTCTTTTTGCTGAGAGAAAGTTGTGGTGCAATTGCCAGTGACAGTGCAACTGCCAATGACATGTTGTTAACATCTAGTAAAGAGTTGTAGGTGATTTTACTTTATTCCATTTATAACTTTAGTTGAACTTGTACTCTACTTTATTTTTAAAGGGAACTCAAAATGAACTTTGCGGAATTGTCCTCCTCACCTACAGAACCGTCGAGTGCGACCCGCCACCACCGCTGCCTATTCAATTATTATATAGATTACTAGTTTACGTACCCATTGTACCAACGGAGGTATTAAACAAAAAAACGTAAAAGGTGCAACTTGTTAAATAAAGAAAATGTAAAAAACGCAGCTTACATGCATGAAATGCAACTCATAATTACACTCAAACCCTTTACTTTTCATCCAAAACAGCCCATCAAATTCTTTTAGAGATATAGATTAGTTTCCTCTTCAATACCACGTCACCAAATAGTTGTGCCACCTTGGACACCTAAAACATGAATGGCTCACCAAGGTCATTCAATCCACCGCCATTTTCCTTTCAAGTCGCTTTCTTTTTCCCCAAGCGGTTGCCACTTGTGCGCCACTGAGAAGCTTTGATAAGTTATTGCTGTTGCCGCTTCTATAGCATGGCTATGGCGATGGCTGTGGCTATGGCGTGGCCGCATGGGCCTTCGCAAGAACCCGACCGAGGACTGTAAACCCTAATTTAGTGTTGATCATCATCCACGTGCAACAACAGCTCCGGAGACATGATATTTACTCGTGGATTTCTGCGCACAAGTCCGTATTTCGCAGCTTCACTTCTCCCTCACTTGAATTGACGCTGAATTCTTGGATGCTTGGATGCTTGGATGAATTCGAATTTCTGCGATGGCTGGTGTGATGAGCCGCATCTCAAAAGTGCTTGCGAGGAGGCCCGTCTTGGAATTGGAGGCCGATTGGTCCGCCATCTCTCCCTCGGGCTTAGGATTGGTGTTCAAAGAGTTGCTGGCTGATTTCATGGGCGCTCCACCGCCTCCGGACGTGCTGGAAGCTCGCGAGTTTTATAAACGAGCATGGAAGACTGCCAATGTTGCAGATCTCTATTTTCAACACCGTCCTTTGATCAGCGGCACCAAACCAGGGTTTCTTGTGCGTGGAATTATATACGACATGCCGTCGCTCATTCAAGAACAGGTATATTCCTCTCCCGTTTCTCTATGGCCTTGAATTTTTATTTCATTTCGCTTGTAAGGCATTGTAGAATGCTGCCACTTTTATGTAATGTTTATTCTTTTTGGAGATGTTGAGGTTGCAAGTTTTGGAGTCAAATGCAGGTCAGGTAATACCACTCTTGAAATGTACACGTTGGATGTATTTAACACCATATTCGTTAATTTGGGAAAAGGATAAATTTTGTAACCTCTGAATTTTGCATTTGCAATAGTATTTTGGCAATTTTATATTGAGTTTCATGGTAATTCCTTCAAGATCCTACATCATTGGTGTAAGATCTTGAAGAAATCATCATCAAACTCACTCTGAATCACCAAAATACTCTCAAAAACGCAAAATTCAGAAGTCCCAAAATGTATGCTTTTTCCTAAATTAATGAATATGGTGTTATTTGCTCCACGGTGCTTACTTTGGATGCTTTTTAAGCAGTGCTCATGTCAAATTTATTTATTTTTACCTGCATGATCATTTACTTGCATTTTCGGCAATAATGATTTGACTTGTCACTTCCGTTGCAGTCCAAGGTTTCAACTAATTCCGCAGAATCTGCACTCAATTCGACATCAAATAACCTTGTGGAGAAGTATGATACCAAGCGGCGGGATTGGTCTTCGTTGCTTCTTGATTCAGATTCTGGTACAGCTAAGGTTGATGACACAACAGTTTCTGCAGACCAGATCGTGGAATCGTTAGGGTTGAGTGTAGTCCCTGGGCTTCAGAGTCGTATTGGGAAAATATCGACGGGGCATAAAGACATATTAAAACCGAAATCTAAGTTAGAAGAGAAGCAAGCATTAGAAGAAGTTATGGGCAGAGGTGAGCAGTTGAAATTTTCATTCCTGCTTGGTGTTCTAAATTTATCACTATTATTGTGATTTAGCTAAGTTTTAATTGTTTGTATGTCTGATAAGTGTTGTCTTTCACCAGCTCCGTGCATACAATATGAAATTTGTATTGTATTGAAGTAGCTGTTGAGTAAGGTTGGCGACATCTATACTGAGATACTGCCACTTTTTTTGACGACCAATTTAGTTGTGTGTTTATTTGTTTGTGACAATTGAGAGCTTCTATTTTTTGAACAGGTGATAGTATTCGTGCTAAATATGCTGCCAAAATCTTTCAGAAGAAGATGTTAGCTGAAGCAAGACGTGAGCAGGCGAAGCTAGGTATATTTCCAACCACAGCCCCTAAGCCATCTTCAAAAGGATGGCAGGCTTTACCTGGCGCGTCAGCACTTGTTCGTTATTCGGAGGTGCTTTTCTTTTTTTTTTAAATGGCTCCCATCTACATTTTTTGTATTCGATTCTTCTTGCACATTGATCAAACACTCTAATAGTTTGTAAGGAATTACTCGCTTTAGGTCTTGTTTCGGTATCTACTTTAATATATCTTAGTTTGCTTGTATCATTTATACCATGTTTTGTGAAGGGTGGGGGAAATCATTGTGACCAACGCTTTCTTAAGATCTTAGCTGAAACTAACGTTCTTAGGAAGATCTTTCTTATTACGACTAGATTACTGCTTTTCACTTCAAAAACTTCTTTGGCTCCTTTGGTAGGATGGTGCTGGTCTTTAGAGCAATATTGAATGGATACACTCCCGAGTTTCAAAGCCATTGTACTTTTAAATGACCAAACTTACCATATCTTCTAAGAAGTTTGCTCAAATTAAATATTGGAATGGCCTCTTGGGAACACTATGGTCCACAATATATGGAGTAAGTGTTACAATACTTGAATTGTAAGTTTCACTCTGAAACAAGACTTTCTTGGCCTTGTGTTATTAGTAAAACTTTTCTCACTCTAGTATATCATTCGACGCAGGAACGTGGATTGAAACAAGCCCTTTTAGCTCGTGGGCCTGAGGACGATCTTGCTTGTTTATTGGACCAACTGGGCAATTATAAATTTCAGCATGTCACCCATGTAAGCGACGGGACTGACGAATTTGCGCTTGGAGAACCTCTAAGGTGAATTTACAAGATATTCTTACAGTTTCTTTTGCCACATTAAACTTCTCGTTCAAGCAAATCGATGTTCTGCTGGGACAAGTGATATGCGTGCAATTTCAAAGATTATGTTTTAGTAGGTGATGCCTTTCTTGGTCACTTTTTCGCCTCTGCAGGTTCTCTCTGGTTTGCTGGTGTCTCGTTGTAGCGATGTTGACAAATTGTGGTTGAGTATTTGATGCAGCAACGAGCGCTTAAAGCGAATATGTATGAGTTGGTCACTTCCTCCTAAACAAGTTATGGTGGTGAGTGATTAATGGCTTGAGTTTCTTTTAAGTGTTCTGTACCCGTGAGGCACCGCCTCTTATTACTTTCATGTGTTGAGAGATCAGTTTCACCTGCATCAGAGTAGGAAGAAAATAGCATCCTTGTCAAATGTGTACGGATTGCGGGATAGGTTTCTGCTATCAAAGATTAATTTAGCTGTTTTCTTCATTGTTGATCAGGTTATTGGTAATGGAGCTGAAAGCGAAGCAGCATTGGCTACCACTGAAGACTCAGGCTTCTTTGTGTGTCGAGTAAACAATTCGTCTCGCGAGGTTAGTTCATACTTATCATTGGGACACCCGTTTCAAGATTTTGATCTACTTCATTTACACTCTCGTGAGAGCTATCAGCATACAAACCTCCAAGGTGCCCAAATAGCCAAACGTGGCTGCTTTCATGTCCATAGATGTTGACATAAGTCATTTAGAAATCTTCAAAGAAGATAACAGAATGTACTTAATAGAAGCATGAGTTTATTATCTCCTTCACCATTGAACAATACTTTCCGTTTTTGGCTTAGCACTTCGATGTGAATGCAAGGTGGTCCTTAGGGTCAGTGTTTGGGGAGAACTTTTAGCTTCGTCGGCTCATTTCCGGCATTTCTCATTATTAACTGGTTTTTTCACGGGCATGCACCGGACATTTTCCTATATTTATGTTACAATATACTGTAGTTAGACTTTTTGGAAAAATTTGGCCAATTTCTTATTCGGTAGTTTCAACTTTCAATTCGTTTGTTTTGCCATTTCAACCGGCTGACTATGTATTGATAGCCGGTTCTCCCCGAACATTGGTTTTGATTATGGTACTGTACGGATTTACGGATAACGAAGCGCACCTTTTATGTTTGCAATTGAAATGCAAAAGGGTTATTTGTCGAAAGTTATTTGTAGTTCTTAGAGTATTGTTCATGTTGTTTTGACAGAACGAACAGTCGAAGGAACAACAAAATTTAGAAAGAAATGACACATCAGGAACCAATGCCAAGAGCACAGCTGCTAAGAAGGGGTTAGTTTCGTGGTTCACTCATCTGAAGGAAGGCACTCTTCATATGGAGGAAGACGATGATGCGAGGATGCGGCGTTTATTTCCAAAGGGGCATGTGCACTTCTCAGTATCTGATATGGTAGAGCTAAAGTGGATTATTGAGGATCTCAATGGCGTTTCATATCGCAAAAGTACGCTGATAAGTGGTTTTCAAGACCTTGGAGTGGGAGCTAAACAGCTGTGATTGTGGACAAGGTGATCTTCATAGTTGTCAAACAATTGATTTTTTTTATTTCTATCATTCGGAAAGCTGTTCTCCGTTATGACTTACTAGTGCATATGGTAAGAAATCCTAAGCCCTAGTAGAGCATGCCCACCAGGCTCATTGTACCGGTATGGCTCCGACTCATGGAATACGGAGAACAAAGTAAGCACATTGTTTCAGAGTCCTTTTAATTTAGCACTCTACATTTGCCAAGTAAAGAGTGGCTCTGCAAATCACGTAGGAGACTAATTTTAATTGGATCTTTGTTTTAGGTACTATTTCTTAGTACTTCTCTAGTATTTCTCTTTTTCCTTTTTTCCTACATGTGATTTGTGTATGGTTTGTTGTTCTACTTGTGGTATGTTTTGGTGGAGAACTGCAAAGTTTGAGGTCTCTACTTGTCAATGGGACCAGTGTGATATTGAAAGCATTCACGGGCATGCTAATGGAGGTTCAGAGCTACCAACCGAGTATGAAGCAGTAAAAGAGATTGGTCAGCTTTCAGTGCAAAAAGCTTTGAAAATCTTGTTTGTTAATAGAAAACTTGTTTCTAAGAACTTGTGTACCAAATACAAGCATCATTTGCTTTATCATAGCTGTTTTTCTTTTATTTTTATATATATATATATAAAATTTTAATTCCAACTTCACATAGTTCAATTCAAATATCCTGTCTTCGGTTCATACTACCTTTTATATTCTGCCCTACCTAAGAAAGCAATCAATAAAGTTTCCAATTTTTTTCATAATATTTTTCCTATGTAACCAAAATTATTGTTTTGGGCATAATTACAAGTAGGCATAGACACCCTAAATTGCTAACGGGACACCCCCTCTGAACATGAAAATGTGATTTTTAATATTGATTTTGCTGATTTTTTATTTGAATCAAAGGATTTGTTTCATCTTTATCATTCTAAGGCTATACTAAAAGAAAAAATAGGTGTGTTGAAATTTCAAACTAAAAAAATAGGACTTTTAAGTTACATGAAGCATCAAAAAATAGTATTGGTGCAATAATATTTCATTTTTTTGTATTTGTCATGTTTTCTTTCAAAGAGGTGATAATGTTTTGATTGAATGAATGATGGACCACTTAATAAATAAAAAATAGCACTAAATTATCAAATTTCATGCTCAGAGGGGATGTCTTGTTAGCAATTTAGGGGTCCCTATAGTGATTCCCTTACAAATATAGAGATGATATATTGAGCTTGTCCTCAAATCAATCACTTTCACCTAATTGAGTTTCAATAGAGAATATACATATTAGGGGGCTTCAAACATAACCTGAAATATGTGAGTCACCTAGAGAGTCATGTTCGTGAGTTCACCAGTGAAAGTTGGTGTGACTCACGCCTGGAGTTCCCTCCTAACATGATTCATGTTAGAACCGAACTCCAGAAACTCACGTTAGCGTCATTTGTTTCTCACTGTCCATGGCTTGTGAGTGGTGTGTGAGTTTTGCAATTTGGAGAAGCTAGCGGGCCAATAGGGTTTTGCAATAGATCACCGAAGCTCTAGCAATTTCTATAGTTCTTTAGGAATCTCGCCGAAGCCTTCTCTTGGCTCGTCCTTCATTATGGCGGACAGCTTCTTCAATGGGACCTTTGTCTTGAATTTTGTTTTCTTCTTTCCCGGCTTTGTTCCAAGGTTTTGCATTTCTCTTAGGTTGTGAGACTACTACTTGTTTTTCTGAATGGCTACATGGTGTATCCTGTCATGGCAGAAGTTGAAGTGAATGTAATCTCGTCTACTTCGTCACTCAAGGAAGGGCGCGTTGTGCAATTTGATCCAACAGCTCGTTTCTTTGATCAAGAATTGAGTATGTGTTATTGTAATCAACTCTATTTTTGCGTCTAAAGCTTTCAAGCAATCACGATGTTTGACAACAAATAATTTAGGGCTAGGAACTTAGTGGTGTTGTGTGTATGCATGTATATAACTCACCTCTAGCTTACCGCAAACTCACGGGTGTCTCTAACTTTGAGCATGCGAATGAACAAAAATGATTCATTAGTGAACGAGATCCTTGTGAGATGAGAAACTTATAGGCCAGATTTTATGTTTGAAGCCCCTATTAGAGTGATTACAAGAAAATAGGAGTTTTTTCAACAAAATAGGAGTTTTTTCATCTATCTAGTTGTTTCAAAAGATACTCTTGATTTGATAGCAAAATGTCAGATACTTTTTGATAATTCGAAATGATAAGAGCGTTTTGTTTCAAACTTTGATTTCAAATTTTTGAGAACATTTGTTCAAAAATGACTTTTATCAATAACCATAAGAAACATAAACCTGAAAACATCCTTAAATATTGAATATCACGTGTCAATTTTATGACGACAATCAAGTATTATTAACTACACTATAAATATGATTTATGAAACACATATTACTTCATTTAAAATCTCATCACTAATTATTTCTTTTAAATTCCACTACAAAACGTGTTTACTGTTTTGGAAATTCGGAAGATATCAAGGACCTTTTGCAATTATTTTCTTACCAACGAGAGATTCGTTGATTAGAGTAAGGGTTAATGGTACTTCTAATCACGGAATGTAACTGAACAAATGGCTGACGTCCCAAACTTGACATGATTTGAATAAACGACCACAGATCTAAAACAATTTGTTTATGAAAATATTGCACACATGAGATATTTGGTTTAAGGCCAATCAAATTTGACCATGGAAATAATGGATTTGACCTTTCATATGCATAATCTTTCATATTTTATGTTTGATGAATTATCTTTATACCAACATGTTTTTTGGCAAAGCATTACACATTTTCTTTGTTGTGAATTGTGATCCTCTTTTGAATTTGCAAAAATGTCTTCAATGATGTTTTGAAGTGGCCACTTGACGTTTCATGAATATGGTGTTTTAGGATTTAAGTTCATTTTGAGTCTTGGAATGGTAATTTTTTGAAGTTGCAAATTTCTTTGGGCAAGTTGATTTTTGTTTAGGTAGTTTGTGATCATTCATTTGTGACTCCAAAATGTTATCTTAACCCTTAAGTGCCAAGTGGGTAAGCGCCAAGCGGGTAAGTGCGGCTTGTCCTATTGTAGCTTCTATAGTGTTTTCTTCATTGTTTTTTTACTATGTCTAGCTATAGATTGTTCCTAAAAGTTGCAAAAATCAGTAGTGCAAGCTGATCTCATGCAAATTGCACTAAGGTTAACTTGGGACCTAACATTGTAATTTTGAATTTTCTCACAATTTGAGTCATCAAAAAACATGAGTGCATTTTGTGAGGTTGTTTTTTGCCTTCCACAATGGACAGTGTGTTTATGATTGCTTTTGGGAAAAAATCAGATGAATAACAATTTTTTCTTGCTATACAAAAGCTTTTTTATAAGCAAGAGGACAATAAATGTCCTCCTTGGTTGGTATTTAAGGGTTAACCCCTAAATTCTTGAGACACCAAATTCAAGTGATTTTTACACTAAAATTTGGTGCTTCAGGCATTTAGGGGTTAAAGGGCTTGGAATATTGCATGTATAAGTTTATAAGGCCAAGGTAGAAAAGCTCAAATTTTATTTACAAACATGAGTAAAAGTAGAATTATGTCATATTTTGTATTTTGTCGGTATTATCTCCTTCAACAGCCGTAGACTAAATTAGGGTTTTTGGATTCATCAAGACGTTTGAATTTAGTCTTGTAGTGGTAAATGTTTGAAGTACATGTTTAGTGAGGTGAAAATTTTGAGCTCTCCCACCCTAGCTTCTATATACATGCATGTGCATTACATCCAGCCACCCTAAGATGTGCAAGCAAAAGCAACTTGAGAATATCTTCGATGGACGCGTCCAAATGCACGCACAACATAACATGGTTATTGTGCTAAAATCGTTCCTTGGAAATTTGACAAGTTGATTAACCCTTAAAGGACCACTTATCCCTACGGGGGACAAATGGGATTTCAGGTATGTATTTATGGCTAAATTATTTTGTGTAATTTTTTGAAATTTTTATGGAAGATGGGGAATTCAAAAATCTACATGGATATCTAATTTTTTTCCTTCATTTGACATTTATTGAAGAAGTTAAAAATAAATTTATGAGAAATTTTGTTTGTGGGGCATCCCAAAAACTATTTTTAAAATTTTGTTTTTTTAAAATAAAAATTTGAGGTTAGTTCTTTAGACTTACATACATGTAGGAAGCCTTGAATCATTCAATTCTAATTGATGAGATAAAAGTTATAAGAAGTTTTAGTTTGCAGGTAGGTGTGGAAAAACTCAAAACTATACCTACACGCAAACTAAAGCTTCTCATAACTTTTATCTCATCAATTAGAATTGAATGATTCAAAGCTTCCTACATGTATGTAAGTCTAAAGAACTAACCTCAAATTTTTATTTTAAAAAAATGAAAATTTTAAATTTTTTTTTGGGCTGCCCAACAAACACAAATTCTCATAAATTCATTTTTGACTTCTTCAATAAATGCTGGAATGAAGAAAAAATTAGATGCCCACACAGATTTTTGAATTCCCCATCTTCCATAAAAATTTCAAAAAATTACACAAAGTAATTTAGTCATAAGTACATGCCCAAAATCCCATTTTCCCCCTGTAGGGACAAGTGATCTTGTAGGGGTTAAAGTGCATTGTGCTCCAATGCACTAGTGCAGTAATAAGAGCAATAATGGTACTTTTTGTCACAGTAGCATATTTTTCCTCACTGTATCTCACAAGGATATTACTCCCTCTATCCCAAAATGATCTTCCTATTGACCTTTATTTAATGTCCCAAAATGATCTTCTTGTTGGAGGAGGAAGGGAGTTAGCAACACTTGCACATAGTCCAAAAGCATGGGCATGCTAACCAATCCCATGCCATCAAGTGAGTGGCCACTAGTGCTCTTCAAAAATGCCTCAAAAATTCAATTTTCAAGCACTTTGAAACCACATTTTGAAAACTAATTTGAAACTCAAAATTTGAGAACAATAAGAGGACATCAAACTCTATTCATATGTCAAAAAAATTTGAAAAATGGTTATTTTTTAGCTTAATCTATAATAATTTGTGTACAAGGAAGATCATTTTGGGACGGAGGGAGTATTTCCTATGCGCACCTTCAATCCCTCTATTGTGGTCATGTGGCGTTGATGAAAATTTCACGTGCAGTGTATGGAGCTTTGAAAAAGTTGCAAAATACTTTGTGTAAGCTTATGAGAAGAAATTTGAAGCGCACAATAGAAAGAAAACATATAGCAGGCTTGCATTTGATTAACCCTTGAAGGGCCCTTGGGCCTCCAAGGTACAGGTACGTATTTGTAGCGGACCGGGATACGCATGGTTTAAGCAACTTTAACAGGTGCTGGGCCACCCAAAGATGAGCCATGCAATTCTGCAATACGGCCACATGTTTGATACGGCTTGCGTTGCTGTGGAGGCAGGGTGGCCTCGTCAACGTAAAAATCAAGTACCGTACCTATACCATATGCAAGTGCGGATAAAAACCTCAACCTGCGGAATTCGACAAGGTCTCTTCTCAAAAAAAATGCATAATCATATCCGGCTTGGAATTTCCTACAAGTCGTCAGTGTACACAAAAGTCTGAAAATATTGCAACATCCCTAAATACTAGCAAAACAGCACATTACGGCCGCAAAGGGCATTTGGGCCCTTCAGGGGTTAACATATCTAGCTCCCAAGTTCCACAAGCGACACTTTTTCAAATTGAGCCCCTTTTCTAGCCTTGAAAATGACCTTAGAAAGTGAGAATTTGCTTCCCTACTCTAAAAAACTAGCCACACCCCAAAATAGAAACCTAGGAGTTTGGTAATAATCCAAAACCACATGACCTTTCAAAAGGAATGTATTTGAATTAGGGTCCTATATTTACATCAATAATGATGTTTAGTGCTGGCAACACTAATTATAAATTGTAACATCAAATCTCAACATTTTTATTAGTGTTATCAATATTAATTACCAACATGAACATAAATTGTGCTACCAACAAGAAATTTTAACTTGGGATCTCAAATAGCTCACTAGAACCAAGTTTATCTATATTTCAACTTCTTTATTGATCTCAAATGTAGTACGGGTGTGGATCCATTCCAAATACAAGAAAAATACCCAGTATTTTACTGGTTGCAAAGGGCCTTTTGGTCGTTTAACCCCTAAAAGCCCAAGGGCCCTTTTGGGGGACAAATGGAATTTTGGGCATGTACCTATGGCTAAACTACTTTGCGTGATTTTTTGAAACTTTTATTGAAGGCGAGGAATTCAAAGATCTCTCAAAATCACACCTACCCACAAACTAAAACTTCTCATAACTTTCATCTCATCTATGAGAATTGAATAATTCAAAGCTCCCCACGTCTATATAAGTCTAAAGAACCTGTTTCAGATTTTTATTTGAAAATATCGCAATTTTTAAAGAAGTTTTTGGGCTGCCCGGAGTCACTTGTTTTTCGGTTATTCATTTTTAACTTCTTCAATTAATGTCAGAATGAAGAAAAAATTACATTCCCACATAGATCTTTGAATTCCTCGCCTTCAATAAAAGTTTCAAAAAATCATGCAAAGTAGTTTAACCATAGGTACATGCCCGAAATTCCATTTGTCCCCCAAAAGGGCCCTTGGGCCTTTAGG
Organism: Ulota crispa; assembly: GCA_963920765.1. NCBI lineage: Eukaryota > Viridiplantae > Streptophyta > Bryopsida > Orthotrichales > Orthotrichaceae > Ulota > Ulota crispa. Next base: position 12,802,420 of record OY987245.1, read on the forward strand.
GGTTAAGGGTTAACCAAAAAATTGATCATTTTTTTTGCTAAATTTAGTCACATTTCAAGAACAGCTGTACAGTACCGTGCAGTCACACAACCACACATCAGAAGCAATTTGGAGGTGAGTTTTTTTTAGTAAATGTGAGGTACGCTTCTATCTTCCTTGAATTTCTTCTTTTCCTTCACATGGATCTTGAGGTGAGATTTTCAAAATTTTCACTCAGGAGAAAATGCTAAAATTTAGAAATATAACGAGGTAGGTCAAATTTGAAAATTTTGAATTCATATTTGTATGCAAAAACCTTCAATTAGTTTGCCATAATTGAGTTGGATAGAAATGGAAAATTACTTCCTCTGTCCCTCTGAAAATGTCCAAAAATTTTCCTTGTGAAAAATTAATTGTGTTTTTAAACTTTGTGCTAGTGACATATGCATTCTAGAATCAATATAGTTTTTAACAAATGTATGTAAAGTTTTTAGTTTTGATGTTGCTGTTTAGGCATCTAAATTTCATACAAAAAGTATCATATTTGTGCATAGTTTGTGAATGCTGCCAACTCCTCATTATTTTAGTCTTTGTGCTAGTGACATGCATTCTAGAATCAATATATCATCTACCAAATGTATGCAAAATCTCTAGTTTGACGTTTGGGCACCCAGATTCCATATAGAAAGTACCATATTTGTGCATGCTGCCAAATCCTTTTTATTAATGATTTAAAGATAAGTAGCAACAATGGTACCTCATATGGGCAAAGCCAAACTTCCTAGGAGAGGAATGCTCTCTAAATGCTTAACCCTTTAAGGACCATTCGACCATATTTTGGTCGTTGGAAGTGGTTTTTGGCTTGTAGGTTGAAATTGCTCAATAATTTGGATTTTGATCTTGAAGTACACATGTGATCACAAGAATTTTGCATCCATCTAAAAAAGAACAATGCAATCAAGTATGTGAGTTGACAAATAATGATGTTTATACGGCATGGCTTCAAAATATGTATCCAATTTTTGTCAAAGATGGATCAAAGCAACAACACAATACATCAAACATCCAAGAAGAATGTCAAATTTCAATTGCACAATTCTAAAAAAATTCAAATTGCTTAAGAAATATGCTTGTATTGTTTTCCTATACGATAGTAGTATAATTGTAGTATTTGAAAATCTACTAAAATAGTGTTGTCATTTTGGCTTTAAAATAAGTCATCCTACATTAAAGGCCAATTCTTGATTGCTTTCATCGATCGGATTTTCCATAACTATTATCAAATTTCTCGTAAAATTGTTTTAGGGTAGCAAAGAAAATGGGATTTTTTACCCTTTTTGTCCACTTAGCTACACCTTGTAATTGTTATTTTTGTCTATTTTGTGTGAAACTAGTCTTGTTGGAAAGGTGAGAAACCCTGCTTTCTAGAAATGTAAAAGGCTCTTTTCAATCAAAACTTGCATGAAAGGTTAACATTCAAAACTAAACAAGAATGAAACACAAGAGATTTTCCGCATACTGCTCACTCAATCATTATAATATTTCACCTCCAATGGTAGATCTAGCTAAAATTTTGGTGCTTTAAAGTGAACAAGGTGTACTTCCCATTCGTACGATTGGGTTATTGAAAATAGGTCCATATTTGAGTTAATTGCACATCTAAGCTTACAACCCCTATTTTTAACGGATTTTATGAAAATGGGTGTGGTCCTTAAAGGGTTAACTTGTCCCCACGAGATCAATGAACATGACAAATGCTTTCTCAGCGTTTGAAATCAACAAATGGGAGCTTTTTAGTGGTACAAGAAATGAGTCTGTTGGAGCTTTTTAGAGGGACAGAGGGACTACAAATCAAGGGCAAGCATTTACTATTTTTTGTTAGCAAAAACAAATGGAGCTTTTCTATCTTTACTAAGTTTGAGTAAAGGAAAAAAGAGGATTTAGGGAAAGAATAAGGTTGGCCCTTAGTTTACTAGAAATCCTCATCTCAAGATGGATTTCAGTGCGCAACTCTTATACATGTCCATAAACAATGAGCATGTTTGTTGTCTTGTAGATGGTGCACATTGCATCGCAAGTCACGTTGATTTTTGAAATTTCGATTGTTTGATTGGGACTATTAGAAATGATTGAAATGCTTAAAATGCCTAGATGGCAATACATACTGGAGATTTTGTCACGAAGGATTTTGTCCAAATCTTAAACGCAGCTGAAAAGCAAACATCTTATTTAATTGCCAAGTCTCAGTAGTTCTTTTTGCATATAACATTTTAGCCATCTTTTAGGGGAAATACAAAATGGGTTAATCCAACCGTAAGATTTTTTGGTTGACTTGCACAAGTACATTGTCTCAAAATTTCAAAATGAATATCCACACCAATTGCAAGATCGATGCGTTTAAATTTCAAAATATAAGCTTTTTTAGTCCTTCCAAGAGGTGAAGTTTTGTTTTTCAAACATTTTAGAGAAAAACACGTATATTGTATATCTTGTGCAATTTTGGCAATATGTTGGAAAATGGGTTGAAAGCATATAAAAAAAATTAACCAAAAAAAAATTTGGATTCATTTTTACAAAAATTGTAAAGTGAAAGGTACTAATGAATGAAAGATATAACTAATATGCTAATAAGTTTTGGAAGAATTTGAAAATCGTTACTCGCAATAGTGAGAATGCTCTAATAGACAATTAGTAACTTTATTTTTCATTTTCATTTTCATTTGAAAATTTTCAAAATTGAGAGTAAAAGATAGCTTTATATGTTTTTTCTACCCTCTTCCTACCTTCATTGCTTGCAAAATAAAACTCCTTTGAACTCTTACCTCATTATTTGGAATTGAGTGATTCAATTTTTTTATGAGTAGGTGTCAATCAATACAATTCTATAAAAATTAAAAAACTATTTTTAGAAAATGTTTTTTGGTGCCCAATTTGACATTGAAATTGAAAAAACCTTATAACTTTTGCATTACTCATTGGAATGACATGAAATAAAACTTCACATGTAGATTATGATGAGTAGCATCCATCCTAAACATTTCATGAAAAAATTCCAAATTATGAAGTCAATAGAACCTGCCCAAGTTCTCATAAAGCCCAAAGTGGGCTCCTTGGTCCTTTAGGGGTTAAAGCAGCAAAGGATCAAAACCAAGAGAAATGAGGTAAGCATGGTGGAGGACGTGGGCATGAAGACCATTTTAGAACATGCATAGAATTTATTTGAGGCACGCATAGCAAGAAATTTAAAGGCCTCAATGATTGATGTCAAATAGTTGAAAGCACAATTGTCACGAATAAAGATCGTTCACATGATACATAATTATAATAACCAAGTACTCTCTGGGATACTTTCAAAAGTCAGGAATAAAGAAACTTGGTAAGTTCAGATTCAAAATACAAAATAAAAACCAGCAGGACTTTCAAAAGTGTCTTGTTAGTCTTCTAGTATAAATATAGAGAAAATCCGTTGTAGGGACACAGGAAAAATCAAACTGAAAACGGGAAATGAGAGATGATAGCCGGTGAAGCTCAAATATCTCCCCAAAGAAAGGAAAACCAACGTTCATTTGTTGCTCCATAAGTTCAGAACGAGTCATTTAGGGCAAATCCAGCTAACATCAAAATTTTACCATGGCGAAACTCAGTGTTTCGTGTTGCCAATATTTAACAATAACGCGTTATTCGTTAAATTGGTAAAAAGTTTACATTTTGGGATTTTCAGGAGGCCTCCTGAAATCAAGCTCAGCATTTTTTTGGGTACACGTGTCCTCACTTAAGAGGAGGAACTTGCAAGGGAAAAAATAACTACGTAAAACAAAACTCAAAATTTTAACCTTTGCACTTTATGATTTTTTTCTTAAAAAGCATTATTTTCTTTTAGTTCTAAATAGAGGTTTTGGAGTATTTTGCATATTGTATAAAAGTCATTGCCACTACCAAGGCAACCATGGTTAGATTAAATTGAATCATTTTTTTGGCACTATCTCAAATCTAAGATAGACTGGTATAAATCAATGAAAAAGGAGTTAGTGGCTCAAACTAAATCTGATACTTTTGAATCTGGTTTAAGGTGACTTTTTGAGTTTAAGGTGACTTTTTGGGTTTAAGGTGGAATACAAAATGGTACCTCCATTTTTACCAATTTAATGAACAACGCGTTCAATAGTTTCCTACCCGTCCACTTAGGTGAAACAACATTTCATCAATAACAAGTCTTCATGTTCAAAAAAGTAAACAAGTTCTCCATCGTTCCTAATTCAACCTATTATATGCTGAAATAAAAATGGTACTTGCAGGAATTGCTGCGCAGTGTAAAAACTGCAATTTTTGCCATGCAAAGGTGAATATCTTGGCAGATTCCTGCGTTAACTGCTCCCTTATCATCCAAGAGTCTCCACGACACGGCATTTTACAATACAGGTGGAGAACTGGAGATGCTCTTACGCAGTGAGGCTTATTTCCTTTCTTTCTCCTTTCCTAGTAATTACATATTCTATTCCTGGGCTATTATTGGCTATGGAAGAAAACAGGCTGTGACTTCATAATGGATATTAAACTAGAAGAAAGCAACTTTCACAAACAAACGCAGAAACTTGAGCACAACTGCAAAACTTAAACAATGCCAACCATGCAACCAACGAATATCTCTCAAGTAAGAAAAAAAATAAAAAAAGTCAACGTCTTGCTAAAGTAATGCCACAACCTTCAAGACGAAGGACGGATCGATTATTGATGATTAGAAAGTCAGAATACAACTTCCACAAAGAATGAATAGAGCTATCCACAAGTACAAAGCGATCGAATCAGCTGCCAACAAGGTTAACTCACAAGAATCTCAAGCTGTGGCACCATCACTCTCACAATGGTCTCTATACTAGTTTCCAGGACCCAGCATAACATAAACTACCCGAATACCAAGCGAAATCCCCACCATCACCAGTGCAAATCCCATGCCGAAATAATGTCGATCCCTATGGAGACTCCACAGCTCTCAACACGGGCTTGCATTGACAGGTACCTCCGAAGAAATCTCAGAAAAAATCTAGCTCGGTCTACCTGGTATTATTAGTCCTGGATCGACTAGTACTAGAACCAGTAGCAATTGGCGTTCAGAGATCAAGGAGATGACCGATTATTATCGATGTTAACGAGATCAGGAAGATTTTTGTGACTTTTATCTAGTTAACGAATTGGCACCGTTTACGGATCTCCCCATCAGGAGCAAAGGTGGGGCTAATGTTGGCCAAGGCGATCATGGCGGCGCCGAAGTTATGTTCGAAGTTATTCTGCGCCAAGTTCCTATTAACATAACGCTTCGTGGAGTCATCCGTGTAGAGCGTCTGATCCGACGTCATAAGGGCCGTGCCTGCCTGGACGTTCTTAAAATATTGCGTGTCGAACTTGTGCGGGCTCTTCTGGTCCAACACGATGTCCGTGCCTGTCGTCGACTTCGGACAAATCTTCTGCAGCTTTGCCAGCAGGGCTTTCGGCATTGTCGGATCCACTGGTTTGTAGATCCTGTTGGCCACGTGTTCGCAGTGCGTTACTCCCAGAGTGTGTGAGCCGGACAAGATCACCATCTGGTTCACGGAGAGGCCCTGTTGAGAGAACGTGGAGATGAGCTCATCCACTTCGGCGAATCCTGATGGTATGTTCTGCTCCGGCTCCACCTACAAAAAATGTATCAAGTTATCCTTTACAACATTAGCACTTTCTTACTTCGACATAGACTCACAATTATAGTAAACTCCTGTCATTTAGTTCAAATTCCTGAGAGATGCTTGCAACCAGTACCAAGTTTTCTAATACATCTGCAAACGGTATTTCTGGGGTAAGGTGCTCTCTGTTTTAGTGATTCAATGTTGTGATATATGAGCCAATAGTACTGAATTTTAAGGCTCGACTCGGACCACGACGTCCAGAACTGTAATTTTGGGGTAAGGGGCTCTCTGTTTTAGACTTTCAATGGTTCAATGTTGTGATATGTGAGCAAATAGTACTGAACTTATTGAAGCCCGGTTCAGACCAAGACGTCGAGAGAGGCACTGGACAAAACGGTTAGTATCCTCATTGCTCAATCCCAAGGTTTTGTCCAATACAACATTTACACCAAAGGGACATCCACTTGACTACATATATGTGCATGTCATCAACCACTCCTGTCAAAATTGAAGAGGAGATCGTTTGTAATGATTAAGATTTGAGGTCATTCCAAAAGGTAACTCCAAATCTTTTTCATGCAACAATATACTCTATCTCACTTCATGTGAGGTAAAGACAAAATTGTGACAAGTGTGAGAATAGAAAAAATAAAACTACATCAGTCCTTCACTAGACATCTAGCAGCCCATGTGAAACCAATCATTGAATAGACAAATCCATGATGACATGGAGATTTCCCTCCAAGCTCCACCGGATGAAGCAACTTGGACAAGGGCTTTGGCTATGGACGTCATGGTCTGAAGCGGGCATTAAATTAAAAGTTTTCATTAAGTAACCATGTCGACTAGGATTTGAAGAGGGGTCCTCTCGCATATATTGAATGGAGATTTGTAAAAGAGAGAGAGTTGAGTTTACCTTGTTCGAGACTGTGCCGTCTCGGCGTCCGGCATAAACTTTCCATGAGGCTCCTCCGGTAACCAACACGGAGTCCCGAGACGCGTAAGCAAGAATGTCAGCGCACGACACAACTCCCGGGCACGCCTTCTCCAGCGACGCCTTAATTGCGTCGATGACTTCAAATCCGTGAAGGCGGTTGTTCCTGATCGACGCTCTCTCGGTGTTGCGTCCAGCTAAAAGAACAGACGCATCACATCCCTGCAAAGTCCCATGCACAAAAGAAAAAACAAAAAAACTAGTTAGCAGTACTTTCCAACAAACATTAACATATAACGGTCATGTTCATTAAAACGGCCGGTTCCATACTCAAAAATCAAAACTTCCAAACGCCATCTTAGGACTGGTAACACAGCTATGGTGTCTGACAGAAAACAACATGCTCAAAATCTGCCGGTCTGATCAACATCGAGTTTCATGATCCTGATTTCTAGTGTACAAGTATTTCAGCAAACGGACGTTTCACTGTCTGTGGTTGTTGTTAGAAGATCTAGAATGCAACCCGAGAGAGTTGACAAGTAACAGAAACTAGGTACAGTTAGTAACAGGAATTTTGCTAGAAACGTGAGGAGAGGAAGATGTGACTTCTGAGTAGTGACTTTCTATGGTAAATGTTTGAAGATCTAGAATGCAACCTGGAAGCACTGACTAGTAACAGAAACTAGGTACAACTAGTAACAGAACCTATGTACAACTAGAGACATAAATATTTCTAGAAACGCGAGGAGATTGAGGAAGGTGTGACAACTATCGTACCCTGACGAAGCAGTCGTGGAAGATGAGGCGGAGGATGCCGGGAGCAATGGTGGGGTCCTTTTTGAAAGCCGTCAACACTCCATTGTAGACGATTTTCTCCACACTCGGACAGGTCGTCCGGTAGTACCTGTACAGCAGCTGCTGCGCGTCCACCGAGGTCACGCTCGATGACAATGCAGCCACTAGAATGATCAAACAGGCGGCCAACAACGACACTCTCTCGGCCAACAACGAGGATCTCTGCACATGCGCCATCTCTGAGCACACTGATATAGATTCCGAGTTTGCTCAGACTAGTTGATCAGTTTAAACCGATGACTGCTGCCAGCATGGATCTCTCGTTACAGTCCTCGATCCAGAGAGCGAGAGAGACGGTGAGAGAGACGAGAGAGGAGATAGAGAGAGATAGCAAGAGGACTGTTGTGGCGAGAGGACTGTTGGGGCGATGGTGAGTGAGAGCGGCCAAGAGCTCCGCAGGGTCCGAGGATGGCGGCAGATTTCAGTGCAGAGCTGTTGGCGGCCACTAGGGGAAATCTGATGCAGAAATCGAGGTCGAAGCTTCGATAAAGCCTTGGCCTGCGGAGCGAGCCTGATGCTTTGCTGAGTTTGGTGCAGTGTGCTGGGAGATTTTGAGCATTTTCGACTAAAAACCTACATTTCTCATTTTCATCCGGTTATTTCAGCGATGCACCGGCTATTCTCCATATACTTATAATTGAAAATTTTCCAAGTCAATTTACTTAGATTTCAATTGATTTTTCGCACATTTCATTTGGCTGACTTTCTATTGTTTTTCAGCTCTCACCCTTCATTGATTTGGTGACTTTGATCTACTGAACGAAGAGAACCGAAAAACAATAGAAAGTTAGCCAAATGATATGTGCCAAAAATCGATTAAAAACCGTTTACATTTCTGAAAATTTTCTAATTAATTATAGTGTAAGTATATAGAGAATAGCCAATGCATCCACTGAAACAACCGGATGTGATGACAATGACAATGAGAAATGTAGGCTTTTTGCGGAAGGAGCTCAAAATCTCCCCTCAAAATCTCCCCGCACACTGCTTTGATCCTTCCTTCCCACCAGCTGGAGCCTGGAGCTTGGATTTTTGGTTTTCGAATTTGGAAGGGCAGTGAAAGTAGCTTAGTAGCCATCTATTTCGATCTCCATTTAAGAAGTGCATGTGATGATGTGGTGATGTGGAGATTGCCCCACGGATGTAGGGCCACGAGTTTACCACGAGCGATAAGTTGGCTAGCTGTCTAGTTCTAAAAGTCAAGGGGCATCAAACCTTGAGGCGGTTTGTAGTACCAAAATTTCCTCAGCACCTGCTTATATGACACGTTGATACTAAAATAAGGGTCTGGGCGTTGACTTAACACCTACAGCGTAGACTTAGCCCCTAAATGCCTTAATCTTAGGCCCTCTATACACTAGAGGTGAGAAGGTATGAAGAAATTTCCTTATATGCCATGGTTTGACCTTGAAAGGTTGGCCTTTGGAGGTAATGGCTTTTGGTTGTAATGTTAAGTGAGAAGGGGTCAAAAAATTTGGATTTTTTTTTTCTTAACATGTTTTACAAATAGAAATTTTAAAATTTTAAAAATGATTGGCTTTAACCCCTAAAGGATCATGACCTTTATTTTGTCAAAAGACACTCAAAATTGCCACCAACACAATATTCATTCATTTGGGAATTCCAGCACATTTTGGGACTTCTAGCCACATTTTCATTTCATGCCACGCCCATTTTATTTCCACTTCTTCATGACTAATTCAGATCTAGACATCTGTCATCTGTAAAGTATCTGTAAAGTATCAGCTGTTTTCACACAGGTGTGCCAAACAAGATTAAGATGAGAGTTTCATATTAAGGAGACATACAAACTGGGAATTGCCGTTTCCCAAATTAATGAATATTGTGTTCACCTCTATGGCAAAGAGTAAAAAAGTTTGAAAATCAGTCTTCTTGCATATCTAACCGTAGGATCTTGTACTAGACTACTAAACGCAGTATTCATTAAAATGGCAAAAACATGTGTACCATTTTGTATTTCACCTGAATCCAAAATAGCCACCTTAATTGAATTAAGGAGGTCACCTGAAACCTGCTTAATGAACTTTTGTCCAAAATTCTAGACTTTCTGTTTAAAAAGAGTGTATTTTTGGATGATATATATCTCATTTCATTGGAAAACAGTCAACGGATTCCCAATTCAATGAATATGGCATTCTCAAAAGAAAAACGCCAAAAGTCCCAATTTGTAAGAGGTTTTCCCTTTTTAATGAATATGACGTTACTATAAGAATGTGTCATACAAAACTCAAGAACTTTGATTGCACAAATCGGAAGATATTTGCATTTATAAAGTAAAATGCAACTTTTTTGCACCTTGCATGGCTAGATTATTTAACTTTGAACTTTTTTAACTTAAATTTTTGCACCCCAAAGTTTGGAATTCTATTTTTGCATGGTGAGAAGTTGAGTTCGTAATCTTGGGAAAAAAAATAACAAAAAATAATTAATTTTCATCCTTTAAAAAAAACATTAGGTAGAAGAAGGTATGAGATTGAACAAAAACTTAAATTGCTAATAACCCTGCAATGGAATTGAAATGCAATAATCCTAATGGCAAGATTGTTCTAGAATGCAAACTTCACCCTCTCCAACAATTTGTTTTGAAAAAATACTAAAATTGCATTCAAAAACAAAGTTTATAAGTTTTATATTTTCAAGAAGATGCTTGAATTGCCCAAAAAACAAGATTGTCCATAACTTTCTCATTACTAGTCCAAATGGAATGAATCAAAGCTTCAGATGTAGAAAAAGATATAGTCTATGAGGAAAAAAAATCAATTTTTTTCAAGTTTTTATAAGAATTTTTTTTGCTGCCCGGAGTCCCCAAATTTGTGCTTATTTGGGCATAACTTTTGCTCCTTGGTAAATTAGATGCCTCACAAATCTTTGAATTCCCCATTGTCAATAAATGTTTTAAGAAATTATGCTAAGTAATTTGGCCATAGGTACATGCCCGAAATCCCATTTGTCCGCCAAATAGACAGTTGGTCCTTTAGGGGTTAAGGATTTTAGCTAAATGATCCCCAGAATTTTAGTTAAACCCACCTCTTTAGATGGGTTTGACTACAATTTTGGGAGACTCAAAAATAGTGCTCTTTCAGTGCTATAGAAGACAAAAGTGTTGTCCACCTCATTTTTTTTCTTTTTCTTATCCTTTGGAAGAAATTTTTGAATATAAAGCCACATTGCTTGATCTTCTCAATTTTTGTAGTTTTTGTTGGCTGAAATTTTGCTCTCTATGGCTTCTCACCACTAGTGTAAAGGGGGCCTTACATCTATGAATTTGAATGAATTATGTACAACATGAATGAAAGCCAATTCATATGGCCATGGAAATTAAGAGTGGAAGATGAATAATTAGCATGAAAATTATATCAGAACTACATGATTGTTTCACCGAATTCTCCGTTGTTTTGTGCCAGTATTACCAGCACAGGGGTTGAGTTTAGAATTCAATGAAATCAGTTGCCCATAATCTCTTACGTTCACTCTAGTGCAGTCACGAGGTGGAGTTAGAACTTAGAAACGTGAAATCTGGAAGGAAAAAAACGGAAATTCCATGAAAAATAGAGTCAACCATATGTCCATATCTGATTTTAAAACAAAAGTACAGTCTATTGTTCTTTAGTTTTTTCTCACTTCCGTAGACTATATATGAGAAGATAAAAGTACAATGTTTACAAAACATGGACTCCGTTTTCCTCAATATAAAAACATCGGATTTCATCTTTCATGAGACAGGTACCTTTTCTTTTCGTTTTTAGACTTCACATAGAAGGCTTCAAAATTCTTCGGATATCTCAACCCTCCCATCCCCATGTTCCATCCATTCTTCGCAACTTCAGCAAGTAGTGCATTTAGGTTTCCTTAGGTTGCCTCATTCATCATTTGGCCGGTTGGAGGTGCATGCAACTCTCTAGGTACTACAGCCAAAATTGCATTTAGGTTGTCTTAGAGCTCCTCCTCCACTCATACATCCCACGCGGAGCACGCCAAGCAAGGCATGGAGTGCAACTTTTTGTTTGAAGTGGACGGTTCCAAGGTTAGAGAGCCAACTTCCCTCCCCAAATAAGCACGTCAATGGCTTAGGTGGGGCTGCAAGTCTCGAAAGCAAGATAGAAGTAAGCATTTCCAATAACGTTTATGCTCTTTTGGATGTGCAAGCAAATAATGTCAAGCCATAGCTTGCAAAGTAGCAAAAATCAAGCATGTTAAGATTTAACTAGCACACTGGAACTTGATGTCCGTGAAGCAAGATTTGGCAAGGCTGCTCATTGTTTCCAATTTGGCGTGTCGTGGATAGACTTAGTTTCTAGGGATGTTAGAGGCTAGTCCTGATGCTTTGCAATGTCAAGAGGAAGAGTGGAGGTGCTCTTGCCTTGGTAAGTTACTTCATGAGTTGTCACTTGCGGCCACTTGGAGGCGCATGTAACTCTCTAGATACTTAGACTTCACATGGTTTACGACTTGCATGAATGCATGCCACATATTTCATTGTTATTGCCTCGCTCTTTAAATAGTTTTTTGCAATATTTTTTTATGAAAATTATTGTAGCAACAATAAGTTTTTATGTAGTGTAAAATGTCAAGAAACTAGAGTGGGCCAACCTAAGCACAATATTTTGTGTAGGATTTCACACGCTTTAGGACTTGAACAATGCTAGTGTGTTTCATGTAAGGTTGTTGTCGTTGCCAAGTCCTTATTATTGTTTAAAAAAATTCTTGTATCAATTGTTGATGAAAATTATTATAATAATTGTTAATGAAAATTATTGTAATGATTATTGATAAAAATTATTGTAATGATTACTGATAAAAATTATTGTAATGATTACTGATAAAAATTATTGTAATGATTACTGATAAAAATTATTGTAATGATTACTAATAAAAAATATTGTAATGATTACTGATAAAAATTATTGTGATATCATTAGATATTTGTGCAGTGCAAAATGTAAAAAAATTAGTGTGGGGCAACCTAAATGCACTACTTAGAGTACTGTAGTTTATTTTTTCTTGATTCTAACTTTCTTGTGATTATCTACAGCGAATGATTAGAAGATTTGGGCTGTACTATGAGGTGTACTTCGCAATGCACTGTAGCAGTTTACGACCGCTATTGGCGCACTACGCCATGGTGGTTGGAGAAATCGGACTCTCAAATCTTATGACTAATTGAATTTTAGGGTCAGTCGACATTAGGAGTCAAGGGTAGAAGACTTGGAGCCATTTGTAACAAAATTTGAGCAATGTCCTCAAGAACATTCCCAAGCATCGTTTACAATAAGAGTATAATGTGGGCTGATTCTCTTGTGCTTCAAGGTCTTGAGGCCAAAAAGATGAGGTTATAAGTGCAAACTTTGAAAATTAAAAAACAAAAAGGGGCCTAAAAAAGATATCAAGTAAAGGGGGATTGGTATTTTTCTTCCATCCTACGGTGTTGACTATCTCAAAAGAACATTTTTCCTCTCAAAGAATCATATTTTAACAACAATTTTCCTCTCAAAGAATCATATTTTAACAACATTTTTCCTCTCAAAGAATCATATTTTAACAAAATTGACAATAATCTTGGTACCAAGAATTGGCCACTCTTATTTAGAGGATCCAGTGTTTTGGAAATGAGACTAAGCAATATTTTCTTGTTTACATGTTAAGAATACGATTTGAAATTTTAACCTTAACTCCTACTGTAAGAGCCTTATGGTATGTTCACACTTGGTGTTAGGAGGGGTATTAGCAATATGAATGTAGTCTAAAGGTGTGTCCAAATACATCTAATTTTCTCTTGCTACTACCCCTTTTAACACCAAGTGTGAACATACCTTTAGGACCTTTTTCAAAATATTAACTAATGAGAGGCTAGTATTGGAAAAAGCAGAATGTCTCCCAAACCAACCTCAACTCCTACTGTAAAAAAGAACAGCCATGTTCTCAAATTTTATAGATTTAGCAGCCAAGAGATTCTATGGCAATTTGAAACCCAATACCATGCACTTTTCAGTATATTTGGCGGTTATGGTGGCTTCCCAAGCTAGTAAGGTAGGAGCACCCATAAGCATCAATCTAAGGGGTTTGAACATAATGAGTATTAATAAACAACTAGCAAATTATAGGATCCTATTAGGGACAGAAAAATAATAAGTATGCACTTTCAAATGTATTATTTGGATATTGTGAGAATAAGTTGTGAATTTTTAAAGAGCAAACTGCCATTGTACCCATAACCACTAGCAAGATTTCATGTTCACATGTTGTACATCCTTGTCATTACATCTAGTTACTTCCAAAGATTTTCCAAGATTTCAGAGCTAACGGTTATGGGGACATCGTTGCTTATGGGTGCTCCTACCTTACTTTGCTTCTCATTGCAAGAAAGATTGGCTACAAACATCCCTGCAATAGTTTGAAAATTTAAATAACTTGATCTCTAAAAAGAAATTCAAACTAAATTGCAGTTTGGCAATCACTTCCAAGCAATGTATGTCCAAGGAGAGCCGGCATTTAGTGTATTGTCAGCCGGTTGAAGTTGCAAAAAAGCCGGTCAAAATTGAAATCATCAACTAAAAAACATGTCAAATTTTACTAAAAATTTAATCTTATTTCTATAATAGTCTTATTTCTATTAGTTGGGTAGTTGCAAGCAAAGTATGATTTAAAAATTTGTGATTGGCTCAGGATCAAGAGGCAAAGTGATGAACATGGGCGTTGTGTGTGAAAGGACATCTTTGGTGGAATCCATTGAATCTTTTTCCAACTTGAATTTGAAATTCACATATAAAGGGATGGGGAAGGAGATGAAGAGGCAAATTAATTTGAATCTAAAGTTGAATTTGAGTTTATTTTATCCCATGGAATAATTTTTATGAGCATGGGGTGGCTCAATAGCCTTCTGCTGGAACGGCGGGTGCACAAGTCCACTAGTTATAATATATTACAGTATAAAGATAGAAAATAGCCAATGCAATTAGGTGAAAAATTGGTCAAAAATGAGAAATGCCGGATTGGAAACCAAACTTCTTCCCCATTGTTGATTTTGAGTCAACCGCAGCCACAAACAAAGCAGGCCAGGGCGGACTCATTTAACCCCTGCATGCCCACGACACCAGAATGTGGTGTTTTTAACATTGAAATCTGGCATCGTGAGCATTTAGGGGTTAAGGGCATCCTCAATCCAACTGGGTTAACACCCCTCCATCGGTACTATAACGGTGAAGAATTGCGAACTTGCTCCAATGCATCCAGCAAGTAGCAAGCAATTTTGGAGGGGACAGCAAAATCTAGTCTAGACCCGTTACATTCAACATTTTTGGAGAGGCCTTCAAACCCATCTCTATATTGCTATTAGAGCAATGAAGACTACTTTACAAGTCGGAAATAGATTTGCAAGCCAAAAATAGAGATTATGTCAAAAGTACCTGACAAAAGTATGACAAAAACGATATTTAGAGTCTAGCTACCTATGTGTGCATTGGATGCAAGGAGCAGCTATGCCGCACGCTTGGGACAAGGCCATGCGATGAAGGTAGCTAATCGAGCCTGATGCCGGCTCTGGACTGAGGATGCCCTAATGCAAATCGAGCCCGCCAGATTTCTTGCTAAAATGATTCCAGCAGGTATGTGATGGATTCATGAGTCATTAGGCGGTGAGGCACTGAGGCCTATCCTAGTAAGTGATCCCCCGAGTCTCCAGGGCTGCGCGTTCTCCAATTTAGCAAGGGCATGCGTTGGACGGAACAGCCGTTGCCATGCATGTCACAGCATGCTGGCTCCAGAACCTGGCAAACTTCGGAAGCAAGAAAGACAGAAGGGACTCAAGGGAGGAGAGTTCAACGCGGTTTCGGTAAGTCGGAGCGAGAAACTTTGCCCTAACTCACCATCATGGACTGAAGGCCCATTCACACGGGCGCGTTGGACGCATCGCCTTGAGAACAGAGATTTTGTCTTCTTCTCCAAAGTCGGTTCAAACTCAGTTTGAGGAAAAATGAGCTCAAGAGAAGGCCCGTATGGGAAGTGGTTGGAGGGGTCAAATGCAATTAAATGTAATGTCCTTTTTCAAATAAAAAGAGACTAAGGCCTGGTTTATACTAGCGTCCGGTCAAAAATTTCTCAAACGTGATTGGTTGAAATTTGGTTTTTCTCCACTGTTGAGTTCAGACTGCAAGTTTGTCTGATACTTTTACATCAATCTTCATCACCATGGGGACCGACCTATATAGCCACGTCAGCGGCCAAGATAGTGAAGATTTGGGGCCTGCTCCAAGGGTGGTACCAAACTTGTCCGGCAGAGGCACACTCTTGGATGACACGCGATTACATGGAAAAGTTTCTATTGGGCAAAACACGGGACGGGGTGCTGATTTCCATGTCTTGGCCGGTCACTAGTCTGAACCGGGCCTAATCCCCTATACCCGCTTATAAGTACTTCATGAGAATAATTAATTTTTACAATATCATATGCTTTTTGTTTGATGAGTGTCCTTGTTTGATTGGGAATTATAGTCCTAGTTTATTCTTTTGTCCCACTAAAGGTCCTTGCATTTGTCATTGTCATATTAATTATAATATTGTTTTCCATCGTCAATCCTTTTGTTATGTACCATGGTACATTTGAGTACTTCACACAAGGTAGAGACCCTTATGTAGGTACCTTACCTATGCTTCTCCTACCTCAATAAATAGGGTAGTTTGTCAAGGTGTAGGGGCCTTCAATTGAGCTTGTTTTTCCTCTAATGAGTGAATATTCTTTGACCCCTAAATCCCCCAAGGCACCCAATTTGGGTGTTTAGAAAATTTCAAGAAACTTTGAAATTGTATTGAAGGAAAAATTGTTTTAAAATTTTTTTATTTTGGAGAAGCTGCACGCTAAAGTTAGCTTTCACGTTCAGTTTTAACTTCCTCCATATATTATTCCAATTGTCTTTAGTGAAAGCTAAACTACAAGCATACATTTCATTTCATGAATAATGTCATGAGTAGTGTCATGAATAGTGTCACAGAGCCTATGACAAGTTGCCACATTGAAAAGATGGGCATCAAGTTGAGAAAAAAGCAAAAATTTCCCTTGGGCAGTAAGTGAGTAAGGGCCATTTTATTGAAACTTTGTCACTTAACAAAATCTAAAAGTGCTTTTGGACTAATTTCACTTGGAATATTTTTGTTATCAAATTTATAAATTTAGAAATTATGGATAGAACATGTCATTTATGATAACATCAAATAAATAAAAGATTGAAGGCACTTTGGAACATAATATTCTATTACAATTTCCATTTAGAGAAAATTTACAAACCTTGGGATGTTGATGGTCACTAGAAAAAACTTGTGTCTTAAATGACTAGTTCACAATGACTATCCTGAAAGCATATAATTGAATCATTGTATGGTTGTTTAAACATTTGTAATTGTTGTGAATCAATCATTTAAGACATATTTTTCTTCTAGTGAGTGTCTCTTATTATCTTGTGTTTACCCTTGGAGGAAATTGCATTATGCTTAACTTTTCTTCAATAGTTTATATTAGAAATCACCAATATATGGTATTTTCCTTAGCTATATGGTTTTTTTTGCTTTAAACAAGATCTACTAGTCACTTATCTCTCTTCCATTACAGCTTGTTCAACGTTGTACTTCCATTATCTTTCCATGGAGATTGCATAGTGCAAAATGCAAAGGTACTTGATTAGCTTTTATTGTTTTGATCATGTTGAAAGTAAATATGAGTTTACAACACCAACAACTCAAAGGGCCTCCAACAATAAGTGCAAATATTGAAGCCTTAGCCTACTACACTGGTGTGTGCTCTTGCTGTCCACCATGATTTTTCTGATTAAAAAAAAATGTTGTAAACTTTAATGGTGATGTTGTCAATGATCTAGTTTTGGACAGTGTTATTTTGTGAGCATAAAATGGTGAGCGTATGAGCAGTGAACCAAATTTTTGAGCAGCAACATTTGTTGAGCTCAAAATCAATGAAAAAACTAAAAATAAAGATAATTTCTTCAAAAGATGAAAGTTCAAAATTCATAATTATAGAGTCATGTGTACATGATTATAGGTGAAATTTAGTATTTTGACAAAAAAATATAGACCCATAGCTACTCACGGCTCAAGAATCCTCACTCACAAAATAGCATTCTTCATCTAGCTTTTACCTTGACAAGATTTTTTGTTCTTTTTGGAACAAAATAGAGCAATGCAAATACTGTGTTTTAGAATTTTGGCCCTCTTATCTTGAGGCAGTATACAAAGTTCTGATTGGCAGTTCCAACAAATATCTGTTTACTCATGTACTTACACCATATCTTGCAAAGTGACTAAATATTAATCATTATCAAATAGTTTGAATATGAGGTATTGACGCAATCAAAGATAAACATCCAAGTCGCAGATGCATTTTGTGCCACTATATATAAAGATTATGTGAAAAGAGTCTTTCATTGAAATAATGATTTCTACAAATGCTCAATTTTGAAAAAATCAAAGATTCTACAATGTTACAACTATATTGATGGTAATCACATTGCAATAGAGCATTTGATATGTGTAGGGTAAGGGCCTCACAAAAGGGCATTCTCATGTTTGCACCACTAGAGACGCTTAAATAATAAGTGGAGCAAACATGAGATTGTGCATGTGTGAGGCCTTAAAAAAATAATATTGCCCCTTGGCAAGAGTGATGTTACTCAGTGTGACACCACTCCGCAATTTATAGTAATGTTTCATTGGATAATTTATTGGCTTGGGGAGGCAACTAGGATCCACAAGTACAAGGGAACCAAAAATGTAAAAAAAAATGTTTAACCCCTAAAAGATAGTGCCCTTCTTTTTTGTAAAAATCAATAAAAATTGCCAGTTTTGAAGGAATGACTGTAGAAAGGTAGGAAATGAAGTTTTTTTGAAAATTCAACCATAAGATCTTGCCCTAGACTATGGGAGGCACTTGTAGGAAAAAATCAGCTCATTTTAGATGAAGAATAGTGAGATATTGACATTTGAAGTGACAAAAAAAAAATCTCTCTTGCCCAAAAATTTCAGAAGCCTTTGACTACTTATGGCAAAAAATTGCTCTATACAAAGTTGAGGTTTGATTTCTCCATGTAGAAGACCAAGTCAAGTATGTGTAGGAGAATTTTCAAATGAATTGCAAGTGTGCAACATACTTCAAAAAATCTTTGAATGCTAGAAGGTCATGAAATTTGCAAACACTTTAGGCAAAACTAGAGGATTTATATAAAATTACTGTGATCAAATGGTGAAATCAAAGAATCTTAGTCTACTAGAACTTAGAAATATATATATATATATTAAAATAAACAAAAACTGCTCAAAAAAATAGAGTACCAAATTTTACAAAGGGCAAAAGGAATCTTGAAAGGAATGGAGGTTTGGGAGTCCATCAAGATGGGCACTTTCTACCTCACTTCTCTTTGCTCAAGTGTGCACACTTTGTGCCTGTAAAGGCTGGCCTTCTTTGGAGTCAACACCCACTTACAAAGGAGAGGCTTTGCCCAAACTACCCCTTCTTCTTTAGTTTTGAAAAAATATTGATAATTTCTTTGTCAAATATCAAAATGAAGAAAAATTAGATGAACATGTAGATTTTTGAATTCTTCACCTTCAATAAAGTTTAAAAATTCACACAAATTAATTTAGCATTGTCAGGTTGAGAGGAACGCGCCTTGGAAACACGCAGGGTATCTCGCTGCGATTCGTGCGTTATTGACTAAATTTTTTTTGGTCTTGATCTTCACTTTTCAGATCTTCAGTCTTCACTCTTTCGTTGACCTATCCTATAGTTGGCTCTAAGGGTATAAGAGACAAGGTAGGGATAAGAGCCCACTGGATACGGGACAGGTAGATTGGGATAGCAGACACGAGCTGCCGTCCGTATGACGGAATCTTAAATTCAAATTCACGATCTGCTAACCAAAATTCCAGATCGTGAGAACAGAGCAAGTCTTAACTATGTGGATGATCAATCTCACTTCGTCACCACGACAATAAATAGGGTTAAGTTTGGTTTAACCCAAACTATCCGCAACAAGGTTTACAAAATAGAATAGAAATGAATTGACAAACGAGTCTCTAAAACCAGCTAGGAATAACAAAGCCACATCCCACACATACATAAAAAATAAATCCAAAACATTCCTCTTGAAATCTTCATATCTTCAGATCTTCAAGTCTTCATGTCTTCAGGTTTTCATGTTTTAATAAATATAATGGAGAAAATAAAAAATAATAAGTCCTAAAAAAGCTACAACATTCTATCTAGTGCCACAGATGGCTCAAAGATCCAAATACTAAGTGTAATAGCAACTTGAAAAGCTCTTCTAACCTACTAATATTATTTCAAATTTCAATTCAATCTAAGCTATTGTCCAAAACTTATGCAAGTTCAAAGTTGAGGCTCTTCTTCCTTCTTACAAACTAAATACTGCCTCTATAAACCTCTATAACTTTTGTTCTACACATAACCTATAGAAACGTGATATCAATTTGAAAAAATGATACTACTGGCTACAATCCGTAAAATTTTCAATTCAAAACAAAACTCTGTTCGTAAGTTCTAATCAATCAAAGTGTGGGTCTCAATTTTTTAGAGAGCACCCAAAACCCCAATTTCTACACACTATAACTTCTTCAATAAGACTCCAAATAAAATGATTGAAAACAATTCAAAAAGCTATGACAATAAACTATTGCTTCTAAAATTTTGAAAAAAAAAAATTTATACTGTTCAAAAGTTGTAGCTCTTCAAAGTTTTAGCCTGCTCATAATAAAAGAGCAACCACCTCCATCCTGCATACCTCCATAACTTTCTCCTCCAAGTTTTAGATCTTAAGTTTAAAGACTTTCTAAAAATCTAAGATTAAGATATATACTCTCTTCAAATTTTGTTGCAAAATAATATACAAATCATAAGTTATGGCTTGTTAAAGTCTCAGCCTTTCTTCATAGTTTGGCTTTTTGACTCCAAAATTCAAACACTCATAATTTTTGCATCACAACTCTAAATCAAACTTGCAAACTCATTTTGAAAAGATAATCATACAAGGAACAACTTTCTCAAATTTTAATTCAAAATCATGTATACGCAGAAAATTCTCTCATATGAAAATTTCAAGATTTTTCTTTTCTTCTCCACCAATACTCATACACTAACTTCCAACAACTAAGAGATCTTTCTTCCATAATTTCAATCCTATGTAAAGTAGGGAGGTGGAGCACATTAGCTCATGCTCCTCTCTATTTTAACCCCACTATAGATGCCAAACCCTTTTTCCTTTCACACCTTTCTCATTGACTTCTAAATCCTTAATATTTTTATTCAAACAAAGGCAAAATATATGAGCCTTCCAAAACATCTAAATAAAAATATGAAAATGATTAAATTACAAAATAAACACCATTGTAAAGTGGCCACGTGCCTTTGCAAGCATATAATAGCGTCAAACGCTAGTTTTCAGTTGCCAAGTTGTGAACTTGGATGGCTGGAGAAGCGGTCGTCTCTGGCTGCCCGCTTGTCCGGGTTCGAATTCCATTGAATTCATCAAGCGGTGGTGGCGGCTCACGACTTGGCAGCTAGTGAAGCAGGAAATTGGCCCATCCGCTATCTACCTCCCTGAGCTATGCATGTGACAAGACGGCGTAGCGCACTGGAATCTATAGCCGCTGCGCTGTCACCAAACCGTGGTCCTCACCACGACCACCCTTTTTGCCATAACTGTTGATTTATTGAAATCAACACAGATATAAATAAATAACAAGTATCTACATGATGGAGATATTTCCATCAGGACAATGTACATGCTCAAAATCATTTTGTCCCTCGAGGGTACAATTGGTCTTGTAGAGTTGTAGGGGTTAACCTGTAAGGGACCATTGTCCTTTTGAAAGACAGGTTGGAGTTCGAGCATGTACCTATGGCTAAATTACTTTGTGTGATTTTTTGAAATTTTTATTGAAGGTGGAGAATTCAAAAATCTATGTAAGTACCTAATTTTTTCTTCATTTTGACATTTGACAAAAAAGTTATGCATGAATTTATGAAAATATGAGGAAGACTACCCTTCCGGGCAGCCCAAAAGCTTCTTTAAAAAATCCTTTTTTTTAAAACTAAAATTTGAAATTGGTTCTTTAGATTTTTTTATTCACAAAAGCTTTGAATCATTCAATTTCAATCAATGACATGAAAATTATGAGGAGTTTTTGTTTGCCGGCAGTTATGGAATCTTTACTCTAAAATAAGCTTTGAAGTCCTTTACTTTACTCAATTTTCAATATTTTGGAAGAAATATTAAACCCAGTGAAGTAGATTGTTCATCACAACATTATCATCATTGGGATTAGCATTTTTCATTTCCATAATTAAATTTGAACAATTTAGTGTTTTGACTCATTCTCTACTTCTTTTTACTTACTATTTTTTCCCATGTGTTGTATAGTTCTAATTGATTTGAAAATTCTCCCACACATACCCAACTTGATCTCCTACATGGAAAAAATAAAGTGCAACTTTGGGTAGAACAACTTTTTTGTTATAAGAGTGGTCAAAGGTTTCTAAAATTTTTAGGTTGTATGAAAAAAAACTTTTTTTTTTCATTTTAGATGTAAATATCTCACTCTTCTCCATCTGGAATGAGCTGATTTTTTTCCCATAAGTATCTCTTCTAATCTAGGGCAAGATCCTACTATTTGGTTTCCCAAAAACAAAACATAAAATCTCTTTCTACTAAAAGTGGCAGTTTTGAGTGATTTTCACAGAAAGAAGGGCGTGGTCCTTTAGGGGTTAAACAACGTTTACGGAATGGTTGCACCTACTTCAACACAAAAAAATTGTATTGCAATGTTGGCTCATTGGCAAAAGAAAAGTCATTTTATCAATATTACTGTTGTTTATCCTGGCTCCATTGCAAAAGGCCAGATGTGGCGGAATAGCAAGTCGAACCATGATTTCAAATAATTTCCAATGAAATGCAGCAATCAACAGTTGGTAATTGGAAATAGTACAGTTTGCATCCTAAAGCATATTTTGATGGACTCTATTTTTCAAACACAAACAGCTTAGTCATGACGTTTGAAGTTACTCGTGTGTAACAGGGCCTGGTTGGTTATAAAGCTTGATAAGAAACTTATAGGTGTTTGCCAATTTGCTGAAAGAACATTTGGATTGCTGCATTCACGTTGGAAGAATCTTTCTATTGGTTGGCTTTTTAAAATTTTGACAAAGTCGTCAAAACTTGTCATTTCTTCAATTGCATTGCATAATTCCTCATAAACGAATACTCCCTCTGTCGACTATAAAGCTCCAAATTAGGCATAGATTTTGTCCCATTAAAAAGCTCCATTTTGCTACTTT
Source organism: Ulota crispa (assembly GCA_963920765.1). Taxonomy (NCBI): domain Eukaryota; kingdom Viridiplantae; phylum Streptophyta; class Bryopsida; order Orthotrichales; family Orthotrichaceae; genus Ulota; species Ulota crispa. Next base: position 12,825,218 of record OY987245.1, read on the forward strand.
CAAGCGCTAAAAAAGCGTATGTCATATTAAATGATCTCATGAGGGCAAGTTAAGAGATTAGGGAGTATTTCTCTCATAGCAAGCTTGACCTTGCCCATATGAGGTATCATTATTGCTACTTATTTTTAAATCATCAATAATGAGGAGCTAACAACATGCACAAATATGGTACTTTTTGCATGGAATTTGGGTGCTTAAACATCCACACAAAAATTGGAGATTTTGCATACATTTGGTAGATGGTATATTGATTCTAGAATGCATGTGTCACTAGTACAAAAACTAAATTAATGAGGAGGTTGCAGTGATTCACAAACTGTGCACAAATATGGTACTATTTGTACGGAATTTGGGTGTCTAAACGGCAACATAAAAACTGGAGATTTTGCAGACATTTGATAAGTGTTACATTGATTCTAGAATGTATGTGCCACTAGCATAATGACTAAAATTACAATTAATCCCTCATGGAGAATTTTTTTGGAGCTTTATAATGGAACAGAGGGAGTAATACCAATGGGCACACGTAAGATAATAGGAGCCAGATAATAGGAGCCACTCAAGGAGTTGAAAGATTTTTCATGGAATTTTTATCACAGCAATCAAAACATTTTGAAACTGTCCAATAAAATACATGTAATTGATTTTATGATTTTACGCTTGTAAATTTACTTATAGGTAATAAGTAAAACAGTAGCTTCATTTTATATTAAATCTCATAAGGACTAGCATTGGGCTTATAACCATTTCTTTGTACTCTTTACTTGGATGTTATGAGTAAGGAATTATAAACTTTTTTTTTTATAGTGATTGATAACACTTTGGATAGAACGTGCCATTAATGATAATATTAGATAAGTTTAGGATTGATTTAGATAAATTTGAAAACATTACAAAGTAAAATCTTCCATCAAAATCTTTCTGAGGATTGGATTTAGAACCTTAGGATGTTGCTAAAGGCTTTTATAATTTTGTGTTTACCCTTAATTAGGAATTATTGAGCAAAAAAAAAAAAAGGTTCCTAGTGCTAATTGGAACAATGCAATTTATTCTTACTATCCCAGTTTTTGGCTAAAATGTAATACAATTTGAAAATTGATTACAACATTCACATAATTTACAAAGTTCATGTTCTTCTAGAAGCTACTATTGACTTTTAAATGGTTAAAGTTAGAAATCAAATTACATTTTCATCAACACATAATTCTTTTTTCTATGAGGGTTTAAAAACCTACAGTAAGCAAAAATCACACTATTGGAAATTTTGGTAAAACCTTCATACTATAAGAATTGTTTTTCTTCTTAAATAAGTATTCTTTAAGAAGTAATCTTGTTGTTTAGATGAAAATTTTAACAATTGGTTAAAGAAAAGTGAAGACATGTATGGTAGACATGTATAAGATAAATATCTATAATCATTATGCTTTGAAGATGGTTAGTTGTGTGTATTAAACAATTTACAATTTCTACACAACTTCACTACCATTAGGAAAAATATGGGGCCCTAATAAGGCCATGAGTTTGGGGGGTCCCTAGCCATGGGAACCCGGTTCCCAATAAAATCATGCGCAAGTTGATGTGGCATCATTGATGCTACTTTAGCTTTTTTTTATTTAAAAATAAATAAATAAATAAATAAAGTTTCTTATTCTTTTTCTAAAACTCTTTTTTTTTTTTTGAAAATTTGGATTTTTTTAATTAATTTTTTCTGGCCATCAACAAGGGCTGATTCCCCACATCGGGAACCAAAAAAATAGAGGGCTAGAATTGTTTATAAGAACCTTCTTGAGGCCCCATATTTTTCCTAATGATTGTGAAAAATAAGTTTTTCCATCTATACTACTAAGTGAGAGGATTTCCCTAAGTGCGCCCTTTTCTAGAATCTTTTAAAATTTGTTGTTATAAGTTGAAGCAACAAAAGACGTCCGAGATATAAAACATCAAGTGCTCTTCAACCATGTCCTTTTCCAAAAAATTCTAGAGCTTTTTGGTGGAAGTTGAAACAATGAAGGATACCCAAATATAGAACATCAAACATCCTCCAAGCATGTTCTAGAAAATCAACAAAACTTCAAGCCCATCCTAGCAAAGTATTCAAGAGTAGCATTGTGATGAGGGAAATTGGTATTTTTTGGTCTCAAAAATTGAAAAAAAATGGTGCATTAGGGTTGGATTCTAGACCAATTGTGAGATGTAATTGATTTTTTGTAAAGTACATCAAGATTATATTTTAGACCAATTGATTTATGAAATATAGATTTTTTGTAAAGTTGAATATTGCATTACCCATACATGTCCAACTCACGCAAAGCGTGTGCATGTGTACTAGTAATATATAATTCTTACAAATGTAATTATAATATATATTTTGTATTGTTTTCTAAAGCATATTCAATGTTTTCAAATCAACATATTTGAGAGATTTTATCAAAGGCTAAGTTTTATAAGATTTAGTAAATGCTTGAAGCTAGGGACCAGATATGCATGGTTCTCTTCAAAAATACTTATGCCTATCATGTACACTTTAATCCTTGAATGCTAGATGGATGAGTGTGCTTGCCCATGTACAATGCTTTATAGCGGCGTGGCAAGTGCCCACTCATTAAAATATTGTTTCCTAAAGTTGCAAAAGTCATATGTGCATAGTGTCCTCATGAAAGTTGCAAGAATGGCAACATGTGGCCTAACACCATGTCTCTGAATCTTCTTACAATTTGGATTACCAAAAAATATGAGTATGTTTGGTGAGGTTGTTGTTTTTACCTTTGATGATGCACCATGGATCTATGATCATTTCTCCAAAAAAATCAAGTGAAAATTAACTTTTTCAACAATAAACAGTGTTCTTTTGGTGGCCAATAGACATTTTCCGTCCCCTTTGGCATTTAGGGGTTAACTCCTGAGCGCCTATGCCATTTTCACCAAAATCAGGGTTTTGGGAGACCTGCATGTTTAATGTATTGTATCTCAATCAATTGAATGATCCACAAAAAGTGACCATTGAAAAGAATAGAACACCTACTTAGAAAATGACTTGCAAATTTTGGGAACAATTGATTGTGGGAGATGGGAGATTATAACATTTGATCAAACAACATGCAATGCCAAAATCTCATTTTCTGGTAGGTAGTTGTAGTGATTTGATGATTTATACAAAATTCTGTAAGCCCCCAATTCATCTCAATTTTTGTGAGTACCAAGATTAGATGTGATTGCACACATTTGTAAATTATTGAAGATTGCGCTTCTTTTTATGTCAAGTTTTAGGGCTTTAAATTGCTATTGCAAGGAAAACAATGACTAGCACAACCTGTGACAGTTGCCATAACAAGGGTTTAGAACATGCTTGAACCCTTTCCAACAAATTTCCCTCTACCACAAAGCACACACAAGGAAGCTTGCAAGGGATATTGACCGATTGCCACCTGTAAGACATTGCTTGCCACCACGCCCCGTATGGTGTTTCACCCAATCAAATCTCTTTTAGCAATTGTACAACATTTGGTTTCCTTGCCAAACTCCATTGGCATGGACAACTTGAATACCTTCATGATAGTAGTTTATAGCAAGATCACACAATTAGAACCGGTGCCTCAAACAAGCCTTTGAAATTATGAGGAATAGGATTCCGTCGTTGGGCGCTCATGGGCAATGCTTGGGGAGAAATTTTAGCTCTACTGTTTGAAATCCGACATTTCTCAATAGTGGTAATCACAGTTGAGTTTCCACTTTTTCAATCTTCACGGAAAACCTACGTGCTGAGCTGTTTGCGACCGGTGCAAGGCCAGTTCTGTGAAGATTGAGGAAAAAAAATTCTCGTCTCCCAAGCGTGGAGAAATGGCTTGAGAATTTTTTTTGTGTGAGAACTCTTACCATTTACTTGCTTGTGAACTACTTTTGACCCTTGCTTTTTCCGCTCCTCCAATTAGTGGCCGTGTTGCCTTCCTCAAAGTAAAACATTCTCCATACTTTCATTCTTCATCCTCCATCACCCACAAAAGAGGTGTCACACCTCTTTCAATGAAGAAGTGCTTCCATTGGCTCCTACAATCGCTTAGCCATTTCTCAATTTTCACGGAAATCCCAATCTCACACCAACCGTGACTACCACTAATGTCAACTGGATATTCACTAATATGCGCTAGTTATTTTCCGTAAAATTTCTAAATTTCTAATCTGGAGAAAAGGACCAATACTTTATCCAATAATTCCTGTTTTCAACCGATTTTTTTGCAATTTCAACTAGCTGACAATACACTACCCGCCGGTTCTCCCTGAATGCTGCTTAAGGGTTAATGTTTAACCCCTAAATGCCCAAGGCCTTTTTTGAGCTTTTAGGAATTTTCTCTAAATTGAGCAAAAAACCAACATTTTGATAAGTTGTATCAATTTTTTTTAAAATGGTAACCGTACAAATTCAAACTAGATATGTTAGACATCACATAGGAAAAGAAAACACAACAATACCACTTATGGATTGAAAGATTATAATGTTTAATCAAGAGGGTGTTAAAACTGCAAAAATGACTTCAAATCTTTCAATCCTCTTTTCAAATGTCAAATCTAAAGTGTTGGTCACCAAAAAAAAAATGAGGTTAAAGGACATAACATAAATAACTCCAATCCATTTATGGCTCTTTAAAATTTCTTTTACAGTTTTTTAAAATGAATTTCTTGTGTGAATTTTTCTCCAAGATCTAGTGTATTTGAGGCTCATTTTCATGAGCTCTCAACATTGAAAAAAGTCAAGATTGCAATGGACACCCTTGCACAAAATCTTGAATAGAAAATTCACAATTAATGAATTTTCAAAATCAGGTTTTTGATGCTAAAACTAGACTTCAAAAAGAATAATTCTAAATTACAAAATAATAAAAAATAGCAGCTTAGTTAGGTTTTATTGAACTTCAAAATATTGCCGGCACCAAAATGTGGTGCCTTGAGCATTTAGGGGTTAACCCTCAAACGTCCATAGGGCATAGTATATATGCTAACGTATAATTGTCATCTGATACTAATAAGAAATTTTAATTTGGGATCTCAAGCAGCCCACTAGAAACGCATTGATCTATTCTACAACTTCTTTATTGATCTTAAATGTAATAGAGGTGTGAATCCATTCTAAATACAAGAAAAATACCCCATATTGTCCTGATCAGAGCGGCACGCTCACGCTTAGGTGTTAACTGACATTCGAATTGATGGGACGCCACATCAGATGCCATGTAAGATTCAACTCGGGTCGTCAGCGCCCATCTGGACTCCTGGCATGAAGTGGATAATGCACAACCGAAGCGAGTCGGCTTTGCTTCCTCCCAGAGTCCCAGCCGAAGCGCACACATTGCAGGAGCGCGCGCGGCTGGCTCCCCCGTGCTCGCGGGCCTGTCGACCTCCTCTTCAAAACCACTCTTCCTCTTCAAAACCACTCTTTCTCTTCTTCAACCACCCTTTCACTTCCCCATTTCAATCACAATCTCTCACCACCTCCACATCCTCAACAACTATCGAAACAAGACACGAACACACCAGTAACAACTTCAAAACAAACGAACCTCTTCGTCATCTCATCCTTGCGGAGTTGCGGCATTTGTGTGTCAAACTAAGATTTTCTCACGTATCTTCTGTTGCTGAAAATTCAATTGAGTGCATGCGGGAACACCGACCCTGGCGATGCCCGAATTGTAGGGTTTAAGGGGCAGGGGTTTAGTGGACGAAATATGGTGCGCGTAGGGGCGGGGGCCCTGGCGCCCTGTTGTTGTTCTGCAGCTCCCAGGCCGGCCTCTAGTTACTTCTTGTTGTCGCGTCAAGCACGTCCTGCTCAGCTCCTCTCCTCGCGGAGTTCTCTCTTTCTTTCCTCACGTCTGTGGCTGAGACCTCGCCATTCTCATCTTAGGGTTTGGACGCCATTGGTGCGAGCTGCGTCTTCTGAAGCCGTTGATTCCCCTGAGGCCGTTGATTCCCCTGAGATTGCTGATGAGGAATCGGAGGAGGGCTCCTGGGAGATGACGCCGCCTTTGGACGATTCGGATTCAGATGAGTACGAGGAGGACGAGAGCCTCGGTCCTGTTTCATGGTTTAAGGAAAAGCTTCGACGAAAGTCGAAAGAGGAATTGGAAGTGGAGCAGGCTGAGAAATCCTCCGAGCTCCTCGAGGTTTGTACAAATACTCCTCTGCCCTGAATTGTGTACTATCTGTCTATTCCTTCGCGAGAGGACACTCCTGACATTCTTTTATAAGAGCTTCAAACCCTAATCCTTCTCGAGAGTGAACATAAAGATACTCGTGACATTCTTTTGCAAGAGAGCTTCAAACCCTAATTATTGAAGTACCGCAGTGGTAACACCTAAAACATTCGTAAAAGATTAAAACTTTTGTATCGTTTTAAAATTTTGTGTGCTGTCTAGTTCTTAGCCGAGACAGAAAAGTAGGATACATCTAGCGAGCCTTTTTTTTTATCGTAGAATGTAGTCAGAGAAACCCTAAACCCTAATTTTTTGAGGTTTAGGAGTTTCTATTACTGTGGGATTGAATTGGATTGGTTTTTGCAGAGTATGAGACAGTCTGAGGTTAGTCGCATTGATGAGGAGAACGAGGTGGAGAGGCAGGGGGAGATTCAGGCGGAGAGAGACATGATACAGAACACCATGTGGTCCAAAGGCATTCAAAAGTTCCAGGGGAAGTTGAAAGGGTCGCCCTGGGATCCTTTACCTGGGGAAGACATTCCGTATAGTGTCTTTATGCAGCTTTTGGAACAGAAGAGGATTCAATACATGGACTATGGCGAATTTGGACAATATGTTGCAGGTTTGTTGCATTGCCACTATCAAACGATGTTATGTCTTAGAATTCGTTGAAAATGTTTCTTACTAGATTCATGGCAAAGTTAACAAGTTAGTACATTACGTAATTGACGTTCTGTTGTTGCTTTGGAAACGCTTATGAAGGAATGTTACTATGGGACCTTGGCATTATGGAGATGTTGTAAGAAGGTTTTAATGTTGAGAGTTGATTGTTGAGAGAACTGGTTGTCTGGTTGCAGTTATATTGCCATCTCCAAAGGAGAAATCAGAGGAGGAATCCATGGTGGAGTCGCCTGAGCCAGTGGCTGAGCAACAACCTCTTCGGAGCGACGAGTTGGACGAATCTGTACCTAAACCTCCTACCAATTTGTTGTTGCCTGATGAGGAGGAGCTAGTGTTCAAACGGCACCTGGTTGATCAAATGCCTGCAGATGGATGGAATGACGTCTGGAAGCAGCTTCATTCACAAATAGCGCATGTAGAAATTGTTCATCCACGTTCACTGCCAATGCAAATGTATCCCACCTTCGCAACTGCAGTGGTATGGGGTATGAGGCTTATCCTTGCAGCGACCGTGTACAAGGTTTTAGATCGTTGGTTGTATCCTATCTACAAAATGAAGGATCCCAGTGAGCGGCCTACTACTCGCCGGCCTAAACTGAGCAATAATGAATTTGCTGAACTTGGAGCTCTTGGTCAAAGCAGGTACTTCACTTGTCGATTGATATGAATTTGACAATGTTCTTATATCACTCAGCTTTCATGGTTTCAAACAACTAGTTTTATCCATGAAAAATGTACTTCATTTCAGGGCCAGATTTTGTTTCACTAGAATCACTGAAGACCGTTGCATGTGGAAATGAAATTGATCAAGAAGTCTCTGTATGACCTACTTGCAAAAGGGTTAAAAAACATGAACCCCCTTTTGGACCTTTTGGTTTTTAGGAGGTTTAGGTTCATTACCTTTATTGTATTTGATGAATGCTTTTACACGGTGAATAATACCAATTCTTCCCATTTGTCCTGCGCAGGGCGAGGTTTATATCAGCAGAGGAGAGCACTGGCGTTACTTTTGATGATTTTGCAGGCCAGGAATATGTGAAACGGGAATTGCAGGAGGTGGTCAAGATTCTGAAGGATTCTAAGGAATTCGAGGATTTAGGAATCTACTGTCCGAAGGGTGTGCTTTTATACGGTCCCCCTGGTACGGGAAAAACGTTGCTTGCCAAGGCTATTGCAGGAGAAGCTGGTGTCCCTTTTTTCTCTGCGAGTGGAGCGGAGTTTGTGGAGGTACTGCCCATTTTTTTATTCTCGTTTCTGATAGTGGGAATGGAACTCAAAAGAGGGCTTCGTTCGGTTCTGAAAGTTTTTGAAGTGTCGAACTTCTGAGGGTGTTCTCCTGCGATTCTGAGGTTTTTGGGAAATGTGAAACGCTGTTCTCAAATCTAAGAAAAACTCCAGAATGTGCTTAGTTAATCAATGGCTCATTTTAAACTATAAATTCTTGATCCTTTAGAACTAGTTTTCAAGTTTCTGCCTCTTTATGTGTATAGTGGATGATCGAGAGCTGTGTCTGTTGTGCAGATGTTTGTGGGAGTAGCTGCAGCCAGGGTGAGAGACCTATTCACAAGGGCTCGGCAGTTTGCACCTTCCATTATATTCATTGATGAGATTGACGCCATTGGTGCCAAGCGCGGTGGACCTGATGTTGGTGGGGTGAGTTTTTTTGTTGTAGATTTGTCTCAAATAGTGCGCAGCCTGCTCACAACTGATGAGAGCCATCGTCTAACAATATTTATTGAAAAACTGATGACTTACTCAGCGTTTTATCAGGAAGTTGATACTGATTAGGTGAATCTTAATGAAGGTTTTCTTCTTACCACTCTTTCAGTTGAAATTTTCCTGACCCGGCTGATGAGGTTTTGGCTCACAGGGTGGCGTGGAGAGAGAACAAGGGCTAATTCAGATTTTGACAGAGCTTGATGGTTTTCAGAGTCAAGGGTCCAAGGTATATCCAAATCTTTGCGTCAACAATACTTTGAATCATAAAATGACGCACTTTTCCAGAAAACTGAGTAGCTGTGCAGAGGGTTTTCAGTTGCATCAAAGTACATTGGTTTTGTTTTCCTGAAAATGTGCTGCCTTGCATATAGCCTTATACTTTGTGTCATGCAGGTTTTGGTGGTGGGGGCAACGAACAGGTTGGACATGCTAGATCCAGCACTTTTAAGAAAAGGACGCTTTGACAAAACTATCAGCATTGGGCTCCCCTCTGAGGAAGGACGTCTTGCAATCTTGCAGGTATCAAACTTTCCCCTGCTTTTGGTAATTGCAGTAATGTTTGTATGTTGGCAAATGAGTGTTTTGGACCATTTTTGGAAAACCAAGTTTTTGCATGTTAGTGTAGAACCTGATTGAGGCTTTAAGAGTTGTCTCCAGTTGTCTGGATTTGTGACTGTGAGCTTGACTGTCCAGGTGCATGCCCGCAATAAAGGCTTCAAATCTGAAAAGGAGAAACAAGAATTGTTGACGGAACTAGCCAGCATCACTTTTGATTACAGTGGTGCCGAACTACAAAACGTTCTGTAAGTGATTATACTGTCACTATTTCAGTTTCTTTTAGATATTGAGACGACGAGATAAGTTTGAGACTGAGGAGCTGCAACTATTTTCTCTGCACAGGAATGAAGCCGCAATTTTGGCAGCAAGGAAGGATAGAGATACCGTTGACAGAGCTGATTTGATGGAGGCCATCAGAAGGGTAGGACTTTTGGTTTTTCTTTGGGAAATGTGTTTGGTTGCTGTTCGATTCATAGAAAACATGTATGCAGATGGTGGTAAGAGTGAGGCTCCATTTTGGATTTTTCAGAGTTTTTGTTTTGACATTTTCCAATCTCTGTCTATCAGCAAGCAGGAGATTTTGCTACTGGGGAGGAGGATGCCGTGGATGCTAGTGGGGAAGCTCGCTTACGCATTGCTTACAGGGAGGCAGCTATTGCCTTACTTGAGTGCGCCTTACCAAATCCTAATCGGCCATTCTTGAAGGTCACTCAATCCCTTCTCATTTAGATCTATGTGCTTTTAATCTGCCAAGGATTGGTGATTAGAACCAGATTTCAATGATTTCAAATTTTTTTGTTTGTAAACCTCCGTTCCTGGATATAACATTTGATGTATAGTAACACTGTTTTTGACTGATACGCTCAACAGACTAATGTGAGGGAAATTGACACGTATCCCAACATGGAGTACTCTGATTCACGGAATCGTGTATTTGCTTACAAGTCTGGTTTAACCGACTCTATTGTACGCGCATGTGCTCGTAAGTTGAAAACTGTCTTCTTTGTGATCTTCAGCAATTTGATGTTTATAATGAATGTTTTTTGTGCGTTTCTGTCTCGATTTTTGGCATTAGCAGTTTGATAGCTGTGCCACTGATGATTTTCTGTAAATTTCCAACAGCTCGAGTTGTGGAGGACTTCATTTTCGGAAAGGACAACTTATCATGGATGTCAGGTTCTTCACTCAGTGAGGCAGGTTTATTGGCGGACTACATGATTCTCAGGACAGGCATGACTGCTTTAGGGAAGGTCTACTACCGCACTCAACAAGACGTTATGCTCCACGTAAGTTTTACTTCCATTTTTAAAATTTAATTGTCGTTTGTAGGAGATTCAGGTACAGAATTCTATTGTTTTCTGGTGGCACTTATCAACAGAAGATAATGGCAAGCGTGTTTGTGACCAACGTTGACATTTCAGCTGCAGTTGCATTAGCTACGAAGTCTAAAAGCAAGTCGTCAAATGTCAACATGTGATCTCTTTTTTGTTGCAGATTGTGCCAAAGGTGCAAGCACTACGGGATGAATACATGCGCTTTGCAGTGGAGAGGTGTTCATCAATTTTGAGGGAATACCGTTCTGCCCTGGAGACTATTGCAGGTGTGTTCTTCTCAGCATCTACTTGAGATTTGTTTATTTGCTTTGATGACGCTGTGCTTTTTATGCTCTTCTATAATTAGGTAGTACAGCATTTGAAGAGCTTCTATATTCGGTTTTACAGAAAGATTGTTGGAGAAGGAGGAGGTTAGCGCTCCTGAAATCTGGGATATTTTCAACAAAGCCCCACGCATTCCACAGGTACACCAGTGTCTCAGCTTGTATCGAATATTGAGTATTATACTGTGGATTATATTGAGGATTATATTGAGGATTATACTGATAATTGTTTTAGGTATTGTGTGGAGGACTGTAGTGAGGATTATATGGAACGAGATATATTAAAATGTTATATTTCTGTTTGGGTTAGTAAATGTGCTTAACTGAATTGTCTTTGATTTGAAACTAACTTTACTTGATGGGGATGTTTTGGATGGAAAGCCGGAGGTAAAGCGGGTGAACGAGCACGGGGCTCTCATGTATGCTGGGCGCTGGGGCATTCATGGAGTTTCACTACCAGGGAGAGTTACCTTTTCTCCAGGCAATGTTGGTTGGGTCACTTTTGGTGCTCCTAGACCTCAACAGGTAAACTTGCGAATTTTTCTATCTTGCCTCTTTTTCTGCCACTCCACTAAAACTTCCCTCTTTAATGTTAAAACAACGTGCAAGTTTTATCTTGTCACAAAATGCTGATCATTTTAAGTTGTTTCCCTTGCAGTTGAGAGTGCTTAGCAATGAAACATTTAAGATGCTGGACAAGATAAAGGATCAGAACATGGCAGAGATAGCGAAAAGAACTGAAGAGGATGACGAGGAAGACGTTGCTGATGTTGTTTTTCCACAACAATTTTTGTGAGGTTTCTGGTGGTGATCAAACTTTTATGATATATTGGTACACCTTTTTTTTTTCGCACGTTTTCTTTTGTTGGTCTCTTGGAGGTAAAGAGGTTCTTTGGGTGCTTGCATAGCCCTTTTAATCATGCTAAGATGGTTTCACAAAGGTTTGGATTCTTTTGGAAATTTCTTGCAGAGCATTTGTGTTGCTGTGAGACTGTCTCTGATGGTATACGAAAGTATATTTTTATACTAGGGAATCGAAAATGTTCCGTGGTTTGGTTTTGTTCAGTTTTATAGATTTTTGCATTACTGATATTTAGAATGATCCAGGAAAATCCGTAAATTAAATGCGCCGATTAATAACACACATCCTTGCTCTTCGGTGATGAAAGGGTGCGACTGTTCAATTGTATTCAATTAGCACATTTCCTAGATTTTACAGCATTTGCAGAGTATGGGACCTGTGCTGCGTTGTGGAGGAGCTTGCAAGCATGAGCGCTCCTTTGAGGATGCATCTGTGGAAGAAAGATTGGCAGCAGTTTATAAGGGAAGCTCAATTGTGTGCTCATGCCTCAATTTCTGCATGGAAGGTTTTTATGAGCACAGTTTTTCGATTTTAGGAACTACTAGAGAGTATCTAGTAGACTAGTTCAGAGTTTTGCACTTCTTTGCAAGAGAGATCGAGCATCTACTGCTCCAATTGGAGACGAATTGGGAATAACATATAATATGTTGTTAAATGAGGAGGGTATGTTGAGATTAGCTTTTGGCATCACTCGATATTGATGGTGATACAATAGTGTTTTTTTATTGAAGAGAAACCCATCTTGTACTGAATATTGAAGTGCATGATAGAATCTAGGTAGAATAATGTGTAATCATCTCCTTTGCTTAAGATTAAATGTTTATATGTATGCTGATATATGGAGACATGATGCTCCTAGCATTGTCCAATTTGGTATGAATTACTAGTAGTTTAGTCTAAATAGCATCTTTTTAGTTTTAGTAGTCTTTTTGCTTATAATGAGTATTGGAGAATAGATGTTTAATGTTTGAAAATTTGTTCAAAAACATTCAAGTTTTCAATGTTGCTTTTTGGTATGGAATACATGAAACTACAAAATTATATATGTGGATGTTTGTATTTCAATAATTAATATTTAACATTTTTATTTAAGACAAATCAATCACCTCATTATCAAGAATGAGTATGTAATGAGTATGTAATATGGTAAAGTTGTTTCAATATTTAGAATTATTGTTTGTTTTTATTAGCTAACATTGATTCAATAGCAATAGGTTATGGTTATTAAATGGTATAGATATTGTTGAAAAAATGAAAAAGTATAAGTAACCACTCACAATCCATAAAAATGGATTCTATGGCACCAAATCCTAACAATAGGGTGCAAAACAATCCAAGGTTAACCAACAAAGGATATCCTAGTATTGACGAAATCATGAAAGCTAGGGGTAAAATGGATGAAATAAAAACACAAGAGGAATCAAAACCTTATAATGAAATAGGCTTATCACTAAATCTTCAAAAAGATGTTGCATCTGCAGAACATCAGGTTAAGGTCAACATATTGCCAGATGGTCCCGCAAAATTGCCGGTTGAGAGAGCCAAAGTGGATGTTTACTCTTATAATCCTTGTGGACTCCATGATATAATTGCAGTGGATATTGTCAAACTTCCATTTAGGCAAGGTGAAGGAAATGTGAACATTAAAATCACCCCTAATGAAAATTTAGAAAAGGTAAGGGTTCAATTATTTCCAACTCCGGAACTTGATGTTTCATGCAAAGCTCCAGGAACAACCATTGGTTGGAATGATGTGCCAAGAAGGCCACAAGGAAAACTAAGACCAAGACGCGGCTTACCATATTCAAGGTTACCAATAGATCCAACTGATGTAGATGGTATACTAGTTAGAGACCATACAAGAGCCCCCTCTCCAATTTGGGGTGGTAGGAAAAATAGTAGGAAACAAGGTTGGGCTCGAGGAATACATAAAGACAATGCATTTATGTTGGCAGGCTCACATATGTTTGCACCTGTAAAGGTGCAATTTTTGATTAGTGATTCCACACGCTCTTATTATAAGGAGAAATTTGATGAACCACCAAAGATACGGAAACTTGGAGACCCTAACACCACAAATTTCAAATTCACATTTCAACCTCCAAGTAAATTTCTTGCTAATGGTGCATACGGTCCATGGGGAATAGATCAAATAAAAGTGACATTAGAAGAAAAAGTAGACAAAGCAAAATACAGTTGTCCCGATTCTTGCCTAGAAAACCTTTTTATATTTCCACTAGGTGACATTCATAATTGGTGGGTCAGTGCAAAGTATCCTCATGGAGATTATACAAGAAGAAAAATCCGAGATTTAGTTCTATGGAAGCTACCGATAGCAAAATTATTTGCTTCATTATGGGTAGTTCCACAGTGGAAGCAAAGAATTTTAGGTGCTAGTAAGAATTACCGCATACAAAATCATTTAGTGCACAACAAGGAATATTGTCCAACGTTATTTAATGTTAAAGGGGATAATTGCTTGCATGCATTCCACATGAAACATCGATTATGGATAGATTTTCCAATTTTTGACTTTTTGCCTATTAACATCTTAGGAATGTTAGGAGGAGATGGAGGATTGTTATTGCTTTATGGCAATGACAAACCTAAAGAAGTCATACAGAGAGGAAAGAGAACACTTCACATTCCTCCATGGCAAGCTCTTAAACGAAAACACGACTCTCATCTCTACCCAAATCAACACATTTTGGTAGTTTGCAATCCTATAACTAGAGCATACCGATTTTTACCTCCCTTCAATGTTTTTCTTGAATCCCTAGCAGCTCGTATGATGGTTTCTGATTGTGGAGGTTCATACGTGATTTACCTCATGGGATGGCTTATGATAAAAGAATCAGAGCTTAGAGTAGCAATTTACAACTCATTTGATGAGTGTTGGGTGGAACACTTGAAGCCTTTTAAAGCTCATGAACTAATTTCTAATGCAGGATATGTTAGAGCTCTTCCTCTCATAAAAAACGGACCAAACGGTGGATTGAAAATTTACAATGTTTGTGAAATGAATCTTGATTTAGAAAAACCATTAGAATCTAAGCCATGTATAATTGCATATTGCATGAACTCCTTAACTTGGAGTACCCATGCATGGGTTCAAGAGCAACCTTTACCTCCATCAATCCCACCAGATCCACCATTATTTCGTGTAGATCTACCAACTCTTATTGAATGCAATAGTCAACTTTTTGGTGTAGCTAGAAGCTTTGAAGGAACAAAAGCCTTTATACAAATATATAAGCTTCTTCCACCAAGCCCAATTTTAACCAAAGTTCCACCACAAGTAGTTGAATCTGATATGCAACAACCAGCATCAAATTTTGCTCCTTACGGACCACCAATGCCTTCCAAATATTTTCACATGAATTTTCCTCGAAATCTTTATCCATATGAAGTGCCTTTAGAACTTAATTGTGTTTCAGGGATGGGAAACATTTGGATTGCTCCTCCTAATGCTTGTTTGATTGTATTCTTTAACATCAAGTTAAAAGAATGGAGTAGTATTGCATCTATTAAAATAGATCAATATAATCATGGACTTCAATTAGGAAATTGGGCATTTCAACCAGCGATGCATGCAATAGTTTGAAAAAAAATAAATGAAAAACAAAAGGTGACAACACAATCCAATTGGTTGTTTAATTAATGAATATGTTATGTTACTTAGTGTTCCAAACTTCAAATTCTAAAATGAAATTTATCAGTTTAGTTTTTTTTGTTTAAATTTAAATACACTTGAGCTAAAACCTTTGTAAATAAAACTACATATGTTTAGATCCTTCTTTTGAAGACAATGGTTGAAATACACAACATTGTTTCATTTACTTGTGAAAAGATTATGTAAGTATTTTTCTTATACGTACTTGCATTTAAAATCCTTGTTGTTTAATGGTAGATTCTATTAATTGCGGCAAAGGTGATACAAAAAAAGAAACTTCTATTCTTTCTTTGAGAAGCTTAACCCATAAAGGTTTATGCATCCACTTTTTGGATGCATCTTAGTCAACCCTGATTGTGACTTTCAAAATATCAATTTTTGGTGTGTGGCTCAAATTAATAAAATGAAGCTTGACAAGTTTTCTTTCTATTCCATTTCATTTTTTTGAAAAATGTCAAAAATTGAAAGAGTTATTTCCATTGAAAGCTCCAAGTGTTAGAATCCAAATAACACAACATGGTGTGTTTTTCATTCATATTTTCTACTTTTTAAATGCATTTTAAATTTAAACTACAAAACTATGTTTCTCATTCTACCATTCATTTATGGTAGAAATTATAGATTTTTTTAATATATGTTCTAATTGATATGATTTTATTTGCACATTTAGCTTTAAATATCACAGAAATTCAAATTTTTCATCAAATTCATCAAAAAATTTAACGTAAATAGAAAATGAATGTGTCTTCTAGCAAAAAATATCAAAATTTTTTAAATTAATTAAATATAAGTATAAACTTGGTTTGATAGTCAAATTTGGCTTTGAATTCTTTATTGTGGCTATTTTGGGTGTAAAAAACAAAATAGTCAATTGAAATTTTTTCACATTGGTTTTAATGATGTATGTACCTCTTGAAAAAAATTCAAGTAATTTGGTTATTTTTGCTATTTTAACTTTTTTATGTTCATTTTTTGAAAAAAAATGATAACAATTACAATTTTTGATGAAATAAATTGAAATTTCTTGCAGTGATGTATTATCATAGTTTCAAACAATAAAAATGTAAAATTGTTGTTTAAACACCCTTTAAAAGACAAAATTGAGCTTAAGCATGAAGTTTGACCATTTCAAAATGGATCAAGTCCTTTAGAGGTTAACCAATCCTTTTATAAAAAAAATGTTTGTGCTTTACCATATCAACAGTTTTGTTTTGTTTATTGATACTAGAAATTATATATGACTTTAATTAGAATATACAATTTCATTCTTTGTTAAAATACCAATTAATAAAAACCAACTATTTGCAACGTATCTAACTTTTTAATGTAGTTAATCGTGTTGTTTAGATTTATTGTAACTTAAGAGTTCCATAATTTGTACATGATATTAAAAACTTCAAAGCAAATGAATCACTACGACGCCTATTCTTTAATGATTTACTTCACAATTAGTAGAACAAAAAGAGAATTTTAATTAGCTAACAATTTAATGAAATGAATGATATCACGACAAATATATTGTCATTTCTTATTGGAATAAATGTTTGACAAAAGAAGAGATGAAATATGGAAGGGAATCATGCACACAGGAGAAAGTCAAGCTTCACTTGCTAAAATTTGGCATTTCTCATTTTCAACCAATTTTTCACAAGCTTACAGTCTATTACCTATATTTATAAAATTAGTATGCGTGTTTAAAAAAAGCCCAATTATTTCTTGTAGTTTTAAAGTTCAATTGGTTTTTTTTGCATGTAATCCAAGGTTGTTACTTTGGGTTAGATTTACAGTGGAGATTTGGTTGTTGTACAACATAGGCGGATGCACAAAACAGACACCACGTACAAACGTGTTTGTTCTCTTGTGTTTTTAGGGCATTTTTAGGTTTTTTGACCTAAAATAAGGAGAATAAAATTATAATTTTTCATTTTTAGTACTTGATATGGCTTTCAATCCACATTTTGACTGCATGATGGCAACAATGAATGTCACCAACACATACAAAGTAAGTTTTTTTTGTCATTTTTTGAAGTCAACTATGAGTTAACTACATTGGAGAGACCATGAGCTCAATCAGGCACTTTGGGTGTATAGATGGTCCAATGTGACAACCATGATGTAAATTAGCAAGCAACGCATGAAGTCTAATTTGAAAAAAATGGACCTCAAATTCATTTAGAAGAAATTGTGTCTCAACAAAAGTAACTCTCATTACAAGGGATTTGGGACCAAGAAAGGGTTTTGAATTTGGATGTTCCCAATGTTGCAAACCAGGCAACCAACCACTACTGGTTGTCAATAAAAAATGATGAAAAATAAGAAAAAATTTGATTTTTTAAAAATTAATCAAATAATATTATGTAACAATCGTTGCTGCCTATGTGAAAATGTTGTGGAAATGTTCCCAAAGTTCTCATGGTTTTGGAAGAAGGGGTCCTTTCTTGGATCCAAGTCCCTTCTAATGCTTATGCAAAGGTTACACTTGTTAAGTGCGCTTTAGAATTTGACGTGCCCCCCAATGGTCTAATATTTTGTGTTTAAGCATGCCAAGATTTTGCATTCAGAATTGAGCAATTTTGATTTCATGTGGCCCTTTTAGATTTTCATATGTTCTCTTGGTCGCTTCATTGTTTTGGAACTGCATGTGGTAGGATTTTGCAGAGTTCCCTTCAGATTTAGCAATGTGTACATGTAAGCAATATGTATATGTCAATTTTGCTTCATTCCTTCACTATTTGTTACTTTGGTCAACAGTTTGATTGTATTGTTTTGAAGTTTAATAATATATCTTATTACATGTTTTGAAGGACGTGTCTTCTTTGACCCAATCGTGAGTCCCTAATCACTAGGGATTTGCATATTTTTTGGTATTTTAAACAACCAAAGATGAGTTTTAGGAGCATCAGTAGATTCAGATGGCAAATGATTAAAGAATTAAAAGATTCTCAAACCTAAAATTGATCTTTTCTTTTTTTAAAGGCGAATTTTCAAATTAAAACTCAAAAAGACTAAAAGGCTTATTAGTGATTCAAATCTATAGTTAGGAAAAAAAAAGAAAAAAAAGTGCCTTTATAAAATATCAAACAACCCAAATCCATGATTAGTTGGTTGGGTTCAATTGGCCACCTCATAGAAGAAAACAATAAGTATTTTATCAACCACCAAATATAAGTTTAGTAGTAATTTTTGGCCAAAACAATAAAGCTAGCAAAACCTACGTAATACAAGTCAAAATTCAAGCAAAGTGGTAAATTTGCACAGTAAATAAAGAAGTGTCTTTTAGTGAAAAAAAAAGCATGTATATATACTCATGTAAAACATTTACAAAAGTCTCTCATAAAAAAAATCAAAATATTTGGTCACAAACCTCAACAGTATAAACCCACCCAAAACCTATTTTGTCAAACTTTGGACAGGCAAAGGGTAAATGCAAAATCAAACATTTTTTATTGTTAACCTCTAAAGGATCAAATCCTTTTTCTATAATAGTCATTGAATACTATCACTTTTTAGGGGAATGAGTAGAAAGGTAGAAAAAAAAGTTTTTTTGAAAATCCAACCATAGAATCTTCTCCAAGATTGCTGGAGGTACTTGCCAGAAAAAAATCAGCTCATTTCAAATGAAGAAGAGTAAGGTATTAACATTTGAAGTGAAGAAGAAAAAGTTGTTTTTCCTCTTGCCCAAAAATTTCATAAGCCTTTGACCACTCTTATAGACAAAGACTGCTCTACTCAAAATTTATGTTTATTTTCTCCATGTAGAAAACCAAGTTAGGTATATGTTAGAGAATTTTTAGATCAGTGGGAGGTGTAAAACATACTTCAAAAAATCTTTAAATGCCAAAAGGTCATGAAATTTGCAAATACACTAGGCAAAATTGGAGATTTATGTAAAATTCAAAAATTTGAATTACACAAATCAAAGCAAGAGAAACCTAGGAATCTTACTATATCACAACTTGAAAATAAAAATAAAAATAAAACATGCACAACCCACTCAAAACTTTAAAAACTGAAATTTTACAAAGGGCAGGTGGAATGGAGGATTGGGTATCCCATAGGATGGGCTCACTTCACCCCACCTCTTGTACTATAACCCCCTGTCCCATTGGTTGAGTAGCCCTGAATATGGCTCTAAGGTAGGAACACCCATAAGCGTCAGTGTCCCCATAACTGTCACTTCTGAAATCTTGGAAAATTTGTGGAAGTGAATAGATGTAATGACAAGGATGTACAATATGTGAACATCAAATCTTAAAAGTGGTTATGGGTACAATGGCAGTTTGCTCTTTAAAAATTCACAACTTATTCTCAGAGTATCCAAATAATATATTCAAAAGTGCAAACTCATTTTTTTTGTTCCCAATTGGAATTATAGGATCTTATAATGTGCTAGTTGTCTATTAATAGTCATCATGTTCAAAACCCTTAATTTGACGTTTATAGGTGCTCCTACCTTATGTCCCATTGGTTAGCAAGCCCCTTGTGTTATGGATCCATGCTCCCATTGGGTAGGCAGGCCCTCTGCAATCAAACATAACATTCAGTAGCATGAAGAGAGGCTAGGTATCATCCACAAACTTCTTTTGACCAAAATAATAATAATAATAATAATAATAATAATTAATAATAATTTTTTGACATGGCTGGCCCTCACATTGAAGTCTGTGCACTAAACTGAGCCTCTCTTTCATAAACTTTGTGATAATTTCAGCCAAGTGTCCCCATAGCTAAAGCTGGGTGTGGAATATTCCACACCATTTCATCTGGAGGGAGGCATTGCCACCGAGCGCTACTGAACGTTATGAAGCTTAAGGATTTGTTGAGGACTTTAGGCCTTTTCAAAAACTTGAAAGTGCCTATGCAGCCCTCCCATTGCCCCCAATCCCCTCCCGTGTATCACTTGGTCCAATGTACGGGGAGTACCGGCATTTATTTACAAGATAGCCGGTTGATTTTGAAAATTGCCAAATTGAATTCAAAAACTTAGGGAAAAAACCGACCATTTTAGAGGGAAAAAGGAGAATATTCTTTATTTTCTATAGGCTTAGACGAGGGTATATTCTAGATAACCAATTGACCTAAGAGAATGTAGGATATTGGCCGGTTAAACCAAAAAAACTTCCCAGACTATGACTGGGTCCCACATATGCAGCCCCCGTCCATTGTCCCCAATCCCTTTCCATGCATAACTTGATCCCACTTTTCTTGACATGCCCAACAAGTCCCACCAAGAGTGTTTTTGGTGCCCTCAAAGGACTGCTCCTCATTTTAGTCAACCATCCCATACAAATAAGAGTAACTGCCCATGCTACCCCTCTTCCCCATTTTCAAAAAAAATTGCATAACTTCTTTGTCAAATGTTGAAATGAAATTTTTTTTGATGGCCACACAAGTCTTTAAATTTTCCACCTTCAATAAAAGTTTTGAAAAATCATATGAACTAATTTTTTTGTAGGTACATGCCCAAAGTACCACTTGTCCCCCAAGGAGATAGTTGATCCTTTAGGAGTTAATTATCACTTTTGTACTTTTTAAAAAAAAAAATTGATTACTTAAAGTACCCTTTATTCTTCACAGATATCATACCAACTTGTCTTTCTATTGATCTATTCAAACTAACTTATGTAGTGTCAAAATTGTTTTACAAGAAAATTAGTGCACTCTTCGGTATTACCTAGTTCATTAAAAAAACATAGTAGAAAAAGGTGTTGTTATTTTCACAATTAAGTCCATTTCCTTTTCAACAATTTAATATAATAAACAAATTCCCGCTAATATTAGAAATTTGAGAAGCAATATAAATAAATGGTGAGTCTTTACATGGCAAATGCTTTAAAATTTATTTAAAAATATTCTACGAATAGGTTTTGTAGTTTTGTTTTATAGATAGTTTTTAATGTTGAAGAACCCCTAAAGACTAAGAACCCCACTTTAGACTTTGGATATTCGGGCAAGCATTTCCCGTGTAAATACTTGAGATAAGATTGTGAATATAAGGGTGTACGTACACATATAGAAAAGCTTGCATTCCTCCCAAAAAAATTGAAATTGAATGATTTTGAGTGAGATATGGTACCATATGTGATTACATGTCAACGCAGGCATCCTTAAAAACAAACAAACAAACAAACAAACAAAGGGGTTGAAGAAGGGTGTTGCCCACAAAGTGTTCAAAATCACTTTACATTGGCTTGGTCAATGTGCAAAATTTGCAATCAACTCTCTTTGACTATATAACAACTTCTATGTCACTTTTTGTCTTTAGATTTTTTACTTTGGTTAGTACTCCACATGATGTTCTAAGTTTACACTATATGGGTTTTGTAATTGAAATTTATTATAAGAATCTCTTCCATGAAAATTCCGTAGTGTAATTACAATTTCAACAAGCAGCTCCCGCCTGCAATTTTTTTCCACTAAGTTTTAAGCTTTGGATGATCATGAAATTTGTGAGGCATATAGCCAACTTCATGCTCTACAAAAATTCAAATTGCACAAGAAATACACAAAGTGGAAGATATCATTTTGGATGACCAAAAAAATTTGACACCATAACAAGCTTCAAAAAAGTTTTGACTCTACTTTGAGTGTTATAATCTAATGAAGTATGCCGTTACAAAGTCTGAAATTTTGAATGGATGTACATAAGTGAGTGATAAGATAGATCTTATGGTTAATTTTTTTTTAAAATCTAACATTTGATCCACTAATTGTTGTTTCATTGAGAGAGGTCAATTATGAGCCGTTTGAGCATGTAAACGCGAAAGAATTTGAGGGGCAATTGTAAGTAGTATATTTTATATTTAATGATTGGTTCATTAAAAACCCTTTGTTTTAATTGTGAACTCATAGGCTCTTCAAAACACGTATTCATGATGATAAACAAGGTTCGTTTTGACATTATTATATCCAAAATAATCCTTATTCATTTGGAATAATGCTTGAATTTTTGAAAAAGCTCTTGATTTCATTTGGTTTGATGAAATTGTGGTAGTATGATATATGTATGAAGATACAAGAAGTTTACGTACAAGGACTCAACAAACGATTTGAACATGAAAGTTTATAAAACTGTATGTTTTTTTAGAGTTGGAGAACAAGGAAAAATCAAATACAGAAAGCATAGTTGTTGTAATAGCAAAGCGTCTTTTGTTGCCCCTTCGCACCCATTGAGCTCCTTTTCATCATTGTTGCGCTCTTTACCTTTATTGTGGTTGGCCATAGATGCATATTGGTTGCTCTTCCTTTAGTTTGCATTTTTTTTGTGATTGTGGTTGCCTCTTGCTAATGAGATACTCTATATTTTGTCCATTGCTTACAAGTTTCTCATATTTAATCTCTAGTACGTCCTCTCTATTGTTATCAATTTTACCTATCAACCTTGTGGCTCATGCCTTCTTCACATGGTGTCAAAAGGTTTTTATTTTATATGCTGTTGCAACCAAAGAGAGCAATGCATGGTATTTGAGGCATTTGAAATCTGGGTGATAGAGATGGACTTCTTTACATCCAAATTATTAGGTTTTCAACCAATTTTTTTGGGAGCAGGGTGTCTAACGTTGGGATACATGTACGGAAAGCATTGTAGATTTATGATAGAGAATAGTCACATTGATATTGTTCCGGCAACATCAGATGCAGTTTGTGATCATGTTGCTAATCATGCAACAGTGGAGCTAGAAAAAATGGCAACAAGTTGTCCAAGCGACTCTATCCTAGTAAAAAATCCTATTTTAGGTCATAGAATGTCAGTTGGTTTTTTTTGTATATCTTGTTGACCCAAATCCTAACATGTCAACACTATTTATGCGTTATCATCTAAATTTTTGCAATAAGATATTTTTTTGTCAATAGGATACTTTGCACGTCCTTTACACCATCTTAGTCAAAATATACTGGCATTGTTTTTGTGCAGAGTTACTCAAACAAAGAGAATTTTGAAAAACGAAAGCGGTGTGGAAAACGAAACGTAGGCGAACTTGAAATTTTTGAGGTGAATTTGAGCCATGAGGGTTTGCTATGTGATTTAGGGTTTATAAAAGATGTAACACTTTTGAGTAGAAGTGACATGTCAACTAAAAGATAATCTGCATGACATCATGCCAAATTAGTGAAATTAAGCAAAAAAAATTCTATCATGAATGTACATGAAAAACAATGTTCATTGACATGAAGATTGAGAAAACTTTCATGTATTAGAATTGAGCTAAAGTTATGTGTAAGCTACTAAGTTCTTTTATTTTTGTACCATATCAATGGACGCTCAACATGAGCTTTTTAAAGTATTGTGCCTTGTAAAGAAATGTAACAAACTCTTTGTAATTGTTTCCTAGATGCCTACAACAAAAGACAATGCAATTTGGTCCCAAACCAATGCTTTCAAGGTACTTTATATTTTTTGCTAACCTTGGTTCTTGAAGAGGTTTCAAGATTCTCTACATTTTTTTGCTAAAGTTGATTTTTAGAAAGGTTTCTAGTGTAAAAAATAGAAACTACATGAGAGACTCTATAGGGCAGTTCTTTTATCACATTTACAAATCAAAATTGCCCAAATATATGATAGGGTAGTTACAATGTATTATGAGTTTAAACCAATATTATAAGGTATTTTTTTGGTCATGGTAATAGGAAAATAGATATTGTTGGATATATTTAAATGTTAAAAAAATGTGCATACATAGGGTCCAACAAAATACCATTGTCTCTCACAAGAGTAACATAAATCTTCAAAGGATAACCTCTTTGATTGTTGATTCCATCTTTACAATATATGGATAGTCAATTAACAACTTACAAAAAGAAAATCCTAATAAACTAGGTACCCTTGTTTTATTCATTAAAGAAGGTGTAACATGAGCATTTGACTTTGATTTGAGATAATGGAAGGTGTAATTTTGGCATGCTTTGATTTGCAGAAACAAAAAGGTGTACCTGTAATTACAATTCAAAAGAAAGAAGTGACTACAAAATCCAAGGCAGGGCCAAAGCAAGATAGCGATGATGAAACATTAGCCCAAAGGTTGGAGTATTTTACAAACCAAAATGCATCCATCATCAACAAGCCAAAAAAAGAAAAGAAGGAAAAATCTAAGCTTGAGTTGACAATGATCAACTCCAAGGGAAAAGACTTGATCTCCATGGATTCACAAAAAGACTTTTCTAAATCAACCACTAGATCTAGAAGTGGCCTTTTTGACCTTGGCAATATGCAAGGTGAATGCTCTCTAGAGGACACTTGCAGGTCAACCAAAACAAATCCGTGCTTGGAAGAGTTGGACCATGTGCAAGGGTTAGACCATGTGGAAGAATTGGACCATTTGGAGAAAACAAATTCTACACACATTGTAGATTTATCAATGCCTTGTACTCAAGCCTTGGAGCTAAAAGACATGGTGAGGAGAGATTCCTTAGAAGGATGTTGCGGAGATGATGTTGTAGATTCAAATGTAGGTTTGACAAGCTTCCAATGTGAGTTGAATGGCCTTGGAAACAATTTGAATTATGTCATGGATAAAAATGAAGATAATAAGAGGTTGAAAAATCCAAGAATGGAGGATGATATCGCTTGGGAGAGGGTTGACACTATGATGGTGGAAAGTTTGGAAGACAAAGCACCCACAAGTCAGCCTGCTAAATTTCATGGTTAGCAATCATTTTCATTTTCATACCAATGTACTACTACATTGTACAATGCCATCCAACAAACACTTGAGTTCTTCTCCATCACTCTACCAAACTCTTTGGTGTCAATGTGCTTGAAGGTGGCAAACTCGCAATCATCAAACATGACCACCCCTATGCTATTATGAAAAAAACATTAGTTGATGTCAATAGAAAAATTGCATATAGTTGGAGCTTGGAAGGCTTGGGCTATGGGAAGAGTAATGGTTTAACAAAGCCAACAAAGTGGTTGATATCTAATTGCATTAAAAAAACTAAAGTATTTGTTGGAGAACACTATACACTAAACCTAAAAAAACTACTAGTTTTGCCTCATAGATGACACAATTAGGGAGAAACCATTGTTTGCAATCAATTAGAATAACATTATCAAGCCTATTTGTCATGCTTATTGTCTCTTCCATGGCCAACGAGCAATTAAGAGAGACCTCACATGCTCAATACAAAAAAGGTGATCACCTAAGCTTGTGATTTGAATCTTAGGAACTAGGAGCACATTTATTTTGAACTAAAAGTTGAGAATGTTGGAAAAAAATTCATTAAATTGTGACTTTAATACGACAAAATTGTTCAAAAAGAGAAAGGCTGAAGTTCTATGACAATTATTGCAAGGACAATGCATTATGCAATGTAATCATTAACAAAAATATGGCCAACAAAAACCATTTTCTTGATCCTTTGCAAAGACCATACCATTTCTTAAAAAGAATTGCTAACACTTGCCCATTTAATAGAGAAATTAGGATACTCAATTAAGATGCCCTAATATTCACTTGTGGCTCAAATCCTTTTACAACATGAATTTCAAAATGAACATAATAATATTCAAACAAATATTGTAGACAAAGTGTTAGGATGGGTGGTCAAACTTGCTTTGAAACTTTTTGAAAAAATTGCAAAGCAAACAATTTTTTAAGTTTGTTGCAAATTGAATTTTTGCCACATTATGACACTTATTGGTTGAATATAGTGCAAGATAGGTGCTTGTGGGAAGTTGACCAAGAGGTAAATAGTGAACACCAAGTTTTGATGGACAAAATGCTCAAGGTAGAAATATATGAGCTCCTTCTTGTAGCAGATTGTGCAAAGGTATTAGCAATCCTTTTTTTTTTTTTTGTCAATTTTAACCTTCATATCTTATTTTCCTTGTAAGTATTTATGTTATATTGTGTTTGCATTGATTATGTCTCCTTGCATTGTTTTTACATGCAGGTTTCCTTTGAAGAGATTGTTTCTCTACTAGGTATTATTGATGCAAAATTTTGCTAAAGATTTTTTTTTAAGTTGTTATTAGTACTTCATGTTTGTTAAGCACTTTTAAACATGCCACACATTACTTGTTTTTTTGCTCAATTAAATATGTTTTGACCAACACATGCAAGAATTTTCAATTGATATAGTATTATAGAGTATGGTTCCACTTGCATTTTTTTATGACATGA
The DNA here is from genome assembly GCA_963920765.1 of Ulota crispa. Classification (NCBI taxonomy): domain Eukaryota; kingdom Viridiplantae; phylum Streptophyta; class Bryopsida; order Orthotrichales; family Orthotrichaceae; genus Ulota; species Ulota crispa. The sequence goes on from OY987245.1 coordinate 12,851,673, forward strand.
TAAACAAAAAATTAGTTTTTATCAAACCACCAATTCTTGAATCTATAAAGGAACAATTGCATATGTTGGTGGCATGGTAAGTTTATAGATAATCACACAATGTGATGCTTTCATAATCAAAACATATACATGGCACAATCTTCTATTCTAATTTAGACTTAAAAGATGACTAATGCAATACGCGTGCCTGCAGAGGAAAAACTTAAGGTGGTTCTTAGAGAATATAAAGCCCATATTGTTTCATTGGTTCGGGAAGTGATTAATATTAGCAAACTTTTAGAAGAAGAGAAAGTTTTGGAAAGGTAGGAACTAGTTGAAACATATGCAATTTTTATTAATTGATGAATCTACTTACTCTACATTTGATGCAAAGTCATTATTGATATTGCTCAAAACTAGTCAAAGTAGTTGTACAAATGTATGAAATTTTTGGTTGTTAAAGGTTGAAAAATCAATAAAAGCAAGGGCATTTTAGAAAGGTACAGAAAGTTTCAGCTAATCAAGGAGTAAGAGAGTATGTGAGATAAGTCACATTAACAAAAATACATATGGTTCTTTTCATTGGTTATTTTCTATAATGTTGGTGGCTAAATAACTTTATTGAAACAACCTTTTATGCACCTTTTATGCATGAATTCAAAAGACACCATGTTACCAGTGTTTTTTGAGATTTTAGTATGGCAATACATGCACCAAGGTGTTTTTAAACTTCAATATAGCATTTGGAGGTAAAAAATGGATTTGTTTGCCAATACAATGTAGAACGATTGCTTGTACTTTCTATGCAAAGTGAGGCTTAAATTCATAATCCTAGTGTTTAACATTTACACATTAGATGATGACTTTCAAAATCAAACATACATTTTTAAATTAAATGAACTTCATAAATCTAGGTCAAAGAAATTATTCTATTTAAAAACTATATCTTTTTCTAATACATCTACGCTTGCAACATATTGATTCATGATGTTTTGTTTTATTGTTGGTGAAGTTGCTTCACAGGTCAAAATTATATGCATTGATACAATTGTATTTTGCAAATCTAATACGCCCTAACATGCTGGAGAAGAATGATCAGAAACGTCACTTAAAACTTGTTCTTGTTCTTGCATTTGATCTTCTCCTTGGTCCTCGCTATAATCAACCTCATTCAAATCTTCACTATCCAACTTTTCTTGATGAATCTCTACAACATACCCAAAAAAAATGTAAAATTTATAAGAAATTGCGATTACAGTTGAAATTGAAATTAAAATAAGAGTTTGCAATGAAGAAGGAGCCTACTTTCAAGAGCCGTCACTTCTTGAAGGGAAGCCATAAAGTCATCCCATGATATTCCCTTGAGTTCTTCTTTGGTATCGTCAGGTAATTCATTATTTGTTTTGCGCCCAATGACAAATGCTGCTCTGCATGTTTTTTTGTTTTGTTTTTTAAGAACTTTTAATTATATAGTCTTGGAACTATTAACTACAGTAGTTTGCTGAACCCAATATAACACTATGATTCCAAATGGTATAAATATCTGGAACTGATATATGCACATGTGGGGCAACCTTTAGATATTTACCTTGAACAAGTTGAATTTGAAAAGTTTGAATTCCAATTTGGATTTGGAGACCTTGATTTAGTTTAAAAATTACAAAGAAGGATATAATTGAACAACACCCAATGGAAAAATTTATCTAAGGAACAAATTATTACTTTTAGCCTTGTTTGTAAAAACATCTAAATTTTTCATTGGGCATTGTTCAATTGTAACCCCCTTTGTGGTTCTAAACTAAATTAAGGTCTCTAAATCCAAATCTGAAATCACTAGAAGAAAAACATGTAATAAATGACTATCACAAATTGCCACGACTAGGTCACAATAATTGCCTTACAATTGCACAAACAATTACACAAACAACTGCACAACAATTACACGAGTGGATTGTAATTGTGCAAATGTTGTGTAGTTATAAGGCAATTATTGCGACCTAGTTGTGGCAATTTGTGGCAGTCCTCTATCCCTGTTTTTCTTTTAGTAAATTTACCCCCCTCCCAGCGGTGTGCATACATCAAACCCCAAGTGTGCATATATCATTTCCCTAAATAATGCAACAAAACTATAGAATTTTCTCTCATTATGATAAAACACATAAAAAAACATGCAAAAATAACTTATTTACAACAACTCCAAATGTTGACAATGATTGTTAAAAGACCTAGTTTTAGTCATTGTGAAATAGCTGTTTAGGACATGTTTTTCTTCCAGTTAAAATGTTCTTTTTGGTTTACAAGTTTACCGATCATAAAGGCGTCCAGCTTCTTCTTTTGTGTGGCATTTTCCAAGAATAATATGTTGACCTTTAATTGTTATAGTAGCAATAAACTTCTTATTTTTGTTGTGGGTTGTTTTGACACCCCTCAATAAACATCGTTTTTGTTGCTTTTGTGGTAGTTTTGATCTTTTTATATCTTCTTGTCTGTTAGCTAATTTCATGATCATTGTGAAGGATTTAAGAGAAAAAAAAAATTTACAATATAAAAGATTTCAATGTTTATGACAAACATATCCATGATTGATATAAAAATTCGAAAACTTGTAAACGAGGAAAAATAGAAATATTGGATTGAAAATGTAACTACCATCATCTCTTGGCTGAAGAAATTATAAAAAATATATCAAATTAAAATTATACTAAATAAATTGCACCAAAATCCTCAGTTCCAAAAGTCTAGAAGAAAAAAAATTGAAAAAATATATAAATAGATCTTCGTTTATTGTCATTTAAATAACAAGTGAACAAATAAAACCATTAGATATACATAGACATTGTTTGAACAAAAGTGTTTGCATTTGTGGTTGTCCTTATACTTGTGAACACAACATAATAAAAATTGTAAAGTGGAGTCATGATGTGAAATATTACTTTTGCCAAGTGAAAGGACTAGTGACATTATTTTCTTCAAGCCACACTTACACAAGCTAAGGGCCTCATGCATTAGCAATCTCACATCTAAGCCACTTGTTGGGCTCCACCTTTGTTTTTAGTGGCTTAAACATGAGAATGCCCTTTTGTGAGGCCCTTATCCTACACTTTAATTGATGATTTTTTTAATGAAAGAACATACATCATTTGGTTACATCATTTGGTTATAGACTTCATCATTTGGTTATAGCCTTCTAGAGATTCATGTGGGATACAAACTAAAAAACTATTGTTATAACAAGTTGTTGTTTTTTTCCATAAGAAAAGCCTAACACTCAAAGCTATAGTCATTTTTGTTCAACAAATTGCAAATCCTCAAGTCTTGTGAAAATTGTAAAGGGCACACTTATTTTGATGAACCCAATAAATCCTAAAAGGAATGCAAATCTCTCAAATTGTGCAAAGATATATACTGAAAGTTGTAGATTAAAAAAAGATTTGATGATGCCTTTCAGATGAAATTGATTAAGAATCAATATTTTGCATACAACAAATGCAAACTGTTGGGAGACCTCTTGATGTTTTGCATGTTGATTAATACTTTTAAATCTTGTGTAGTTCAAAATTAGCTAAACAAAGAACCATATTGAAGAAAAATAGCAAACTCATATTAAAAACCTCAAAGCAATAAAGAATGTCATCAACAAAAGAATTGTGTAATTAAAGAATATTTTGTGTTTAGTTAAAAAAAATTTATCTAAAGTTTGAAGCATCTTTCATCCAAATTTGGATGCTATTTAGCAAAATTTAATGCAAACATACCACCCTACCAAATGGTTCTTTTTGAGTATTTAAACATAAGAAAGATGTTGAATCCAAGCATCAAATTTGAAATAGGGGTGTTGAAACAATCAAGGTTAATCAAGTATGTATACATTTTGATGTGTTTAAAATTTAGGCAAATAAAAACTAAGTGAAAAGGGTTTTTTTAGATTAATTGATACTTGGATATCTTAAAAATAAATTATCATTGCAACACTCCGTTAGCAACTTTCATATTACAAGCAAGGAAGGTTGGCATCAAAACTACCTTGGGTTGACCACACATGTTTCTCAAAATCTTAGAAAATTAAAGATTCAAGAATAGTATTAAATAATTCTCTACAAACCAAAATTGAAAGAGTTATATTGTGTTTTTTGATATAATATTAATCAAATTGTCCCCAAAGATGTCTTAGAATAGAAATTAAAGTAAGTTATGCAAAAAAAAATTTAGTGTGAAGTAAATCTTGGTTTAAATTTTAATGCATAACATGTTTTCCTTTGTTTCTTGATATAAGAGAACTTTTAAAACCGTTTTCTAAATTAAAGTTTTTTTGTTTTTTTTTGTTTTTTTACTTTTTTTATGCATTATAGATATTGTATTTAGACTATGTGTTCTTCTAAGCACATAACAGTTACAAGTCATTTCTAAATCATAAACAAATCCAGCCAAGTTTTATTTCATTCTAATATATTGTATCATCAAAAAAGTTGTAATTTCAATACATAGTGTATGTACAATTTAGATTAATTTTACCAATCAATCAAAGTACAATATTTATGAAGTTGATTATATTCTTTAAATTTCTGAAAATAATTACAATTTTGTAATGCATTACTAACCTGTGCTCTTGCATGAAAACATTTCCTCAGAAAAAGGGGTTTTTGGAGGACCAGGTGATGGTATGTTTGCTCCTTTCAAAAAGCCCCTAATTTAAAATATCAATTAAAAACATGAGAAGGAATAGTAACAAATGAATCTTCCACGTCACTTACCTAAGAAATTATTTTTTAACAAAGAGTCAATCTCTTCAATTATGCTTTAAATGCTTTAAAAACTAGGACTTTTCTACTTCACTTGATGCTTTAGCATCAACAATTACAAAACAATCTAGAAATTACTAGTTGTTCATTTTAAAACAGCTAATTTTAGCCAACATGATTGCTAAATTTCAAAAAACCTATCTTTTTAAGACATTAGAAAAGTTTTTACAAGTAGTCACTCAATTTGAGGACTATTTTAATATAGAGTAGTATTTGATGATAAGTATTTTATATTCAAAAATTGTTGTCTTTACCTTAGAAACATGGGTGGCACAAATGAAGGAATGTCATAAGGAGATCTTGGCATTATAGGCACATCATAGGAAGGAGGTCGTTGACCTTGCGGATGTGGATAGCTTGCACTATCAAATCCAATTGGATGGAATGGATGACTAAGTATTGGTGTTCCATGCCAATACATGGGGGTTCCATATTGTGAAACTCCATTGATTTGCATGTAAGGACCTAATTTTTTTATAATAGATTATTTGCTATAAAACACTAAACATCAACATTTTCATTTAAGGTTTCAAAGAATTACTTCCCAATATTACAAAACTCATTTATTACAATGTTTTTATTTATACTAAGTTTTAGAAGGTAAACAACTTTGAAGGAAAATTTCACTAAATCTATAAACTTGTGTTGAGTTATTTTTTATTATGTGTTTATAGTTATCCTATGTTGCACATATTCTTGCTTCATATTATTTTCAAAAAGAAGCAAACACATTTACAAATTCATTGTTTAAAAATCAAAATGTACAAACTTACGTGCCATTGGATTTGTTTCTATTCTCACTTCATCATCAATACTTTCAACTTCATCGGTTTCAGATTTTACATTATCTGAATTATTATGCATGGGTACATTAGCACCATTTGGTTGGTCTGATTTTATTTATAAACTTTGTATATAACATGATTTGAAGTACAATATGTATGCAATGTTTTAAGAGGATATATATGTGTACAAAGTAGGGGTTTTACATGTAAGGGTACAAAACTAGAAAATCATTATAAATAGGGACATTATCACAATATTGTCATCTTTTATGGTGGTTTGCTAAGAACAAGAGTATTAGAAATTGTCATGAATTATTATATAGATTTATTTCTATCAAATCTTGAGATTTGAACGGAATAATTTGAGAATTAGTTACAAAAAGGGGCACATCCATACAATATTGTCATTGTCCTTTTTCTTTTCTTTTTTAGCATTTGCCATTATTCTTTGTACATTGGTAGCATGTGTCACCGCTTGTTAGTTTTTTGTTTTTGGCCAACAACAAGGTAAGAACAAATAATAGCTGTAATTGGAGCTAAATAAAAGCAATTGATAAGGATAAAAACAATATTCATTAATTTAGGGAAAAATCTGATCTTGGGACTTTTGGATTTTATGTTTTTGAAAGAGTATTTAGTAAATATTCTTTTGAGGATGTAAAAACTCAAAAGTTTCAAAATCAAGTTTTTCCCAAATCAATGAATATTGCATTGATAGTAGGGATAATTTTATGGATATCCTTGAAGTTTGCCATATTTGTATAAATAACTTGGTTTTTCAAAAATTGCACAAATACCTTTGGACCATAATTTTCAGGCGTTTCTTATATTGTGCATGCCACTTCTTTCTCCCTTGTGCACATGTTACTTCTTTTCCATTCTATTGTACTCCTTGTTTTAACATTGGATATGAAAAAAATAGAGTGCAATTGTGCATAACAAAACTATGCTTGAAAATTATGGTCCAAGGATGTTTGTGCAATTTCTGAAAAACCAAGAGTATCTATACAAATATGGCAAACTTCAGGAATATTCATAAAAATTTCCAGTGATAGTATTGTAACTAAGTCCTTGTTTGTAATCTATGTCTTTAGTTATTTATAAATTCTCTTTTAAAGTATGGATCATATGGACTTCAAATAGAAATTTATAGCATATGCAGACCTTGTGAAAGCTTTTGTTTCTTTGATGGAGATTGTTCGGATTGATTTGTTAGTTGTTCATAAAGCTCCAGAAGTAATCCAGGATTTGATTGTGTAAAGACATTATACTCTTTGAACCTTGAAAGGTCTCCCAATCTACTAGCTTTTTCAAGAACGACATCTTTACAATTTCTTGAGCAATGTTCCTTAACAATGTCAAATGTGCTAATGACATTATCCTTTGTCATTCTTTTTACCAACATATCTTCACAAACATTTGCTAAAAATGGAACATTATATTTGTGGGCAACATTTAGCAATGTTGATAAGTGGTTCACAATAATATCAAAACTCACAATGCCCGTATAAAAGAAGTTTATGAAGGCTTTCAAAGCTTCATAAGGCATGTCAAGGTTATAGATCATTTTTCCTTGTGTAGTATGTGAGCGAAACATGGTTTGAAATTCATTTGATTTTGATGCCTGCAGTTGGATTTCCAAAAAAAACATTAAATCTATCATCATTTTATGTACAACAAGAAAAAAATTGAATTTTTATCAATACTAACAATTGATGCTTTTGTAATATGTTCATACATTAAACATGCAAATAGTTCTTTCCATCATACATATTACCCAAAATTGACAGTGAGAAAAATATGACAATTTGGCAAACAAATAAATATACCTTGATTGACTAATTTTGAAGTATAAAGGCAAACCTCAATTGCACAAGGGTAGAGGATTATGGTGATGGGGTAATATTATGATGTCATGTACATATACTAGAACTAAACTCTCCAAGCATGTAACTACCCCACACAAAGAGATATCCTCATGCAATCTATAAAGAACCACATATTAGCAATAAATAAAAAAACAAAAACTCAAAATATTGTAGCATAGTTTTTGCCAATTCAACAGGATGTGAGACTAGTCTTGCTTATAACTATTATTAAACTAGCCAAAAAGCAATAACAAAAGCATTTTTCACTCCACACTACAAAGCGGACTTAATTCCCCGCTTATTTAATTATCTTTAGACTCAAAGACATGAGAGATCACTAGTAGAAAACTTTGTTAAAGCCAACATAAACTACATGATGTTTTCTTGTTTCTAATGAAGAAATTTGCGTTAGAAGCAAGAAAACATCATGTAGTTTATGTTGACTTTAACAAAGTTTTCTACTAGTGGATAATACAAGGCCAATACTAGTAAAGAAATTTACACCTATTCATCAATTAATAAAGAACCAACTAAGGATCATCTCTCTTTTAGCTGCTTAAACTTTGGAATGTTTAAAATTGGTTGAATATAACATAGAAGAAAGTTGGTGATTTTTCACTATATTAAATTTTATTTTGCAAAATAGTAATTTGGAAAGTACACTAGAAGAAAACATGTCCAAAAAGATTAATCCACAACAATTGCAAATGTTTGTAATGAATGTACAATTACTATTAAATGACTCAATTATCATTGTTGTGAAAATTTACAATTGTTGTGCACCACTCATTTAAAACATGTTTTTCTTCTAGCTAGTATATTACAAACTTATAATCTCAAAAATGTACAATTACAAAAAACAATTAATCAAAATAAGCTTGCATATATGTCTCAAATTGCATTAAACATACCAAAATAGCCTTGTGGGCATGTACATGATCACCGTCTAAGCCTTGGAACTCCACATCCACATGAGTGCCTTCAACATCAACTCCGGTACACGTGTCGGCTTTCCACGTAATCAAAAAATCTCGTTGTTTCTCTAATTCTTTAACTTGGGTACGAAGACTGGCTACAATTCCTGCAGCTTCTCTTGCTTTTACCTTCAAATTTTTTTTCCTTTTTACAATTGGCATACTTAGTGTCCCTCTATTGAAGAGTAATTCCTCTCCCATGTTTAAAACTCCACCTTCCATATTATCTATGGTATAAAAAACATTTGTAAACCATTATTGCATGTATCTTTGCATGCGTCTTTGTTGCCCAAAGTTTGTTTAAAGGAATATTGGTGCATAATATTTGTCTTCTTAAGATTTTTTATGTTCTTGTTAAATATTCCCACAACTCCATATACCTAGTTGAACTTTCAATGGATTTTCAAATCAGTTCATGTGTAGTAAGGTATAACTAAAAATTTGATAACAAACTATAGATTTTAGTATTTAATGAGAGTTTCAGGCGATATTCAATTTTACAAATATGATAAAAAACCTTGTGCCATGGCCATTTGTTCTAACATAATAAAATTATAATGGAATTTTTGTTTTAACAAATATTATACAGTTACTTATGCAACTTAAACAAAAAAAGTTCCCAATTAAAGTAATAGAAGTTGCTAATTAGAACAACCTCAAGAACATCATGGACTTGTAATCTAAGTGATTGCTTCCAAACGTAAAACAAATGCTTTTGCTTGAAGTAAAATTTAAAGAATGGTTTAGGGTTTTTTTTTTTTCAAACTTTAAATTGCAAGGATTTCATACAGCTTGATAATTCAGAAAAAGGACATAGTAGAATGTTATGATAACCTTTTGGTCAAAAGTTGATAAACAATGAGTGAAAAAATATTGTTGGTTTATATCTACATATTTTAGTTACTTATATTTAATTTTCTTTGTCATTGAATAAGATATAGCTTGCAATCATACATTTGTGAATGTTTTGTTTAATTTTATGAAGATATGTTTGTTCAAGATACAACAAGTGTCATAATCAATGCCCATAATAGTGAAGCGTTGAATCCCTTATTTTTTCAACTTTGAAGTCTTGCAAAGTTTGCAAGTTTATTGTATGTAGATATTTCATTATAACTTTAGAAACAAGACTACTTGTGTAGGGTTTAATTTCTACTTTCTTACATGTACTTATACCTATTTATCTTGTCAAAAATTAAACAATCAATAAACACGAGACTTAAATGATAAGTGTAGGTATTCATGGTTTATACCTCAAAACCATGGAAGCTGAAGCATATTTTTGATCAACTTACAAAGAACCTCCAAGAGCTATTTTATAATAAACACATCAAAGTAAGCTCAAAAGTAAAATCTATATCTTTTTGTTTTCCTCTTGGAGATGTGATTAATTCTTTCACATTAAATTAAGAAGTTGGTTGAAGAGTAGGAAGGCATTTGCAAGAAGACTCTTTGAGTTCAAAAGTGCCACTAACAAACTAGTTGTTGCTATTCAAGGAAATTGTTTTTCCATGTGGAATTGGTATTAGAGGTCCACATCCTATTTGTCATCCACATTGTATAGCAAAGAGAATCATACATTTTAGCACCAATTAATTGTTAAACAATACTAGTAAGACAAAACAAACAAAATATTGCTTGTATAAACTTAGTACCATTAGCAAAAGCAAAGAACATTGCCTATTTTCATCAAAAATATAAAATACAACATGAAAAGAAATGCAAACTAAAAATATGCATCATTTTATTGAATTGTGGTTTTAAATTCTACTAACAATTATCAATTTGAGGATAAAAAGGAGCTATCCAAATATTATCTTGTAGTCAATACAAGTTATTTCAATTAGTGCAAAGGGTTTGTTTTGTGCTAATTTGGATGAAGTTTAAGTTGATTAGGTCTAATTAGTGTGAAGACACATCTTGCCTCTTTTTTCTTTTCCAAATAAGTTTTTGGTCACAACCTTTTGCAACCCTCATCAACGTAACATAGTAAGGTCTGTAATGCATTGTCCTTCATTCTCTACAGTAGTTAGAATGCATGCTAATGATATCTCTCTATAAGCTTGACCACCTGATTCACATTGTTTGAGATAGTATTCAAATATTGTAACCCAAAATATACCAAGTGTCCTTACATATTATAAATTACTTTATTAGTGCGCCTCGTAAATTCATTTATTTTTAAAATTACTAATAGTGCAACTTAGCATTATTAATATGGGGAATGATTAACCTGTGTATAGCGAATACCAACGTGCAAAAGTACTTCATTTCAGAATCATAAAAAGAATATCCTTGACTTCTTTTTGTCAATATTTTGAACCTTTAATCGGAAAATGAGAAAGTTCATAATTTCCCCGTCTCTCGCCTGGGAACCAAAGCTGGTTTGTTTTTTCCAGTAGGTTGAGACTATTACAATGTCAACGACATTATACAAACTCCTTCAAAGTTTTAAACCTTTTTTTCATTTCATAATGTATCAATGCACCTCATGTTCACCAATCACGGTGATACTCCATTGACCACTTATGTGTGAATGAGAATTCCACTGACACTCGAATTAATTTAGGTTTAATACCTATAGTGCTTTACAACAATAGACATCTTCACAAAGGCAGTACAACATGGAACCCACCGAAAACTCACTTCCGTTGCAAGATTTTCAGCAAAGAAGTGAAGATTTTCTGTGCTTCCCCAAACTGCAATGTACCGTAATCTACAATACCAACACGTTAAAAACGCACTTGAAGGACCAGCTACCATGCAGGGCTCTTGTCATGGAGGTCAACACAATCCCTCCTGCACCAGTGTGCACAAATAAAAGCACAAAAGCTCAAAAACACAAAAGCTCGTCTGCGGCAAGAGCAACATTCAAACACATAAGTTATACAGAGACTCTACAAAATATGATACTTGGTGAAGCTGAGACAGCCCTCAGGAGGAGTGATCAGGAGAACCCCAACCTCCACCCCCTGGAGTAAGAATTTGAAGCCTTTCACCAGCTTTCACTTGCACGGAGTTTTTGCCACCTAAATACAAACGCCGACCGTCAGTCTTCACCAGGAAGTTTGCACCACGAGCACCATCTTTACCTCCCGCAAGACCTCGAGGAGCATGCACTCTTCGTTCTGACAAAATGCTGACTGTCACAGGTCTTCGAAACTCGATCTCCCTGATCACTCCATTGCCTCCACTGTGCTTTCCAGCTCCACCACTGCACTCTCGCAGTCCAAATCTGCACAAAACAACAAACATCTGTCAGCTAGATACTTCAAAGGTCGATATTACAAAAATCCTTAAACCCTAAATCCTAATTCCATCCTACTTTGAGATTGCATAGGGGATTCATGGAAGATAGATGCACCTGTGCAAGAGGACAGGGTAACGTTGTTCAAAGATCTCAGGGTCAGTCATGCGAGTATTGGTCATATGGCATTGGACGCCACTGGTACCATTCCAGGTAGGACCAGCTCCACTTCCACCGGCAATGGTTTCGTAGTACCCGAACGTGGCGTCACCGAAGGTGAGATTATTCATACAACCTTGAGAGCAAGCGCAGGCTTGGAAGGCAGTGAGAACCACATCCGTGATGCGCTGGGACGTGAGCACGTTGCCACCCACAACAGCAGCTTTGTCACTCGGCGACAGAAAGCAACCTTTGGGAATGGCGATAGTCACAGGTGCCAAGCAACCCTGGTTGAGAGGGATATCCACGTCCACCAGGCAACGCAGGCAGTAAATAATGGCTGCTGCCGTGACGGCCTCTGGTGCATTCCAATTGGAGTGAACCTCAGGGCTTGTCCCTTCAAAATCAAAGCTCGCTTCGCCTTTGTTGCTGTCAATGGTGAGCTTCAGGTGTATCGTGGAGCCGTCGTCCATGTAGTCCTCCGCTTCTAACACTACTAAGTCTCCCTGTTTGGAATCCGGAGACTGCGAGACTACATGCTGAGCCATGGTCTTGAGCATCTCCCTCACTGCTTCTTCTGCGTTTGCCTGCACGTGGTGCATGTACGCTTGCACAACCTCTAAACTGTACTGGTCTATGAGTTCACCAATCAATGTAATCCCTCGCTGGTTTGCTGCTACCTGTGCTTTGAGATCTGACAAGTTGTCCTCGATTCTTCGACTTCCTGGTACCACTTTTTTTTCTCCTCCCTCTTCTTCGGTGGTTTCGGCTGTTAAGATGTTGATGATCCCGTCCTCCTGAAACACCCCGCCTTCCACAAGCTTGAAGGCCTTGATTGCTGCGCCCTCTTCCCAAATGGCTTTCGAAAAGGGCGGCATGCTTCCGGGCGTGATGCCGCCAATCTCAGCGTGATGACCTCTGCTGGCCACGAAGAAAATGAGCTCCTTGTCTTTGAAGACGGGCGTGATGACGGTGATATCAGGAAGATGGCTGCCCCCAGCGGCAGGATGATTGGATACCAACACATCACCTTCTTTCAGGTTTTTGCTCCAGTGCTGAACCTGCCAGCACACCGTGCTGGACATCGCTCCCAAATGTACAGGCACATGTGGAGCATTCGCCACCAAGCCTCCATCAGGACTAAACAGAGCACAAGAGAAGTCAAGCCGCTCCTTGATGTTTGTGGATATCGACGTCCGTTGCAAGGTCCGCCCCATTTGCTCCGCAATGCCCATGAATCTGCTCAGTCAAATCCAAACATGAGATTACGTAGGGCAAAAAAAAGGGAGTTAAACATAAAAAATGCAGCAGTAGGAAGATAGGGCAGAGAATGCGAACCTGTTGTTGAAAATGGACAATTGAATAACATCTGCTTTGACCATAGATTTCTTCGCTTGAACTTCGGGATCCTGAGCAGCGAAAACCTCGATATGAACATTCCCATACTTGGAAATCGTGGCCTTGCAGTCTGGTTCAACCAATATGGTGCTGTTGCCATTCATGATGACTGCAGGTCCAGGAATGGTATGACCCCACAAAAGCTTCTCAAGCATATAAACAGACGTGGAATGCCATCCAGAGCCAAAATACACTTGGTGTTTCCTTTTCTCAGACTGCGGCTCTTCGTCTCTTGCTTTCTCCAAAACAACCGGTTGCAGAATGTTAGTGATACCAGTCGCATGCACTCGAACATCACTAATCAGAATCGCTTTTCGTTGCAATTCAAACCCATACTCCTGTCGAAACTGCTTCAGAAACCCCGCTGCAAAGTCACCGTCCTCCGGTTCTCGGATCATCATCGCTGTATCAGTCCCCTCGTAGCGTAAATTGAGTAGCATTTCAGCACGAATGTCTTTTTCACTAAAGCCCTGAATCCTAAGCTGCTGTTTAGCTGCCTCTGCTAATTTAGCACCTCTCGTTTTAGCCTCGGTTAAAGACTCTGAGTTGTACACTGCAGCATATGGCTCCTGTGCTTCCTCCACCACGTCAGCAAGCCCCATCCCGTACGCACTGAGAATTCCACAGTAGCGATGGATAATAACCTCTCGCATCCCTAGAGCTCTTGCAATGGCACACGCGTGCTGAGGACCTGCAATACAAGAGGTTTTAACCAAAGTCTTAACGAAAGAGAAAATAGCAAAAAAAAACCAGGATTTTTCTTACTCTAAAAAGCTCCAAATCAGACACATTTCTTGTACCACTAAAAAGCTCCCTTTTGCTGATTTCAAACGTTGAGAAAGTATTTGCCATGTTCAATGATCTCATGGGGGACAAGTTAAGCGATTAGAGAGCATTCCTCTCCTAACAAGCTTGGCCTTGCCCATATGAGGTACCATTGTTGCTATTAATCTTGAAATCATCAATAATAAGGAGCTGGGCAGCATGTACAAATATGGTACTTTTTGCATGAAATTTGGGTGCCCAAACGGCAACATCAAAACTGGAGATTTTGCACACATTTGGTAGATGGTATATTGATTCTAGAATGCATGTGTCACTAGCACAAAGACTAAAAACAGAGTTAGTTAATCCTTTACATGATGTGCATATCTGGCAAAAGCTAGTTTACCTGCGCCGCCGAAGCAAGCAAGAGCATGCTTGCTAGTCTCAAAGCCTTTCATCTCCGTCAACTGTCGAATGGGTCGACACATGGCCTCGTTAGCTACGTCTAAGAATCCCAAGGCGATTTGCTCCACAGTCATCTCCTTGGAATGAGCATCTTGCTCACGGCGGTAGGAGTTGATCGAGGGCGCCAGCACTTCAAACGCTTTTCGAGTACCGTCTAGATCAAGTGGCTCGTTTTCTTTGGGACCAAAAATGAATGGGAAGTAATCAGGAATGACACGACCGAGAAGCAGATTGGCATCAGTGACGGCCAATTGACCGCCCTTGCGGTAACACACAGGGCCTGGATGTGCACTAACAGAATCTGGACCCACTTTAAACGTCCCCGCTTGAAACTTGAGAATGGAGCCCCCACCTGCTGCAACAGTGTTGATATCAAGCTGTGGAGCTTGAATTATAACACCTGCAGTTTGTGTTTCCAATACTTGCTCGTATGCGCCATCATACCGACTCACATCCGTAGAGGTTCCGCCCATGTCGAATCCAATAATAGGTTGATTGGTTTCCATTCCAAACGTGGTTCTCGCAAATCCTACCACCCCACCTGCTGGCCCTGAAAGAATCGCCTTGTGGCCTGAAAATCGGTGCTCCGGAGTTAACCCTCCATCGGACTGCATGAAAGAAACTGCTACATTCTTTAAACCTTCATCAAAACCAGAAAGAAATCCAGAGAGGTATAGTCGGATCACAGGAGTGAGATAAGCATCTACTGTTGCAGTAAAACCACGTGGCACCGCGCGCACCATGGCCACTAACGCAGAGGAGATCGACACTTGAGTAAACCCTAAATTCTTCGCGAGTCGTGCAACAGCTTGCTCGTGGTCGGGATACACGTGAGAATGCAAAAACACGACAGCCAAGCTGCGAATCCCGCGCGAAACAAGCGGTTGCAAGCAAGATTTCAAACTTTCTAGGTCTAAAGGCTTCACAATCTCGACCATCTCGCCGGATACGCCTTGCACGATGTTGGGCTGGTGGTGAGAATCCTGCAACGCGGGCACCACGCGCTCATCTGCCTCGATGACTGCCTCGTATAAACTCGAAGGCTTCGCGACTGTGAGGTCGAAAATCTTGGGCCGCGCTTGGTTGCCGATTTCTAAGAGGTCCTTGAATCCCTTGGTGATGCAGAGCGCGGTTCGCTGGCCCTTGCGCTCCAGAAGCGCGTTCGTGGCGACTGTGGTGCCCATGCGAATCCAGTCGATGCGGTCCGTGGGGAGCTTACCCGAACGGGAGATGGTCTCCCCCGTGACGTCCTCGAGCACGCGCCGGATTCCTTCCCGACATGCGTCGTCGTAGTTTGATGGGTCGACTGACAGCAGCTTCACCGTCCTCCAGCTCGGGTCGCCTGGTACCTCGGCGTACACGTCCGTGAACGTGCCTCCCCTGTCGATGCAGAACCGGAATTGCCGCTTGCTCCGATCTTCTCCCATCCCTCTCGACCTCCAATCTCTCAAAACAGAGCTCCCAAATTGCTAAAAATCATACACAACCACGAGAAGAAACAAGGTGCGCTAATCATAAATCCAGAGGCGGAGAAGCACATGAAAGCGTCAGTTGGAAGTATCAATTGAGAAAAGAGTCAATTGGGAGTGGAATTGCGGCAGAGATGCCGTGCGAGTCAAATTCATAAGAAAGATGAGCTTGGTGTCCAGTGACAAAAGCCTGCCATGGCCAGTTCGCAAGCTCTCTCACAACTGCGAGAGTGCGAGCTTCACGGATGCCATGACACAGGCTCGCGTTCAGAATTGCTGTACATATGTGAAATCATGGCGCTTTACGAGGGGGAGCTGAAAGCTTTGGTCTCCATTCTCATCCATTCGGAGCTTTGCATGTTCTAAATTTGACTTGTGACGCCGACTTAGCTGGAGTTCGTTTTGCTCTGTGAATCCGAAGTATAAGTTATTGTCGTCGTGTGTTCTCTCGTTTTGATTGTATTTTCGGTTTCTCATGTTGATGCGGCGAGCTTCGTGCGTGCAGATCCACATGGAATGTGAAGAATGATGCTGGTTGCGTGCCGCAGTTTGGCTGAATGTGGGCGGTTTCGAGCGAGCAGAGGTCTTCGGTTCCTTTGCCTCGTGGCCCTAACCCAAGTGCCACTTGTACGTTGTGCACAGTGTCCGGGGAGGTTTTTAAAAAAACTAGGTACATTTTCTACTCTTCTCTGGTCTACTCGGTTTTTTTTTTTTTAAATCGACCATGGTCTAAACATGTATTTTTTGGTCAGTCAATAATCTTAGTTTTTTTTTCACTTGGTTGGTTTCCTAAGTTCAGGAAATTAGTTTGGTTGAAAATTGAATTTCAATGTATTATATCGGATTTCTTTTTCTACAAATGCTGCAAACAAATCCATCTTTTGCTTACCATGTACATGTGGCATAACAAAGCAAGGTAATGATAAAGACAACAACAACTTGTCAAGTTACCCCCAATCAATGCAAATTTCTTTATACTTTAAACGGATTTATTTTTTACTTCTGTTACTTAAATATCTTTGGCTAGACTTTAACCAAGTCAAGTCCCACTCTCCCACGGTCACCTACTCATCCACTCACCCTCTCATCCTCTCATTTACTCACCCACTCACCCACTCACTTACCCACCCACTCACCCACATGGCCACCTCACCCATATTTCTTGTTTTTTTTTTAATTTTGAACTTTTGGCACCGTGTAACTGCTCATGAAATCAAAAAAACATTTTATTTTTAATTTAGAAGGTCAGAAAATTTCCTTATCATAAGAAATTTCATAGGTTGATTTCTCATAATTTCAATTTTCATTTGGCCCATTTCTTCATCTACAAGTGCACGTTCGGCTAAATTTCCTAAGTCTGAAATCATAATTTGGTTGATTTCCTAAAACCATATTTTTATGGTCGGAAGTAAATCCGACAACTTTCATTTTTTTTTGGCAAATTCCAAAAAAAGTCGGCTACCTTGTAACTAAAAGTTGGTTCTCCTCGGACATTGGTTGTGCACACTAGTTCTGCATGCGCAAGGGGCTTTGGGCTTTGGGCTTGATATAAGGTACACTGGCCACTTTACATATGGAGGCCGGGCCAATTTTGCTAGGGGCCAATTGCCTCAAATTTCAGCCCTCATTTTGCTTAACCCCTAAATGTTGAGGAGGACAAAAAAGTGTCCTCCGGCCCTAAAAAAAGATTATGTGATTCAAAAAAAAAATCATTTTTCATTTGATTTTTTTTCAGAAGTGACCATAAACACATGGTCCATCATGTAAGGCAAAAAATTACCTCATAAAATGTCTTCATATTTTTTGTAACCCAAATTATGATAATATTCAGACACACGGTGTTAGGTCCCAAGCTGCCCTTCTTGCAACTTTCATGAGAGCACCATGCACTATTGACTTTTCCAACTTTATAGAACAAAATTTTAATGGGTGGGCACCTACCACACCACTATAGAAACCACTGTAGAGGGCAAGTACGGCCACTCATTTGTCGCTTAAGGGTTAAGGCTGGCCTCCACTCCTAATTTAATTAGATTATAGTAGGGGCCGATTACTCCATATGTAAAGGCCTTAAGGTCATGGATGTGGGCCAATTCCATATAACCAATGGAATTCTGCCCTCCTCTCTATCTTTTCATTGCCATTTGCTTAAGATGGATGAACAAAGACATAAGATCCTAGTGGTTCTTGCCTTCTTCATGGCCATACAGCATGTCGTTGTAGTTGTTTCTATTTTGCAAGAACTTGCTATACGCCAGTATAATGCTACCACGGCATTGGTTTTTGCTATGGTGGTTGGGATTGGAGAGAATGGGGCTTTAAACAAGGCACATAGCATTTGGATGTATGATCAAAGCACCAGTTTTGTGGACCGGCAATTATTTGGGTGTTATTCAAATCAATTATTCAAGCAACATACAAGGTTACTTCCTCAAACCTTTGATTATTTGTGTGGTATTTTATCTCCATCTTTAAGCCAAATGGATACAAAGTATAGATCAGCCATTCCTCTTAGAAATTGGGTTGCTCTTTCTTTGAATAGGTTGAGTAGTGGTAATTCATTATGTGGTTGTGCTAAAACCTATGGGATTCATGAAAGTATTGCCTCTATCATTGTCAAGGAGTTTTGTGCAGTAGTTGAAAAGCATTTGAAACCACTAGTGATAGAAAAACAATCTGGGACTACTTTGAAGAAAATTGCAACTGAATTTGAGGAGCTTAGGGGATTACCTTATGTGGTTGGAGTGATTGATGGATGTCACATACCTATCATTGCTCCTCCTCTAAAGCATGCTTCCTACTATTGTAGGAAAGGTTTTTATTCAGCTCTACTTCAAAGTGTAGTGGATAGCAAATGTAGGTTTTGGAATTATGATTTTGGGTGGGCCAAGCACCGCCATGATTGGACCTTGTTCCAAAATTCAAATATTGGGAAGAAAGTGATGAAAAGTGAGCTATTACCTTACAAACTTGTTGGTAATGCCGCCTATTCAATGAGGCCATAGTTTTATACTTCATTTAAAGGTGAGAATGATGGTTTACCTAGAGCAAAGGCACATTGGAACTTCATCCAATCTTCTCCAAGAATGGCTGTGGAGAGAGCTTTTGGTATATTAAAAGAGAGGTGGAGGATCATTTTGAAGAGGGTTGATATGCCTCTCAAAAATGTAACAAATCTGGTTACTACATGCATTTACCTTCACAACTTGTGCATAATTCACAAAGATAGGTTTGATGATGATTGGGCAAGAAGGAGAGAAGATTATGCAAGGAGAAAATGCAAATTAATTTGGACAATTGGAGAGGACAGATGTTTTTATGGCAGCTACACAAGCAAATGAGATGAAGAGATACCCAAAAATGGAGGAAGTTTATGTTGGAACTAAACAAATTGAAGACATTGAAGACACCGTGATAAATGACATGGAAAGCATAGGGCGTGATGAAGAAGAGAATGTGGAAGGTGTGGAAACAAAGAAGGAGAAAGAAAATAGAATTAAAACCATGTTTTTGCAAGCTACACAAATCATGAGTTGCTAGCCCAATCTTTTTGGATAGCTCATTTGAGGAAAGAAGAAAAAATCCTCTTCTCTCATGAGCATGATGCATTTGATTTTGCCGAGGACTAAGCCCTAAAACTTATCTATAAGCCTATCCGTCTGCTTTTCTACATTCTCTAAGAATGCATTGGTTTTCTCAAAATTCTTTGCCATGACTGAACTACTTTTGGCCATTTGTACAAAGACCCTATAACATTGCTATTGGAAATTATTTTTGTCCACCTTGGTTGCCAAAGGTGGAGTGACACCTAAAATCTGTTCCTTTTTGATGTCATTGGTGTTGTCTTCCTTATTAGCTGAATCATTGGCTGTCGCCGAGACATGTTCATCATGGTTCCCGTTTGATGCCACCACTAATCAAAGGAATCATAGAACTTGCAAGCATGACGGTTTGAACCTGAAATTCCGTTGGCCATCTTGTCTTCTTTGTATTGCTTGTACAAGGTGTTGAATTTCTTTTAGCAAGCCTCGGCCGTCCGATTTAGTCCATGAATTACTGCAATTAGACAAGCATGGAGCTTCACCCAAGTATCCACACCTGCACATAACATGTATAGGTCAAAAATACAGTAGATAAGGTCATCTGGGCTTCATTAGGCTTTGAAATTGTGGTTTATCCTAAAATTGCAGCAACTAGTTCTTGTACAAGAATATGACTATGCTTAATGTGGACACAATGAATGACGGAAGGAAGGCATAGATGGATGGCCTTCCAAAGGCACTTGCCTCGCGCGGGCAAGATGGCGTGTTCCATTCCCCACTCCATACAATCTCCACCCATTTGGCTTGTAGCACAAGGCCAAATAGGGGAGGAGAGGCATGGACCTGGCAACTAAGGCCAACGCCAAATTGGCCAAATTTGAAATCTAATTTTTTTTTATTATTTTTTTCTTTGATTTCATGTATGCATTCTACATTTTAGGTTCAGAACTTAGCAAAAAAAATTGAACATACAAAAATATTCAAACCATGCAAAAAAAATTGAACTTCCAAAAAAATTCAAACCTTGCTTCTTGGAGTTCTTCAAGAACTCAGGTTGCATCTCCCCATGCAATGAAATCATGGTCTCAATGTGTTAATCCTTCCAATTCTTTGAGCCACCTTCTTCCTCTTCCTCCTTCTCCTTCTTCACATTCTTGTTTCGGGGCTTTTTTGTAGCTATGGTTGTAGCTACACCTCCTCTCTTCTTGGGTGCACTTGGAGCTATATTTTGAACCTAATCATCTTCAATGTCCTCCATACCCTTCTTCTTGGAGTGGGCTCCAAATATATCTACAATCAAAGGTGGAGAAGGAGGAATAGGGACCCAAATGAGGGTTCAAAAATTTCTAAAACCCTAACACTCCCTACATGCTCTTGTGAAGCACCTTGAAAGGGCTGAAAAGCATGATTAGAAGCACTATAATACCATTGCATTGCCTTAAACCCTTCCTTAGAATTCCACTCTAGAGACCCCTCCATCTCTTCTTGCTTCTTTAGAAAAAACTAGCAAGTCAAAAAAAATTCAAAACACAAAGCTCTAAAAGGAAAAAGAGAAAGAGACAAGAAGAGAAGAGAGGAGAATGGGAGAGAAGATGAAATGAAGATGAGGACAAAAGAGCTGTTCAAATTTCTAGGAGATTGAACGGTTCAAATTTGAGGAAAAAAAAAATTTAAATGACATTTGACATGGCCTTGACGCCAAGAATTGGCCCCCCACAAAAGCTGCACCCAATTCACCAAGCTTGGGCCATGTCAAAAACTGCCTTTTCTAAAAAAAACATTTGATGCACCAAATTGGCCCACCTTTTAGGTGTAAAGACCTTGGAGTCAATTTCAGCCTTTCGACCAATCACAAACGAGGATTTCAAGCCTCTTACACATCAAATCGGCCCGGCCTCCATATGTAAAGTGGCCCTGAGTATTGCGTTTAGGTTGCCCCATACTAATTTCTTGACATTTTACTCTATGTAAATACTTCCTGTTGCTACAGTAATTTCATCAAATATTATTGCAACAAATAGTTCTTGAATGGCATGTTAACAACAATGAAGTTGAAAAGACAAATTAGTAGCTTTCAAGTCATAAATCATGTGAAATTCAAGTATTTAGAGAGTTGCATGCACCTCCAAGTAGCCAAGTGATGAGGTATGAGGTAACTTACTAGGGTAAAGCAACCTAATTGTCAAGGCGACCTAAATGCAATATTCAATGTAGCAAAAACCCATAAGAGCATCCCCACTAGTCCGAGTTCTTTCAAAGTTTTCATATGTTTTGGGAGGGCCTCAAGCTTCTTGATCACAACCCATGCTCTTCAAAAAGGTGGCCTTGCACTACAACATGCCCCATAAAGTGGAGGATAAGGTTCACTAAACTTAGGATAAATAGTGATGAATAGTATCTTGAAGGGCCCTTGCTAGAAACTTGCTAGAAACGGTAAGACAAAGTTTCTTGAGAGGGTTTTGAAAAGGTCCTCAGTACTTTTCATCCACTTTGAGCATGAGGCACTAGTGGAGATGCTATTAGGGCATTCACATCCTTGCCTTGCTGAAAGTATCACTTTTTAAGACTTCTCAAAATTCTTGTCCCCCACCGTGTCTCACCAATTATATTTCATAAACAGCCAATTAATCAATCATGGAATGGAAACTAGAATAAAGTTCACGTGACTTAAAATGAACAAACTTAACCCCTAAAGGCCTAGCTGTCCCCCAAGGGACACATGGATTTCAAGTGTGTACCTACAGCTAATCTAGATATTGTGATTTTTTTAAACTTTTATTGAAGGTGGGGAATTCCAAGACCTACGTAGGCATCTAATTTTTTTGTCATTTTGACATTTGACAAAGAAGTCATGCAAGAATTTCTATTGCCCGGGGGAGGGAGGGCAATTTGGGCAGCCCAAAAACTTCTTAAAATTTGTATTTTCTAAAAATAGAAATCTGAAATTGGTTCTTTAGATTTTTTCGTATGTGGGAAGCTTTGAATCATTCAACTACAATCAATGAGATGAAAGTTATGACATGTTTTAGTTTGTGGGTAGTTATGGATTCTCTACTCTAAAATAAACTTTGAAGTCCTTTATTTTCCACAATTTTTAATATTTTGAAAAAAAAACTACAACTAAGGAAGTAGATTGTTTATCACAACATTATAACCATTGGGATTTGCATTTTTCATTTCAAAGTTTAAATTCTTAACAATTTAGTGACTTGACTCATTCTCTACTTCTTTCTACTTACTATTTTTTTTCCATGTGTTGTATAGTTCCAATTGATTTGAAAATTCTCCCACACATACCTAATTTGGTGTGCTACATGGAAAAAAAAAAAAAAAACCTCAACTTTGGGTAGAGTAATTTTTTCATGTAAGAGTGGTCAAAGGCTTTTGAAATTTACTAGCAGCAAGGAAAAAAACCTTTTTCCTTCACCTCATATGTAAATATCTCCCTCCTCTCCATCTAGAATGACCTGATTTTTTCCACAAGTACCTCTTTAGTCTAAGGCAAGATCCTATGGTTGAATTTGCAAAACAAACTTTATTTCCTATTTTTCTACTCATTCCTCCCAAAGTGACAGTTAACAGTGATTTTCACTAGAGAAAAGGGCTTGGGCCTTTAGGGGTCAAAATGAACTAATTTAAAATGAATAGTGAATTGATTGAGTGCAAAGGATATATATAAAGAGGGTCAAAACATTTATTAATCAAGTGTAACATGTGTTGGACCTGTGACAAGTAAGGGTGTGGATCCCTTGGAGCATCTGCACTCTTGCGTGCAACTTGGAGCTACCAAAAGTAGGTGTCCATGGTGCATCCACAATTGCAGGCCCGCTGGATTCACAAATGCCTTATTATTGCCCTCAAGCAAGAGTGGAGAGCATATTACAAAGGACAAAGTGTCAAGCCTCAACCACAAGCCTATGTTGTTGATCAACCACCAAGCCTTGATTGTTCTAAATTTGGGTGTGTTGATAGATTACTCAAACCTTTGATGTATGCATTTTCAATTTGCAATTGAGTGAGCCATGCCTTGCATATGGCTTTAGCGCATATGCAGTTAGGCGCACCAAGTGGAGCAGACATACAGGCATGCAACATGGTATTTTGGGTGTTTTGTGTATAACCGTGCAAATGTTCTTACAAGATTTAGTTAATTTTCTTGCTCACTTTGAATTTGATAATGCTATTTTGAAATTGATAGAAGATTGTAGGAAGCTCACCAAAGATAAAGCTGAGTGAATTTGGGAAAGTTTGCCTCTTGCAATCAATGATGGTACTATTATCAAATTCATATTTTGAGATTTCATTATGCATTCTCACAAAAGTTTTATTGTATTTATATTGTATTCATACTAAAGATCATCTGCAAGAGCAATAAGAAATTGTTTGCAAATGTAAAGAAAGTTTGCAACAAAAGTCAACGCGTGAGAGTAGCGCAAGAGTCACTGTGACAGAATCTGACTCAGAATAAGAGGCAAAGGAAACACAAGAGTAGTTATATTTTTGAGCAGAATTGCTCAATGTGAGGGCGTCCTCATAGCATTTTTATCACCCCTCAAATGAGTCTTGGAAACAAATTTGTTGCCAATCCGTAATGGCTTGGAGATTTTGCACTGCACTCGCAAATATGCAAGTGCGGGGCCTCCAAAATTAGCCACATTCACGTCAAATTTCAGCTTTTTACATGCCCTCTTCACGGCCACTCGCACGCATTGTTCACGCAAATAAAAGTTGCAAATCGTCACGACATCACTCCCAGCCAAGTGCACCTCTGCGGCACATTCTAATGCAGGTGTAGACCCTAAACTTTCTAGGCTACAAGAGAGTTTCAAGCCACGCCCCGCCACTTCATGTAAATTCACCCCACTTCATGGAAATTCACAACACTATCCCCTTTGAAACTCATTTGATGAGGCCTAGCAAAGCTAGTGCAAGGAGATACTCCTAGTCCACCCGGCAAATAGGCCCAAAAATCAAGCTAGATGTTTTAATTAACAATAGATTACAATATAAAAATATAATGATTTGAACAGCATGAATTTTTTTATTGTGAAATCATAATAAAACAATGGTGTGGACGTTAGTTGATTTAGAGACATCACATCAAATGTTAACTAACTTCCAAATAACTTAAAGGCTTTTCCAAATTGATTCAAAAAAAAGAAAATTCAACCAAAGGGATAGCAATTGTACATGACCTTGGGTTGAATTTTCCTTTTCCAAGATTAATTTGGAAAGGTCTCTGTGATATTTGGAAGTTAACCAACATTTGGTGTGATCTGTGATGTATTTAGATTAGCCAATGTCCAAACCAAAATTTTACTACACTCTCACAAAAAAAAATTGATGCCCTTCAAGGCATGATAATTTGAAAAAAATTAAAAAATACCTTCACATAGGAAAGCAAGTCTACTTTTCAACCCAATTTGAATTTTGTCAATCCAAGTTAACCTTCACCAAGGAGAATTTTTTCAAAGACAAACACTTCAATATTTGCTAGTGTTACAAAATCTACTATTTTGGGAAACTAATGATGTTCTCTCCTTCAAAAAGATTGCAATTTTGAACTTTAGAATAGAATGTTTATTTTTAACCAATCATACCAAATTTTAAATTCTATGAATAAAATTTGTAATTTTGATGAATATTAAATGGTAAATTCTTCTAAATTTGTTAAATAAGAATCCCATTTTTTTTTTATGTTTAACCATGTGGATAATTAGTGAACATCATGATTCTTATTTTCTTATTTGAAACAAACTTCATCAAAATTACAAAAGTATCATTTTATAACACATTTATGTTTTGCCCTTACCCCCTTGGGCGTTTAGGGGTTAACCCTTAAAAGATCAAGCAACCATAAGACATAGCATATACGCTCTTGTATAATTGGCATTTGCTACTAACAAAAAGTTTTAATTTGGAATCTTGACTACTTCACTAGAACAACATTGATCTATATTCTAATTTCTTTGTTGATCTCAAATGTAATAAAGGTGTGGATGCATTCCAAATACAAAAAAAATACATTGTATTGTAGTGCTTATTACAGGCTGCTCAGATGTTTAACCCCTAAAGGCCCAAGCCCTTTTTTTTGTGAAAGTCGCTGAGAACTGCCACTTTTGGGATAATGATTAGAAATGTAGGAAAAAAAAGTTTTTTTTTGGAAATCCAACCATGGGATCTTGGCCTAGACTATGGGAGGTACGTGTGTGAGAAAAATCAGGTCATTTTAGATGTAGAGGAGTGAGATATTGACATCTAAAGTGAAAAAAAAGTGTTTTTCCCTACTGCCCAAAAATTTCAACAGCCTTTGACAGCTCTTATATTAAAAAAATTGTTTTACGCAAAGTTGAGGTTTTTTTTTCCATATAGAAGACCAAGTTAGGTAGGTGTGGGTGAATTTTCAAATGAATTGGAAGTGTGAATCATACTTTGTAAAATCTTGCAATGCCATAAGGTCATGAGATTTGCATATACATTAGGCAAAATTGGAGGATTTATGCAAATCAGAAATTTGAATTATTGTGATCCAAATGGTGAAAACCAAGGAATCTTAACCTACTACAACTTGGAAATTTTAAAAAAAAAAAAAAAAAAAAAATACACAAATTGCTCAAAAAAGTAAAGCACCAAATTTTACAAGGGGCAAACAAAATGGAGGTTTGGAAGTCCCATACCTACCGGCAAACTAAAACTTCTCACTCATCAATCAAAATTGAATGATGCAGAGCTTCCCACATATATATAAATTTAAAGAACCAATTTCAAAATTTTATTCTAAAAATATACATTTTTTTAGCTGCCCAATTCTCCCCCGTTTTTTAGTTATTCATGCATAGTTTCTTCAATAATTGTTAGAATAAAGAAAAAGATAGATGCCCACGCATATATTTGAATTCCCCATCTTCTATAAAAGTTTCAAAAAATCACACAAAGTAGTTTAACGGTAAGTACATGCCTGAAACCCCACTTGGCCCCCAAGAGACCACTTGGGCCTTTAGAGGTTAAGGGTCAAAGTTGAAAACTAAACTAGGTCATAACAATTTTGGGCACTCCTCTTTCCAAAGGAAACTTTGAGACCTAAAATATTTTCTAACAACTTTTTTGGTGAAAGTTAGTGTTTCAAATTATCTTACATACATTGAAAATTGCGTTTAGGTTGCCCCACACTAATTCCCATATTTGTCACTTCCTTTGCTGTAAAAAATATTTGCATCACTAATTAATTAAAAAAAAGGTTTTAAAGGACCTTGCAACCACTACAACATTGCTGTAGAAAAAATTAACAAGGTTCAAGTTGTAAACCATGTGAAATCCAAGCATTGTCAACCATTAGTGTGGGGCAACCTAAATGCAATATTCGGTGTAGAGCCCCACTAGTTAGAATTGTCTTTTATAATTATACCATTAGTTTAACCCCTAAATGTCCGGAAGGACAAAAATTGTTCTTTCAATGCCAAAAACACACGAGGAAGGTGGAAAAAACAATTTTTCTCAAGTTTTTTTCAAAGTGGTCACCTAGATGTTCTCCATCGTTAAATGCAAAAAATAGCTGCATTGAATGCTCCCACATTTTTTTTAATTCCAATTTGTGAAGAGATGACCAGGGTCCCTTGGTGCCCCTCTTTCAATATTCATACAAGCAGCATGCACTATTCACTTTTACAACCTTTGTGGAGAATATTTTATTGTGGGGGCAGTACTGTACATAGCATTGTTTACCATATCATCGTTCACAGAGCACGCACGGTTACCACTCCAGCGTTTAGGGGTTAAGAAAATCTAAAATTATTTGTAAGATGGAGACCTCAATAATACATGGAATCCAAAATACCACTTTGTTGAATGCTTTGTAGGGGAGTTAATTTTTAACCCCTAAAGGACCACTTGTCCCTACAAGGGACAAATGGGATTTTGGGCATGTACTTATGGCTAAACTACTTTGTGTAATTTTTTGAAATTTTTATTGAAAATGGAAAATTCAAAGATATGTGTGGGCATCTAATTTCTACCTCATTCCGACATTTATCAAAGAATTTAAAAATGAATTTATGAGAATTTTAGTTCAATCAACAGCCCAGAAACTTCTTTAAAATTTGCATTCTTTTGAAATAAAAATTGGAGGTTAGTTCTTTAGACTTACGCATATGTGAGAAGCTTTGAATCATTTAATTCTAATTGATGAGATGAAAGTTATGAGAAGTTTTAGTTTGCGGGTAGGTGTGGAAAATCTCAAAACTATGCCTACACGCAAACTAAAACTTCTCATAACTTTTATCTCATCAATTAGAATTAAATGATTCAAAGCTTCCCACATATACAAAAGTCTAAATAACTAATCTCAAATTTGTATTTCAAAAAAATGCAATTTTTAAAGAAGTTTTTGGGCTACCCGCCAAATATAAATTCTCATAAATTCATTCTTAAATTCTTCAGTAAATGTCGGAATGAAGAAAAAATTAGATGCCCACACAAATTTTTGAATATCCCATCTTCCATAAAAGTTTCAAAAAATTACACAAAGTAGTTTAGCTATAAGTACATGCCCAAAATCTCATTTGTCCCTCGTAGGGACAAGTGGTCCTTCAGGGGTTAAACAATCAAAGCCAATTCAGGACCAACAAGGCATTGGCTCTTTATAGCTTTTGTAGGCAACGTTCAAAGCGCCATTCTTTGATGTGTTGGAATCTTCTTGCATTATTTACCAATAGCATGTTAAATGCAACAGTAACTTATGTAATAATAGAAACTACGATGAACAGCAAAAGTAATAACTGAGGATATCCTTTGTCAGATGCACAACTCCTGCTTGACCTGTATGTCATGATGTCAACAATGATTTACTGGGCACCTTTTGTAAATGGGTAGAGTTCTGAATGTATATCAACCCTTGACCGCCTAGGCGGCCGGGGTTCGTCCGCTGCAGAGCAAAAATGCTCTGTAGAAGGAAAAAAAAAAAAACCTTTTTCTGATAAGAAGTGTTCATAGATACATGATGAATTACGGATTGCCAAATACAACTTCACTACAGCATTGACACGGTTGCATGTAAGGTAGCCGCACCCATGGGCGTGATGTCCCCATGGGCATCACTGACAAAGTCAGGGTAGCTATGGGTATTGAAGTGATAGTTATGAGTGACAAAGTGATGGTTGTGGGTGACTCCATGACGGTTTTGAGTACTCATCTCACCATTTAAGAACCAACAAGCCTTGTTTTTAGCATCTCTTACACATCGTTCTTACAATGTTAGTGATTTTGGACTTTGAAAAATATTCGTGAACAAATGCTTGCAATTGGAACCTTGAAATTGATGCCAATATTTTTGGTTTCCATTTCGTAACTTACAATATTTTTTTCAAAGTTAGTCAATTGTTTTACCTACTCCAAAACCCTTATTTCCAGGCTTATGGGTGTGCCTACCTTAATCCCTCACACGTCAAATGTTTTTGTTTGTTTTTGGAGAGCCTTCAAAATTCTCCCCCACCCTTAAGGCATCTGCAATGCACCCGGCTCGCAGGGCCTAGTATGTTATATATTGGTCCATTAGCAAAATTCTAAACCCTCTAGAAGGCCCCTACAAGTGGCAGTTCGGTACATTACAGTGGTTTTTTTAATTTTTTAATTTTTTAATTTAATTTAATTTATTTTATTTTTTAGTTTATTTATTTTATTTTTAATACTAAAACCACTGTGGCACATGAATTGACTACTTGCAAATGTCAAGATTTTCCATTTCTAACTGTTAGAAATGGTAGCTTTTTTCTCTATATGCACATCTCTCATGTAATGGTAGGGGCCTTCTAGAGGGCTCAAATTTTTCCTAATTTTTCAATAGAAAACAAAAATTAACATAATTTTTTGTATGATTTGAAGGGCATTGACAATATTGTTGTGAAAATATAACAAAATTTTGGGCTTGGACACTTACTTATTTAGATGCATCCCATCATATGTTAGCTAGCTTCCAAAAAAATTATAGGTCCTTCCAAATCAAGCCTAAAAAAAAGAAAATTCAGTTAAGGGGAAGGTCCCAATACCACCCTCTTGGCTGAATTTTCCTTTATAAGGCTTGATTTGGAGGGACCTCTAAATTTTTTAGAAGCTAGCTAACTTATGATGGGATGTATCTAAATAAGTCAATGCCCAAACCAAAATTTTATTATGTTTTTACAACAATATTGTCAATGCCCTTCAAATCATAAAAGAAACATGTCATTTTATTGTCTATTAAAAGATCAAATATAACATACTGAGACTTGCTAGCTAGGTGCATTGCAAATGCTCTTACGCTTCAAGTGTGCTTCATTTGGCCCCACAAATAGTTATTTGACTAATCATCAAGTAAAAAGATAGAGCTCAATAAACTTAGAATGAATTGTGATTTCAAAAGTCATTGCTTAACACACTCAAGTTGAGTGTCAGAACATTTTGAAGGGCCCTGTATTTTACATCCAAGTATTGCATGTGAGGGGCTTGATGCAAGCGTGGGTTCAAATGTTCCAAAATGTGCTCATATTTTTAGGGTAATCCAAATGGTGAGAAGATTCAAAGGCATAGTGTTAGGTCTCATGCTGCCCTTCTTGCAATCTTCATAAGGTTTGCATGCAACATTGACTTATGTAACCTTTGAAAAAAAATTGAATCTTGTGGGCACTTGCCACAGTAATGTAGCGCTGCAGTATGAGGCAACCACAAGACTAGTCCAACATTTAGGAGTTAAATACGTGCAAGGGAAGGTTAGTTCATTCTCCACCTTGCTCAAGGCGTCCTTAATCCTTAAAAAAACCATTGTCCCTTTGGGGGGCAAATGGGATTTTGAGCATGTACCTACATCTAAACTACTTTGTGTCATTTTTTGGAACTTTTCTAGAAGATGAAGAATTCAAAGATCTATGTAGGCATCTAACTTTTTCTTCATTCCAACATTTATCGAAGAAGTTATGCATGAACTTTTGAAAAACAAGGGAGGGTGGGCAACCCAAAAACTTCTTTATACATTGTATTTTTTTTAAATAAAAATTTGAAATTGGTTCTTTAGATTTATACATATGTGGAAAGCTTTGAATCATTCAACTTTGATTGATGAGTGAAAAAGTTTTAGTTTGTGGGTAGATATGGGACTCCCAAAGCTTTGTTCCTTTTGCCCCTTGTAAAATTTGGTGCTTTACTTTTTTGAGCTCTTATTTGTTTTTTGACATTTTTTTGTCCAAGTTGTAGTAGACTAAGATTCCTTGGTTTTTACCATTTGGATCAAAGTAATTCAAATTTCTGAATTTTACATAAAGCCTCCAATTTTGCCTAGTGTATATGCAAATTTTGTGGCCTTATGGCATTGCAAGATTTTACATAGTATGATTCACACCTCCAATTCATTTGAAAATTCTCCCACACTTACCTAGCTTGGTCTCCTACATGGAAAAAATAAACCTCAACTTTGCATAGAGCATTTTTTTTTATATAGGAGAGGTCAAAGGCTTATGCAAATTTTGGGCAAAAGGGAAGAAAACTTTTGTTTTCACTTCAAATATCAATATCTCACTCCTCTACATGTAGAATGAGGTGATTTTTTCCCGCAAGTACCTCCCATAGTCTAGGGCAAGATCTTACAATTGAGTCTCCACAAAAAACTTTTTTTCCTATGATACTACTCATTCCCCCAAAAGTGGTAATTTTTAGTGATTTTCATATAAAAGAAGACTTGGTCCTGTAGGGGTTAATCAAAACACATGTAAGAGTCTTGAGAATGGTAAAAGGAAGGCCTTGTTACTTGTGCAATTCTTATAGCAACCTCCCAAAGGAACTTGGGGTCCCATTGCACAACCAACAATGAAATTGCCAGAGATTGCGTAGAGGTTGATAGTAAGGGGATGAAGGAATTGCAATATTATTTGTCAAAAATTCAATTGCACTCATTAGCCATGTTGATATTGACCAACTCTTTGAGCTCTGCAAGTTTTCATTAACCCCTAAACACCAAGCAGGACATTTTTTGTCCTCTAGCTTTGAAAAAGGATTTTGTAGTACAAGAAAAAGCAATTTTTCATTTGATTTTTTTTGTAAAAGTGATCATAAACACATGGTCCTTCATGGATGCCAAAAAATTACCCCATCAAATGCACTCATATTTTATGGTGACCTAGATTGTAAGAAGATTTAGAGATATAGTGTTCAGTCCCAAGCTGGCCTTGCAATTTTCATGAAGACACCATGCATTGTTGACTTCTATTACTTTAGGAAATAATACTACAATTGATGGGCACTTGTCAATGTTACACCGTACATTGTAGAGTATTCTAATAGGGTTGGTCATGGTGACCAACCTGGTGTTTAAGGGTTAACTCCTAAAGAATTGAGCTCTTTTTATTTTGCAAAAATCACTAAAAGTTGCCACTTCTAGGGCAATGAATAGAAATGTAGGAAAAAACCTTTATTTTTGAAAATTTAACCATAGGATCTTGCCCTAGATTACAAGAGGTAGGTGTTAGAAAAAAGTCAGCTCATTTAGATAGAGAGGAGTGAAATTTTGAAACCTGAGTAAAAAGAAAAGTTTTTTTCCTTCTTATCTGAAATTTTTAAAAGCCTTTGACTGCTCCTATAACAAAAAAATTACTCTACACAAAGTTGAGGTTCAAATTCTCCATGTAGAAAACTAAGTTATGCATGTGTTGGAGAGTTTTTAAAAGAATCAAAAGTCTACAACATACTCCAAGAAATCTTTCAATGCTTGAAGGTTTTGAAATTTGTCAATATACTAGGCAAAATTGGAGGATTTATGAAAATTTCAAAAACTTGAATTACACTCACCTATACAACAACTAGCAAGGACTCTTAGCCCACTTCAAATTGGAAAGAAATTAAATGAAAACACAAGTACATAAATTGCTCAAATATTAAAGTACCAAATTTTACAAGGGGTAAATGGAATGGAGGGTTGGGAGTCCCCCAAGATGGGCACCTTCCACTCCACTCCTCTTTGCCCAAGTATCCACACCTTGTGCCCATAAGAGCTTACCCTTTTTGGAGTCAATACTTACTCACAAAAGAGAGGTCCCGTGCAAACTGCCCCTCCTCCCCTAGTTTTGATAAATTCTTGCTTAAATTTTTCATTAAATGTCAAAATGAAGAAAACATTAGATGCCCATGTAGATTTTTGAATTCCCCACCTTCAATAAAAGTTTCAAAAAATCACACAAAGTAGGTTAGCCGTAGGTACATGCTCAAAATCTCGTTTGTCCCCCAAAAGGACAATGGTCCTTTAGGGGTTAATCCTAGAAGACAATTGTCCCCTTGGGGGATAAATGGGATTTCGGGCATGTACCTACAGCTAACCTACTTTGAGTGACTTTTTGAAACTTTTATTGATGGTTGGGAGTGGGCATCTAGTATTTTCTTCATTTTGACGTTTAACAAAGTAGTTATGCAAGAATTTATCAAATTTTGGGGGATTACCCGTTCAGGCAGCCCAAAAGCTTTTTAAAATTCACGTTTTTTTAAAACAAAATTTTGAAATTGGTTCTTTAGATTTTTTTTCTACATGGGAAGCTTTGAATCATTCAATTTCAATCAATGACATGAAAGTTATGAGGAGTTTTTTTTTTTGTGGGTAGCTATGGATTCTCTACTCTAAAATAAACTTTGAAGTCCTTTATTTTACTCAACTTTCAATATTTTGGAAAAAAAAATGAAACCAAAGGAAGTAAATTGTTTATCACATCATTATAATGGTTGGGATTTATGTTTTTCATATCAATAATTAAGTTCTTAACAATTTAGTGTTTTGACTCATTATCTACTTCTTTTTACTTACTATTTTTTTCCCATGTGTTGTGTAGTTCCAATTGATTTGAAAATTCTCCTTCATAAACCTAACTTGATCTCCTACTTGATAAATCAAAAGCACAACTTTGGGTAGAGCAATTCTTTTCATGTAAGAGTGGTCAAAGACTTCTGAATTTATTTTATTTATTTATTTTTATTTTTTTCACTTTAGATGTAAATATCTCCCTCCTCTCCATCTAAAATCACCTGATATTTTTCTCATGAGTACCTCTTCTAGTCTAAGACAAGATCCTATAATTGAATTTCAAAAAAAAAAAAAAAAAAAAAAAAAAAAAAATCTACCTTCTTACTCATCCCCTAGAAGTGGCAGTTTTCATTGATTTTGGCGGAAAAATGGGCTTGGTGATAGCCAAGACCGCTCCTCACAAGGTCGTGGGCTTACCATTTAGCTTTGCGAGTAGGTTGAGGGCAATTTTCTCCCATTGCCCTGAGACCCTCCTCCATGTACTCTCGTCTCGGTTGGACTGAGGACACCTTAGACTTCAAAATCAGGTTGTCCTCATAACATTGTTAACCCTTCCTTGTGGGGGTCCCTTTTCCTCCCCTAATATGAGGATCCCCTAGCAAATGACCACCACCAGCTTAGGGCCTTCACCAACCAGCTTTCAGGGATCTTAAACTAAAGCCTCCCCCCAAGTATGTGGGGAGGCATATACCTCCAGCTAGGGGGGAACTCCCAAACCTAGTTAGCAATGACTTGAAGTCACAAAGCTTACTCCCTCGACCATCCTTGACACTATGACACGAAGTAGTGAATTGCGATGTGACATGGATAATTGAACATGTGAAAAAACCAACATCACAAAGTATATACTACCACTACTACATAGCACAAAAACTCAAAATTTAATGAAACTAGAAAAACACTCAATATACAACTAGATTGGTGCTATGTTTGAGGACGCTCCAAAAATCAATTTTGTGTTAAGGTAACACCACCCATAACCAACCATTTAACAAAACTAACCCCTATGTACCCAAGGTTTTCATTTCAGTTTTGAAATGAAAACCCTAGGTACATAGGGGTCAGGTTTGTGACATAGTTGGGAATGGGTGAGGCTACCTTAGATGTTCTTTATTGAAAATTGACATCACAAGGAATGATGGGCTTTTAGGATGAGGCTTAATTCTCAAAGGACAATAGGGCATAGTATATACATTGCCATATAATTGGTATTTGCTACCAGTAAGAAGTTCTAATTTGGAATCTCAAGTAGCTCACTAGAACAGCTTTGATCTATTCTCCAACTTCTTTGTTGATCTCAAATGCAGTAAAGGTGTGAATCTATTCCAAATACAGGAAAAACACCTTGTATTGTACCGTTTGCAGTGGCATGCTTTGTCCTTTAGGGGTCAATCTAGTAAGGATGTTGTTATTTTACAGATGGGGCACTTGGGTAGCACATGAATCTCATTGGAATTGTAAGTTTCAAGCCAAATCACATACATACTATTAGTCAATTGAATTTTTTGAGAAATTCTTGACATTTATCCTAAAGTTATTTCCTTCAAGTGCTAAATGGTCCTCAAATGATTAGAAGCAACTCTTTTAGTAGGCAACATCCGTGAGGGGTTAAAAACCAATACTAGAGTTTGGGTTGTTTTGTGATCAATCCATCTTCCATTTGAATCATCACTCCTCATATTAGGAGCGCAAACATCTAGGAAAACAAAATTTCTAAAGGGGTTTGCAAGAGAGAGAAGGTGGTAATTTTCCCATAATTGTTTTGATGAGAGAACCTAAAGAGTTTTGCACACCTAACCAGGTGCAAAAATTGCAAGCACAAACTGTCTTACATAAGAAAATACGTGAGAAAGTAAGGGAAAAGACAAGAAATCAATCTTGAAATCAACTTGAAAAATCAAGAGTTTTCTCTCCCAAAGAGTACCCCAGGGTAAAAAACAAATAACGTTGAGAAATGTACCTAGGTTTTAACACCTCAACGTGCAAGCTGCCAGTTTTTTTTTTTTTTTTTGCCCCTTCTCAATGCATAAACTTATATAGATACCCTGAATGTTGAGAGATTGAAAACCTGTTTTGGCTATTCTCAGACTTGGTATATTTCATCTAATGCGTGAACCAGTTTGCTTCACAAAATATTGCAATTATGTTGCCCCGCACTAATTTATTGACATTTTACATTATATTATTTACTTGTTTATTTATTTATTTATTTATATATTGATATTACAATAATTTTCAACAATAATTATTGCGTAAACAATTTTTAAAGGGCTTGACAACAACAACAAAGTTGTGGAAAAACATTTAGCAGAGTTCAAGTCATAAATTATGTATAATCTTAATATTTGGAGAGTTGCAAATGTCTCTAAGTGACCAAATGTTGAGTTATGAGATAAGTTTCTAAGGTAAGGCAACCTAATTGTTAAGGCAACCTAGACGATTATTTAGTGTAGATTTCTACCCCTTTTGCCTAATTGGTCCATATCACTCTGGCCCAGGTTCAAAATGATTATCCTTTTGGAAGCTTTTGTGTAGCAGGGGCTTTTCGCCAGGGAACATGGTATTCCAAACATCTCCTGATAACTTGTTGAGTGTATACTAGCAAATCGGTTATTAGAAATTATTGGATTCACCAATTCTGTCCTGAGGTTTTCCATCCTTTGCTTTTTTATCCTCTACTCTGAAACTGTACAGTACAGGGTTCTAGATGGAGGCACGTTGTGATATACATGGATAATAATGGCACATAATTCTTGAACTTGCGTCTAACCAAATAGCATCAATTCAGCAAAACAATTCAGTCAGCTGGTTATGAAAGTTCACCACACTGAATATTGCGTTTAGGTTATACACTGCTTTCTTCACATTTTACACTATATAAATATTTACTGCTGCTTCAGTAATTTTCATCAAAAATTTCTGCAAAAACATTTTTTTTGAAATGGCCTGACAACAACTACAAAGCTACAGAAAACAAATTAACCATGTTCAAATCTTAACCATGTGAAATTCAAGTATCTACAGAGTTCCATACATCTCCAAGTGGTCAAATGATGAGTCATGAGGTAACTTACCATAGTAAGACAACCTAATTGTCAAGACAACCTAAATGCAATATTCAGTGCATGTTGGATCGGTTCCATTAACCTGGAATATAACCAGATCACTCATGGGCCAACCAACCTTCCATGCAAGTGAAGGTGAAATTTCTTTCTTTAGCGAAGCAAAAAACCAAAGACATAAACGAAACAAAATTAAAACGAACTTAAAAATATGCGAAGTAATGAGAACTTATATCACTCATTGGGTCTACTGAAAGGATAATCAATTAAGTAAAAAAGGAAGCTATTCTAGTGGTCAGAGATTGAAGGCAAACTTTTAGACTGTAAAAACTGAACAACCTTGTAGAACATAATTCATTGTTAGGTCAATTTGGCAGAGCAAAAAAGACAAAGTAGTGAATGATGTGTGCATGCAATTATGACTTATTGGAAAAATAGCATGTTAGCACTTCTTTATTATGGCATCATTCGAGCAAAGAAATTTGTGTTTTAGGGTGTTTTGTTAGCATGGAATTTGGTCAGTTCTGGCAATGAAATTGGACACGCCGAAGAATGCCCTGCATTATTTTGTGACCACCAAGAGCTAGGAAGAAAATTTTCAATTTTTGTGTTGAATGGAGCATGTAAAATACCATTGGAAGTACTTTGGTGAAAGAACTCCAAACAGTATACAATGTATCTAGTTTGGATAAGAACACCTTCCATGGAACTATATTAACCCCTTAACGCACAAGTGGCTAAAATATTGCCCCATTATGAGATACATGGGCATTGAAGGGTTAACCCTTGCACCCAAGGATGGTCATAGCATCTCCACTCTTTCTCTCTACACGGAGAGCAACAAATAGCTCTTGAAGTGCGCAAATCAGCTTGAAGAGAGGGGCTACAATTTTGAGTTCCACTGTTGCTCCTCAAACTGACACGCCAAGGGCACTTGGTGGAGCTGCATGAACATGCGAGGAGATATAAAAGCAAGCTTGGCCAAACCAAAATCTCTGGTCCGTGGGACATGCAAGGGCTCTATTCTTGTTTTATTTGTAATCTGGGAGATAGAAGAACATTTTCCCCCAAAAAAGAGGCAAAAGTTTAGCTTGTTAAAATTTGAGGCAGATCATGGAGCTTGGCGTCTCTCAAGGAGTGTTTGGCGAAGCTCGCCAAATTTGAGAGTGTGGTGAGACCTAGGTGAAAGTAGATAGGTTTTTACTTTCTAAAAAGAATAATAAAATCCATAGCTTAAAGTTTGTTCTCAAGGAGGAAGGATTACTATTGTAATTTCTAAGTTATTCTAAAACCCAAAGGAATGCACAATAGAAAGTTTAAAAAGGATCTAAGTCCTAACCCTCTTCAATTGATAATAAGACTTCTATTATAATTAAGGATTAAGTCAAAACTTATCAACAATTGTCTTGTTTCTTGTTTTTAACTTTAGCTTTCATTCCATTTCCAATCCAGCTTGCTCCATTGACTTCATACCATTCTTCAAAGTGAGCTCCAGTTCCTTTTATCTAATAAGTTCTTCCTTCTTTATAAACTCACAATAGATTATTCCTTATTATCTTGGAAATTCTATAAATTTCAACACTTGTGTTAATTCACTTGAGATTGCTTTCTTTATAGAAATCAGTTTAATTCTCCCATAGAAATCCATATTAAAACTCTCATGAATTGAAATCAACCCTTGAGGCTATAGCTATCATCACTCATTACATTCCAGTCATAGCCTCGTCATATACGACCATTGAAATTCTCACTAATTCCACTCCAGATTCTATAGAATTTAGGCTTAACCCTCACGGAATTCCATTGATTGAAAGTTTCTTTTAATTCTCTCTCAATCTCTCACTATCCATAAGATCTATCAAAAATTCTCTTTTGAAATCAACTATGGAATTAAACAGCCTCTATGGCCTTCATTCAAATCACTGTAAATCACTCAAGATTAATTCCCTCAATCAACTATTGATTCATTCTCTCATTCTAAATCAATCCTTTGAACCAGATACTATTGAATTCATTTAAACTTTCAAACCCAATTCTATAAGTTCAACCCCAGTCTTCACATACAAATTCTCAATAGACTCACACAATTTCAAATCAATCAACATACAAGCAATCAATCAATAAAACTGAATACACATTCTTTAATCTCACTATCGATCCAATCCACTTTATAAGCACACACACAAAATTTCAATTACTTTTGATTTCTCAATCAAAAACAACAATCGGTCTTAATTTTACTTTCCACTCACATGGCATCTCAACAGCCATAGACTTAAACAATCCAAAATCAATTCCAATCAAATCATACACATTCAATCAATCCACCAAGCACGGATACACACATTTAAACATTCAGTTGACTCACACACACATTCACAATAAAACAGTTTCAAGCACAATACACACAATAGTCAAACACACACGATTACTCATTCACAAGCTTTCAGAAAACTATCGATTATATTCAACTGCTTCACACAAATACACAAGAACATCTATTGCTTCTCACTTTAAGCTCTCAGCCTCCGAAGCCTTTCCTGCTCAATGGATTCATCTGCCATAGATTCCCTATGTACTCTTGCCCATAGCGGTTATCTTAACTACCTTAGCAGCCGGCTATAGACACTAATTACTATAGATTTACCAATTAGCTCTTTGCATCTCCAAAATCCAACTATTAATCCTTCGATTTCGGTATTACGATAGAAAAATAGAATATTAACAAAAAGTTTAGCATTTAGAAATTGAAGCTATAGATTCTACGACTACAGTGAACCTCTGTTTGGAGACCAACCAAGCCCAGGCTCGATACTTTAGCATTTGAAGAGAAAGAGTGAAGATGATCTCACTACGAGTCCCTCTCTATAGTAGCCTTACAATGCTTTAAAGTGGTGCAGCAAGTGCCCACCCATTATTATAATATTTCTAAAGTTACATAAATCAACATTACATGCTGACGTCATGAAAATTACAAGACAAGCAACATGGAACTAACATGGAACCTAACATGAGACATAACAATGTGATTATGAATATTCTCACAATTTGAGTTACATAAAAACATGAGTGCATTTGGTGAGGTTGTTTTTTTGCCTTCCAAGATGCACCATGTATATATGATCACTTTGATCTAGAAAGATTCAAACTGAAAAACCGTTTCCTATTGTCCTAAAAATTGTTTTTATTTTTGCTACTAGGGGACCACAAAACGTCCCCTTTAGCGTGGATGGGTTAACCCCTAAAGGACCACTTATCCCTATAGGGGACAAATGGGATTTCGGGCATGTACTTATGGCTAAACTACTTTGTGTAATTTTTTGAAATTTTTATTGAAGATGGAAAATTCAAAGATATGTGTGGGCATCTAATTTCTACCTCATTCCGACATTTATTGAAGAAGTTAAAAATGAATTTATGAGAATTTTAATTCAATTGGCAACCCAAAAACTTTTTTAAAATTTGCATTTTTTTGAAAATAAAAATTTGAGGTTAGTTCTTTAAACTTATGCATATGTGGGAAGCTTTGAATCATTTAATTCTAATTGATGAGATGAAAGTTATGAGAAGTTTAGATTGCAGGTAGGTGTGGAAAATCTTAAAACTATGCCTACACGCAAACTAAAACTTCTCATAACTTTTATCTCATCAATTAGAATTAAATGATTCAAAGCTTCACACATATGCATAAGTTTAAAGAACTAACCTCAAATTTTTATTTTCAAAAAAATGCAAATTTTAAAAAAGTTTTTGGGTTGCCAATTGAATTAAAATTCTCATAAATTCATTTTTAACTTCTTCAATAAATATCAAAATGAGGTAGAAATTACATACCCACACAAATTTTTGAATATCCCATCTTCAATAAAAGTTTCAAAAAATTACACACAATACTTTAGCCATAAGTGCATGCCCAAAATCCCATTTATCCCCGTAGGAACAAGTGGTCCTTCAGGGGTTAAAGGAGTAATGTTAATAATTTGAACATCAAAACATTTGAGAGTGTTTTGACAATGAGGCAATGCTATTCCATCATGTAGCTTGTTTCTCCCAACAATATTCACGTGGGGAATGATTAGGCCTCTTGGACTTGGACATTTTAAAATATGTGTCAACTTTGCTCGCTTCCATTTGGAATGGAACCTAATTCTAGGAGGAAATTTTTTGTAAATCTAAAGAAATGTTTCTTTCTAAGGTTCTTTGATATTATCTTAACCCGTAAAGACCAAGTGTCCGTCTAAGAGACACTTGAGAACTCGAATAGGATTGTACAAAGTCAAATTTTATTAGATGTTTTCAAATTTGTTACACAAGATGTAAATGTGTCTCCTATGTGGAAATGTATTTTGTTCTCCAATTAAATGCTCAATTTCAAAGTTATGTAGCCCACAAGAATTTGGCAAGCTCCAACAATTTGGACATTTTTGGAGAATCTTATGTTAAAATTTTCATCAATTTTTGAAATTTGACATGTATGTAACTAATAAAATATGGTATACAGTTATCACAACAAAACAAAACAAAACAAAACAAAAAACTCTCACATCACATTCTAAGAGGAGTCAAACTTTGTTAATCATGTTTGGGTGGTTTCAAGAAAAAATATTTTCTTCAAACCTCATGCCCTATTATCTTTCAATTTTTATATTTAAAGCTCTTGAATTTATTTCACCTATTCCAAATGTTTGTCTTTAACTTTTCTAAAAGACTTCCTCAATGCAAAATAAATCATATAAGAATGACTACTATATTGCCATTTCACTTAACCTTCTTACATTGCATGGTGATGATTTAGAATAAGCTAGATTCTAGATTTGATTCTGAAATTTTGCATGAGTTGACCTAACATCATACACTAATAAAAACCTCATTTTTATGTAGAGCAAAAGTTTTACTCCAAGAGGGCTTAAAGTTTGTTGATCTTGTTTTGGAGAAATGAAAAAAAGTTGTTTATATCACTTCAAACATTATAATCTTACAAACTAAGTAGGCAAATGGGCTGAATTTTTTTACGCATGCTGATTTATTTGTTTAACACACTTTGTAAGGTTCAAATTTGGAAAAAACATATATGTACTTTTCAATTTTGGGCAATGCAATAAAAGTTGGCAGTTTCTGAAATTTTTTCTCAAAAAACACCCTTGGTCTTTTAGGGGTTAAACATGATGTCAAGTATATATTTTTTGTTTTAAGGTAGGTTTACCCAATATTGTCTGGCAATCCAATGTTGCTCATTTGTAAGTGGGTTTTTCATTTGAGAACTCAAATGTAGGCCCTATGTAGATAGCTTACCTTTTGAGTTCTCAGAAGATAAGCTATGTACAGATGACCTACATTTGAGTTCTAAAATGAAAGGCCCACGTACAAATGAGCGGCATTGGGTTGCCGGACAAAATTGGGTAAACCCACCTTAGTGTGGTGCCTAACATAACATTGTTAAGCCGGTTTGATTCCCTCCTCAGCTGTGGAGGAATATTCCTCCCCATATACCTGAGGAAGTTTTAGTTATAATTTCTCAAAACTCATTGGTCCTGGAACAGAGGTGACGAATGACATTGATTAAGGGATCCTCATTTTTGGGGAGCAAAAGGGACCCCAGTGAAGGTTAACAATGTTGTGAATTTAACCAAAATTAGGCAGACTTTGCCTAATTTTGAGAGGCCTAAAAATGAATGATGGAATTTGTATTTGATGGTATGATAATATATAATTGTACCCTGTCGTTTCTAGTAAACTACTTGCACCTGATAAAATTCTTGGACTTTTTGCTACTTTTGTGGACTTAAAGAGCACATGGAAGCTAACTGACATGCTTTTTGATGACTTACAAACACATGTCATGTTCGACGTAAGGCAAGTAGCCTCGATGCTGAGTAGGCCATTACACGATGCATACAACATGATGAATGTTTGGGGGTGAATGTTTGGGGGTTTGGTTTTATGCACATTCGTCGATGTGGGGGCAGAGTGGAAAAGTTCTGATTTTTCACCAGGCATGTAAATGTAAGAGTTTAGATACTGTAGGTGGGGAGCAGATTCGACTGCCCACTGCCGAATGATAGAATTGATTATTTTTTCAGAAAAAATTAATTCAGCATCAGATTTTAATTAAACAAAATTAGGTATTTTCAAAAAAAATTGTTATTATTTAGCATTCAATCAAAAAAATTAGTGGAATTAAGCCTTTTTTTAAGCATCTTTCACTTTCTAAAATTAGTCCTTGTAGTAGATTGAGCCCTCTTGGAATCAATCGTGACTTTACATTGTTAG
The DNA here is from genome assembly GCA_963920765.1 of Ulota crispa. NCBI lineage: Eukaryota > Viridiplantae > Streptophyta > Bryopsida > Orthotrichales > Orthotrichaceae > Ulota > Ulota crispa. The sequence continues at coordinate 12,894,262 of OY987245.1, forward strand.
CTAAGCTTAATGACTTTTATAATACTTGGCATTTCAAATTTTGATTTGTTTAACATTGGGCATTTTTGGAGAATAATTTATAGAATAATTAGGCAAAATTTTGGGGAATTATTTTATGCCAAATATGCTACCAACCTACAGTATTCACGAGATTGAAGTAGGGAATTTTGAATACATTTGGATTCAAAGACTTTGTTTAGTTTGCAGTACAAGATACCATATAAGCTTACCAACAAATTTTTGACCAAAAATGTCAAGGAATCACCAACTTTGAGGGCCGCTTCACATTACAGCCGAAGGTCAAGAGGCTATCAACCTCCACCAATTTAATTGCAAGAAACCAAGAGTTTGGTCTCTCGGCTGTTCTCACTAGAGATCAAAGTCCAAAGACCATCATTCTCCAAATGCCTACATGGAAGCACATTGTCATTCAAAGCAACTGCCTCTCAAGAGAAGTTTGGGTCCAGCAAAAATGGAAACCCAAACTATAATGAGAGGCTGTCAATATTTTTTCATAAAATAATAAGAACCAGAGAAGATCTTGGCCATTAGATTTGGAAGGTCTAATAAATGTTATGACTATGGACTTTGGATTTGGCTTTTGGAGGCTTCACACCAACACTTTTTTTATAGTTTTGTTGTAATAGAGCAACTTGAACCCCATAATGCAAGTAGTTAAGGAAGTTTTGGCTAAAATTGGAATGAATGAACAATGTGTGCAAATTCATCCAATAAGTTTACTAATGTAAGCTACTTTTATCCAAAATCTGACAAACCTAGTGTTTACGTAAGGAGGGAGTTGGCAATTTTATTCACTTTTTCACCTAGATTTCTTAGTGTAATGTTGTCAATGCCATTTCAAGGTAAGATTTAGGCAAAAATTTGCCAAAAAAACAAACGCTGCTTCACATTATGATTATTCAAGTTGAGAGGCCATGGAAGTTCTTTGCTAAGAGTTTAGCTTTTGGATTAAGCCTTTGGAGATTTCCACTAAGGGCTGCCAAAGGTGTCGAAAACAATATTTTTTTGCCTATTTTCAGCATGTTTCTTTGGCCTCTCAACAAAGTTTGGCCACTCAATCCCACGGCCTCTTGAGTCCTGACCTGATTGGACAAAGTGTGAAGCAAACCCAAATATCAATAAATTATTTGATTAACTATAATTGCAATCTATTGTGTAACTTTTATCTTAACCCCTAAAGGACTGCAGCCTTTATTTGTCAAAAGAGACTCAAACCTACGATTTCTTTGGCAAAGAGTAAAAAGGTTTGAAAATTGGTCTTTTGCATATCTAACCGTAGAATCTTATACTAGACTAGTATAAGAATGTGTAAAAATAATTTCAAAAGCTTTGACTGCACGAATTACAAGATATTTGCGTTTAAAGTGTAAAAAAACTTTTTTGCACCTTGCATGACTAGATTATTTGACTTTGAACTTTTTTTTATGTTGGAAAATTGAGTTGAGAATCTTTGGAAAAAAATCAAATTAAGAAATACTTAATTTTCATTCTTGAAAAAAAAAGGTAGAAGAAGGTATGAGATCAAACAAAAATTTAAATGGTAGCCTTGCAATAGAATTGAAACACAATCATTCCAATGGTGAGATTGTTCTAGCAAGAAAACTTTAGCCCCAAAAAACAAGATTGTCCATAACTTTCTCATAACTAGTCCAAATGGAATGAATCAAAACTTTAGATGTAGACAAAGATATAATCTATGAGAAAAAATGAAAAAAATAAAAAATAAAAAAAATAATCAAGTTTTTGGAAAAGAAATTGTTGCCCGGACTCCCCAAATTTGTGCTTACTTGGACATAACATTTGCTCCTCGAGATAGATTGGAATAAAAATGATATTTCCCAAAAGCCGATGTGTTTTTCTATTTTCAAAAAAAATTCAAGAAATCTAAAAATAAATTGAGGCCGTAGGTACCTCCCAAAATCCCATTTGTCCCCTTTAGGAATAATGGTCCTTTAGGATTAAGACCTTCTTACTTATAGGTACCAATATTTTTAACTTAGGGTGCTATGAATACTCATAAGGGATATTAGGTCTTTGTGGTTTAAAATTACTCTGTACCATACAACTACAAAGAGGATATCACTTAACAAAACCAAATAGAAAATAAATTATTACTTGTAACCTTGTTGTTACAAAGGGTGAGTTTTTTCACCCTGGCTCGCATTGACATATGTGCAATAAGTTAAACCTAGTCATGTTCTGGCATATCTGGTTGCATGCAGCAGAGACATGTGTCAAGTTCCCATTGGCCAGGCCAGGATTGGAGCACCTTGCCGTAGTATCAATGGAGTTGGGCACAGCTATATCAATTTTGCTTTTCAACCTCCACATCTTCTTTCTATGATAGTAAATTTATTACAGAAAAGAGTACAAGAGCCTCAACCAAAACTCCATACGATAAGGACAAGACAAAGAGTCCAAACTTACATCTTCAACTCTATGAATGTGGTGAAATCTCAGCATATTCTCACTTTGTAAAAAGGGGCGATTCACACTACGTCCATCTCTGCAAATCCCACTTCAACGCTAAATTCCAATTCATTGGGTTAGTGAGGGCAAGAACGAGCACTAAAGAAAGCCATCGATGTTTTATGTAAACATTATTGGTGGAAATGAAGTTGAAAGTTGGGTTTAGCAAAATGGTTGACTCAAAGCTTAACTAAAGTCCCATCCTCTTTGAAGGACAACACTTTAAAATTTTTTTTTGTCATGTGAACAAAACACAATCAAGAAATGGGAGTTGAGATAAAGCCACTACACCGATTGGACTCTCAAATTTTGGTGGAACGTGTCACTTAGAAAGTAATGTTCCTTGCCCCTAAGTTTGATTGATGACACTTGACCATGTCTTAACCTAGGTCTCAAGGTAATTAACCCCTCACAATCGTAAGGAAGAAGGAAGTACAGTACTTAGTCCCTTTACTAGGCTGTTTTGAGATATCATGGGCGGTGGGGGCGGTTAATGGGTCCTTTTGGCAAAATTACAAACTGCAAGCTTATGAGAATATATATAGGGGCAAGGAATGTTATTTCCATACAGAGTTTGTACTTTTCCACGACCACATGTAATTGCAATTGTTTAAGTGTCATAGTAGCAATAGAAAATAACAAAGTTGTGAGATGAATCACCCTCTCTGTATAAAATGCTTTGCAGCCGCCTCATTGGAAACAAGCTTCATTGAGGTAATATATTCAACATTTTGAGTTTTGTCCATATTTCCTCAAGTATCCAAACATAGGTTAGACACATGTGAAATTTGAAAGGCAAACAAAAGATTCAAAATTTGTGATTTATAGTCATTATAAATATATGTTAACACTGCGTACAATTGTCTTTGACACTTCTAAATACGACAATTGTAATGTGTTCTAAAGTTATCATAAAAATGGAATATATTCTTAAACAAAATGCTTAGTATGCTCTTTGAGGCACAAAGAATTTAGGTATACATCAAACGCAGGTTTTGTACAAAACTATAAGTACTGTTTAGACAAATTCAAAGTTGATATTGTGCACTCAACATTCATTCATTGTACAAAAACATCACTCAAACATTTTAAATAAACTCTATTTAAAATTGTTCCCTCTCAAGGTTGCCACATACACATAACTATAATGAACATGTTTTGTCCAAAATGGCCATTAACTCCACGTTGTTGTCCCTTTTTGCTACATAACATTCAGTAGCCTGAAGAGAGGCTGCTTTTCCCTCTCTTTAGGTATCATCCACAAACTTCATTCTGATATTAAAAAAATAATAATTAATTAATCAATTTTTTCTAACATGGCTGGCCACCACATTGACATATGTGCACTAAATTGAGCCTCTTTTTCATAAACTCTGTGACAAATTCAGTCAAGTGTCTCCATAGCTAAAGATGGGTGTGAAATATTCCACACCATTTCATCCGGAGGGAGGCGCTGCCTGGTAGCGCTATTGAACATTATGTACTAACCACTTTAGATGATTTGTATTTCAATTTTTTTCATTTAAAAACAAGAGGCAACATTTTGTTAGAACTAATTTTAAATGTGCTTACTTTACTCAAGACGATGTCATGCACACATGTTGCAGACCTTCTATGAAGCACAAAATCAATCTATATCTACCTTCTTGATATATGAGGCACAAGATGCTAAAACCACCTTTATAAGAAAATATTCAACTTTTGGAGGGATTTAAAACCTAATCATGTAAAAAAAAATCCTTGAAATACAAATAGAACCGCATATAAATTTACTTTGGTTCATAGTTTTTGGACTTGTTTAAACTTCTCTACAGTTTTTGAAACTGAACTAGTATGAGGCCCTAAAAACATTTGATTTGCATTGAACATTCTAACTATAACTTTGAAAAACTTTAAAAAAAAGGCATGTTTAAGACCAACTACCCGATATTCCCATTATGGAAAATGAGGCCACCAAATTGCTATTCATCCTTTGTAATGGCTAAGAGCACCCCCACATGTCTGGTCAATTTGCAACTTGCCAAACGTGTTTGAACAGGGACACTGCGGGCAAATTTGAGCAAGAGGGTGTGGGATCTACAGTGAGCCAATGAAGAAACGGCTTGCCGGTGCCAATTCGGGTCAAAATTGTTCTTGGCCTACCGCCTAACACCCTCCAACTTGCCAAAGCTCCGACGAGCTTGCCCCAACCCAACATTGTTTTGCAATTGAATCTCACACTCTTGGAATAGAGTACCAGACTACAATTTGGACTTGCTCAAAATCTATGAGTCCCGGGAAGTGAGCATCTCAAGGCACCTCTTTGGCGAGGCTGCTTAGGCCGTCTTGCTGAGCGTGCTACCGGTGGAGATCTAGGATGCAAAGTTGAGCCTTTGGCCTTGCTATCTGATTGTTTTTACCGACTGGTAAAGATGTTCTAAGTCACTGTTTTGTCCAGTTTTTTCTAAAGTGCTTTGCAAGTACTTTTTTCATCGAATACCCACGTTCTCACACACAATTTGGCAAAAGACTAACTGGATGATAGTCTCTTCAACAAAATCTAAAGGCATTAACAAAATGTGAACAAGTGCGCCATGAATCATGTTGTTTTGTGAAAATAAACAAATACAGATTACATGCACCCCTAAAAAAGAATACAGATGTGAATTTTTCCACATGATCTTTTATTACTTTTGGATCGCACCAGAATGAAACAACATCAGGTATATAAGTTTGATGATTAAAAAAGAAAAACCATCACATCACTTAATGCACCTGTGTTTTTGTCTCACACTTTATAAACAAATGGGGAAATCACAAATAGGGGCACAAAAATGAAAATATTACAGATAGGGGCATAATTCAAAATAATTACAAATAGCGGCACAATTTCAAAAAAAATAACTTTAAATTTTTAATAAAATTTTGATTTGGACATTGGGACATTTAGATACATCACATAAAATGTTAGCTAACTTCCAAAAAACTTAAAAATCTCTTCAAATCAAACCTAAATAAGAAATATTTAATAAATTGGTCTTAAGTTTGTGCCCCTATTTGTTATTATTTTGAAATTGTGCCCTACTGTAATATTTTTCATTTTTGTACCTTTATTTGTAATTTCCCTTGAACAAATTCACCGTTGATTTAATGGAAATAACTTTTTTTCAATTGGATAAATAGTACTCCACATGAACCAAGTTAGGAGTTGGAATTGTGGAAACAAAAACATAATAGCTAAAAGCAATGTTTTTGTGCATTCTGACATGCCCTACGTGCCCTCTGTGGAATGAACAATTCTGCAAGGGAGCAAATGTGGTTGGCTGAATTATGACAAGGTGGGCTCATGAGGCCCAAAAGAACATTGGTTGAAAGATAGGAACATGTGAGAGGGTAAACTTGAGGTACAAAGATGAAGCTTGCATAACTTTGTTTTGTTTTTTTATAGTATTGTAGAAAACACATAAAAATAAAAACAAAAAACATGGCATATACATAGAAATCCAACAAGATTGCACCTTACAAAGATTATGGCACAAATACGGTTTCTTATGAGGATTAAAAAACCACAATGCATTTAATCCCTACAGCCCTAGGGCCTATATTTTGTCAAAAGACACGCAAAACTGCTTCTTCTATGGCAAAGAGCAAAAAAGTTTGAAAATTGGTTTTGGCATATCTAATTGTAGGATCTTGTACTAGACTAGTGTAAGAATGTGTTAACAAAAAATCATACACTTTGACAACACGGATTCCAAGATATTTGCGTTTAAAGTGTAAAAAAAAAAAAAATTTGCAAAAAATTTGCACCACAGAGTTTTGAGGTTTATTTTTTTATGTTGGAAAATTGAGTTGAGAATCTTTGGAAAAAAATCAAAACAAAAATTACTTAATTTTCATTCTTAAAAAAAACATTAGGTAGAAGAAGGTATGAGATTGAACAAAAAATTTAAATTGTTAAAAACCCTGCAATGGAATTGAAACAAAATAATCCCAATGGTGAGATTGTTCTAGCAAGCAAACTTCACCTTTTCAACCATTCTTATTAAGAAAATGTTAAACTTGCATTCAAAAATGAAGTTTATAAATTATTTTTTCCAGAAGATGCTTGCATTGCCCAAAAAACAAGATTGTCCAAACTTTCTCTTTACTAGTCCAAATGGAATGAGTCAAAGCTTCAGATGTACAAAAAACTATAACTTATGAGGAATTTGTTTATTTATTTTTTGCCCAATCTCCATAACTTTTTACTTATCTGGGCATAACTTTTGCTTTTGGGCATAGATTGGAACAAAAACTATATTTCTCAAAAGTTAATGTGTTTTTCTATTTTCAATTTTTTTTTCAGGACCCAAGATAAAAATAGAGGCCGTAAGTACTTGCCCAAAATCCCATTTGTCCCCCAAGGGGATAACAAGGCTTTAGGTGTTAAAAATTAGGTACGTGGATATATTGCATTGCTAACAGAATCATTTATTGTAAACGCAATGAGTTTTTTCCGTTCATTATAATTTGTGAAGAACCGAACTACTTTTGGTTGAAACGGTTATTTTTTCCATTCTGAATTCCAAAAATAAACATGTTTTGTGGGTGTTTACAAGAAAAAACATTCACTATCTTTATTTTTTCTTTATTATTATTATTTTTTTTCTACAACAAATTCTAGCTCAATGTGAAAATACACTTGTGAAAGTTCAAAATTCTCAGTTTCAAATTCCCCGTGGTACTTCTTGTCCTCAGAATTTCAAGTTCAGTAATGTCTTTGAACGGTGAGAACTGGGCACCTATCGTAGCAAGAGAGCCATTACTAAGTTTTACGCTACTGTATGTAGCTAATTTGTTTTCCCAATATGCGGTTGCAGTGTCAAAGTTTTAACCCCTACATGCCTGAAGGCACTTTTCTCAGTTCAGTAAGGTGTTTTGGAAGTTCTTGTATTGTAGTTGTGAGATCATTAAATATTGATAGAAAATTGCAACCATAGGATCTTGAATTGCAACCATAGGATCTTGAATTGCAACCATAGGATCTTGAATTGCAACCATAGGATCTTGAACTTCAAGGCTTTTAGACGGTGTTGTCAAAAAAACAAATTCTAAAAAATCCAAGTGGATGTTAAGATATTTGTGATTGAATGTGGATGAGTATAATTTATTTTTGTTTATTTGGAGTCGCCCAAAACTTATTATGCAAAATGATAACCTTTCAATACAAAGTTGGGAAACCACCACTTATGATGATTTAGTACTTGTTGTTGTTACTTCAAAACTAATGACTCCCCTTCCAAACCCATAATCACAATTTTACAGACAAACTTGCAATGCACCTATTAAAGAGCTACCACCTAATATAAAGATTTTTTTTCCAATTATATAGTAATGATAAATTTTTGGATGAAAGAATTTTCAACCTTGAATGAATTTGTTTTTATAACAAAAATACTCCAAGTGGAATTAGAGCAAAAACACACTTAGATTTTGGTAGATGATGAAATTTTAATAAAAGGGCCCTCATTACCCAAGGGAGTGCCCAAGAAAAATCTTGACTAAATTTATGCTCAAATTTGCATGTTTTTCCAATGTGGCAACTTGTCATGGGCTTGTTGGTGACACTATTCATAATAATTTTTGATGCGCAAGAGACATGTTTGCAGTTTAGCTTCCACCAAAAACAATTGAAATGTGTTATGGAGGAAATTCAAATTGGACATTGAAGCTAACTTCACAATGCAACTTCTTCAAAAACATTACAAAAAAAATCAAATATTTGGCTTCAACAAGACCTTAAAGTTTCTTGAACACCCAAATTGGATGCCTCAGGCATTTGGGGTTTAACTCATGAACTCCCCAGAGGACCAAAAGTGTACCCGCATGATTTCAAAGGCTTGTTTGAAGCACTAGATGTAATTTTTTGATCTTGCTATAAATGACAAATATGAAGGCATTCAAGTTGTTCATGCCAATGGACTAATGGCCAGGCAAACCAAATGTTGTACAAGTGCCTCAAGAGATTTGATTTGGTAAAACACTATATAGGGAGTGGTGGCAAACAATGTTTTACAAGCTGCAACCAATCAATATCCCTTGCCAGCTTCCTTGTGTGGGCTTTGTGGTAGTGGGACATTTGTTGGCAAGGGTTCAAACATGTGCTAAACCCTTATTGTGGCAACCCTCACTAGCTGTACCAGTCATTGTTTTTTGTGCAATAGCAATTTGAAGCCCTAAAACTTAACATATAAAGAAGTACAATATTCTATAATTTGCAAGTGTGTTCAGTCACATCTAATCTTGCTACTCACAAAAATTGAGATGAATGAGGGGCTTACAAAATTTTGTAAAAATCATCAAATAGCAATTACCTACCAAAAAATGAGGTTTTGTCATCACATTTTATTTGATCAAATGTTACAATCTCCCATCTCCCACGATCAATTGTTCCCAAATTTACAAGCCATTTTCTAAGTAGGTGTTCCACCATTTTCAATGGTCACTTTCTGTGGATCATTGAATTGACTGAGGTACAATGCATCAAACTTGTAGGTCTCCTATAAACCTGATTTTGGTGAAAATGGTCTAGACGCTTAGGGTTAAGCAAATTGCCAACCAATGCTTCAGAAAAATAGTTTTGAGTACAGAGACCCGTCAAATCAAAACAAATCTACAGAATTGGGATTTTGGTAGAAAATAGATAACTATAGATATTGACTGATTCAGTGCAAGTTGTGCTACCCAAAGCCAGTGATAGCAAATCCTTTTCATAATTAACTAGAGTGCCTAAAAAGCTTGTAAATGTGCTGAAATTGAAAATAGGCACAGCACATTCACATTTTCTGTGGCTGTAAAAAAACATTAGGTGTTAGTTTTGCTACACTAGATAGTGTATTTAGGTTGCCCCACATTAGTTTCTCGACATCTTACATTATATAAAAACTTATTGATATCACAATAATTTTCATCAACAATTCTTGCAATGAACAGTTTTTAATAGTAATGATTTGACAACAACAACAAATATGTAGAAAAATAAATTAATTTCATCTAGGGTGTACATCATGTGAAATCCCAATACTTGAAAAGTAGCATGAGTCTCCAAGTGACCAAGCAACAAGTTTTGAGGTAACTTTTTAGAGTAAAGCAATCTAATTGTTAAGGCAACTTGTATGCACTGTATTACTATAGGTTGAGAGCAGATTTGGCAAGTCTATGCCGAATTGATTATTTTTTGAGAAAAAACCGATTTGACATCACATTTTGTAATTAAACATAATTAGGCACTTTCTTAAAAAGTTGTTATTATTTGACATTTAGCCAAATTTTTAGTAAAATTAAGCCTTTTTCTATGCATTTTCCACTTTCTAAAATTAACCTTTGGTAAAAAAATTGTAGTAGATTGAGCCCTCTTGGAATCCACTTGACCTTTCATTGTTAGTTAAACTTAATGACTTTTATGATATTTGACATTCCAATTTTTTGATTTGTTTGATTGGACATTTTTGAAGAATAATTTATAGAATAATTAGGCAAAATTTTGGGGAATTATGCTCAATCTGCTCTCAACCTACAGTAGTGTAGGTTATTTGTGCACAATGTCTTCGGTGGTATGCAGTGATTTTATTTGAACTAAGCTTATATTGTGCTCTAAAGCAATTTACATGTTTTTGAGAGAACATTTGACAATAAACTCATTTTTTCAGTGGATGCATTTGCTGAAAGGCTCCGTGATCTTGAGATGATATCAGTCATATCACTCCTTCCGGATGAATGTGGATTATACTTGACAATAATATGAGCTTTCATCCGTATTCTGCATGTGGATGAAAATAGCTTCCTCGATCAAACAAAGATGCTGCTTTCTGAACTACCCAAATTAAATGGAAAAATCCAACAGTGTTTGCATGGTGTTCCTTCGCATTCCTTCATGGTTCTGACATGTTACGATAATTAGCCTGGCATCTGGGGAATGGGGATCTGTTCAGTCTCCTTGAGTTACGGTGCACAATTATTGGAGTAATTGAATCCAGGGTACACCTTTTTTTCATATGATATAGGCAGTGCAGAATGGGATCCTTGTCAATTGTCACAGTGACGATCTATTTACATCTGTTGTAAGCGTAACCTTCGAAGGATGTTGCCTACCAAAAGTGTTGTATGTATTCATACAAGGATCATTTAGTACTTGAAGAAATGGCTCTATGACAAATGTCAAAAATTTTCCAAAAAATCTTAGTTGAGTGGTAGTGTGTTTATGACTTGGTTTCAAATTTACACCTTCAATGGGATTCACATGCTACTCAAATATCCCATCCATATACAATAGAGGAGAGTATGTACGATACCAGTAACATCCTTTAAGGGTTAAGAGCATTCCCACAAGTCCAGACTCACTTAAAGTTTTCCATCTTGTTTGGCTAGGCCTGAAGGCTCTCAATCTCCACCCATGCTCTTTGAAAAGGTGGCCTTACACTCAAACACAACCCATAAATAAGTAGTTGACTACTTATTTAGGGAAGTAGAGAATAAAACTCACTAAACTTATAGTGAATAGTGCATGAGGGCTTGGAGAGTTGCTTGCTAAACTCGCCAAATAAAAGAGTTTGAGAGGGGCTTGGCTACTTTTCATCTACTTTGAGCGAGCCAGAGCCAGAGGTGGAGATGCTCTAATGGATGCAAAATACGGCTAAAAACTTATTTCTCTGTCAAAATAGTTTACATTTGTCTAGAAAGAGCAAAACCAAGGCATTTTTTTTTTTTGGTGACAGGAACACAGCTATTGAGCTAGAGTGCGTTTGTGTAAAATTGGAGGGATTGGTTTTCATTAGTCTACGTTTGTCGGTGTTGCCATAAAAAAATGCCTTGAACAAAACCATCCTAGGATTGAGGAGCAGTTGAAAGACTAAGGTAGGAGCACCCATAAGCGTCAAACTAAGGATTTGAACATGATGAGTATTAATAAATAGCTAGCAAATTATAGGATCCTATTAGGAACAGAAAAATAATGAGTTTGCACTTTTGAATGTATTATTTGGATACTATGTGAATAAATTGTGAATTTTTAAAGAGCAAACTGCCATTGTACCCATAACCAACACCAAGGTTTCATGTTCACATGTTGTACATCCTTGTAATTACATCTATTAATTTCCACAAATTTCCCAAGATTTCAAAAGTGATGGTTATGGGGACACTAACGCTTATGGGTGTTCCTACCTTACCCGAAGTATGATATGGGTTTTGTTTTTGCAATGACAAAATTATTATTATTTTTATCTGAAGAGGTTTGTTTTTGTTTAAATGGAGTAATGATGATTTTGTTTTTGTAAGTACATACTCCTTCTGTCCCAATATAAAGCTCCAAATTTGGCATAGTTCTTGTCCCACTAAAAACCTCTATTTTGCAAATTTCAATTGCTGAGAAAGCGTTTGTCATGCCCAATGATCTCATGGGGGCAAGTTAAGCAATTCAAGAGCATTCCTCTCCTAACAAGCTTAGCCTTGCCCATATGAGGTACCATTGTTGCTACTAATCTTTAAATCATCAATAATGAGGAGCTTGCAACATGTACAAATATCGTACTTTTTGCATGGAATGTGGGTGCCCAAATGGCAACATCAAAGCTGGAGATTTTTTGCATACATTTGGTAGATGGTATTTTGATTCTAGAAAGCATGTGTCATTAGTACAAAGACTAAAATAATGAGGAGTTGGCAGCCTTCACAAACTATGCACAAATATGGTACTTTTTGCATGGAATATGGGTGTCTAAATGACAACATAAAAACTTGAGATTTTGCAGATATTTGGTAGGTGGCATATTGATTTTAGAATGCATTTGTCACTAGCATAATGACTAGCAATTTGGTTAGTCCCTCATGGAGAAGTTTTTGGAGCTTAATTATGGGAGAGAGGGAGTAATTATTAGATTTTTTGTTATATATTCAATTTGAAAGAAATATTGCTTCCTTTCAAATTTAAAGGGAAAATCAAAAAATGGTTAATTTCTTATAATGTTTACAATGAATGAAAGTGGAGTGGGTTTAACGGGTTTTAATTGAATTGGTAACGGTTGAAGGTACTAGTAGCTAGGAAGAGAAAGCACTAGATTTGGATTTGAAAAGATGCTTGAGTATGGTAGTGAAATAATAGTGAATATGCAATGTACTACAATGGATTTATTAAAAATATTTTGTGTTGCCAAAGGACAATTACTGAACTTTTCGTCATACAATGACTACAAAAATTGTCTCAATGTTTGCTTAAACGCCAAGTTTTTTTCAATATCTCCACTATATATAAGTGGCATTTTATTCTCAAATTTTTTGTGTGTGATCCTTGTGCAATCATGATCAAGCATACCAAATTTTGGTTTCTAAATATCAAAATCCTATTTTTGGTAAATTGTTTTGAGTCAAAATCAAGAAAGTTGATTAAAAAACATTGGTGATGAATTTTTAAGATTTGATTGCATGGGTATGTTGGAGACATCCATACGGACATCTTTGCTCCAAAAATATTCTAATTTAAAAAAAAAAAATAGGCCAAATTTAGTAAAGTTGATAATTCTTCATGGAATCTTTTTTTTGGCAAAATAAACATATCATCATGTTCAAAGGTACAAACTTAATCACAACATATGAGTAATTTTGCCAAAAAAAAGATTCCATGAAGAATTATCAATTTTACTAAATTTGGCCTGAAATTTATTTATTTTTTAAAAAATCGGACATATTTGCTTGAAGCACAACATACCCATGCAATCAAATCTTAAAAATTCATCACCAATGTTTTTTAATCAACTTTCTTGATTTTGACTCAAAACAATTTACCAAAAATAGGATTTGATTTTTAGAAACCAAAATTTGGTATGCTTGATCATGATTGCACAAGGATCACACACAAAAAATCTGAGGATAAAATGCCACTTATATATAGTGAGGATATTGAAAAAAACTTGGCGTTTAAGCAAACATTGAGACAATTCTGGTAGTCATTGTATCTCTTACCCATTTTTCACAAATTTTGTTATTTGTTTCCAAACATTTTCTAGAAACTCATTTTTTTACATTTTTGAATTAATAAAAAACATAACCCATGTCACACTACCGTATATTGCCAAATGTTCTCTCATCATAATTAGTATCGTTTAGAGCAGCTCCACTCAAAACAAAAAATGACACTTCATTAGCACTATAGTGGGAATACTTGCAATCCAAGCCTCCATCATATCACCGTTATTGATTTCCGCACTTTGTGGAAAGATGCTATATTGTTACGTTCACGCCATTGTGCAAGTCTTTAGAGGCTACATTAGAACTCACGCAACAACTCAATTCTATTGCCACCACCACAAATGGAGTGAGAGGGAGGTACATGGAGTAGAGAGTGGAAACTCAAAGGTGCTGATGAGGGATTAAACGTGGGTGCAATGCAAGTATCCAAAAAGAAGTAGAGACGCTACTCCAAGTGACCCACATGTGACTTTTCAAAAAAAAAAAAAACACACTCTATCTGAAGTGAAAGAGGTGGAGCCTACTCCTCTAAGCAAAAAAAATTGCATAAAAAGGACACTTTGATCGGACAATACACAGTAAAATCTACGGGGTAAAGCCCCTTCCTAACTATATGATCTACTTCTCATCCCCACTTCTTACATTATTTTTGATCCCAAAAAGTTATAAAAAGGAAAAGGAAACAAAATAAATAATAATAACCTTTTGAACATGTGAATATAGCTACAAACTAAAATAGTTGGCTCTAAAAGCAACCATTTAAACCTACCTAACTCATAAACAATAATAATATATATTTGAAAGAACATGTCACTCATTCTTAGATAAGGAATGCATTTAAAACATGGTAACTTTTAGAACGGACTAGTGGACTACCTTATTTCTGCAGTTTTCCTGCTGCATGTCCAACTAAAGCTTTTTGTACCAATCAAAGCTGAATTACCAAGAACAGTTAGTTTCTCCAGCAAAGTTATCTTACCCAGCAAAGTTTTTACTCAGAAAAGTGTTTTGGTACCAGGATATATTTTAGTTCCAAATAAAGTTTTTGTACCAAGTACAAATTCCAAAGCGTACATCATACGGTATGGCGAATGAATACTGGCCCATTTGTCACAATAATACAATAATAAATGAGGCGTTTTCATTTGCATGATGGCCTTGTTGATAGACAATCACTACATTGACATTAGTTCAGGGTAGGAATTGTTTTCTACTTCATAACTACATCGACCTACTAGAATACATTTCCTTAACTGTTAAAAACAAGGGAAAATACCAAAAATAGGCTTGACAATTGGTCACATTTAAAAAACAGTCTTGACAATTCAGAAATATCAAAAATAGGCCTTATCTAAGTCTTGAGTTTTGCGGTTGATTTCCTTCAATTCCCAAACTGGCTTATCAAGGAACTTTTTCCATTATTTTCTCTATTACGTATTATAAATATTGAAAAATTAGATTTTCAACTGGCTTTTTAGCCAATGTTTACAAATTGCAAACAATTTTTACTCATTTCAACCGGCTAGCTTTGAACTAGCTGTTGGTTCTTCCCGGACAGCCTCATCATATATCAAAATTAGGGCTTGCAACTAAGGTGACCAAAATTTTGTGCATGTTTATTTATGGGAATTGATATGAGCACAACTAGGGTTTGATGTATGCACACAAGGAGAGGGATAAAGTTTAGATAAATACCATCAACAAGCTAAATTTGGCAATTCCAAATTTAGATTTGGATTTAGAGACCTTGATTTAGTTTAGAACCACAATGGAGGTTACAATCAAACTACGCCCAATGGAAAAGCTTAGCTAGGGGGCAAATTATTATATTTACCCTTATTTGTAAAAAAATTAAGTTTTTCCATTGTGCGTAGTTTGATTGTAACTTCCATTGTGGTTCTAAACTAAATCAAGGTCTCTAAATCCAAATCTAAATTTGGAATTGCCAAATTCAGCTTGTTGACAATATTTATCTAAACTTTACCCCTCTCCTTGTGTGCATACATCAAACCCTAGTTGTGCTCATATCAATTCCCATAAATAAACATGCACAAAATTTTGGTCACCTTAGTTGCAAGCCCTAATTTTGATATATGATGAGGTTGTCCAAGAAGAACCGACAGCTAGTTCAAAGCTAGCCGGTTGAAATGAGAAAAAATTGTTTGCAATTTGTAAACATTGGCTAAAAAGCCAGTTGAAAATCTAATTTTTCAATATTTATAATACGTAATAGAGAAAATAATGGAAAAAGTTCCTTGATAAACCAGTTTGGGAATTGAAGGAAATCAACTGCAAAACTCAAGACTCAGATAAGGCCTATTTTTGATATTTTTGAATTGTCAAGACTGTTTTTCAAATGTGACCAATTGTCAAGCCTATTTTTGATATTTTCCCTAAAACAATGTGGGGACCAATGATTGAGAAGAATCGGCTATCAATACAAAGCCAGCTTGTTGGATTGGTAATAAAATTGTCTGAACTTTAAATGCGTGGAAAAAAACATGTTAACTCCCAAAGTCCTAAGCTCAATTTTTCACCAAAACCATTCTCAATATCGCTCCAAAATTGCCATTTCTAGTACAAGTACCATATTCTAGAAAAAAATAAAATAAATTCGACACCTGTAGTCATAAGATCTTGTACTACAATAATATCAAAATATGTGAAAAGAAATTCAGAAACTTTCACTATGTAGATTGTAAGATATTTGAACTTGAATTGACAAAAAGTTACTTTTGTCCCTACAAAAATCCGAGCAGCTGCACTTCACAAGGTCATATTTGTATGAATTTTTTGGATTTGTTCTTCAAAGCAATTTGGACACACACTTGAAAATTTTCAAATCATTTGGAACTGTACAACACACGGGAAAAAATTAGTAAATAAAAAGAAGTAGAGAATGATTCAAGTCACTAAATTGCTAAGAACTTAATTATAGAAATGAAAAGTTCCAATCCCTATGGTTGTAATGTTGTAATAAACAATTTACATCCTTTAGATTTGTTTCTTTTCCAAAATATTGAAAATTGAATAAAATAAAGGACTTCAAAGTTCATTTTAGAGTAGAGAATCCATAAGTGCCTGCAAACAAAATCTCCTCATAACTTTCATCTCACTCATCAAAATTGAGTGATTCAAAGCTTCCCATGTACATATAAATCTAAAGAACCAATTTCAAAAAAAGAGTTTAAAATGTATTTTAAAAAATAATAATCTATTTGTTCAATGAGCAAAGAAAACTACATAACATGCAATACTTTTGAACCATGAAGTCAAAAGTTATACAAATTGTTGGGCCTTAAAACTATTCCTTTGACACATCATGTGTGAAAATTTCAAAGAAAAAAAAAAGAAAAACCACTAGTAGTGAGCTACCCAAAATTGCTATTTTGCCAAAAAAGATGTTCAAAACTTTTGGGGTTAAACTTCACACAAAAATCATAATTATAACATACTATAATATCATTGTGAATATCTCAAAAAACCAGTTGAAATAGGGAAATAATTTGTACTATCTATTGAAGCTAAAAAAATCTCCCTAAATGATGATGAGAACTTCTACATGGATGAGACTACAGGGGTAGTCACACTTCTAGCCAAGCATTTTTTTTGGTGACAAGAACACAACTGTCTAGAGTGGGTTTGTGTAAAATTGGAGGGATTGGTTTTCATTAATCTATGTGTCGGTGTCACCAAAAAAATGCCTTGTTTCTAGGAAAATGAAAAGAGAATGGAGATTGAGAAGTTGTGGAGAGAAAAGAGGAGTCAATATGAGCTCATTCTTAGTGAAGATGGTGTGACACCTTGTTTGTTTGTTTTGGAGAATGAGAATGGGGAATGATTACTGGCTTTCAAAAGATGCTGCAATTCCTGCGCTCTTTACAAATGGGAGCACTAAATCAATAATAAAAACAAGCATGACTAGGTGAAACGTGGGTTGTGAGAGGTGAAACTGCTCTTGCTAAACTTCTCACTGCCACATTCTTGAAGGAGAAGAATGGAACAATGAGAAATTTCACATGCTAATAGAAAAGGAAACTCCTACGACCAACACCAAAATGGCATGTTTGTGTTCTCATTCTCAATAGACTGCCAAGAAAGTAGTATGACGACCCCTTATATTAAACGAATCAATTGAACATTTGGTGTACTAGTGGTATCTTTGTTATAAATCAAAATGAACTTACACATATATTTTTGGACTTTATGAGTAATTTATAAGTATAGAGTGCTCCAATAAAACAATTATACAAATGCTTTCATATTAAGCAGTAATGAGTATAGCGTTTTTACAAGTAATATTATAAGTGCATTATTTGCCTTTAGATTTTTAGCAAAAGAACTTTCTTAGTCAACAAAACATTTAAGTATTGTGGTGTGAAAATTCAAACCGTACGCATTGTATCAGTATTTAATATTGATAAAAATCAATATAATTACATACAATGCTTGAAAAATGTATAAGTCAATGTATTTATAATGTAAATATTATGTATAGGTTTTTATGAAGATATGGAGCAAAAGTAAAGATGTGTTAAATTTCATCATTTATACAAGTCACGGTGGGTTAATGTCACATTTCATTAAATAGAGACTTTCCAAAGTTCAACAATAACTCCTAAAGGACCAGACCTTTTTTAGTAACATTGCAATTTTGGGCAGGTACTTGTGATTGGAGCTTTTCATATTTTAGGCTGAAATTTTAACATAATGTGGGGACGAGGTTTATCTTTCATATGCACTAAATTTCATGATATTTGGAATTATGAGTAAAAAGTAATGGTCTAATATGTTGCTTTTTACGTTTGGCAGACAGCCTAGGCAAATTTTTATAAATCACTTTTTTCAAAAACAAATTTTTAAAATTGGTTTAGGAGATTTATGTGAATTTAAGAAGCTTTGAATCATTCCATTTTGATTAACAAGATGAGAGTTATGAGGATTTTTTGTTTGCAGGCAATTATGGATTCTCTACTCTAAAATAAACTTTGAAGTCCTTTATTTTACTCAAATTTGAACATTTTGGAAAAAAAAACAAAACCAAAGGATGTAGATTGTTTATTACAACATTGTGACCATTGGGATAGGCATTTTTCATTTCCATAATTAAATTCTTAATAATTCAGTGTTTTGAATCATTCTCTACTTCTTTTTACTTACTAATTTTTTCCCATATGTTGTATAATTCCAAATGATTTGAAACTTTTTTGACATGTACCCTACTTAGGTGGAATAAGGAATTTAGAGAATCACCACCCACATGGCCTGTTTCCTTAGGAATTTTACCTTTTGAAGGGTAGCTGCCCAATTTTTTACAAGAAGTTTTTGAATATTCCAACCATTCTATTTTCCAATTTAGGCGGTGAAAAACTTTGAAATTTTTTCTACATCTTCTAAAACTATTCTTCTACAAGATCCTATGGTCACATATGCATAAAAATATTTTTTTTTTCACATTTTGGTTGATGCTCTAAAAATGGCGGTTTTGGAGAGTTTTTGGTGAAAACTTTGCTTGGTCCTGTAGGGGATAATCTAGAGTGCTTTTGCTTGTAAAACATTAGAAGATACTTGGGATATATTTGAAGTTTAGTTCAAATTAGAAGACATGTAAAACTTGGGAAAAGACATATGCAAAAGATTGGGACCTATTCAATTTCCAAGGACATAAAAAGTTTGTAATTAAATGAATAGTTCATAAGTAGTTAAATTTGTCATGCTAGATGTAACCAAATGATAACATTGTCTCATTGTTGCTACCAATTGATATCATCTTATTTAACCCTTGAAGGTTTTGTAATTACATGATGCGGAATTGGTCTAAAGAGAGGCACTTGCTAAAATAGGATGTGAACATAGTTAAAGATCATATATGTAGTTATAAATTTTTGGGTGGCTAACAATCACAGGTAACAAAAGTTTCTTTGTGATTTGAGAAATCATATAGTCAAAAGTTAGAACGTGTGTATTTTTGGACATGCAAATTTTTGGTAGCTACATTTGAACTGGGACTATATTTTAACTGAAATTGGCCTATGGCTTGATGGCTTGTGCTTGTTGAGATACTCAGTGTCAAACAAGTTGGCTTGTTGTCCAAAATTTCTTGAATCTTTGGAAACAGAAAAGTATAACAAAAAATAAAATGTACATGCAAAAAACCTATCACAAAGTTCGAACTTTGGAATTCTATATCTTCTTAATGGAAGCTTGTGTTTGAAAATTGAACTATTACATCATCTTTTTTAGACTTGTTTTACAAGAAATTTCTTCTTTTTTGAAATATTGAGAATTCAAATTGTACCAAATAAGATTATTTTACTATAATTGAAATCCTCATGGTATTAGTAGAAAACTCCGTCCAAAACAACAGAAAACCAACAATTTCTTGTTGATTTGGGCACTTGCTCACGCTAATTGACTAATTTAACAGAATTTTATAAAAAACTAAATACGTTTTGTTGATTTGGACACCATTATCTAAATCAACAAAAATTTGAAATCTTTTGGGAATCTTTTGGGAATTTTTTTGTGAATCTTTAAGAATCTTTAAAAATCTTTTGGGAATCATTGAGAATCTTGTTAGGATTTTTAAGAATATTTAAGAATCTTCTCAAGATTTTAGAATCTTTGAGAATCTTATTGGAATCTTTGAGAATCTTTTAGGAATCTTTGAGAATCTTTGGAAATCTTTGGGAATCTTTTCAAGTTTTTTTGGAATCTTAGAGAATGTTTGAGAATCTTTGGAAATCTCTGAGAATCTTCTTGGAATCTTTGAGAATCCTTGAGAATCTTTTAGGAATATTTGAGAATTCTTAAGAATCTTTGAGAATAGTTTGGAATATTTGAGAATCTTTGGAAATGTTCTAGGAATTTTGAATTTTTTGAGAATTTTTGAAAATCTTTAAGAATCTTCTTGGAATCTTCTTGGAAGCTTTGAAAAGCTTTGAGAATTTTTATGAATCTTTGGGAATCTTTGGGAATCTTTGGGAATATTTTGAGAATCTTTTTGGAAATTTTAAAAATCTTTGAGAATCTTTTTAAAATCTTCATGAAATTTGTTAAAGTACTTCAAAATATTTATAGAAATAGAATCTCTTAGATTGAATTAGAGTCCTTTATGAATCTTTTTGTAATTCATCAAAATACTTTAAAATATTTTTAATAAAAAAAACTATCACAATAGTTTAGGTTTGTTTTTGAAATCTTTCTAAGATCTTTTTGGACCTCATTAAAATGATTTGAAGTTTTAAAAAATGAAAGAAGTTTTTAAAAAAAATAAACTCTTTTAGAAGTTTGAGTGTACATTGACTGGTTTTATTTTCTTTACTTTTCACAATTTGGTTAGATTTAAAAATAGCAGCCTTTAAAGTCAAATAAAAACATGACCATAATAACAAAAAATTCAACAGTTTTTTGTTGGTTTGGACACTTTTGGACACAACTTCACTAATTCAACAAAATTTTATATAAAAAGTACAACATTTTGTTGTTTTAAATACCAAAATTTCTTTACAAACAAACATGAAAGATGCTCCTCAATTCTTTGAAAAAATCATACATGTCCCTCAAGGATTAAAAAGTACCTCTTTCCTTTTTGTATGAATATCAACAATGCTTCTAATATATTGGAAATTTTTTAAAAATGCTCCTCAACTATTTTAAATTATTTATATCTTTGTGTTATATGATAACCAAGTGTATAGTTTAATGCAAATTCTTACAAGAAACCAAAGGTGATTTTTACATTTCAAATAACACGAGGATATATTTAACATTTCAAAATAGAAGAGCTTTTTTATTATTTTTCTAAAATAATAGGAGTATAATTGATATTCCTACAAAAAATAAGGAATATTTTTTATGTTTCAAATATTTTTGGAGTAAACTTGATATTTTGAAAGACTTAAAGGGTATTTTTAGTATTTTTCCTTCTATTACTAATCAAATAAATTAAAAAAAACAATCTTATGAAATATTTTTATAAGCTTTAAAAGATGGGAATTGATATGTGTACCACACCCTTCCAAGTACTATACCACACCACAGGGTAATTTTTAGATTTCTATCATCAAAAAGCTAAATTTGAAAATTTTGAATTCAAATTTGGACGTAGAGACCATGGTGTTGTCTAGAACCATAAAAAAAAATTGTAGTTCAACAACACCCAATGAAAAAGTTTAGTTAGGGAGAAAATTGTTAATTTTACTTTTGTTTGTAAAAAAAGATAAGCTTTTTCATTGGATGTTGTTGAATTGCAACTTTTTTTTATGGTCCTAGACAATATCATGGTCTCTAAGTCCAAATTTGAATTCAAAATTCTCAAACTCAAATTTTTGATGGTAGAAATCTAAAATTTACCTCGGGGGTGTGGTTCAGTAGTTTGAAGGGTGTGGTTCAGTAGTTTGAAGGGTGTGGTTCACATATTAATGCCCTTAAAACATATCCAAAACTATTCAAAAGTTTATAAAATTTGGATTATATAATTGCAAGGTTTTAATTCCGTAATTTTACACAATTTCATGTTATTTAAAGCTATCAAACTATGGACCCTATTTTAATAGAATAAGGTTCTTTTTACAAAAAAAGTAGCACTAAATAATAATTATTAATGAATCCAACCTTTGCTTGCAGCAATCTTTTTGAGATTTGTGAATTCCAAAAAAAATATATAAACAAAATCAAAAGGATGGAAATAAACAATTTATTTAAAATTTCTAAACACCTTTTCTGATTTTAGCTCATAACTTTTGATAAGAAGATTGAAATCCAAAAAAAAACTGTTGGAGGTAAAAGTAAAATACATTTACCAACTTTTCTTAGTTTTAAGTTTTTTTGAAAAAAGTCCTTTAATGGGCAAAAATAGCTTCCAAAGTCTATTGGCTTGTTAAAAACATGAACATTTAATGTACAAATAGAATCATGGTTCTATTGTGCACATGTGTGTGGGCACGTGCTCTAGTGGTTGTGAGAAATGTGGAAGAGTTGTGGAGTGTGAACCTAGTGGTGGGAGGTTCAAACCCCACTGCTAGTAGCCATACCCGGTGCAGCGGACAGCTGCCCGGAGTTTTGGTTAGCTACTCGATCCTTAAAAAAAGTTCACTGTTTTATTTATTTTTTAAAAATCTATGAAAAAAATAATTTAAAATTGAAAAAAAAAAAAATTGAACAACATAAAATAAATGAAAAGTAACAGAAAATCAACAGAAATCAGTAAATAATCAACAGAAAATCAACAAAAAAGTACTCAAATCAACTTGACCAAATCCACATAAAAAATCAACAATTTTTGGTTGAAATTTTGTTGATTTTGTGCTAAATTTTCTACTAGTGATGGGCAGGTTTAGAAACATATATACTTTGAAATTATAAGTCCAACTTTTGAGCTATAAAGTTTTCAACCTAATGTAAGTTGCTTTGTTCTTCTTTGTTGAGATATGTGAAAAAATTCTTAGTCTGGTGTAAATTGCCCTTGCCACCCTTCTCAATTTAAAAAGGAATCCAAATGTATTACAATAACATCTTGTCATTAATTCATTAGTTTTGAAAAGTTGTGTGCAAGAAAGGAATTCCTAGCTCACAAGTTCTACCCAAAATTCAATAGAAAACATGGAGATTTTCATCCATGACACATTTAACTAAATATAGACTGTCCAAAGTTCACAAGTATTAGTTCAAAAATTATTTTGGTTTTCAAAACATTGAAAAATACTTGCAAAACATAAGAAATAACTTGTCAAACATTATTAAATAAGTCCAAATATTAAAAAAAAATACAAAACTTTAAAAACGCATACAAAACATCTAGAAATCTCCACCTTTAAGGGACGTAAAAAGTACATAATTATAAGAAGGTATGACTTGCCTGAGCTTTGTTCCATCTCTCTCTTACTTTTTAGTGATTATTCATCCTCCCTTTCCCATCCCTTTCCTCTCACTCTCCCCTCTCTAAAAGTTGAATTTCCAATGAATAATCTAATGTTTGACACTCAATGCTTTATGATAAAAAAAGTTCAAATTTTTGTGTTAATCCCTAAAGGACCAATTGTCCCCTTAGGGGACAAATGGACCTCGGGCATGTACCTATGCCTAATCAATTTTTATAAACTTTTGAAATTTTTGAGGTTGATGGGGAATTCAAAGATGTACGTGCGCATCTAATTTTTTCTTCATTTTGACATTTATTGAAGAAGTTATGATTGAATTTTAAAAAATGGGGGAGGCAAGCAGTCCAGGCAACCCAAAAAACTTCTTCAAAATTTGCATTTAAAATAAAATAAAATTTGAAATTGATTCTTTAAATTTTTACATATGTGGGAAGCTTTGAATCATTCAATTATGATTGATGAGTGAGAAGTTTTAGTTTGTGGGCATGTATGGAACTCCCAAACCTCCATTCCTTTTGCCCCTAGTTAAATTTGGTGTTTTTTTTTCTTGACCTTTTTTTTTCGAGGTTGTACTAGACTGAGATTCCTTGGTTTTCACCATTTGGATCAAAGTAACTCATATTTCTCAAATTTACATAAAGCCTCCAATCTTGCCTAGTGTATATGCAAATTTCATGGCCTTACAACATTGCAATATTTTACAAAGTATGATCCACACCTCCAATTCATTTGAAAATTCTCCTACACATACCTACCTTGGTCTTCAACATGAAAAACATAAACCTCAACTTTGCGTAGAGCAACTTTTTTGCTATTGGAGCAATCAAAGGCTTCTGAAATTTTTGGGCAGCAGGGAAAAAAACTTTTTTTTGCACTTTGGATGTCAATATCTCACTTCTCTACATGTAGAATGAGTTGATTTTTTTCCACAAGTACCTCCCATAGTCTAGGGCAAGATCCTATGGTTGAATTTTCAAAAATGCTTTTTTCCTACCTTTGTACTTATTCTCCCAAAAGTGGTAGTTTTCAATGATTTTTTCAAAAAAATGGGCTTGGTCCTTTAGGAATTTATAGAGAATTTTGAATTTTCCATGATGGACAAACACCTACTGCTTTATAATGTAGAGAGTCCAAATTTGGTTTAACCCCTGAGCGCTCAGCACAAGGTCACTCAAATCCAAACCCTTTGGAACTCATTCCAATCAAACTATCACGTAAAATAAATCCACAAAAATTGACCGTATCGATTGGTAGTGAACATAGGCCCAGAGCTACAAGGAAAAGGACGTGTCCTTTCACCGTACTATTGAAAAGATTATAATGGTCAAACAAGAAAAAATTTCAAAACCGAGAGGCCATATTTTGGCCCCTTGGGTGTCCGGCAAAATATAAAAAAAAACAATAAAAAATAAAATAAAAAATAAAATGAGTTGTTTAGTTTGTTAGGAAGGTAATTTGTGTCAATCCTCATGTAATCATTGCTTGAACAAAACCCATTTGCATTTTTGTTTGTCCTTGTACTTGTGAACTTAACAACAAAAATTGCTAAGTGGTGTCACACTATTTAACATCAATCTTGCTAGCAAAAAGGATAAATGGGAATATTTTTCTTCAAGCAATGTTTATGCAAGTTAAGGACCTCATGCATGGGCAATTTCATGTTTTTCCCATTGGTTAATCAATCTCTACCCTTGTTTCCAATGACTTAAATGTGAGAATGCCCTTGCGTATGGCCCTTACCTTACACACAAATTTGCCCAAAGCAAAAGTAATTGCTTACATTTATCAAGAGGCTCTTCTATTTTATGTGGGGTTATGTTAATAATCAATGTACATGGAGTGCCAAAGTTTAGTTAAGGTAGGAGCACCCATAAGTGTTATTGTCCCCATAACCGTCACTTTTGAAATCTTGGAAAATCTATGGAAGTGAATAGATGTAATGACAAGAATGTACAACATGTGAACATGAATTCTTAAAAGTGGTTATGGGTGCAATGGCAGTTTGCTCTTTAGAAATTCATAACTTATTCTCACAGTATCCAAATAATACACTTGAAGGTACAAACTCATTTTTTTGTGTGTTCCTAATAGGATCCTATAATTTGCTAGTTGTTTATTAATAGTCATCATGTTCAAAACCTTTAGTTTGATGTTTATGAGTGCTCCTACCTTGCAACTTGGCCAAGCTTTTTTGAAGATTTCCAAATGACATAGAAAGCATATGAATGAGGTACCAATCCCAAAAATGAGAAATTAGGAAGTTGACTAGGAAGGATAAAATATTCTAGGCAATTGACTGACCTTTCCAACACTACTCAAGATATTTAACGTTTGTCTTTTTTCCTGCTTTAAGATGAGAAGATGGAATTGTGCCAAAATAAACAAATCAATAAAATAAATAAATTGACAAAATAAAAACAAAAACAAAAAAAACTAGAGCTTGAGATGCTACTAAATAACAATCAAGTGAGAGGAGCCCAAGTGAGAGAAGCCCAAAATTAGTTTTCTCCTTGTTTGTATTCTTGAGTTTGACTTGTAAAAGCAAGATTGTGTTGTGAAGTTGGAGCAAAAATTTAGACGCCATGCTTACAATTGTTTTGGAAAAGTTAAATGAGGAGTTTGATCATATCATTGATGATGCCATATCTTTATGAAAAAAATGAAAGTAAGCGTAAACTTTTATACGCTAACCCTTTAAGTTACTTGATTTTTTAAATTGACTTTAGTCCAAACAATGCTTCATGTGTGTTTGGCTAACTTGATTATCAAAATAGTGTGTTGTGTTGAATTACATGTGTTGTTTTGTTGCACTAACTAGCTTCTAGAAAATGTGTGGGCCCTCTTTTGGATTTGTGCACTTTCCAAAAGCAACATCTTTAGCCCCAATAAAAAAAGTGGAAGCTTGGCTAGCTTCAACTCCTCTCAAGGGCATTAAATTATGGAACCCTAATTGCAAAAACCCTTTGAATGTTTCATATTAAAAACAAAAAACCAACCATACACATCACATTTTGAAAATATGCCAAGGAGAAATTTAGAAACCTTACAATTTGCCAATTGATAAATAGAAATAATGGATTTATACCAGAAATAAGATGAGCTTAGACATTGGCCAAGGGGAAAAAAATTGCCTATTTTTGTTATTAACCCCAAAATGCCTAAGGTTACGTTTCACCAAAAATTACCTAAAATGAATCATTTTGAAAGCAAAGGAAAAAAATAATGAAAATGACATCTTGGTGCAATTTACCTTATGATCTAATAGTACAATATATTATTTATGGTGCAAATAAAATCTCAAAATGTGAATAGTGGAGTTTTAGATTTTAGCTAGCTTCAAAGGAGGGAAAAAAAAGAAGGAAATCAACCAAAAACTATAGCTTTGACAAGTTTGATCAACTCAGGGCCACTTTCAACAAAGTTGAAGTAAAGGGGTACTAGAAGCAATATCGATTGCTTTCATAGAATGAAATTGGGTCAAATCTGACAAGGAGATATCTTTGCCCCTCTACCTTTGGGAAGATCCCAAAATTTCAACTAAAGTGTAAATAGTTTTGTCCGGCTACCCCTCAAGCAAACAAAACTAAATGTTTCATCATAACTTCTTTTTCTAACAAATTGAAATGGTTTAAGAGTTCTTGCAATGGAAAGCTACTCCTTGGGCACACACCCTTCAAAGTTTTTGTGGGAGTAAATTTATTATTCTGTAAGTATTGAGGCTTGTTTGCACTTGCTTTTATGAGCGGTGCTAGGTGAGTATCAGATGGTTAATTTTAGTTGGCATCCCCACTTGAGTTAGTAATTAAAAACCAAATTGAATCTAGTTGTATGGGTTGGTGGTAGTAAATAGCATTGGTTTTAGTATGTAGAAGTTGTAGTATACTATGACCACACACACACACACACACACACACATATATATATATATATATATATATATATATATATATATATATATAGGGAATTGCTAAAGCCACACCCAAAATTGCTAACTCCACACCCTAAGATATGTTTTGAGCATGAAATGTGAGAATTTAATGTGAGATTTCTATGCTAGTTTTTATGATTTGGATCAAAAGATTTGTTTCACCTCTATCATTCTGAGGCTATATTCAAAAAATTGGAGGTGCTTGAATTTGATACTCAAAATATATAACTTTTGAATTACTTAAAGCAAAAAATACATCAAAAAAATAGAAATGGTGCAATAAAAACTCAACAAATTTTTGTATTTGTTCTTCTTTCTTTCAAGGAAGTGGTAATGCAATGATGGGATGAATGATGGATCACTTGAATATAAAAAATTGCATTAAATTCTCAAATTACATGCTCACATGGGTGTGGCATTAGCAATTCCCTATATATATATATATATATATATACATAGTTAAAAATCTTAAAGTCCAAAATCAAGGAAAACAAAGATTTGATAGTACTAACCGTAATATTATGTAAAGTTGGTGAGGAGGGTGGATATACTAATACTTGTGGCGTTAGTTC
Source organism: Ulota crispa (assembly GCA_963920765.1). NCBI lineage: Eukaryota > Viridiplantae > Streptophyta > Bryopsida > Orthotrichales > Orthotrichaceae > Ulota > Ulota crispa. The sequence goes on from OY987245.1 coordinate 12,922,116, forward strand.
TGCTCGTAGTATAAACAACAAGTGCCAAAAGCACTATTCATCCTTGCTAAATGAAGCCAACAACATTTGCAAGATATAAGTACCCCTTATGCACCTACCTTGCTATTCTTAATAAAATCATAATTTTTTTACTACAAGCAAGTGGAAACAAGCCTTTAGCCTGCCTGAAATTGCTATAGTGCATGACACTTATAACCAACAACTATTGACCCAATAAGAAATACTAAAGCACAATACATAGACCTATTAGCTCAAAAAATATTTCCACCGCCAAGCGGGACAAACTCTAAGCTTCATCTTGGTGGACTAGAATTTTGATAACTTTTTTTTTGACAAAGCTTTCGGCTAACCACTTGAATTGGGAGTTGTTGATTATAAGTGTCATGCATCGTACATAACATTCAGTAGCCTGAAGAGAGGCTGCTTTTCCCTCTCTTTAGGTATCATCCACGAACTTCATCATGACAAACACCAAAAACAATAATATATATTTTTATTTTTAAATTTGTTAATTTTTTTGACATGGCTGGCCGACTCCCACATCGACGTATGTGCACTAAACTAAACCTCTCTTTCATAAACTCTCTGACAAATTCAACCAAATGTCCGCATAGCTAAAGATGAATGTGGAATATTCCACACCATTTCATCTGGAGGGAGGGCAGCGCCTGGTGGCGCTGCTGAATTGTTATGTAAGTTGCCCCAAAAAAAAAATTCACGCGTGTAGGGGTTAAAATTAGGAAATGTACTGGTTTTCACACAAAACTTCCCTGACTGTGCTGGTAACTCACGCAGAGAGTCTCTGAAAGAGAACCGCCATCAATCGATCAGTGGGCACGTCAACTTTAGCAATGACAGCGAGCGAGCGCGGTAGTAGCTCCCGCCGCGCCCGTCGACCTTTCGCCATCGCCATCGCTTTACACTGAAAAGGAAAGCGCATCCGAACTCAGCTTTCCCATGCTCGATGGAGTCGATGTGTTTCCTTTTAAAGCTTTTGTTGTCATTTTCTGCATCTTGAAACAAACGAAGAGACAAAGAGCCTTTTTACAACTTAATTGGTCACCTTCGCACGAGCAGCCCGTGATAAAGATAGGATTTTATGTACATAAATGCCAGTGATGGATGCAACTCTGCATGCTCTCAGAGTTCACAAAGCTGGTCGCAGTACTGCCAATCTACGCGACCTGTAAGTAATTGTGCGTAAGCTTAATCGTACAGTACTTTCTGTAAGAAAATAGACTGCCGAATAGACGGCCATGTGATAGGGCGATAGACTTTTTCATTCCTGTCGTGCAAGGTTATATAATGTAGCAGAGTGAACAGTACAGGACATTAAAGCAACCTCGGTGTTAAGTTTTCTTGTGATTCAACTGTTTTGCTGTTGAATTCCCGCGACAACGTGAACTGGACGTGGAGAGACATAGAAGCATTTGTTGTAGGGCGGGGAGATTGAGCATGGAAGAGGGACGGGACGGTCTTGAATAGGAAGAGAGGGAAATAGATTCGAAGCAGTAGTGCGGAAAATTCGGGGAGGAGGTGGCCATGGCGGAGCGGAGGAAGCGGGAGAGGGAAGGCTTTTTTGCTTCGGGCGGTGTGAAATTAGTCCAGGCACGACTACCCGGGAATGCGGGCTTTCTTTAGTCGATAATTGAGGAGAGAGTGTGGCCGTGAGATCTTCCATCGTCTCGTTCGCATATGTGCTGTTCCGCGCTCCCGCCGAGCTGCTCCGCCTTTGCGCCTGCGCGATTTCGGATGAATGAGCATTTGCGTTCTTCGATTTGAACTTTTTAGTGTTTTTTAATTCGCGTTACGCAAGGGTTGGCAGATTAGCCGATCGGAGAAGTGGTGGCTGCTGCGATTACGACGTTTCTTGCTTTTGCGACGTTTTTGCTGAATAATAGAGAGGGAAGAGAAGAGCGTGTCTGTTGAACAGAGTCGAATTCATGATCGCGCGATCGGGCCGTGTTGATATGTACAGAGTGCGGGGGTTGACTACGTCCGATCTCGTGGCCTCCGTTGGTGATCGTTGTTCTCTTGGATAGTTTTCATAATTGGCACAGTTTTGTGTTCTACTATCTTCGTTGTTAAAACCAAAGGAATCATGTCAACCTGTTTCTACGAGTGTAGTTTACTCTGTCGAAGTCTTTCGTAATGTGCTACTGCTTTTTTATAAGTTCGCTTTATTCTCCCGAAGCGATTTCTGGTATGCAACTTATTGTTGATTGCTGAAGATCCTTACGACCTCCTGGATTTGCTAAAGAGTGAAACGCGTAGCAATTTTGTAATAGGGAAAGGAGGTTGCAGAAGCAGGCTGTACGGAGCGAAGTCATTCAATCAAATTTCTCCTTTCCGGACCTTCCAGGCTTCCATGTGTGCGTGGCTCTCGTAAGGCGAATCCTCGCACAAGGCGCACATTGTACCGCAGAATGTGACAAGTTGGAGATTGGCGGAGTTGATGAAATAGGCCGGTGTTAAATTGATTTGTATCTTACATCTCGTGGCATGACGAGTACGGAGTTCATGGAATCGAAGTGCAAAAAGGGATGATTCTTGCTTGTACGAGTGGAGGAGTGGTTGTCAGACTGCGTCTACGTTTGTGAGCGAATCATGACGGTGCCGCTGTCGCCCTCTCAGAATGGTTTGTCGCCCTCACAGAATGGTTTGTCTCCCTCCAAGCATGACTTGCCGGTCGTGGACGACGGCAGTTCGTCCGTGCGAGTCGCATTACGTGCGCGCCCGCTGGTTGAGAAGGAGCTTGTGGAAAACTGCACGGACTGCGTCTCCTACGCGCAAGATGGAAAGCAAGTGACCGTAGGCAAAGATCGTCGGTTTACTTTTGATCACGTTTTCCATCCGGACGTGAGCCAGGAAGACGTGTACTTAGAATGCGTGAAGCCTCTTGTCGACAGTTGCTGCTCCGGGTAAGCAATTATCCTTTCGCCAAAGACTTCAATACAGCTCCTTGACCTCGATTCTCTTGTCGACCTCTATTAGCAAATTGCAAGTTCTGATAGAATGTGCTAGATCAAGGGGCGGACATGACACCCTAACTGGCGCGGGTGGCCAAGCGTCATAGGTGTAATACTGAGCTTAGGAGTCGGGCGATGTTGTTTTTGCATCCATATTAGACTCCTGAATAGTTCGGTGTCGTATTGGATTAAATTTTTCTTATATGCAACTCTGTTCAGGCGCAAGCGCGGATGAATACATCCTGCGATAATTATGAGCACCTTTCGAAGATTTTAGTGGTTCTTGTGGTCCTTGCATCGGGCATTGTGTGTGGCAAGAATAGGTGTAAAGTTGTTGATTCGCTCATGAAAAGTGGGTGCAAAGGAGAGCAGGGGCGATTAATGTCAGATTAAGTTTGTTCTAACTAGACCATCGCAGCATGAGCAGAGCAGAATCCAGTCTTGACGAAGGGGTTGTGGGAAGCTGAACAGCGTGCTTCGGCACAGTTTTTCTCTGCTCTGCTCTGCTCATGCTACTACTAAAGCCTTCATTTATTCCAAGGGCGGCTCAACGAACAGAATCTTCCAATCTCTAACGTGCTGAGATATCTGGTCTGAGACTGTCGTGCTCCCTCGTTTAGGGCTTTGCCTTTACGTGTCCAATGTTACAAAATTTGATACCTCACCAGTGTACTAGGCGCAGTATCCTTGGTAGCAGTATGCCTTCTCGAATTTTTACAGGCCACATGGCTACACATGTTCTTCCAGTACTGGTCAGCTGTGAGGTTTATGCATCTCAGTAAAATCATATTATTTTATTCAAAATCCCGGAATTTTCATTTTAAACCAACTTTTAAAACCCAGGCACGCTATATGCACAGCACAATCCTGGGGTTTTAGAGTACTGATGCGGGAGTTCTCTATTGAACAGGTACAATGCGACAGTGTTGGCATACGGACAGACAGGGTCTGGGAAAACGTTTACCATGGGATGCGGTAACAACGTGTCTTTGTTGGAAGAGGAGCTTGGAATCTTACCTCGGGCAATCCGCCAGCTTTTCGAGTGTGTCGAGGAGCGCAGTAACCAGGCTGAGTTCCTTGTATTCCTTCTTACTTTGACCAAGAAGCGCTTTGCTATCTCGTGTTCGTGCTGTTTTATCGAACAAATGCTTGACACTATGGTCATGTTATAGTGTCATGATATTTAAGATTTTGTTTGTTTAATCAATGAGTTTTAATTTTTATGCTTTTTTTAGCTATTTGGTATGAATCTCTTAGAGCGAAACGGATTATGTTTGCTTTTGCAGATCAAATGTGCATTTGTTGAGATTTACAACGAGGATATTAAAGACTTGCTCCACCCTGATACACCATCAAAATCAATTTCCATTCGCGAGGATGCGAATGGTGATATAGTACTTGCAGGCGTCAAAGAAGAAGTTGTCACCAACTTTGAGAGTATGATCAAGTACGTATGTAGATTTGGTGGCGGTGCTTGCTTGGAGGTTTATCTGGCATACTTTCAACAGTTTTTCTGATGTTATGAAGTCCAGAGGCAGCAGAAGTAAATTCTAGAAGAGTGTGTCCCAAGAAATTTTATCAAGATTAGTTACCGTACTGAGTGCTGGGTTGTTTGGATTGTGGGAAATTGAGCTTGCAAGATCTACTCCCTTCCTTCTGATGAATTAGCTTTCCCGAGCTAGACAAGTGTTGCAATACTTACATTACCTTCCCTGGTTAAATTGTAACTGTTTTTTCTGGGAAAGTGATGTGGTTCTTTTCGTGAATTTTGCAGGTTCCTTGAATACGGGTCGTTCTTCCGCACAACTGGAAGTACATTGATGAACCAGCATTCTAGTCGGTCACATGCTATTTTCACCATCATTGTTGAGCAGCGGAGCATCGTAGACTATGTTCTTAGCAACGACGTCATCACCGCAAAATTTCACTTGGTGAGCCATTCAGATAGGACCAATTAAACAACATCGCAGCTTCTCTATATCTTCTCACACAACTCTTGTTAGTCAGGGAGTAGCAAGGAGGCGACATTGGAAAGCCATAACAACTTGGAATATGCACAAGGCACTCCTGCACTTCATTAATTAGAATTGTCTGTGATTCTATATTACTGATTTTGATTGCTGTAGGTTGACTTGGCAGGCTCAGAAAGGGCAAAGCGTACAGGAGCTGTAGGCATGCGTTTCAAAGAGTCTGTTACTATCAACTGTGGTCTTCTTGCTCTAGGCAATGTCATAAGGTATCATCTACGTGCTGCTGCCATTATATCAATAATGTATTGATCCATTCTTTCATTTTATACGCTATGGCCTTGCAAGAGCATGTGTTGGATATGCTGCAAATTTCTCTTTATTCTTTCTGTTGCATTTGAAGAATGGCCTTTTGTTTTTAGTCAACTGAACTAAGCGTCTTGTTCACATGTGAAGTGCACTGGGGGACGAGAGAAAAAGGTGCCAGCATGTGCCGTACAGGGAATCAAAGCTCACTCGTATGCTGCAGGTTTGTTCATGTATACTTTAAGTAGTTCAATACGTGAGTCACGATTTTTGAAATTTAGTGTAGTTTTCCTATATGGTTTACCACTACGTATTTTGAAATTTGTTTTCTTCGGTAGTGGCTCCACTTGACAGCTTCTGATTTACGCTTTAATGTTTATATGTGCCCATCAACTTTTGCCTTCTGACTTTCAGAGATCTGTTTATTGTTACTCAAGGTCAATGAAGGGCAATGTGTTATTTCTTATATTGTCATTTAAAATTTGCGTGATTGCCTTATTGCTACTTATGCAACTCTGCAGGACTCCTTGGGTGGAAACAGTCGCACGTGTATGATTGCATGCATCAGGTACTTGTTTTGAGCAGAAAATTATTATATGGATAGTTGACTTGGCCCTTTTGCTGTCCTTTTGGCCTATTCCATGCTCATAATGTTTTAGAAGTCGACCAAATCTCAAGACATCTTTTGCTTGCTTGCATGATCTTTAAACAGCACGGCGGACACAAATTATGAGGAGACACTCAGTACATTGAAGTATGCTAATCGGGCCCGCAACATTCGCAACAAGCCTGTTATTAATCGTGATTCGCATTCTGCCATGCTGAATCAGCTGCGACAAGAAATTCGGGTAAAAAAACGTTGTTTTTAAGGAACTCTGATATGTTGTGCATTCTATGTTAATAGGTCATTCTTGAAATTTTCGATGTTCTAGGTGTTCAAGTTGACGAGGTTTTATCTTACTAAACAGGTTTTACAAATGGAGTTGCTGAATTCAAAAATGCAAAATGTGGAGCTTGAACCTGTTCGTGGAGCGCTAAGTCGTGAATCTCTACTTGAAGATGAAGTGCATCAAGGGTTTCTGTCTGATATTCGGTTTGTCTTACTCCCATCTTTCTTCGAAGGTGCTATTGACAATTAACTTCTACCAGTTCTCCGAGTGTAGTTTAACTACTTATTGTTTCTATAGTTTCTCGATATAGGCCGCATTAGCCATTAACAAGTGCGGCAGGCATTTTAAAGAAGAATGTGCTGCTATGACAATGCTGTCTAAGCTCACCCCTGCGCATTGTACACTCATTGAATATTTTGGGATTAGACCGACCGAAATGCAGGCTATCAAAGCAGAAGAGTGTATGCACGGATTGCCAAAAGAAGTTTTGTCCTGCTTGAGCTCACGGATTGTGAAAAGGGGAGCGATATATGAAGAAGTTAGCTGTATCATGATTTGTTTGGATTGATCGCATTGATAGACGTTCTAGATAACTTCTTACATGCGGGCATGCCTGTGAACACTTGTCTAATTAATGGTGTCTCTTTTGTGCTGAAGGGCACGAGCAGATGTATCTGTGCATGTGACTGCGGAGCTTAATGTTGAGCGTCAGAAGAATAGAGAAAGGGAGCACGAGTGTCATATACTGAAAGATGAGATACAGGTACCATGTTTTCTGTTTAATTTGAATGGAGGATCTGGTGTATGAGCCCTTCAATTATTGGTCAATGATGAAGTGGAGCACAATTTTTGCTTTTGCTGCCAGTGTTCTATGCGTTCATTTCAAGAGCGTCCTGGGTGAGAGGATTATTCGTTCCGTTCTTTTTACTCTGCTGAAGTGTAATCTATTGGCTTGCCGTTGTGTAATGCGACGTTATACTGGCAGGCATTGCAGTCATTAGTGAGCAGCATGGAGGAGGAAATGTTGGAAATGCGTACTGAGCGCGATCAATATCAGGTCAGAGTGTGTTACGATGCACGAATGTATCTTATGATTGGCCATAGTGCATATCCTCATTGTTTGTGCAGATTGTACAACCTCTTTTCTTCCACCTTTTTTGTAGCTCTGCGTGTGGATGACAAAGATGACGAACTATCTGAACAATCTGGAGGACTTCTATGTCTATGATATTAATTTTCTGTTGCTTCTCGCCACTTCCGTTTTCATTGTTGAGCTTGACGGATTTTCCTCTTTACGCACGTATAACTTCGACATACAACTTGAGAATACTCTTATACTATTCAATCCCCCTCCCTCAATATTACCGTATTTTGTTTGAGATATAGTAGAAACAGATCTTCACGATTGATACGTCATCCTGCCGCATCGTCGTATCGTGATCTTCTCAAGTTTGCTAGCTAAGACTTGTTTTCTCGATTGTCTAGACTTTTCTCTGTCACAACAGGAATTCAGCTGTCATTTATTTCATTTTTGTTTGTCATGTTTCTAGTATTCTTAAGCCTGGTCTAACTTGCTATTTTATGAAGTGATCGGATTCTCCATTGTTACGGTTCCTCTTCGTTTTATAAGCCAATATTTTGATTGTTGCAGAACAAGTTGGATGAAGTGAACTCGGAAATGATGGCAATGATGCAAGTGCTGCCACATTGGGAAGACGGTAACGATATCAATCCGGTAGTCAGAGGCCACCTGTCAGAAATGGTGAAGAGGGTCACCAATGAGATTGATAGTGAAGGCACGGGATTTGGATCCAGTGAGAGCTCATTTTCTAGCTTAGAGAGGCTGCTCACTGATGATGCTGCAACTAGAAGAAATGAGAAAGAGTTTAGTCTCCCAACTGACGTGGCCGCTTCTCAAGAACGTATCAATAGCTCGAACGGTCGAACAAAATCTCATCCGAAGGGCAGTCGTGCTGTCGCATCTATGCGGGACTTTTCGTCTTCTCCTACCAAGGCGGATGCTAGGGTAATCATCCTCCTTCAGGCTTCACATCTAAACCTCGTCGGATAATCTATTTGTAGTTTGTGCTAATTCTATGTTCATGTTATTTGCGTTGAATGCAGATCGTAGACAGTAATACTCCTGGTCGAACCCGTAGAGATACGCGTAATATCATCAACCAACATTTGCGAACTGTCAGGATCCTGGAAGAGCGGCTAGCAGTCAAAGAAATCACCGTGAAATCTAAAGACGAAGCATTAAAAGAAGCTACCGAAGATCTTGCGAGGGATGAACGAATCTTTTCTGAGAAGGTAGCTTTCGGTATACCAAAATGGACACCTTGAATTTGCAGAAGATCTCGTGCCATTGTGCGATTAAGCTTCCGAGTTGAAGCTAATTTTTGAGTATGCGTATATTCACAGATGGAAGAGATCAAAGCACTTAAGAAGCTCGCTCGAGATCAAACAAATGAAAAAGATGCTCTGGTGCAAAAAAATGAGAAAGATGCCGTGATCATCTCGCGCATGATAGAGGAGGCGTTGGCGAAGGAAGATGAGTTAAGCTGTCTTCGAACGGCGCTTGAGGCTTTGCAATCTGGGCGGTCGGACGCCTTTGTCGTGGATAGGGCGTGTGTTCCCGGAGTTCCAGTTGCACTTGTAAAACCTGAAGGAGAAAACAGTGATGCTGCTCATGTTGACAACGTTGAGAACAGTGATGAGGTGGTGAGAACATTTCTAGCAATGTTCATACATTATCGCTTGAAAGTTCCATGCTAGTGTCCTAAAGTCTGCATCGTGTCTTGTCCAGATATTACTGACATACGAGTTTTACAGCCATCATTATTTCAGGAAGTTTTGACTAGCTTATCATTTTCAACAGTTACTTGAAAGGGTACGTATTACAAGTCATAGCAGTAGAGCACGCAATTATTTTCATACCGTTAGAGACAGATCCGGAGCTTCTCAAACATAAAGAGAAGGATGTGGTGTTTCAGGTTAAGTGTGAGACACTGAAAAAATCTAGCGATCGTGTCCTTTCTGTTGGTCAAGCTTCCCTTGAAGATCCAAGTAAAAAGGTAAAGGTTCACTTCTTTTCCACAGTTTTGCTAAGAATTGACGGTTACTAATATAGTCAATGTGTAAAAACTGTATGCTTCTCTGCCTTTGGCTTGGTATCTGAGCTTGTGGCCTTCTATGTGATTTTGAAGAAGGTCGAAGAAGAAGAGGAAATGACGTTGCAATTGGAAGAGAAAGCAATGTTGCAGTTGGAAGAGCAAGCAACGTTGCAATTGGAGGAGAAAGAAACATTGCAGTTTAAAAAGTTAGCTGTTGAAGACCAGAAACATCTTCTTGAAGATGATGAAGATGATGTCCAGGTTCAAACAGTAAGCAAGCGTCGTAAGGTTAGTTCTCTCTTCAAGAAAAGCTTGAGCACACCAAGTTTTTTGTTTACATTCCGATAACGTGTGTGATTTTTGGTTTCAGTTTAATCTCCTTCATTTCAATATCTCATAGATTTTTTTGTCCACAGAAGGGCAACTTTTTTACGAAGTGCCTAATGGGATAGTTGCATACCGAGCACATATGGGGCAGCTGATAGTTGAAACGGCCTGACAGCTCATTTAAGTGGCAATTTCATACTCATCCAGCTTGAATCACGTGCAACCCTACCTCGACTGCTTAGCCACTTCCAGCACTCGTACTCTGGTGAACATGCAGTTTTGTAGTATATGTTAGATAGAATAACAGCAGTTTCATTCAGTGAATATTCAGAAATGATAGAACTTGTACGATTGAGGAGGTAGGAGAGCAATATTTGCCAAAATGTAGGAAAGTCCTATTAGACATTAAGGGTGATATTTCCACTCTTTCATCTGTCGCACCTCCTTTGGAGTTTTTTGGGCATATAAAAGAGTTGTATTTCTGGGTATTATGATTACCGGTTGGTACATCGGCATGGAGCAGCTCCTAAGATGCATGTATTTATTATATTTAATCTTTCAAGTTATCTCTTATTTTTGTACATCTATGAATTCCATCTTTATCCATAGGCTCTCTTTATTTCTCAAGGCTTATTTTAGTATTTTGGATACCTTATCTATTTTCAGAGAGGCTTCAGTTATTGTATATGTTTGGATTGTGGAGTGTTGATACTTAGTGCTTGCAGGCTATCTCTTCCTAAGGGAATCATGTTTTATAGTTTTTACTGGACAAAGTTGGTCGCTTTTGCAGGTGATGGACAGGAATCGTAGGAGAAAGTCTTCAGCATTCAGCAAACGAAGGAGCTTATTGAAGAGCTGCCTCGAAATGATTCTGAATCAAAGCTCTTGACAGCGCCAACGAACTGAAGCGGCGGTTCATCGCCATCACCTCTTTTCTACTGTGTTTTGATAATTCATACCACGTCATTTAATCTTCAGAAATTTGTACTGACCAAACTTATCTGATATTCAAAAGCATCACAATGAAATGCTTTTGAGATCTTCTGCATTGTTTAATAACAAATCTTCTGACGCCCGTGTGCGCTTGGTCCCCTTTCTGTTTATTCTTGTATCAGTGATGTAGCACCAAATTTCAGCACCAACTAAGAAATACAAATTTTGCTAGACCTCACTGTGGCAAGTAATACTGAATCTTGCTGTGTGCTGAAATTACACCTTTTCAATTGCGAATTTACTTGAAATTAATGCAGGTTCTTCGAAGTTCGAGCAGTGTCTTCATAATCTATAAGGTTGAATGCGATATTGTAGTCGGTTGTACTCTGCGGATGACACGGAGCAGGAAAAGTTGGAGGCTTTGCAGAAAGAATTGGAGGCCATTGCTGTTAATGCAGATCGTGGAGTGGAGATGAAGAAGTGACTGCGAGAATCTTAATGCTTCTCAACGAGAAGTGCAAAGAGAAAGTAAAAGAAATACTGAAAAATCATCCTTCGGAACAAGAGTCACAACACAGAGCGGCAGTCTAATATGCAGGTATGATTTCTTTGCGGATCGAACGCCAATGATAATATGAGATAGTAGGAGTTTCAAAGCTCGATACATTTCTCTGGTAAACCTGTGTTTTCAAGGTTTGTTTGTTTTTGTCGTCTTCATCGTTTCTCACACGGGAGAGCCAATGCTTGCATTTTTGCGCACCTTGCTTTGCTTGGTGAGCAAAACTTTTTCGTCCTCTCACGAGAAAATGCGATTTTGCTCAAGAAAACTGCTGTTCTTGAAAAACCACCGTTTTCACCTGCCTCGGGAAAATTCTGTTTGCACGCTATCATAATAGGTGCAGCCCTAAGCTTGCTCATTGGCAGCTTTAACTCGAAAGGAAATGTTGCCAACTTGCCACGGTGCTTGATATTTGGTGAGATGGGTTTTCTTTGTTGTTGCAACACACTGGGTTCTCCAAATTTGATGGGAACGCTACTAAAGCGAGGAGCTATTTTTGTTCTAGAAAATTTCAGTGTAGGAGTTTCACATCCGCTATCTAATTTGACATGCATCTCTTTCTTATGTGATTTACCCTAAAATCATGTGCTCATTGTGTCACTTCTCTAGAGAACTATTATAAAAAGGGAGGTATCACCTCAAAGTTGTGCTGCTCTAGGTTTTCTCGATTACTGTATGAGGACAAAGTACAAGATTGCTGACGAACTGTTTTGGTGGGAGAAGCGAATTGATTGTGAAGTATACGCTCTTGAAAATTGGGATAATGATGTGACACAGCTTATCAACAAGAGCTGCCTTTTTCTGTTCTTGTAGTAAGCTGTGTCGATTATGCAGGGTAGCTAATTACGAAGACGTTCGTAGATATTCAACTGCAAAGTTAAAGCTGGTTTGCTTAAAGAAAGAGCCTCTTGAAATGCTGGTATCTCATATTTCTGCATAATCTATATCTTTCGGTTAAAGTGTATTTTCTTTACATCATCTCACTGGACAAGAATAAGAATGCAGTAATGTGATGTTTTTGAAAATTAACTCTTTGTCATTCGATTATTGGATGTGTTGTGATCTGCTTATCACTCTTTAACTATATTCTGCTATTGAATCATATGTAAAGAGGAAGAATTAGGTGTGGGAGACTAGCTTTTTGGCATTTGCTCTAGGAGTAAGGATCAAGTTTCATAGTAACAGTGTTGTTAGGGTATATGTATTATCATGCTCATAGATTTAGCACTTTGTACATGCTTCTTACATCATAGGCATTGGGTTCCATGAGATTTGATGCTGGCAGCTTATTCGAAATCCAGAAAGCTTTTTGACCTGATCAACATATAGCCCCTTGCTAATTAAACAAGTTCAAGTTTTGAATTGCCGAAATGCTTTTTTTCATGTATTCTAAGTAGTCAACCACTCGATTGGGGTCTGGGACTCTGAGTTGCCAAGGCATCCCAAAAGTGCACCAGGACAATAAGGTTGATTAGTCACTACTGCAGACTTGTGCTTATTGCATTGTCAGATTTATCAAATCTTGCATCATTCGTAAGAGATGGACTCTCTTCGAAGGGCCACTTTACCTTCAGAGTCGAGGTCGTACTCGTAAAAACAAAACTTCAGCGTATATGGTCTTTTAGCATATATGACTTTGATTGTTGTTTCAAAGTAATCTTTTAAATTAGAGGATAATGGGACCTTTTCTCTTGTATTTACTGGCCTTGAGTTGAAAAAGTGCAAACCATAACTACAAGCCTTGGAATGAAAACAATTGAAAAAGGAGGTCGTTTAGAGTCATTAGACCATCTCCACCGGATGACTCCAGCCGTTCAAATGGTGAGGCATTTTGGCAGTGTTCAAGTATTTGATCTTTAGCCATTTCTTCCGCGGCCTTGCCAAATCGAGGTTTGGGGAAGGGGAGTGTTGGGACTATTGGTTTTTGTAGCGTGCTTAATGAGCAAACTATTTTGAGCCAAAACTTTGAACCAGACTATTGTTATTTCTGATGCTATCTCTGTTGCTATCTAACTTGTGCAAATGGCATGTCCCAAACTTGCATGAGTCTGCTTAGCATGAAGAAGGCTTGTTATTTTGTCTAGCAAGGTCAAATTTATTGCGACAAACTTCTGCTACGTTGGACTCATGCATCATTGGTGGACATTGGAACTAGTGCCCAACCACTTTTGCCTCCGCAGGCCTTTGCTAATTCATCTGGCGTGTCAAAGTTTGGCCACTCAGGTGGAGATGCTCTTAGAGCATCTCCATTGGTCCAGGCTCTTTCAAATATTTCCATCTATTTGGAAGGACCCTCAAGCTCCTTGAGCGCCACCCAAGCTTTTCAAAAAGGTGGCCTTGCACTCCAACACTCCCCATACATAATCAGTTGACCACTTATCAAGGAAAGTACTAGAGATTGAAATTCACTAAACTTAAGATGAACAGTGTCTTGAAGGTCCCTTGCTAAACATGGTAGGACAAAGTGCCTTGAGAGGATTTTGAGAGAGGCCTCAACACTTTTCATCCACTTTGAGCGTGTTTGAGCCACCGGTGGAGATACCTTTAAGATCTCAATCACATCATAAAGTGTTGACCGTCCTAAAAAGAAAAATCATGAGCTACTTTTTTAAATGTAAAAAGATACTACTTAGAGTCTTGGACCAATTCAAGAATGTTGATTGTGTGTTTCTGAAGATAGAAATTATTTTAGATTTTCTAAAGCTAAATTATAAGCTTTAACACCTTGATTGGTGAGTTGACTTATGACATGTTGGCTTCAGAAACAAGCTTTTATAATAAAATATTAAAAGATAGATGAATATATATATGAGGTTATTGTTCATTTTGATACTTTAGATTCTAATCTATTTTGGGAATTCATAAATCCCAAACCCATCTTTCAATTTTTATTATTTACAAACGACAATAATAATGAGCACATGCTAATGATAGAAGATTTTATGTAGAATTACAAAATTAAATTTTATCAACAATTTGACATTGGATGAAAAATCTTTTTGTTAGTAAGTTTGCTACCTTATACATGGTTTTATAAGGATAAGTAATGAAATGATTATAATTGATTAAATATTGCAATTTGAATAAATAAAATTACATCTTTTTTATTATGATTTGTAATAATGTGTTATTGTCATGATATATTTAATGATTTATCTTACACATTTTCAGTAAATTTGTGAGTGTAAAGTTGATTGTTGTCACAATACAAGATTGGTTATTGTCACGATACAAGACTGGTTATTGTTGCATTGTCAAATTAATTACTATTACAATGCAAGATTGGTTATATACTATCACATACATTAAATAATAGACTAGAAAAAATGCAAGAGTTTTTATTCACAAATTCTTTAAAATACATGAGTAACTTTCTAAGAAATGGTAGCAGCTTAACCCTTGAGCCCCCCAGTGCCCCAAATCCGGCCTTCTAAATTTATTTTTGGGGTCGTAGGGAGCCAGATAGAGTTATACTTCATGTCACTACAGAGAAACCATGGTTGCATTGACAAAAAAATGTGACCTAATCTACAGTTACTGTAGATTAAGTCACATTTTTTTGTCAATTTGACCATGGTTTCTCTGTAGTTTGTTTAGTGGTACCATTGGGTTCACTCATGTGCAATTGAGTTGGGGGAGTGGGGATAGGCTAATTGAAGGCTGCCTCCTATTTATCCTTGAAATTCATCATTTGGAAAAGTGGTTTTCTAAGCAATTTTAAGAAAGGGGAGGGGTTGTGGCCACAAGGAACAGTTGGTGGGATACTATTGCCTGGCATGGCAGTTTGGCAAAGACCATGGGAAAGTCCATGTGGCACAAACAAAACCGCATGAACCCAAGAAACAGGCCTGCGTGTCAATTGGCTCCCGGTGGCAAATTTTGGAGCAATTTTTTTGGAAGCTTTAGTTTGAAACCCTGCCACGTGTCAAATTTTTTTGAAATTTGAGGGACTTATTGTGAACTCGAATCTGCACCTCCACCTAAAATTTCTGACTCAAATTCCAAAATTTGACCCCCAAATTACCCTACCGCATGGCCATGCACCCCTAAAATGGGGCCCCAAAATAAAAATCAATCCAAGTTTGACCATTATAACAATCTAAACCGTACAGTGGGTCAAGCCTAAATTCCACCAAGTAAACCATTCTAAAATGAAGATTGAGGTTCAAAGACCCATCCATGTGGATCTTATTTTTCGGTGAGAACGACATGTTTCAGTGCAGGGGGGTCTCTTAAGGCCCAGCTAGAGCGATCCTGCGTTGGGTGCTCAGGGGTTAAGAAGCTCATTTGTTAAAGCAAGGCATAGGAGTAAAGAATTTTAGGCTAAAAGTGCCTTCAAACTTAACAATGTGCTTTTTAAAATCATACATATTTTTGCCTTATTATTGATATAAAAAAGCTTGAAAAAAGATAAAACAAACTCCCTTCTAAGGCACTAAAAATTGAATTAGCATCAATATGCTAGAAAATTTAAAAAAAAAAGAGTTAGTTTTTCATTATGAAAAAAGCACAAAAAACAATGTAAAAAAGATGAGCAAAAATTCTAATAGATACAAAGTCAATACAAAAGAGTTTCCTTAACCACAACTTCCACACATATATATAATTTAAAAACATTAATAAAAACCAGAAACATATTGTGTTAACAATGTCATTGTATAATTTTATCAAGTATAAATTTTACTAGTGAATTAGCCCAAACACCATCTTATGTAATCTAGGTAAAAGGGTACTTTTTGGGACTTTTGAAGGTTCTAGGTGATCACCTAAAACCAAGCTCTAGCGTTTTTTGGTACACGTGTCCTCATCTAAGAGGAGGAATTTGAGAGGGAAAAAATCTTAGTGGCTTAGATTGAATCTGATACCTTCAAATCTAGTTTAAGGTAACTTTTTGGGTTTAAGGTGGAGTACAAAATGGTACCTTCCTTTTTTCCAAATTACATAATATGGTGTTCCCACTAGTAGCCTCAAATTTGTCATGTTTGTGCCATGCCCATGTTACAAAATTCAAAGCTTTACTTGCATTCTTTTTTACTTAAAGTTTCATGTCTTTGGCAACTCTTGTATTTTATTCAATAATTTAAGGTTTCTAGACTTTTCCTTCATTAGTATTTAATTAATATGGTTACAAAGTTTATTTAAGCCATCAATATTGACTTGGATAGATAGAAAAATTTGTCCATTGGATCTTTGAACAAGAGTCCCACCAACATTTAGAACAATCAAACAGTGTCTTGGATTTACCTAGGAGAAAAATGGTTGCTAGGATATTATGGGAGGCTTGCCAAATTTAGTAGTGGTTTAGAGAGGGCTAATGTGGCATTGGAGGAAACAATTTGGGTTTGCCAAGTCCAAATTGACCATCTAAATAACAGAGCCTCAACACTTCATGCATAATTAGAAAATGCCAAAGGTCAACTCTATTTAGCTCTAGAAACAGTTTGTGCACAATGTGTAGAGCGTCAAAGCTTCATTGAGCATGGTAAGGAGCTAGTTAGCTAGATAGGCAATGTAGAGACTTGAGGGAGAAATTCATTGAGTTCAAAAATCGTAACAAGGAGTTAGAGGAATTGGTGAGACGCTAATGGAATCTTCAGGTGGATCAAGAATTAATGAGTTGAAGGTGGAACTAGCTGAGTATAAAAAAGGGGGTGAATGCGAAATTTAACTTTTTTGAACTAAAAGAGGGTTCGCTTGGCTTGCAACTCCATAGTTGTTATTTGAGAGGTTAGATGAATTAATTCACAATAGAGGGACAAACAATTTGACACTTTCTATGCTAGGATGCAAAAAAACAAGGGAAAATTTCATGAATACCCCTGAAGTTTGCAATATTATCACCAGTACCCTTTAACCAAGTGATTTCTTTACTGATAGTTGCTGCTTCTTTCCCGGATTTAAAGACATGCACTTTTTTGGAGGCAAGGGCCTTTTTGCAATCCGGCATAAATTTTGCCGGAACCTCGCTGGCTTTGTGTTCGTTGGGAATATTTGTTTATTTTTGAAAGTCCAAGGGCCTAACTGCTTGAGCCCTAAGGGGCTTGTTTGAAGATTCTGGAGTTCAATCATGCTTGGGCTTGGCTCAAGCTGCTCAGGCTTGGCTCGGGCTTGGTTTGGTTTAGTGTACAATACCCTCAAGAAAGTCTATGTACCACCCTTCTTGGCATTCAAAGAAGTATGTATAACAAAGAATATAACAATGACATACACAGGTAAAAAAACAGGTCTACAATGACTAAGTGATAATGACTAAACCATGACTATATAGTCATTTTATAGTCATTTTGTAATCATTTTGTAGTCATTGTTTATTCATTGTAGTCATTGTCACTTAGTCATTGTGGACCCATTTTTTTACCTGTGATATCATTCTCACATTGTTAGTATGCAATTCTCATGCAATCTTGATCAAGCATATCAAATTTCAGTTACTAAAACCCAAAATCCTTTTTTAGATAAATAGTTTTGTGTCAAAATCATGGTTTTATAAGAAAGTTGATTAATAAACATTGGTGATGAATCTTTGAGCTTTGATTGCATGGATATGTAGGAGACATCCATATGCACATCTTCCATGCTAAACAAACATTTCCAAAAAGTTTCTAAATTCTTGTAGTCAGGCCCCTGGACGTTAAAAAATAAACAAATATTCCCAACAAACACAAAGCCAGCAAGGTTCCAGCAAAATTTATGCCGGATTGCAAAAAGGCCCTTGCCTCCAAGAAAGTGCATGTCTTTAAATCCGGGAAAGAAGCAGCAACTATTAGTAAAGAAATCACTTGGTTAAAGGGTACTGGTGATATTATTGAAACTTCAGAGGTATCTATGATAATATTGTAAACTTCTAGGGTATCCATGAAATTTTCTCTAAAAACAACTAGTTTCTTTGAAGTCTCTAGACAAGGGCCTAGTTTTTTGTAATACTTACTAGCTAGACACATCATCTATTCATTTTTGAACATATTATAATTTCATATAAATTTTTTGGTTCATTCATTCTTTGGAACATTTTGAACTTAAATATATTAGAGTTTTTTTTTTTTCTGCTTCAATTCTATGCTAGATATCTTCTTAAATGTTAACAATATAATGGAAAATCTAGCATTTCAATTGCCCATTAGGTCCAACAAAGCACAAGTTCAAGCTATTGACTTGAATTTCCAACACCATGATGAAGAAGTGGAAGAGGGAGATGTCCAAGGGGTGAGTCCGGGTTGCACCTTTGCTGTTAGACTGTGGAACAATGATAAAGGGTTGGTCCTTTGCATCAAGAGTAGTCACAAATTAGCGGTTCAAATAGTACCAATCGACACGTGTTGCATCAAACCCAAACTCAAAAGTGAGAGAGCTTGTCAGAGAGACATCATCAATTAGGATGTCATAGAAATCTTTATCAACACTAAAATAAGTGGGATCAAATAAGGGCAAACTTCAAAAAGGTGTATGATGATGAATTGAGTATTCCTAGTGAAAGACCATCTTTTTGGTCATATTCAAAAAATGATGCAAAACAGTTATTCAAATTGAAGACTATATGAAGGACGTATACAATCACATCTCCTAGTGGTTGCCTAGAGCACCTTTTGGGACCTATGTCTAGAGCATTTGATGAATTCTACCATGTTGAACAATTCATACAATACATGAGCTCTTCCATAAGTTTGTGTGATACATGTTTTAATGTTATTTTGATTTGTTTCAATCTTAAATCTTTGTGAATTTTACGTAAAAATTTACGACTTATTTTGAAATTTTCATAGAATTCTATAGAGTATCTTTTTAAATTTTTTTTGATGTGAATCGATGAAGATCCTTTTCACCTTAATGTTTTTAACAATGCTACAATTTCTCTTGTGGTCAAGGTCAAAACAAGGGGGACAAAATGTGCTTGAGTGTGGAGATGATTGTAAAGATGATTTAGCAGAAATAAATATTCAATTTAACATAGCAAAATACTAGAAGAAAGCTGCGTTGGAACCCACTAAATTATGTAAAATAGTTTATGTTGAGTTCCAAGTTTCTATTGCAAAATTTTGCTGAACAATGCAAAATTTTGTGTTGTTCAAGAAAAATTTGCGTTGAAAACATGAAACTCAACATAAACTACCTTACATTATTTAGCGGGTTCCAATGTAGTTTTCTACTAGTGAAAAGAAAGAAGACATTGCCTCAGGCTTCAAGAGCTCTACAAGATGCCTTTATTTCAAATAGAGAGAAACTTGTAAAAAGTCTAGATAGAACTCAAGACCAAGAAGACGCAAGGCTTAAAAAATTATACTTGTGAACCTAGAGAATGAGAAAGTAAGGGAATTTGTAGAGCTAGAGAGAGAAAAAATAGAAGCTAGCAGAGAAACCTCTCAAGTATTGGTAGGAGCTCTTTAGCAAATGGCCAAGCCAATGACATTGCTAAAGCACTCTCTTGCGCATGGTCCTCCACGTCAATGAAAATATGCATTAGCAAAATTTTGAACTCTCCAAAGGGCCCTTAAGAATTCTCAAAAAGGACCAAAAAGGATCCTAAGACATGTACTTATTGCCACAAACTAATCACTAATCCCCTATTTTTGCCCACCCTTTGAGTTCAATGCAATCTTAGAAATTATATTGATGTGTCATCTCAATATGACAAAGATGTGGTTAAATAGAACCATAAATTTTATTTTATTTTATTTGTATAAATGAGCAAAGTACTCAAATAGCGACTAGTGATTTCATCTACATATTTCAATGCAATGCCTTTTTCTATTGGTTTAGATTGTGCATGTGGATAAGGTCCTTCACACAAAGACTATGGATGACCATTTCTATTCATGGTTTTTGTGATATACATTACCCTAAACAATACATACATTAGGAAGAATTTGAGCCCTCCAAGGGGCTGCAAGTTTGGTTGTTCCCAATGCTGAGAACTAGCCCCTGCTGGTTTTCAAAAAAAAATAAGAATTTTTTATTTTTTTATTTTTTCCGGATTTCTGTGCAAGTATCAACTTTTTGATACTTTGACTTTAGAATCTTGGTTGCAAATATTACTAGTGTAGTTGAACCAAGTTACTTCTCTATAAGGCTTGATAACAATTAAATGACTTCATGCTAGTAAAACTTTCTTGAACCACCTTGTTGGTACTTGATTGATACTTTTAATAGTAATACACCCTAGACTCCACTATATATGGCAAGATACTATGTGACACACATAGTGGTTCCTATACCCTATATAAGTAAGTCCAAAGGTATCACATAAGTTGAAACGTAGATTACACAACCTACTTTAAAAAGGTCATGAGTTATTCTTACATACTTTTTTAATACAATTATGGCAACTTTCCCACAATAGCTTGACTATGCATTATATATATTTTTATTTTTTATGTATATGTGCATAAGGGCTTGAAAGTTTTTTGGTACTTTTATATATATCTTCTATATATATTCTACTCTTCCAAAAAATATGCTTGCTTTAAGTAAATACTTGAAAAGGGAATGAGTTAAGCTGAGTATATTCGCAAATCTCGGACAAACTGCAAAACTTACTGTTAAGATTCAAATCATACAGCCAAACAAGCTGATTTACTACATGTACCTCTGACTTTCTCTTAAGGGATGATGTGGCACTTTAATACTAAGTACTCCAAATTATGAAGCAAAAGCTATATCACAACTGGTAAGCTGGCGGGATAATCCTATTGCTTTTTTTGAAAAAATCAGTGGGACACAGTGCTTGACCTAGCTCTAACTGTCACTCTTCTCTCCCATGCCAGTTCTCATTTTGCTTGCTTGCTTGCTCAGATCTCACACTTAATCTTAGACTTGATCCACGTTGCTTACTACCAGCATACTCGAATACGACCTTACCGTATACACTATTGCTCTAGTATTATTGGTAGCGTTGCACAGGAGCGCAGGGTTACTGCTCACACAAGCATGGCTTCATCACAGAATACTACACAGGTTTAGTATTTTCTAGGGTTTTGAGTTATTGTATTTTTTTTTGCATTGTTTCCATGTGAAGGCTATAACATGCGTCAAGGGTTGAAGACACCTTGTGTTTCCTCACTCAACTAACATTGGATTGTTAGGTTGTTTGGGAGGGGCAAAGGTGAGGCCCTTGACCTCTTGGTGATCATGCCAGCTATAGATACTTTCAACTCTACCTCATTCAACTCTTTTTTTCTACAAAAACGAGTTCTCTAATCTTACAAAAATCTCTTAGTATCGTGGGTTTGTTTTGTTTTGATTGGCCGAAAAATTAGCCTACTTATAAACAACTAAGGCAGGAATATGAACAGATATGAATAGCTTTCTTACATGCTTATGATACAAGACTAGATGCTTGCTCAAAACAAGCCTTTTAGCTGGCTTACACTACTGTTGTTACTGCTTTACTATATGCAAACTTTTTTATGCTTAAAAGCAGTAAGACAAGCAGGGCTTTTGTTTTCTACATTACATGCCTAATGTATGAAACATTGGCTATTTCAGAGTAAAATCTGACTATTGCTGTATTGATTTTTTTATACTAAAATACTAGCACAACTTTGAGTAAAGCTCGTTGCATGGCTCTAATACCTAATATGTACGCTTCAGTACTAACATGTTTTGGAAAGAAACATCATGGTCAGAATATGAAAAAGTTTAGACAAGCGCCCAGAAATGGGCTATACCAAAAAACACCTTTTTTAATCGTATCATCTGACATGGTTGAGCTTCAACAAGGTTAGCCTGCCCATGTGGAAGTGTTCCCATGTTTTGGGGGAATGGACCCAAAGTTTGCATGGTTTTGGGGAAGGGGCCCATTCTTGGGTCCAAATCTCTTGTAATGCTTACTGCATGTTTTGTCAATTCAAAGAATTTGCATAATCTGAATTATAATTGATGTTTTCTTGTTGTGCACTATAATTAAGTGATTCTTATGCAATCTCAAACAAGCATACCAATTTTTGGTTTCAAAAGACCTAAACTCCATTTTTAATGGATTGTTTTGTGTCAAAATCATGGTTTTACAAGAAACTTGATTGAAAAACATTGATGATGAGCTTTTGAGATTTGACTGCATGGGTATGTAGGAAAAATCCATATGCACATCTTCCATGCTAAAAAAATAACCCCCCTTAAGTAACAAATTTTTGATCCACAAATTTTTTAGTGTGACTTGTAATATGCCCAAATTTTGTAAAATGTATATTTTTATTTTTTAACTAGATTTTCACCATGGAAACATAATATCATGTTCAAAAGTACAAACTTAGTCACAATATAGGAGCCAAATAGTAAAATTTGATTGTCATACAAAAATGTGTATTTTACAAAATTTGAGCATATTACAAGTCACACTTAAAATTTTGTGGATCAAAAATTTGTTACTTAAGGGGGTTCTTTCTAGCATGGAAGATGTGCATATGGATGTTTCCTACATACCCATGTAGTCAAATCTCAAAAAGTCATCATCAATGTTTTTCAATCAAGTTTCTTGTAAAACCATGATTTTGACACAAAACAATCCATTAAAAATGGAGTTTAGGTCTTTTGAAACCAAAAATTGGTACGCTTGTTTAGGATTGCATGAGAATCACTAAATTCTAGTGCACAACAAAAAAGCGTCAATTATAATTCAGATTATGCAAATTCTTTGAACTGACAAAACATGCGGTACGTATGTATTGTTCAGGGTACTGTACAATAGGAAAGTCTTACGAGGAAGAGACAATTCACACACTTTCTAATGTATCCAGCCTAGGCTCAATAAATGTTAAAGGTGCCAAATCTTAAAGGCCTTGTGGAGAATTCATAATTTTGCTAATAGTTGACATGGTCTACAATTATTTGTGAACTAAATTTTTAGGTCAATTTTGTAGTTTGTTTGAAGTTCTATAAAGTTCATTGCATGAATATTCAATATAACAAAAATCATTTTTTGAGGAAAAACATATTAACCCCTAAAGGACTATTGTCCCTTCAATGGACAAATGGGAATTTGGGCAAGTCCCTATGGCCTCAATTTTTGTCATGATTTTTGATTTTTTTTTTTAAATAAATAAACACATCAGCATTTGGGCAATATTGTCTTCCAATCTACGCCCGGGAGCAAAAGATATGCCGAGATAAGCACAAATTTGGGGAGATTGGGGAGCAATTTTTTTTTTACAAAAACTAGAATTTTTTTTATGAATTTTTTTCTCTCAAAGGTTATAGATTTGTCTACATTTGAAGCTTTGATTCATTCCATTTTTGGACTAGTTATGAGAAAGTTATGGACAATCTTGTTTTTTGGGCAATTCAAGCATCTTTTTGAAAAATTCATTTTTGAATGCAAGTTTAACATTTTTCCAAAAAGAAATTGTTGGAAAGGGTGAAGTTTTCTTTCTAGAACAATCTCACCATTGGGATTATTGTGTTTCACTTCCATTGTAGGGTTCTTGACAATTTAAGTTTTTATTCAATCTCATACCTTCTTCTACCTAATGTTATTTTTAATAATGAAAATTCAGTATTTTTTGTTTTGATTTTTTTCCAAAGATCCTCAACTCAATTTTCCACCATAAAGAAATAAACCTTCAAAATTTGAGGTGCAAAAATATTAAGTTAAAAAGGTTCAAAGTTAAAGAATCTAATCATGCAAGGTGCAAAAAATTTGTTTATTACACTTTAACCCTAAAGGCCCAAGCAGTTTTCTTCACTGAAAGTTACTGTTAACTGCCACTTTGGGAGGAATGAGTAGAAAAGTAGGAAATAAAGTTTGTTTTGCAAATCCAACCATAGGATCTTGCCTTAGACTAGAAGAGGTACTTGTGGGAAAAAATCAGGTCATTCTAGAAGGAGAGGAGGGAGATATTTACATCTAAAGTGGAAAAAAAAGGTTTCTTTTTGTGCTGTCCAAAAAATTTCAAAAGCCTTTGTCCACACTTACATGAAAAAAATTACTCTACACAAAGTTGAGGTTTATTTTTTCCATGATGCATTCCAAGTTAGCCTAGTTAGATATGTGTGGGAGAATTTTCAAATCAATTGGAACTATACAACACATGGGGGAAAATAGTAAGTAAAAAGAAGTAGAGAATGAGTCAAGTCACTAAATTGTTAAGAATTTAATTATTAAAATGAAAAAATGAAAATCCCAATGGTTATAATGTTGTGATAAACAATCTACTTCCGTAGGTTTAGTTTTTTTTCCAAAATATTAAAAATTGTGGAAAATAAAGGACTTCAAAGTTTATTTTAGAGTAGAGAATCCATAACTACCCACAAACTAAAACGTCTCATAACTTTCATCTCATCAATTGAAATTGAATGATTCAAAGCTTCCCACATATAAAAAATTATAAAGAACCAATTTCAGATTTCTATTTTTGGAATATACAAATTTTTAAGAAGTTTTTGGGCTGCCTAGATTGCCCTCCCTCCCCTGGGCAGCAAAAATTCTTGCATAACTTCTTTGTCAAATGTCAAAATGACAAAAAAAATTAGATTCCCAGGTAGGTCTTGGAATTCCCCACCTTCAATAAAAGTTTAAAAAAATCACAAAAAGTAGATTAGCTATAGGTACATGCCCAAAATCTCAAGTGTCTCCCGGGGGGGATAGCTAGGCCTCTAGGGGTTAAATGCAAATATCTTGCAATTTGTGCGGTCAAAGTTTTTGAATTTTTTTTACATTCCTATACTAGTCTAATACAAGATCCTATGGTTAGATATGAAAAACAACCAATTTTCAAACTTTTTTCCTCTTTGCCATAGAAATGGTAGTTTTGAGTGTCTTTTGACAAAATAAAGGCCCCAATCCTTCAGGGGTTAAACGAATGATATCATCAGTTATAACTCCAAATTTCATGGCAAAGATATTATAATTTGATCCCTTTGTATCCATTTAAATGCCCACAATATTTTTGCGTACTAAATGTTAAAACTCACTTCATTTTTGTTTTGGTGAAATCAAAATTTGGTAATTATATCATGCATGGAAAATAAAAAAACTTGAAACTAATTCCTCATGCATGAGCAAGAAGATTGATCCTCATCATAAGAAGACCCTAGTCTAGTTTACTTCATACCACATGGTAAAACGTAAAACTAGAGCAAGCCAGAGTAAAACTGACTTGATGCTATAAATGAACAAGAGCTTGACCTCCAACTTCTAATGGAAAGCTACCTTAGAGGTCTTGATTATGACCTCCCATTCATGCCCCCCTTCTAGGACCTAGTCCTCCAAGCGGTCAATGGAAACTGGCTCTAAATTGGCATTTTGAAATGGCTTTTTGTAAAAAAATAGGTGACAGCGTTTACTACTGTGTGTAAAAGCAATTTTTTTTAATTTTTTACACGGATCCAATTTTTTGGTTTGTTCAAAATTAATGTTCTTAAGAGTTCACATTTAGGCATCTCAAACTTCTTGCCCTATGATAGTGGAGTGGTTATCTTTAGTAGAATAATAGATGAAACCTTGAAAAAGTGATTGTCACTCATATTTCCAAAAACACAAGACTAGTTTCTTGAGTCCATCCATTTCAAAATGGTTATTTTGGCCGATGTGGCCCTAACATCATATTTGTGTCACTTGTAGGCAGCCTTTAACGTACATCTTGGCAAATTTTTGCCTAAAACTTACCTCTTTCTTGGAATAGCTCTTGTAACACTAGAAAAATCATGTGGGAAAATGGATGAAATTGCTAGATTCCTTTGCAAGCCTGCAAGACATTCACCAAATTTTGGATCAAAGCTACTAAATTTAGCATATTTTATGGATGAAGGTGCATAATTCATTAATTCTATAGGTAATGGCACAATTAGGGTACCCTAGCAAGACCATCTGGACTACCCAAAAAGGACTCAAATACTGCCTAAAACTCTCATTTTGAACGCCTATTTGTACACACAAAATGAGTTATTAACATCTAGCAATTTTGACTTAATGTGCACCTAGAAACTAGCTTGTATGTTTTTTTGCCACTTGAAAAGTATAATTGAAATTCTTAAATGTTTTATATTGGGTGTGGGAAACTCACTCTAAATTGTTATTTAAATAATCCATAACAATTAACTTTAGTACTTTATGGGCTATTCCTAATACACTTTAAATATATGGACTATCTATGTTTGTACAACTATAATCCCATTTTCCCAAATCCAATCAAACAAATTTGTAGTCCAAATAAGTCCTTTACTTCATTTTTTTGAAATGAGACAATTCCGGAATTTCTCACAAGAGCACCCCTCTGGACATGATAACATCCCTCATTTTTGAAAACATATTTGTTTTCTACTCATTTACAAGTATAAGCAACTTCTTATCAAAACATAAACATAATAACAATGTCTAATAGGAATTAATAAATAGGCAAAATACCATAGGTAAGGCCAAATCACAATTAAGGAATCTTTTTGGAGTACCTTGATTGTGCCATCACCCTATCCTTTTTTGTCCTAATTTCTCTTACCTGCTTGTTTCGTTAGGTGCTTGTCACGCGATCAACGAAAATATAGAATTCAAAAGCTACTTATGGCTAGATGAAACACCAGAGCCATGGAAATCTCAAATCATGTAACACCGGCACCAACCAAATGGGACCTGGCCACTAGAAGGGGGCATGGTTGGTACCATCGGATCTACACCAAATAGTGCATTTAGGTTGCCCCACACTAATAGTTGACCATGTGATTTATAACTTGAACTTTGTTAATTTATTTTCAGCAACTTTGTAGTGGTTGGAAGGTCCTTTAAAATTTGTTTTCTTGCAATAGTGATGAAAATAATTTTAATGTGGGGCAACCAAAATGCACTATTTGACGTAGAGTCAGACGGGGAGAGACCGAGGCGGCCAGGCGGGGGTCTCGCTGAAGTCATGTGAGGTCAAACGAGGTCTCCGTCGCCTCTTTCGGAATCGGTTTCATTTCATTTCTAAAATTAAGAAGAAAATACCAAAAAAGGACCGTTGACTTGTCCTGCTTTAGGATCCTGTCTTTTCACACCACTCTGAACAAACTTTTTGAATGTGCTCTCTCGACTTCTTACAATTTGTAACTTCAGGTAAGTTAAGCTTACAAACTCAAAGCAACCACAACCCAAGACTCTGATAACTCACGACTTCCGCAGCACCTCAGGGGTCATCCGAATCTTGACTTGCTGTTGTGCATGGGCTATGGCGTGTGGAACTCCAAGGGTCTCCTTCTCTTTTTACATCAAGTTGCAGTACTAATCACCGGTAAGATCAGGAAGAAAAGTTCGCTTGTAGGCTCTCTTGATTCCTCATATCCTACACCAAAGAGTGCATTTAGGTTGCCCCCATACTAATTTCTCAACATTTCACACTACTTAAATATTTACCAAGTATACAATAAATTTTCTCAATAAATATTGTGATAAACAATGGAGGAAGCAAGCAAAAGTTGGGTGTAGCAACAAGCGTCACAACTAAGAAGTAGGGAAGTTAGAACTTTAGACAAACTTAGAAATTATTATAGCATAAAGAGAGTAACGTGATATTTGTTAATTTGGGAAAAATGGTACATTTTGGGACTTCCAGGAAGTGTGTCAGGAAGTTTGAGGTGATCACCTCAAACCGACACATGCCCTCATCAGAGAGGAGGGATTTGCGAGGGAAAAAATCTTAGTGGCTCAAATTGAATATGATACCTTCAAATTTGCTTTTAAAGTAACTTTTTGGGTTTGAAGGGAAAACAAATTGGGACCCCTATTTTTCCCAAAATAACAAATATTGTGTTGAGTTGCATGCCCCTTCAAGTGACCAAGAGTGAATTATGAAGTAACTTTGCTAAGGTTAGGCAACCTAATTGCTGAGGCAATCTAAATGCACTATTTAATGTACTGTACGCTAAGTAGTGCATTTAGGTTGCCTTAACAATATGATTGCCTTATCTTGGAAAAGTACTTTGTGATCCATCACATGGTCACTTATAAGCACATGAAATTCTATAGATATTAGGATTTCACATAGTTTACGTTGCTAGTTTGTATTCTGTAGCTCTGTTGTTATTGCCAGCAATGCCAAGCCCTTCGAAAATTGTAGAAATTATTGATGAAATTAACTGTCAGTAGCGTCAGTAAGTATTTATTGTATAGTGTAAGGTGTCAAAAAAAATCAATATGAAACCTAAATACACTATTTTGTGAAGTGAAAATTCATACTACACGAACACGACTGACATCAGCAATACTCGATCGGGGAAACTCGAAAGTACTTCCAGTAAAAGCACCACCAATGTATCAAGTCGCAGCGTCGCACTCACTGGTATGATCAGGGAGAATAACCATATTTGCTCTTGCGATTCTTTCATAATCATATCCTGGTGAAATTTTCGTAAAACGACTGATGTCAATATTACGTGAAATTCAAAAAATACGATATTCGAATTTGGGAAAAACACTTTTCTGGGATACTAAATTTTGCATTTGGGAGAATATCTTGATGATTACTTCAAGATATTTCATCATTGATGTATGGTTTAGAAGAAATCATTATAAAATCTGCTCTAAATCACCTAAAAATTCTTAAAATTGGAATTCAGAAGTCCTTGAATTGGGGTTTTATCTCAAATTCACAAATATCACGGCAAAAGCACTAATGAAAGAGTATTGTTGAGAAGCATGGAATTCTGGTCACCGGTATGATCAAAAAACGCGTTATTCATTAATTTGGGAATTTGCTTACAAAGTGGGACTTTGGGATTTGTGAAGGTTTTAGTTAACTTTCTGGAGTATTCCTAAAACCAGTCCACGTGCCCTCACTTGAGAGAAGGAATTTGTGAAGAAAAAAATCTTAGTGGCTCAGACGGAATTTGATACCTTCAAATATGATTTAAGGTCACTTTTGGGTTTAAGGTGGGTACAAAATGGTACCTCCGTTTTTCCCAATTTATGAATAACGCGTTAGAAGAACAAACATCAGTCTGCTCTTGTGATTCCTCACACCCCAGTGAGTTTTTTGCATCATACGATTAATATCAGTACCCCTCACACCCCAGTGAGTTTTTTTCATCATACGATTAATATCAGTACCCCTCACTCCTCACTCCTCAGTGTCTAACTGTCTGTGAAGTACTGTCTTGGGGAATTGAGGTATGTAACTAGTTCTGGAGTCGCCCTCCCTATCCTGTAGGTTTCGATGTGGGGACCGTGCATGAAATGAGTACTAAATAAATGTACGCCAGTTCCATCAATGATACCCAAGTTCATTCCCTGTCTCTCAAAATCTATAAAAGGCACTCTTTCATGTGAGGGGGTGACCGGTGGAGTTCATGGATAATTGATTGGATGGGATTCCATAAAAATCAGAATTTTCATCTGATCAATTATTGATGAGATACAATGCCCTTCACCTACATGCGACCATCTTTCTCACATGGAGAGAGAACCTTTGAGCACCCCCTCACATGGAAGGAGGCACTTACTAGCAAGGAGAAAGGGTCAGGAAAGAGATGTACAGTCACCCTTCTAAGTGATAAAGTTAGCTTAGATTCACAAGCAGGTGTGTTACAATAGGGGGGTTCAAACATAAAATCTGGCCTACGAGTTTCTCACCTCACAAGACCCCTGCTCACTAATAAATTATTTTTGTTCACTTGCACACCCAAAGTCTGACACACCTGTGAGTTTGCAATTAAGGTTTTGTGCACAAGTTAAGGGTTTGAGCGTGTGAGACACCAAAAAGGATGAACCATGCAAAAGTGAGTTTCTGAAATTCACTCTTAACGTGCATCACTTTAGGAGTGAATTCCAAAGATGAGTCACTTTGTTGTTCACTAGTGAAGGTGAATAGCGACTTGAGTCACCTAAAAAAGTTAATGTTTGAAGCCCCATAATGATGCATTGAGTGTGGCTTTCCGTTTGCCGAGCTTGGCAAGCTGGCATGATGAGCGCATGATTTCACGAACCATGTAGTAGAAATGTGTGGAAGGAACGTGGGTTCCACGAGCAACAATTCATTACCTTCTCATCTGTGCATGTGCACCCGGGCGGCCGGGCCATAGCATGGCCGTGTGCGTCCGTACAGTAATAACTTCTCCCGTGTCCCAATCACTAAACCATAACTTGAAGTTCTAGTTTCTGGCTTGGAAGGACACTGGAACCTTGCTGGCACGGCAAAACACATTCACATTTTCCCTCATGGTGATAATTGTGATGCCGAGCTTACAGAAGTGGACCGACGAGTGTGTAGAGATTGCAGTGGACTTCACCTGTGTTTGATGTAAGAATGAAGTTTTTCATTTTATTGATTATTTTTGACACGTAGGTAAGATCGTGGTTGTTATTTTGGGTAAATTTTGGTCAAAGGACAAGACGGACAGGCCGCTTGGAATCCATGGTTGTCACATGGACTGCTCATCTGTCCACTTACCCATATGCCCTAAGTAGTACCCGATTAAGCTCATCGGTGCTCATCCACCCTAGTTGTCACTTGCGGTAAGGTAGACGGATCCATACCCGACCGTTTAAGGGTTTGGGGTACCTCAAGAAAATCCGCAGGGCGACAACTGTACAAGATATCATGGAACGTAATTTCTCTGGAAAAACGTATTGTAGATTATTTTATATTATAGATTATTTTATATTAAAGGGCAAAGCTGCAATTTATAAGGTCCCTATTAGCAGTTCTAAACTAATCTTGAAAATGCTTGAATGGGTTTCTATAAACGCCATATTCATTAAATTGGGAGAACCAGATTACCAAGTTGTACTCACCTTACACCTAAAGCTCGGTTTGAGGTGATCACCTTAAACTCCCAAAATCACGGTTTCTTCCCAGATTAACTAATATGGCGTTTATAATGGCACTTGATTGTCCCAATCCCAACCGTTTCATAGCAACTCAACAATTGACATGTGGTAAAATTTGCTTGTGCAAGTAATGTTCATTGCTCCACTTTGGGTCAAAAGTGGACGACAAATACCTCAAAAGTAGCCAAGTAGGGTGCAGAATTGGGGAGTGGTCGGGAATGGGTCTGTCTACCTTAGTTTTAAGAAATTTTGGTCCACTCTATTGTTTCATGCTCTGAAATAAAGAAGTAACGTCGGGCTTTCTATGACCTAGGTTTCCAAAAAAAACTGGGCTGGTGATAATTTTTGCCCCTTTTTTGCAGTTTACTCTACTGCGATACAAGGCCGTCACTTTCAACCAAAAAATTGAAACTTGAGAATCTCGTGACGTTCGAAATTTACTGGCAATTGTGCACTTGGTCTCTTTCAACGGACTAGCGATTGTGCCAGAGAGACACTGACTCGTCGATATAATGCCAGCGTGAGAGTTGACGTATCTATGGAATGGTTGGTGGAAGTGTGCATCCTTGATGAGACTCTTGGTGACAATGTTCAGTTGCAGATAAATGTACGGGACTAAAAATGAGGTTGAAAGTCAGCATTACTTAAAGAAAGCCAGCAACTTTGTCGGCCCTTTCAATGTCAGATTCCTTACTCTCAGTACCTGATGAAACTTGATTGATTGAATTTGTTCCGTCCAGATCTGCAGAAACAGGAAAAGGAGCAGGACGATGAAGGAAATGGGAGACATAATCAACTTGTCCAACCTTGGAGACTGCAGACACCTTGACTGATGGGATCATATCTATAGTAAACAACGTTTTCACAATGGTGATTTTCTTTTTTAGTTCTACCAACCAAAGATTGAATATTCAATTGTCGTACATACGTCTATTACAAGCTAATTGTGCAGACTAATCACACGCCGTTGACTTGTGTAGGTCGAAAGCCGAAATTTCGTCGTGCAACTTGGCATGTAGTTGTGGTGCACCTCTAATCAGCAATCCCGGGTATCGGACCATGACAAATAAATTTGGCAGGAGAGACTAGCAGTCCAACAACTGGCACAGTGGCACCTACTTTGGTGGTTTGGTTGTGCCGCCGGGCAAGGATTCTCATGGCTGACATGTCAGCAGCTTGTCAATTGCGTGCCTGGGGTAACTTAGATTTACCAGGTTCGAACTTCGGATACTCAAAACAAAGTTCCTAGTGTAGAATGACCATGGACAGAATTCTTAACCCCTGAATTTTATTTGTGTTTAGAGGCCCAAAACTGCTTCAAAATACTAGTCCCCAAACCAGGGTCAAAATCTTCATTCAAACTTGTTTTTTAACAAATCCAATTGTAGGATCCATAGGTTGACTTACATAAGTACATTGTCTTAAAATTTCAGAATGAATATCCCCACCAATTGCAAGATCAATGTGCCTAAACTTCAAAAAATAAGCTTTTTGAGTCCTTTCAGAAGGTGAAGTTTTGTTTTTTAAACTTTTTAGAGAAAAATACATATGTTGTATTTATTGTGCAATTTTTGCAATATGTTGGAAAATGGGTTGAAAGCATATATAGAAACATTCAACAAAAAAAAATTGGATTTATTTTTACAAAAATTGTAAAGTGAAAGGTGTTGATGAATGAAAGACATAACTAATATGCTAATAAATTTTGGAAGAATTTGAAAATTGTTAATCCCAATGGTGAGAATTCTCTAACAGACAATTAGTAACTTTCATTTTCATTTTCATTTGAAAACTTTCAAAATTGAGAGTAAAAGATAACTTTATATGTTTTTTCTACCCTCTTCCTACCTTCATTGCCTGCAAAAGAAACTCCTTTGAACTCTTACCTCATTATTTGGAATTGAGTGGTTCAATTGTTTTTGAGTAGGTATTAATCTATACAATTCCATAAAAATAAAAATAAAAAATTTAGAATATATTTTTTGCTACCCAGTTTGACATTGAAATTGAAAAAGCCTCATAACTTTTGCATTACTTATTGGAATGACATGAAATAAAGCTTCACATGTAGATTATGATGAGTAGCATCCATCCTAAAAATTTCATGAAAAAATTCCAAATTATGAAATCAATAGAGCTTGCCCAAGTTCTCATAGAGCCCAAAGTGGGCTCCTTGGTCCTTTAGGGGTTAAGATAGAAAGCATTTACGTGTTTTGTAATTGACTAGTTGGTAAGGCTTGGTATGGAGTTGGTACAATAGATTCTCACATAAGGGGTAGTCACACATTCACACCTTCTCCGAGAATCAAATTTCCACAAAGAATGAGAAGTTGTGGGGTGGAAATAGGAGCAAATGGGATTACGTACAGGAGCACTTTTACATGAAGAAGGTGTGACTCCCCTTTTGTGGATAGTGGAGAATGGAAATGAGTTTACCTCAAAAATGGTGATGTAGTAAGAAAGTAAGTTGCATTCACACACTCAATCGAGGTCTTCAACTACAAGGGGTGACAGGAGAGTGAAAGCAAGAAGAGTAAGATGAAAAAAAGACACACATGGATAAAAACTTCACACGCTAAAACTTCTTCACCCCCATTCTTCTCCTCTTGAAGTGAAGAAAAAAACTTCCCAATCTACAAAGAATGGGACCTTTGCAAGTGAAGGAGAGAGTGCCACATCTCCATTTTGACAAAGATTGAGAAATCAATGGGGTGAAGAAGGTGTGACTACTCCTATTGTATAATGAGATTCTAAGAATTGTTTTGAGATTTGGGTTGATTCTAAGAATTGTTTTGAGATTTGGGTTGTTTTGAGATTTGGGAGGAAATAAGAGAGCATGATTGTCTTGTTGTTAAAGAAATATGAAATGTTCATGATTTCACATTTTTTTGCCTTCAATTAATCAAATGATTTCATATGGGGAGTGTCATCCAAATGGGACACACGACATACTTTTGGAAAGCTCTTGAGCACACCTTTCCTATGATATATCACAATCCCCTTTTGGAACAACTTTGAACTTTTTTTTATACCTATTATAGCAAGTCACATAATAATTGGAACTTTCTATAGCGGGTGATGGCACGATCAGGGTACCCCTAAAAGGACCTGTCAGACCTTCAGACAAGACTAATATTTGACTTGCACTAGTGAATCCTGATTAATTTTGTTTAGTGAAAAAATTGAACTTGCAAGTGATGAGACATTTTTTTTAAGCTTTCCTTACGTTAAGACATTCATTTAGAAAGTGTTCCTTCCATCAAAAGGACTTTCTTGATTTTTTTTCACACCATAAAAGTGATTAGAACCCAAATGTCATGATCCGAACTTTTTTTGACTTGTAATTTGTAATGACTCCCTAAAATAAATTATTAACATTTTAATAATTTTCACAGTACGTGCACCTAGAAACAAGTATATGTGTATGGCTTTTGCCACTTTAAAAAAAACATACAAATTTGTTGTGTTCTTTATTGGACGTGGAAAAACTCGCATGAAACTGTCCCTAAAAGAATTCATAACAACTAATTTTAATAATGTATGGACTAATGCAATTTAAATTCATGGACCGTAGAAGTTTGCATAACTATAAATGCATTAACCTAATTCCTACTAACCAAATTTGTGGTTCGGATGAATCCTTTACTTCATTTTAATGAAATGAGACAGTTCCAGAACTTCTCACAAAAATTACTCATTTGGACATGATAACATTCATCATTTGAAAAAGTATATTTTTTTCTAATAATTTACAAGTATAAACAACTTCTTGCCAAAAAATAAACAGCAAAGCACTATCTAGTAAAACGTAATAAATAGCAAATGTATCATGGATATGGCCAAATTGAGGCCAAATTCAAGTTAAACAATCCTTTTTGGTTACCCTGATCGTGCCATCACCCTAGCATGTCACTAGTTTTAATTATCAACTAACTATGGAGAAGTTCACATTCATCATCATTTCTAAAAGCACTAATTTTTTCATTGAATTATGCTTGTCAAGTTTTTTATTCTTCTTTTATGTCAATAAGCCATATTTCTATGCATTGATATTTCTTTTCTATTGGTTTTTAGTGGACTTCATCAAAAGTTCAAAATCAACCTCGTGCGGAAGTCAGCTCTAGTTCCTACCAACACTTGTCTTGATATTACACTAATTTATATCATATTTTGGTCAATTCTACAATTATATACAATGGGATGTACAATTGTACATGCATGAATGTTCACATGTCTCAAACTAGTTAAGAGTCTTAATAATTATAAGCCAATAGTCCTAAGCCACATAGAAAGTACTTTAATTTGAATTAAAAACTTGGTAATTTGTAATTAGTTTAGTCCCTAGTGGCCCAGTGGGAAGTGGCTTACAAAGCAAAAGAAACAAAAATCAACCAAAATATCACAAATAGCACAATAAACGTGTTATACGGTAACAAAGTACTTATATGAAAGTGAACGTGAACTTAAAAACATTTATTCAGAAGAAAAACCACTTTCATATCTATAACACAATTTCTTTCAACTGCTACAAGTATTTGAATAATGCAAGAGTATTATTTTTAACTAAAGGAGGACCATGCGTAACATCAATTTTATTAACTTGGCTTAAATCATGTGTTGAAACTTAAAAGTAGTGACATGATCTTCTCACTGGTCTTATATTATTCACAATTAGTGGACTTGTGCACCCGCCATTCCGGCGGAAGGCTATCGGGCCACCCCATGCTCATAAAAAATATTTTATGGGATAATATAAACTCAAATTCAATTTTAGATTCAAATCAATTTGACTCTTCATCTCCCTCCCCATCTCTTTATATGTGAATTTCAAATTCAAGTTGGAAAAAGATTCAATGGGTTCCACCAAAGAATCCCATCCCATTCCATGCCCATGACCCATCACATGCCCATTGCCCTCCATCCAATGCCAGTTAGTAAGGTAGAAAATTTGGTTGCAACAAATTTGGTTATTAACCCCTAAAGGTCCAAGCCATTTTTTTTGCAAAAAACACAAAAATTTGCCATTTTTGGGGAAGCAAGTACAATGGTAAGAAAAGAAGTTTTTTACAAGAATTCAACTATAAGATCTTATAGTAGACTACAAGAGGCACACGTGGTAAAAAATTCAGCTCAATCTACACAAAAATGAGTGAGATATTTACATCTGAATTGCGGAAAAAAGTTTTTTTTGGCTGCTGCCCAGAAATTTCAGAAGGCTTTGACCACTCTTAGATCAAAAAAATTACTCTACACAAAGTCAAGGTTTTTTTTCCCATGTAGGAGACCAAGTTAGGTATGTGTGGGAGAATTTTCAAATCAACTGGAACTATACAACACACAGGAAAAAATAGTAAGTAAAAAGAAGTAGAAAATGAGTCAAAACACTAACTTATTAAGAATTTAATTATTAAAATGAAAAATGCAAATCCCAACAGTTATAATGCTGTGATAAACAATCTATATCCTTTGGTTTAGTTTTTTTTCCAAAATATTGAAAATTGAGTAAAAGAAAGGACTTCAAAGTTTATTTTAGAGTAGAGAATCTAGAACTGCCCATAAACAAAAACTCCTCATATCTTTCATCTCATCTATCAAAATTGAATGATTCAAAGCTCCCCACGTCCATATAAGTCTAAAGAACCAATTTCAAATTTTTATTTTAAAAAAATGTAATTTTCAAAGAAGTTTTTGGGCTGCTTGGACGGGCAGTCCTCCCCAAATTTTCATAAATTCATGGATAACTTCTTCATTGTATGTTGGAATGAAGAAAAAATTACACTCCCACGTAGATTTTTGAATTCCTCACCTTCAATAAAAGTTTCAGAAAATCACGCAAAGTAGTTTAGCCATAAGTACATGCCTGAAATCCCATTTGTTCGCCAAACGGACAATGGTCCTGTAGGGGTTAATTAGTTTCTCAACCACCTTACATTCTATTATTTTGACACTCAACTACCCAACTAATCAACTAATAGAACCAAGCTTATTATATATATAGATATAACAAAGGTATGTATTTAAGGTTTAGGCTAACGACTAGAACTACGCCAACGTAATGGTATGTTGTCATTTTATCCAAATTGATGTTTAGTATAATTATGAACTATGCAAAATATTGAGAGCTTTGAACAAAACAAGGCAATAAAATTGAAACATTTCTAAATGTCTATACAAAAGATTAGATCTTTAAATATTTTGCTTCCACCTTCAAAAAAACAGTTTGTGAATTGTTATATGTTCTCTGTAAATACTATGTTTAGCTTCATATGGCGGTAAAGGTTTTTTCCACTAAAACTTTAAAAAATCAAATTGAATGGATAAACATTCGTCAGTGTGGTTGAAACTCTTTTGGGCAATGTCAGAAATCGGGTTCAAATTTTGTGTTTATGATTCCTTTGATTTATCCAGCTTTCTCCCTTATCCTTGCTTGTGCAAATTGTCCTTGGGCCATGAGTCCATGACTCATGTGGAGAATTTTTACCATCCAGAAATTTGTCCTGCCCGCCTTGCTCAATATGAAAAGGAATGCATACATAGTCTATTGCAATAGCTTTTCACTATTTTCTAGTAGTTTTGAAAAGAACAGCACTAATAAGGAACGTTTTATGTACAATATTATATGGAGTATAAAAATAAGATAAAGGCTGAAGTCAATTTAACTTATTTAACAAATTTGTGACTTTGGTTAAAATTTGTGGATCTTAGGGCCTCTTTACACTAGTGACTAAGAGATGATTTGTGTATATTAGAGGAAAAAGGAGCTCAAGAGAAGGTCTCCCAATCTTGACATACTACCATATTTATTTAGGTAGGAGAAGCATATGTAAGGTACCTACATTAGGGTCTCTACCTTGTGTGGACTACTCAAGTGTACCATGCTACATGACAAAGGGATTTGATGATGCAAAACAATATTATAACATGACAATGAAAATGCTAGGACCTCTAGTGGGACACAAGAATAAAGGGTGAATGCATGGTTGAGTGGCTCAAAATCATGTCACACTATAAAAAACTACACACATCCAATTTTCAAATGCCTAAAAGGTACATTGGAAATTATCAAAAAAGAAAAAAAAGTTCATTGTGAAGACTTAAACTTCATTGTAATTACAATAATGTTGTTCAATTTCTTTTTGGCATTTTATGGAGGTGTGGAGGACTTTTGAAAAAACACAAGTGTGACAATTTTGCTATTAGCAAGTTTTTCAAGGACTTTTTAAAGATGGTTTAGTTACTTAAGAGAATACAAAGGACTATGATTCTAGTGGGTATTTGGGTAAAATTTTAAGAAATTATAATCTTGTTTTGTAAATGTGTATTGAATGTTTGCAAAGGACTTTTTAATACCTTTTTTAACCTTGGATTTTACAAAGTCCTTTTCTCCTTTGTCTTCTTTTTTTTTCCCTTTTTTTTTTTTTCAACTTGAACATTTTTCTGAGTTCTAAGATAGCTTATAGCAATAAGGACTTTTTGAATAACTTGGATTGATTTAAGTCTAAGCCCTAAAACATAGCTTACAGTGGGTAATTTAGAATAGATCCAGAGACATTGGACCGTTGGATTGAGTTCATAAGTCCATTGTAGACATGAAGAGGCCACTTAGCCGCCATGACACTTGATGAAATTGCAAATTAATATTTGAGTCAAAATCCTTAAACCCACTTAAGGGACTTTGAGAAAAGGGACTCTTGCCAAAATTGAGCCACTCAACCATGCATCTACCCTAAACTACTATTAGAATTCCCAATCAAATAAGAACACTCATCAAAAAAAGAGAATATATTATTGTAAAAACAAATTACCCTCATGAAGTACTATGTCACAAGTTGCAAGTGGGGATAGGGCATTAATTAGTCTCTTTTGATTTGAAAAAGGACATTACATTTAAATGCTTTTGATCCCTCTAGCTGCCTCCCTTGAGGGCCTTCTCTTGAGCTCATTTTTCCTCTAAATTTTGTCTTGGTCACTCTTGGTCAAAAGTATTAAGTAGTGATCAAGAATTTTCTCCTTAGTTGGTCACTTCCAATAATGTAAAGTGAATTTAGACCAATCCCTTGGAAGTTTGATTTTTTACTCTACTCGTTTCTTCATTTTCTCTTCTTAATCTCTCCTATCCCCTATCTTTTCTTCTCACCACTTTATCAAAAACTTGGATGCCAAGAAATAGAGGAAGGGACTTATAATCAATCAAAACTACAAAATTCACTATTTAAGCTTTAGCCAATCAAAAAAGTTGAATATACAAAGTTCATGACCATGTCATTGTCTTAATGCATTATTACATTGTAAGTAGTTGTAAAATGTTAAGTTATTAAACAAAAAACTACTCATTACAATAAATGTTTTGATAGATTTTCTTTATTGCAAGAAAACTAAATATAATGCAATCAAAATGAATTTCTTGCAATAAAACAACATTCCAACAATAAAAACTATGTTAACTCCTAAAGGCCCAAGCCCCTTTTTTGTGTGAAAGTCATTGAGAACTGTCACTTTTTGGGGAATGAGTAGGAAGGTAGGAAAAAAGTTATTTTTGGAAATCTAACCATAAGATCTTGCTCTAGACTATGGGAGGAATTTGCCAAAAAAAAATCAGCTCATTCTAGATGTAGAGGAGTGAGACATTGACATCTAAAATGAAAAAAAAGTTTTTCCCCTTGCTGCCCAAAAATTTCAGAAGCCTTTGACCACTCCCATATCAAAAAATTTGCTCTATGCAATATTGTGGTTTGTTTTTTCCATGTAGAGACCAAGTTAGGTGAGTGGAGAATTCTTAAATGAATTGGAGGTGTGCATCATACTTTGTGAAATCTTGCATTGCCGTAAAGCATGAAATTTGCATCTACATTAGGCAAAATTGGAGGATTTATGTAAAATTGAGAAATATGAATTACTTTGATCCAAATGGCAAAAACCAAGGAATCTTAGTCTACTACAACTTGGACAAAAGAAGTCAAAAAACAAATACACAAAGAGCTCAAAAAAGAAAAGCACCAAAGTTTACAAGGGGCAAAAGGAATGGAGGTTTGGGAGTCCCAAACCTACCCGCAAACTAAAACTTCTCATAACTTTCATCTCATCAATCA
The DNA here is from genome assembly GCA_963920765.1 of Ulota crispa. Lineage (NCBI taxonomy): Eukaryota > Viridiplantae > Streptophyta > Bryopsida > Orthotrichales > Orthotrichaceae > Ulota > Ulota crispa. The sequence goes on from OY987245.1 coordinate 12,961,995, forward strand.
AAATTGAATGATTCAAAGCTTTCCACATATATGTAAATCTAAAGAACCAATTTCATATTTAGAAAAAATGCATTTTTTAAAGAAGTTTTTGGGTTGCCCAGATTGCAGCCCTCCCCCATTGTTCAAAAATTTGTGCATAACTTCTTGAATAAATGTCGGAATGAAGAAAAAATTAGATGCCCGCGAAGATCTTTGAATTCTCCATCTTCCATAAAAATTTCAGAAAATCACACAAAGTAGTTTGGTTGTAAGTATGTGCCCAAAATCCTAGCTGTTCTTCAAGGGGATAGTTGGGCCTTTAGGGATTAACAACAATAAATCAATAACAAAACAACTTTATTCATAATAAATGGCATGAAAGAATTTAAAAAATAAACCAATCAAAATAGTTGGATGGCTTTATCACCCTAAAAATCCAGCAAGCGAACCTCTTGAGGTTGCCTTATCACAAAATCCAAGAGATCGTGAAACCTTATTCATTTTATGACATGTAGGAATTCATGTCACTTTCTCATCCATTTTAGACCATGGTCAATTTCTTTCAACTACTGTAAAGTAGCCTTAGACCAGCCAACTTTTCTCCTCCAATCATATCATTTAACCCCTAAAGGCCCAAGGAGCCCACTTTGGGCTCTATGAGAACTTGGGCAAGCTCTATTGATTTCATAATTTGGAATTTTTTCATGAAATTTTTAGGATGGATGCTACTCATCATAATCTACATGTGAAGCTTTATTTCATGTCATTCCAATAAGTAATGCAAAAGTTATGAGGCTTTTTCAATTTCAATGTCAAACTGGGTAGCAAAAAATATATTCTAAATTTTTTATTTTTATTTTTATGGAATTGTATAGATTAATACCTACTCAAAAACAATTGAACCACTCAATTCCAAATAATGAGGTAAGAGTTCAAAGGAGTTTCTTTTGCAGGCAATGAAGGTAGGAAGAGGGTAGAAAAAACATATAAAGTTATCTTTTACTCTCAATTTTGAAAGTTTTCAAATGAAAATGAAAATGAAAGTTACTAATTGTCTGTTAGAGAATTCTCACCATTGGGATTAACAATTTTCAAATTCTTCCAAAATTTATTAGCATATTAGTTATGTCTTTCATTCATCAACACCTTTCACTTTACAATTTTTGTAAAAATAAATCCAATTTTTTTTTGTTGAATGTTTCTATATATGCTTTCAACCCATTTCCAACATATTGCAAAAATTGCACAATAAATACAACATATGTATTTTTCTCTAAAAAGTTTAAAAAACAAAACTTCACCTTCTGAAAGGACTCAAAAAGCTTATTTTTTGAAGTTTAGGCACATTGATCTTGCAATTGGTGGGGATATTCATTCTGAAATTTTAAGACAATGTACTTATGTAAGTCAACCTATGGATCCTACAATTGGATTTGTTAAAAAACAAGTTTGAACGAAGATTTTGACCTTGGTTTGGGGACTAGTATTTTGAAGCAGTTTTGGGCCTCTAAACACAAAAGAACTTTAGGGGTTAAATTGCCTTGGTCATAGCCCTTGGTTATGGACTCATGGCCCTTGGTCACTAAACGTAAAGGGCCTTGATGCCAGGGCTATACGAGCCATAACAATTGGTTTGAAATAAATGAAGTCATGAAGAAGTAACTTGTAAGTTTGGAAATCCGAGAGATAATCACTTTTCCAAGGTTTTCTCTTTTGTTATTTTAGAGATGACCTCTTCACCATTCTAGGGTAGGAGATTTGAGACACCGATTTGTGAACCCTCAAAAACGTCAGCTTTGAATAGACTAGAAAAGTGGGCGTAAAAAATTAGAGAAACTATTTTTCCACACAAAAGTAAAAGCCACCACTTGTAACTCCAATTTAAGGAAGGAGTTTTTAAAACTCTCCATGTTCTAAATGCATTACCTCTTTAGGAATGAATGACATATTTCTTTGCATATCTATTATTGTCATTGATGGGTTAGGTAGGCTTAAAGGGTTGGTTTATGGACCTTCTACCTTAGTTTGGTGTAGCCTAGCCTAGTGTTTTTTTTCTTGGCAAATTTTTGCCAGATTCTTACCTCATAATGCGTGTGGTGATTGTTACATTAGAAATTCTAGAGAAAAAAGTGAATGAAATTGCTAGATCTGTACTTGGGAAGACAAGTTATTCGCCAATTTTTGGATGAAAATATTTTTTATTAGTAAAATTTTGGATGAATATATACAGATCATTCATATTTTCCAATTTTAGCAAAATTTTCCTTACCTCCATGCAATCTAGGGTGCGGGTCGCTCCACCTCGACAAATTGAAAAAAAAAAACGCTGGCCCAGCCTTGAGCAAGCCTGTGCTTTTAGTTGTCACCTCTTTTTCCCTAAATATTTTTTTCCCGTTTTGTTCTAAGTTTAAATAAGTGGCAGCGATATCTGCATGTGTTGAAGCCTTGGGAACACTCACCTTGCACAATTCACGGCCATCTATACCAACGACAGAGGGAGGCGTTTGACCCAATCCTTCTTTTCAAAAGTTCAAAAGAGAAGAAGATTTATTAACCCCTAAAGGACCAGACTTTTTTTTTTTTTTTAAAGCAACATAGCAATTTTGGGCAGGTACTTGTGATTGGAGCTTTTCATATTTTAAGCTGAAATTTTAGTAGAATGTGGGAACAAGGTTTATCTTTCATATGCATTAAATTTCATGGCATTTGGAATTATGAGTAAAAATTTATGACCTAATATGTTGTTTTTTACATTTTTCAGGTAGCCTGTGCGTATTTTTAAAATCAAAATTTTCAAAAACAACATTTTAAAATTGGTTTAGGAGATTTATGTGAATGTAGGAAGTTTTGAATCATTCCATTTTGATTAACAAGATGAAAGTTATGAAGATTTTTTGTTTGCGGGCAGTTATGGAGGGTGAAAGCACACTACGGTTGTCCAAAATCGTAGTCACGGCACAATTTATGCACAAAGTGAAAGTTTGGATTTTTTTTTCTTATAATCTTTTTTACTTTAAAATAAAATAAAATAATAAAATAAAAAATAAAATAGAGTCTTAAATCTTGCATACATTGATAATTGCATAACAAAAAGCAATTTTCATCTATTAACTTTATGTACAAAGTACAAACATTAAAATGTTTGTATTGTCACAGATTCAGCTTTAGCATTGTTGTACTTTTTTGCCTAATTTAGGATTTGATTTTCACAATTGAAAAAGCTAAATCCAATGCTCTTATGTTTTGGTACTTAGACTAGGAATTTAATGAGTGTTTTAATGTCTACATAAGGAAATGTCCTAGCACATGTGTGATTTTAGTACGAAGGCAAATTATTGACCTTAAATTGTTTTTTTTAAGTTTTTTTTTGGATTTTCTGATAGAGAGCATTGTGGTTGAGATGGGCCACCATTGTAATTTGGTTAAAATTGACGTTTTGGCTCCATTTAGTATCAAAATGTGTAAATTTTGTACCAAATATGTACATTTTGTACCAATTTTTGGATCTTTGGGGGGGGGGGTGACTGTAGTGTTCTTTCACTCTGGATTCTCTACTCCAAAATAAACTTTGAAGTCCTTTATTTTACTCAATTATCAACTTTGTGGAAAAAAAACAAAACCAAAAGGATGTAGATTGTTTATTACAACATTATGACCATTGGGATTGGCATTTTTCATTTCCATAACTAAGTTCTTAACAATTTAGGGTTTTGAATCATTCTTTACTTCTTTTTAGTTACTACTCCCTTTGTCCCGATATAAAGCTCCAAATTAGGCATAATTCTTGTTCCACTAAAAAGAGCTCCTTTTTGCTAATTTTCTTTGTTGAGAAAGCGTTTGTCAGGTCCAATGACCTCATGGGGGCAAGTTAAGCAATTAAAGAGCATTCCTCTCCTAACAAGCTTGGCCTTGCCCATATGAGGTACCATTGTTGCTACTAATCTTTAAATCGTCAATAATGAGGAGCTAGCAACATGTACAAATATGGTACTTTTTGCATGGAATTTAGGTGCCCAAACAACAACATCAAAGCTAGAGATTTTGCACACATATGGTAAATGGTATATTGATTCTAGAACACATTTGGCACTAGCATAATGACTAATACAATGAAGAGGCGGGAGCCTTCACAACTATGCACAAATATGGTACTTTTTGCATGGAATTTGGGTGTCTAAACAACAACATAAAAACTTGAGATTTTTCAAATATATGGTACGTGGTATATTGAGTCTAGAGTGCATTTGTCACTAGCATAATGACTAAAAATACAGTTAATCCCTCATGGAGAAGTTTTTTGGAGCTTTATATCGGGATAGAGGGAGTAGTTTTTTTCCATATGTTATACAATTCCAAAATGATTTGAAACTTTTTTGACATGCACTTTACTTAGGTGGAATATAGAATTTAGAGAAGCACCACCCACATGGCATTTTTTCCTTAGGAATTTCACCTTTTGAAGGGTAGCTACCTGGTATTTCACAAGACGTTTTTGAATATTCAAACCATTCTAACTTCCAATCCACGAGGTGGAAAACTCTGAAATTTTGTCCACATCTTCTAATACCATTCTTCTACAAGATCATATGGTCATTTATGCATAAAAACATTTTTGTTTTCAAATTTGGTTGATGCCCTAAAAATGGCAATTCTTGAGAGTTTTTGGTGAAATCTTTGCTTGATCCTTTAGCGGTTAAACATTTTTTTTCAATGGGGGTCAAAAAAGAGGTGGGAATAGCAACAGTCAAACTCTAATTGATGGGTTATGGGCAATGATTTTTTTTGGGCAATTTAAGGCCCAATTGCCTCAGAAAAAAAAGGCTAGCTTTAAGCCTATAGGAAAAAAAGGGGGAAAAAGTTCAAAAAATGCCAGACTAAAATTAGGAAAATTGCATTGCAGCCTAAAATTTCATAAAATCCTTATCAAATTGAAATTGATGCCATCATTTTAAAATTATTTGAGCAATTTAATTTTTTTGAGGTGTTGCCTAGTAATCCAATTCAATACAATACTTAAGTAATGGCAATGGTTATTTGAATGTTTTGAAAAAATGACTAATGAATATTTTTTACCTACAAAAAAATTCCATAATGCTCCAAAAATCCAATGCATCAAGCCCACCTTCAACTCCAACCAAAATAGGGACGGAGCTAGCAAGCTACAAACCATCTTCAAAAAATGCCACCCAAGCATCGGTGAGAAAACCAAAAAAAAAAAACCCTAGTTATGGGTATTGGATACGACCTAAGGTAGTCGCTCTAAAATCAACACTTTAAGGGCTATTCTAGATTTTCATGGGCTTTTCAAGACATGAAGATTTTTTGCCTAATTTTCTGTCAAAGAGAAATGGATGCTAAATGTAACCCAATTTTTTTCATAATTTTTGAAGCATTATTGAATTGTTGATGAATTTTCAAAGTTTTTTGTAGTAGGCACCTATTTGTGACCCTAGGTCTCCCATAAAGAGTCCCCTTACAACTTGTAAAGAGATTAAGTGAATAGAGGAATATGATTGACTCTTGTGATAAAATACTCTTTCTTTTTTATAACTAAGAAGGGTTCATTCAAGAACCATCTCAAATCCATTTTTGAACTGGTTATGAAACTCTTTAAATGTGAGGGTCGCAATTAGAGCAGACTACCTTACTAGGGATTTATTGGGAAAAGAGGGACAGTACTCGCCTAGGCCCTAGCTTCCGTTGAAATTCGGATTTCGAAGTGGGTGCTTTATCAGAAAAACACGATCTTTGTTGATAGGAGGAGTTTTTGTGTTACGATGGGTTTTATATATTATTTCCCTTGAAAAGGTATAGTTGTAAGTGGAGGCGGAGTGCAGGAGGCGCAATCATGGAAACTGTGTCAGGCACGGTCAGCAATGTGTCTGATGCCTGTCTGTCAGGTGAAGCCCATTTACTTCAAATTATTGGAATTTACGCAAGCTGGAGTTGCTAAGTTCAACACCACATGACCACATGGATATGGAGATGAACAGTTCAAGAATCCAAGTGCACTCCATATTGCGTTTAGTTAAGCTTAGAAGTTGTTTAACCCCTGAGCGCCAGGCCGTATCCACCAAAATCAGGGTTTTGGGAGACCGATAACTTTAATGCATCATATCTCGGTCAATCGGATGATCCACAAAAAAAGATCATTGAAAATAGTGGAACACCTACTTAGAAAATGGCTTGCAAATTTTGGAAACAATTCACTGCGGCGGATGGGAGATTATAACATTTGATCAAATAATAACGTGTGATGACAAAATTTCATTTTTTGGTAGGTAGTTGCTATTTGATGATTTTTACAAAATTCTATAAGCCCCGGATTCATCTCAAATTTTGTGAGCAGCAAGACCAGATGTGAATGCACACACTTATAAATTATTAAAGATTACACTTCTTTTTATGTCAAGTTTTAGGGCATCAAATTGCTGATGCACAAAAAACTATGACCGGCACAATTGGTGATAGATGCCATAATAAGGGTCTAGAACATGCTTGAACCATTGCCAATAACTTTCCCGCTACCACAAAGCTTACATAATGAAGCCTCCATGGGATATTGACCGGTTGCAGCATGTAAAACGTTGCTTGCTAAACCGCCCCTGTTGCCCCATATGGTGTTTCACCAAATCAAATCTCCTGTAGCACTTATACAACAATTTGACTTTCCTCGCCATTACTCCATTGACATGGACAACTTAAATGCCTTCATAATTGTAGTTTGTAACAAGACCAAAAAGTTAGATCCAGTGCCTCAAAACAAGGCTTTAAAATCTAGAGCGACCTAAATCAGGTCGCTGGGGCGCTCAGGGGTTAACAAGTGTTTGCCTTTTGCATCAAGAGCTCAACACATGCCGTATGATTAGAACAAAAATGTTGATTCAAATGAGTGCAATATTCGTCTAGATTGGCTCTGAGATCTACGAAACATTGTGCTTGTGAGATTTTTTTTGTAAATCCAGAGCTTAATCCCTAAAGGACCATTGTCCCTTCAGGGGACAGGTTGGATTTTGGGCATGTACCTATGGCTAAACTACTTTGTGTGATTTTCTGAAACTTTTATGGGAGATGGGGAATTCAAAGATCTAAGTGGGCATCAAATTTTTTCTTCATTCCAACATTTATTGAAGAAGTTATGCATGTTTTTCTGAAATTTTGGGGAGGATTGCCCATCTAGGCAGCCCAAAAACTTCTTTAAAAATCATATATTTTTAAAATAAAAATTTCAAACTGGTTCTTTAGATTTTTTCATACACAAGAAGCTTTGAATCATTCAATTTCAATCAATGACATGAAAGTTATGAGGAGTTTTTGTTTGCGGGCAATTATGGATTCTCTACTCTGAAATAAACTTTGAAGTCCTTTATTTTACTCAATTTTTAATATTTTGGAAAAAAAACTAAACCAAAGGAAGTAGATTTTTTATTACAACATTAACATTGTTGGGATTTGCATTTTTCATTTCAATAATTAAATTCTTAACAACTTAGTGTTTTGAGCCATTCTCTACTTCATTTTACTTATTGATTTTTCCCATGTGTTGTATAGTTCCAATTGATTTGAAAATTCTCCCACACATACCTAACTTGGTCTCCTACATGTGAAAAAAACCTCAACTTTGCGTAGAGCAAATTTTTTGATATGGGAGTGGTCAATGGCATCTGAAATTTTTAAGCAGTATGAAAAAAAACTTTTTTCTTCACTTCATTTGTAAAAATCTTAGTCCTTGTCATTTGAAATAAGCTCAATTTTTTTTCCCAAGTACCTCATGTTGTCTAGAGCAAGATCCTACGGTTGGATTTCAACTTTTTTTTTTAAATACCATTCCTCTCATTCCCCCAAAAGTGGCAGTTTTTGGTCTTTTCACTGAAAAAATGGCTCGGTCCTTTAGGGGTTAAAAATTTTATTTTTTGAATTTTGGTTTTTGAAATTGATTCTTTAGATTTATATGTACTTGGGAAGCTTTGAATCATTCAATTTCAATCAATGACATGAAAGTTATGAGGCAATTTTGTTTGCAGGCAATTATGGATTCTCTACTCTAAAATAAACTTTGAAGTCCTTTCTTTTACTCAATTTTCAACATTTGGAAAAAAATTAAACCAAAGGAAGTAGATTGTTTATCAAAACATTACAACCGTTGGGATTTGCATTTTTCATTTCTATAATTAAAGTTTTAACAATTTAGTGTTTTGGGTCATTCTCTACTCCTTTTTACTTATTAGTTTTTCCCATGTGTTGTATAGTTCCAATTGATTTGAAATTCTTGCACACATACCTAACTTGATCTCTTACATGGAAAACATAAAGCGCAACTTTGGGTAGAGCAATTTTTTTGTTACAAGAGTGGTCAAAGGCTTCTGAAAATTTTGGACAGCATGGAAAAAATATATATTTTTTCTTTTTAGATGTAAATATCTCACTCTTCTCCGCTTGGAATGATCTGAATTTTTTCCCACAAGTACCTCTCCTAGTTTGGAGCAAGATCCTATGATTGAATTTCCCAAAAACAAAACATAAAATCTTTTTTCTGAACCTCCTAAAAGTGGCAGTTTTCAGTGATTTTCACAGAAAAAAGGGCCTGGTCCTTTCGGGGTTAAATGGTTGTACTTGTTAGATATTTAGAATGGCTTGTTCAAAACAATATAAGTGTGACCTTCAAAAATGCTCAGACTACTAAAGAATAGGACTAGTTTTTTGTTCGACACAGATGAAAAGTTGCATTGCAATGATAAAGCACAAGGCCTAGTCGATAACGGCCTAGGGAACGCAAAAGACATACGGATCTGGACCGCAAAGACCGACCCAGCAACACCCAAAGTAAGCACAATGACTGCAAGCGTCCTAGATATCCGGAACGGAAAATACCTGCCTCCCAATCAAATAGGAGTATAGGACTATGCAAATAGCACTTGTTCGGATATGAGGTTCCTCATGGCGTATGCCGTATGATGAAAAGTTTGAATTTCTTTTTAAATAACTGCTATTTTGGTGAATATGACTCCATGGCTCTTTAATTTGTTAGAATTATTGTGATAGCTCATAGCTCACGAGGTTCACCAGTTTCCGTGCCTTTTGCTCATTCAAAATTCGCACGAAGCGGGGTACACAGCGAGGTTCGAGTCAATTAATAGGATGTGGTCTGTATGGAATGAAGTTGATCCTTTATGCAACACTTTTGAGTGAAAGCCTCAGTACCAATATTAGGTAGGCGCACCCATAAGCGTGGAAATAAGGGTTTTGGAGTAGGTAAAACAATTGACTAACTTTGAAAAAAATACTGTAAGCTAGGAAATGGAAATCAAAAATATTGGCATCACTTTCAAGGTTCCAATTGCAAATATTTGTACACAAAGATTTTTCAAAATCCAAAATCACTGAAATTGTAGGAATCATGTGTAAGAGATGCTAATCACAAGGCTTGTTGGTTCTTAGATAGTGAGATGGGTACTCAAAACCTCATGCTAGTCACCCACACTAGGACCTTATGGAATTTCGTACACATTTCGAAAATTAGCCAAGCACCCATAACCATCACTTAGCCACACACAACCATATGTTTTTTTTATTGATTAGCCTTACCACTGTCAGGTGACGGGCATGGGGACAAAACGCTTATGGATGCTGCTACCTTAATCATTTTGACAATCATGTGCTTAGCAAAACCTCACCGAGCATACAATTATCTGGGGTGATCCAATGGCCGGTAAATAAAATATCTTGGGAATATTTATGTCAAATAGAAACAGAAATGAAGCTATTGTTTATGGACTACACAAAGTAGTGCATCTAGGTTGCCCCCCACTAATTTATTGTCATTCTACATTATATAAATATTTATTGGTACTATAGTAATTTTCATCACTGATTATTTCAATAAACATATTAAAACAGGTTTAGCAACAACAATGAAGTTGCCAAAAAACAAACTAGCAAAGTCTAAATTATAATAGTGATAAAACATGCAAAATGCTACTATCTAAAAAGTTGCATGCTCTTTCAAGTGGCCAAACAATGAGTCATGAGGTAACTTTCCAAGGTAAGGCAACCTAATTATTAAGGCATCCTAAATGCACTATTTGGTGTAGATACCTCTTGAGAGCAAGTGCACGGAAGCAATAATTGAGAGTAAGGTAGGCATACCCATTCCTAACTGCTCCCCAATTTTGCACCCTACTTTTGAGGTGTTCACTGTCCACTCTTGACCCAAAGTGGAGCAGTGAACACTCCTTGCGCAAGCAAATCTTGCCACATGTCAGTTGCTGATGTGCTTTAAGATGGTTGGGATTGGGACCATCAAGTGTCATTATAGGAACACATCCAAGTAATTTCAAGGTTAGTTTAGAGTTGCTAATAGGCGCCCTATGAGCTGCAACTTTGCACTTTAATATAAAATAATCTACAATACATTTTTTCCACAAAAATTATATACCATGATAGATTGTTGAAAAGCTAACCCTACGGATGTTTTTCTTAGATTTTCCCTTCCGAGACCTTGACGTTCCCCAAACCCTTAAACGGTCGGGTATGGGTCTGTCTACCTTAGTTGGACGTAGTTTGCACCAAAAGTGCCAAATTTGTTCAAAACTGGCCTACATGGACAAAAGGAGAGGTAACCCAGCTCATTTACTGCAGTGGCCGCCTACCACCAGAAGTTTATAATGGCTTCAAGCCTCCAACAAGTAGCTGGCGCTTCTTTCTCGATTACAGGAAAGCTTTTCCTCGATCGCACACTCTCAGTATCTTCTAATCGTGGCCGAACGATCAACCATAGCACCATAGGTGTCTTACATAGCAAATTGGCTACCGTCAATAAGTTTGCTACTCAATGGGCCTCCAATCATTTGAAGATTTACGCATATTATAATTTGGTCTCTCGCATAAGTCTTCTGATTTCAACGCTCACAGAGAAATCGTGCTTTTCAATTGATCACCAAGTCGTTACGACTGTACAAGCCAGGCACCAAGTTGACTCTCAGAGACTTGGTGGCGACAGTGTAGGTTAGAAAGGTAAACGTACCCAATTCCGACCATCGTACTCAATGCGGTTCATATGTTTACAGGGTGGTAATTTTAGGCTTGAAATTTAGGGACCCCGTTCATAGCTTATTTTTGTGACAATAAGCTATCTACGATATCTACGATTTCCCTAGATTTTAGGACCAAAATTACGTCCCTGAAAACATATGAACGGCATTGAGTATGGTGGTCGGAATTGGGTACGTTTACCTTAGACTTCGTACTCCCACACACAGATCGTACTAAGAAACATGTGAGTTCGACTAAATGAGGCTCGAACAGAGTGACTGATGTTCAACCTCATCCACGATACAGCATGGCAGTCACTGAAACAGATGATATCAGTGAGGGTCTAGTAAGGGCTACTAGCCAACGAGGATCTAAAGTATCCGGCTCTCAAATGCCGGTCATTTGCATCGTCAAAGTTCTGTCAACGTTTTGTCAAAGTCTTGGTCAGCTTAACTGAGGCTCGGATCTCAGTGTGGTCACGTTCGTTGCAGTGCCGGAATCATCGAAACTGGTGCACACCAGTGTTCACAAACGTGATTAATGTTGTGCGGTACATCTATCAAAGGAATTTTGTGCCAAAGGTGCAAATAAACGAGAACCACCACGGTGTCACTCCGGGGACCTCACATCGGAGTAATTTCAGGATGAGGGTGCGACTGTGTTTAGCAAGATTAAGGTAGAAATACCATAAACGGTTGAAATAAGGCACTTTAGCATGAAGATATGGGGAATTTTTCAAGAAATTAAGCTCAATCTGTAGTGAAACAAGGATAAGGAAGAGTGGAAAAAAAAAAAAAAAAAACTCAAAAATGAATATTTTATGCAATATAAATGTGGATTTAGGGTTTGGACCAATTCCAGTTTTATAGGTGCACCTTGAACGGCTACCTCTAGAACCTTGTTCCGAAATGAATTTGAACTAATCAAATGTGAGGAAAGAGCATCTTTCTGAGATCTCTTTCAAAACCAGCCCTTGTTGGTTCAAGGACACTCTACTTTGCCATTATTTGGCAGTAATTGTTTATGGTATTTCTAACTTAGCGGCTATGCTCTTCAAAAAGGAAAATGACAACACCATATTTGTTAATTTGGGAAAAACAGTTGTCCCACTTTGTACTCCACCTTAAACCCAAAAAGTTGCCTTAAACTAGATTCAAAGGTATTATATTCAATCTGAGCCACTAAGATTTTTTCCCTCGCAAATTCCTCCTCTTAGGTGAGGACATGTGTACAAAAAAAAGTGATACAAGCTAGGTTTGAGGAGACCTCAAACTTTCAACTCAAAATTTGAAAGCCCTAAAATGTATGGTTTTTCCCAAATTAACGAATATGGAGTTATGACCTAATTTCAAGCTGTACTACCTTAATTTTTAACCCTTAACCTCTCATCATGGTTGTTACTTCAAGCAAGATTTGGTTGTTAGACTACACATATGGATGCACAAAATGGACAACATGATAGACATGTCCATTTTCTTTTGTCTTTTAAGGTGTTTTGAAAATTTTTGACTTAAAAAGAAAGAATTAAATTACTACTTTTCATTTTTATACGTGATATAGTTTTAAATCCACGTTTTGACTTCATATTAGTGAGAATGAATATCACCAGCACGTACAAAGTAAGTATTTTTAATCAATTTTTTATCATTCATTTTTTGAAGACAACTATGAGTTGACTGCATTGGGCGGACATGAGCTCAATTAGTCAATTCAGACAAACAGGCAAGCTGTTAGACGAGCACTCCTATGTGACAACCATGCCCCCTCATACCTGGCAATTCTCAAAATACATAGAAAATGGGATTAATTTTATTTACTTAGGCAATGAGGGGTTAAATGCAAAGGTAGATGGGCTTCATTCAATGCATGACAATAAAAAATTTGTAGGATGGAACAAAATTATTTTTCATGTGATTCTTTTAGAAGAGATCATGGAAACACGGTCCATCATGGATACCAAAAAACAACTTTATTGAATGCACTCATATTTATTGGTAATTCAAATTGGGAGAAATTCACAAACACAATGTTAGGTCCTATGATATTGTTCTTGCAATTTTTTTGAGAGAAAATTGTCTTGTTACTTTTTGCAATTTTTGAAAATAATATTTTAACCCCTAAAGGACCAAACCCCTTTTTTAGCAACATTACAATTTTAGGCAGGTACCTATGATTGGAGCTTTTCATATTTTAGGCTGAAATTTTAATGGAATGTGGAGATGAGGTTTATCTTTCATATGCATTAAATTTCATGGCATTTGGAATTATGAGTAAAAAGTTATGGTCTAATATGCTATTTTTTACGTTCAACGAGCAGCTTGGGTAAATCTATAAAAATCAATTTTTTCAAAAACAAAAATTTTAAATGGGTTTAGGAGATTTATGTGAATGTAGGAAACTTTGAATCATTCCGTTTTGATTAACAAGATGAGAATTATGAGGATTTTTTGTTTGCGGGCAGTTATGGATTCTCTACTCCAAAATAAACTTCAAAGTCCTTTATTTTACTCAATTTTCAACATTTTGGAAAAAGAAAAAAAAGAAAGGATGTAGATTGTTTATGACAACATTATAACCATTGGAATTGGCAATTTTCATTTCCATAATTAAGTTCTTAACAATTTAGTGTTTTGAATTATTCTCTACTTTTTACTTACTAGTTTTTTTCCAGATGTTATACAACAAATGATTTGAAACTTTTTTGACATGTACTTTACTTAGGTGGAAGAAGGAATTTAGAGAAGCACCACCCACATGGCATTTTTTCCTTAGGAATTTCACCTTTTGAAGGGTAGCTGCCCGGTATTTCACAAGATGATTTTGAATATTCAAAGTTTCAAACCATTCTAACTTCCAATCCACGTGGTGGAAAACTCTGAAATTTTATCCACATCTTAAAATTGTTCTTCTACAGTCACATATGCATAAAAACATTTTTGTTTTCAAGTTTGGTTGATGCTCTAAAAATGGCAATTTTGAAGAGTTATTTGTGAAAACTTTGCTTGGTCCTTTAGGGGTTAATGTGTGGGCAGTTGGGCACTTGCCACATAAGTGTAGCATTATTGTAGAGTGCAACGGCAATGACTAGCCCAATGTTGAAAGGTTAAACATCATTTCAAGTTTTGGTGGTGGCAACCCCAAGAATCACATGAAAAACAAAAAAAACAAATATAGAGGACATGCATGGATGCATGACCAATTGCATTGAAGAAACAAGATCATGAGAATCAATTTGAATCTTTGAGGAGATTCAAACAATCTTCCAAACTTCTTATGTGCACATTCCAAGCATGAAACACCTTGATGATGCAAATTTGTGCAAAAGGGAGGGGGGAATGAGCAGTAGTAGTAGAAAACTACATGCAAACAAATGATAGGGTGCCTAAAAAACATTTGAGATAAAAGTTGTAATTTTTTTTATACTATAGGGTACAAAAATGCCATGACATGTCTTCAAACTACTATTGGGTACAAAAAAATAAGTCCAATTAGAATAAAAATAGACCTAAGATACCCCTTTTATTTTATCTTTGGGCCAAAAGTATTAAATGTTGCTACCTTGTGAGTGGCATATTCAAAGTGTTAAATGATTTTATGAACTTTACTAATTTGTACAATAGACTTTGGTTGGCTTTAGGTGTCTGTCATTTAATTTTGGAAATTAGTTGTTACTGTTCTAAGAGCATTAGTGGGGGAAAGAAAAGGAAATTTGAAAGAAATTTAACATTGGACAAAAATTGTAGTAGAATTTTTTGTTTTATCTAAATTACCATATAACTTTTTAGATCAATTCAGAATTACAAGTAATGCAAGCCCCTTCTCTAATAACCCAAAGTAGGAAACTGTATAATGATAGAGTGTTTAAATAAATAATAATGATAATGCCCCCCTAAAAAATACTTGGTGTTTACACCTATCCCCTTGTTATTTTTTTAAAATTGATCCCTCCAAGTGCAAAAAGTGACCTACATTGAGTTGGATAAAAAAACCCCAATTTATGTTATCACAGCTAAGGTAGAAGGTCCATGTATTGACCATTTAACCACTAAAGGCCCAATTGTATCCTCGAGGGACAAATGGATTTTGGACATGTATCTACTGACAACTAAACAAGTTTGTGTGATTTTTCGAAACTTTTATTGAAGATAGGGAATTCCAAGACCTCCTTGGGCATCTAATTTTTTCTTCATTCCAACATTTATTGAAGAAGTTATGCATGAATTCTTGAAAAACAAGGGAGGGTGGGCAGTCCAAGATTTTGGGCAGCCCAAAAAACTTTT
Source organism: Ulota crispa (assembly GCA_963920765.1). Classification (NCBI taxonomy): domain Eukaryota; kingdom Viridiplantae; phylum Streptophyta; class Bryopsida; order Orthotrichales; family Orthotrichaceae; genus Ulota; species Ulota crispa. The sequence continues at coordinate 12,977,285 of OY987245.1, forward strand.
ATAAAAATTACATTTTTAAAAAATAAAAATCTGAAATTGGTTCTTTAGGTTTAAATGTATGAGGGAAGCTTTAAATCATGCAATTTTGATTGATGAGTGAGAAATTTTATTTTACTCGTAGGTATGGGACTTCCAAACCACCATTCCTTTTGCCCTTTGTGAAATTTGGTGCTTAAATTTTTTGAGCGGTTTAAGTATTTGTTTTTTGATTAGTTTTTTTCCCAAGTTGTACTAAAAGTTTTCACCATTTGGATCAAAATAATTTAGATTTCTCAATTTTACATAAAGCCTCCAATTTTGCCTAGTGTATTTGGAAATTTCATGACTTTCTGGTACTGGAGGATTTTACAAAGTATGATTCACACCTCCAATTCATTTGAAAATTCTCTCACACATACCTAGCTTGGTCTTCTACATGGAAAAAATATACCTCAACTTTGCGTAGAGATTTATTTTATTATATAGGAGTTGTTGAAGGGGTAATAGGTTTTTTTTTTTTTTTTTTTTTTTTTGTCGCTTCAATTGTCAATATCTCACTCTTCTACTTCTTGAATGAGTTGAATTTTTTTCCTGCATGTACCTCCCTTAGTATAGGGCAAGATCCTATAGCTAGATTTTCAAAAAAAAAATCCTACTTTTTTATGCATTCCCCCAAAAATGGCAGTTTTCAATGGCTTTCATAGAAAAAAAGGGCTTGGCCCTTTAGAGGTTAAACCTATTTAACTCATCAATGACAATAAAAGTAATATGAAGGAACATGTCACTCATTCCTAAAAAGAGAAAGCATTTTGAACATGGTTAACACCATATTAGCTAAATTGGGAAAAACAAAACATTTTGAGACTTCTGAAGATTAAGGTGATCACCTTAATATGAGCTCCAACATTTTTTTGGGTATAGGTGCCCTCACTTGAAAGGAGGAATTTGGGAGGGAAAAACTCTTTGTGGCTCAGATTGAATCTAATACCTTCAAATTTGGTTTAAGGTAACTTTTTGGGTTTAAGGTGGAGTACAAAATGGGACCCCTATTTTTCCCAATTTAACTAATATGGTGTTGGTTGCTTTTAGAGCCTCCTACCTTATGTAAGGCTTGTGCATATTGAATTAAAATTTGTGGAGACCTAATAGCCCTCTAGCCGGGTGTGACAAACTGACCATTAACCTTTGAACGTCACAAAAGCCCTTTGCGGCCATATGTATGGCCGTATGTGTAAACGTATTTGAGCTGCTTTGAGGGCTTTCCAATTTTTTTTATGCACCCACCATCATACAACCCTTCAATATGTATGGTTGTAGCACTTAATTTCCAACTAATTCAAACATTTGAATATTGGCTGCGATCATATTTAGTACCGGAACTCCAGAGCCGAAGGGCCCTTCAGGGGTTAACCCTTACACACCTAAAATTCTCAAAAATACATTGAATCGAGGATACTTTTAGTCCTCTGGGGCTTAAGGATTATAATCTTCACGAGATGAGTGACTGAAGGGAAATCGTTGTTGGTCATACAGTCGTACTCTCAGTTGGTTTTGATGAACATGCTGTTTGCTTGAGGGATTTGGCAATTTCATCCACTTTCTCACCTAGTTTTATAATGATAGCCACTGGCAGATTGAGGAAAGATTTAGGCAAAAACTTGCCAACAGAAAAAACTCTGCTAGGTTGACATCAATTGCAGTTTGGCAAAATTGTTGGCCTTGTGATAAGTTAGGTGTTTAGTAAGGTATTAGCTATTTTTTTTGTGTTGTTTCTCTTTGTTCTCACCATGCCATTTCTAGTTTGAATGTGCTCTGTATTTTAATTCCTGCTGTGGTTTTTCATTCATTTCTGTCAAAGTACAGTGGTGCCTCAATAAGATGAAGGTATCCGGACAGCATATTCATTTCATGTAAGGAAAGCATTCATTGTAACCAAACACATCTTTTGAAACTCCCCAACTGTCAGGGACAGTCATCTCTTTCACCTTAGCTAAGCATTTTTCTTATAAAGGTTCATCTTAAAAAGGCACTACTCATAACATTCAGTAGCGCTCATTATGCTTGCCCTCCCTCCAAATGAAGAGTATGGAATATTCCACACTCTTTCATCTTGCTGGATGAAAGAGTGTGAAATATTCCATACCCATTAGTAGCTAAGAGGACACATGGCTGAATTTATGAGAGAGTTTATGAAAAAGAGGCTCAATTTAGTACACATATGTCGATGTGGGGCCAGCCATGTCAGAAAAATAAAAAATAAAAAATAAAAAAATAAAAAAATAAATTTTTTTGTTTGTGTCATGATGAAGTTCATGGATGATACCTAAAAAGAGGGAAAGACAGCCTCTCTTCAAGCTACTACATGTTATGCTGTATCAACTATCAACAATAACAATCTTCACTTTGAGAAAATAAAAAAATGTGACAGGAAAATGAATTTTAAATGCACTATTTGCAAAGGTCATTTTTTGGCCGCAAGTAGCTGACCAGTGACCACCCAGGTGATCACCCCTGGCACTTTGATGGTCAACGAATTACCGGGCAAATTAACCCAACTTAAGTTACTGCACTGGCCTCCCATGCTTTACAGTTTACACGTATACATTAGAGGGTTGACTTTCTAGATTAAAATATACAATTCTACTATGTATAGTAGTGCAGTATATTGCAGTGAACTACAACTACTGAACTACAATAGCTGAAAGTTGACTACTTTTATACTTTTATAAAAATAGTTAGATGGTGTATAGCTAGTTGACTGTTATTAAAATACTAATACTGAAATACATGATAGTTGACAACTATTTTAGGTTATTTTTTGAACTTTTTTGGGAGTCACTGGGGACACCACCTAGTCGCTACACAGACACTCCTATAGCTTAGCCTATTAAATTTGAGATTATTATTATATTAAAATATGAAACAAAATAAAATCAATATTGTAACATATATTTGCATCTACAAGCATTGTAAACATACAACAAATAAGTTTCATTTGTAACAAAGTCAAGAGGTCAGGAGTTAAACTTCAGCGCCCCAAGACCTCAAAATGGGGCGCTCAGAAATGAAAAAGTTTTTGTTTGACTTGTTATAATCTTTCTACTGGTATGGTCAAACCATTTGTCTTTTTCCTTATACTTTGGAGCTTGTCTCACCTACCATTCAATATGGTTAGATTTTGTGGATCTTGTTTGTGATAACAATTTGGTTGGATTGAGTGTAAGTGGGTTTAAATTTTGATGAATATGGGCTAGGCGCTCAGGGGTTAAGCCATGTGCTCCCTTCATTTATTGATTTGACTCTTAACCGTGTTGCAAATGAAATACATTTATTGTGTGTTTGCAACCTTTGTAAACGCTAATGTACTTTACAATATTGCTTTAATTTTGTTTCATATTTTAGCGTAATAATAATCTCAAATTTAATAGGCTAGGTGTTTGCATAGCAACTAAGGTGTCCGCCTAGTCACTCCCATTTTTTTACATGCCGTAAGTTCCTTCAAGGGCATCAAGAATTTGCTCACCAAGTTAAATCAGCGTGAGACCGGTTCGTTGACTCTGATTGTGCCTTTCACTAGATGAGTTATTTTAAGAGAAAATATTGAAAATGACCTTGACAATTGGCCATATATCGAAAATAACCCTGAGAATTCAAAAATATCGAAAATACGCCTCAACCTTAAATTTTTTGTTTTTTCCTTGGTTGCACGACATGCACCCAACAATGCCAAGAGGCAAGGTAAAATTGGATGAAAATGGGTAGAACCAACGAAAAGCACACATTCATCCATATAATGTACTAATATGAGTGTCTTTCATCCATATTTTGGCAAATTTATTGCATGTTTAGGTAGGCACCTGGCAAATTCATCCACTTTCTCACCCAAAATTTCTAGTGTTATGGCCACCAAGCACAAACTCAAGTAAGATTTTGGCCAAAATTTGCCAAGAATTTAAATGCTACTCATCATATATCATAAGGAGGCCTTGCAACTAAGGTGACCAAATTTTGTGCATGTTTATTTATGGGAATTAATATATGCACACAAGGGGGGGAGGTAAATTTTAGATATAAACCATCAAAAAGCTGAATTTGAAAAATGTGAATTCAAATTTGGATTTAGAGATCTAGATTTAGCCTAGAACCGCACCAGAGATTACAATTGAACAATGCCAAATGGAAAAGCTTAGCTAGAGGACAAATTATTACTTTTACCCTTGTTTGTAAGAAAAAGCTAAGCTTTTCCATTTGGCATTGTTCAATTGTAATCTCCGTTGCGGTTCTAGGCTAAATCTAGATCTCTAAATCCAAATTTGAATTCACATTTTTCAAATTCAGCTTTTTGATGGTTTATATCTAAAATTTACCTCCCCCCCTTGTGTGCATATATTAATTCCCATAAATAAACATGCACAAAATTTGGTCACCTTAGTTGCAAGGCCTCCTTATGATATATGATGAGTAGCATTTAAATTCTTGGCAAATTTTGGCCAAAATCTTACTTGAGTTTGTGCTTGGTGGCCATAACACTAGAAATTTTGGGTGAGAAAGTAGATGAATTTGCCAGGTGCCTACCTAAACATGCAATAAATTTGCCAAAATATGGATGAAAGATACTCATATTAGTACATTATATGGATGAATGTGTGCTTTTCGTTGGTTCTACCCATTTTCATCCAATTTTACCTTGCCTCTTGGCATTGTTGGGTGCATGTTGTGCAACCAAGGAAAAAACAAAAATTTTAAAGTTGAGGCGTATTTTCGATATTTTTGAATTCTCAGGGTTATTTTCGATATATGGCCAATTGTCAAGGTCATTTTCAATATTTTTCCTTATTTTAAATATACAATATTATTAATTTTTGACATCTATAACTTGGTGCCACGTTGTAACCATGACATCACACAAAACAATGTAGACACAACGTTATACACGTGTTATGCTTTTGATTATTTGTTGTATTTCCAACCCAATCCATTCTCCGGGGCCCCCGGTGTGTAGCCCTTCAAGTCTCCTAAAGGGCCCTTGGGCTCTAAAGATACGGTACCAAGTATGGTCGCAATCAATATTTAGAAGTTTGAATTAGCTGGAAATTAAGTGTTACAACCATACATATTGAAGGGTTGTATGATCATGGGTGCATAATTTTTTTTGAAAAGTCCTCAAAGTAGCTCAAATATGGCTGTATATACTGCTGTACATATGGCCAGAAATGGGCTCCGGGGCCGTTTAAGGGTTAACCCAGGCCTCTCTAATTTGTGCATTGTCACAAATTAACAAATTAAGCTAATTTGTGCACATCATGAAAGTTAATTTGTGCATTGTCACAAATTAACAAGTTATACGCATATTTGATATCAAATTAATCGTAACAAGTCATGGAACTGCTTGCACTTTAACACCCCCTCAAGCGAGAGGTCAATCAACAATTTATGATGCTCACCCTTCAAAAGTTTAAGAACAGAGAAGTCGGATTCAATTGTGGCCATGTTAGGAAACATGGTGGGTAAGCCGCCACAAAAGTTGTGTAGTGACTCAAAGCAACCTTCAACAATCTTCCAAGCTTCTTGAAACGAAGTTGCAATGTTGTTGAAACCATCCAATGATACAATCAAAGCTAGTTCACTCGAGTAGGCAACCTTGAGGGCACAAAAATCTTGCTCAATGTTAGCAATGGTATGCTCGTCCCCTGACTATTGCAATTGTGCTAAAAAATTATGGATAGTAGAATTCAAATCTCTAGGTCGGAGACAAACTAGATGGTGAGGCAGGAATGGAGGGAGGTCAGCTTCATTATTTGCGTCACGCTTGGCTTTTATGCTCACATGCTAATAAGGTCTTTTTTAGTAAAGGAAAAGTGGGCTTAATTTGTGCATACTCCTAGAAGTTAATTTGTTAAGTTGTGCATTTATTAATAGAATTCTCAAATTAGAGGGTTAAACTTTAACCCCTCACTGCCCATGCTATTTTTTAGTATCTTAAAATTTGATTGAAAGTGAAAAAAATGCCGGCATTGTAATCAATGTTATCAATTTTCTTTGAAGGGCAACCGTACAAATTCAAAGTAGGCATGTTATAGATCACATAGGAAAAGAAATCACAACATCATCACTTGTGGATTGAAAGATTATAATGTTTGATCATGAGAGTGTTAAAACTACAAAAGTGATTTGAAGTCTTTCAATCCTCTTTTTGCATCTCAAACCTAAAATTGAGGGTACCAAAAATATATAAGTATGTAAAGTATAACATGCATAACTCCAATCAATTTACGGCTTTTCAAAATCTATTCTACAATTTTTTTAATTGAGTTTTTAATGTGATTTTTTCTCCAAGTTCTAGTGTACTTGAAGCTCATTTCCAAGAGCCTTCAACACTAGAAAGTGAAGATTTACAATGGACACTCTTGCACAAAATCTTAAATAGACAAATCACTCTAATTCATTTTCAAAATCAGACTTCAAATGCTGAAACTAGACTTCAATAAGATTTTAAAAATAATAATAATCACTAAAAAAAATCTTGAAAAATGGTCGTGCAACTCTGAATAAAATTTAGAGAGGACCAATTCATGCCCCTTGGGCAGTGAGGGGTTAATTAAAATTAGTATGGGTGTCTGCTTTGCAGCACCACTCAATCTAGAAGATTAGAGCATCTCCACCGGTGGCTCCGGCTCGCTCAAAGTGGATGAAAAGTAGCCAGGCCACGCTCAAACTCTCTTCTTTGGCGAGTCTAGCAAGCCACTCTTCAAACCACTATTCATGCACTATTCATCCTAACTTTAGTGAGCTTTATCCTCTACTTCCCTAGATAAGTGGTCAACTGCTTATTTATGAGGTGTCTTGGAATGTTAGGCCACCTTTTCAAAAAGCATGGGTGAAGATTGGGAGCCTTCAGGCCTCGCCAAACCAGATGGAAAACTTTGAGTGAGTCTGAACCAGTGGAGATGCTCTTATACTAGCTTGGCTTGGCCTATAGGTAGTGGAACACAAATGTGGATGAATCTAGTAAAACTTCAACCAATTTTTGGGAGGCTTTGCAAAATAGGGCATGAAATAAAAAATTTAATTACAAAGGCCACAATTTAAAAGTAATTATAATTACAAATAAATTATAATATCATATTGTTTGTGCCCTTGTTTGTTGTTGGTTGGGACAACTCTATTTCGTGAGCATAAAATAGTGAGGCAAGCTTTTGTGAGCAAGAGTCAATTTTGAGCTCAAAATCAAAGGAATTTTTTTAAAATAAGTTTTGTAAGAGATGAATGTTTATAATGCACAATTATAAGACCCTATGTACACTTTTATAGGTGAAATATAATACTTCAACAAAAATAAACTTATGGCTCTTGGCTCATGGATCCCCGCTCACGATTTAGCATACCCCTTGTTCGCTGCTTAACATTTAATACTAATGATTTACTAACCACTTGCCACCCATTGTGCAACCTTTGGTATTCCTACAACCTCTTACCAACTACAACACACACATATGCGGGTATGGTATCCTTTTCATCACACTTACCTTTTTTTTTGTGGCTCCAAGGAAAACACTTTTGATTTGTTGACATGATTGGGCAATATTCTTATCTTAATTTTTTTTTTACTTAGGACCATTTTCAATTTATACCCTTATTTGTGTTATTTTATTTGTTACATCATGCCTTTATTTTGGAATTCTGCATTTTCTTTTGAAGCTACACACATTGTGAACAACAAACTATTAATTTTCCTTTTTAACACAATTAGTTGTGTTGTTTGACCCTTGAGCTAATTATGAAAATTTACTTGTGGACTTATTGGTCACTAAAAACCCATCAAGCACCCAACTTTGGCAATAGTGTACATGTTGGGGACGTTGGTGAGACAACCAATACATTAGCAAAAATATGAGCCCTCCACAAGGCCCCTAACTACCCCTTTCAAGGGGTCTCCTTAATTGTTTTGATTTGTACTTTGGGATAACAAAAATTCCTTACACCCTACTATGCCTTTGAGTACAATCATGGCTCGCATTGGCATGTTCAATTTTCATTGGGTGTCACAATTACATGTACATATTACCATGGTCCTTTATCTCTATATTAAAGTCTTCAACCTAGTACTTGTGAGGGTAACATTTAGTTATGATTGTGTATAATAGTAGGCAAATAATTAAGAAATTGTGACATAGTACAAGAATCCCATTTTCTATTCACAATTTTTGTTATGTACAATAGGAAAGTCATACAAGGGAGAGAAATGTCACACATGGTAAAGACACTCCACACATGCACAGGGAGTGCACTCCCTTTTCTTTTGTTGTACACGTGCAATTGAATGAAGGGTTATTATAATTGCTTTGGTCCTAAATTTTTGACATGGCTTTATAAAAAGTAAGCATCATTGAAATGGGTGTGGGCTCTTTATAAATAATGAAGGGTAGGGCATACTAATGAGAATTATAAAAAATTTAGTTGTACAATGGCCTTGCCAATATTCAAAAAACAAAATTTACACTTTTATTGGATATATAATTTTTTTTAATGGTTAGTTAAAATATCCCATGTTTTGAGTATGACAAAGTATCCCATGTTTGATCCTTGTCTAAGTATCCAATGTTAGCAGTATTTAGCAGTAGCTTAGGGTTGTAGGATTAATAAATGATGTACTTGTAATGATATAGGATTAGACACATGAATGAAGCTTCTGTTGTTGTTCATTTACGGGTTTGTGGCTTGGGCTTAGGATTAGCGTGGGGTTTGAGGGTTGGGTTGTGCTTTAGCAACTTCCGCTTGCACGCTTGCATGTTTTGTGGTTTTGATTCCACGGTTTATCTCAAATTCTTCAACAACACTTTCTGCTTGCTCGCGGTTTCTAGACTTTGTAGGGATTTAGGTGCAATGCTACCTTTGCGCGTGGGTTCATTTTCCACGCTTTCTATGATTTCTTTGCGTGCTCATCTTAAAAGGGGTTTGTGGTTGAAGTGGAATGGGTTTCACTACTTTTTCCTTCATCCTATATTGAATTTACAAATCTGCTTTTCAATATACTATCTGTTTTTCCATGCTTTATGTTTTCTCTCAAGTTCTTGTTTGAAGTATTATGTGATTGGTTAAAATTTATGTCTTGAAGTATTTGGTCTTTGATTACATGTGTGTAATTTTGTTTGTGTCATTGTGTATTTATAATGAATATAGGGTATACAAAAATATCACAAGAACTTAATTCAAATGAAGCCTAGGATACATGAAATTGTCAAAATTTAGAAATCTAGGTAAATATAGCCTTATAAAAATCAAATTTTTTACCTAGATAGTTTCCATCTTATAGGGGCTTGAATGCACGCCACCCATGAACATCATGTATAGTGCACTCCCCGTGCACACATGCTACTAATGTATCCATTCTAGACCCAATAAATGTTAAGAGTGTCAAATCTTATGGGCCTTGTGGATGTGTGTGAGTCCCAGATTCAACACTAGAAGTCTTGAATTTCTTTTTTGTTTTACTTAGCTTTGAAATAACATTAATATAAGTGGAATAGCCATTTATGTTGATTTAGATTAGTTAGACCAAATGGTTAATGGTAAGCCATTTACCCTACTTTGTTTGGTAAGTCATTAAGAGTGATTTAGTGAGAATTAGTAATTTTTAGATAATTTGAGAGATACACATACTAGGGGCTTGGGATCCCCTCCAAACGTCCCCACTAACCTAATTAGAGAGGGTTAGTTTAGGAGTAGATTAGTTAAGCCATGGCCAAGGGCCACATCACCTAGTTTACGTCACAATATCAATTTGGTGCGTCTATATCCAAGGTTCCAAAAACCATTCGCTTTTCAGAGAGCGTGATTCCAAGTAATTAACCCTGCTAAGCTACCAATCAACCTTGGTCAAAGGAGGTTGGCAAATGGCAGTAAAACGCCACCAAAATTTATGGAAGAGTTTCTCAAGGATGTACAATAATTCCCCAAATTTCAAGTCGTTTCAATAGCAGCAAGGCCTCGAACGACGACATCCAACCAATTTCAAGAAGGCACGCGACATCCAATTTCAAGATATCATCCATTTGGAGCCCAATTGACAAAAGCAAGGAGTGCTTCCCGGCTCCCCCAACAAAGCTGGAAGACATTAGGAAGTCAATTTCTCAATTTGGGATGAATTCCCACTTCTGGGTTTTTCATCCATCCACCCTAATCCTTCATTCAAGATTTCCGACGCCTTGTAGCTTGGAATTAGAAGTGTGAACAACCAAAACCGACTATTTTGGATTCAAGGAATCCAATGCCACCATTTGTTTGTCGTTTGGAGCTATGCTCTAGAAGTTATGGTGAATTCATCAAGATATCATCCATTTTGAATTTTTCTTAAATTTTAGGTAGATTTCAAGGGATTTATGGATCTCCTAGATAGAGGGCCGAGATGTCCTCCCCCAAATGTATAAAGGGAGGTCCAACTCCTCCCAAAACCATCACTTACCAACACTCTTCTTACCACTTGTTATCATTCTCTTGTGTTTTAGATCATTTATCCCCACTTGGGCCCATCTCTTCTCATTGCCACTTGCACCATCACTTTTCCTTAGTCTTAGAGTCCATAATTAGTGGGCTTACTCCTTGGGAAGTATTGTGTGCCATCCCCCTTAGGAGTTTAGAGTATCCCCTTGCATTTCCGTGGAGTTAGAGTGTTTAGTATTGCTTGAGGTCATACTAATCCCTAGAAAGTTGGATTAAGACCTGGCAATGCCGTTTTTCCACACTTCCTAGAAGTCCTAGTTATTCAGATAGTCAAGTCAAATCTTAGAGTCCATAATTAGACTGCATATCCTGCCATGAGACCCTCACCCTGTCAAATCACTATCAGAGCCCAAGCTCCCTTACCAGAACAAGCCCTCCTAGCAGCTTCACTAGAATTCTTTCAGCTCAGCTTCAGCCAGCTCTCTTGATTCTCTTGGAACTCTCTGAGAAGTCACCTTGCTATTCAAATTCCCTTGGCTTGTGGCTTGTCCTTGCTCTTGAGTTTGTTATAGCTTGTGCTAGCCGCCGCCCTCGAGATTAGTCACCAGCCCCTCGCTGTCCTTCACTTGTATTCCTTGAGATCAGTCACTAGCCCTTGTTGCCAATTGCTTGCATTCTCTTAAAGCCAGCTCCCTCAAAATCCCTTGCAGCTACTCACCAGATTTCCCTCAAGACTAGCTCGCATCAGTCACTAGCAGCTACTCATCAGAATTTTCTCGAGACTAGCTCGCATCAGTCACCAGCCCTTGTTGTTGATCACTCGCATCCCCAGAGCTCGCAGCAGCTACTCATTAGAATTTCCTCACGCTAGCTCGCATTCTCAGAGCTCAACAGCTTACTCACTCAGAATTCCCTCGCTTGCATTAGTCACCAACCCCTCGCTGTCGATCACTTGCATCCCTTGAGACTAGCTTGCATCAGTCACCAGCCCCTTGCTATTGAATGCTCGCATCTTCTCGAGATTAGTCAGCAGCTACTCACTCAAAATTCCCTTGAGCTAGCTCGCATTCTCAGAGCCCAACAGCTTACTCACTCAGAATTCCCTCGAGACTAGCTCACATCAATCACTAGCCTTTGCTGCCGTTCGCTCGCATTCTCTCGGAGCTAGCCCCCTCAAGATCCCTCGCCAGTACTCACTCAAAATTCCCTCAAGACCAACTCGCATTAGTTACCAGCCCCTCGTTGTTGATCACTCGCATCCCTTGAAACTGCTCGCATCAGTCACCAGCAAGTACTCACTCAAAATTCCCTCGCAGCAGCTGGAACGGCCCTCGTTGCAGCAGCCGCAGCTCAATACCCAGCCCATACCGCCAGCACCCGACCTTTGCAGCCCCAGTGCCCTCATTGCGGCGCACGGCTAGAGCGTCCCGGCTCCCTCGTTGCAGCAACGTTGGGCCTCTCCAAACCTCCAGCTCTATTGGCCCAGGCCTACCTTTGAACCTGCCCTCCGGCCCAACTTCCAAGGGTGGACTACAAGATAGAAGGAGGAAAAAGATGGAAGGGAAAGAAGGTGCAAGCCATAATTACTCCCCACCAACTCTTGGCTTAAAAAGGGTATTTCACAAGAGCCAGTAAGTGTTGGGGTTTAATATCAATTCCTAAAACTCCTTAATTATTTCCATCTTGCCATTTTTCATTTGCGTCATAAGTTTGGTGCCTTAGATAATGAACTTGTCATTTTTTGACCATTGGCTAGCTTGATGGTGACTTTGCACCCTAGGATACCCTTTTGGGTTATTTAGGGGTGGACAATCCCATTCTTAGCCATTTGCTGGTGCTCGGGTGATGTTGTGATTATTTGTCACACATCCAAGGAGAAAACCGGTCCGTTAGAGGAGGTTGGACCCCAACCCCCTTAACGTGTTGTGATTATTTGTCCCTAGAGTAAGGCCAAGCACACGCTTATTTACGCATTCCAATACCATACTCAAGGAAGAATGGAGGCCATCCATGATCAAGCAATGGGCTACGCAGGATTCCAAGATGAGATATGATTTCTTAGGTCCTACGTCAATTAATGTATTTCAATTTGCGCTCAATCAATTGAAGGATCACTCTCTTTGTTCATCATTGTATGTTGTAGACTTATTGGCAAAGATCCATTACTTGGAAGGCATCTTTTAGTTGGAAATCTACAACCAAACCACCCTCGAGCTCTTATAGCTCATCGTTCAGTTCATTTTAGAACTTGGTTGTGCATGCGCTTACTTCTAGAGGGGGAGGTTTGAGCACTCACAATGTGGAGGATTCTAAACTTTGCTAATGGGAAGCCATTACAAAGTACTAGTCAAAAAAATCCAGATTAGGACATTTGGGTTCTAATCACTTTTATGGTGTGAAAAAAATCAAGAAATTCCTTTTAATGGAGGGAACACTTTCTAAATGAATGTCTTAATGTAAGGAAAGCTTAAGAAAAATATTTCAACACTTGCACATTCAAATTTTCCCCTAAATACAAACAATTTGAACTCACAAGACAAGAGTCTTGTCCGAAGATCCACGAAGGCCATATTGGGGTACCTTGATCATGCCATTACCCCATAACTTCTTCAATAAATGTTGGAATGAAGAAAAAATTAGATGTGCATGTACATCTTTGAATTTCCCACCTTCTGCAAAAGTTTCATTTTTTTATAAAAATTCATTATGAGGGATTTGGACCCAAGGGAGGGCCCTAAACCATGAACCTATGAGAGCTTTGGGAACACTGCCACATGAGTAGTTTGACAGCAGTCTCTATTGGTCGCCTCAATGCCATGTTAGCTAATAATATTTAATTCATTTTTTAATAATTTTTTTTTCAAAAAAAAAAGCTAAAATTTTCTTAAATTTTTCAAAGACTTTTTTCTTATTTTTAAATTTTTTCTCACGGCCGTTCCCAACTTGACCATTCCCCAAAACTCACGGCCCTGTCAGGGGTCCAAATTGTGGCTAATTGGATTTAGCCATAGGCACATGCCCGAAGTCCCATTTATCCAATGAGGGTACACAACAATCTTTTAGAGGTTAAGCGCTTCGAAAATATTTGCAACAATCATGCCAACCAAATGTGTGTCAAAAAAGACTAACAATACTATTGCCTTGAAGAAACCAAGAGAAATGTAGGGTCTTCAAACAAAGCAACAAAACATAGTTTTTCATAATTTTTTGCCATTTTGAAAGGAATATACAATGGAGGTACTAGTGACAGTGCGTGGATGGACCTTAGAGTTTCAAAATTATTGGCCTAAGGTAGTGTGCTCATAAACCGTTCATCTAAGGGCTGACACTGAATTTTGGGGAGGTGAGATTTCTTGAACTATTTTTCAGTAAATTTTCTTTGAAAGACAAGATGAATTGACATCTAACACAAGTGGTTTCATATTTTTTGAAGTTTTGTGGAATTAGTTATGAAATTTGAAGTGAAAAGGCCATAGGTCTCTAAAACTATCCACCTCCTTAAATGTACATTGCATGTACATTGTTGAGAGGCTATGAAAAACAGCATGTACTAGCAGAGTACATTTGGTGAGGTGAGCGGTTTCAGAACCTGAGTGGAATATGAGCAGACTACTTTACATCGTCATATGACAACAATGTTAATTTACCATTTGAAGAGTTCCCATATAAAATAGAAGCCAAAATTCAGATAAAAATTTATATGATTTTTTACCCATGTTTACAACTCCTTTGTAAATTGTAATGTGCAAAGACCTAAATCAATAACGGTATATTCATACTTGGTGTGAGGAGGTATATTAGCAATATGGATACAATCTAACTAAGGTGTGTTCAAATGCATATAATTATTCTTTGTTACTACCACTCTTAACCTCTAAAGCCTTGAGCACCCTTTTTTGGAAACATAGCAATTTTGAGCAGCTCACTATCAATGGGGTTTATTTTTTATTTTTTTTGAAATTTTCACACACCACGTGTCCAAGGGGTAGCTTTAAGTTTCACCAAATTTCATAACTTTTGACTTCATGGTTCAAAAGTTATTGCATGATATGTTGTTTTCTTTGCTTGGTGGGCAACTTGGGCAGCTTGCAAAAACTTCTTCAAAAATTACATTTTTTTAATGTTTTTTTTTTTAAATTATTTTTTTAGATTTATATATACTTGGAAGGCTTTGAATCATCCAATTTTAATTAATTCGATGAAAGTTATGATGAGTTTTAGTTTGCTGGTAGGTATGGAGTCTCTCAAAACCATACCTACCGGCAAACTAAAACTCCTCATAACTTTCATTGCTTAATTAAAATTGGATGATTCAAAGCCTTCCAAGTATATATAAATCAAAAAAAATAATTTAAAAAAAATCAAAAAAATGTAATTTTTGAAGAAGTTTTTGTGAGCTGCCCGGGCTGCCCGCCGAGCAAAGAAAACAACATATCATGCAATAACTTTTGAACCATGAAGTCAAAAATTATCAAATTTGTTGAAACTTAAAACTACTCCTTGAACACATAACGTGTGAAAATTTCAAAGGAAAAAAATGAAAGACCCATTGATAGTGAGCTGCCCAAAATTGCCAAAAAAGGTGCTCAAGGCTTTAGGGGTTAACATCAAGTATGCACATATCATTAGGCCCTCAACCTGGTCAACCATGAATTAAATGTTGACCAATTGTAACTGCTACACTAATAAATAAGACTGTAACCTTGTTATTTTTCTTCTCTTGATGAGCATTTCAATGAATTTTGCAAAATCCACAATGAATTCTGATAAGTGCGAAAGTATCTCACAATGATGGCAACAATAAAATTCCCCACTTCCCCCTTGTTTTATGGAGCCATTTTGGTCAAAAGTTGAGGTGCAAGGTTGCTTTATGGCTCCTCTTTACATTCACACATAAGACCAACATACCTAGCAAGTAACAAGTGAGCCAAAAAAAATGCTCAATGCTTGGCCCTTGGTTTTTCAAAATTGAGCTTTTTATATTTATATATATGAATATATGAATATGTATATGTATGTATGTATATATATAATTTAATTCCATTTAATTGATGGCAATTGAAGATGCCCTTAGCTTTGGCATAAATAACTACTATCATTTTGTAAATTTATCAAATGTGCAACAGCTACGTAAGGCATTCCTAATATACCCAACAAATCAATTCAACATATCAATGTATATTTATTGATTATAATGGGATTAGAACTCGAAGTGGTGGATTGCTATTATTAGGTTTACATGACAAAGCCAAACAAAATGTATATTTCACAAAGTATAGATAAGGACATTAGATGGTTTAGAATGTTGTATTCGTTAATTTGAGAAGAAACCATGATTTTGGGAGTTTAAGGTAACCACCTTAAACCAAGCTTTAGGTGTAAGGTGAGTACAACTTGGGAATCTAGTTGACTACATTGAATGAACCATGTGCTCAATCAATCAGATTCTTCAAGCATATGGGGATTACAGGTAAGCACACAGACGAGCGGTCCAATATGACAACTATAGCTCTTCAAATAAATTCTAAATAGATGAGATGAAAATTCACCCAAAAGCATGACTCACCGCCCATGTTCAAATCCAATTTGGCTTGTATCTTCACAACGTGTTCTTCATTGAACTTTGGTCAATGATACTCACTTCTCTTTTCTTTCTCTATTATTAAGATAGTTATGTTTTATAATATCAGGCATGTTTACTAGGTACATTGAGAGCATCTCCACCGATTCAGACTTGCTCAAAGTTTTTCATCTGGTTTGGTGAGGTCTGAAGGCTCCCAATCTTCACCCATGCTCTTTGAAAAGGTGGCCTAACACTCCAAGACACCCCATAAATAAGCAATTAACCACTTATCTAGGGAAGTAGAGGATAAAGCTCACTAAAGTTAAGGTGAGTAGTGCATGAATAGTGGTTTGAAGAGTGGCTTGCTAAACTCGCCAAATAAGAGAGTTTGAGAGCATCTCCACTGGTGGCTCTGGCTTGCTCAAAGTGGATGAGAAGTAGCCAGGCCATGCTCAAACTCTCTTATTTGGCAAATCTAACAAGCCACTCTTCAAACCATTATTCATCAGTGAGCTTTATCCTCTACTTCCCTAGATAAGTGGTCAACTGCTTATTTATGGGATATCTTGAAGTGTAAGAACATGGGTGGAGATTAGGAGCCTTCAAACCTCGCCAAACCAGATGGAAAACTTTGAGGGAGTCTGCACCTGTGGAGATGCTCTGAGCGTGGCCTGGCTACTTTTTCATCCACTTTGACCGAGCTAGAGCCACCGGTGGAGATGCTCTGAGGGTGCCACAAGGTAGAGTTCTATGGGCAGGTGGGCGGTGGCTCCACCCAAAAGTCTGAAACTGGAGTTGACCGCGGTAGACTAGGTACCAACTACTCTGCAGTTGATGAATCCCCCAGCGGCCCAGCCACCCAAATCCACTGATTTGACTCGCCTGTCAAACCTCCTCCACTTCCGCCGAACTCGAAGTTTGTCGTCCGTTCCAGACTACCAATAAGCTTATATCTTCTAGAATCTACCTAGGCCTCAATTCTATCAGCACCTCCTATATTCTATACATACACTGATACACGAATGTAGCCGATATTTAATCGTGGCAACACTCCATTTGACTGCAATAAAATACCAGAGTTGAAAGAATAACTGTAGTTTTGGGATGCGCCTTGGAAAGCTTTTCTGTAGTTCCATCACGTACTCTTCTTAGTTAATATTTGTTTTTCATGAAAAACCCAAGTTTCTTCTTGTGCCGCACGAGTTACTGTGCGATTTTGTTTTTTTCCTTTTTGGCTGCCAGAGTGCCAGGTTGACGCGTTTTGCCCGGGCTTAGCCACAGACGTCTTTGTGGGGTCAGGGTTGAAAAGCTCAGATTTTCACCAACCAGAATCCAGACGATGAAAGTGTAGAAATTTACTACCAGGAGATTTGAATTTGGGAAAATTGACTTCACGTTTTGGAATCAGAGAGAGACCCTGGTTTTTGTCGGGAACCGGTGAAATTGACCAACTCAAAACACGGTAAAAACTTGACTTTTATCCATGTGCGTAAATAAATATGAGCTTTTCCACTACAGGCCCACAGACATGAATGTGTATTTATACCAAGTCCTTTGCCCGGCCCAACCATATAAAGTTCGCCCCAAATTACCTGCAAGCACCGTAAGAAATCCTTGAGTTGAGTCAATCCATCGGAAATCAGAGATCCACCGCCGGGATCCAGTCGTTCGCAAGTCAAAGACAAAACCACCTGTGATTGTCTACAAGAGGTAAAGCTGAAGCCTAGCAGGATCTAGTACTTGAGCGCCGATTCTTTCATCGCTTCTCCATTACCGTCTCTATCTTTCCCACTTTTCTCTCTCTTCCATCTGCTTTTTTCTTCGGAGCTTTCGCGGGTACTATTTCGTGTCAGTGTAGAAATATAATTCGATTCGGTGGTCGCAATCGACAAGAACGCTGTAAGGGATTGTGACCTCTGAAATCATGACATTCAGGAGCACTCGAAGACTGTAACTGTAAAGACTAAGACCCCCGGGGGTTGCAGTACTAGCAATTAGAACCTGGCCTGTTGATTGCAAGAGTTGCTCATATCGAAGGATGTGGAGATTACTAGGATTTTGATCATATTTTATGCCTGTAATACTTCCAGAGTAATTTGTAGCGATTTCGGTGTTTGAAACTATGGGAACGACAAGCGGTGAAAGCGGAGACAAGGAACTAGGCATGAGCAGGTTCAGTGAGATGATCATGGCCGCGTCTGCAGGAGCAGCAGTTGCAGGGAACCAGAAGAAAACGAGCAGTAGTGGGAGAGTGGACATGGTGAGCAAGATCGACTTGTCCGTGAAGCTGGACGAAGACAGCATCGACGAGGATGAGGAAATGGAAAGCAGTGAACACGAGGAAGACGTAGTAGTACCCTGGGGGAATCATCACATGGCTAGCGGTAAAGACGAGGAGACCAGTAGTCCCCAGCAGCAGTCTGGGTTTCGGAAGACCGCGCTGGAGTTAGCCGTGAGCCAGGGCTTGCTGCACCGGAGCACAATTGCCAGTGAACGCTCCACGGTAGAAGACGACGTCGATTCCCCTCCGTCTTCACCTGCCAGACCCTCCGCTTCTGCCGCCGCCAATCAGCTCAACGAGGTAAAATACATTTTCTAGTTGGAGTCACCAATTCTAGCAACTTTGTTCTTGCTTAATTCTACACCTGTGAGAATTCCTGACGAGGTTGCTGAGTAGCACCAAGTGATGAGCGATGGTTACTGATCGTCACTTTGGAATGCACCAGTTACTAGCAGCGCGCATCGAGATCGTGCGTCTCTCTGAAGAGAATGACCGTTTCCGTACCATGTTAACCCACCTCACCACGGAGTATCACAATCTCCAGATGCACATGGTTGCGACCGTGCAACGGCGTAGTGATGACTCGCTAAGCCGTCCATCTCAAATCTCTACACAGGTAAGCTCAACACTCTTACTAACTTCCTGAGTGTGCTCCAGTTTTCCTCATGTCTGATTGTGACTCCAGAATTCTTGGTGGGTTGGTTTAGCTTCATGTCGGTTTCATGAGTCCCTTTTACTTATGAGTAATTTTTTTTTTCGTCAGTGCATCACCGGGCCATCAAGGAGCTATCTCGGGGCAACGCCATCTCAAGGAGAGAAGATGCTCCGAGCAAGTCCACCGAAGTCGCCACCTCGGGAATTGCAGACTTCGACGATGGAAAAATCTCACACGCAGCACGCTGCTCAGCTGGCACCGAAAACGGAAGATATATTAACGGGTCCTGAAAGATCACCTTCACCAGCCGAACAACCGCCTGTTTCTCACCTACCCTCACCACCGACGTCTCCGGAAGCCGATCAGATCCAAGAGAATGAAGCATGGCAAGCTAACAAGGTGCAGAAGATTTCTCACAGCGGCTTTGTGCCTAGTAGCGGCTTGCCCGTCACCCAAGTGGAGGCCGATCCTAACGTTCGGAAAGCCAGAGTTTCAGTCCGTGCTCGCTCGGATGCTCCCACTGTAAGTTCGACCTTCCTTTAGCATGCATTTTGTTGCACTTTGTGGAATCGCTCGCACGACTGCTCGTTTCAGTATAACTTTCATATTCGTAACTAAGTACCCGTTGTACTGTGGTCCTCCGCTAGAAGGACTCAATGTAAATCACTTTACTCACGTAACCCTTTCTCCCCCTAGTGGGCCTCGGCTAAAAGAACAAATGGGTCAGTGGAAGTTAAATACTCTCCTAGCCAATCAAAATGAGCTGCTCAAAAGGACCCATGTATTCTTTTATATATGTACGATATAGATATGGCAGATTTCAGTGAGGAGTTTCAGTTGTGCGACTGAAAATTCATATATATATATATATATATATATATATATATATCAGTCCTCGTTTGCAGAGCTCTTGGCACTTGAAAGTCACAATCTTGACGCTCAGGAACACGCCATTCACGAAATTGACGACTTGCGAAAATGATCTGATTTTTTTAGGTTTTTTTTGTTTGTTTCAGATGAATGACGGATGTCAGTGGAGGAAGTATGGTCAGAAAATGGCGAAAGGGAATCCTTGTCCGAGAGCGTATTATCGGTGTACTGTTGCACCAGGGTGTCCCGTTCGCAAGCAGGTAGCGTCATCTCTCGATGCATATGATCAGATACCTAGATTTCTATTGTTCTGTGTTTTATCAGTAGCTTCATAAGTCATATCCGTAAAATTGGTTCAGTTTCCAGTTGCCCGACTAAAACCCCAAGTTTTGACCTGTCCTAGTTCTAGTTTTTTGGACCCGATTTCGACGCTCTGGAACACGCCATTTTGACGGATTTAGCCAGATCAGCATGATCCGATGTCACTAGAAGAAAACATGCAAATGACTACAAATGTTCTAAACACCTGTAATTGAGTTGTTGTATAATTGTTTAGGACATCTGCAATTGTTATGAACTAGTCCTTTAGGACACATTTTTCTTCTACTGTGCCAAATGTTACTGGCTTCGCAACCTCTGATAAATGATAATGGTCGTGTACAGGTGCAAAGATGCGCCGACGACATTTCAATCCTCATCACGACATACGAAGGCACGCACAACCACCCGTTGGCGCCGGCGGCCGCCGCAATGGCGTCCACCACTTCCGCCGCAGCCTGCATGCTCCTCTCAGGCTCCACGAGCTCCAGCGATGTGCACCGCTCAGTGGCAGTGCCAACACAACCACAGTTCATCCACCTCGCATCTACAAACCACTCCCAAGGCGGTGCAGCTGGCGTGTCCACAATCTCGGCCTCGGCGCCTTTCCCCACCATCACCCTGGACCTCACCAACAACCCCACCACTCAACTCGGCCTCCGGCTCAGCAACAATGCCGAGGCCAGCGCCACCCTGGCGTCTTCCAGTTTCCAATCCCCAATGGTGGCTCCACAACCTACCACGCAAGCCAGCCCTATGTTCCGTGAGGCCGCCATGCAACCCCACCAACCACCGGAATCCACCAGTTGGAATCAGCAGTATAACTCTCAAACTTTGGCGCCCTCATTGCAGGAGTCTGTAACGGCTGCTACGGCGGCCATTACGTCGGATCCAAGCTTCACTGCGGCTCTAGCTGCTGCGATCACTTCCATTATCTCCCAAAACCAGCAGAATGCTCAGTAGGCCAGCTTTGGGGCGAGAGAAGGCATCAGTTATCATTCGACTGGTGGTTCTTATTTATCTTCGACACCATCATCGAAGTCGGCGTTTACTAGCTTAGCAGGATCTAGATCTCCTCCTCGGGGAGAGGCTGCTCAGCTGTCGACTATTCTGACCTCTGCGTTGATGTCCATGCAATCCAGCAAGCCTGATCAAGCTGCAGCCGTCGTCAAGTGCGTGAAACCGTCCGCCACGTATGGGTCGATGGTTGTGCCGGAGCGAGTGCACCAACATTCATAGGGCGCAAGTGGGAGCACTTGGTTACAACGACATTACAATGGTATGGAATGTTATTTCCAATACTGTTGTTCCAACCCTGGTTGTCACATCAGGCGAGATTTGGCTATTCGACAGGACAGGCGGACAGACATGACCTGATTGGGTGGTTGTTCGTGCTAGAATCAAGGTGCGGATGTCAAGGCGCAATTGCAAGGTTGCGTCCATGTCCTTCAAAAAAATGCTAATAGTGCTTGTGTCCGCCACTTGATCTGCATCGGTTTAGGGTTGGTCCAATGTGAAAACCATAGTTCCAACGTGTTGCAATTACACTGACGGATCTTAGGGATGTTTGAGTGTGTAGCAGCACCTCCAATACACATGCTAGGGTGGATCTCAGGTGTACATTTGGTTTTGATTTTTGAGGGTGAAAACATTAGACTACCACGTAGAATTCTAGTTTGGTGACTTTGGGATTAGCTTTATTGTAATGCCAGGTTTGGTGTTCAATATAACCATCTCAGTGGCTGCTCTGAAAAGGATCATAACCCATAGTCCTAATTCAATGCCCTTTGATCAACCAAGAAGTATGTTTGAATGGTGTGGAACAACTCGACATCAATGCTTTAGTTGTTGAGGCGTGAGATGATTATGTAGAGTGACCTAATCCTTTACTCTTTACGACCAGCCCAGGTAGCCCATTTGAGGTTAGTGGCTGGGTGATTCTGTACTCCCGGATCAAGCTTGTAAATCTGTCATGATTCTTTTGAATTTGGTGGCGTTGTGAAATCCAAGACTTCTTCTGCAGATTGAAGAGTTTTTGTCACTTTCTTGTACGGTATACTTTTGGATCCATCCTCTGACTGAAACATGTCTCATGATTGTAGATGAGTTAAAGCCTTAAAGGTCAACGTTGATGTTCCTGTGCAAAACATGGGATGTTCAGGTGTGCAGCATAAATGCTGAAAAAGCTACTAAATGCTTTGTCGCGATATACTGTGGCTTTAATGCGAAAAAGACCATTTCTGAGTTTCAAGGAAAACACAAAACAATGTCAGTAATTTTGTTTGGAACAATTGGTATTTCGTGATTTTATTTAGCCTTTGAATGGGTTGAAAAATTAGCTAGTCAGTAGTCACTGCTGGGGTAGGGTCCAAGTGTAGTCCAGAGTTCAGACTCTTTGAAATGATAATCTTCCAAACTGCAAATTGAAAAGTCACTCTTTCTAGACTTCGGAAGAAAATGCTTCGTTCAAGTAAACCCGTCTCTCTTTAACCACATGGGTAGCTCTCATATTTGACGTACTTCTGGCTGTTCGTGTGAGAGATGAAAAAAAAAAAAAGGCTTACATGTATTTAGGTTGTCTTAACAATTAGTTTACCTTATCTTGACAAAGTTATCTCATGACTCACCTTTGGCCACCTAGAAAGGTATACAACTTTTTTCATGTTACAATAATTCATTTTATGTTAAGTTCCAATTTTCCTGCTCTTTGACTTTAGCGCTTGTTGTTTGTTGCTGCGCCCAACCTCTGCTTGCTTCCTCCATTATTTATCACTATAATTATTACTTTGGAAAACATTTAAATAGTGTAAAATGTTGAGAAATTAGTATGGGCAACATAAATGCACACTATTTGATGTAAGTTAAGCACGCATCAGTAATAATCGAATAATTAGAGATTACTCAGCACCAGAGACGGGACTCGATCCTATTGTTGGCGAATTTGCACATTTTTGAAACGAATGAGAAACTAATTACCTCCTAATTTCGTCAGTGGAATATGAGCCATGGAATTAGGTGCCGTGAGTTCGGATAAAACCAAATTGAAGTTCCCTGTTGCGTAACAGACCAGCTGCTTTTTTGCGATATGAGGGATAATCTGAATGGATACCATAACCGGCCGCGGTCAACGGAGTCTCACTGGCAGTTAAGTCCATCAATTTTTGTCACTAAAATAAAATATATCATGAAAACAGCCGTGTGCACAGAGTGTCGCAGATATTCGTGCAGCTGCTAAGGACATGGCTTTTCATATCCGAAATACATTCTCTCGCCACTTCCAGTCCAGGTGCATCGCCTCAGAATCTAATTTCTATTAGACTAGAAATTCAAAGCTGAAATGCAAAATTATATTAACCAAAGCGAGGAACATATGACATATTCAACTAAACATGGATTATTTATGCAATTATGGACTTTCTATATCCTTGTACAATGAAAATTTTCAAATATATTGCATATGTTCTCCCCTAAAGTTTTGCATGTTTTTAGATTTAAACACATTCCTCAACATTATGTAAGCACTCCTCCAATGTTTTCCATATCAAAGCTGTTTTTGGACTATTACTTAAGGGCCTAGAATTAGGATAGTAAATATTCACGAAAATATGGAAAGATTTGCTTGTGGAACAGACCAGTCCTAACAAGTACTAACAAGTAGGACTTGTTAGAACATTGAGCACTCAATTTTCACAAGATAAAAAAGAATGTGATTTAGAGAAATGAAATATTGAGGAGGAGTTGGTCTTCCGTGAGTAGGAGACTAAACTCTCAAGAGGAAACAGAGCAATACCTTTTATTTATTTATACTAAGCTTAAGTTGGCTGAGCATGGATGTTGCAATATTTCAGCATTTGATCTATGGTCACAAATTACAATCAATCTAGTGCTCAAAATTTTGTAATGTCCACTTCAATATCTCAATATTTTGTTGGTTCTCTTGCACATGGGGAGCGCTTGGTGTTCTTCAACTCCCGCATGGGTGCTTGGTGTTTATATTTGGGGTATCTTTTGTTGCTTCAATTTACACCAAAAATTTCTAAAAATTTTTGGAAAAGAACATAGGGAAAAAAATTCTCCCCCTTAATATTATAGATAAATAAATATCTGGAAAAGAGAAATTGTCTCTTTTTTTTTTGCCAGACAGAAACTGGACAGCTGTCAGTGTAGTGGTAGTAACGCCAAGCACAAAGAGCTGCAGGCACAGAATTTAGAAAAGAGCCAGGAGTCTAGTGAAAGGGAGAGAAAAGGGCACAGGCCTTTCAACAGACCACGGAAGCCTTTTATTTTGCAGGTGTATGGAGCTCCGTCAAGCCCCACTTTAACGACGACGACGACGACAACGACGACGATCCTGCTTGTCGCACAGCCGCAGTCCGCTGGCGCGTAACCTCAAGTCATTCATTCCTTTCTTTGATTTCGTTGCATAGAAATTTTGATGGAGCATTGAAGTAATTCGTGCAGTTATACACGTATCTCTTCAAGTTCTGGAAACGTGTGTGGATTAATTTCTCGACTGAGACTCGACCCAGCTGTCAACTTGAGCTTCAGTCAAACAGCAAAATGACTTTAAATTTTAAAACCATGCTTGGCGATGCATTCATGACTCAAGCATATTAATAGAACTGTCCTGGTTCTAATTGATGTACTTCCAATCATTCAAACTTGCATTTCTCTACGACTTGACTCAGACATCCGAGCCGCCGAGTCAATTCAATTCAATTTCGAAAGAGGCCACGTAATACTCCGGGATTCTGCTGCCCAAGGCCAATTTCTCAAACTTGTATACGCAATAATGTACCAGTCGAGATTGCACGTTCATTAGGAATCAATTCTTAAAGTGAAATGTCAGTGTACCAGTCTGCATAGAATATCTTGCATGCATCAGAGTCACTCTGGAATAGATGTCGACAAAAAATTTCCAGCATTGAAAATGTAAAGTTATAATTAAATGGCACTCTACTAACTAAGACTAGTGCTTCAGAAGCTACGGAGTGATTGGTCCTATTTTAGGGTCAAAAGATTGCACTCTGCATGACGACCAATGACTGGAAAGGTCTTGGTCAAGCTTGCAAACTGGATAGTTTCTAATTTCCTCAGTCTTAGGGCCTCCTTCCATGCTGCATCGGTGGGCAAGTTTATTCTCGGCCTTTGTCCACACCCCATAATCTGTCTGAGGGAGAGTCCATTGAAATGTGCATTAAGGCCCTTCCATGTGCGAGTCGGTGAAGAACTTTCTCACTTGAGGGAGCAAGTGAATGGATTCAACTTACCCTTCTCTATCAATGGGAGAGAGTTGCAGATTCAAATGACCTTCCACAAGAGGTCATAAAGAGAAAAACGACCTTCTATTGTACTTTAGAAGCCAACCAATCAATCAGTAAAACTGGAAACCTTGCTTTCCCGTTCACCAAAGTCAGCCAATCGACATTTGCTGGTCCTAACCGAAAGGTCCTTCCATGTGAATCTATTGGGGAAGCTTTTTGGACTTTAGTGGGACGTTTACCCACCAATGCAGCATGGCAGGACGCCATTAAACTCATGACGATGAAAATACACAATTAAGGTTTTAAAGTACCATTCCAATAAACGTTGATCTCATTAAAAATGGTTATGTTCTTGCGCCATTTTCACAAGGGCAGTAACACTGTAAAAGTAAGAACAGGTATCTAGCTATATGTTGAAGCATGGTTGTCACATTGGATAGCTTGTCAGTCAGCTCGCCCCTTTGTCCAAAGTGCCTAATTGAACTCATGTCCACATGATGTAGTTAACTCATATTTAATTTCAAAAAATAACAAAAAATGATTAAAAAAAATTTACTTTGTAAATGTTGGTGGCACTCATGGTTGTCAATATGAAGTCAATATAACGCCATATTTGTTAAATTGGGAAAAAGAGTACATTTTGGGATTTTTGAAGAATTAAGGTGGTCACCAGGTCACCTTAATTCAAGCTCCAGGATTTTTTTTGTATATGTGTCTTCACTTGAGAGGAAGAATTTGCAAAGTAAAAAATCTTAGTGGCTCAGACTGAATCTGATACCTGCAAATTTGGTTTAAGGTAATTTTTTGGGTTTAAGACTTTAAGGTGGAGTACAAAATGGTACCTCTGTTTTTCCCAATTTAACAAATATGGTGTTTTATGTGGATTTAAAGACATGTTGTATAGTAAAAATGAAAAATATTAATTTAATTTTTCCTTTTTTAGGAAAAAAAAAACCCTAAAAATGTCCCACAACGCAAGAGAGGACAGATAAATCCATATGTACCGTTTGTTTTGAGCGTTTGTCTATACTAACCTACAGCCAAATCTTATCTAAGTTAACAAACATCCGACAAAGAAAAATATATGTACGCAATGAAAAATATATGTATGCAGTTTTAGATAACATGCATTGTAGTGACGACTTCCACTCCAGCACTCCTCCCCGCCTCCCAACATCTTAACCTTATTTTTTAGGTTCCTGCGTCATTTTAATGAAATACCGCCATCTTAACTAAACTGACGTTAATACATCTATGATCCATGTTACGAAATCTAACCGGAGCTGATAGACTGCTTCATACTAGACAACTAGACATACTAGCGTAATTTGCATTCAATGCCCAGAACAGCCACTGCATGGATAATAGCAAATCCAACAGTAAGGTAGCAGCATTCATAAGCGTTTTGTCCCCATGTCTGTCACCCATGCCCGTCACCCATGCCCGTCACCCATGCCCGTCACCCATGCCCGTCACCTGACAGTGGCAGGGCTAATTAATAAAAAAAACAAATGGTTGTGAGTGACTAGGTGATGGCTATGGGTGATGAAGTGATGGCTGTGGGTGACTAGCATGAGGTTTTGAGTACCCTTCTCACTATTTAAGAACCAACAAGCCTTAAGCCTTGTGATTAGCATCTCTTACACATGGTTCTTACAATTTCAGTGATTTTGGACTTTGAAAAATCTTTGTGAACAAATGCTTGCAGTTGGAACCTTGAAATTGATGCCAATATTTTTGGTTTCCATTTCCTAACTTAAGTATTTTTTCAAAATTAGGCAATTGTTTTACCTACTCCAAAACCCTTATTTCCACGCTTATGGGTGCACCTACCTTAATCCCAGTTGCATATTCTCATCTCCATTACTGGACCAGGCTGTTTCAAAAGGAAATCTTCAATGCGTGCACGTTTAGCAACCAGTATTTCAAAAGTATAATGATTCCTGAATTATGTATGACTCCAACTAGCTAAAGTTCAATTTTCCTGTTCCCACATTTTTCATTGACAGACTCAAGCTTTCTGTCTCAGCATTGTCAATATTGTGCTGGAGGATCAGAATCAGACTCTAGAGTTGTTAGAAAGTGAATGATGCTAGTGTAATTTAGCAAGTACTCCGTATGAAGTTAGGTTTGAATGTGCGGTATCTCAAGATGATGAACACGTACACGGTACACCTGGAAAGAACTAAAAAGTTCGGAGTTATCCAATACAAGATAAGGTTAACTTGAAAAGTTAAGATTCAGACGAAGACTTGGTGTCGTTGCAGATATGCGGTGCTAGACTCCACGTTCCACAGACTCCGCTTAGGTGACCGGAGATCCGGTGCACTAGGAGAAGCTGCTTTGCTTACTCCGTTCAAGCTCTAACTTAGGTAGACTATGCTCATTGATATACATCATCACAGCAGTCCAATTTTGTCAACGTCGCCTTACAAGTGGTACTAAATTGCTACACGCAATCATTTCTATACCGAATAGTGTATTTAGGTTGCCTTAACAATTAGATTGCCTTATCTTGGCAAAGTTACCTCATGATTCACTTTTGTCCACCACCCTTGCATACCTGGGCTAGAGGGGTATGCAACTCTCTTTATGTTATAATAATTTTTTATTTAACGTGTTATTTGTTAATTTGGGAAAATTATTACATTTTGGGACTTTTGAAGAATTCAAGTGACCATCTGAAACCGAGCTCACAATGTTTTTTTGGTACACGTGCGAGGAGGAATTTGCAAGGGACAAAATCTTAGTGGCTTAGACTAAATTTGATACCTTTGAATCTAGTTTAAGGTGACTTTTTGGGTTTAAGGTGGAATACAAAATGGTACCTTTGTTTTTCCCAATTTAGCAAATAACGAGTTTTTTGTCTAAAGTTCTAGCTTCCTTTTTCTTTGACTTTGATGTTTGTTGTTGTACCAAACCTTTGCTTGCTTCCTCCATTGTTTATTAGAGTAATTATTGACAAAAGTGACTATAATCTTGATAAATATTTAAATAGTGTGAAATGTCAAGAAATTAGTATAAGGCAACGTAAATGCACTATTTGGTGTAGATAATGCAGAGTAAACATCTGTTAACGAACTGAAATTCATGGTTGGAATCATTGGACCAATTCTAACCCACCCATTCGTTTGATGCAAATATAAATGGTCAAGGAAGTGACACATATACCTTTTTTTTCTTGTATTTGATTTTAGTATGGGTTTAGACACAACCTTTCACTTATGCCAGAACATCCACCTCTTGATTTTAGAGTGGACAACCACCCCATTTGGACCCGTCCGTTTGTCTGCTTGTCCTATCCGATAGCAAAATCTTGTCTAATGTAACAACCTTGCTGAAATTGGTATTGCAAGACATGATCCCAGTTTCTAGAAATGTTAGAGCATCTCCTGCAACACTGGAAACAAGCCTTGGAGCTCAAACCCATAACGGCCATCTTGGTGATATTCTCCAACAGCGCTGCACTAGTACCCGTGAAGGCATAGGCCTGCAGACCAAGCCCAAATTCCCATCAAATTTCAGCATTTTCCAAGATTTTGTTACAGCCCTTGCCCCTGACAAAACTCTAAGGCCTAAGCCAATTAGACTGCCTTGATGTCCGCGCAGGGTTGCAAGTCAATCTTGTTGCAGAGCTGCAAGGAAATTTCCTCTTTGCTCCACTACTTCCTAAAATAGGTCCTGTAAACCTGATTTGCAGGTGCTTCCTTCCTCGTGCTGCCGGAGACGCTCTTACGTCAAAGATGATGCTGTACAACATCACTGGACAAAACTATGAATTAGTCTGTGGTCTGTGTCAGAACTTACAGAACTCTAGGTAAGGCCATTTTCGTTTATTGGCGAAATTTACCACACGTGCACAATTTTAAACGTGCGCCTGTACCATTCTAGTAATATCTATACCAGTCCTAGCTTGTCGAGCTTTCTGCAAATGAAAGTTACAAGTTTGAAGGTTGAATAGGGATATAAATACAAATTGAATTCAACATGAGAATTTTAAGAATTTCATTGTTTTTCAGAGATGCCTGTCTGGGTCTCTGGGACATGGTTGTCAAATTAGACCGCCCATTTGAGCCTAAAGTGCCCAATTGAGCTCATGTCTGTCCCTCCATTCGATGTAATCAACCTCTAGTTGACTTCAAAAAATGATAAAAAATGATAAATAAAAAACTTACTTTGTATATGCTGGTGACACTCATTGTTGTCAATATGATGTCAAAAGGTGGATTTTAAATTATATCACTTAGTAAAAATGATAAATAATAATTTGATTCTTCCTTCCTAAACCTTAAAATCCTATAATGCCCCAAAAAGTAAGAGTGGACGGGCATGTCCGTCCATGTCCGTCCATGCCATTTTTTTTGTGTGTCCACTTGTGATGTCCGACAACCTAATCTTACTTGAAGTACCAACCATGGTTTGGGACTCTGGAACCCAACATTATACACTTCTTGGTTTTTGGAGCTAATCACAACCACGGTTTGGAGAACCAACAGCTAGTGTATTGTTAGATTAAAAAGTGGTTCATTTCTCCAAAAAATTTAAAGCATGTTATAGTAGAAATTCATAAGTTTTACAAAAAATAATTGATGTATGTTAGTGAAAATCTGGTTCAAACTAGGAAATGATGAATTGTAGCAGGTGAAGTTGAAATTTCTCTCCAAACACTGATCACAACAATTGGTTCTTTGAAACATACCAATATAATGGAAATGACAATCTAGATATTTAAATGCTTGATAATGAAGTTTTTTTTATTAGAAGCCCAAAATTTAGAAGCCAAACTTAGACGTGATTGATAGAGGAAAAATGAGCTCAAAAGAATGGCCCTCAAGAGAAGCCATGGCTAGAAGGGTCAAAAGCATTTGAATATAATGTCCTTTTTCAAATAAAAAAGAAATTAATGCCGTATACCCGCTTGCAACTTATGGCGTAGTACTTCATGAGGATACTCTCTTTTTACAATATTATATTCTTTTTGTTTGATGATTGTCCTTGTTTGATTGGGAATTCTAATCATAATTTATTATTGTGTCCCACTAGAGGTCCTTGCATTAGTGTTTGTCATGTTATAATATTGCTTTGCATCATCAAATCCTCTTGTCATGTAGCATGGTACATTTGAGTACTTCACACAAGGTAGAGACCCTTGTGTAGGTACCTTACCTATGCTTCTCCTACCTTAATAAATAGGGTAGTGTGTCAAGATTGGGAGGTCTTCTCTTGAGCTCATTTTTCCTCTAATGAAAAACAAAAAAATATATTATTTAGTAAAGTTCAAGCATCGCACATAAGCCACGTAAGGAGAATACCAAATAGTGCATTTAGGTTGCCTTAACAATTAGGTTGCCTTACCTTGGCAAAGTTATCTCATGACTCATCTTGGGCCACTTGTAGACACATGCAACTCAGTTTATGTTACAATAATTTCTAATTTTGTCTACAATGCCAGCTTCCCTTGCTTTAATGTTTGTTATTGCACCCAATCTCTGCTTGCTTCCTCCATTGTTTTTCATAGTAATTAATGACAAAAGTTCCTGTATTCTTGATAAATATTTAAATAGTCAAAATGTTGTTGAAAATTTATTATGGGGCAACCTAAATGCATCATTTGGTGTAGTGTTGGGTCAATATGAACTCCCACCCGGGATTCCAACCTATAGTTGTTTTGTCTATGACTTTGGGTGACGACCGCATGACGCAGGGTGGGAGAATCTTGGAACTCGAAGTTGCGTGGATTGAGTTCCTGAAACTGTCCCGAACGAACTCGGAAACAGGACCAATTAAAATGTACAGTACATCTTTATTCGTTTCTTTCTCCTCAGTCCGATCTTTCTTTTGCAATATAACTTACTGTAAGTTATATCCACGTTTTTTTTTCTGTATTCTTTCTTTTCTTTTGTATCGCCGGGAAGATCAGTAGCCTTCAACTAAAGTGCAGAAAAAGACGAAAAGATACAAAAAGGTACGCAGTCGTAACGCATGCGTAAGCACTTCCATTGAGTGGACCAACCGATTATCACGTTTTTCTTTACGAATTCCAAGCAGCGGTCAGGAAGACAGATCTCACTGTTCGTAATTAAATGGGAAAATATCATAAATACCGGCTCGGTTTACTGCACATATGTCGATCTGGCCCCGCCCCTGTCAGAGCCTAAAAAAACACTGTTCTATGGCTGCCCTTGCCCAGGTCCAGAGCACCTCATAATGAAACTAAGGTAAGAGGCTCACAAATTGACCATCTAAGGGCTGAAATTGAAATTTGGGGAGGTGGAACTTCTTGAAATAGTTTTCTGTAAGTTTTATTTGAAAGACAAGAGGAATTGGCATCTAGTCCAAAATTTTTCATATTTTTTTGGAACTTTATGGACTTAGTTATGAAATTTTGAAGTGGAAAGGCCATAGGGTTCTAAAACTGCCCACCTCCTCAAATGTACGTGCTCTGTACATTACTAAAGGGGTACAAATAAGAAAATGTACAAGCAAAGTTCATTTGGGAAGGTGAGCCGTTTTAATGCCCTAATGGAGTTCAAGCCTCCTACCTTGTCGTCCACCTTCATGGGCTCAGCTAATGTCATCCACGCGTGGGATTAATAGTGCAAAACTTTTCAAGTTACTTGATACTAGTATTGTGTTATATTGTATTGCAAACTTACAATGATTATAGCTGCTAAAAAAAGCAATGAAAACATTACTTTGCAATGTACATGTTCTTATTTGTAGCCCTTTAGTAATGTACAACAGTGCATGTACATTTGAGGAGGTGGGCGGTTTTAGAACCCTATGGCCTTTCCACTTCAAAATTTCATAACTAAGTCCATAAAGCTCCAAAAAAATATGAAAATTTTTGGACTAGATGCCAATTCCTCTTGTCTTTCAAGTAAAACTTACAAAAAACTATTTCAAGAAGTTCCACCTTTCCAAATTTTAGTTTCAGCCCTTAGATGGTCGATTTGTGAGCCTCTTACCTTAGTTTCGTTCTAGGGTGCTCTTGGCCTAGGCAGCCATGGAACATTGTTTTTTAAGGCTCTGACAGGGGCGGGCCCAGATCGACGTATGTGCAGTAAACCAAGCCATGAATACCCCTGGAGATTGCCATATTTACATAGGGGAATCGATATGTGCACATCGGGAGTTGATATTTGCACACCCCCCTGGAGATAAATTGTAGATTTTTATCAAAAATCTGAATTTGAGAATTTTGAATTCAGATTTGAGACCATGGCTTACTCTAGAACCATTAAAAACGTTGTCATTAAATAACACTTAGTGAAAAGTTTAGTTAGTGGAAAAAGTGTTACTTTTACTTTTGTTTGTAAAAAAGATAAACTTTTTCATTGGTTGTTGTTCAATTGCAAACTTTTTTATGGTTCTAGAGTAAATCATGGTCTCTAAGTCCAAATATGATTTCAAAATTCTCAAATTCAGATTTTTGATGGTAGAAATCTACAATTTACCTCCCAGGAGGGTGTGCAAATATCAACACCCCGGTATGCACATATCAATTCCCTTTACATAGATACCCCTGGTTTTTCAAAAAATACACAAATATCCTTGGTCCATAATTTTCAAGCGTTTTTTATATTGTGCATGTCACTTCTTTTTCCCTTGTGTGCGCACTGCTTTTTTTTTGTTTTTTTGCACTCTTTGTTTTGACATTGGTCATGAAAGAAGTAGCATGCATAACAAAATAAACGCCTAAAAATCATTGACCGAGGGTATTAGTGTAATTTCTGAAAAACTAGGGGTATCTATGTAAATATGGCAATCTTTAGGGGTATCCATGATATTTTCCCTAGTTAATTTATGGGAATTGATACAAGGTAGGAGGCTCATAAACCAACCATCTAAAGGCTGAAGCCTGAAATTGAATTTTGGGGAAGTGAAACTTCTTGAAATATTTTCAGTAATTTTTTCTTGAAAGACAAAAGGAATTGGCATCTAACTCAAGTTGTTTCATTTATTTGGAGCTTTGTAGAATGACTTATGAAAATTTGAAGTTGAAGTAGCATAAGGCTCTAAAATCATTCACCTCCTCAAATGTACTCTAATTGTACATTGTCAAAGGCTATGAAAAACAACATGTACAAACGGAGTACATTTGGGAAAGTGGACATTTTTAGAGGTTGAGCGGAATATGAGCTGCCTACCCTATGTACCACCCCTTTTCAAATATTCTACTACATGTCCACACCTACTGTAAATGGCTCATATTTACAATATTAAAGTAGGTATTGACCATAAAAAAAACATCACTAATTTGAAAATATAACTTGACAAAGAAGTTGCAACTTTAATTTTTTTCAACTCCTAATCCAACTCATGGTATTAAAAAAAAATTAATATAATTAAACTAGGCATAATTTAGATTTTTTGATTGATACTATGAGCACAATCTAGAGCTAAAAAACAAAATTAAAGTTGCAATTTCTATGTCAAGTTCTATTTCAAACTAGTGATGTTTTTCCTACGTTAATATCATAAATATCAACCATATGTAGTAGGTGTGGTAAAATAGTTGAAAAATGGAGGTACATATGTCAATTCCCTTAAATACCCTCACCTAAAATATTCAAATTCTTCAATTCTCATTTTCTAAGAGCATCTCCATGAGCACAGTAAAGCAGTGTGTTAGGCCATCCTCAATCCACCTGGCAAAAAGGCCCAATATACCAACTGAAGCTTGATCTATTAATAGGAAATAGCTCATCACATAAGAATTATATGATTTGAAGGGCATGAAAATATATATTTTTTAAATGCAATAAAACTTTGGTTTGGACATTGCATGATTTAGATGCATCACATCAAATGTTAGCTAACTTCCAAAAAAAATTAGAGGCTTATCTAAATCAAGCCCAAAGAAGGAAATTTTATTAAAGATGTTGGGCAATAGTATGGACCCTTGTATGGACCCCTTTACTAAAATTTCCTTATTTGGGCTTGATTTGGAGAGGCATTTAAATTTTTTGAAAGTTAGTTAACATTTGATGTGATGCATCTAAATCAAGCAATGTCCAAATCAAAATTTTATTGCATTTTCAAAATGGAAATTTTCATGCCCTTCTAATCACATAATTTTTATGTGATGAACTATTTCCTATTAATAGATTAGGCTTGGTATACTGGACCTTTTTGCAAGGTGGATTGAGGATGCCCTTAGATACACTTTTGGATGAAAAAGAGGCAGTTAATGCTTGGACCCGCCAAAAATTTCTCTCTCGCATTGCAAAATCTGCATTTTCCCAGTGCATGACTACTCCTCCAAATACAATTTTATTTTGATCAATTAATAGGTTGAGTAAGCAATGATGGAGAATTGGTTTACTTTTTCAAACAAGCAGGCTTGTTATTGGTTAAGGGTAGTTGCAAGAAACACATGTCTTGCTTTCTGTCCCCTTGCTATACGGCGTGTGGTTTTAGAGGTGTATCTTTTGCTTCCTAACTTTTTTTCACATGAAAATTTAGAGGAAGGTTCACACTAAAGTTATTGACCTATTGTGTTTTTTTGGGTATTTTAAAAATCATTCACTAATCTTAAATGAATTCCAATAATATGTCTACCTTGGCTGTTTTGTGGCTTTTCAGTACTGCATTGAGGCAAAAAAAAGGAATTTGATGCCACAAATTTGAAGAGTTGTTCATCATTGAACATTACACGGATTTATCAAGCGGTTTTAGAAAAATGTAAATTATATGAACTCCACTTTCCCTCAAAGTGCGCATCCATTTGACATGCATTAGGTTTTGGAAACAAAAATTCTTGAAAATTTATTTGCATCAGTCAATGCTCCTCATAGTGGACTTAAATGGCAATTTTTTGTTTTAGTTTTTTGAGATTTTTTACTATTTTCTAAAAAGCAAAAAGGAAATTGTCTTTTTGTTGGTAATTTCTGACCCTCTACTTTTGTGCATAACTTTTAGAATAAAATTTTTCTAGGTTTGAATTTTCATAAAGTGTGCTATTTTAAGTGCTTTACAAAATTTCCATATTTTATTTTATTTAAAAAAAATTATTTCAAAAACTCATAGTACTACCTAGTACTACCAGTTTTAAGGGTGTTTGACACAAAACTGTGAAGTGTTTCTTGCAACTACCCTTAAGTACTATTCTACATTTTTACCTAGTTGCATAGGTGGGGGAAATTACATATCAACGTAAGAAACCAACATTGTTTCCTTAGGATGAGATCCTAGAGGTTTGGTGGAGATGTTCTAAGCATGTCCCTGGCTAAGAGCATCATCACCTTCACATGCAATCACTGACTTGCCAAGTGTTTACATCTACTTTTGAAAAGCCCTCACAATTCTTGGCCCCCTCCCTTGCTCTTCAAATGTGGATGTGTTCCACAAATCAATAGTTAATTGATCAATCATCAAGAGGAGTATAGGATAAAACTCACCAAGTTAGGATGAATACTGATTTCAAACATCATTGCTTGACTCACTCAGTTTGAGTGTCAAGAGAACATTTTGAGGGGCTCTGAGCACCTATCATCCAAATATTGCATGTGTCAATCCTTGAATTCATAATTGTACAAATGCTCTAACATTGCATGCATCTCCAAATTATCAACCTCCAAGGAAAACAACCCTATATTAAGTTATTTGGAACAAACTAATATATCTGATACATCATCATAGAAGCTGGGTAGCCATGATGCATATTTAACTACTTAAGGATTACCCAAAGTTCATAAGAATAATCTAAAAACTATATTGGTTTGCAAACAATCAAAAAAATATTCAAATGGAAAAATGCATACAAAATAATAAGAGATACATCACACATGTAAAACTTGGGGAGGTCTCTAGATGTTGAAGAACATAAAGAGTTCATAAACACATGAATAGTCAATAAAGGCATTGTAAAATATTGATTCTACTATGATACATAGAATAAATATAAAGTTATTGATGACATGATATGAATACCAAATAGTTTTATTTTAGTAGCATACTCCTTTAGAAGGTTCTTTTTTTGTATAGAAATATTACAGAAGCAAATTGCCTATATCAGCGTTTTTTTTATTGGCAAATTTTGGCCATAAAACTTACCTCAAAATTATTATGGCTACCACTACATTAAGAAATTAGGCTCAAAATGTGGATGAAATTGCAATATTTCTCCTTGAACAAATATATGATTTGCCAATTTTCACTAGAAGAAAAATGTGTCCTAAACTAGTTCACAACAACTGCAAATGTCCTAAATGACTATAATTGAATCATTGTACAATTGTTTAGGACATTTGCAATTGTTATGAATCAATCGCTTAGGACAAGTTTTTCTTCCAGTGTTTTGGTTGAAAGTAGCTAATATTAGAAGACTTGTTGGATGAACGAGCACACATCATTCATTCCTTCCAATATTAGCCAATTTTTCCTTACTTGTGCGCTTTCTAGGGTGCAAGTTGCTCAACCTTGGCAAAAACATAAAAATAACACTGGCTTGTACCTGTACAGTGGGGGGACAAAAAGATTGAGAACACCTTGTTAGGCCATTCAAAGAACTGTGCCTAACATACAAAGAATAATTGATATTTTATTGTCTTGCAACATTGGTGTTGAATTCTTATGCAACCCCCATCAAGCATACCAAATATCAACTCCTACAAATCAAAACTCTATTTTTGGTGAGTTATTTTACACAAAATTCATGGTTTTATATGATAATTAATTAAAAAATATTGGTGATGAATTTTTGAGATTGGATTGCATGGGGATGTAAGAAACATCCATACACACATCTTTCCTTCAAACAAGCATCTCCAAAAAGCTACAAATTTCTTCTACATATGTTTTAATGTTGGGATGATTATGACCAAATGTTGTAAAATTGATATAATTGTATGATAATCAGATTTTGCAATTTGACTTGTCCATTATGATTAAGTTTGTAACTTTGAGCACAACAATATGTTTAATTTGCCGAAATCTTATTAAAATTTGATTGTATCTATTTTACAAAATTTGGTCATAATCATCCCAACATTAAAACATATGTAGAAGAAATTTTGTAACTTTTTAGAGATGCTTGTTCAAAGGAAAGATGTGTGTATGGATGTTTCTTACATCCCCATGCAATCCAATCTCAAAAATTCATCACCAATATTTTTTAATTAATTATCATGTAAAACCATGAATTTTGTGTAAAATAACTCACCAAAAATAAATTTTTTATTTTTAGGAGTTAAAATTTGGTATGCTTGATGGGGGTTGCATAAGAATTCAACACCAATGATGCAAGACAATAAAATATCAATTACACTCTGAATATTAGGCACAATTCTTTGAATGGCGTAACAGGGTGTTCCCAATCTTTTTGTCTCCCCATTGTACAGTAGCTTGTACCATTTACGTTTTATATGAAATTCTTTGCAGTTTTTCTGATGATGTATGCCTACATCACAGAACCACCGCAATGGAGTTGCAATTAATGTATTGGGCCAGACCAGGAGAGATGGCGGGTGTGGTACGATACACAAAGGCAAAAAAACAAAAAAAATAACAGTTCGGAATAGTAGTAAACTTATTGGTCATCGGAACTGGTCACCCATTGCTTGAGGAATTCGACCTCGACAAGCTGGTCAAGGACATTTTATTCTTGAATACTCTAGAAAATTCTGAAAAGAGATCTATGCATGATTGATATTTTATAAGGCTTGGTCAATTTATCAGAAAGAGAGGAACAACAACTTGGGTACTACACTGAATATCGCGTTTAGGTTGCCCCACACTAATTTCTTGACATTTCACACTATATAAATATTTACTATTACTACCATAATTTCATCCAAATTTATTGTAACAAAGAATTTTTAAATGACCTGTCAACAACAATGAAGTTGAGAAAAGACAAATTGAGCAACTTTCAAGTCATAAATCATGTGAAATTCAAGTATTTCAAGAGTTGCAAGTGGTCAGGTGATGAGTCATAAGGTAACTTCCCAAGGTAAGGCAACCTAATTGTCAAGGCAACCTAAATGCAATATTTAGTGTACACCAAATAGTGCATTTAGGCTGCCCCATACTAATTTCTTGACATTTCACACTATTTATATATTTACTAATATAATAGTAATTTTTTTCAATAATTGTTGTGATAAACAATGAAGGAAGGAAGCAAAGGTTGGGTGCAACAACAAGCGCCAAAGCGAGGGAGTAAGGAAGTCGGAACTTTATACAAAATTTAAAAGAGAGTTGCATGCCCCTCTAGGTGGTCAAAGGTGAGTTAGAAGGTCAGTTTGCCAAGATAAAGCAACTTGATTGTTGATGCAACCTAAATGCACTATTTAGTGTATGGATTTTTGGCTCTGTCAACGTCCAAAAGTCTTCTAACTAAGGTAGGTATACCCATACTCAACCGTTTAAGGGTTCAGGGTACAATAAGATCTCAGAAAATTTAAGAAAAAAATATGTAGGATTAGCCTTTCAACACGCTATTATTGAATGTCATTTTGTGAAAAAATGTGTTATTAAAGGCAAAGTTATAATTCATAGGACCCTAAAAGCAACTATAGATTGACCTTGAAACTACTTGGATGTGTTCCTATGCATGTACTTGACTGTCCCAACTCCAATCCTTCCAAATTAACTCCTAAAATGACTTGTGGCAGGACTTGCTTGTGCAAATGACATTCACTGCTCCACTTTGGGTTCAAAAGTGTGTGAAAATTGAACTCTTCAAAAATAGAGTGCTGTGTTGGGACTTTGAGAGTTGGTCGGCGATGGGTATTTCTACCTTATCACCTATTTCTTAACCTATTCCATACTCGTCTATACTAATAATAGGCTTGGTTTCATTAGTTGGGTAGTTGGATGTTTGTAATAGAATAAAATCTCTATTAGATGGGTAGCTGGGTGTTGTTCCAAGAAGATTAAGTGGCGGTTATGTGGCGGTTATTCTTATTTGTATGATTATGTGGCGGTTATGGTCATCCTTGGGGATGGGATATACGCGGGAATAGGGGGTGGACACTTAGAGAAGGAGGCAAAGCGTGTAGGTAGGCATAGTACAAGTAAGCTCATTGTAACGAAAAGGAGAAGAAGCCTGAAGAAGGTGATTATGAAGAAAGTCATTTTAATATTTTTGCAAGGACCCCTCCCGTGATGGCCCTCCGCCGGAACGGTGGGTACAAAGATCCACTAGTATCCTAACAATATACTCAAAAACATGTGTAAACTAACGAACACTTTTCCTTGACGGAGTCAATTCAGAAGTCCCCATGAACTATACGCTCCAGGACGTCTCGCTGGGTGGATATTTGCATGCTCCTGAATGGATCACGTTTGCTTCGCTCCCGTTCGTTGAAACTTGAACTTAACAATATTTTCATGCACTGTGGAATGTGGATCATGCACATATGGATTCACATATTCAATCGTTTGCATTTGTTTGGAGTTGACCTTCAGGACCCCACAAAGGATGTCCGAAAGTCAATCTATGTCTGATAGTCCACACCTGTCTGAAAGTCCACCCATGGGCCATGACCTGATGACCTATGTGTGAAAGTCCACCCATTAACCCAGCCTACATGGTATGAACGTTCAATATCAACTACACCGAATAGTGCATTTAGGTTGCCCTATACTAATTTCTTGACATTTCACACTATTTAAATATTTATTATTACTACAGTAAATTTCAGCAATAATTATTGTGACAAGTCACTTTTAAAGGTCTTGGCAATAACAACACAGTTTCAGAAAGACAAATTAGCAATGTTCATGTCTTAAACCATGTGAAATTTGAATATTTAAAGAGTTACATAAGCCTCCAAGTGGCCAAGCCATGAGTCATGAGGTAACTTTCCAAGGTAAAGCAACCTAATTGTTGAGGCAACCTAAATGCACTATTTGGTCACCAAATAGTGCATTTAGGTTGCCCCAGACTAAATTCTTGACATTTTGCACTATTTAAATACTTACTATAGCTATACTAAATTTCAGCAATAATTATTGCAATAAGTAACTTTTAAAGGTCTTGGCAATAACAATAAAGTTCCATAAAGACAAATTAGTTGTGTTCATATTGTAATTCATGTGAAATTCTAATATCTAAAGAGTTACATGCATTTACAAGTGCCCAAGCTATGAGTTGTGAGGTAACTTTCCATGGTAAGGCAATTGGCTAATTGTTAAAGCAACTTAAATGCATGATTTGGTGTACACTAAATATTGAATTTAGGTTGTTCCACACTAATTTCTTGACATTTTACACTATATAGATATTTACTAGCACTACGATAACGGCCCAAGCTGCATTTCACCAAAAACTCTCTAAAACTCTAGTGACTCCAGATTTCTTAGATTCAAGGAAAAATCTGAACATGCAAGCAATGCTGCATTTTTCTTAAGCTCTCCTCATGTTATGACATGAATTTAGGAACTATTCCCTCCATAATCAAGATTATCTTTAGTCCTTTCCACACCATACAAGCAATTAGAACCCAAATGTCATGATTTAGGATTTTTGGACTTGTAATTTGTAATGTCTCCACAATATTAATTATTTAACAGTTTGGTAAATTTGACCATACATGCACCTAAAAACAAGTATATGTGCATGTTTTTGTCATTAAAAAAACAAAATTTTAATTCTTTGATGTTCCTTATTGGGCATGCAAAAACCCACACAAATTTGCTATTTGAATAATTCAAAAAAAATACTTTTAGTAATTTATGGGCTAATACACTTTAAATTTATGAACCATAGAAGCTTGCATATCTATAATC
This sequence comes from Ulota crispa, assembly GCA_963920765.1. Classification (NCBI taxonomy): domain Eukaryota; kingdom Viridiplantae; phylum Streptophyta; class Bryopsida; order Orthotrichales; family Orthotrichaceae; genus Ulota; species Ulota crispa. The sequence continues at coordinate 13,018,393 of OY987245.1, forward strand.
CAATTTTTGTAGTCCTATCAAACAAATTTGTAGTCCAGATGAGTCCTTTAATTTGTTTTGATGAGATGAGATAGTTTCTAAAATTTTCACAAAAGCTCTCATTTGGACATGATAACATTCCTCATTTGTTTTTAAAAATTGACTAATCTACAAGTATAAGTATATTATTTTCAAAATATTAACATCATAGCACTATCTATTAGGGCTTAGAGCATTTGCAATGCACCTAGCTAGCTTGGCCGTTTTTTTATAGACAATAAATTGTAACAAACTTTTTTATGATTTGAAGGACATTGAAAACACTATTGTGAAAATGCAATAAAATTTGGGTTTGGATATTGACTAATTTAAACATATCCTATCAAATATTAACTAGCTTCCAGAAAAATTAGAGGGCTCTTCAAATCAAGCCTAAAAAAGGGAAAGTCAACCAAGGGGATAGTATTGGGACATGATATTGTCCCTTTGGTTGACTTTCTCCTTTTTAGGCTTGATTTGGAGAGCCCTCTAATTTTTTTGGAAGCTAGCTAACATTTGATAGGATTTATCTAAAGTAGTCATTGTCCAAACCTACATTTAAGTTAATTTTCACAAAATATTTTTAATGCCCTTCAAATCATTAAAAATTTATGTTAAAATTTATTGTCTATTAAAAAAATCAAGCTTGCTATATCGGGCATGTTTACTAGTTGCATTGATTTGAGTTTGCCCCTTAACCCCAAAACGACCTTGAGTACATAATGTGTCCTCAACCAATTTTTGAAGTTAAATAAAAACTTACCAAATTACTATTTTTAGCAGTTTATTTTTTTGAAAATTCTTTTTGAAGTTTAATTTTAGCTTCAACAATCTACTTTTGCAAATGATTGATTGTGATTTTTCTATTCAAGATTTTGTGCATGGTGTCCATTGCAATCTTGACTTTATGTAGTGTTGAAGGCTCTTGGGAATGAGCCTCAAATACACTAGATCTTTGAGAAAAAATCACATTAGAATTTCATTTAAAAAAATTATAGAGTAGATTTTGAGAAGTCATAAATTGATTAGGGTTATGCATGTTAGGCTCTTTAACCTCATCTTTTTTTGGTGACCTATTTTTTGAATTTAACATGTGAAAAGAAGATTGACAAAATTCAAATCACTTTCATAGTTTTAACACCCTCATGATTAAACATTATAATCTTTTAATCCATAAGAGATATTGTTGTGTTTTCTTTTCTAATGTGATCTCTAACATGTCTAGTTTGATTTTATACAGTTACACTTCAAAAAAATTGATACAACTTACCAAAATGTTGGCTTCTTGTTCAAATTAGAGCAAATTCCTAGAAGCTCAAGAAATCCCATGTCATTTTGGGGTTAACCCCTAAACGCCCAATTAAGTGGTCCCTCAAGGGCCAAGTGGGGTTTCAGGCATGTATCTATAACTAAACTACTTTATATGATTTTTTGAAACTTTTATTGCCTGAGTTGGGGATTCAAAGGTATATGTGGGCATCTAATATTTCTTCATTTTGACATTTATTGAAGAAGTTATGCATGAAAAATTGAAAAACAAGGGAGAAGCCGATAGCCCAAAACAAAATTATGTTTTTTTAAAATAAAAATTCAAAATTGGTTCTTTAGATTTTTATGTATGTGGGAAGCTTTGAATCATTCAATTTTGATAGGTGAGATGAAAGTTATGAGAAGTTTTAGTTAGCGGTTAGGTTTGGGACTCCCAAACCTCCATTTCTTTTGCCCCTTGCAAAATTTGGTGCTTTACTTTTTTGAGCTCTTTGTGATTTTTTTTTTTTGACTTTTTTTTTCCCAAGTTGTAGTAGACTAAGATTCCTTGATTTTTCCATTTGGATCAAAGTAATTCAAATTTCTCAATTCTACATAAATCCTCCAATTTTGCCTATTGTATATGCAAATTTCATGACCTTATGGCATTGCAAGATTTTACAAAATATGATTCACACCTCCAATTCATTTGAAAATTCTCCCACTCATACCTAACTTGGTCTTCTACATGGGAAAAAAAAACCTAGGTTTTTTGTAGAGCAAATTTTTTGAGATAGTAGTGGTCAAAGGCTTTTGAAGTTTTTGGGCAACAGGGAAAAGAACTTTTTTTTTTCACTTTAGATGTCAATATCTCACTCCTCTACATCTAGAATGAGTTGATTTTTTTCCCACAAATACCTCCCATAGTCTAGGACAAGATCTTATGATTAGATTTATGAAAAAACTTTTTTTCCTACCATTCTACTTATTCCCCCAAAAGCGACACTCTTCAATGACTTTCATAGAAAAAAGGGCTTGGGACTTTAGGGGTTAAGCTCCTTGAAACAAGAAGTTATCACACCCGTCAATGTTTCTTTTGAGGAGGAACATCTCTAGAATTGAGAAGGCTTGCAAGCATGAAATACAGTTAACTTGCTCTATCTTCTCAAATGTACGCAGTAAGCTTAAGTACAGTCTGGATGCCATATTTAACTACTTCTAGACTTTGGAAAGTCCAGAAATCATAATAACCAAAATTTACGCTAATACAAGGGATCGGAAAAGCTTCCAATGACCAGTGCAAACTGGAATGTCATGTTAATAGATCCTTGGATGTGGATGAAATTTATATGACTATATGTGGGGATCCCTCGATGTCTAATGCAGAATCTAATGTCAGTAAAGCAATCTTGTCTTGTGCAAATCATCATTGCCAGAATGTCTTGTAGATAGTTCCTTGGACGACAATGCAATTTATACAACCTCATCAAGGGATCCCCTGACGTGCAAAATCTAAGGTCAGTAAAGCAATCCATAGCTGCGCAAATCATCATTGTGAGAATTTCTTGAAAATAGTTCCATGGACATGGATGAAACTTATGTAACTCCATAAGGGGATCCCTTGATGTATAGTGCAAAGTCTAATGTCGGTAAAGCAATTCATTGCTGTGCACAATATCATTGTCATATGTATTGGGAGATCCCTTGATGAAAATCCACAGTATATCTCCCTTAGTAAATAGCAAGACCTATTGAAAATGTCAGTTGGATGAGGCCAGAAAAATTTGGCCATCACAATACGCTTGCTTGGAGTGGAGGCAATCAACAGCAACACACGATTTGTCAAAGCCTAGAGAGACTTAGCACCACCGTATCATAAGTACGTTAGATGCTCTTGATGAAGATACATGTGTACCTAGAGAAACAAAATGAACACGTGCTTGCAGTGACGATTCTGGAAACAAGGGCAAAAGCATTGAATTGCAACCAGAATACAAATCACATTTTACAGTGAATTAGCAAAGTGGCAAAGGTTGTCATATGATGGTGCTCACATTTACAGCATCTAAATATGAAATTTGTCTACTTATCATAGAACTACATACAATAGAATACTTCATTGTTCAAATAATATCAAACAATAAAGTCCATTAGCTTATCTCCCAATGTCATTGATGAGCCATAGTGGTTACTAAGGAACACATCCACCAAGTACACTTTGCAAAGATTGAGCAAAGTACTGCATAATCATGTCAGAAGACATTGCCATACCAAAGGGTGCAGAAACAAATTACAATTGCAAGAATGAAATAAACATGCAACCAATCAAAAAAGAAACACAAAATAACAAACCAGGTGAATATGCACAATCAAGCAGAAGTGAAGTAGCATGACAAAATGATGTTCACAAAAGCCAGATATTTATGAAAAAGAAAAATTATATTTTCATTAGCAAAAGAGCGGCCAAGCATGAAAATTAAGAACTGATATAAGCCACAAATTAAAAAAAGGGTGAATCATTGACAACCAACATCACTATATCCAATATCACAATTTGAATAAAAAATAAAGAAGCCCTTACATGATGAGCAATGGAATCCAAATATTTCAATCAATATACAAAATCCCAGTACATTGAGTACTAGCCCAGGATCTTGATAGTAGAAAACTAGGAGAACATCGAGGGATCCCCCAATGAAAATTATAACCGAAAGAGCACATCACCAATGATCATCGGGAGATCCCCGATGAAATGAGACCCTAGACCCAGGAACTAAGGAAGGATCGGGGGATCCTCCAATGAAAGATGAGCTTGAAGAAGAGGTTCGGGATCATGGGTCGACCTTGTTGGATATGTTCAGATTCACTAATGCAGCTTCCTGGCTCTTCTTGGGAATCACTCTGGTTTTTGGATCCACAAGCTTTGACCAAGTCAAATATACAACACATGTAGCATCAACCCAAGTTGGGGCACTGATTTCAACCACCCATTTCCTGTGCTAGCAATTACAGTACTTAATTTCCAGGTTTGTTGCGGAGTTATCTAGCTGTCAGTATTGAAGAAGAAACTTTCCATTATTCTCATCTCTTTCTACTTTGCAAACAGTAGAGAGCGCTTGTCCTAACCAAAATGCACAAACAACAAGGTACTTGGGTCTCAGTAAACCCACTAGCCAGGTCAAACATCGAGCCAAGGGTTAAACTGCTCCCTTGGGGCTTCATTAGCAGGGCCGCAATAAGGCTTAGCCACTTCAGCTTCTGGAATATCATTCTTGGAGTTACACGCCGCCCCTAGACAAGACATATTGTATTTAGCCAGCCTACAGTCGTGATGAGGCCAGAAGCCTTCCACCAATTCGGATGGACAGTCAAATAGTAGCTGTTGTAGTTCATAGAGCATGCGACTCCAATATTCAATATAAGGAGCAATTGCAATCGCATATCCCGCGCACTTTGTACTCCCATACTTCCAAGACTCAATGTACTTCTGTAATCCAACTAAAATAAAACTCTTGTTTAGGGTAGCTTTTCAAACCATTTTCCTTGCCTTATCTTGGTTTTCTGTAGCATTTGGAACTTTGTTGCCCCACATGGGCTTGAAGGGAACCGGCTTAGGGCAGCCTGGAGGAAGCATTGGTCGGCCGCTACTGTCTTCCTTCCAAAGGCGTGTAGACAATTTATTTGAAGGAAGCCAATTAGTATCAACGGCAGATATCTTGTACCTCATTACCGGCAGCCCTCATTATCAACGTAGAATTGGAAGAGATGCATATCACTCAACCCAATTAGCTTGGCGGAGCCACTACATTGATAATCTTTTATAAAAGACTTGAAGTCCGCAACCTCTTATATTATCTCAGGCATGAACGATAATTCTTGCGACTGCATAAAAGATTGCATCAAATCAGCAACTACAAATGTATTGCTACTCTTCAAGGCTTTAGACAGATTACTGAAGTAAGCATCGATGTCTTCGTGAGTGTGCCCGACTAGCAAGAATCTAACTTGAATCTCCTTAAAGATACCACAAGCAATGAGAAGTGATAAAAATGCCATCAAATATTTGTTCTTGTTATCCTTTGCGGAGTTGTCAAGCTAAAAATAAATATTTCAAGGCAATGGTGCAGATCCAATACATGCTCTTGGTTCAATTAATTTCAAACTCTCCATACACTTAGATTTCTCTCTGAAAAGTGCCTCAAAAATTGGATTCGACGGTGCATATGGAAAGAGGTCCCTGATTTCATGTGTTGGAGGCTTCTCTAATCAACGAAGTAATCTAGCTAGCGACAACACGGTGAAATTGGAGTCACCCGGTGTCCTGATGGAGATTCCTCCATCATGTAAATACTTGTTATTTATTTATATTTGTGTTGATTTCAATAAATCAACAGTTGAGGCAAAAGGGGTGGTCGTGGTGAGGACCACGGTTTGGTGATAGCGCAGCGGCCATAGATTCTAATGCGCTGCGCCGTTTTGTCACATGCACAGCTTAGGAGGGTAGGTAGCGGGTTGGCTGGGCCAATTTCCTGCCTCACTAGCTGCCAAGCCGTGAGCCGCCATCACCGCTCGATGAGTTCGATGGGATTCGAACCCGGACCGGCGGGCGGCCAGAGACGACCGCTTCTCCAGCCAACCAAGTCCACAACTTGGCAACTGAAGACAAGCGTTTAACGCTATTATATGCTCGCAAGGGCACGTGGCCACTTTACAATGGTGTTTATTTTGTAATTTAATCATTTTTATATGTTTATCTAGATCTTTTGGAAGGCTTATATATTTTGTTTTTGTTTGAATAAAAATACTAAGGATTTAGAAGTTAATGGGAAAGGTGTGAAAGGAAAAAGGTTTTGGCATCTATAGTGGGGTTAGGATAAGGAGGAGCATGGGCTGATGTGCCCCACCTCCCTACCTTAGATAGGGTCGAAATTATGAAAAAAAGGATTCCTTAGTTGTTGAAAGTTAGTGTATGAGTGTTGGTGGGAAGAAGGGAAAAAAACCCGAAACTTTGATGTGAGATTTTTTTCTGTGTATACATGATTTTGAATTGAAATTTGAGGTGATTATTCCTTGTATGATTACCTTTTCAAAATGAGTTTGCAAGTTTAATTTGGAGTTGTGATGCAAAACTTATGAGTGTTTGAATTTTGGAATCAAAAAGCCAAACTATGAAGAAAGGTTGAGACTTTGACAAGCCATAACTTATGATCTGTATATCATTTTGCAACAAGATTTAGAGGGAGTGTTTATCTTAATATTGGCTTTCTAAAAAGTCCTTAGACTTGAGGTTTGAAGCTTGGACAAGAAAGTTATAGAAGTGTGAAGGTTTGGAGGTGGCTGCCCTTTTGTTAGGAGAAGGCCGAGACTTTGAAGAGCTACAACTTTTGGACAGTATGAAATTTTCTTTTCAGATTTTTAACAGTGATAGTTTGTTGTCATAACTTTATGAATTGTCTTTAATTATTTCATTTGGAGTTTTATTGAAGAAGTTATAGTGAGTAGAAGTTGGGGGTTTGGGTGCTCTCTAAAAAATTGAGACCCACACTTTGATTGACTAGAGCTTTTGGACATAGTTTTATTTTGAAGTGAAAATTTTACGGGTTGTAGCCAGTGATATCATCTTTCTAAATTGATATCACATTTCTATGAATAATGTATAGAACAATAGTTATAGAGGTTTATAAAGGCAGTGTTTAGTTTGTAAGGAGGAAGAAAAGCCTCTATTTTGAACCCACATAATTTTTGAACAATATCTTAGATTGAGTTGAAATTTGGAGGGATGTTAGAAGATTAGAAGAGCTTTTCAAATTGCTATTATACTTAGCATTTGAATCTTTGAACCATCTGCGACACTAGATAGAAGGTCGCTGCTTTTCTAGGACTTGTTATTTGTGATTTTCCTCATTGTTTTTATTAAAACATGAAGACTTGAAGACTTGAAGACATGAAGACTTGAAGATCTGAAGATATGAAGATTTCAAAAAAAATGTTTTGGATTTATTTTTTATGTATGTGTGGAATGTGGCTTTGTTATTTTTAGCCGGTTTTGGAGGCTCGTTTGTCAATTCATTTCCATTCTATTTTGTAAACCTTGTTGCGGGCAGTTTGGGTTAAACCAAACTTAACCCCATTTATTGTCGTGGTGATGAAGTGAGATTGATCACCCACATGGTCGAGACTTGCTCTGTTCTCACGATCTGGAGTTTTGACCAGCAGATCGTGAATTTGATTTTAGGATCCCGTCATACGGACGGCAGCTCGTGTCTGCTGTCCCGATCTACCCGTCCCATATCCAGTGGGCTCTTATCCCTACCTTGACCTTTATACGCTTAGAGCCAGCCACAGGATAGGTCAACGGAAGACTGAAGATTGAAGATTTGAAGAGAAGATTAAGATTGAAGACGATTTTAGTCGGCAACGCACGATCGCAGCAAGACACCTTGCGTGTTCCCAAGGCGCGCTCCTCTCAACCCGACACCGGTCAACAAGATGGAACATAATGAGCATATGCTCCGTCTGCGTGGCCATGAGCTACCATTCCAGTAATGCTCATTAGCAGTTGCTCGAGTCCTGACGTTCTTTTTGTTGTGACTTGCATCCTGGGAATAGTTGTTTTGGCTGTATCCATTTTGTCGTGAATGACACAGAGAAATTCCTACAGGTTCCTTTTGGACTTGTCACGCCATGAAGCATATAGACGACGGTAGGAGGACTGGTGGTTCAGATATTCTGTTTGCTGCTTCATGAACTCAATATACTCGGGACTTCCTTTTGGTGTTTTTAGTAAGAACTGCTGAAATTGATCGCATGTACTATACTTAGCAAAAGTGCTTTCGACAGGCTTGATAGCCACATTATTAAAATGTTTCTTCTTGATTCTACTTATGGTAGACTGGCTCATCGGAGGAAGTCCGTAGTCAACGTTCAACTGCAAAATTACCACAAAATGAAATCAGAAACGACATCACCAACAAGAAATAGAAAACCGAAGCGCCAAAAAAATAGCTGAAGACGTGGTGATTTGCTTGGAATGATAAAACAAAAGAGTAGAACAAATCATCTGGGGATCCCCCAATGAGGAAAATCTCCACAAAAATGGATAGAGAGACCTACCTCATTTGCCTCTGCCCGGACACGTTTCCAATTATACCTGGCCAAGAGAAAATTGAGAGTGTCCATTCTTCCATTGCCAATAGAGCGCATTTGATGTGGCATCTGATTGACGTTGTTGTCAACAATGGCTTACATAGTTCCCGTGACCTGAACAGTCCAAATCCTAGGACGCTTAATCCCCTTGTTTCCATGAACTCTAATAATTATGCTTGCTTTGTACTAGTCAATGTAATTTTGATAAGTGGATTTTGGAATTCCGTTGATCAATTGCCACGCAATTGTGCAAACCTCAGATCCATCAAGTGTGATAAACATGCGCTTGCGGATTCTGTCTAGCTTAATTTTGGCCTCTAGCCGCAATCCTGTTTTCTCAATGGTCCTCAAATGACTTCAAGTAGAACTTTTGACAAATCATCAAAGTCAGGTCTTGCGGAAAAAATTGACAGCAGCAACTGTCGCAACATTTTTGCGAGCTGACCTTCCGAATTTCAGCATCTTGAATTTTGGAAACGTACTGAGAGTCTTTGTTATGCAAATTGGGTTCTTGAATAATGAATTGGTAAGGCGCTTTCAGCCTACCACCAAGATATTCTAGGGGGTCCTGGACAACAAGGAATGCTACGAAATGCTCCAGGGTCTCAATCAAGGACTGACCATTTGGAAACCAGCACGATGATAGTGGCCACCAATAGTGTGTCATAATGAGGTCTTTGTTGCCAACAAACACGTCGAGGACAATAACCCATACATCTTCATGTAGAGTAGTACATCATTCACGGTACCGCGAGATAGAATGAGTGGCCAGCCGTTCTTGTAATTTTATAACAAAACAAAGCATAAACAAGTATAATTTTCACCTCACCTTGTCTTTTACCTCTGTCATGTTAGCAGTACAGAATTCTTTCACAAAAACCACAACTACGACCTCAGATACATACTAGTCACTAAACCCCCTAGGACCCTAATCCGCTCACTATATGAAGAATTTGTCATTCCATTCCAACGATCATTGCTATTCATTTGGAAGTAACCCCTTAATTCCTAATAACTTTTAAGGGTTTAGGGTGTAAAGGGAGTCTAATGAGATTGGGTCAATTAATTCCACAACAATTCTCCATACCCCCTTATGTTACCCTGTCAAATTGGTTAAATTTTCATTTAATATTGACCTTTGTTGCTTATCATTGAGAGTTAACTTGTTAGTTCATGGAAACTCAAAAGGTATAGGGTATAAGAGGAGCCCAATGAGATTGGGTCAATTAAATCTACAAAAATTTCCCAGTACTCCTTTCAATACCCAAACCAAGTGGTTCAATTTTCAATCCATTCTACTCTTTTTTGATATCATTTCTTAATTAACCCCTTAGTTCATGGAAGCTAGAAATGCATAGGGTATAAGGGAGGCCCACTGATATTGGGTCAATTAATTCCACAAAAATTTCCCAATACCCCTTATAAGACCTTGACCAAGTGGTTCAATTTATAATCCAATTTGACTTTGCTTAATATTCATTTCTAATTAATCCCTTAGTTCATGGAAACTAGAAAAGCATAGGGTATAAGGAGGACCCACTAATATTGGGTCAATTAATCCCAAAAAAATTTCCCAATAACCCTTTTAGTACCCTGACCATGCTGTTAAATTTTCATAGCATTCTGGTCTTTTTTGCTATAAGTTTAGAATTAACCCCTTACTTCATGTTAATTTAAAAGGGATAGGGTGTAAGGGGGGTCCAATGAGATTGGGTCAATTGATTCCACAAAAATTCCCCATAGACCTTTACGCTACCATGACCACATGGTTCAATTTTCATCTCATTCGGACGTTTTTTGCTAGTCATTGAGAGTTATCTCTTTAGTTCATGGAAATTAGAAACGGATAGGGAATAAGGGGGTCCCAATGACGTTGGGTCAATTAATTCCATAAAAATTCCACATAGCCCTTTACAATATGCTAGCCATGTGGTTAAATTTTCATGTCATTCTGATCATTTTCGCTATTCATTTATGATTAACCACTTAGTTCATGTAAACTAGGAACACATAGGGTATAAGGGGGGACCAATGAGATTGGGTTAATTAATTCCACAAAAATTCCCCATAGCCCCTTACAATACCTTGACCAAGTGGTAAACTTTTTAATCCATTCTGACTTTGCTTGCTTTTCATTTAAAATTAACCCCTTAGTTCATGTTAACTTAAAAGGGATAGGGTGTAAGGGGGGCCCAATGAGATTGGGTCAATTAATTCCACAAAAATTTCCCATAGACCCTTACGCTACTGTGACCACGTGGTTCAGTTTTCATCTCATTTTTATGTTTTTTGCTAGTCATTGGGATTATCTCCTTAGTTCATGGAAACTAAAAACGGATAGGGTATAAGGGGAGCCCAATGAGATTGGGTCACTTAATTCCACAAAAATTCTACATAGCCCCTTAGGTCACCCTGACCAAGTGGTTAAGTTTCACCTCATTTTGACTATTTTTGCTATAATTTTGGAAATAACCCCTTAGTTCATGGTAACTTCAAAGGGATAGGGTATAAGAAGGATCCTATGAGATTGGGTTGTTTAATTCCACAAAAGTTTCCCAATACCCCTTATAATACCCAGACCATATGGTTATTTTTTTCTTTCATACTGACTTTTGTTGCTATTCATTTAGAATTAACCTCATAGTTCATGTAATAAAAAAAGGGATAGGGTATAAGGAGGGCCCAATGAGATTGGGTCAATTTATTCTACAAAAATTCCCCAATGCCCCCTATAGTATCATGACCATGTGGTTCAATTTTCTTTCCATTCCAACCTTGATTGCTACTCATTTTGGATTAACCCCTTTGTTCTTGTAAATCGCAAAGGGTTTTGGGTTTAGGGGGTCTTCACTTGGATTATTTCAACCAAATCCACAACAAATACACAATGAGCCTTGTGGTACAGTCATTATGTGATAATAATATCATTCCAATGGTATGCAATTGGAATATTACCCAGTAGTTCACCTACACCACAAACATAAGGATGAGGTAATGGGGTCCCCCTTTAAGGGGATCATCTTAAAGTGGGCCTCTAACATCCTCTTGAGTTCAAGGATATACTTTTATGACCCATCTATGAATTGAAGGCAAGAAAGTCCATTAACTCTTCCATATTCACATATCCTGGATAGGTCACAAGTGTTTTTTTATTTAGGACTTCATTGGTTTATTTTCATTTTGAATATTAAATTATAACAATGAGTTTTACTATTGGAGTAGTGTTATGTAATTATAGTTTATTTATGAAAGGGTTTGATTCTTGTCTTCACGCCTTTTGAAATATAAGAGAGATTAAAGAAGCCATACTCTAGGGTCACACCTCATCATAGGAGCAAAAACACTTGAAGAATGAGAAAAATATCTAAATCATAAAGTTCTTTCATTTATATTTGAAATAGAAGATATGAATGTATTAAAGGAAATACAATAAAGAAGTGACATAAATGTATGTGGCACTAATAAAATACACACAGACTATAAGAATGTAAAAGATATTCTAAAGAATATAATGTAATATCAACTTACATCTTTAAGGAGTAAGAGTAATTCAAATTCTTCTTCAAATGAATCGAATAACAATTTCAAATAATGCTAATGACCGTGTCTTGCAGCAACAAATATCAAGAACTTATACAGAAATTGAATTTGTAGATAAACAAGGTATCTCAGTAAAATTTGATAAGAATTTTTTTATAATGGACCATGTTCAAGAATAATGAAATGTGAGCAGTTAAAGTATTCACAAGCAAATCAGTGATGCTGCTGGTAACTCTAAAATATAAAACAAAATCAATAAGATTATTAGTGCAAGTTTAAAATACCTAAGTTTACTCTAGATGAAAATAATAACTGTGAACAAGAACAACCTCATTTGAACTAAATTGAAATTTGTAGCAATGATTTATCATTTAGCATTAAAAATATAAATCAAATGTTTGAACTCTGTTAAAATGGGCATACTTAGCTTTGGAAACATGTACGAAGATTTTAAAATGGATATGAATGAGTAGGGGTTTAAGATTGCTTGTTGGTGGGATTAATCTAGCTAATCACCTTCATCATTGATAGGTTAGTACTAATCTTCATCATGCTGACTTAAATGCTCCGGCACCCAAAAATTTCACATTCGATGGGGACAATGGCTTTTTCAAGTGGCGGCTTCATCATGAGCTTGTTCCCAAGGTGGGAACGCGGGCGCGTTCCCATTGGATGGGAATTACGTCTCCCTTGTTTCCCCTCCAATGCATTACAAAGTTTGTAGTTTTGCGCCAAACGTCTGTTTTGCTTGCATCCTTGCGCGATTGTAGTTGTTGCTTTTGGATTTGCGCGATTGTAGTTACTGCTTCCGTATTGGAAGTATTGACCACCCTTGATTCGTAGGATATTGCATCATTTAGATTGCTGGGGTGTTTTGTTGTTGCGGCACAATAGGCCCTCGTCGGTGGAGCGCAATTAGAATTGTTGCTTGCGGCTTTACATTTTGACCTTGCTTGATTAGTGAAGTATTGCTTTGCATAGATTGTGGATGGAGTGCTTGTTGCGGCAACGTAGGCGTCAATCAGCGGGGTCACATTTTCCGTGAATGTGCACTTTGATTTGCGCGGCTGCAGCATCACCAAGCTTGGGCTCTAAACCCTGGTAAGGAATCGGAACTCTCTCTATCATTTTGAGCAATGAAGCTGTTTTGACCTCTTCAGCAATGTTGTGTTGTAGTTAAACTTGTTGTAGCACATTAGTAGTGTTCAATGGTTGGTCATGTCATTCTGTAGAAGATTGTAGTGAGTGCGTGGGTTGTAGTACATGTCGCTACAAAAATTGTGAAACATGGTAATATTGGTGAGGAAACAAGGAAATTTGTGAATGTTGAACTGGTCCAGAACAATGTGATAAATCAATTGGGAACGTTGTGCTTTGTTTCCATTGTTGAGCAAATCATGGTATTGAAAAGCAACGCTTGCAGGTTTATTGGCTGCATCGAGTTGTTTGATTTCATTACTGTAATGTGCGACTCCAAATTGCTAGTAATGAGATTCCATTGATTGTGACCTAATGGTAACCCAGGATACTCATGAGGCTGATTATCATTTTGCAGTTGCAAAGATTGGGAGGGTACGGACAACTCCTTGTGAGCAAATCCGCTCATTTGCAAAAGTAACAAAGTTTGTCATTGTTGGATTTGATTAACTTTTATAGCTGCAAATTTTGCTCAGGTGTGTTCCATATTTGTTCTTGTTGTATGTTGATCGATTTGTAATGACTTATGTGAGTGGTTAAGTTAAATGGTTGAAGTATTGCATGAGCGTCACAACAACAAATCTAACTTAAAGAAAGAAAAGGTAGCGTTACTCTATTTTGGATTGTACAAAACTGTGCCATACATTTGACAAGAGCATGTGTTGTGATCTGTAGGCCTCTAGTATTGTCGCATTGCTATTATGACAATTCACACGATCATTTTTGTTAGCAACTTCTACTCGCACAATGGCATCTTCTGCCCAAAGAGTGGCAAGTAGTCTTGTATGGAATCACCCGTAAGTTGATCATTTCACCATATCTTACTCTTTTCTCATATGCCATATAACAAAAGCTAAACAATCACTACACACAAGGTGCCAAGATGACTGCAAGGTATATGGCAAGATATAACAGGCAATCACAATATTACAATGTGTCCGGGGATCCCCCAATGATGACACCAATATTCTGGCTTGCAACAACGAAATGTAGTGGGGAGCCCGCCTTGTTTTTGACATCCGTAGATCTCCCAACAGATTGTGACGCAACGAAACAAACTCTATGCGCATTTGGGGATCCCCGGAAGGCAAACTCTCTTTATCTAAGACTAGGATAATGACCGAAGTCCATTCACGGCACAGAATTTAGTACCTGGGAACTGTATTCGGGGATCCCCAACAAGTAGGTCATAAAAGAGTTAGTGTACATAAAATGGAACTCAGTTACACAATTGATCCTATCGGACTATGATTAGCCCATCCGGGGATCCTCGGATATAGTAATACAATTTGCGAACATAATGATTAGACTATCCAGGGATCCCCGGATAGAGAGACGGTGAGGCCGAGTGGGGGACTTGAAAGATTGGCATCTTGAAATGGCAATTTATGTAGTGCACATTTTATCCGGGGATCCCCTGATAGAATGGCTGTGATGCAATGAAACTATGTATGAGTAATGGAGGATATCTGGACACAAAATCGCACAATTAGCAGCATGTCCGGGGATCCCCTGACAGAAATAAGGCATTAATGATTATATAGATATTAGTATACATGGATTCCTGGGAAGAACACATGACAAACCGCATTGCATCCGGGGATTCCCCGATGACTTCTTAATAATAAACCAAGCAATAGGGATGACCAATTAGAGACATAGCGCCAAGAATTGAATACTCACTCTATATCCGGGGATCCCTCGATGAGTTTACCCTTCTATGTTTTGATGTTTTATGTATTGAATTGTGCAGACCAAGTGACGATAGTGAAGCTGTAGAGGAGCATAAGCTTGTAAGGCTAGCGCATTACAGCAACCACTAGGTTCCATCGTTTACATACGAAGGACTTAACCTGCCGAAGGCAGTGTTCCGGTGCTTCAAAAAGTAACGACTTGAGGTCTAGAATGGAAGACCATGCCCAACTTAGATGTCCTCATCTACCCTCAGCTCGTGGATGGTAGCAAAAGCCATCAGAGACCCGGCTTTAATGTTGTGGAAATGCTAGGACTGGACAATAATTCCGCGCTCGTTGTCGTCACTAAGAAACATCTGAGATTAGTTGACATCATATGTTACGGATTGATTTTGGACTACGCCTTCTTGTCAAAATCGTTCGTCAAAACTTTGATTGAGCAAAGACTGCTGCTTAGCCGCAACGACTGCCTAATTTTCACTCCACATGAAAATGAATGTTTAGTGGCGTATGATCGAAGAGGCCTGAGTAGTTGAGGAACCCAAGGCTAACAAAGTAATGGTCAAACCGTAGCAGCCATTGCCTCAAAAGAAAAACAAGAAGAGGAAAGCGATGGTTGAGGGGCCAGGCAAAGTAGCCGGACCATCAGAGTCGGGGAAAAAACAAAAAGCAGAGCTTGAATTTTATGAATGCATGAAGATGGACAAGGCAGCTGTTAAAAAGCTCACTGCGGTGCAAATGAAGAAAGTCAGAGCACTCTACAAGAAGAGTTTCAATCCATTCTACAAGTGGAAGAGGAAAGCATTTGCAAAAGATAACGGCAACCTCCTGCGTGTCAACTTTAAGTATCTTCACAGGGCCTTGCATGGAGAACTTGTGTATAGATCAATCACTGATGATTGACTGCAAGGGATAAATATAACGCTTGAATATTAGGTGACTTCCACAGCGAGCTGCGGAACATTGTTGTTCTATTGCTTAAGATATGTCCATACGGTTCCAACGAAAAGGTTGAATATTACAACGCGGCCCCAAAGAAATTGGATATTAAGTCCAAATCCCTTTACTATATCATTGGTGGGCAACACATGGTGGAAGTGTACAGGCAGCTAGTCAATGCCAACAAGTTCAATGATGACAGCAAGAAGGAGGTGGCATCCACATTCAACATAGTCCTAGTGTAGGCTCCTCTAGACAACTTCAACCAGCTGGTGCACCTGTCCAAGGCCTTCAACCAAAATTTTGCTGGGAACCAAAAGGAGCTCACCTTCACCCAGCAACTAAAGACCGCCAGAATTTGTTGGAGGCTAATGGGAAGTCCACAGCCATTGTTAAATGGGCGACATCACTCAGAGGAGTATTATGTAAGCCTCTCGACCAATAACAAATTTTATCTTGAATCTTCTATCTAAGGATCCTCAGATAGATAGTTGGATTTATTGTGAAAGTTAGTTAGCAATCCGCTAACGTTTGTCCTTGTCTGCACAGAAATTCTTTCCATCACTCATTACTATATTATCTAGTGCCAAATTGAGTGATAAAAACAACGAGCCAAGAATGCCATTGATGTTTCTTGAGAATGACGCCAATGTTGAGAGGTGGTACTCGATCGAGGAGCAATACTTGAAAGGATATCTACCGGACGCTGCCGATAAAATCATCGATAGCGACGAGGCTAAACGGAAACCCCTCAAGGAGTTTGATTTCAAATTATGGTATGGGCTACGCGCAAAAGATATTTCCATGATTGCTGATAAGGTTGAAGCAAAGACAACTTGCATGAAGAGCTCAAGGGGGAAGAATATCACCAACAATGTTCCATTGCCACTGAAAGATGCAGCAAAGCGTGTTCGTCTTCATTGCATGATGAAGAACAAGCTCATGAGCTACTATAAGGGCTGGCTCCTTCCTTGCAAGAAGCCGGAGTTTGTTGATTATACATCGACGGAGTGGAATTTGCTAGCGGCGGAGAAGAACATAACGGAGGACGACATTGAGCTCTGGGTCAACAAAGCACTGGAAACAGTAGCAAGGCGGCAATGGTTTGAAGAATGAAACAAGCCCATCAACAAGAATTATGACCCAAATGAATGTCCATCTTTAGTTACATAAATGTGGAGGCTTGCAAAGGAAGTCGCCCCCGCTCGTCGTGGCGTCGTAGACAGGGACGCGGAGTACAATAATAGTCACCTCTGCAAGACCATGGATTTGAAAACCTAGAATTTGGAGGAGATATTATCATCGCCTGACATCGTGGCATAGAGGGGAGTAGATGTGCATCATATGTACTTCTGCTTCATGTTTGAGGAAGCAGAGAACGGAGGTGTACGCGCTATAAAACTGGAAGAACGGTGACTACGGAAATTATTCAATGTCCTCAAGCTCAAAGTTCCATACTAGCAGTTGTCTATAATTGTCCAATTGCCTGCCGTGATTTTAACAGATTTTGAGGGATTTGCATCAATTGTGACTCATGCAAAGGCGCGGCAAAGGGAATCAAAGGCTAAAGTGTGGTTTCACCATTGTGTCAACTACTTCCCTATTTCTGGCGACAACTTTCTTTGACCAGCAACTGGGACCAAATTCAACGTCAACGAGGTCTTTCTCTATGGGTATGACCCAAAGCAAAGCAAGTAGAACTGCTTTGCTCTCTATTTCACCGGACCGAGGGCTCCAAGACCATACTACAATGCGGATGACACGGAGGATTCAAACAGCTTTTGGAAGAGGACTAAGCTACCATAGATGAGAGTGAAGACTTTGACTGACATGTTTCTCAATCACATCATCGATAACATGGTAGTTTATATGTTAACGGCGGTCCCAAATTCACACATCCGGAACTCATAAGAACTCTGCCACCCTCAAACCTTGTGCTTTATAATCTTTCTATCCAATCCCTTCATGTAGGAAAGCTGACATTTCTTTGTTGTATTTATCTCAGATCAGGCGAGCCAAAGTTCTGGAACTGGCATTCTCAGAACCTTACAAGGTCAAAGCAAAGTCCGTCGGACAACAGATTTGGAACCACGTCAATCCTGCAGATAATGCAGATGCTGATAGTTCCAACGCTGATATTCCTAGAGCTGTTGATCCAGCTCCAAACAAAGCCCATGAACATTGGAGGGAGGAAGCATCAGACCACTCGGCCGGTTCTCGAGATCTGGCCCAAAGGCGGCTCAACAATGTCCAGGTACAAATTCTGAGGTGCCCATCCGGGGATCCCCGATGGCTGCGTTGCAGATATCATTTGGTTGCTCTTATTGGAAGATTCGTTGATCACCGTCGGTTTCTTTAATAAACGCAATAGAGGTCCTTCTTATTCTAACTCCGTGATTGAATTTTAGGAAGCCTAGCCTAATTCTCCTTGGTCCCAGAGAAAGAGAGGAGCTCCACGCGGTCGCCATCAAGGTACTCATCCCACTTTCGCAAACCCGTGCGGCGTCGGGTTGATAATGAAGAGGTTTGTAACTTTACCTAACTATCAGGGATCTCCCAATGTGCCTACCCTTGCAATGAATTTCTCTTTTTCATCGGGAGATCCCTCGATGCCAACAGTCGTCTGAATCAATGAAATCAATTCGGATCCTAATTTTTGACCTCTCAAATCATTTTCAGGAATTGCCCCCAAAATCTCCTCCATCGCGTAGGCGTCATGGGAGCTCAAGTCCAACGGATCAGCGTGGGAATAGGGAGCCCTCAGTCAATTGATGGTCGTGGAAATTGTCCGGCTCCTCCAAATCCAACAAAGACAATCATCACTCACCAACCGTTGACCAGGTTTGAACTCTTCATAGCAAAAGCCACTAGTTCAGGACATGGAATGATCCTTACTTGACTATTGTCGGGGATCCCCGGATGCTTAACAATGCCAAGAGCTTAGGTAACTAATATTTGGGGGTCTCCCGATGCAATTTCACTCTGATTAGCAACTTAATTGATGCCTATGATGTTCATCATTGTTCATTGTGACTGCAAGATGTTTCTCAGGTAACATTACGGCAACACAGTTGGACTTCAAGTCAGTCGAAGGATAAAAATGTTGCTGGCCCCTCGGCCAAATCCCCAACTCGGAGGTCCAAAAAAGTCCGGAGCGGAGTGGTGCCAAGGCTTTGAAGAAGTCTGCGCCTACAAGAAAGGCACAAAGTTCATCAAAGAGGCCATTCCAATGCAAGAAGGATTTGGCGCCACCGGCTTGGTGCGCAAAGGGAGTTGCTTCAGAGAAACATTCAAATGCTGGGGCGGATCAGACTTTTGAGACTGATGATGACGCGGAGAAATAGGAAGCATCTAGGAGAGCTAAATGCGCTCATCATTGGTCACTTGTAGCCAGTCGAGCCTCTCCTCCAGCAAGTAGGTCGATCCTGATAATTCCAACCCCACTCCCAACTGACTCTACCAAAGTGGCTGCCACCGTCCTTTCTCTACTTGTAGTTTCCGACCATCCACAACCTGCTTGAGCCAAGTCACAGCAGCCACCTTCACATTCTCTCACCCCTCCTATGACTGTCTCTTTGTCAACTTCAGGTGGGGGTCCTGGGGATGCAGATGCAGGCGTCAATGCATCTAGGGATCCCCGGATACCCCGCAAGCCCTCACCTAATGTTGTAGTTATTCCCATGGATGAGTCCCAATCCAATCCTGTAGAACTCATGACTCAAGAGGTTTTTTAGACACGTTGAAAGACATCCGCCCTCTCAGTTCTCCACCTGCAACTGCTGGGCAAGCGGTATCGTATTCTAATGTCAATGTTGTCACACCGGTTGAAGGGCTGACTATGACCATGACAGATGCACCGCCCCTTAGTCCGTCAATTGCTCCTTTGCTGGGTAATTCAAGTGTGGCCGATTTTAATATTGTCACACCAGCAGAAATTCATATTGAATAGGTTTGTATCTAACTTAGATGCATTGGACTTGATTTTTTTCCAAGTTTTATTCTTCTTCATAGGCTCTTTTCTTTGTCAATTCATTCCAGAAGAATTTAAGCCGTCATGCTGCGTCAGCAATTTACTTATATTTCATCTTTTGACTTTGTTATTTGTCAAGGGGTGGAGTTAAAAGAAGAGGATGAGTTGGGTAGTCCTTCACCGGCAAGAGGAGATCCTGAGGATCGTGAGGGAAAGGGTTTAGGAGATGACAAAGTCCCAAGTGCTAAGAATGACACCATACTTTGACATTGGCATCGTCCCTTTAGCTTCCCAATTCGGTTTCTCTGACTCTAACTTCCTAGCGTCACTATCCTTTGCAGATTTACCAATGAATATTCCATTACAACCAATGCAATTGAATGAGGTACCACTTTGATAATATACTGTGGTTCTAGATTTGAACGGAGTTTTGGTTCACAGATATAGAACGCATGGAAAAACCTGTTGTATTTGGAGACCAAGAGCTAGACAATTTTTGAATTGGCTGTACACCAAAGCAACACTTGGGTTTTGGAGTTGTGCTTCTGAGGCTAGCGTGCGGGTTATGATTGCGGATTTGACATATGATGCCTCATTTGGTGATCTCAACGTTGCTACCTTAACGCAAGATGCTTGCATAGAGTCCTCTTACCGGAGTCTTAAATAAATCCCAAAAAACTATACTTTCTTAAAGACTTAAGGACATACGCAAGGGTGTGCGGGCACAATCCAGCACTAGAGAATATTCTTCTAGTTGATGACACTCTGTATAAAAATCTTCTGAATAATATGTACTGCGCAATCCATCCTATTTCATAGGATGGTAATCCGAACGACACTTTTCTCATCGATCTGTTGATTCCGTGGCTTGACAATCTCTTCAGATCTAATTAACCAGTTGTTACCTTTGTCAGGGAGAATCCATTGCGGCGGTACTAGAGATGGTTAAATGTGGACCCGGAATTAGTGGAGAGCATTTGACAGGGACTACCACCACAATAGAACACCGCCATCTAATGTAAACATCCGGGGATCCCTCGATGATAGTATGTTACTCAAATGCCGGGTAGGATATTGCAGCATTTGAAGAGGCTTTAGTGTATAGAGTATTAGTTTTTGTTCATATTGAAAATGTACATTTGAGAATGAACTATTCCTTTTTATTCAATTTACAACTTCAAAATCAAACATCTATAACAACAATATTCTAAATCAATTTGCTAATAATATCTTACTTCACTTTTCTTACTATTATTTTCTTGAATTGTTAAATTTTTCATTATTTGTTTTCATGTTTCTGTTCTGCCCAATGCCATAGAATTGCTATTGTTTTTGTTGATTCATCTCTCCAACCATCAAGGATCCCTCGATGGTACTCTGAGTCTCCGATGCCCTCTAGAATATTTGACCATTCGAGATGGCCTAAGTGTGTTTTGTATGATTTCTTCTTGACATTGTAATCAATCCATTGAGAACACTCTTGTCTTATTTGATTACTTCACAAATTCCAAGTCACATATTTACAACATATTTGTGTTGCACCGATCTAGAGATGTACTCCTACTGGTTGTACTTATTTTCAATTTTGTGATTCATTCACACCTACTCGTTTCATTCACATGGTTGTGTTCTAGCCTGTGTGTGAGAGCAACATAATTGTTAGGACTTTCTCCATTTACCACTTGATATGCTGATTACTCTTATAACTTTCAAATTTTCTAATTTGGAATCATTTGCTGTTTACCTTACTTAGGTAGTACAATTCATTGTTTGTATTATAAATCAATTGTGTATATGCATTTTCTTCTTTATGTTTCCATTTTATTGTATTATTCATTGGAGTCAAATGAATTTCTCATGCATCTCTATTGAGTTTGTGTTTTAATTAGTTTGTCCTTGTAAGTGAGATGCAATGATAGTATGTTTTATTTCTGCGGTATTTGTTGTTCTCCATTTATCCAGGGATCCCCCAATGATGGCCTATTCCATCAATTGTCATACTCAACTTTCTTGTGAGATCTTGCATTGTTCATCGTTGACTCTTTTGTGAGGTTTCATTTTGCAAGAGGCAATGGTATTTGTACTACATGGTGCTCTATGCGTTCTGGGTGGCATTGCGGATCTTCCCCAGCCTATTGAAGTAGATCCGGGCTTTGTCTGACTAATTCAGTTTTTTGTTACCCATACTCGCTGTGGGTTATGGTCGGCAATGAATCCTGACACACTTGCAGAGCTTCTTCGACATATTCTTCCCAAGGATGTTGTCTCACAATTTCAATTTTTAGCAGGGTCTGTCAATTGTCACTGGAGCAAGTTCAGGCCCTCCCCTTCTGAAATTGTGACATTGCTCCTACAGAATCTTGGCACGCGTGGAATATTTATAGATAGGAGATTGAAGATGTTTGCTGTTGATCCTCTAAATTACCGTCAATTACGTGGTCGACTAGGGTTTGTACATATTAGAGATGCTACATACACTTAGTTCTATATTTTTTACTTTGCAATTCCTACTCTATTCCAATAGGCACAAATGTGGTCATTCTATGCATATGAATAAGTTTGGACATTCTTCCGAGGCTATGCATGTTATACTCTACATATTCCTATGTCTTGATTTGCCATTGCCTTCAATCTGCCAACTAATTTTGCTTTCATCTATTGGTTGATAGTCACTCTATAGTCTTAATTTGGTTTTGTTCTATTGCTAGACTCACTTTATCGGAGGATCCCCAGATGGGTGATTGTTACAATTGCCATTCTCTATATCTTAGCAGGGTATAATATACCGCTACATCTTGATGTGTTTGCTAATGTATTACTGTTGTCAGGGGATCCTTTGATACATATTGTACAGTTCAATCGTTTGGCAACTCTAGGTGGATGTTTGGGTCATACAGTCGTTAGCAATTCTTAGTCTATAGGATCCTTGATTTCTACTTTACTAGATTTGAGCCACCCCATGGTCAATCTTTCTCTTTTTACGAGAAGATTGCATGTCCCTTCTCTCTTATTTCTTGGTTGGTCTATTGCTGATTTTTTATTGTATTGAGTCACAATTAAATTTGGGCAAAGGCCTCGCACTTTTGTCATTCCAGTCTACTCTTAGCCCTCGCCCACTAAGATATTGATAACTTTCTCTTCTCATTGATATATTTTCTGATTATCAATCCAGTGTTATACATCAGAAATTCCCCATTTCTCTTGTATCTTTGAAGTAAATGTGTGACTATATGAAATCATCTACAGCAAGTAATATTGTATTGTACATGAGCACAGTATATCGGGAGATCCCCTGATGACATTGACCGCTACTCTTGACCTTTCTTGCATGTTTCTATACTTAGCACCTTCTTATTGCATACTTTAGAGAGATCACCCGACCTTTATAATCTTGATCTAGTTCCAAATTTTGCAAATAATCCAGAAGTAGTTAAATATGGCATCTGGCATAGGATGGTTTTAACCCCTAAAGGACCACGCAAAGTTTTCACCAAAAACTCTCCAAAATTGCTTTTTTTAGAGCATCAATCAAATTTGAGAACAAAAACCTTATTATGCAAATGTGGCTATAGGATCTTTTAGAAGAATAGTTTTAGAAGATGTGAAAAAAAAATTCAGAGTTTTCCATTGCGTGGATTGGAAGTTAGAATGGTTTGAATATTCAAAAATGTCTTGTGAAAAATTGTGCAACTACCCTTCAGAAGGTGAAATTTTTAAGGAAACTGAAAGCCATGTGTGTGGTGCTTCTCTAAATTCCTTATTCCACCTAAGTAAAGTACATATCAAAAAAGTTTCAAATCATTTAGAATTGTATAACATATGGAAAAAATTAGTAAGTAAAAAAAAGTAGAGAATGACTCAAAACGCAAAATTGTCAAGAATTTAATTATGAAAATGAAAAATGCTAATCCCAATGGTTGTAATGTTGTAATAAACAATCTACATCTTTAGGCTATATTTTTTTTCCAAAATATTGAAAATTGAGTAAAGTAAAGGACTTCAAAGTTTATTTTAGAGTAGAGAATCCATAACTGCCCACAAACTAAAAATCCTCATAACTTTCATCTTGTTGATCAAAATGGAATGATTCAAAGCTTTCTACATTCACATAATCTCCTAAACCAATTCAAAAGTTTTGTTTTTGAAAAAGGTAATTTTTAAAAATCTGCCCAAGCTGCCCCCCGAGTGAAAAAACAACATGTTAGGCCATAATGTTTTACTTATAATTTCAAATATCATAGAATTTAGTGCATATGAAAGATAAACCTTGTTCCCACATTCAATTAAAATTTCAGCCTAAAATATTAAAAGCTCCAATCACAAGTACCTGCCCAAAATTGCTATGTTGCTTAAAAAAAAAAATCTGATCCTTTAGGGGTCAACGCTCTCAAATCAAGAATGATATCAGATACCCCTCCTTGAAGTAAGGTAGGCACACCCATAAGCGTGGAAATAAGGGTTTTGAAGTAGGTAAAACAATTGACTAACTTTGAAAAAAAAATTCAAGGTTCCAACTGCAAACATTTGTTTACAAAGATTTTTCAAAGTCCAAAATCATTGAAATTGTAAGAACCATGTGTATGAGATGCTAATCACAAGGCTTGTTGGTACTTAAATAGTGAGATAGGTACTCAAAACCTTGTGCTAGGCACCCACAACCATCACTTCATCACCCGTAACCATCACTCAGTTACCCACAACCATTTGTTCATTTATCAATTAGCCCTACCACTGTTAGGTGACGGGCATGGGGATGCAATGCTTATGGATGCTACTACCTTAATAGGATGGTGAGCAAAAAAATTTGTAGACTCTCCTCTAGCTATTTCTTGTGTCTTAGAAATCAGTCTATCAAGAATTTTCTATTTAACTGAGCATAATGTGTAGACCGTACTTGCCTCAAATATTTTCTTTAATAATTTAATCATTTTGAAAGAATCCATGTACCTCATAATCATGGTTGTTACTTTGGGCAAGATTTGGGAGTCATATAGCATAGGTGGATGCATAGACGTGTCTGTTCACTCTTGCTTTTCAGGGCATTTTTAGGATTTTTGACCTAAAAAGGAACAATCAAATTACTATTTTTCATTTTCATTGTGCGATATGGTTTCAAGTTTGTAATTTGACTTAATGTTGACACCAATGAATGTCACCAATATGTACAAGATAAGTTAATCTTATCATTTTTTAAAAATCAACTGAGAGTTGACTACATCCAATGAACATGAGCTCAATCGGACACTTAGGACGGATGAGTGAGCGAACGGACGAGCGGTCCAAAGTGACAACCATGCTCATAACTATTCATGCTAAGAGAATCGTTTGCGTTAGCTGCTTCGTCAATAACATGGTCTCCCACACCGCTCGCCGGGACCTCGTCAAGCTCTTCATTGCCCAAATCTTCCTGGACCAGGTCTTCATCTGGTAAGGCTGATTGCCCTTCAGCAAGTAAACTTTTTTTTTGAGTATAGGGAAGAATAAAATCCATTATATGGAAAAGAAAGAGAAGAACTTAAGGACGAACTCAAAAGGTATATGTTCTAGGGAAAATTTCATGGATACCACTGAAGTTTGCCATGTTTTCATAGATATCCCTGCTTTTTCAAAAATTTCACAAATATCCTTGGACCAAAATTTTAGGCGTTTGTTTTGTTGTGCATGTCACTTTTTTTCCCTATGTGCGCACACTATTTCTTTCTTGTTATGTATGCGCACAAAGGAAGAAAGGAAGTGACATGCACAACAAAACAAACACCTGAAAATTTTGGTCAAAAGTATTTGTGGAATTTCTGAAACAGGGTATCTATGAAAATATGACAAACTACACGGGGGTATCCATGAAATTTTCCCTATTTTCTAACGAATATCACGAAAGCAAGCTGCGCAAGGAACAGAGTTATAGACACACAATGTTCCCTTACAACCCTTGCTAAGCTCCCGGCATAGCACGCGTTCAACATCCCCAGTATCAACCTCCCCAACTCAGATTTTCTCCTTTAGCTGTCTTCGTACAAGAGCATCAAAGTAGGGTACTGTAATGAGAACATAAAAGAACCTTGTGAAGTGAGCAATGAACACCATATTTGTTAAATTGGGAAAAACAGTATATTTTGGGACTTTTGAAAGTTTTAGGTGGCCACCTAAAACCAATTGTAGTGTTTTTTTTTGTACACTTGCCCTCACTTGAGAGGAGGAATTTGCAAGGGAAAAATCTTAGTGGCTCAAACTACATCTGATACCTTCAAATCTGGTTCAAAATAACTTTTTGGTGGAGTACAAAATGGTACTTTTGTTTTTCCCAATTTAACAAATATGGTGTTAATGTATTGTAGTTAGCTGACTTAGCTCCAATACCTGGACATCCTTCCAACAAATACTTATATGCTAAACTTCTGATTCTAGAGTCAAGAGTTAAGCATGAAAAATTGCATAAAACGCCATATTTGTTAAAAACGGAAAATGTTGGGTACCATTTTGTACCTCACCTTAATCCAAAATAGCCACCTTAAACCAAATCCAAAGGTATCAAATTAAATATGAGCCACTAAGATTTTTTCCCTTACAAATTCCTCCTCTCAAATGAGGCCACGTGTACCAAAAAAATGTTGGAGCTCAAATTAAGGGTGACCACCTTAATCCTTCAAAAGTCCCACTTTGTAAGGTTTTCCTTTTTAACTAATCTGCCGATATAAAGCAACAGCAGAGTGAAGTATAGTTGATGACATGTGAGGTCTACTTATTAACTCGATGTGTAACATTAGCAAACACATGTGTCAAAGTTCCGATGTTCTACCTCGGTCCACTTCAATTGTCTCAAGGAGCCTCCAACGAAGACAATGATATGCAGCAGACATAATACCAAAGAGATTCAGGAAGCGTTGAGATCATGGCTAAGCGATACATTCAATGGTGATGAAAACTGGCCTTAATGGAGCAAAAAATATACTTACAGCATTAATGTTCACATCGGAGTCAAAACCTCTCTTAAGACGATGTTGCTATAATGTTCAATAATAGAAATTACCAGTGGATTACGAAAGCAGTTTACAGGTCGAAGCTCGTGCAATTTACCGGCCGCAAAACTCCACAATTGCTCTGGAATTTAGCTCTGTTGCCTGCCGGTCTGCCAGAGTCATAAGGTTCAACATTTGATGATACATCCATATCTCTCAATTTAATTAGCGAATTTCAGTTCTTATAATGATCTCTCAACTACACTGTTAAGTGTACGTGAGCAGCAAAAGACATTTAGTTTCTTAATTGTGGGAAAACAATTATGACTTCAATGTCGACGGTCAATCCTAATGCACCAAATTACTCTAAGAACTCAGACTCCATGACAATAATGTCGGTGCAATCCCTCCTCCAACGGCTCCAAGCAAATGTAATCGACTAACCAGCTAAGAGAGATGATGCCGCATCACTTACTACCTCTTCTCAAAAATACAGCAAAATAAAAATAGCACTAAGGTGTGCTCAAATTCTGCCCACGCATTAAAATTGCTCACCTCCCTAAATGTACTCTTCTAGTACATATTGTTATTCATAGCCTTTCAACAAAGTAGGAGGTGGGTGGTTTTAGAGCCCTATGGTCTTTCCACTTCAAAAATTCATAACTAATTCCACAAAGCTCCAAAAAATATGAAAAATCTTGGATAGAATTTATTGAAAAACATTTCAAGAAGTTTCACCTCCCCAAAATTCAATATCAACCCTTAGATGGACAATTTATGAGCACACTACATTAATTAGCTCAAGAGCTTGTTTACTAAATAGTGCCATATACTCCAAGGAATTGTGACATTAATGCACAAGATTAAACAAAACTTGATCAAGTTTCAAGACAATAAGGTAGAAGCACCCAGAAGTGACACTAGCAATTTAGCGACATCTATTAATAGACCTAAAGCTAAGCACTCATGCACACCCAAACAAGACTTGCATGCACCCAAACCAGACACTCAAGTTAACATAAGGGAATAGAAATTGTGTAGGTGGTGATTTATGATTGGGTGTGACATAGTCTTTTTGTTGTCACTTTTTGAGGTCTAGTGTTCACAATAGATCAATCTAGGAAGTTACCTTCAACAATTTGTTATTTATTCATACAATCTTAGAAAATTCCAAAATCAATTTTGCTTGCATCTGTATCTATTTCCTAACAAACACATGCCATTACATCCTCAAAAGACCTTCCAAATTACCACATCTGAGGTAAGTGTCACTTTTGGGTGCTTCTACCATAGAGGAATAAGCACTTACAGCGACGGCTTGGCAAGCACAGCATTTGTCGCTGACGACGCATAAAGCAGGGCACGCACAGCAGCACAAGAGTAACTTAAAACGAGAGAAATGAAAGCCCTCCATGCAGGAAATTTTGCATTCACTTCCATGGGGAAGCGCAGCTACGATAGACGAACAATTTCTCAATGTAGCCAAGGAACTCAGTTCACCCGCCCCTGACTTGCGCGAACTTCAAATTTTGAAACTCGGAAGCGGGAAAACCGATACCGTGTCTAGGATGAATGTTAAATAACGGATGAAAAGGCTTAAACCATTGGGCACATAACCCCTATCGTTAGGCAGGATGTCCTCGACCTGGTATATAAACCGCATCCAGGAGGTTTTCTATCACGACTATACTTGAACAGGATCTGTTCTATAGTGCGTACATTTGACCTGTGATTTCAATCATAGTCAAGACCTTCAACCCGGACGATGATTCACGGCTCTCCGTTCTGAGCGCGATTACCGCTGCCGGGTCCGTCCTCTCCGGAGGTCGGATTCGATCTGCTAGATGAACGTCCCGTCTGCGTATTCCGCAGGCGGTGATGGACGGAGGGCGTTCTGACGGGTAAACTCTTTTCTTAAGAAATCCTTTTGCTGCTCGTATATACTCCTCTTTTGCTGTTGTGCTATGGTTCATGGTTCTTTTGGGAGTCAGTGTGCGAGATTTAGTTAGGCCCTTTTTTCTCTTTTGCTGCTAATATTATTCTTCTCTTTTGCTAAATTCTTGTTGTGCTGTGATTCATGGTTCTTTACGGGAGATAGTGTGCGAGATTTAGTTAGGCTTTCTGTTTTCGATGCAATGCAAGGTGCATTATTCGAATTGTTACAGGGAGTGATGGAAGAGTGATTAGCGGAGAAAGGTTTCTTTCAGTGAGTTGGTTTTAGGGTTTAGGATGGAAAACTTAAGGTGCCATGGTTGTGTTGGGCATTATAATTTGCAAAGTTTAAGTTAGGGCTTGTGTTAAAGTAATGCAAGATGATCATCTAAATTGTGATAAATGGATTGGTGTAGAGAGCAATGAGCAGGGTTTAGGGTTTGAGGTTAGGGTGAACTTAATCGTTTTTAGTGTTGTTTATGAAATGCCAGGTGTAAACATTTGTGGCAACCAGTGCTCTCATAATGTGAGTAAAATTAGCACAACAAATAGCACCTTTTTATATGGCCACAAAAACTACAGTATGTTACTACACCCTAGTATTGTTAAGTTTGAAATTTTAGCTGATTTAGCAGTGTTTTCAATTCAAAAGCCACTTGAGAGCTGATTATGAAAATTACGTTTGGGATCATCGCTGGTTGCTACTGTGCTATCTCGCCGTTTCTCTTAGCGTTATCTTTGCTTACACCAAACCTGGTTCTGGCCAAGTTTTTGTTGGGCCTTTTTGCTTTCAGGATGCTGTGCAAGTATGGGCTTGCGTGGAACAGAGAGGAGCACGGGTCCTCTTTTGTGAGGAAATGAGGACAAGACAACACAAGCCTTTAAAACCACTATGAAAATTCAAGTTGGACAAGGACTGAAGGGATAAAAAGTTTTAGCTGTGGAATGTACCTAGCTCTGAATAGCCCTAATGTAACAGAACTCCATATCCTCATGTGAATTTTTGAAGGCATATGCTGCGTCATTGTAGAAGTTTGTTTGTAAATGATTATGCCGACGCCTTCATCAACCTGCTGGCATGTCTTCAGGTTAGGATGGCAAGAATTCGATTCACTTAGGCAGGGAAACAGAGGCATTCGCGGGGCATCTTTCCTGTGGCACGAATATGAGCGGCCATTTCCTCGGCCTTCACAATATCCTCTGCTCTGCGTGCCTCCATGGCCGCTCTCCTCTTTTGTGCCTTGCAGTGTGCACTTGCTACAGCATTCATCATTTTCTCAATGTGCTTAGCCTTCTGTTTGTCCAAGTTTTCCTGTCAAATCACGCAAAAAAACGTATATTAATCAATCCAATAAGTACAAAAACCGAAAAGAAGATACTCTGAGATTTTTAATCTGTTGTACTTGGGATCCCAAGAACATGGCTATGAACTAGTTTGAATATGTAACACGTGCTAAAGTCTATAATGGAGTGATACATGTCCTTAGAGAAGGTTATATTAAAGAGATTTGAGAGTACCGATTCCAATTTGAATGTTTTCGACTGAAGTGAAACATTAAAAAAAAGTAACAAGAATCCCAACATGATGTATCTGGTATGTTGTTGCATACCTAATTTCAGCCATACACATCCTCAACTAACCTTATTTTAAAGTTCATTGAAAACGTGCCAAGTACCTGCGCCTTGCGCACTCGAGCTTCCGCTTTAGCTTTCATCGTATTCTCCCACGCCGTAATCTTTAACTCCTCTCTTGTATATCTGCTTTACCAATTTCTATGGACTTAGCCAGGTCTTCAAAGTTGGTAGAATTGGCTCATAGACCTGTTGTTACGAGTGGCTATATGGAATGTTGTTTCAACGAGTGGTCGCCACGCAATAAGTTCCGACTTTCAATAATAAATGGCATATCCGGTCTCAACGAAATCAACTTTAAGGCATCACTAACATCACCAGTTCTGATATATGTCAAGGTGACTGCTCAGACATGCGAAGGGTGAGGAGACAAGGATAAAGCAGAAAATGAGCTTTTATAACTTTGCTGTAAATCATGTTTTTCTTCTACAATTCCAATTCTTAGAGCAGATGATCAAAAACCGTGATTTCTTATGTAGATGAGAAGTGCTTACCGATTGTAAACTTTGGCCTTGGCACCTTCCTCCCATGCGCGGGCTTGTGACACTGTCTTGTCGTGCTTCACACGCGCAAGCAGATACTCCAGTTGGGCGCCTCCGGCTGCCGCAATTCCAGATGCTCGGCAGTCCGAAAGCTGACTGGCCTCATAATGCCCTGCACTCAGTCGTTGCCACCCCGTTCCCACCACAAATGTTCAGCAAAATTTGAGAAGACAACCGAAAAGAGAATTTCCAGTACAGTTAACTTCAATTTGTATCTGTCCTAATTATCAAAGGAAATACCGATCTTACGTCTTCTTTGATGAGAATCGGAAAATCGCCCCTTGAAAAGAAACCTCCTCCTTAAATAGGCTCCTTCGAGTTTTAGTGATTTTCAAAGAATGATAGGAATTTAATATGCTCGTTATGACCATTATTAGCCTTGCATAGTTTCTCCACAAATTCAGGGATCAGAACACAGTTGACCTGATTGTGATGGAGCAGAAATTGTGAGTAGAAACTGCGACTTCTGGTGCGGATTAGCATTAAGAATTGCATGCTGCTGCTCCTGATGCTCAGGGTACTCCCCCTTAGCCGACGGCAAGCTGGCACTCTGTGTATTTGTTGTGCTCACAACTGCATCCGCTTGAGTTCCCGGAACCGGACTCAATTGCACGCAATTGATGTGCACGTCCTGACCTTGCCCATCATAGGGCGAGGAGGGCCTGGAAGGACTTTTGGCTTTGCTCCTCGCACTAATATTGTTAGAGGGATGTGACGTTGGAGGATTGTGCGAGTCCTCTGTTGTCGCCGCATGTGAAGTGGCCTGTCCAAATGTTGGTGGAAACGCCCCCGCGAGTTCCTGAGGTTCAGGCACAGGAAGAAGATCAAGCTTCTCTTGCGAATCCTCTTCGCTGAGTCCATTACACGCAGTATCGTACGATGAATCGGTTGCTCCATCTGAACAGGAAAAACAAATCCATATTTCATCATTTCCGATATACTTGAAACCTGTTAATACTAACATTTGTATTCAGAGGCAGCGTTCGTAATCAACAACAACAGTTAATTAAAGAGGAATATGTATTTTGCTCCTTGGTATCAATCAAGGCGGTGATATTTTGGCATACTCTGATCTTCCTGGTGTTTCTCTGTGATTTGCTCAACTCCTGCAGCATCATGATTGCCGTTTTGGGTCACTGTAAAGCAGTATCAGTTCAAAAAGCAACACATCAATAATCTTTGGTCAAAAAGGATAATCTGCGCAATGGCTTACTCTCTATTTTCGATAAACCGATACGCCGGGCCAGTCCTTCCAGAGGTTTCCACATGTTCATAGTAAGATTGGCTAAATTCTACGTAACTCTCTCGATGATTTCTTTTTAAGAAAAAAAGCGACTTCTGGTTTCGGAAATCCGCATTCAGGCACAGAGAATCAGACTACAAGACATCAGTCCTGATGTCCAAGACTGAAGTATTATTGCTTCGAATATGCTGACTTTGGAGATAATGAAGAGACAGCCGACAACTACAAGCGAAATAATACCAAGGATATCAAGCTTTTCGTCTCCCTTGTCTTTTTGGCAATAAACTCCTACCGATTTCTTAATCTTTGGTAGGTATACTCGTTGCAAGAATATTCACTGGTTTCGGCGACTCATTCTTCCGGAACAAAAATGTAATACATTCTGAAGTGTGAGACAATATTTCTGTTGAATGGGAATAAAAAATTTACAAGATAGCTACTTCGCTTTCTCTGGATCGGCCTTTGAACTTCACCTGGTGTGTTCAAATTACTTGAACCGAAAATACAGGGTCCGGCAAAAGGATTCTTGAAAGCGGAAAAAATGGTGGGAAGCTCCGCTGCTGCTGCAGGTCTTGCCTTGCAAGGAGTGGACTGCACTCAGACCGAGCACATTTTCAGTCAACAAATTCGGAAGTTAGAGAAAGAATAGCCACTAACTTCCGTGCAAAAAACTTCATCGCAAAAAAGATGAGTTGCTCAGTAACTTTAAACTCTCAGTCGCACTTCCGATAATCAATGCTGCTACGTTTTGCCTGAAAATAAAAATTTAATGACAAACAAAAAACGCACACAGCAATAATCGAATACCTGATTACACGCATCCTCGTAAGCTTCCTCTTCAAGTCCGCTAATATCAATATGAAATTTGCCTCCACCAAGAGCCTTCGCCTCCCCTTTCGTGTGCCCGTTCGAAGTCGGCAACGCCGAAAATGGCTCCGCCGTCATCACCATAGTTGCCATGCTTGCTTTCTGCGTCTCTCCAAGAAATCAATCCCCTGGCTAGCGTCTTAAAGAGAACTCTCTCTCTCTCTCTCTCTCTCTCTCTCTTAACCGCTTCTCCAAGGAATCAACAAAGCGTCTTTCAAACACACAATTATTCTTGAAATCACCTTTTCCTTCTTTGCATCAAAATTTGAAAATTAAGCGGGAAAGAGTGATCTCGAGATCCAAGAAACGAATTATCCACTTCTCTTTTCTCAATCAAGAGCGGGCAATCACTTATTCTTTAACCTCAGAACCTGTATCGAGGTATTAAAACCAGAAAAATCCATGGGATGATCAATCTTGAACCCTATGCAATCCAAGAAATGAATTATCCACTTCTCTTTTCTCAATTAAGAGCGTGCAATCACTTATTCCTTAACCTCAGCACCTACATCGAGGTATTAAGACCACAAAATCCATGGGATGATCAATCTTGAACCCTCTGCAATCAATCACATCTCTAAACATATGCATAAGCGACGCATTACAACTCAAACGTGCGCGCCAGTTTATAGAAGAGAGATCTGAGTGCTTAGCAAGGAACAAGCAGCAAAGGAAAGTTGTAAACAAGTGATAACGTGTGGTTCGAGGCTCCATGAAGACGATGAAAACGACAGTGTCAAAGACATTGAATGTGCGGGGGTACCTGGCGGAACTAGAGCACCAAGACTACTGTTCCAGTGGAGCAGCGCACCAGAAACTGATCCAGGAAAGGGGAATTAAAATCCAAAACGAGTGGTAATTAGTTTCAGAGAGATGCTGTGCAAGAAGGTACAGATTGCGGAACAGAGTAGTGTGCATGGATTGAGAGAGTTCTTGGGAGAGATGCTCTTGAGCAGCGCCATTGTTGCCCTGGCAATGGCATCGTGGTGATCTGTGTTTCTTCTGCAACTAACGACGTGGAAACGGTCACGTGATCAGCTGAACAGGGGAATCATTGCCGGTAGCCTCCCGTTCAGGATTTCTCTGCGAATGGTGGAGTTTGTCGAGAAGTGATCAAGAATACCGTCGTCGAGGATGAAAAAGGTACTAAAAAGTGATGAGAAAAGTACTGGAAAAGGTGATGAAACGTATGATGAAAAAGAGGATGAAAAAGTTGCTAAAGTTGATGAAAAATGCGATGAAAAAAGTACTGAAAAGATGATGAAAAACGTGATGAAAAAGAAGATAAAAAATTTGATGAAAAACGTGATGAAAAAGAAAAAAAATTTGATGAAAAAGGTGATAGAAAATGTGATGAAAAAGAAGATGAAAAAGGTCATGAAAAGGGTACGGAAAAGGTTATGAAGAAGGTTATGGAAAAGATGATGAAAAAGGTGATGGAAAAGGTGATGCTAAAGGTGATGAAAGGTCATGAAATAGGTGCTGAAAAGGTTACGGAAAAGGTGATGAAAAATGTGCTGAAAAGGTGATGAAAAATGTGCTGAAACGGTGATGAAAAATGTGCTGAAAAGGTGATGAAACATGGATGAAGAGGTGATGAAAAAGGTGATGAAAGGGAATGTAAAATAGCTAAAAATGGATAATTACGGTTAAATGCCTGAAAATGGCCTAAGAAAACAAGATTTCAATTGAGGTTTAGTTTCAAATTTCAAGAGATTTGTTTACTGGTTAGCAAATTTTCCACATAAAATAGTTGATGCATCTGTACAAGGTTAAAATAACAAGCTAAGCTTGTGAGCCTGGCATTTATGCTGGAGAATTAACTGGCAAACCAGTAAAGTGAATCAAAAGGTTTACTCATGATATGTTTGCAAGGAGAATATTTTGAATTTTCAAAGAAACTAAATATTTGTTTATATCAGAAGGTAATTTTAAATGCTATTCATGCTAATATTTGGAATGTTAATTTAGGCCAGCAGTTCTTGACTTTGATAAATATACAATTGCCAAACGAGAAAACTTGAACCAATGCTGAAATGGTAGTGTTGACTATCCAATTATCAATGTTAGACTTTATCTTGGGTTTGTTTGAAATGTGTGGGGATAATGTAGCAACTATGAAGTTGTGCAAAAGTTTGTTTTTGTGTTAGGTAATAGAGGAAATTCATGTACATGTATCTACAAAAAATACAATAAAAGTTGTGGAATATAGTTGGTACATAGGAGGATTAATCATCAAGGAAGGGCAAGGCAAATTTTAAATATTCAAACAGACAACCTCAAGTATGTACAGCTAATAAGTGCTCTAGGCTCATCAAAAATTTCTCATGACACTCCATCTTAGTGTTTCAAGCAATGACCTTTGAAAACATCACTCATCTTAAATTTAGTGAAATTTATTTGTATTTTCCTTGGTGAATGGTCAAATGACCAAGCACGTTTAGAGTGCAAGGGTGGAGAACAAGGATTTTGAGGGCATTTCAAAAATAGATGTAACCACTTGAATTGTTAAGATAGAAGTGCACCGCTAGGGATGCTATAACCTATAACAACATTTCTTTCTTTACTTTATTTGTTGTACATTGTGAGAATCCAAACTTGGTACCTCTACTAGAATAGCAATAGCTTCTTTTATATACTTCTTTCTCTCTTGAAACTGGCTTCATAATGCTTAAGGTCCATTTGCACTTGGCATTTAGAAGAAGTAGAATGAAAAAATAAAACTTGACCTTGTAGCGAGGAAAGGGGGCTCATTTAGGGTAGGGCTAACTTTGGAGGTACAAAAAATTCCGGACTTGCTATAACAGCGTGGTGTTCACATATCCAGGTTTATATAAAAATTTGGTTTCCAAA
This sequence comes from Ulota crispa, assembly GCA_963920765.1. Classification (NCBI taxonomy): domain Eukaryota; kingdom Viridiplantae; phylum Streptophyta; class Bryopsida; order Orthotrichales; family Orthotrichaceae; genus Ulota; species Ulota crispa. Next base: position 13,054,170 of record OY987245.1, read on the forward strand.
GAAAGTGCTAGCAAGGCAAATTCCATCATGACCACAAGAGGGGTTTCCATCATACAGTATCACTCTTTCCAAATAGCGTCATGTCACCTTGTTGTTTTGCCTTGTGCAACGTAGCACTTCAGTGTTGTGTTTCAATGAGTTTGAGTTCCGGTATACATATTTTACAACATCAAACTAGGGTTAACCCCTAAAGGCCCACTGTCCCCTCCGAGGACAAATGGATCTCAAACATGTACCTATGACTAAACCAATTTTTATATATTTATTGGATATTTTGAGAATGGTGGGGGATTCAAAGATGTACGTGCACATTTATATTTTTCTTCATTTCAACATTTATTGAAGAAGTTATGCATGAATTTCTGAACAACGGGGGAGGGCAACCAATCTAGGTAGCCCAAATAACTTCTTTAAAAATTGTGTTTTTTTAAAATAAATATTTGAAATTGGTTCTTTAGATGTTTATGTATGTGAGAAGCTTTGAATCATTCAATTTCAATTGATGAATGAGAAGTTTTAGTTTGTTGGTAGATATGGGACTCCTAAACCTCCATTCCTTTTGCCCCTTGTGAAGTTTGGTGATTTGCTTTTTTTCTTTGACATTTTTTTTTCCAAGTTGTAGTAGACTAAGATTCCTTGGTTTTCAGCATTTGATTTACAGTAATTCAGATTTCTCAATTTTACATAAATCCTCCAATTTTGCCTAGTGTATATGCAAATTTCATGGCCTTACGACATTACAAGATTTTACAAAGTATGATTCACACCTCCAATTCATTTGAAAATTCTCCCACACTTACCTAACTTGGTCTTCTAAATGGAACAAATAAACCTCAATTTTGCGTAGAGCAATTTTTTTGATATAAGAGCGGTCAAAGGCTTCTGGAATTTTTGGGCAATAGGGAAAAAAACGTATTTTTTTCACTTGAGATGTCAATATCTCACTCCTCTACATCTAGAATGAGATGATTTTTTTCCACAAGTACCTCCCATAGTCTAGGGTAGGATCCTATAGTTGGATTTAAAAATAAAAATAGTTTTCCTACTTTTCAACTCATTCCCCCAAAAGTGGCAGTTTTCTATAACTTTCATAGGAAAAAGGGCTTGGGCCTTAGGGGTTAATAGCCTACTCACCACACGTTTGTTTCAATTTTAGTTGTTTGAGAACTAACAGAGGAGCAAACTTTAAGAGAAAAATGCAAGAAAAGTAGATGTACTTGAGCAAGTGAGGATGTTTTTCCAATGCCAAAGCTCTTGTAAAACAGAGTTATTACGTAACTCAGGTCCTAAGCAAACATTAGTAAACATCCATAACATTCAATAGCGCCTGGTGGCATTACCCTCCGTATAGATGAAATGGTGTGGAATATTCCACACCCATCTTTAGCTATGGGGACACTTGGTAGAATTTATCAAAGAGTCTATGAAAGGGAGGCTCAATTTAGTGCACATACGTCAATGTGAGGGCCAACCATGTCAGAAAATTTAAAATGACGTTTTTCTGGTACATCGCAAAAAGATTCGAGCACTTTCCTATTCTTTTACTTGTTCAGAAAGAAATATTATGGGACTGGATCAAGTTTCCAAAATAGACTCAAAAAAAGTCCAGGTATTTTTCGTTGCATACTATATCAAACTAGGTATCTTGTATTGCTGTAGTTCAGACTTTCATTTGCATGTTTGTATGAAAGCAAGTTATTATACCCGGCTGTGTTTTATCAGAAAAACACATGTTTATCAGAATCCTGTGAGTATGCTGAGTATAGCTTTTAGGTCAAGCAGGAGTAGGAAGCATAAGACATATCGTAACTCAGTACTCGTATGTCCCGTGTTTTTTTTTTTAAACACAAAAAGAGGGGAGTATACTAAGGTTCCGTGACCCTACTTTTGTAAGTAAGAAAGCAATATACCAAGGGTCATTGCCCGGTGTAGTGTCGTGTTATAAGGAAGGAGATAAAAAAAATAACTGAGCACAGAAAGAAGTTTTCTTGTGTTCTTCGAAAGATGAGTACAGCCTGAGGCTGAAAATATTCAGCCGTGGATCCAGAACGCAGAAGGTATTTATCAAAAGTAGTTCTGTATTCTGGTCGTAGAGCATATTTGTTGGTTCCTAGGAGTAGAATAGTAGAATCTAAGAAACAATTTTTTTAGAAATCAAAGAGAGGTAAGAGATGTGTAGTATGAAACTAGAGTCCGCCAATTCCCCGAGAGGTTCTGGGCCTCACTTGTGCCCATCCCAAGTATCAAACAAGTCAATGTTAGATAAGAGGGGATGCAACAGGTGTCAGCAGCCTAAGAACGCGTGTCATAGCTTTCACAAGGAGAAGAAAGAGAACAAAAGTAACAATACTACACGTGAAGCATCTCAAAAACACATGAAGAGCCTGTGTGGCATTAGATTGTGACGATGTCATGATGCTCAGTGCTTAGTCCACCGCTCTCGGAGCTTAGTACCGTAGAGGCTCTATACTCATTGAAAGAAGACTAGTGCTTTTTTTATAGAAAAGGCTAGTGAATAGTGACCATTTGGACGTATGAGAATGCACAAAATGCAAAAGCTCATGAAAGTGAGTGCTCAGGAAAACAGTTGGTTGGGTAAGCTAGACAAGTTTTGAGTGCAAGTAAAATCTGTGAAGTCTCATGAGAGACCCTGCTCAGCAAAGTAGCTTGCCGCATAGAGTTGGAAGGCCAATCAGGAGGGCTTAACCTGCGTTTTTTCAAAAAACTTCCCCTCTGTACACGGTGTGATTACTAGGCAGTTGGCTTATTACAGCAAAGGATCACTGCCGATTGAATAATGTGTAGATCTAGCACTTGGTTTACCCATGTTTTTAATTATGTAGGGCTAATCAAATCCAAGTCAGATTGCTCGCATGGTAGCTATGTCAGAACAGTATCAAAATATTGATTTGACTATATTGTACAAGTTGTTTTTTTTTTAAAAGTAATAAGAGTAAAAAGCAATACTTTAACTATGAGCTAAAAGAGGCTCAAGTATATTGCTATATCTTTTTTACTATAGGTATGTCCTAGAGATGTCATAGTAGTTTAAGCATAGATTTAATCATATATGATATTTATACCATTATATGATAGCTATTTGGACATCTAAGCCAAGAATATTGTTCTAGCAAGAACTTTTTATAGCATAATCTATAATGAGCTATGTCATCAAGTAGAAGTAGACTTTTCTTTTTTATACATCAAGAAAAGTGGGTCCTAGATCATGATGTCTTTCAAGTGTAAAATGGCATGTCTAAATAATTTGACATATTACTAGCTTCCAATCAAAAGTCAAGGAAAGTCTAGTGTCACAATTTGTCATACAATGTTTGTTGTATGTGTTTAGTTATAAGTATTGTATGGCCAATACTTATATAAAATATTGAAAAAAGAAAAAAGAATATATATATATATATATATATTTTTTTTTTTTTTGTCAAGATGAAATTTGTGGATGATACTTGAAGAGAGGGTAAGGCCGCCTCTCTTCAAGCTACTGAATGTTATGTCGAAGATAAGATCTCCCTATTCTCTGAAATCTCCATTTTCGTGAGGAATTGCATATACAAAAAACTTGCACACTCTCCTCAAAGTCCGGCAAAACTATCAAGGTCTTTACAATTACCATTGCTCTTTTCTTCATGCCAACAAGGATGCCAACTAGGTTTGGAGCAAATACCAACTGTTGGTGGGAACAAGTGCAGGTAAAGACCCCTAAAGCACTGATTCTTTCAAATATGTAAGTGCAAGTGAGAATGGACCTTTACTCTACCCCCAAAACTTCACTAAAAATCGAACAAGAGAATTAAATCCACAACACAAACGTCATCAGACACAAAATTGTTTGGCCATTTATACCATCAAAGGTATTTGAAAACAACACCTAAACGTCTAAAAGAGTGCATTCGTTTTGTCAGCCTTAAGTTCATTCTTTGAAGAATTTTGGTAAAGAATTACTACATTACTGCAAATTTTCATTGCATGTGACTTTGAGCATGGTTTGTTAGTTGCGAAATTAACTATATTTCTTCCGTGAGTACACCCCTTCAATTGACACAGACATGCACTGATTCGTTTTGTTGAAGACACTCTAATCTAAGCCTAAAATGTTTTACAAATGCTTTAAAAATTGCATACACATTATTCAATCTACATACAAAAGTCTATACAATCACTCAAATTAACCGTTTAGCTCTACATAAAGAACCTCGAACCTTCACCTGTGACAATATACTTACAGAAGAAAGTTTCTGAACAGGTTGACAATGTTATAAGAAAGTTCTTAGACAGATTCTTTTTCCAAACCTTCAGTAATATGAAAGCCGACATGCACTTTGTAATCAGATTCCCACATGTAAAAGACCCCCCAAAATCCTACAATAATCACATCACTTCAGCAATACTCCCAAAAATACATATTCCTGGATAAAATGACAAGATATTATAGCAAAAACTTTCGCAATTTGCAAAAGTCATAGTCTAGCAACAAGCCTGAGGGGGGTCCCAGCTTGTCTTTCATCAAATGCAGTTTCATCAAATGAAAGGACCAGAAGAAGTCAGTCACTACAAATCTTTTGCAGATGTGATGGAAGGAGAAGGGGAATTCCAACAGAATCTCAGTAGTCATCGTCGAGGATCAAGGTTTCCGGTTCCCTCCTGGCAGCCATGGAGAAAATCTCACAGATGACCTCCAGGGGTTGCCCTTTGGTCTCAGGCACGTAGATGAACACAAAAATCCAGGCTACGAAGGTCACCACTGCGAAGAACCCGAACACTCCCTGCAGCCCAAACTGCAGTTTCAGGATGGGGAACGAGTACGTCATGAGCACGTTGCTGGACCACATGGCCCCGGCACAAAGCCCGATGCACGTCCCACGCACACGTGTCGGGAAAATCTCTGAGCACAAGATGTTGGGGATGGGCCCGAAGCCAGCCACAAACGCACAGATGAAAACTGTCACGCAGAGGAATGAGATCAAGGCAGGAATGAGTCCTGTCGCGTTGAACAGATTCACCAGCACCAGTGCGAACAAGGACACCGTCAGGGCCGGTATCGTCATCAACAGCAGTCCCCTGCAAGCGTACACAACGTAAGAACCATAGACTTTAAGACTCTAAGGAATAAAAGTCTAATCGTTACACCCATAAGTGTCCTAAGTCCTCTTTGGAAGCAAAGAGTTGGTTCAAGTAACTCCTAATGACAGAATTCTATAGTCCAAAACGCAAAACTCAAATTTCTTCTTCATATTAGTACATTGTGTCACCTCCCTTAAATCTTCAGAAACAATTCATTTCAACTGCTGCACTATGAAAATGGCCACTGTTGGCCATTTTGGCCATTTAAGCACTTACGTGCTTAAGTGGTCATTTCCATAGCTACAGCAGTTGAAATGAATTGTTTCTGAAGGTTTAAGGGAGGTGACACAATGTACTAATATGAAGAAGAAATTTGAGTTTTGCGTTTTGGACTAAAGAATTTTGTCATTAGGGGTTACTTGAACCAACTCTTTGCTTCCAGAGAGGACTTTCTATCTTAGTTTGGGTACTTGAAGGGTTGATACCATGCTAAGACCAACCGCAAGTGCAGGTGAACTAGTTGGAACTATTCAAGAGCCAGTCTGGAGAGGAAGGAAACCAGGGTAAAGGGTTTTTACCGGCGGCCAGAGACATCCATGAGTTTCATGGCGAGGAAAATGCAAGGCAGCATGAGGAAGCACGTGGCTCCACTCGCCAAAATTGAGGAAGATTGATCGTCCAGACCAAGTTTACCCAAGATGTCTCCCGCCCCAGATTGCATAAGAATCTGAGGGACGAAAAACAGCACGGCATTGATGCCAGAAAACTGCAACAAAACAGATAGGCTCAGTTTTAATATCAACCAAACAAAACAAAACAAAAACACTTACTTATGTGCCTTATTAGCTCCCAAATACAGGATTAATTGACTAGACATTATTTATATGTCGGTATTATGACGATGCTTACCTGCTGCAAGATTTGCAAGCACACTCCTACAAAAAGTGCACGCCTCACACCAGGATCCCGTAAAATGCCCATAGGAGGAACCCGGGTCGCTGTTTCAGCTGGGTGCATCATAGCAGGTCCCACTGGATGTTCTTCCAATAGCTCCTTTGAAAAGGGTGATGAATTTGCAACAATAACAGAAGCCTGCACACACACAAATCACTCCATGTAAAGAAGTTCCAGACCTAAGTTTCATGAGCAAGCTCGGAAATCTTTCTTTTTCATACACGCTCGCAAGGTAACACCAACTCTAAATGCTCTTAAGATCACTATAGAATGAACCCTAAACCCTAAACCCTAAACCCTAAACCAAGCGCCTAATCAAAAACATGTCCTAGTATATGAACAGTAAACAGATACTTCATTGTATAACGTATAATTCTAGCATATCAAACACGAGGGCACAGATTTAGATGATCTATGATTGTACTCTGAACTTCTATGACTTCTGCATAAGATATTCAAATACCATGCCTTGATTCCACTTATGGCATGAATGTACTCGGGGTTAGCAGATGTATTAGCGAGAGCTATTAGGAGTAAATCTAGGCACATATGTGCACTAGATTCACGAAATGGGGAACCCACCTCCTAGCACCAAATGCAAACATACCTTGACGCTCAACCTTATGTTTTTAGAACTCTCTTGCAGTCATGGCTATAAACGAAAAATCACTCAGAAATAGCTTCACCTTACGGTACCAAACATCAAAACACACCAGAATCCAGCTATGGAAGAAGGATGTACGGTTTCCATGTTCAGTACCTGAAAAGATTCGTCAGCATTGTGTGGCTCGGTTCCTGGAAGGGAGATGGCAGACTGGTATTGGGACATCTCACCACCTTCGCTTCTCAAAAACACACGATTCAAGCCACCTTCTTCGCCATCTTTGCCACCTTCATCCCATCGCCAGGCAAGCTGCCAGCCTCCTCCCACACCAACATTACCAGAGAATTCAGACATCACTGACCTGGACTGCTGTCGTGACAAAGGGCTCCGGCTTCGAGACAGAGATTCAGAGTGTCCATAACCGTGGCTTCGAGCCGAGTGGTTCCGAGACATGGGAGGTAAGCTCATCCCTGAGCCATGCTTGTTTCCAGACAGCAAAGCGGTGTCCAGGTTGTCCCCCTCCGAGCCATGGTGACCGTGCCGAGGCGTCTGTGCCTCTTCATCCCACCTCTCATCCTCGTACGCAACGTCGTGAGACATGAGGCCCATATCCATGTAGCTGTCTTGCACACTTCCCATCATGGTCACCACTGGATCCAGAAACTGAGACACACGGCTATCAGTCATGGCGCTTCGTGAGAGCACGTTCGTCAACGAGTAACCGTCTTCGTCCACGATGGGCGTTGCAATCCACGTCGTGTCGTCAGGTCCGAAGAGCTTGATTTGCCCTTCATCTATTACTGAATCCTCGTCATCTTCGTTCACCGGCTTCTCTGATGGCTTCAACAGCCATTCCTCGATGTGCGTCTCACCCCCTACCCCTAATCCCTCCACTAGTAGCGCCATTTCCCCTGCACATCCCCGTCTCTCATGTCAGGCCATGCCAACTCAAGCAAGCACTGCAGCTGTCACATTTTCCAACTGTTTCATCAGCTTGAAGAGCTCTCAGTTGTTCACTTTGAAAAAAACAAGGTGCCCCTGATTCCTGTTTTCATGTCAATTCCAAGAGCGCCCAACAAGGGTTCTCTAAACCATTCTGTCGGTAAAAGAGTCAATGATCTAGGTTTTCCTTGTGATTGAGTTGGATTCAACTTAACATTGAACAGTCTGCCTTGCATTCAACAATATATCCTTTAAGCTGAGTCTACACAAAAGCTGAAAATTTTGGAATACAAGCCACATAAGCCAGAATTGCAACAGTGAGAGCTTTTGATCTCATTCTAAAAAATGATGCCTGTTTTGCGAATTGCCTCGGATCTCAAAAGTTACAAACATAATATAATTTAGGGAAAATTTCATGGATACCCCTGAAGTTTGCCATATTTACATAGATACCCCTGCTTTTTCAGAAATTACACAAATACCCTTGGATCATAATTTTTAGGCATTTATTTATTGTGCTCGTACTTCTTCATGACCAATGTTGAAGAAGGGAATGTAATGAAACAAAAAAGAAGCAACGTGCGCACAAAGGAAGAAGGGAAGTAGCATGCACAACAAAACAAACGCCTGAAAAGTTTGGTCCAAGGATATTTGTGAAATTTCTGAAAAAACAGGGGTATTGCAAACTTTCAGGGGTATCCATGAAATTTTCCCTATAATTTACTAGTGTGGCAAGTGTGCAGGGTATTCCAGAAAATGGCAGAGGAAGTGGTGTAAAAGAGGTGCAACTCAAATGAGCACGGTGTAGCTTGCTTACCATCAACGTCCTCTTGGCCACGCAAGCTCTGCAACACTTTCTTCGCATCATGCATACGCCCCTTGCTAACAAGCCACCGAGGTGACTCCGGCAGCACGGCAACGCCAAGGATGACGTAGCCAACAGCCGGGATGAACAAAATCCCAAGCATGAACCTCCAGTTGACAGTAGGATTCAGTGACAACACAAAGTCCATCACGTAAGCTAAAAAGAGCCCTCCTGAGCCCAGGAATTGCGGGAACGTCGCGAGCTGGCCCCTTATCTCAGAAGGAGCTAATTCAGAAATGAGAATGGGAGCGATGGTGGCTGCTAAGCCGATGGCACAGCCGACGATAAGTCGGCCGACAATAAGAACATACACAGTCGGTGACCACACCATCACCAGCGCTGCACATGCGAAGAGCACCCCGGAGACGTTTAACATGAATTTGCGACCAAGCCAATCTGCAGTCGGCCCTGCTATGCACACCGCTGCTACGGCGCCCACCAAGGTTGATGCCGCTATTTCGCCTTCCAGTGCCGGCGATTCCTCCACATGAAACTCCGGCTTTAAGTAGAGAAGTGCTCCTGAAAAACCATGCAAACCACAACCAAAGTCATAAACAACAGTCTCAAATCTACATTTCATCACCAGGTCACGTAGCAAGAAAACTCTAACCCCTACACAACCCTAGTTAGAATGACCAATTCAATCAATTATACTCCTTCTGTCCCTCTAAAAAGCTCCAAATTAGACACATTTCTTGTCCCACTGAAAGGCTTCCTTTTGCTGGTTTCACGTTTGCCATGTTCAATGATCTCATGTGGGCAAGTTAAGCGATTAGAGAGCATTCCTCTCCTAGCAAGCTTGGCCTTACCCATATGAGGTACCATTGTTGCTACTAATCTTTAAATCGTCAATAATGAGGAGCTGGCAGCATGCACAAATATGGTACTTTTTGCATGGAATTTGGGTGCCCAGCCGGCGACATCAAAGCTGGAGATTTTGGATACATTTGGTAGATGGTATATTGATTCTAGAATGCATGTGTCACTAGCACAAAGACTAAAAACACAGGTCATCCTTTGCAAGGAAGCTTTTTGGACGTTTTTAAAAGGACAGAGGGAGTACATTCCATCACGAGGTCAAGTAGCAAGAAAACTCTAAGCCCTACACAACCCTGCTTAGAATTACCAATTCAATAAGTTATACTAAGAAAAACACAATTCAAAAGAGTCTATTTATTCATAGGGAAAATTTTATGGATACCCTGAAGTTTGCCATATTTGTACAGATACCCCTGGTTTTACAGAACTTGTACAAATACCCTTGGACCATAATTTTTAGGCGTTTGTTCTATTGTGCATGCCACTTCCTTCTCCCCTTGTGCGCAGGTTGCTTCTTTTCTGTTCTATTGCACTCCTTGCTTTAACATTGGTCATGAAGGAAGTAGCGTGCAAAACAAAACAAACGCCCCCAGGTATTTGTACAATTTCTGAAAAACCAGGGGTGTCTGTACAAATATGGCAAACTTCAGGGGTATCCATAAAAATTTCCCTTGAAATCAAAAAAGCATTGAACAACGTTACTTGTGTAGTTCCAGAGAGAAACTGGATCGGACAAAAAGAAAGACCTACACAAAATGCTAACAAAGGTCACATTAAGCTAACCTAGTCTAATATCCGAGTGGAAAACATACTCGTAAATGCAAACCGCGAGCGATTATATCTATCGAAAAAGAGATCAACCACGGATATGGAAAAAAAAAATGCACCAAACAGCAAAAAGAGAAGCAGAAAAAGCAACCAAGACGCCGAAAAAAGTACCAAAAAACTAGATCTGGTATAGACTGTTACCAACGTAGACAGGAGAGTAAAACTCTGAATTTTATTCGAGTCCGAACTCGATCGGATCTTAATGAACACCGACTCTTTAAATAAATAAGCTCGGCGTCCTCAACGAGGTGATTGAAAAAAATTAGTTGAATTATGCAGCTACTGCTCGGACCATCTGAAAAGGACCTTGAAAAGTATTACGAATTAGGTTCAGAAGGGTTTGTATTTGCACATACCTGAAATCGAACCGCCATCCCACCCTTGCAACAGATTGCCAAGGGCGGCCACCGCGGCCACCATATAAGCTCCCATGGCTCCAACTCTCTCTCTCCTCTCTCTCCTCCAAAAAGCACGATCACTCAATCGCCGAGCTACCCCGTCATACAAGATTACCTGAATTCACAAAAGTCGTAGTTTTACGCAAGATTTCAAGCACCAGAGCTAACCACAGCACCTCACTGCCATTGTCGTCCTCATCTGCAACCTCAGAATCTCTACAAAAACACACACACTCACGGACTTCGAGAAGATCTAGACAAGAAGAGCATCTAACCGACACAAAAAGGCCAGTTGAGATCGAAAAGTACCTGCGCTCATAATCCTACGCCACCTCCTCCATAGCTCAATGCTACTGCACCCATGTGAGTTACTGTACCTCCTCAGCTAAAGCTACAAACACTCCACAGGTGACGCCCCTGGGATGGCGTAGCCGGAACACAAAGAAAGGAAGGAATTCTGGTACTCAGATCGGTTTTAAGGTTTGAAACATACAGTTCCACTTTTATAGGACTATAAATGACGTGCTAACACAGAAGTATCTGCGCTTGTCAGAATGTATGGTATTTTTGGGATCTAAAAGATGTTTGGGGCAATTGGGTTATTGGGGGTTTAGAGCATCTCCACCGGTGGCTCTGGCTCGCTTGTTCAAAGTGGATGAAAAGTAGCTAGGCCCCTTTCAGGCCCCTCTCAAACTTTTTTATTTGGCGAGTCTAGCAAGTCATTCTTCAAATCACTATTCATGCACTATGCACACTATTCACCCCAAGTTTAGTGAGTTTTATTCTCTACTTCAATAAATAAGTGGTCAATTGCTTATTTATGGGGTGTGTTTGAGTGTAAGGCCACCTTTTCAAAAAACATGGATGGAGATTGAGAACCTTCAAGCCTCGCCAAAACAGATGGAAAACTTTGAGCAAGCTGGACCGGTGGAGATGCCCTTAGACTTTAGAGTCTTTAGAGTCTTTAGAGAGACCGTGAACTAAAGTACAGGAGATGTGTGTGGGAAGTAAAGATGCTCTCGGGAGAAGAGTCGAAAATTGCAGTAGAAGGTCTGGAACTCTGGTTCATTTTGGGACTTTTGGGAAGAGGACGGGAAGAGGACGGGAAGAGGGCGGGAGTGGTACGTGGCTGCGTACGTGGAGGGCGCTAGACTTGTTGGGAGGGGTGGGCCCGGGTGTGGCAGCGGTCAATGGGAGATACTTGGGGCGATGTGCTTCGGTGTCTGCCCGGGAATTTCACTCAAGGGTGGAGAGCAGTTTGGCCTTGGCTGCCCGAGAGTTCCCACAGCTGGACACTGCATGCGTTTTGTTGTCAGACCTGCCACGTGGGTAATCGCAATGCCGCCTGGCAGTATGAACACTCGAACACTCCAACTGACAAAGGGGAATATGGTAACCACATGCAGAGCGTTCAATAACCCTAACGGCATTTCTAGATTCTCCACCGGTCCAGGCTCGCTCAAAGTTTTCCATCTGGTTTGGGGCTAAGCTTAAGGTAGTGTGCTCGTAAACCGTTCGTATAAGAGCTGAAACTGGATTTTGGGGAGGTGGGGAGGTGGGGAGGTGAAACTTTTTGAAATAATTTTCAGTAAATTTTCCTTGAGAGACAAGAGGAATTGGCATCTATCCCAAGTGATTTCATATTTTATGGAGCTTTGTGGAATTAGTTATGAAATTTTGAAGTGGAAAGGTCATAGGTGCTCTAAAACCGCCCACCTCTCAAATGATCATCTCATGTACATTGTTGAAAGGTTATGAATAAGACATGTACTAGTAGGGTACATTTGGGAAAGTGAGCGAGATTAAAGCATGAGCGGAATATGAGCAGACTAGCTTAGGCCTGAAGGCTCTCAATTTCCACCCATGCTCTTTGAAAAGGTGGTCTTACACTCCAACACTCCCCATAAATAAGTAGTTGATCAATTATCTAGGGAAGTAGAGGATAAAGCTCACTAAACTTAAGGTGAATATCATTCCAAGGGATTTGGACCCAAGAAAGGGCTGTGAGTTTGGATGTTCCCCATGCTGGGAACTAGCCACTATTGGTCGTTAGAAAAAATATTTAAAAATATGTATATTTTTTAAAAAATCAAAAAAAGTCAAAAAGTCAAAAAAGTCAAAAAAGGTCAAAAAAGGTTGTTTTCCAAAAAAAAAATTAAATAATCATATTTGACATGGTCGCCCTAATGCCATGTCATACTGCTACAAATTGCCTATGTGGAAGTGTTGTGGAAGTGTTCCCAAAGTTCCCATAGTTTTGGAGGAAGGGGCCCATTTTTGGGTCCAAATCCCTTGTAATGTGCATGAATAGTGGTTTGAAGAGTGGCTTGCTAGACTTGCCAAATAAGAGAGTTTGAGAGGGTTTTGAGAGGGGCTTGGACACTATTCATCCACTTTGAGCGAGCATGATCCACCGGTGGAGATGCCCTGAGGTAGGTCTAAGGTAGTCGGTTCTGAAACTGACCATCTAAGGGCTCATTCCCCTTTTTCATGGTTTTCCGTGCACGGGAGGACTTTTAGTTCATTTTTCAAAACAAAGACAAAGAGATGCAGAATGTAACACAAGTCGTTTCATATTTTTTAAAGCATTTTTGAATTACTTGTGAATTTTCAAAGTGCATGTGTCATAGGTCTCTACTTATGACCCTAGACCTTCCAAGAATCATTCACTTGTAAGTTGTGAAGAGATTTGGGAAAGCAAGGAGAATGATTGGCTCTTGCAATTAACAACAACTTTTCTTTCATGCATTCAATGACTGTAAGAGGATGCTTTAAGAACCACCTCATTTCCATTTCAATAGAGTCTACATGGGCGGTTCAAAATGACTAAACAATTTTAGAACCAACTACCTTACCCATTGTGGATCATTGAACCTAATGTAGCGCGTATGTACACACTGTGTATATTTTAAATCTCAAATCTAGGCAAGGTTTAGATAGCTTATCTCTTGTGGCAAAGAAGATAAGCTATCTACAGATTGCCTAAATTTGAGATCTAAATTATACATCATGTGTACATATGCGCTCCATTAGGTTCAATGGTCCACAATGGGTATCCCTACTTTATGTGGCTCCATAGGATTTAAGGGAGGTAGCTTGAAAAGGGACGTTTCAAGGGCTAATCTGCCTTTTCATGGGCTTCTTGTGGCAAGAAGATTTTTATCTGATTTTTAGACAAAGAAAAATGGATGTTAAATATAACACAACTTTTTTCATATTTTTGAAAGCCTTATTGAATTGTTGATGAATTTTCAAAGTTGTTTTGTAGTAGGCACTTTTTTGTGATTATTGGTCTCTCATAGACCGTTTTCCTGCAACTTTTAAAAAGATGAGGTGAAATCAAAGAGTACAATTGGCTCGAGGTAAGTTATTTTGTGAGCATGGAGCGGTGAGCCTATGAGCGGTGAGCCAAGATTTTGTGAGCGGGAATCAATTTTGAACTCAAAATTAATGGAAAAACTTAAAAAACAACAATTTTTCAAGAGAAAAATGTTTATAATGTGCAATTATAAGGTCCTATATTCACATTTACAGGTGAAATTTAATATTTTAACAAAAAAAATTATGCTCATTGCTCACAGCTCATGAATCCTTGCTCATAATTTAGCACTCCTCCAATTGGCTCTTATAATAGAATATATCTTTTCTTACATGATCAAGGAGGATCCATTCAACAACCACCTCATATTCATTCTTGAGTTACCTATAGGACACCTTATCTGGGAGGGGATGCAATTTGAGCTACCTACCTTAGCAAAATGTTTTTTTTCTGGGGTTTTAATGCCCAATTTGCTATAGTAAGATCTGGGTTTAGCAAATGCATTGTTGTCCCTTGCAATATGCTCCTCACTAGAGAGGGCACATAGCAATGCTATAGCGCAAAAAAAAAAAAAAAAAAAAAAAAAAAAACCATGTACCTTAGCGGTTAGTAATCTTTAAACTGGCTAAATTTTGCAAGATTGCTCCAAAACTAATTATGCAACTTTTGAAATTTACAATGTCAAATATAAAATAATAGCTTTTTAGCCATGTTTTTTAGCCACTTGAGTTAAAAGTAAAAATCATATTTGAGATCATTGCTACTGGCCTTTGCACCACAAAAACAGATGTCTCTTGGTCAAACTAAATAATGGCTCACAAAATTAAGAACATCCATTCTTTGAGTTTGATTTGAATGAAAAAATTGAAGCCTAACAAGTTTAACCCCTAAAGGGCCAAGCCTAGTTTTCTCAAAAAACACTCAAAATTGTCACTTCTAGTCATTTGATCTCAAAAACAAAAAACAAATCATGAATCTAACCATAGGATCTTGCACTATACTTATGCGAGAAGAAATAATGAAAGTTTTGTGAGAATTGACCATATAGAGTGAGAGATATGATCATTTGAAGTTAGAATAAAAGTTTTTTTTTTACCTCTACCCAAAAAATTCAAACTCCTTTGAGTGCATGTTGTCAACATTTTATGCGCTATGGGTGTTGAAGAGATTTGTTTGACTTGCTCTAAATCTTGTTAGGCATATCTCCACAAGTTTTTGTGATCGACCAAGACATGTAACACACCTTACATGACCTTGCATTGCAAATATGTGCTTGAAATTCTTACTACACTAAAGTTTTTTGCCTACCAAGATTTCTAAAGATGTACTTTTTTTATATGAAAATTTGAGCAATGGATTGGAAGATTTTAGCTTTATTGACAACCACAAAAAATAAATTAGAAAAAAACCAAATTTTTAGGAGCTATTGCAATTCAAAGATTAATACATTTACAAAATACAATAACATGTTTTTTAATACATTATTGCTTTAAATAGATTCCACTAAGGAGTTACCCCTTCATTGGTTCCCCATAGGAGAAGTCAACAAAAAATAACATGTCCTTGGTCCTTTAGAGGTTAATCTATCTCTATATGTCCACGTCATAGCTAGGATGAAAGACTAGCGTGAATGAATCAATCTGCTGAGAATGGTTCATATGTCTAAGCCTCATGAATATAAATTTCAAATCTCATCCTTGATATTTCTATTAGGAGGTACATTTCTATACAAAAATCAGTATGTTCCTTTTCCCAAGGATTCTCAAGTCCCCAAGTGACAATATGGTCATTTGACCTCACCATAGTTGGGGTGTACGACTTTACTTGTCAATGTTTAAGTTTGAACTCATGACCACTTGAAGATTAATGGTATTGTGATATAAGACTAAACAACTAAATGAATTCCTCTCTATCCATTCAATTATAAACAAATTAGTTAGAAAAGGTAGGAAATCACAAGAATAACATCAATTATCTTTCATTTTTTAGTTTCTTTTCTTAATTTTCCTAACAATAGCAACCATTCAAAACGCATCTTTTCCCAACTTATCATCTTTTTGTTCTTGTGTTTAACCCCCAAGCGCCTAAAGAGCCCAATATGGTCAAAGGGGATGCTTGGAGGTGTGAATGTAGACAAAAAAGGCATTGCAAGCTCAAATTTTGGTCTACTACTCAAGTGCAAATGGAGTTATGAGTTCAACAAAGTTTTTTGATTGGCTTGTTGTTCCTAGAAGCGCCTTCTTTGCTCTAGATTATGCATGGAATATGGAAGATTGTGCTAAATCAACAAGCTGGAGATTTTTTTTGTTGGGCAAAGCAAGTATGCAATTGAAGGGAGTGGATGGGATGGGTGCTCCCATGTACTATATATTGTACAAGGAAGAAGTTTGGTGATGTGTCACTTTTTTTATTTGATTTGGGCTAGCCATTTGTAGCTCTAAGATAATGAGCTAGTGGGATTTACTTACTTTGAATGGCCATATGTTTTGGAGTTTTTTGTGTTTATGGAGTTTTCTTTTTCCAACAAGTATAGCTAGACAAGGTCTCATGGGATCATCCATTATGTAAATCTTCTTTTTTTGGAAAAAAATTCCAAAGACCATATTGCAAATTGCTACCCTAATAAGGATATATGAGATTCTCAAATAGTGGGATTTTGCAAGTTCACTTGGATTTGAAATCATATTGGCTTTAAACATTTGATTTATAATTGGATATAGAATAACTAGTTTAGATTGTGTAATTACTTGTTCAACTTTCCAAAGATTCAAAGAATGTTTTGAAGGTTTTCATTTTGAAGTTATGCTAAGTTTTCTTAGCAAGACCTTTAGGGATTAACCCCTGAGCGCCAAGCCCATATTCATCAAAATCTGGACCCACTCACACTCAATTCAACCAAATTGTCATCACAAACAAGATCCACAAAATCTAACCGTATTGAATGGTAGATGAGACAAGCTCCAAAGTATAAGGAAAAGGACAAATGGTTTGACTGTACCAATAGAAAGATTATAACAAGTCAAACAAGAATTTTTTCATTTCTGAACGCTCCATTTTTAGGTCATGGGGCGCCAGGGTTGCTAGCAAGCGAGCTTGTGAGCAAGAGCTTGTGAGCCTGTGAGCTTGTGAGTGGGGAAAAAAAGTGTGTATTTTGACAACTGGACACCTACGACCGTGTAGACAGGGTAAAAAAAGGAACTTATGACCATGGGCCTAAATATGAAAAAGAAGGCAAGTAAGAAATATGGGATTCATTATCACTAAATCCAAACACACAAAATATTACATTTGTAAAAAGGGTCAACACCTAGGCAATACACGGAGGGTAGTAGTATTCATAAACTTGCAAGTATAGAGTTCAAAATTGTGTAGAACCATTAGTCCATAAAAATTTAAAAAAATTTAAAAAAAAAACCGCAATAGAAAGAAGTAGCTCACTAAACAGATGTGAGGGTCAGGCAACTAGGATATGGTAGTGTCATATTCTAAGTCCATGGAACTATCAATTGAGGAGGTCTTGTCTCCTTCAATAGCCATATCATCTATAAATGGCAAAACATCACTTGAATAACTAGTACCACGTGAAGAAGGTTTAGTGGCTCCAAAAATGGCTTATGTCGTAGCCATCTTTTGTGCATAAGGCGGCATGAAGAATGTCTTCTCCGAGCTTTTCTGCAAGTGCCCTCCATCCTTGTTAGCAGTCTCCTTATTCTTCTTCAATGTCGCACGGCTGTCCAACGGAAAAAACAACTGTGAGTAATGAATGAAACAAATAATATGAAAGTAGGAATAGATGAGGTATTGGAAATAACTTACTTACAAGGTTTAGTCAGGCGCTTAATGGTATGTGGGACACTTGGATAGCGTCCAGATTTTGAGAAGCCACGGCCTCAGGTGCAACTGCCTCCAGTCAATTAACCGGCTCAGTGGGTATCATGGGCTTCAACACTGCGCCATAGAGTGCTAAATCCGGCTCCAAAACCAAAATGTGGCGGCGCGTTCCACGGCATGCAAGAATAGAAGAACTTGTATGAGGACATAAGATTAGATAAAAAACAAATGATATAACAGCGATCAACACGAAATAGAGAAATCCAGAAAGTAAAGAGAAGAGGCACTTGTTGCAACTGAGCAATCCATAACAATGTCACCTTTGTCAATTGTTGCGTCAATCAGCATCTAGAAAAGACGTGAACCCTTCTGTCTTGGTCCTCTCCAAGCCATTGTACCATTCATGGACAACTCGTTCCTCCCAACAAAGTTTACAAACATGTCGTCGGTTCCCACATCAAATCTAATTTGGCTGCGGTTACTAAATGCTTGAAGGAGAACTTTGAATGACCTAATTCCCCCAAGTCTTTCACAAGCAGGGTAATCCCAAACTTTTGTGTCTGAAATACCAACACTAGAAATGTTAGGATGTATACATCAACAAACAGTGAGTAACACAAGCAATGAGATAAAATGTTGGGACATATGCACTCACCGTTTTCAAGGGGTCAACTGTAGACTTGAGATGGAGCCGATTCATGCCCATCTAATCCTTCCTATGCAGCATCCCATACTCCTTGCACAAACCAGCTATGTAAGACTTAGCGTCAATATTGAAGGAATGCATGACTGTCACGGTGCCATGATTTTGTAGTTTCTTCTCTGCAAAAGCAACAATTGCGTTTAACATCTCGTACTCCTCATCGCAGTTCTACTCAGGAATGTGCGTACTTGATATAGAGATTCCAGGTACCATCAAATTCTCAGGATAGTCAACAATAATTATGTCAAGAAGAGCTTCATGACTCTTTTCTCCTACATAAAACCAATCCTTTGCTCCAGCAACCTGAATGTACCACAACCAACAACATTAACAACATAAGATTAGGGCCCCATAGGAATTGAGTAAACACTACAATATGTGAGCAACAGCAATGACAGAACAAAAGAAAATAAAAACCCAAAAAAATAGGTATCAATTTGAGGTAGGCAGATATCTTAGAAAAAACATTTGGGCCACCCTCCTCCATGACGTCAACTATCGTCTTCACGTGAAGATTCATAATCAACTCCTCATTGACAAATTCTTCCTCATCATCTAACAAGAAAATTTGAGTCCCATCCATAATGTCATCCTCCTCTTGAGACAGCTCAATTATTGCATTCTTCCTCTTCAGGCCGCATTAAGGACAAGTCTGCACTTGGGACTCCACATCTGGTGAAGGAGGAGGTGCAACAGTAACTAATAACCGTTTTCCCTTCCCTTTGTTGCCAGCAACCATCTCCTTCTCCATCGCCTTCTCTGCCATTTTCTCCAACTTCTGCGCCTCACGAGTACCCTTCAGAGCAATGAGCGCAATCTCCTTATCTTCTTTCTTCTGATCAACCAAGACTCTCTTTGCAATTGCTTTTGCCTTAGCCTCATCATCCATACTTGCAAAGTAATTTACATCAAGGGCTTGAACTCCCAAGCCCCCCAAAGATTTTTGCAAGGCATTCTCCGAAGGGAGCGTAAAATCAATGGTATAATCAATATACCAACCACCACTACTTAGATGAGCCGTTGTGAAGATTTTCAACTGAGTGGCATACATGCAATCCTTAGAACTCTTGTCCACCTAGCTTGACAAAAACGCAGGTAGGTCAGCACGGGTGATGGCTTTCTTGGCAAGAAGCTTGTGTTTGAGATACCTATATCAAATTAACATTGATTAGCTGACAAAATTAGAGGCAGCTACTTCACAAGACAAAGAAAAAAAAACAAAATGAATGTCTATATCTTTGATGTCTAAGAAAGTGCAATAGAAGTCTTATAGAGAATTTGTTTAAAGTTTAGGAAGATTGTAGAAGACGGACGTTTGCACATTTGGCTGACTAATGAGACACGACTTACATTCGACCTAAAAAAACATCAACAATCATCACCCTTTCAAATCAATGTTACAATAGAGTAAAGAAGTGCCAAAAATAGGAACTCAGACTGACAAATAATCTAACCATCACCTTCAATTCCTTGCTATAAGATAAAAAGAAACAATAATAAACAATAGACATTCTAAAATAGTATGCCAAACAGATAAAGTAAATTGATTACTAAAAGCTCTATATTAGAAACTCTTCCATTGACAAAACGTAAGAGAAAAAAACAACTTGTAACACAACAACGCATCAAAAAATAACTTGCTGGACGACCATCCCGGTACCTTCATAGGTTGCAAAATTGTCTCCCTTCTTGAAGTAGGCAACTCCTCGCAAGGTAGAATTGAAACCATGATCCCATGTTTTCCACGTCCAACCCTCAACATATTCAGCGAGAGTTTCTGGCTCCATAGGAACATCCATGTTCACTATTAAGCTGTCCTTCTTAATTATGTTCTCCAGAAACTCAGTTGCATTGTCCTCAATCTGAAAAACAATGAAGTCACAGAGGAAAAGCACAATCAACCCACCAACAAGATATTTCATGAGGAAGCTTGAATAACAAAAAGTGCAATCAAAGCCATCATCATAAGCACAACCTAACACAAAAACCAAAAGAAAATTAGCACTTACTCTAGAATACCATACACAATTTCCCAGGTAAGCTCAAAGAGGATCGTCAACTACTGGTTTAGGAGGAAAACGGCAAGATTCCCGAGATGCCATAGAGGAGTTCCACCACTTCAAGAACTTAGTTTTATGAAATTCTGAAGAGTTGCACGTTGCAACAAGCTGTAGTTTATCTAAAGACATCTCTAACTCTTTGTTGTTGCTATAATGTTTCTCAACCTACAACAAAGACTTCAACATTATCAACATTGTCATCGTGAAGGGAAATAATCTGATTACACAAATACTAAAAACGAGAAATACGCATACCTCCTTGAGGAAGTCAGGGCCATTTGCAAGATTAGCGATTGCTACAAGCTTCATTAGCTTCATATGAAGCTTCTTCCGATGCTCTTCACCACCAATCCGCATGGCCTTTGCAGCATTCTCGTCAATCCATGCCTCCAGCAGTGTATTCAAGTTGTACCTCTTCAAAGCAAGATCAACTGCCAAAGATATTTCTTGCTGCAATGCAATATGTTACTCAAATGAACATATGATCCAATCTATTGTAAAGAATTAAATGTAAATGCTTGACGATCTCCAGAGTACACCACTCCCAGCCACACAAGAGACAAACATATATCCAACAAAATGAGTAAGTAACAACAAGGACCAGACAACTATCATCTCAACAAAACTGCTAAACAAAGACAAAAAACCTAGAGATACGGACAAAGATGCGCACACTTTTATGGCGCAAGGGGTACGGATGCGTGCACCTCCGCCGGCTTTGTTGCTGGCGACAAAGCTCGTGGGGGTGTGTGCATCCACACCCTCTGCGCCTCCAAAACGCCATGGAGGTGCGGATGCGCCCACCCCCATTGGCTTTGTCGCCGGCGACGAAGCCTGCGGGGGTGCATGCATCTGTACCCCAACCTTCAAAGCCTCCGAGCTTGGACAACAAGCAGGAGCGCTGTACCTCATGCAACCATTCTCAATGGTCAGCCGATTTTATATATGTGCTTTCATTTCAGTTTAATTGTGCACATAGACAAATATGAGTTTTTGGAGAATATTGCTTACCCTAAATATGAATGCGGTGAAGATGTCCGCATGCATATTATACCAGGTCTTCCTTGCTTGGTTGAAGCAAAGCGTTTACTCCTCAAGTTGCAGGAGCTCCATGAACTTCTCTATGAGGAGCAGCCCATACTTTTGTACTTGGTAGAGGACGTGTACCAAGTTTGTTGTCACATGGGAGTTCTCCGTATGCATGTGAAAATAGAGTAATGCGCATTATTTTGTCTATTTATCTTATTTACTTTGTACAAATAATATTGAAGTCTTGCAACCTAATGAAATCACTTGAACTAGATCTGTTAGTTACCAAGTCCGCGCAGACACAATTATCAGGAATTGACAACAGAGAACGTTACTTACATATTGACGTCATGCATTATTTGCATGGCCGTCTCATTCCAATCTTTTGTGTCTAGCATTATGCTATCAATGGATATGTGCCAGGACTGCTCCAGTGGATGAAACTTTGTAATGTGATTCATCCATGCTAATCTCCTGTGATTGCCGTTGCAAACAAAAAACTTGTGATTTCAAAAGCCGGCTAACTTTGGATGCTTCTCTCCAATTTCTTGATGAAGCGTTTGTTCTCAATATCCTAGAATTGTCCCCGGGCGCCAATTTCCTCCGCAATGAATTCAGATGACTCACCTGCCTCATTTGTTAGTGAGACAAAAAACACCGTGGCGCCATCTCAATACCCATGCACAAACTTGTGTTCAAGCTTCAACAAATTGGATGATAAAGTAGGGCATACCATGGGCATTGGCTCAAGCGCGCACAGAGGAATGTGCATGCAAAATAGATCATCCAGCTTCTTCCTCATTGAAGCAATGGTCGCTACCGCGTCAACTTTATGTATCTTCCATAGCTCCATTTCCGAAAGGCTGGCATCCTGGCCTAGTACAGCAGCAACCTCAATCTCTAACAATGTACCATCATCGTCAATCTCCGGCTGTGGCCCAGCATCTTTTGTCCCAAGAGAATTGCAATTGCGGTCATTTCTAGTTTGCAACAACAATGTCCCCTGAGATCAAAAATACCACCAATTCAACAAGACAGTGTCAACATTGCATACATAGCAATATCCTTGAGAAAGTCAAGATTGTTCCATCTATACTAGTAAAAGTCAGAAGGTTATATAGTTACATCAAAAGCACCCACTGACAATTTACAAGGCTCACCTTCTCCTTTTGTGCAAGGTCGAGTGAGGCCATGGGCGCTGTGAGGTGGATAAATTCTTCTCCAAAAATGTCTGCAATCATCAGGCTATCATCGTCGTCATCATCTTTGCTTAAATCCACCGCTAGAGCTTCTGGGTTTACTAGGGTCGCTCTTTGCAAGAAATGCCTCAAGTGTTGCATGAACTTAACACGCAATATCATTTAGAAGTTTGTGTCCTTTCAAAAATCCTATATTAAAAGAGTAAGAGAGCTTGAACAATTCAACATACTTGTTTTCCTTTTATTGTCGGCTATGGTACAGCAACCTCGTCAATTCCCATTCCTAGATCGGTGATTACTATTACGAAGACGCCATGCCTCTGCCATTTCTTCCTTTTATTGTCAACCTGCAGCACCTATGGTCAGTCTCTCACTATCCTTGGAATTGGAAGTTTCAGCATCCAAAAATTCTCGATTAAACCCTACCAGAATCGTCACCTGATGTAGTGGTTAAATGCCAAAATTCAATAGGTGGGCAATGCTCTACTATTGCTTGGTATTTGATTTGAACCTTAATAGGCTTCAATATGTCATGCAAGCAACGACCCACCTCGCCGCGATGAAGTGCAGTTAGGAGAACCAAAGTGGATTTGCCAATTGGCTTAGAACCTTGTAAGAATTGGGAAACAACTGTGGGAGCAAGAAGGTTGTGGTTGGGTGGCTAAGAGGGAAACATCAATGACATACGTGACCCCAAAACAACCATTCCTCAACCAGGTGCGGTCGCTAGAGTCCTCTCTGATGTACTTCCACAGTCTTGAGTAAGCTCACAACGAAAGAGCAGGGAAGGTCGTTCTTAAGCATTATACTTGGAAATGCGCAAGAATTGCAATTTGCAACTGCTTGGCGACGACATCAACATTTGCACAACCTCTAGTCCCAGCATGGAAAACCATTGGGATAGAGCTTTGGCTGCCATTCCGGAACCCTAAAGTGACGGGCAATGGAGTAGCCAGGTCTTGACAGCAGGGACAACCCTAATCTTTGAAGAACTGCCACTGGCTAGAACTACCAAAGATGAAGGGGAATGGGATGGTAATCATCCATCACATGGCTGGACTCTTATTCTTTGAAGCTCAAAGCGACTCAAATTGGTTTCGCTTGCATAAAATACCATTGAGGACCTCTATAGTGACTAAGATTGATTGATTTTCAAATTCTAGGAATGCAAACTCACTGCTATGGAGTCAGGTCTTCACGGGAGTGTATGATTGAACAGTTAGCATATTAGTGATGCATGCCATCATTGTTGAAATCATTATAAGTGGAAACTCGGATTTTTTCTAGTGTTACGTTTTTGTAACATTTGATACATTAATTTGGTGCTTTCACTCAATTTGGTGGTGTACATGAGTGCGCAATTTAGAACTATGCATTCATTTATTCTCATTGCTTCTAGCAATGCTAATATTCTGAGAGAAGATAATATAGAATGAATCTCTGTACATATTGAGTAGGTTTGACTTACCTTTACTGTTGATTGCTTCAATGTGATTGGCGTAAGTTCCTTGTTCTGCGTCTCCATGGCTCTTGGTGCTCTGAATTCCACGGCATCAACAGAACTATTAGTTCCACACCCAGAAACCTCAAAATTTAGTATAGTCTGCAAGAGATCACAATTAGCTAATGTTGTTGAAAGAAGTTTAGTGCGTTTTGTCATTCCAATCTTGCACTTGGTGAGCATGAATTAATTTGATCACTCTCTCAAACATAGTAATCAGAAAACAAACATACTGAAAGAAGAGTATTGCGACAACCTTACTTGCATCAAACTAAAACTAGAAGCCGTATCAATCAATGAGAGATAGAGAGACTGCAATCCTCATATATTGTCCTACACGTTTTGCGCAATTATCATTGGCGCTGCTCCTTTATTAGCAACCTATGGAGATAGTTGGTAGTAGCTAAAGTCGTCACCGCAAGTTGGAATTAGGAGTCCTTCTGTAACTAGAGATATTTGAAAGTGCTACTCGATGAGTATTGGAATAAAGGGCCAAAATCTCTAATTGTATATTCATTGCCAAAACTAATTGATGTACATAGTTGGGTCAGTGCTTGATTCCTGTGGGTGGATTTTTTGTATTGTATTTTTCAAAATCTGGACACTAAACTGTCAGTTGCACATATCAATTAGATGAATTGATTATATTTCTGGCAATTTACGACTGCCACTCTTCTTAAAGGCCGCTCCTCTGCATACACAACTACGTCCTTGCATTCAATTCCTTTTATAAAGTAATAGTATATATTGACAGTCACATATTTTGAATGAGAGAAGCCCACTACCTGAAAGTGTAGGTACTTCTTGGTTAAGGGTGGTACCTGTCATAGATACAATACAGCTGTTAGTAGTAGCAGTTTATAGTATATCCGCCCATTCCCAGATTTGATTTACACTTATTGTCTTCTCACTGGTGGGTTGTCCTTCTATCGTAATTGCGGCACTTACATTGTCACTCCTTATGTAGTTAGGTAGAAGTTCAATTTGTAATTAGGTTTTTGTTTCTTGAACTCATAAGAATGTACCATAATGAAACATACATTTCAATCTCACCTACATGGGACACAACATGTACACCAGTATAACATGGCCTACCTAATTGGTTGCCACAGCTGTTGGCTTTGTTAATATTGCCTACACTACGGGAACTCTTAATTCTAGTTTGCTATTTATGATCAGGTAGAGCTGTATTTGTCTTTCAATGAGAACGTTGCTTCCAGCTGTTTGTTTAAGTCCTTTTTCTTTCCAATTTCTATTTCCTCTCTTTTTGTTTGTGTTCCTGGTGTACTCTAATTTGAATATGGCGTCAATTCAGGCTGATGGGTACGGGATCCCTTTAGTGGTTTCTCTCGATGAACATGGGAATGCAAAGGTGTCAAACCATCTCCTGCACGTCTGATTTTGTCTGATGGAGTCATCCGTATATGTGGAGGAAAAGAGGAAGTTAGTCACTGGGGAGTTGCTAGAGTGTATACCTTTAGAAAAATATGTTGAATTAGAGAAGCACTTCTGGAATTTGTATGCAGAGTCTTTCAGAGTGTATGGGCTTTTGTATGTTGCAACTGCAGATTGCGTGCAACAACCTAGCCATAATTCTTCTAATTCTTTGGTTGACATGCCCCACTTATAGCACAATTTGTCTTCCCCTCAACCTGGTGGATTCGATGTAGCTCAGCTTCCTACCATACTTCTTGTGCCTGTTAAAATCAAAAGTCTGGATACTATTCTAGAGTTGTCCAGTGAATCCAAGCAAGAGTCCCCTAATCGAGAGAACAATTGGACTCTCCTTCATGTTCATAGTCCAGAGAGAGCTTCTCAAACGCAAACAATGAGTCATAGTGAGGTGAAGTCTGGTTCATCACGTCCTCCATTGCATCCTGCCCCTCTAAATGAAATTAGTATCATTGATTCTCTAAAGAAATCAACACTTATGCGCCGGTCTAGGAATGAGTTGTCCACTCTGGATTACTGCGGCTTAAAACACAACCGCGTCAATTACCTTCCACCAATATTTAATGGTGATATAATCTTTGAAATCCCGAGGCCTCTTCTTTAGTTGCACGTAACCTAGAGGATATGGACAAGCGCTACAATGGTCACTTATGGTGTAAATTGGTGACAACTAATATCCAAAATGTAGATGACTTGAAATTTTGAAAGTCTGTTTGTGTTGGGCATCTAGA
This sequence comes from Ulota crispa, assembly GCA_963920765.1. Taxonomy (NCBI): domain Eukaryota; kingdom Viridiplantae; phylum Streptophyta; class Bryopsida; order Orthotrichales; family Orthotrichaceae; genus Ulota; species Ulota crispa. The sequence goes on from OY987245.1 coordinate 13,080,484, forward strand.
GTGTAAAAATGTTGACTGCAATTATTTGACTAGAGTAGGCCATTGTAATGAGTCTGAGTAGACTGGATGCACTATATTTGCCTTTGCTGTTGGTGATGTTCCCCGCAAAGAGTATATTGTAGTCTACAAGGTCTGCAAATAGTCGCCAGCATGCTTGCAGCTATGTGATGCCAGAATTTATTACGTATATAGTGAAAATAGCAAATTGTCTAGGGTAGCTGTTCACCTAGGTTTTCACAACCACCCAGTTGCTAGAGGAGTGTGCAAGGATTATGCTAAAGAAATCCACGTTCTTATTGTAGTTGAAGTAGCAAGAACTCCCACAGCCATGGCCTCAGCCATTACCTTAGCAGCGGGGAGAGAGTACATGGCTAACCATTTATATCATAATGGAGATGGCAAGAAGCTAGTGCTGGATGAAAATGGCAGGAACAAAACTATGGAGAGATTTTAGACATTGAGTAGTCCTAATATTTGCAATGCCATATCATCTTTAAGATCACATAATCAAGAAGGAGTCATTGATAAGCTAATGACAATGAAGAGGTTGTCAAAGTTTGAATTCACACATGATAGTGTATTTCCTTGACAAAGAAAGGAGAAAGTATACCTCTTTAAAATGTTAACAAAAGGGCCAGGGAGTGGAGTTGACTTAGTGAAGAGGATGCAAGTCGCACGTGATTTAGAGTTGTCTTGGATGATGTTTGATCATGTCAAGCAATTGCAAGAGTGGACAACCATGACGTGTCATGTGTATGATTCTACTTACAAGAAAGTGATGACAATCGCCACCTGTGATATGCGGTCCGGGAACACTGAAGTCCCAATTCAATTCTGGAATTCCTTAATTGCAGTCATGTCTAGATATGGTGTTTCAAGTCCAAACTTCAAGGGTTTCATGGCTAACAGTGCTCAAGCAAATTGGAAGGCTGTGCAAATTGTTTTTGGGTCAGGGAATGCTGATGAAATAATGCATAACAAAGAAAGGACTTGTCTACTCCATTGGACCACATCATTGGTTAAACATATGCAAAACTATATTAAAGAGTTGCTTCAGCCGCAGCATACCAGATTATGCAAGCAGTACAAAGACTCTAGTACTATGGATATTGCAGAGCCTCAATATTTAGCAATTCAGTCTTGGTGGTTATCTTCTGGAGCTGCATTAGAGGAGACTTTGTGCCATCTCAGCCACTGGCTAGCCTTCTGGCACTTCTGGTACTGGCAGTGGGGTGGTCCCCTACAAATGGTATGTTTCATTCACCGTTATATCTTTACAAAGTATGTTCATTGGCATTTTCAGTTTCTGCTACTTTATCTATGATGTTTTTTTGTCAAATTTCAGTTTGTGAAATAGGATCCACCGTATTATTGATTTTAATTAGTAGTACTATCATACTTATTAAACTTTTTGAGTTATTCCAATATAAAGACTAGCAATCTCAAAGAGATATACCATATTGAAGTAAGAAAACAAACGTTTCATGGAGAAAGTTAATCCCTTCAAATGTTAGTTTAAGAGCAGTTGGGGTCATTGTAAGAAGACTAGTCGCCCAAGAATGATGTCCCTTTGCTGATCAGCATCTACTCCTTTCCACACCTCTTGTGATCAATAACTTGTTTGCTCTTGACCAAATTTGCGACGACACTAGCCAAAAATTGAACGTTACAGTAGCCTGGAACACCTATGGATCATTAGTTGTCCAAGTTGGGCTATTAGTCATCCAAGTAGGACTGTTAATCGTTGACGACAAATGCTAAGGAGTTAGTGTGAAGACACATGCAAAGTAAATGCAAGAGCACTCCTGGTCATGCCTAGGTTAATAATTGGCCAATCATGGTATCCCTACATGAATCTTAGTTCCTCCAAGACACATTTATTTGGTTGGTAGTTCACGTGGTGGGATTTATAGAAAAAATGTGGAGAAGTTAGAGCAGCACAGGTTCATAGCTGCGTACCATTTTTCCAAGAATGATAACCACAACAAGCAAGGAACTGCCCCAAAAATGACTTGCGAAAGTGATTACAGATTAGAGTCCATGAAGTAATAGGTGAATCATTGGTTGAATCATACTTTACCTAGAAAATATCAAAGAGTGTATAGTTCATTAATGTATCTGTAGTTTGATTTCATGTAGTGCTGTCTTAGTCTTATTCAAGTCTACTACTATGGGCATATATATGTACTCAGTAACTATGGATTATTAATTATCCCCATTATTGGTATGTGCAAAACTTGAATCTCAGTGAGCTGGCGGTTATGCCAACATGTAACTTATCTGAAACTGTACACAACAAATGGCTACAGATGTCAGGAAATTGTGGAACCAATCTATTTGATGCCACATGTGATGACAGTTACCGTGCTTGGCAGCAAATGACAAACTACAGGGCATATCTCAATGGATGGGCGCCGGGTTTGGGGCCGTCAACATGTGAGCTCAAACTAAGCGCTATTCAGCAAAGTGGTAACCCAAAGAAAGTTGCAAATTTCTTCAATTATTTGCCTAGGGCTGAAAATGTAGGAACTTGAATTCCACATTTAGAGGGAGAAGAGGTATTTGTAAGCTCTAAGAGAAAGCCAGACACTCCAATTGGAGACAAGGGTGACTCTCACCGGCCGGACAAGGTTTATTTTTCTAAACTCCGTGTCAAGAGAAGATCAACAATTCCTATTGTGGAAATTCAAGGGGGCCCAAGTGATGTGCCAAGGGTCAATCCTATGCCCTACATTGTATATCCTCACAAACCCAAGTGTGACACTTCCAAGTGGTACATTGCAAGGATAAAGTCCAAGTCAAATTCTAAGTGTCATGCTCAGTAGTGGAATACAAACTTGAAGTGCACTACTAAAATAGCCAGAGGTCCCAAAGGTACACCTGCTCCAACATATTGGAGAAGGAAACTGATGTACGGTATTGGCTGTGAGGTATTGGCAAATTTTTGGTTTTAAGCTAATGACAGTCAACGTTGCGTGGGAGGCTCTAAACGACAGTTTGTGCTTGATTGGCCTAGGGTTCCTAAGGTTTGGCTAGTGCTAATAGGTACTCAACTAAGCCGAGAGGAATCCATCTTATTGCAGCATGCTAGTTTTTGGTTACAACAACAACCTGTATTGTCTTCAAGTCAGTTGTTTGGGTTGCCAGCTACCTTTAAATGCACTATATATGATGATATGGGCCCACCTAACCCAGAGACGTATCCAACCAAGAGACAAAATTGTTCAATTCGGCGGAACACAAATGTGCCAACTCTTGAACAGAGAAATAAATGGGAGAGCGCAGCAAATGTAAAGGGCATAATATTGGAGGTTACAGTGCTACCTTCTCCAAGTTTAGGTGCAATTGTATCTCTTGAAACCGGATCCAAGCACCATAAGAGTGTGTACCATCTTACAGTGGGAAATTTTCCAACTTGCACTTGCCCTGATTTCCAAAACACAATTGTTTCTGCGATTGGAAGTCGACAGCAATATGTTAATTGCAAGCACTTGTACTACTTTTTTTGATACATTTCCAAGATGGATCCTCATAATGACAAATTCATTCATGCCGCAAGCTTTAGCCATTCTGAACTGAAGACCTTTCTCATGTGAGCAAAGATCATCAAGACAAAGGAGTAGATGTCTCGTTTCCTTGGAGTAACAACATCTTGTGTTTAGGTGATCATTCCATATTTTCTTGGAAGTATGGGTGCATGTTATCCTGCAAGCAATTCAAACATTGTTATGGCAATGAAATTACTTCTTGTAGTAGCTTTGAGGAATGTAATTTTGTTTATGTCATTGTCAATATTGCTCCAATTTTTGCATGCACTAGGACCCTTTGGAAACCCCTAAACCCTCATAATATTGTTATCCCACCTAGACACCCTAAACATCAATTTGGTACCCTTTCTTTAATAAAGGTCTAAATCGCATTAAATCTCATATCTTCCACTTTTTATTGTTTGCATTTATGTATGAAATAAGCACTATGTTGTAACCATTATGTAAGACCTACACGGGTTTAGGTACACCTCTGAAACCGTGGTAATAGGTCCTCGAGGATATTTTGAATGTGACTTTCACTTTTCTTTTGTAAATACTATCAAAAGATTTTGGAAATTTTCATTTTTTTGGTGGATTACTTTATTAACTACTCCATGCTCATGAAATTCACGCTCGCCGCTTGCAAGCTCCCCGCTCGAGGCTCGCATGCCAGCGTCGTTGATGGGGCGCTCAAGAATTAAAAACTACTCAAACCTGTCACTCATAATTGTATAAATACACAAATCTTATGCAAAATGATAAGAAGGTAGGTTAAGATAACCAAATGAGTGAAATTTTTGTTTTTAAAGTTGTAAACTTCAAAATTGTCAGGCAACTCAAGTACCACCACAAGTTTTCCAAGATTTAATACTTGTCTCTTGTTTACTCCCCTTCAATAATAATTTCTTCCTTCGAATCTTCCCAAGAAGATTCTTTTCTTCTATGTATTAGCTTGTGGCCATTAAAGAAATTGTGGTTATACTCGTCCATGTTATCTTCATTTGCTTGCTAAAAATTGTCTTACACTTTGAACAATATAAGATGCAAATGCAATGACATAAGGTAGTCAAATTGTGAAATTATTGGAGGTAGAGGTGTAGGACTTTTGAGAGGTGGAGAAGGTGGAGTACGTGCTATTGCAAGCTTTGTTACCGATTTGCAATTTTGTTTCACGTGCAGCCCATCTTTAGAAATCTATAAGAGAATCAAGACAACATTCATAAAAATTTGAAAGTGTGTCCATGAATTGGAAGGAAATTGGAGAAGGATAGACAACACTTACCTCTAGCTTGTTCATCATGGATGATGTTCTTCTCGTCATGACTCCTCTCTTTCTTGATAATGTAGCTCAAATCCTCCTTTTTGTGATTGAGATAATCATTGTGGGTTTTTAAAAAGAAAAAACACTAGTTGGTCATACTTAGAATCCCTTTGATTTCTACTTTTCTTTGTAATGAGTAAAGCAAAAGTGAATGTGAAGCAAATTATTAATATACTTGTAAGTAGTTTGACAAGTGGTTGTGCATGAGTAATACACTTGAAAGACTTTGATATTCAATTATAGAATTGAATGGCATTTTGTAGCTCATAAGCGTTTAATTTATTGTTGATCGATGCTTTAATAAAATTAAGGATTGCAAGTGTAGTACATATTTATAATATCTCAATGGTTTAGGCTAAGGTTTAATTTTTGTTTTTGTTAAGGTAAAGTGACCCACACCCCAGAATACAGACAAGTAAGGAAAAATTTGGATAAATTAGAATAGATGAATGATCAACAAATGTTCATCCAAAAAACTACTAATACAAGCTACTTTCATCTAAAATATGGCAAACCAAAAGGAAGTGAAAATGTCACCCAAAATTTCCTTGAAATTTCTTAGTGTACTTACCCCATCTCACTTTCGAGGCAAGATTTAGGAAAAAAAAAAAAAAAAAATTGCCAAGAAATTAAACGCTAGTTCAGGCAATTGTAAGCTGTCTAAAATCAATATAGAGTTGCAAAGCAGCACCAACTTTGAGAACGTTTTTGTTTTTATAAAATGCATTTTTTTCCTTGGGAACATTTGAAATTACCGGCTAGAAAACCCGTTAGTTTAAAATTTAAAATAAACATGATGTAAGCTTATTTCACTATGAGAATTATCCGATACAATCCAGTGAAAACTTGTTGAGAATGAGAAATGCGAAATTTTAGGTGATAGCCTAAAGCAGAATTTCTCCTCAAACCGAATGACATTGGCTGCGTTGCTATGGAGCAATGTACGGGGAGAATTACTTTAAAAAAAACAATACAAAGTCAGTCGAATGAAATGCAAAAAAACCAATTAAAACCTAATTCAGCTGACTAAAAATTGATTAAAATTTTGAACATTTAGACATGTAAGGTAGGAGCATCCATAAGCGTCAGTTTAAGGGTTTTCAACCTGATGACTATTAATAAACATCTAGTGAATTATAGGATCTTATTAGGAACAAAAAAATAATGAGTTTGCACTTTTGAATGTATTATTTGGATATTGTGAGAATAAGTTGTGAATTTTTAAAAAGCAAACTACCAATGCACCCATAACCAACACTAAGGTTTCATGTTCACATGTTGTACATCCTTATAATTACATCTATTCATTTCCACAGGTTTTTCAAGATTTTAGAAGTGACGGTTGTGGGGACACTAACACTTATGGGTGTTCCTACCTTATTCCCTTTGTCCTCTAAAAAGCCCCAAATCAGACACATTTCTAGTACCACTGAAAAACTCCCCTTTGCTGATTTCAAACATTGAGAAATTGTTTGTTATGTTGTATGATCTCATGGAGGCAAGTTAAGCAATTAAACAGCACTGCAGGCTTGGCCTTGGCCATATGAGGTACCATTGTTGCTACTAATCTTTAAAGTATCAATAATGAGGAGTTGGCAACATGCACAAATATGGTACTTTTTGCATGAAATTTGGGTACCCACACGGCAACATCAAAGCTAAAGCTTTTGCATACATTGAGCAGATGGCATATTGATTCTAGAATGCATGTGTCACTAGCACAAAGACTAAATACACAGTTGATCCTTCACAAGGAAGCTTTTTGGACACTTTTAGAGGGACAAAGAGAGTAGGCAACATCTTGTGCATAAGGTAGGAGGCTCATAAACCCACCATCTAAGAGCTAAAACCCGAATTTTGGGGAGATAGAACTTCTTGAAATAATTTTCAATAAAGTTTCCTTGAAAGATAAGAAGAATTGACATTTAACCCAAGTTGTTTCATATTTTTGGAGTTTTATAGAATTAGTTATGAAATTTTGAAGCTAAAGTGGCATAGGGCTCTAAAACCGCTCACCTCCTCAAATGTACACTACTTATACATTTCAAAAATCTATGAAAGAAAGCATGTACAGAATGAGCGCACCTTGAACGGTTTTTGAGCCTCATATCGGCTTACACTAAAAAATCGATTGGAAATTTTAAAATGTAGTATTTTTTGCAGAAGAAGCTCAAAATCTCCCCTCACAGGCTCACACTACTGTGGGGTGCCCCTCCACGACCGGTCGTCCGCCTTCCTCCTCGACCTCCCGCCCCCTGGCGCCACTCCCGACCACCTGGCTCCACTCCCGACCACCTGGCCCTGGGCCCTACCTCGGCCACCTGTCCCATGGCCCCACACCCCAACAGCCTGCCACTCTGATCTAGCGCTGCCTCACTACGGATCTCATTAAAAGTCACCCTGGCCTTAATGACTCCGACCCCTTTTTTCTGGGGCCAGGGTGTAACAGCTCCATTATTTTACAAACGAGGGTAAAAGGTAAAAGTAAAAACCTGTCCCTACTTTTTAATTGACCTTTTTTTTCTCTTTTGAAATTCTCAATTGAAAATCAGTATTTTAAATCTAAAGGACAATTTTTTGTTCAATAGACAATAAAGAACTTGGGTAGGTTTCTATCAAGTCAAATTTAGGTGCATATTTTTGAAATTTGGAGGCAAGGTGCATACAATGAATATCTTTGTGTGGAAAAAAAAATACTTCAATTGGATGTCTAAGTAAAAATTTATGATGCTTGAAATGATGTAGATTGCTTGGGCAGCTTGGTGCAAATAGAGAGTAGTGAAGAAAAAATCTGCCCGAAATTAGCTTTATAGTGATCTTGATGGGGGTTTGGGTGAAGATCTTGGCATAAGGTCTTGGCGCGGAATTTGGCAAGAAAATTAGCTAGGGACTTGGTAGAATTATTTTTTTCCTACTAGACATGAAAATGCCGTTAACATATTTGTCATGTATATTAATGAAAGTAAGAATGCTGAAGAGCAACCAAGGCCAATGACGCATTTTCAGTTCAATTTAAAATTATGCAAATTTCTTTTACATAATTGGAGAGGACAAAATTGCAACAAACCAAGAAGCCGTATTAGATATTACTACCCCTCAATCTCTAATTTGAATGGAAGTTGTGTGGTTTGCAATGATGGAAGACAGAGCCTTAGATGTTTGTCCAAAATTGCAATGACAAGTATATGTTTGGCCATAGGAGATGCTTTGAAAGATGTCATAATCTTCACCCTCAAAGGGAAGAAAGTGTTAATGGTTTTTTTATTTTGGTTTTTTGATTTGGCATTGTTTAGAAGCTAAAAATTGGCTATTTGTAATGATGTTTTTTAGCAGCTAGCAATTTGTTTAGCTCTTTGAATTAAATAAGTTTAGTGGCTTATTGTTCAAGCATGGGGCTAGCAAAATGTTTTTGTCTTTATTGAACAAGATAACATTTAGGAAGTCAATCTTCCTTTTTATCTTGCTTTATTCATGAAGGAGATTTAAAGGTCACGGATAGTGGTAAAGCTTGAATTAGCATAACTTTGGATGCTTTAGTAATTTATTTATTTTTTAAAATCCTACTTATTGAAGATGCAGGGTTACATCATTTTGCCATTTTAGTTTGTATATAAAAAAAAAAAATTGACTAAGCAAGAAATTTTTAAAGATTGTCTAGAGTATAGTTATTTTCTTTGACTACCTTGTAGTGCGAGCTCATTTAGAATGAATTAGACATCTCAATTACATTTGAATTTTTGCATGGTTGAATCCAACATCATGTACTTATGAATGCCCTAAATCCTTGAGTTTGTGTAGACCAAAAAAATTCAACTAAGGGGCTCAAATTCTGCTATTCCTTTCGATCAGGGCCAAAAAATCAAATTGTGGAACTATGAATGTTATAATATTTTAATCCCCGTGCCAAAATGGGCTAAATTTTTTTCATACATTGCCTTACTTAATATATTGCACTTTAGTACAATTAAAACTCAATTCTTTTTAAATATGAATAAACCATCAAAAGGTGGCAATTTTGGACTTTTTTCCTTCTACAATATCCATCGGGCTTTAGGGGTTGACCCTTAAATGTTTGGCTGGTCACCGCGACCAACTTGGCTATAGTGAATTCTATAGTGCTCTCCATTTTCTCAAATGATGTCATTGGAGTGCCAAGTGCCTAGCTTTTGCAAAAGTCATCAGTACAAGCTGACCTCATGAAAATTGCAAGAAGAACAACATGGAATCTAACACCATGTTTTTGAATCTTCTCATTATTTGAGTTACCTAAAAATATGATTGTATTTGGTGAAATTGCTTATTACCTTCCCCGATGGACCATGTGTTTATGGTCACTTCTAGAAAAAATATTGAAAAATTGTATTTTTTTGTCTTGCAAAGTGTTTTTTTCTTGGCTAGAGGATGGAAAACGTCCGCCTTGATGTTTAAGGGTTAAGATCCAATTGTGAATTTAGGATTCCCAAATTCAATCTCCTAATGACGCAATTTTAAACTCTTACATATTTTAGCATGAGAGAAAGCTTTGCATTTTGTATATTGGTTCAACAAACAAGGTGTTCAAGTTGTTAAGTCCAACATGAGGTTTAGTGTGTTCCCACCCATGCTATTATTATCATTTTTTGTTTTTAGCTTTACCTGCCAAAGACAAGGGTTGTAGGTTGGATTTTTGCAACCTACATTGAATTTTAGTAGTAGGCAGGTTACAATACTTTCTAGTTAGTTTAGTATTTTGTTTACAAGTTTTTTCTTGTTCAGAAACTTTTAGCTACATGCATGGTAGCTTATTAGGTTATAAATGGCAACCTTTAAGTTTAGCTCATATATTCTTCAATTATGTGAATTGGTGATGTCTAACATCAATCTTCCATAGTTGTTTTAGGGTTTAGGGATAATGCTCGACTTGGACATTTGCAAAAAGTACACTAACAATTTTATCAAGAAGCCACTAAAAGACTATTTAGCACATTTGTACAAGCACCAAACCCTGCCAAGACACAATAACTACAAGTAGTTGTTTGAGGGAGGGCAAGTGAATAAAAAACACATTTACACTTCGCATTATAGCTAAGTGGGGAGAATCAAATATGATTGATGGCTACTCAAGTTGTCTTAATCTGAGGTCCCATTAGCACAACACGGGAGCACGTTAGATCACACCTCACCTCAAAGGCAGTTTTGCATCTTGAAATTTTGGCTACTTTTTATTTTTTCTTCTTTGTTTTTACAATAGAGTTTTAGCACAACCAAAATTTAGATAGAAATTTTGCTAAATTTAGCCAAATTTATTACCATTGGTTTCCACAGGCCAATATGAATTGACTCCTTCATTGGCCCTTTCTTGGATGAATAGGGCCAACAGGGCTTTGTCTATTGCTCATTCATGTTTTTGAACTAGGATGGAAAACATCCAAATTTTTACTGACAAGGGTGAAAGTAAAAAATTGCCTTTATTTTGGAATTGGTCAATTTCATTCTCCTTCCAAGGTAATTACAACCTTAAAATGTACATGTGGAGAGTTCCATTAGGGTTAAAATTTCTTTACTGTGATCGACCAAATATTTCCCTTGCTAATGTTGTCCAATGAATTTCAGTTTGTAAAGTTTTTAGGGAGACTTCTCTACTTGATATTTACAACACAATTGGACAAGATTTCTTTTTTCATTATTTTATTATCTTTTCATCTTGTGCAACATCCCATTGGTGGCCTCAAATAGCAATTTCTTGGCCAAAATTTCTTGACCAACCCTCAAACCAAGCACAATGTTTCTCCACCATAGTGTAATGCAACCCCTCCATAGTGTAATGCAACCCCTCCATAGTGTAATGCAACCCCTCCATAGTGTAATGCAACCCCTCCATAGTGTAATGCAACCCCTCCATAGTGTAATGCAACCCCTCCATAGTGTAATGCAACCCCTCCATAGTGTAATGCAACCCCTCCATAGTGTAATGCAACCCCTCCATAGTGTAATGCAACCCCTCCATAGTGTAATGCAACCCCTCCATAGTGTAATGCAACCCCTCCATAGTGTAATGCAACCCCTCCATAGTGTAATGCAACCCCTCCATAGTGTAATGAAACCCCTCCATAGTGTAATGCAACCCCTCCATAGTGTAATGCAACCCCTCCATAGTGTAATGCAACCCCTCCATAGTGTAATGCAACCCCTCCATAGTGTAATGCAACCCCTCCATAGTGTAATGCAACCCCTCCATAGTGTAATGCAACCCCTCCATAGTGTAATGCAACCCCTCCATAGTGTAATGCAACCCCTCCATAGTGTAATGCAACCCCTCCATAGTGTAATGCAACCCCTCCATAGTGTAATGCAACCCCTCCATAGTGTAATGCAACCCCTCCATAGTGTAATGCAACCCCTCCATAGTGTAATGCAACCCCTCCATAGTGTAATGCAACCCCTCCATAGTGTAATGCAACCCCTCCATAGTGTAATGCAACCCCTCCATAGTGTAATGCAACCCCTCCATAGTGTAATGCAACCCCTCCATAGTGTAATGAAACCCTGAGAGTCCTCTAAAGTTTAGCAAATGTGACGTGTTATAACAAAATGTAAGGCTATAGAGTTGTATAGTGATGATATTTAACTAAATGAAATTGTACATTATTTCTTATTATTCATGTGCAAGTATATAATGAGATACTATTTTAACATCCATGTTTATTCTTATGGCATTAGAGAAGTACATGCTAATCAAGAGAAAAAAAAATACATATTTTGAAATTAAAAGGCCTTAACGCAACATAAAAATTTAATCGTAATTCAGCTCTTGTTAAGTTAGTTGTTGCTTCGATAAAAAGATTATAAGTAAAACTACGAGCAACACCCGTTCAATTTTTTGATGTTCAAAGTTTGGTTATAAGCTTTATTGTACTAAGTCCTAACCTTTAATACATAAAAAACCTCTTCAAACTTATAGCATATTAAAATTAGGGAACTGCTAAAGCCACATCCAAAATTGCTAAAGTTACACCCAAATTGCTAATGCCACACACTAGCATTAGGAAGGATTTGAGCCCTCCAAGGGGCTACAAGTTTGGGTTGTTCCCAATGCTGAGAACCAGCCCCTGCTAGTCATTAGAAAAGAGTAAAAAAAATTTATTTTTTTATTTTATTTTTTACTTTTTTAATTGTATCATCTGACGTGGTTGACATTCGACCAGGTCAGCCAGCCCATGTGGAAGTGTCCCCATGTTTTGAGGGAATGGGCCCAAAGTTCCCATGGTTTTGGGGAAGGGGCCCATTCTTGGGTCCAAATCCCTTGTAATGTAAGCGTGTAATTTGAGAATTTAAAGTTATTATTTTTGATCAAGTGGTTCATCATTCATTCAATCATAGCATTACCACCTCCTTGAAAGAATGAAGAACAAGTAAAAATTATTGTTGAACTTTTATTGCACCATTTTTATTTTTTTTATATATTTTTGCTTTTAGTAATTCAAAAGTCTTATATTCTTAGTTTTGAATTTCAATACCTACATAATGTTTAAATATATATAGCCTTAGAATGATAGAGGTGAAACAAATCTTTTGATCCAAATCAAAAAACTCCACACTAAATTCTCACATTTCATGCTCAAAACACACCTCGGGATGTGGTGTTAGCAATTTTGAGTGTGGCTTTAGCAATTCCCTAAAATTAATGTTAGAAAATTGCCACAGTTAATCAAAAATTTGGAATCACTTCATAGCAAATATACATGGAGTTGTAATCCAAAATTTTCAAGGAAGTTCGAACTTGTTTTTTAGCCTTTTTATTTTCATGTAGAATTTTTTTGCACATCCACAAATTTCACACAACAGTATTGCGGGATAATGGGCACACTCTCTAAAATCCCATACTAAAATTTTATGAATTTGGAAATTTATTGTACAAAAGTCGAGTTAATTGAAATGAAGTCTTCAATACTCAACTTTGTCCAAATTTTCTCATTCGAAAATCACCAAAAATCACCTATAGCTATTTCACTCACATTTTCAGTTTTCCAAGCGTTTGAAAAATACGAGGAACATAATATCAATATTGGAATTTGAAGAGCTCATCTCAACCAATTTGATTTTTGCGCAAGAAAATTTTAAAATTTATGAAATTTTAGTACATGATTTTGAAAAGTATGCGCATTCTTTTTACAGTAGTATCACGAGGATTTTGTAACTATAACTCATATTTAACTAAATATGAGCTATCCAAAATTTTGTATTTGAATGCTCAAAATCTTTTTTGGTTTGCAAAACATTGAAAAATTTGTTTAAATATAAATCTATGCAAAATTTTAGAAAAACTGTATGCAAAATGCCAAGAAATCTCCAATGTTTAAGCACATAGAAATTCATATAAACATGAATATTTCATGAGTACTTAATCGTATCATTTATGCAAAGGAATTTGTTTTTCCTCTTTTTGTTAAAAAATATATCCACATGCAATGGGAGAAATTTGAAACTCATATTCATTTGTATTTGCCAAGAGTCCTGCAACCCATTCAAATGTCATTAGATAATTCCATGTTTTCGATTAATTTTATGTTAACTGCCCACTTTAGATTAGTTAACTTGTTAGTAACTTTAAATAAAAATATAAGGTGAGGTTATAAATTAACAATTACATCTTAGGTCAAGAGTATGAGAGGTGATTTAAACCATGCTCTCTTTTCCTTATGCCATTTGCTTGCGAAACTTGGTTACAAATTTTTCTTTTCTTCATTTGATGAAGTAATATCATGAAAGGTACTCTGTACTAGAGAATAAAGCCATGTGTATGTTTATATGTGATTTTTACTTTTAGTTGGGTACAAATAGAATTGGTGATCCTTTTCACTATTGACAATCAAATCTTGTGTTGTGTAGAAAAGAGATTCCAAAACTTAAAATGAATAGTGTTTTGAAGGGCCATTGTTAGAGATGCTCTAAGCTACAGTGTCAAGCAAGGTCGTTAGGGCTAAACATGCAAATTAGGGTTAAACGTGCAAGCCTTTGACAGATGAAGAAGCAAGGGTACAACAAAGTCTAGAATGTTGTTTCTCAATTGCCTGATGCCATCCTTTAGCCAGAAATCCCTGCCACACTAACAACCAAGCCTATTGCACCATTCACAGCTTCAATAAGCTTACCCCTCATGAAACTCCAATTTTGGCAGAGCTCCGTTGTAAACCTGCAAACCCTAACAAAGCTCAATGAAGTGACCTAACTTAAGGGCATCCCCAATCCAGTAGGGAAATAGGCTCTAGAAAACCTGTCATGTAGTGTCTGATGCCGGCTCTCTTACAAAGTAGGGCCATTTCCCAATCCACCACCTCCCAATGCACATACATTATGACACTCACTAAACATTATATTTTAATAGTTTATGTTTTTTTTTAAATGCTTATGTGTGACTGATTCATGTCAAAAGTTCTTGAAATTCCCTGAAATTGCGTCAGAGTCTGAGCTAGAGCCCTGAAAACTGCAATATAATTTACCTGCTGCATTGGAGCCCATGTTTTTGCTCAAGTCCGGTTTCAAGCACTACACAAGCTTTTGCCTGCCTCTCTTACGGCTGCATTGGGGATGCCCTAACAGCAAAAAAAAATTGCAGGAAATAGAATCACTGTGAAAGTTATTACGAATCTGACAAATATCTTTGTGACCTAAATCGCACCCGTCGATCTGCACCTTTCTCGAGATCAGGTGAGCCGAAATGCTCGTCAGTCTGTTGCAAGAGCGAAGCCGAAGCCTACTAATTTATTTTGTCTGTAAGCTGAAGTTAAGTTATATGATATGAGTGGTGTAATAGAAAGTGATGTAAGCTTACATGCGTTTGACTGATTAAGCGTAGTTCAGTTGCTGGCTGTATCGTACGAGAGCAGTCTGTGTCTTTTCGGTTACAACTGTTGGCATCCAACTCCTTTCTTACGCTGCATTTTGAAATCATTCGTCCCTAACTTTCCTTCGACAATAGCTTACAACAGTCCTCAGCAACACAGTCACTAACTTAATAGGGAGACTTCTCTGTTTGATCTCTTTTTGCATAACATTGATTGCATTTTGCATATACAGTGATTTTTCAGAAACCTTTTGAACTAAGCATGGAAGGAGCAACAGGAGAGTGCAAGAAGATATGCGCACTCACATCGCTACCGCCAGACTTGAACCACATAAGACCCGAAGACAGGAAACTGTACCGACAGGGACAGATACAGCAATGGCTGGAGAACATGGTGACGCGAGCGCCGCGGGAGTGCTTCGGCCACTACATCGGACGGGTGTACACCATGGCGTCGCGCGATCTGAGCTTCGACGCGTCGGCGAGGTCGTGCATGGGCGACGAGTTCCCGCACTTCCTGGACAGATACGTGTGGCGCATCTTGCAAGGGGGACGACTGGACCTGATCAAGCACGGCGTGGTCATTGACGCGGAGACGGAGAAGCAGTACCTGGCGTTGCTGAGGGAAGAAGTGGAGGAGCTTTTCAACGACGATCAGATCATTCCTGACCCGAGGTTGAAAATGGAGCCCGGCGACACTTGGTCGCACCATGACGCGCATTGTGCGTCGAGCCGAGCAGCGCGCGAGTGCGAGAAAGGCGTGGAGCACACCTTGGGCATGCACGAGGCCAAGTGCGACGGCGCTGCAGGCAAAAACTTCAAAAGCTTTTGATTTGAAGGTGTGTTAGAGCTACCCCATTCCCGTGTGGCTTTCAGTTGTTTATGAATGGTCCCGTGCAGACACACACGAGTATGAAATTAGTTTCCTCACAGCAGTGCATAGCTTTCAGTTAGTTAAATGTAGGGAAAATTTCATGGATACCCCTGAGGTTTGCAATATTTGCATAGATACCCCTGCTTTTTCAGAAATTGCACAAATACCCTTGGACGGCATGATTTTTCAGGCATTTATTTGTTGTGCTTGTACTTTCTTCATGACCAATGTTGAAGAAGGGAATGTAATGAAACAATGTTGAAGAAGGGAATGTAATGAAACAATGTTGAAGAAGGGAATATAGTGAAACAAAAAAGAAGCAATGTGCTCACAAAGGAAGAAAAGGAAGTAGCATGCACAACAAAACAAATGCTTGAAAATTTTGGTCCAAGGGGATTTATGTAATTTCTGAAATGAAGGGTCCCAGACACACACCAGTATGGAATTAGTTTCCTCACAGCAGTGCATGGCTTTCAGTTGTTGAATGTCTTTACTATCATTAGGGCAAACTTCCATGCTGCATTAGAATTGTCACGGTGATGTGCTTTTTTTTCCAACCTTGGAAAACTTTGATCCTAAGGTAGTGTGCTCCAATTGCAACCCTCTCATGTAAAGCGTCCTAAAAGTAGCTCAAGAATGGATATGAAGTAATCTTTGAATGGACCTCTTTAAGTCATAGAAGAGGTGTATTTTATTGCAAGAGCCAATCATACTCCTCTGTTTCTCTTTATCTCTTTACAAGTTCCAGTGGAATGGTTTATGGGAGACCTAGAGTCACAAATTGCCTACTACAAAAACTTTGAAAATTCATCAACAATTCAATAATGCTTCAAAAAAGAAAAAGAAAAGTAGTGTTACATTTGACATCCATTTTTCTCTTTGTCTGAAAATTAGACAAAACATCTTCTTGTCTTGGAAGGCCCATAAAAAAGCAGATCAGCCCTTAAAGTGACGGTTTTAGAGCATACTACCTTAGTGCTTCTCGCAAGAAACTTGTTGATTTCCAACACACTTCCATGCATGGCTCTCTGTGACTCCTTTGCTGTTTCCGCAATGCTTTCATTCTGATGCAGCATAGACCCTTAGAACCACTAAAGTTATTCTATCCCCATCTCAACACAATTTCAATGCTACACTAGAATGCGAATTATTCAGGAAGATGTAAATTTTGAAATTTTATTAATAGCTTCAACTTTATATGCCTTACGCATTCACAGGACTAATCCTTCAACAGTGTACTTTCACTCGTTTGCAGGCCTTTTATCTGAATTATCCATGTTTTTGGGACGTCCCGAGCTCATGGTGAAACTACCTTAATGGAAGTTTCAAAGTTGACCTAAGTTTTGTTCTAGAGTTATTCAAAAGAAATTCTCATGCATGCTAAGAGTAGTTTTTACCAGGGCTTTTTTTTGGTACTGTGCATGAACAGTAAAACTCTGTGTCCTCTCGGGTGAGGAGAAATTTTGGAGGGACAGATAGAAAAACCCTGGTTTTTACATTATTACAACCACACGATAGGTGGTGTCTAGGTATATGTTGCAAAATCCAAGAATGGTGAATTTTAGTACGTTATGAGGGCGTCAAGACCAGATCTTGCACTGAAAGATATAAAAAGATGGTTTTTCAAAAGGTGCCTTTAAATTTATGGAAAACCAACCACGACGTTTTAAGGTGCTATCCTTTAGGTTTTTTGGAAGTCTTGGGGAGGGGGTTGGATTTTAAATACCTTCCATAGGTTTGGAATCTCTTATTTGCGCTTCTCGCTTAAAGCAGCAATTATTGACCGCCAAAAACTCAAGCGCGCATCAAGTTTGAAACAGGGCGCTACAATATTCATGATCATTTTCTCCCTTGAAGCACCAGTATTGGCGCCCGCTATTGCATGAGCTTCTAATGACGAATCTGCAAAAATTCACTTTCAAAGCTGAACTAGGTTCTTTCACTCTCAGAAGCAAGGTGTGATTTTTTTCCAGGGACTCGCTGAATAACTTATACCGGACGGCTGCAACTCAGCTTCTGCCAATCTCAAATTCTCAAAACAAGTTGGAACTTTGAATTCATAACAAGTAACCCTATCTGATATTGTAACCGCAAGACAGATGAAAAAATATTACACCTACTATTCTGCTGGATTGATTGAATCAGTTCGCTTTCTAAGCTCGACATGGTCTTGACCTCACATCTTTCGGAGCAATCGACCAGTTCGATCCTGTTCATCGCATCAGGATGGCGTATATCTACTGTCCAAGCACGATAGATGGAGCATAATTTGCTTATTCTTGTACCTGCAACGTTAGGTACAAAAAAAGAGGACTAGGTGACAAAAAAACTGAATTACTGACCACATTTCATAACAGCATCACCCTTTTATTCTAATCGTAACAAGAAAATCTTAGATGTCACAAACGAACGTAGCATCTCCAAGATGCCGAACATCCTACATCCAAGTCGTCGAAGCATACGACATTATGGCATAACCACACGAGTTATCGAGCATGGAAAGTAGAAATAAGGGCTTCGAACGGAGTTCAGATTCGAAACCTAGAAGCACTCCTGTGACAAAAACTCTGCGGTCAACCAATAATGTTAACCGTACACGAAGCACAAAGGAGAATCAAAATCAAATTTGATGGCAACCACACGAACTGCACTCCTGTTGCTGATTAAAGAAGAATCAATATCACACAACGATGATGTTATCTGACCGTCAAAAGCATTGTACACAAGTTGCCAACCCCAAAATCGATTGCGCTGAAACAATTAGTTCTTGTCCACGAGTGACATTGAAAAAGGTACCAGGAGATCGCATAATGAAAAACTATGCCTTTAAACAGAGAACAAAAGGTTTGAATAAATAAATCACTGAATTGATGTAAACAAACAACTGCAACCGACTCCAGGTGTCTCTAGGTATACCAGCTACTCCAGAACTTGCAACAGCATGGAACTCTCTCCAATTCTCCTAGACTACAGCTGCAGCTGGCTGCTCCGCAACCGCAGGCTCAGAGGCCTTTTGTGTAACAGCTGGCTGCTGATCACTCCATTGCTTGGGAGTCAAAGCCTTACTGATAGAAAGGGCATGAATGTCCTTCATTTCCTCTGTCAATGCAGTATTCACTATACGGTGTCTCTCAAGAAGTCGTTTCCCCTCAAAGGCTGCCGATACAACAACTACGGCAAAACTCGCCCCGCAACTGTTACAGTGAAAAAACAGCTGTTCATGAATATTGATGCCCAAGAAAACCCACAACGACAAAGGCAATCCAAAACCGGACATAGATACTAAAAACTTGAAAATGTTCTTAGCTGTCTATAACTCCTTGTCCATTTTCCATTTTCCATTTTCCACCTTACCAAAGCAAGGTACACTTTTCTACACCAGATTCTATGCACATCCTTATTTTTAAAATGATAAACATGTAAGAATGATATATTTTGCGTGATGAGAGCGGTGACCTTACCCGCCAGATGTGTCAATGACCTCCTGCATTGTCAACCCAAACATCCAGCATTAGTACCCAAGCGCCAGAAACCACCGACAGAATCCATCAGCAAAAAAAGTGCCAACATTGCGTAGATATCATTGAGCAAAAGAAAAAGAAATCCACAGATGTCATATGGCTAAAACAAGGTCAAAACCCAAAAAAAATTGAGTAATACGAATATTTGAAACGGCTATCCAGACCAGGTCAGTCAGAATTATCTACTCGCGGGCCGAAAGAGAAAACAAAGGACTCAGAAAATAATAAATAAACATTACTAAAAATAGGAAAGATACTGCAGTGAAAGACCAAAACTCCAGGTTAAAGTCGATCACAACCAAAAACGCTAACGACTTCTGAATTAATATCGTCTCTAAAATGTGCTCATCTCAAACAGCTATCTCAATCCACAACCTTAAACGATGGCATTACTTAATCACATGAATGAACACATTGCTCAAACTTGCTGACTCAGCATAATCACTAGAGTAGATTGAGTATTGAATGATCGCCAATGGATGAAATTGAATTATCAACATAAAGAAAACGATGGCCATAAAAATGGAGTATCTCTCAAGCCTCTCGCAAAAACTCTTTGTAATCCTACTCCAACAAAAAATGCAAGATTAAAATCGGCTAAAAGCAAGGACGACATGGAAATTTAGGAAGGTGAAAACAGAGTCACTAAACTCTAATTTCAAAAGAAAGTCACATCATGCACCTCATTCAGATAGACAGAAGGAATGACTACAATGACGCCAGCAGAGAAACCCCGAAATAGCACTGAAAAAGAGAATATTTTTCAAAAAAAATTCAAAACTATCCCCAACTTAATCGACAAAGAAATCGCTAAAGTGCAAGACCGTAATTGGCTTGCAGGCAGGCAGGAAACATGGAAAATCTCAAGTAAAACGAGGTCACAAGACTCCCTCAAAACTCAAAACCAAAAACCTTTTTATCTGGCGTGATTAAGACTGACTGGCAAAGTCACGCGAAAAGGCTCACGAGATTAGAAACTCTTTCAAAATAATAATAATAAAACTAAACAACTTAATCGACAAAGCGGTAATTAACTCGACAAGAACTTCAACTAAAGAACTGATACAAGTTAACCGGCGACATAGCTATCTACAAAACAATCTAAACACACATCGCTGGAACTTGTTATAGCGCAAGGACCGAGGCTGGAGCCATATCCTCCTCTAGTTCACGGAGCGGACCAAGAACCTGACAATTCAATGAAAGCCAAAGAAATGCAAGCAAAAAAAAATCTCCAACGAAAAGTGAGAGAAAGCAGCAAGGGAAGGAAACGCGTTCAGAAATGAGAAGGAAATCACTTCAAAATAACAAAAGATTATAAACAATTTGATCCACATAGCTTTTCTCGAATTCGACGAGAGCTTGAGCAAAAAACCGATGCAATTCCACAACCTACTTAGCTCTCCAAAAATCACTCTAAAAGAAAACTGCACTCGTTTTACAACATCAAAACGACCAAGGCTCGAGTAATATCTTTACCTATTTCATACAGAGACGAGCAAGAACGCGTCAAAGAGGTGAGGAAATCACTCCATAATAATAAAATATTCAATCCACGTAACTGTTCTCGAATTCGACGAGAGCTTTAACAAAAAACCGAGAAAATTCCACAACCTGCATAGCTCTCCAAAAATCTCTCTAAAAAGAAAATTGCGCTAGTTTTACAACATCAGAACGACCAAGGCTCGAGTAATAACTTTATCTATTTCACACAGAGACGAGCAAGAACCTGACAATTCAACCCAAAAAATCCAAAAATCTCTCTAAATAGAAATCTCACGAGTTTGATAACATCAGAAAGACCAAGGCTCGAGTAATATCTTTATCTGTTTCACACAGAGTCGAGCAAGAACCTGACAATTCAATGAAAGACAAAGAAATGCAAGCAAAGAAAATCTCCAACGAAAAGTGAGAGAAAACAGCAGAAGAGGAAAACACGGCAAGAGGAGAGGAGGAAATCACTCCATAATAAATAAAAAGATTATAAACAACTTAATCCACATAGCTTTTCTCGAATTCCGCGAGAGCTTAAACAAAAAAACCGATACAATTCCACAACCTACAAAGCTCTCCAAAAATCTTTCCAAAAAGAAATCGCACTAGTATTAAAACATCGGAACGACCAAAGCTCGAGCAATATCTTCATCTGTTTCACACAGAGACGAGCAAGAACCTGACAATTCAACCAAAAAATTCCAAAAATCTCTCTAAATAGAAATCGCACTGGTTTTTCAACATCAAAACGACCAAGGCTCGAGTGATATCTTTATCTATTTCATACAGAGACGAGCAAGAACCTGCCAAATCCAACGAAAAAGCGAGAGAGAGAGGAGCGACGCATTACGAGGAAAGTAGGCTTAAAAATATTAAAGTCCATGTTTTGATAGATATCGAAGCCTCAACATGTTTTATAGATTAGTCATTCGTGAAACTACATACAATTCCCATACACAAAACCGAGAAAATTCCAAAACCTGCATAGCTCTCCAAAAATCTCTCTAAAAAGAAAATCGCACTAGTTTTTCAACATCAGAACGACCAAGGCTCGAGTAATATCTTCATCTATTTCATACAGAGACGAGCAAGAATGTAAACAATTTAACCAAAAAAATCCAAAAATCTTTCTAAACAGAAATCACACTAGCTTGATAACATCAGAAAGACCAAGGCTCGAGTAATATCTTCATCTATTTCATACAGAGACGAGCAAGAACCTGAGAATTCAACCAAATAATTCCAAAAATCTCTCTAAAGAGAAATCGCACGAGTTTGATTACATCAAAACGACCAAGGCTCGAGTGATATCTTTATCTATTTTATACAGAGACGAGCAAGAACCTGACAATTCCAATGAAAAAGCGAGAGAGAGAGAGAAGAGCGACGCATTACGAGGAAAGTAGGCTGGAGCTTGGTGGTGAGCGTAGACTCGACGCCTTCCTTGGTGACGCCCATGGCTGCTGCTGCTGCCCCGTCTCCGCAACGCTCACAGTGTGCAACAGACAGACAGCGAGAACTTGACTGACTTCCAAACAAAGAGGAACTGGATTTGGCTTTGGCTTGCCTGGGGATTAGGAAGAGATGGCTGGTGTCATAAAGAGCTCTAGGAGCAGGCTTTTTGGAATTGTAATGGCGCTCGGGGGGCTGCTGGTTCCGTCATGGAAAATGTGTGTCCCGTTGGGCGTATGGAGGCTCGTGGTTTGCTTATGGCGGGCATGTGCTGAGGACGAAGGGTTTGCACAGCACGGCAGGCAAAGCACAGCACATCAGTGTTTCTCGATGCCACTTGATCCTCATCAGGAGTCCAGGACATGAAGGTCCTGGAAAGGTCCGTCCAGTCAGCACTTGGTAGGGGGATATCCCACCCGCGCCCGCCACTTTGGGATGGAACTGAAGATTATTGTGAAATCTACCATATCTACCATATCGCGGGTGGTTCGCAAATCAACATGCTATGGTGATTCAATAATGTTCTACACTAAATATTGCATTTAGGTTGCCCCAAACTAATCTTTTGACATTAGTTTTAATCAACAATTATTGTAATAATTTTTTAGAAGACTTGGCAGCACCAACAAAGAAACACAAACTAAGGTAGATGTACCCATACCTGCCCATTTAAGGGTTTGGGGTGGTTAGAGGACATAAGTAAAACAAAACAAAAATGTGCATTGTTAGTATTTTAACAAGGTTTAGGAAAACATCAAATTTGTAAAAAGTCATATTGTGAGATGTGTTGTATTGAGTGTAAAGGTACAAATTCCAAAATCCCAAAAGCACCAATAAACCACTAGTGAGTTGTGTGGTTGTTTTCCTAATGCAAACTCCACAATGGTACTTGACCATGAGTTGCAGTTGCATCACTGGTAACAACATCATAGAGAATCCTAAACATATTCCCTGTGGTGCTCATCTCTGCAGCGTAGGATCCATTTTGCACCAATGTGCTTTAACCACTCATATTTTTATATCACTACCTCCCCCCTCCTTTTGCAAAAGTCGTGTGGGCAATGCCTAAAGCCATGCGTGCGCCACATGAAATCCACCTCATTTTGATCCAAAAACCCAAACCACATTTGCAATGCAATTCTTGTTTCCAATGCACAGTAAAAGTGTCTTCTCTAGGGGTCAAAGATGGGAAGCAAACGGAAATGGGTATGTCTACTTTAACACATTCAATAAAAGTTGGACTCCACAAAGTCCAAAAATAATAATAGGATTGCAAAACATTGTGGAAGACTTATACAAAATATTAAAAAATGTGTAGTTGACATTGGAAGATGTGTGTAAAACATTTAAAGATCTATGTCCCTTAGCATTGGGAGACCTCCCCATATTTTGCACACAAAATCTGTAATCATAGAAGTTTTCTAGAAACAATTAAATGTGGAATTTTATTACCTCTACTCTAATTTTACATGAACATAAGCATAGCTTTATAACCTCTCATATAGTTTTCTTTGAAATTTGGTTTCCATTCATTTGAGGTAGTCTTTGAATCCATCTACATGAAAAATACTGATTGTATGTTAAAAAGCTAACAAATTGCTTGCTCAATGTTGTTGCAAATCCAAAAATTCACTTGATACACATTTAGAGGCCAGTACAAATTTCAAAAAGGTTTGAAGAAGTTATGTGCTATAACACCCCTCTTTTTGACCAAAATTTGCAAATAACTAGGGATTAAATAATCTTCTATTGAAAATTAAAAATCCAATTATATTCATAAATCTTGGCACAAATGTTAAGCCATGCATGGTCATTTGGAATCACAATTCACAAGTGATCTTCAAATTACAGAAAAAATGATTATGAAAAACAACTTTTTTTTGTTTTTAAGTTAAAGAAAATTTATTGTTCAAAAGAACCCAAAATTAAGGGCTCAATTGGGTGGGAGAAATGGTTAATTACAAAGCATTTGCTTCACTACCACCAAACCTTAGCCCAAGATAAAATGCAAACATAAGACAAATAAATAGTCGATACAATAGTTTGCATAATATACCATTATTGTCAAACATGCAATGATAATGGTAATTCATTTTGCAACATAGCAATCTACAAGATGTTGGCAGCTACCAACCCGTTTCTACACAATCCATAATTAGCATTTGCTAATCTTTCTTTGCAAGGGTCCAATAGGTCCAATAATCAATACAAAGAGATTTGTTGCAAATGTTTTTATATTTTGACTCCCAAGATGGAACAATTTTGTATTTTGCAATGGAGGCATATTATAATATAAGACCTGACAATGTTTCAAAAAATGAATCATTGTACTATATTGTATGTTCACACTTGGTATTGAGAGTGGTAATAGCAAAGAAAAATTAGATGCATTTGAACACACCTATAGACTACATTCATAGTGTCAATATCCCTCCTAACACAAAGTGTGAACATACCTTACGTCTCTTATATCAACCCTTTAAAGACCACACAAATTTTTAGAAAATTCACAAGAAACTTGGGTATTGAACTAAAACGTGTAGTTGAATCAAATGTGGACCTACTTTGCATAATCCAACCTTACCATTTGGAACAACACCTTATTTATTATAAACTATCAAAAATTCAACTAGATCTACAGTTGGGGGTGAAATATTATAATGATTAAGTGAGATGTAGGTGGATAATCTTTAGTTTTTCATGCTTGTGTGGTTTTGGATCTTACTGCTTCATACAAGCTTTGCTTGAGAAGAGCCTTACATTCATAAAATAGCAGGGTTTCCCACCTTTCCAGTAAGACTAGTTTCACACAAAATGAACAAAAATAGCAGTCACAAGGTGTAGCTAAGTGGACAAAAAGCCATTTCATTTGCTACCCTAAAATATTTCTACAAGAAATTTGATAAATGCTATAGAAAATCCAATTGGTGAAAACAATCAAGAATTGGCCCTAAATGTGGGATGACAAATTTTAAAGATGAAATGATAGCACAATTTCAATAGATCTTCAAATACCATAATTATACTACTATTATATAGAGAAACAATACAAGCATATTTCTTGTGCAATCTGAATTTTTTAAGACCACACAATTGAAATGTGACATCCTTGTTGGATGCTTGATGTATTGTGTTGTTGCTTTGATCCATCTTTGACCAAATATGAATACGTATTTTGAGACCATGTTGTATAAACACTATTATTGATCAACTCATATATCCAATTCCACTGTCGTTTTTTTGGTTGGATGCAAAATTCTTGTGATCACAAGCGTTCTTCAAGAACAATTTCCAAATTGTTGAGCGATTTTACTCAGCCAAAAACCACTGTGCTGAACCAAAATATGGTTCGGTGGTGTCTAAAGGGTTAAGAGCTAAATGGTGTAGATAGTTAAGTACTCCGTAATGAATTAAAACGCCACAACATTGCACTAGGGTTTTGGTAGTTGCCAGCCCAGAAGATTTTTGGACTTCGAGCAATCCGAAAACGTTACGTGCAATGGAAACATTAAATGCAGTTTAATGAAATTGGTATTCTTACATTACCTGTGTCAGATTTTGACAAAAACTGCAACCCTTTCACTAGGCACCTAAACTTTCCAACCGTTACTAAGTTTCTCCCATTGGAATAGGTACAAAAACAAAATCTCAGTTTGCAACGAGTATCGACATGAGAATTTAGTGGGAACTCGCATGGGAATTATGACTGACGCGGCTCGCAGCGTAATTTGGATAAAGAAGGCATTGCAAAGGATAACCAGCGACTTACTTGTGCGATGCCGTTACTTACACGAGGTTGTTGCAACTTGGTGATATCCAGACACAGTGCATTCTGCTGTGATTAAAGTCCTTCCACACGTAATAATCCCATGTTTTCAACTCACCTACTTAAGTAAGAACTTGGAAACTCCAGATTTTCAGCTTCTGACTTGCCCCTGATAAAAATTTAAGCATAAACGTTTAGAGCAATATATCTTCGCAAACAGCAGTTCTAACACTTCCATGGAAGACCAATAGGATTTTCTCTGCACGACTCCAGAAACTCTTCGTTAGTATGTAGGATTGCACATCTCATTCATACTCAAAAGAGATGGTGGGAAATAGCAGTTGTTCTTCTATTGAAGGTCGAGACCGTCCATTCATGTCACCGGGCTCAGAATGCGAGTCATGGTTCGTCAACAGCTAGCTTGGCATCCAGAGCCGAGAAGTCTTCGAAGAACGCTTTGAAGTGATTATACGAATATCCGACATCATCAACTCCGCACATCTCTCGAATGCTGTGCATGGACAACTGGGGTGCACCAACATCTACAGTACGAAGGCCAATTTTACTGGCCAAAATAGGCCCGATAGTAGACCCACATGCCATATCATTTCGCACGACGAAGCTCTGTACCAAACATAAAACAGTGAGAAAAATAACAAGAGACATGGCTTGGCAAATTTTCAAGTATGATACACCAGATTATCTGCCTCAATTAGAACTTGTGTGCATAACAAGCATACTTTCAGTGCTGTTCAGCAAAGCAGGCGACAGTGAGTAGTACCAACCTGTGTGGGAAGGTTGCGCAACCTCGCTATCTCTCGGAAAATGAAAGCTGTTATCGCGTTCGTTGCATAGCGCTGGTTTGCATTATCTTTTATCACGAGCCCTTTGTGCATCTTTGGTTGATGGTTCTCCTCGTGCTTGTCCTGCGTTATTTCGAGATGTATACAGTTAACAAATACCAAATAATCACTTTATACCACAGACTAGTTTAATTCTCCACCGTTTTTCTATTTGACATCAATGAAAAAGTATAAATGACCAAGTGGATGGCCATAATATCCCCAAAAAAGGTACGCACTTAAAGCAGGAAGCTCCAACATTCCTGACAGCAAAGAGGCTAAGACAAGTAGCTCACCGGGTAGTTGGGATGCAAACAATGTGCCATGTCAGCAGAAACCAAGAAGCTCTTCTGCACTGCTCTCTCTAAAAGCCCCTGAGGCGCATAAAGGGAAACAGATCGTTAGTGAAAAAGGCACGCTGATGACTATAAAGCTGTGCGGCACCGTTGAAACAATGACACCCTTATTCATTTTCAGTTCCTATAAACGCTGACACTGCACTTCCTTACCAGATCATTTTAAGACCTCCAACCCTATTCGTAAAACGGTAATATCACCAGAAGAAATCGGGCTCGTTAGAATAAACGTGAAATGCACGAATTTAGTACCTGGAATACAACCAAGGTGATGGAATACAACCGAGGTGATGAAACATACCTCGCCAGATCCTTGAGAGTTGCTGCTTGTGATACGTTTCAATGCATCAAGCAAAACTGGAGATCCAGCACCTTGTGCAGACTGAGAGCCTACTTCTTCATGGTCGAACAAAGCAACCATACGTACTCCCACCTCGTTACTCAAATCTGATGAAGAATCTATTAGTGCCTACAATCCCACATGAAAATGAAAGATCTAAATACATAAGACAAAGAATAAAATGTTCTATATCAAGCATACAAAGATGATCGAATATTCAGTCTTGGAACCAAAAAGGGCCACAATCATCCTAAAGCCAAATAAATATCGTATTAAGCCCACCTAAGCTTAACATATCCAGCACAAATTCAACAATTTCATGGAGGTAAATGATTGTCATGACTTGCACCTAATTCCAGTAAGCAGGCGCAACATAGCCTACTGGCACAACGACATCCATGTTGTTTCACTTGTAACACTCCATGGATAAATTTCGCACTTTAGCAACCAAGAAACATCTTAATCAAATTCAATCAACTTGTAACATAATCCGTCGTTACCTTCAAGGAGCAAAAAGATGAACAGAGGTTGTCAAGTCTGCCCGAGAATACAAATTCCTTCAGAGCTCCGCCAATGATGCTAGGTTGCGTATCACAAACTAGAATTTCAAAGTCAAGAATTTCTTCAGGTTTGCATGAAAGCTCATTAGCAAGTAGCTGCACAATGATCCGATTGTAAGATAAGGCAGGAAACATGAAGGCAATCACGATCCACCAAAACAAAGGTCGACTTCTTTATATGTCAACCAGAATTAGAGGGTAACGACACGTCGAACTTCACTCTGACATTGAGGAGGGGAAAGAACACCGACCACATAAGATACCAGAAATATATATACCAACAACATTACCGCTAAGTGCCTAAATTGGCCAGAGGTGGCCGCTTCCATTCCTACAGGGATAGGCAGACACCGCTTAGGAAGCTTCAAGGATGGACCAACTATTCCAATAGAAAGTAGAAACCATGCCCTAGATTTTTGAACTTTAAGAAAGTATTTTGGAAGTTATCATAGTTGTAAACGAGATTCCAAAGCGGCGTTTATATTTCTATTTTTAGTTCAGGCACCAAGGAGTTAACGATCTCTTTCCGAACTTG
This sequence comes from Ulota crispa, assembly GCA_963920765.1. Classification (NCBI taxonomy): domain Eukaryota; kingdom Viridiplantae; phylum Streptophyta; class Bryopsida; order Orthotrichales; family Orthotrichaceae; genus Ulota; species Ulota crispa. The sequence goes on from OY987245.1 coordinate 13,108,898, forward strand.
TAATTTCAAAACATGATGTATCAATCCACAAAATCATGAACGTTTAAGTTGCTTCAATCCTGATTTTTGACAAAAGCAACCAATAGTACACAACGCTAACAAGCTGGCTTATCATGAATACGACTAAAACATGTAAGCCAGTCCCTACGTCAAAAGAATCATGAGAGAGCACCCTTTGGCTCAAGATAACTTGGAAAACGACAATCCACTCGGTAGAAGAGTACTGAAAATCCAGACGCGGTGTACCTGCAATAGAAGTGGATGGTGGTCGACTACTCCTTTGACATCGGAGGTTGAGTTTTCCTCCGCAGATAGTACATCGTTGATTGCGACGGCCTTGTTCGCTTCAGCCTGCCATAACTCACGTTATTCCTTTGAGACAGCACCGTCATCGTTCTCAAGACTAACTGGAATTGGAAATATCAAAAAGTTTGATAATTGATCAAAGTCTTCATCATCGAAGCCATGTAAATGAGCCACAGCGACGACTCAGAAACGTACGAAACCCCAAACTTAATGCTAGAGCCGGATCTCACTTTGATCACAGAAGCTAGAACAGGTGCGAACTGCGTTTGTGTGTTCACTTTGAACCCGTCGTTCACTCCTCTGCACAAAAGATCATCAGTCTAGTTCCTGTCGATGAAATATGCAGATTACCACTAATATACAGAAGTGCGCAATATATTATTCAATGAAAGAGAGCCATGACCGCACAAGACTCTGCTCTTACACATTATGATCGAGTTGTACTGGAATACATAAAGACCAGCAGAGCTTTGCTTCACATCATCAAATAGGCCATTCTTTCAGAAATCCAATTCTGTGGTAGCCTAAGATAGAATGGAGGTGGAACCTCCAGAGTGAAGAACGTGATTACCTATCTAAGTGAATAGCCAAGGTGGGAATCCGCAAAATAGGTCGCTGAATTCTGACAAGCTCGTGCGAGTAACCGGAATCCTCTCGATTTCGGCGATTAAGCACCACCCGTCCTGCAACAGTAAGGTCTCGATCAAACCAGGTGTGCCACAAACCGCCTCCATATGTACTTACACCGACTTCCAAAAATCCATACTTGGTCACCTGGTCAGCAAACAAGCGGATATCAAGGGCAGTAGTTTCCAAATATGTACCTAAATGATAAGATGAGGGAGATATACACGACTCTTGGTGATAGTTTCATGCCACTTAATCAAGGCACAAGGGAGAGTGACATTCATCAATGATTCTCCTATTTCCTAGAACATGATAAAGAGAAAGACTACCTTTGATGAGGGCTTCAGTTTCGGGCAAGGACTGTCTGTATGAGCACCAATTATCATAAACCCATTACCCGGTTTATACCTGCAGGGAAAACAACAGCGGCACGTATTTTCAGGAACACATACCTTTAGCGAAGTGGTTTCTGATATACATCTTGTTAACAACCAAAACATGAAGAGTGTTGAGACCATTTCAAATTCACAAAAAGAAAATCCACAGACTGAAAGTTCTTTGCCCACATGAAAGGGGAGGGAACAGAGAAGATTTCCACGAATGATATGGAATTTAAAAAACCACACTTTCACAGGCAGCTACTGTAGTGGATGATGGGATCGATATGAATATATTAAGATGAAAAATTGCGAATGGCGAACGTAAACATCAGGAGTACACACTGCATCTGGCGTAGTAGTTAAAACATGCAACAGATCCAATCCGAGATTCATCAGCATTAACTAGCACATCGTCCATGAATCGGAAGTAGGAAGCTGCATATAGAACTCACTTTCTGCCAACTGCGAAAGCAACGAGAGTAGAGAGATTTCGTGTAAAAAAGTATTTCCCTCCAGCTTCCAGAGTCCATGCCTCTTTTTCGGACAGTTGCTGAAAACCTGCTTTTTGTAGTCTTTCTTTGGATTCCTCTGTACAAGCAATAATGATTTAGTATTCAAACGGCAAGACCAAGTAGCTTCAAAAAAAACTAAGGAGAACATAATTGTGCCGTTCCCTTCAAGCCTACATCACGAATCATACGACTATTATTGCTTCCTAACCAGTCGATGGAAAATCGTCATAAACGAGGATCTTTGTCAACAAGATACTCCAAGACTTTCGCATTAGATACTTGACTTAAGTCCTAGAGGTGATAAAATTTAGGCAAAATATTCAGCAACGCCATAATCCTTGAACAACAGTCTCTCCAATCACCAAATTCTGGTCACCAGAAGAAAAAAAGCAGCTGATATCAAATCAAACATTAAAGAATATTTTCGTGCTGCGATACATCCGAGAACATTTGCAAAATTCGAAACGTTCTTTATGCGCACTCTCCTAAAACCTGGTAAACTCGATCTTATATAAATTAGGAAGAACGCAAATAAATCTCTACCTTCGAAACTACATAATGAATCACATGATTTTTATTGCTATAAAACAGAATTCGCCATAGATAAGGATCTCCGTTAGTAAGAAACTCTAACATTCTCATATCGGACACTTCACGAAGGTGACAAAACTTAGGCAGAATTTTCATTAATCATTGGACAATATTCTCTGCGATCACGAAACTCTGGTCACCTAACCTGAAGGCAGCTGATATTAAATCAAGCATCGAAAAATTTCTTCTGTAGTACCGGACATTCATGCAAATTTTGAAAATTCGTAAAACCTGGTAAATGTTCAGCAAAACCTATACTCTCCGCTAAGACGCGCCAATCGATCCGGAGGCCAAAAGCAAAGCCAGAACCAGAAGTAACCAGGTTCTATCACATCATCATTGGAAAATAATCTCTACGATCACGAAACTCTGGTCACCTAACCTGAAGGCAGCTGATACTAAACCAAACATCGGAGAATTTCTTTCGTAATGCAGGACATTCATGCAAATTTTGAAAATTCTATAAATAATTTCGTAAAACCTGGTAAATCTTCAGCAAGACCTATACTCTCCGCTAAGAAGCGCCAATCGATCCGGTGGAAAAAAGCGAAGCCAGAACCAGAGGTTATCAGGTCTTGTCACATCAAGATCGATTGATGAAAATGCAGTGCGAGCGGGGGATCGTAGAAATAAGAAGGAGAAGGAGAAGGAGGACATACGAACGGCATGGAAGGGCGTGGGGGCGGCGTTGAGGAAGTCGACCATCTCCTGTGCTACAGAAGAATCTGCCATGGCGAGAGGTTTGGTGAAGTCCCCGCGGAGGCGGCAGCAGCGGCAGCAGCAGCAGCAGGGTTGCAGCTCCCTCGACAAAACGATTGTGAGTGATGGCGGTGATCCCACTGCTCTCCATTCTCTTTCTAACTTGCTGGCGACGAAGGGCATGTCCTCCCAGTTTAAATTTGGGAAAATTTCATAGATACCTCTGAAGTTTGCAATATTTACATAGACACCCTGAAGTTTGCAACGTTTATATAGATACCCTTGAAGTTTGCAATATTTACATAAGGTAACAACACCCATAGCCGTCATTGAACCCATAGCCATCACCTCTAAAATCTTGAAAAATCTGTGGAAGTGAATAGATGTAATTACAAGGATGTACATCATGTGAACATGGAACCTTAGTCTTGGTATTAGGTGCAATTGCAGTCAGCTCTTTAAAAATTCACAACTTATTCTCATTGTATCCAAATAATATATTCAAAAGTGCAAACTCACTATTTTTCTCTTGCTAATAGGATCCTATAATTTGCTAGATGTTTATTAATAATCATCATATTCAAAACTCTTAGTTTGATAGTTATGGGTGTTGCTACCCTTAAATACCCCCAAAGTTTGTAATATTTACATAGATACCCCTTAAGCTTGTGATATTTACATAGATACCCTAGCTTTTTCAGGAATTACACAAACACCTTTGGACCAAAATTTTCAGGCGTTTGTTGTATTGTGCATGCTCCCTTCTTCCTTTGTGCACATGATGCTTCTATATTGTTTCATTACATTCTTTTCTTCAACACTGGTCATGAAGGAAGTACAAGCACAACAAATCTACAATTGATAAAAAAAAACTCACGTTGGCGACCTATCCATACAATTGTTTGTGACCCGTTTACCTGTTGTCAAAAATGTAACCAATGTTAGGCGGCTAGGTTGTTGGTAGTTAGCTTCAATTCCTCTCTCCCACATAATTGATGTTAGGCAATTAGGTTACTAGTGAGGCTTTGTCTTTCCCACAATGACTTGCAAAACTCTTGCAATTGTACTTGGCAGGTAGGCGGCTAGGATGTGGATCTTTGCATCTTTTTTGTGCTTGCAGGTGAGGTTTTGGATCTTTGCATCTTCAATTACTTTGTAGCATTAAGGCATTCATTTACCTTGGTAAATAGGTTTACAAGACTTGTAAATGCCTAAAATTTAAGGTCCAAGGGTATTTTGTGTAATTTTTGGAAAAGCATGGATATCTATGTAAATATTGCAAACTCCAAGGGTAACCATGAAATTTTCCATTTAAATTTTCTTTTTTACCTTTTTTTAGAGTTTTAATAAGGTTTAAAATATGGATAGATTTTATAAAATAAAATCTTATACATTCCTACAAAATAGCAAAACAATAATTAAACTTCATGAATAGAGATTTTAGCAAACAAATACGCACTAGGGTTTATCATTAATTCGAATCCCTAACTAATTCAAATGAAAAGAATACTCAACAATAATTGGTTTTTTGTCAATTTTGATAGCTATACTATAAAAATGTATATGTGAAAGATGACATCAATAACTTCTTGGCAACTGTAGAGTATTTTAAATATTTTGAATCAACAACTCTTAATATTAATTAGGACCATTTTACATGAGGATTTAAGATTGAAGTAACATAAGAATTAAGAAATCTTCTAAATAGATAGTTAAAAATATACCTTTGAGGTTACACTAAGAATTGAGATTAAAGTGTATTTAAATGACGTCAAACTAGGTGTGATGGCCAAACATTAGAAAGTGCCAAGCCATTTATCACCTTGTTTGTCTTGAGTACAATGAAGGTTCCAATATTTAGAATAGAAATTGCTCACTATTTTCTTATTGGTAATAAATTTTTAAGCCCATGCACTTAAAAGTTGGTTTCTTAATTGTACATTTTAACACAAGTATATTTTATATATATATATATATATATATATATATATATATATATATATATATATATAGGAAATTGCTAATGCCACATCCCAAGTTGTGCTTTGAGCATGAGTTCTAAGAATTTACTGATGATTTTTTTGATTTGAATATGAAGATTTGTTTGGCTATATTCAAAAAATTGGAAATGCTTGTATTTGAAACTAAAATTATACAACTTTTGAATCACTTAAAGCAAAAATACATGAAAAAAATAGCAATTGATGCAATTAAAGTTCAAGAATAATTTCATTACAAGGAAAATTGTCCAAAATGACAAAAATATGTCCAAATCAACATGGCCAAATCTACAAAAATTGTCCAATTTGACAGTTTTTTTTGTCATGTTAGACACACTTAGTCAATTTAGACATGTCAATTAGGACATAATTTCTTGTAGTGTTTGTATTTGTTGTTCTTTCTTTCAAGGAGGTGATTGCCATGATTGAATGAGTGATGGACCACTTGAATAAAAATAAATAGCATTAGTTCTCAAAGTACATGCTCACAGAGGTGTGGCATTAGCAATTCCCTATATGTATATATTATTTATTTATTTATTTATATAACTTAAAGTTTTCTATAGAGCTCCACTATATAGAGCACAATTACAAATATGAAAAATAACAATAATAATCTTTTATATGGAAAATTTACAAAAAGTTATCAAATTTTTCTCTAAACAAATTAAACAAATAGAAATAGTGTTTCAAACCAAAAGAAGCAAAATAAACAATTTGGTAGAGCTTTAACCTACCTCAAACAAGCTACAATAGTTTTAAATAAATTGAAGCAAAAAAAGGTAGTTTTGAATTAATATGAGAATAAAATTGATAATTATAATTAAAATATAAGATAAAGTGAAATAATTTAAATATAAATACTATTCTATTATCCTTTTTATTAAGGGCGGTTTACACTGTGTCCCACATCCCAAGTCCACTAATTTCTAAAAATCTAATTGGTATAAAGCCAAAAGTTAGGATTTGGAGTTTCCTACTAGGCCCCAAGTCCCCGCCCAGTTGCTTACATGGCGCCGGCAGCACTTTTTGGGAATTTTGGCACCAAAAAATGGGACTTCATTGGTTTGGATCAACAATTTTGCTCAATCCAACTTTGAGCCCAAGTCCCATTTGTTTTTTGCATAAAACATTCAAGATCTAAATAATCCAAGCCGTTGGATGGAAATGACCATTCTTTTCCAAATTCTAAGCTGATTTGATATGTCCCGTCTAGTTTTGTGAAAGTGTCTTTTTCACTCTCGTTTGTCTCTTTTTCTTGATAGTGTTGTGTTGCTCAATTATATATATATATATATATATATATATATATATATATATATATATATATAGGTTATTATTGTTCTTTGTTGTAGAAGAAGGAAGGTTTTTTGCCCAATTCTTTTTATTGCAACCAAGAGATTTATGAAGGTAGTAGACAAATGTTTTTGGAGGCCTACAACTTCTACAGTTCTTCTTGAGAGTGAGGATTGTGAGGTGAAAGAGGGAAATTTTGTAGGCAATGAGGAAATCTAGATTGTAATTTCTTCTAGGAAACGAGCTACTCCAAAAAAAATTCCTTCTAAAAAGAAAGTTGCAAAAACAATTGTAAAACCAGAAGGAGAAGATTGAGACAGATCATAGGCAATGTGATTGTGAGGTAAGGACAGTGATTGCGCTTCAAAGGAAGATGAAGCTAGACTTTATTTGAGACAACAAAAAACAAGGTATAATTTCAAATTTTCAACTTTGTTTTAGGTGTTTTTCTTGAATTTCTTTGAAATTTTGTCAAAACCTTATGTTTAGAGTTTGGTGGCTAAAATGCAAAATTATAATTTTTTTGCAAAATAATTACATTTTGGATTTGATGTTTAAATTCTAAGAATTATTATTTATTTTTTAGAAGTTATGAATTTTAGCAAAATATTTCTCAAAATCCAACATTGTTTGCAAAAATAAATTCCTTTTTATTCAAGCAATACAAGGAGGACAAATTAGCAAATGGGATTTCGAACAACAACTATTATGATTGTAAATTCCACCTCAACATAGATCAATGGTGGCATCAAATGGGCCAAGTAATCAAGCATGTTTCAACATCTACATACGGATTTGGACAATGTAGAAGTAAATTTTTCTCAAGAAAATGCCATTCCAAAAGCAAATATTGATTCTATTCCGCCTTCTTCTTCTAAAAATAAATACAATTTTTTGCTAAAGCAATTGACATTTGAGAGGATGGTATAAAATATTACTAGATTAATATAGCATTTGTATAAACAAATCAGTTACTAGATAAGATAGATCACCAAATGGACCGCCTAATGGACAAACTCTAAAAAAATAGTAGTTTACCCATAAATTGAATTAGGGCTATTTTCAAAATGAAAATTTGATTTGCTAGCCAAATTTTCTTTATAAAATTTTTTGGCCAACATTTCATATATCTTTGTTGCTTCTCGTAACATGCTTTACACTTTATCATCACATTCTATTATGGATTCATGGCTTTCAATGTTGTCTTCATTTTTATTTGCTTTTATTTCTTCTTCATCTTTTTCTTCATTGCACTTAGCATCTTGATTTGTCTTTGTAACTTCTATATATATTTTTTTAAAGTTTCTAGCACATTGAAGGATCTAGTATTGCGCAAATACTTTCATAAGCTATAAGCCAAACATAATAATTCATTTTTTTGCCTCTTTTGCTTATTTCATGTTAAAATTAATCAATGTCTATATTATGCACAAATTGTGCAAACATATGCTTGTGATTGTAATATTAGTAGCATTTTCTATAGAAACATCAATTCTCTTTAACAAGATTTGTCATCTACCATTTAGAATTCTAAAAGATCTCTCAATTACCATTCTAGTACTAGATTGCATAAAATTCCAATGGGCTTTTTCTCTAAACAGTATTTTTTTTCACCTCTAAACGGTGAATAGAACTACGGCCTCATAAGATATATTGCATCCCATATTAGCTTATATTGTAAGAAAGTTTTTTTCCTTATTTTAGATTCTTGAAATAATGCTCAATCATAGACTTGTCCATCCCATCCAAAATCAAATTGCCAAACCTTACATTTTGCATCGACTAAACCTCATAAAATAGCAAAAAAAATCATTTCCAACAATAATATGTTGTAGGATCTATAGGATGTGCTATAATAGGTATGTGGCTACCATCAATAGCACCTAAAATATAGAGAATATCATGCAACTCCTTAAACTTTTTAACTATCTGTTTAATACAAAATAAAGCAGGTTTAAGAAATATTAAAGGCCGCAAACATTCTCTAATAGCCTCACAACATTCATTTATAATTTCTGAAGTTATATTCATAAGTTACATCAATACCATATAGGTTGCCAATTATAATTAAAGAATTTTGAAATCTTAAATGAAATAGAGTTACAACAATTCTAATATAACAAAAAATTAATTAATTTTATACATTCTTTTCTCAAAATAGACTTTAAAGTATGACATAAATAATTGAATTTAGTCTTATTTTTGTTTGACGTCAAAACATACTCTCTGTATAAAAACCAAAAAAACATTACTCCAAAAATCCTTCAATTCTTAAAATTTGCCAAATAGTCATTGTAAAATGAATCTTATTGCTCTCAAGAATAAAAAATGCCATCACTATAATTTTGGCGTGCTTTTGATAAATTGCAAACTTTTGCAATGCCATATCACTAATGATTACATGCTTCATAACCATGAGAAGAGCAAGCACTACAAGAGTGTGTTGCCTTCTTCAATCCATGGTTGATGAAGGTAAAAGAGAGTATTATCTCAAAAATTGTAGTGAAATAAATAATAGATAAATACTTGGAACATAATAATTGATATGGGATTTGGGACGTAAAATTGAGACTTTGGCTATTACACTATGTGGTCCCAAGTCACTAAAAGTATAATTTATTACATTTTTTTGAGTCATAAAGCGGGAAATTGGCACTTGTATAGAACTTTGTCACATGGGATGTATGACATAATATGATTTTATTTTATTTTACCTTATTTTATTTTATTTTTAATTTTGATTTTATGCTTATTACAATTAAAAAATATTTACTTACATAATGTTTATAAAAAGTACTAAACTTGTATATTTTATATCTATTTGCAAACCATTCTTTTCTTTTATACTATTTATAAAGTTTCTTTATAAAACTTACATGTATGGGTATAATGATTTTTATTTTTTATCAAATTTAATTTAGTATATTTTAAAAGATTTGTAACTATTAGTATACATTTTGCAAAATATGTGTCTATTTTAATATACATTGCCATTAATATTTACAAAAAACATTATATATAAAAAACAAATTAACACTTAAAAATATCATAAATGCTTTATAATTGTTACAAAGAAAATAAATGGAACTAATTGGTATAAAACACTTTGATCATGTGAATGAAAAAATTAAGAGTTTATTTTTAAACTTTTTGTGTTTGAGGGTCATGCAGACATTGATGACATCCTCTTTGTCCAACGGTATTTTTTTGTATTCACCCTCATGTTGTTATCTCAACTAAAATATAAAACACTATCAATAAATAACCGTATGCTAAACCCTAAATAAATGGAAAAAGGGACTTAGAGGCGTGAAACAAAGGCAAAGGTCTTTAAAGGCCCACTTAGCCCAATCTAAATCTAATTTATTTATTTTTATTTTTATTTTTATTTTTTTGCTGTAAAAAAAACCTCATGAGTTTTAAAAAATTAAACCTTAATGATTTTGAAATTCCTCGCAAAAAAAAGATATTTACCTTTTTTTAATTACTTTGAAAGAATTTGAACATTATTTCCCCGCACAATGCAATCATGTATTTGATGTGCTTATCTTTCCAATGTTTTTTGTGTTCCTCCTTTTCATCATTATCTTTTTTTTATCAAATTTTCCTTTCTTCTAGGAAACAAGCTGCTAAAAAAACACTTTTTAAAAAAATAATTGCAAAAGTAGTTATAAAACTAGAAGAAAAAGATGTATATGGATCAAAAGCAAATTGGCGTGATACTGTAGTGAAGTAGAAACATTAATTGCGCTTTGAAGGGAGATGGAGTCCGACTTCACTTGAAAAGAAAAACTTAAGGTATAATTTCAAAGTTCCAATCTTTTTTGGATATTCTTCTTGGATTATTTTGAAATTTTGCCAAAATCTTCGGATTAGGGTTTGGCATTTAAAATTCAAAACCATAATTTTATTTGCAAAAGACCTACACTTGGACTTTAGAGTTTGGTGGCTAAAATTCAAAATCATAATTTTTTTGCAAAAGATTTACACTTAGGGTTTGGTGTTTAAAATTCAAAATTATAATTTTTTTGAGAAGTTCTAAATTTTGATAAACGGTTTTTCAAAATCTAACATTGCTAGCAAGAAGAAACTTTCTTATTTTATTCAAACAATACAAGGAAGACAAATTAGCAGATGGAGTTTTTGGCCACAAACGCCATAATTATAAGTTCTATAACATCATGGATCAAAATTCAGCATTCAGCACTGACATAAAACTTGTCAAGTTAGGAAGCATGTTTCAGCAAATACAACAAATTTGGACACTATTGGAGTAATTTTTTCTCAAAAAAATGTCATTTTAGAAGCAAATATTGACTCTATTCCACCTTCCTCATCTAAAAGTAAATATAACTTTCATGTAAAAGAAATTAACATTTTTGAGAAGATGATATAGAATACTATTGGATTAATAAAACATTTTGAGAAAACAAATTAGCTACTAAAGATGATAGATCACCAAATGGATTGTCTAGTAGACAAACTTTAGAAAATTGTAGTTTACTCACAATCTAAACTAGAGCTACTTTCAAAATAAAATGTTAATTTGCTAGCCAATTTTTCTTTACAAAAGCTTATGGCCAACATTTCATGTACTTTTGATGTTTCTCGTAACGTGTTTTTCACTTTTTCATCACATTTTATTCAAATTCATAGCTTTCAAAGTTGTCTTCATTTTCATTTGTTTTCATTTCTTCTTTGTCTTTGTCTTCATTGTACTCAACATTTGGAATTTGTCTTTGTAACTTCCTTATTATTTTATAAGAAGCTTCTAGTAAATTGAACAAATTAGTATTGTGCAAATCTCCCAATAAACTATTGCTAAAATAGTAGCTCTTTTTCTGCCTTTTTTGCCCATGTCATGTCAAAGTTATCATTTTCATAATGCATAGATCATGCAAACATATGGTTTTGGTCACAAATTATAAACATTTTGTAAAGGAACATTAATTATCTTTAACAAAAAAATTCATTTTTCCTTTAGAATTTCTGTAGAATGCTTATGTGGATTTAAATTCAGAAATTTCACAAATAGGTGCCATGTTCCTCATTTTGAGTAGTTTAAGCGCAATCTAGTGGTTGAAAGTGTCCAATTAGGTTAAAAAGATTGTAACAACTACCAAATAGGCCAAGGGACAGAGATGTGAGGAAGAGACAAGTAGAGATATCCAAATAGGTAAGCAGAAGGCTACAAGTAGGAAAAAAAAAGCAAGTTGAGAAGACCTATAACTTGAGAGCATAGAGTCCAGCCAAGTAGGCTGTTTTTGTGTGCAATTTGTTTGCTTGTTAATACATAACAATTTGTACAAATTGTTGTGTTGATTGTGGAAGTTGTTGATGTATTCAATTTGTGCTTTGTTTGAGTGTGTAAGAATCCGAGTGGGACTTTTCTTATGTGATTGTGTATGGTTGTATGTTCAATTTGAAATGAGCCAATTTGTGAGGAATTGTGTGTATGTTTGGGTGAAATTGTGTTGTGTGTAAGAACTGCCATTTGAAGTTGTATGACTACAAGGAATTCACAAATTGGCTCGAGCTTTTATGCATGCATATATTGATTTCTACTTGTGTTGTGTTTGCCGAGTGAGAGAATTTTGAGTAATGTTTGTTAAGTCAAGCTACTTGTTGTTTAGTGTTGTTGTAGTGTTCCAATTAGGTGTATGAGAAATTTCACAGATGGGATGCTGAATGTTTAAGTATCTAAAGTACGATTGAGTGAGAAAAATTTAATAGCTGGAAAGTCAAGAATGATATTAGCTGAGTCAAAAGCTGAAAATGCTAAATGAGTTAATATCCTAGTTGGTGAGATAACGTCAAGTGTTTTATAAAGAGAAAGTGTAACCAGTGAGTAATCTGAGCCTCATTGGAAGTGACCAAGAGATGCTCATATGAGTGGAAAAGCAAAAGCATTGAGAGAAAATGATAGAACCTATTTGGAAGTGAAAGCCAGAGAGAATATCCGAGTTGGATAATGAGAGACTGAGGGAATAAAAGAGACAATTTGAGAGTGATTAAAAGAGTATCCATCTTAGTTGATTAGTAAGGTCATGAGAGAAAAATACTTCAGCCAAATTGGGAGTTAAAAAGATTGAGGAGATAATATAAAAACCGAGTTAGGAGAATGTGAGCAAGTATTTGAGAGAAAATAATCACACCAACGAAGAGAGAGCTTTGGGGTAATTGCAAGAAACACTAGTACTACATTGTGTCCCTTTTCCCCCGAGCAGGTGGTATTAGGATTGTATCTTTTGCTTAACAAGTCCTTTTGACTTGAAATTTCAAACTAAGGAAAACATCAAAGTTACTCACGTTTGATAATTTTTTGGTATTTTTAAAAATTATTTTACTATTTATAATTGAATACCAATTGCATATCTACCTAAATGGTTTTGGGGGTTTTCAATACTACATTGGGTCAAAAATGCAAATTTTTGGCCACAAATCAGGGTTGTGATTCAAGAGGCATCATTACACAAATTTGTTAACCGGTTTTGCAAATCTCAAAATTCTATGCCTTGCACATTCTCTCAAAGTGGGCCTCCTATCTCCTTGCCTAGGTGATAGACAAAAATCTTCCTAGAAAAAGTAATTTCATCATTTCAAGCCAATCAAAGACGCCACAAATGGCCAATTTTTGTTTTATTTTTTTTGGTTTTTTTGTAATTATTAAGAATTAAAACATGGCAACCTAGAAATTCTGGTAATTTTTGCTCCACATGCCTATGTAGTACCCCACTCCATTTATTGGCACTACGTAGTACCACTGACCATTGACATCATTTGAGGATGTGAATTTTTCTTTCATCCATTCATTGAATTGCCATTATTGATAGTTGTCCTTCCTAAATGACATGCCACGTGCCTCATTCCCAATAAATTTGGGATGGGAGGGACGATTTAGATTTCCAGAGCAAGGATGATGTGTTATTTACAGTGTATTACACCCAAAAAGAGGCATTTTGAGACAAAACAATGAAGTGTTTCTTGCAACTACCCTTTGAGAGGAAGGAATATTAGCCAATTTGGAATAAAAGCTAGAGAAAATGAGAAAAAGAATATTTTGAGTTGGATAGGGTGAGTATGGAGAAAGAAATAAAAATACCGGCTTGGAAAGTGAGTGTCGAGTGGCTGTGAGATAAAATTATTCCAACTTGGAGTAAAAAGACTTGAAGTTGTGAAATTGGATGATAAAAATTGCTACCAAGTGGAGAAAGTGAAGATTTTGAATAGGAGCTGGAGAAAGAAAGCTTGAAAAACCAAGTTGAAAGTTAAAAAAGAAAAAGCAATCACATTTGAGTATTCTAACTCTACTTGGGAATTCTTTTAAGATTGAAACATCCTACTTGTAATTAGGAGCCTAGCCATGATCCAATTAATAAAGGAATTTCCTACTCAGGTTTTTAGTACAATTAAACAAGTTTAGCAAACCTATGAAAATAGCCTACTTGAACAAACTCATCCCTAGATTAGGGTTACGAGTAAAGTAATCCAAATATTACTCTACAATTTCAAAGCCTCGCTAATTGTCATTCTAATACTTGATTGGATAAAATGTCAATGGAATTTTTTTGTAGACAATCATTTTTTTTTCACCTCTAAATGGAAAATAGATTCACAGCCTCATAAGATATGTCACATTATTTTTATCTTATATGGTAAGAAAAATAATTTCATTTTTTTTCTTCCCTATTTCAAAATTTTGAAATTATGCCTAATCATAGGTTCCTTTAGTCTATTCAAAACCAAAATCCCAAAATTTACATTTGACATCAATTGCACCTTGTAAAAAATCTAAATAGAATCATTTTTAACAATAATATGCCGTAAAATCTATATGGGGTCTCATAATAGGTATATGGTTACCATCAATAGCACTTAAAATATAAGGAATATCAAGCAATTCTTTTAACTCTTTAGCTATTTGTTTAATACAAGATAAAGTAAGTTTGAAAATATTAAAAGCCTCAAATGCTTTCTAATAACCTCACAACATTCATTTACAATTTCTGAAGTTGTACTCACACCAATACTATATAGGTTGTCAATTACAACTAAATAATTTCTAAATTCCACGGCAACTTTTCACATAAATGTTTTTGTTAATTTTGTATCATTTTTTGGGAAAAAAAAGACTCTAAATGATAACATAAATAATTGAATGTAGTCTTACTTTCTGTCATTTGACGTCAAAACATACTCTTTGTTTAAGAACCAAACAGACATTGCTCAAAAACTTTCATTTCTTGATATTTGTCATATAGTCTTTGTAGAAGAAAATTTTGTTCGCAATAATAAAAAACACCATCATCATAATTTTGATATTTTCTTGATAAATTGCAAACTTTTGTAATGCCATAACACCAGCAATTACATGCTTTATAACCATGAGAAGAACAATAATTATAAGAGTTTGTTGTCTTCTTGAATCCATGGTTGATGAAGGTGAAAGAGAGGATTATCTCAAAAATTGAAGTAAAAGAAATAAAAGGTAAATCTTTGGGACATGACAATTGATATGAGACTTGGGATTTAGAATTGGAACTTTAGCTTTCACACTATATGGTCTTAAGTTTCACTAGTACTATATTTTTATTACATTTTTTTGAGTCATAAAGTTGGAATTTGACACTCATGTGAGACTTTATCACATGGTTAGTGGAACATAGTCTAAATTGCCTCTTATTTTTACTTTATCCTATTTGTTTTTTTCTAATACTTACTATAATTAAAATATTTTTCCTTATCCTTTGAGTATAAAAGTCACTAAAATTGTATATTTCATATTTATTTGCAAATCCTTTTTTTTACACTCTTCATTAATATTTTACAAAAAAATTATATATATTAATATAGTAATTTTTGTTTTAATCATTTTTTAAGAAAAATATTTTTAAAATATTTATAATTATTAGTATGCATTTTTGCAGGATACATTACTATTTTAATTTACATTGCCATTAGTATTTGCATAAAACATTATACATGAGAAAACTGCAAAAATGTCAAAAACGATTTATAGTTGTTACAAAGAAAATACATAAAAATAATTGATATAAAACATTTTGATCAGGTGAATGAAAAAATTAAGTGTTTATTTCAAGCTTTTTGTGTTTGAAGTTCATGCGACTTTGACGACATCCTTCTCTATCTGATTGTATTTTTTTTGGTGTTTATCCTTATGTCATTGTCTCAATTATGAAACCATAGAATTTCAATAAATAGCATATGTCAAACCCTAAATGAGTGGAAAAAGGAGGATTTGGAGGCGAGAGTCCAAGGCCAAGTTCTTTAAAGACCCAATTTGCCCAATCTAAAATCTAGTTTTTTTATTTTTTTATGTTTTTATTGTGATAAAAAACTTAATGAATTTGAAAAAGATCATTCCCAATAATTTTGAAATTCAACGCAAAAAAAGAAATCCACCTTTTCTTTTTGTGCTTTGAAGGAATTCATATCCTATTTACTTGGGCAACGCAAACATTTATTTGATGTGCTTATTTTTCCAATGATTTTTGTCTTCTTTGTTTTTCTCCTTCATCATTGATGTCTTAGAACTAACTTTTCATTGTTGTTGATGCTTTCTTCTTTTGCACATCTGGAGTGAAAATCAAACATCTTCATTTACAACTTTCTCAACTTGTCGCTATTTAAATGGAGTTGCAGAACCAAAAATCATAGATGATATTAAAAGAGTAGACAACCTAAGTGACAGCTAAAAACTTTGAGAAATTTTTATTTTAACTTGTTCAAAACAAAGATCTATGGACTGAAGTGCATGAGCATAGGCATTGCTAAAATTTAGGATTTCTTTGAACTATTCTTTATTCCAACTTTGAAATTTAGAAGAACCTTTTATTTTTAAGCAAATTTGATTGACAACAAGCATTAAGAATAAAATAAAAACAGCTATAAAACTTTGCAACAAGAAAGAGGAAGAAAAGAAAAATAGATGATGAAGAAGAAAAAAGAATAAAATGTATGAACAAAAATACTTGTACAAACCATTGAAATCTTTGCTTCAATCTACAATAATTATAAACTAAAAAATATTTTTTACTTTAAAAAATGTACTTTAACCCCTAAAGGACCAAGCCCTTTTTTCTGCCAAACTCACTAAAAACTATCACTTCTAGGAGGTTTAGAAAAAAGGGTATTTCTATTTTCATTTTGGGAAATCAACCATAGGATCTTGCCCCAGATTGGAAGAGGTACTTGTGGGAAAAGAATTAGCTCATTCCAAACAGAGAGGAGTGAGAAATTTACATCCAAAGTGAAAAAAAAAGTTTTTTTCCATGCTGCCCAAAAATTTCAAAAGCCTTTGACCACTCTTATAACAAAAAAATTGCTCTATCCAAAGTTGCGCTTTATTTTTTCCATGTAGGAGATCAAGTTGGATATGTGTGGGAGAATTTTCAAATCAATTGGAACTTTACAAGACATGCAAAAAAATAGTAAGTAAAAAAGAAGTAGAGAATGAGTCAGAACACTGAATTGTTAAGAATTTAATTATGGAAATGAAAAATGCTAATCCCAACAATGATAATGTTGTAATCAACAATCTACTTCCTATGATTGTGTTTTTTTTTAAATATTGAAAATTGAGTATAATAAAGGACTTCAAAGTTTATTTTAGAGTAGAGAAACCATGATTGCTTGCAAACAAAAACTCCTCATAACTTTCATGTCATTGATTGAAATTGAATGATTCAAAGCTTCTCATGTATGAAAAAATCTAAAGAACCAGTTTGAAAATTTTATTTTAAAAATATATAATTTTTAAAGAAGTTTTTGGGCTGCCTAGACGAGCAATCCTCCCCAAATTTTCATAAATTTGTGCATAACTTCTTCGTCAAATGTTAGAATGAAGAAAAAATTTGAATTCCCCACCTTCCATAAAAGTTTCAAAAAATCACACAAAGTAGTTTAGCCATACATACATGTCCAAAGTCCAACCTATTCTTGAAGGGACAATGGTCCTTTAGGGGTTAACAAAATCATAAAATCCAATATTTTTATTTTAAAATGTACTTAAATAAATAAAATAATAAAATGGTTGGAGCCATGTCACATGTTCTCACTTAATACCTGAATGACCGAGCAACCCTTTGCAATCAATATAATACGAAGCATTTTTCTTGTATTTGGAGTGCATTCACACCTTTATTAAATTTGAGATCAACAAAGAAGTTAGAATATAGATCAATGATGTTGTAGTGAGGTAGTCTAGATCCCAAATTAAAACTTTTTGTTGGTTGCAAGTGCTAATTATACAACAACATACATACTATGTATTATAGTAGCTCAGTCCTTTAGGGTTAGCTCTTGAAGGGCCCTTGGGCTCTGAAGATACGATATCAAATACAATCGCAACCAATATTCAAAAGTCTGAATTAGCTAAAAATTAAGTGTTACCTAAAAATTAAGTGTTACAATCATACATATTAAAGGGTTATATAATGGTGGATGCATAATAATTTTGGAATGCCCTCAAAACAACTCAATACATCTGTACATACGGTCATACATACAGCCACCAGGGGCTTTACATACAGCCACCAGGGGCTTTTGTGCCGTGCCATTTAGGGGTTAAATATTAAAATATGTTTCGAAAAATCGGCTTTCACTTTTAGTGTGAAGGCCCATGTAAGTGTAAAAACTTTGGGCCGTTTTCAAAACCTAAAGGGAAAGATTTTGCTTTTTTCTGTACCAAAACGGCCTTGACTCATAATGTAAAGCTGCACGTATTTTGGAAATTCATTGAACAAGTCATTGAAAAGACATTGAACTTTCAATTCAACTTTCCTTAGAAAGACCTGCTTCCAAATATGATACATTTGGTTTACACCAATGATAAATGGATATATTTCCAGAAGAAACAATTGATTTCTGAACATGAACAAATAATGAGGGCACGTTACGATAGGCAGGCCTCAAGTAAATAAAATAATGGAAGATTGACATGCCACTCCATTAGGTGTCGTGAAAAGAACCAGAAATTAGCCATGTCAAAACTAATCACTCTGATTACAAATTCTTTAGGACCACTCAGGTTTACAAATTCTTTAGGACCATTCAGGTTTACACATTCTTTAAAACCACTCAGGTTAACAAATCCTTTACAACCATTCAGGGAAACATATGGAAAGCTCAGCGTCTGTAGCAGTTCTTAATTCGTCTTGAACTCACATTAAATCGTTCAGACGACTCAACGAACTCTGCATCGTTCTCTGCATCTGGTGCTGTATCCTACTCCATTACACAAGCGTTTAAGTAGCACTAGCACGATGCATAAACTCTTCCCAACTCATACAAAACCTACCAAATAGCATGGAGCATCAACAAACGGAAAACATATTGTCCAGAACACTCTAGATGGTCCATGGCTCCAGAAAATGAGTTTTGTGGGTACAGGAGGTTCCAGTATACCTCCAGTGGAAGGCGCTAAACCCTAAACCTGCCGAGAGTGCTTTTAAATATCAAAAAGCTTAAATATCAATTAAGCACAACACATATATTCATTAGCTCAAAAGTAATTCCACCACCAAACGGAACAAACCCTAAAAAGTTTCATCTTGGTGGACTCGAACTTTTCGATAACATTTTTTTTTGACAAAGCCTTAGGCTAGGCTCTTGAATTGGGAGTTGTTGGTTATACGTGTCATGCACCATATAAAGAGAAAAGAGGCCTTGATAGATAAGAATGTGTCAACGCATTAGGCCTCTCGATGCCAGCATGCAGGCAAGGGAGGAGGGAATTGTTGAAAGACTCTAGCCTCATCACATGTACACCATGGCAACCTACACCAAGATGTTCAAGGGAAGGCATTGAAATCATGTAAGATTGTAATCAGGCACATATCCATAGAAGGTTAAGCAGCTGTAGTACCTCTCAAGGTCGGCATACCAATCACAACGAATATTTTAAAAACAAGCCTAAAATTGCATCCTCACTGCGTGTCGAAAGAATAACAGCTTACATAGAAAAAAGCACACAACATTCATAGATCACTTGAAGAATCGCTAAAGCAAAACCTAAACATAAAATGTGGAACATATGCTATATCGCTCACAGAACACATCAGCGTGTACGTAGTAAGTGTCTACGGCTCTGCTTAAAACCCACAAGCTACACCGGCAAGCAGCAACACAAAGGAGATACATTTGGAAGAACAGGAGGCAGGGCACAAATTTATGGAAAGTGACGGTGCACCAGACCTAGAATCTGTTATCCGAACCAATCCCGGACCTGCAATTCTCAAACCCTAGCTACACTGAATATTGCGCTTTAGGTTGCCCCATTCTAATTTATCGACATTCTACACTATTTAAATATTTCTGCTGTTACAGTAATTTTTATAAAAATTACCCCTGCAACAAGTCATTTTTAAAGGACCTAGCAAAAACAAAAAAGTTATTAAAAAACAAATTAGCTGCATTTAAGTGATAAATCATGTATGGTGTTAAGCCCGGCACAAGTGCATACTGGGATATTAAACACCCGAGGGCGTAAGCCCGAGGGTGTTTAATACCCCGGCACGCACAAGGGGTGGGGTCTTAGTGTCCTCCCGTGATTCGACATGAGTTCGATTCCCTCGCAATCCGCCTTTGAGCAATATTAACCGTGCATGCACTGTTAAGGTTCTTAATCGAACATTGCACAATTACATTTGTTTTCAGGTCTATTAATCGAGTTATGTGCAAGGGCGCAAATCACAGGAGGGCTTAACGTGAAATTCAAGTATCTAGAGATCTAGAGAGTTGCATACATCTCCAAGTGGCCAAGTGATGAATCATAAGACAACTTACTAGGGAAAAACAACCTAATTGTCAAGGCAACCTAAATGCAATATTTAGTGTAAATAATTGTCATACACTCAAACTTCTCAAACAAGAGCACGTAGCGGATTGCATTGGGATGCTCTAAGGCCATCCTTAGTCTAGAGTTTGCATCAGGCTTGGCTAATGGCATTTACTAAGCTTAGTCACATGGCCTCAACTAATGCAGGCAACATGTCAGCTCCTCTGACCCAATGGTAGCAAGAGATGTAAACTCCATTCCTCTCAAGTTTTTGTAAAGCTTTTTTGACATGATCTCTGTTTCTAACTTGCAAAGTAGTCATCAATTCTCTAACAACAATGTAAGGAGCAATTTGAAGGACTCTTGAAGGCCAATGAAACTACTGAGTGTGGATTAGGTTTTGTTGTCCCCTCTAAGATCTTGCCTCTTTTGCAGTACTTCACCCCGCCTTCCTTTCAATTTCCAAAGCATTCTTCATGAATATTTCACATTCTATAGTTCTCTATCTCAATGCTTAACAAATTCAGTTTTCTAAGAGTGTGCTTTGAAGAGTGTGCTTTGTCTCATTGCTTGGCGGATTAGGTTTCCATGAGTTTGCTTTGTTTTGATGCTTTGACAGATTAGGTTTCCATGGGTTTGCTCTATTTTGATGTTATGGCAGATTAGGTTTCCATGAGTTTGATGCTTTGGCAGATTAGGTTTCCATGAGTTTGCTCTATTTTAATGCTCTGGCAAATTAGGTTTCCATGCGTTTGCTGTGTTTTGATGCTTTGTTTTGATGCTTTGGCAAATTAGATTTCCATAAGTTTGCTTTGTTTTTGATGCTTTGGCAAATTAGGTTTCCATGAGTCTGCTGTATCTCACTGCTTGACAGATTAGGTTTCATGAGTTTGCTTTGTTTTGATGCTTTTGGAAGGTTAGGTTTTGATAGATTCACTCGGTCTAGATGCTGAAATCAATTGTGACTTCCCTGTCATAACCTAAATGTGTACAATGGAGGCGGTGATGTGAGTTCTGCTATGTGAATAGTACAAAGAGAAGTGTGCCGTAATTAGATGTCAATGTTGGTTGAATTTGATTACATCATATGAAACTTGTTGCTGTGTATTCCAAGTTGATCTACATGATCAAATTCTGACCTAATTTTGATGAGAGGTCTGGTACCGTTATTGATTGTTGCAATTGATACATAATTAAATCAAGGTGATTGGCTGTCCAAACGCGCTTGGTGTGCTCGGAACTCTTCCCGAATGTCTTCGCGAACGTCATCTGAGAATCCGAGGGGAAGAAGGTCGTCAGCTGCGTCTCTGGGGGCGTGTTGATCTTCAGGGGGTGGTTTCGAGTAGCTAGGAATTGGAATGCCTGCACCTCTCAAGAGAAAAAAGTAGGTTATTATGTGATACGAGTATTGTTTTGCACACGTTTTGCACTTCACTCTACCTTTTCCCTACCTTTTCCTCTCCTTCCCCTTTTCCAAATTTCAAGTTCTGTGTGACCAATAAACACCCAATGTTTTTACATTAGAGAATTTTGAACTTATGGTATTAGTAGAGAATTTAGAGAACTTGAATACTGCGTGAAAGACAGGGTATTTTTTTCCAGGTGATATTGACCCAATCTGGCGACAGATTTGATAAATTTGGGCCACTAGTGCATGGTCCCTCCATTTATTTCCCAATCAATTGTGGGGACAAGAAATCTGGCAATAACTAGCTACACGAAAAAATGTGCTACTGGCAAAGAGACACTTAAGGTTTTTTTAATATAAATATTTTGAAACCTTTTACTTCCAAACGGTCACATGGTAAAAAATGTCATCTTGCATGGTAACAGGAGTTGAAACAAATCATTAAGGAAGTGTCCATGAAGAGCAAATTTTCATGTCAAGCCTCACTTAACCCCTAAATGCGTGAGGCATTTTTTTGGCTTTTAGGAATTTGTTTCAAATTGAACAAAAAGGTAACATTTTAATAAGCTATATCAAATTCTTTTGAATTGTAACCGTACAAATTCAAACTAGATATGTTAGAGGTCACACAAGAAAAGAAAACACAACAATATCACTAATGATGGATTGAAAAATTATAACATTTGATCATGAGGGTGTCAAAACTACAAAAATGACTTGAAGACTTTGAATCCTCTTTTCACATGATGGATCTAAAAAAATGACCATCAAAAAAATATAGAGTTAAAAGAAATAACATACATAACCCCAATGACTTTATAACTTTTCAAAAATTTTTCTACAATTTTTTAAAATGAATTTTTAGTGTAAACTTTTCTCCAAGATTTAGTGTATTTGAGGCTCATTTCCAAGAGCTCTCAACACTAGAGAAAGTCGAGACCCTTGCACAAAAGCTTGAATAAAAAAATCATAATTGATCATTTTCAAAATCAGATTGGTGGATCCTAAAATTAGACTTCACAAAGAACAAGTCCAAAATGTACACTACTAAAAAAAGTAACTTAGTTAGGTTTATTGAACTTTAGAGTATTGCAAACACCAAAATTTGGTGCCGCACGCATTTAGGGGTTAAACAAGTTTGAAGAGTAAAATTATTTGTTGTTTTCAAATTTTCAAATTTTAGAGCCAATATGGAAGTTTGCTTTAAAGGTAACAAAGTGTATCAAATAAACAAAAGAAATAAGATTTTACATTTTTGAAAGTTTAACATATGTTACATTAGCTACAATCAACTATTATCTTTCAACTTTCAACTTTTAATTTTTAACTTGTACACTTTGCAATCGATTGGGCAATGGAGAGTAGATTTGCAACCATTGTGACTTGTATAGTAGCTCCTATGTTGACATTGTCAAATTTCTAGAAAGATAGATTCTAGGTCTAGAGGAAAGGACATTGAAAGAGAATTAGATCATTCATGAACAACCAACCACAATTATCATACAAATTGTAATCCTCAAATCATTTAACAATTTGCAAAAACACTAGTAAATGCTCATTCAAAAAGTTAAGCAAAACCAACTACTTATTATTCAATACAGTACTATTAACAGATGGAAAGCAAGTTTCAATGTCCACACATATAGACGTCCCCATTCAACATTAAAGACCTTCATAGTATCAAATCTGATGTGCTTCAAACACAAACATGTCACTATTTCATTGTCTAGTCAAATCACAATTATGATTTATAATCATTTTCCTTATTCCAAACCTTTCAAAACACAAATTTGAATGCTCTCAACCGGATCAAACAGCTTGGCATAATACTTGATTATGTTCTTATGCATCCCAATTTCCAAGCACGCGTGTCAATTTTTCAAGGGGATATTACAAATAGGGGCATGAAAACAAAAATTATTACATAGAGAGGCACAATTTCAAAATAATTACAAAGAGGGGCACAATTTCAAAATAGTTTGTAAATTTTTGTACAATTTTTTAGTTTGGACTTGGTTGATTGAGATACATCACATTTGATATTAGTTGATTTTTAAAAAACTTAAAGGTCTCTCCAGATCAAGCCTAATTAAAGAAGTTTTTAGTAAAGGAGATGGTAATTTTTGGAGAAACCTCAAAGTTTTTTGGAAGTTAGCTAACATTTAACATGGTATATTTGAAAGAATCAATGTTCAAACAAAAAATTACAAAAATTTACAAATTATTTTGAAACTATGCCCCTATCTATAATGTTTTTCATTTTCATGCCCTATTTGTAATTTCACTATTTTTCAAGTATCAAGAATTAGCCTAATGGGGATCTTTGTCACTAGCAAAAAACATGCCAAGCCCTTGACAAAAAAATATTTTTTTTGTTACAACAAAAAACATGAATTTTGACAATGTGGCTTGCTTGAATTGGCTTCAAGCAACCACATTATCAATCATAAGTGATGTTCTTCGGTGCATCATCATGTGCTCACACACAGTCATCTTCGGTAAAAATTGGCATGATACGTTGCCACACGTCTCAATTCTTGTTATTGGTTAATTACAAGTGGTAATGATTACAATATGAGCCAATCTAGTCTGTAATTGAGGTCCTATCTTTCTTGTTTTACAACTTGAGAGCAGCTCAATCACACATGCTACTTCTCCGGAGCAACCATCACATACAGCTACCACCTCTCTCATTGCTCCACGTCTTGAGAGCAGCTCAATTATAAACAGTATTGGCTCATATCTTGACTATTACCTAGTCTGTACCAAGGTTGTGAATGTTTTCAAATCTACCGGACATAACCCTCGGTTTTGCTCAATCATGCGCATTCCCAGAATTCCATTACAGGAGGCCGAGAAAGATTATAAGATAAAACCACGCTTCACTATCCAATTCTTAATTGCTACCTCCCAGGAATTGCGATCCATGTGTCTAGTCCATAAAGAGATTGCATCTCATTTTAACAATTCAAAAACCCATGAAAAAGGGGAAATTTTGTGGATACCCTTAAAGTTTGCAATATTTGCATAGATACTCCTGCTATTCCAGAAATTGTAAAAATACCCTTGGACTGTAATTTTTAGGCATTTATTTGTTGTGCTTGTACTTCCTTCATGACCAATGTTGAAGAAGGGAATGTAATGAAAAAAAAGAAGCAAATGTGTGCTCAAAGGATGAAGGGAAGTGGCATGCACAATAAAACAAAACGCCTGAAAATGTTGGTCCAAGGGTATTTGTGTAGTTTCTGAAAAAGCAGGGGTATCTGTGCAAATATTGCAAACTTTAGGGGCATCCATGAAATTTTCCAAAAAAAATAGGGATGAGGAGGAGGAAGGAGGAAGATTTGACCTACCAACCTTCGCAAGTTTGGTGAGGTTTACACAGTAGTAAAAACTTCACATGCTAAATCTTCTTCACACCCATTCTTCTCAAAAAAAAAAAAAAACTTCTCACTCTTCAAAGAATGGAGCATCCAAAAATTAAGGAAAGAGTACCACGACTCATTCTCTAAAATTGAGAATGGGGTGAAGAAGGTGTGACTACCCTAATGTTGTCTAGTCCATGAAGAGATTGCACCTCATTTTAACAATTCAAAAACCCACAAAAACGAGGGATGAGGAGGAGGAAGAAGGAGAAGGGTTTGGCGTACAAACCGTCGCAAGTCTGGTGAGGTTTGACGTGGTACTTGCAGGCAGCAGGCAATCCCAGAATCTGCTTCATGTCGAAGCCTTGCGCCGTGGTGGCGGCGTAGCACAGGCACTCCGGGGACAACAGCAGCTCGCTCAACGCCAAGCAGCACCCGTGGCTCACCGGGTCCGCGCCTTTGCCCTTGAGCGAATCCGAGCACGGCACCAGCTCCACCACCGCCCCGTTGCATCGCTCGATCACTCCCGCCTCCACCACCGTCATCGTCACTGCCGCTCCCATCTGCACACATCGCATCACACCAGGTACGCCACAATTTCACCATTCCGGAGCTCACAAATATTCACATTGAATCTCCTCTTCCAGAACAGTTGCAGTGTTTTATTAGGGTTTCAAAACGAGTCGAACTTCAACGCTTTGCTTGTGATTGTGAAGAAGACCTCATCCACTCACGCTGACTCTCTAAATTGCTCTAACGACATGGAATTGAAGATACTTGAGAGATTGTTGCAACTACGACCGTAGCGAAAAGAGACAATCGAGGTTTGGTAAACCCTAATTTCCATTCATGGCAAACCATTCTCAGGGTCCATAGTGGTCCGGAATCATTTAAGTTAAGAAACGACAAAGGAGTTACAATACAAAGCCATGCATGGAAATGTGCTGGAAAATAACATGATCAGTAATTGGTATCGCTACAAGCTGATCACAAGTCTGTTTGCAAAATCAGTTACTGGAAATGCAGAATGTACTCATCTGGCAACCAGTTCTTTATCCTCGAGACTGGGAAACATCGACATGTCAAAATAATATTCACTGGAAGGATGCAGTTGTTTGAATTGCAAATACAATGACAATACTTTTGCTGTTTCCTTTTCCTGGGTATCAATTTTCTGGAGATTTGAATTGCAATTTCCAGCTGCCAGTGTTGAAGTTCAAAAGCTCAGGTGGGTAAGAGTGAGACTGAAATTACCAGGAGCAGGAGAAGTATGCCAGCCATTCCCTGCTGTTGAGCTTTTGCAGCACAAGGATCTCTGTTTTTTTTTTGTCTCAGTTTCTGAGTTTCAAATGCAGAGTTGAGAGCCTTCAAACGGCTCCATACTTGTACTTGTTAGAGGCTAAACAGCAGCTAGGGAGGTGGACAGGTGGGAAGCCAAACGTTAGATTCACCCACAAAATAACCACCTCGCTCCAAATCTCTGTGGGCCATCGGTTATACAAGGCCAAAGACCTAGAGGGCCTTTACAGGTGAAACCTACTTGTAGACAGCATAAAGCAACAAAGACTTAACAACCACACCATATGACATGTGAGTTATTTATAGCACCTCTTAATAAGTTGAAACTTTTTGTAAGGCTATAAGCAAGAAGGTCTTAGAATAAAAGTTGGTAAAACAAATTGGAGTTATTGTTTATCAAAAAAAATTCTCAGCATTTGAATTATTGGTGACTTTGACGTTTTTGGCCAAAAATTTGTTGGTTTGTGGTGTCTTGCACTATATTTCATGAAGAAGGAAAACTTGAGTTGTGTAAGAAGTTGTCTTTAAGTTTTTGTCCAAGACCTTGCACCAAAATGCACCTCAATCTAAAGCACAAGCATGCATATGCGAATATACCATAAGGGTCAGTGCAAGCTTCCATGTGTAGCAAGTTTTATACAATTTAAATCAAGTAGCTGAGCTATGAGAGGATGTGTCTTTGTAGTACTTACTTGGTTATTGAGTAAGGTATCTACTCAAACTTCCTTAGTGTAGTATTTATTGTAGAGAGTAAGGTATCTACTCAAACTTCCTTAGTGTAGTATTTATTGTAAAGCATCAAGTGTCTCAAATTTGAGGGGGGAGGGAGTGAAAAAGGCAAGAAAAAAGAAGGTGGAAAAGGAAGGCATAATGAAGAACAAAAGTGAACAAGACAAATGGCTAAAAGAGAGAAAAAAAAAGCAAGTGAGACAATGCAAAGTGCAGACAAAGTATACTCCTTGAAATCTGGTTACTTTAGACATGGGCTGAGGCCAATAAAAACTTGAGTGAGCCACTTAGGATACCTTTCCATGGAGGGGTTGGAGAGGTCCGACCTAGACATCCAGCCTTTGATTTTATGAAAGTCAAACTACATCTCTAGACCTCCTAGACCCAAAATTGGAGGTTGCTTTCTAATCTCTTTGCTCTCTAAACATTTCAAGATTTTTTTTGCATTGTGCCCAAGTTAGCCTAGATGGACCTCCGGTTCCGGCCCCCATGGAAAGGTACCATTAGCTTGAACATGAGGGAATGGATTCAACTTCAAATTTCGAGTCCTTGTTTGGGGTATGAAAAAACCCACGTGCCTTTTTGTGTTGTGTATTGAGTGCAATGCACTTAACCCCTCAAGAATGTTGATGTTTTGAATACGTTCTCTTTTGTTGTATATAGATGGGGCACTTGGGTAGGACATGAATTTCATTGGAGTTGTAAATTTTAATACAAGTCACAAACATTCTAGAGATCAACTAGGATTTTTAGTGAAATTTTTACATTTATAATAAAGTTAATTCTTCAAGTACCAAATGATCCTTGTATAAATGCAACCAACACTTTTTGCAAGCAACAATTTTAAGGGATTAACCCCTAAAGGACCATTGTCTGTTTGGGGGACAAATGGGATTTTGGGCAGGTACCTACGGTCTCAATTTTTTTCCTAATTTTTTGAAACTTTTTTTGAAGATAGGAAAACTTTAGCTTTTGGAGAATATAATTTTTTCCCAATCTATGCCCAAAAGCAAAAGTTATGCCCCAATAAGCACAAATTTGGGGACTCCAGGCAGCAAAAAAAATCATATAAAAACTTGATTTTTTTTTCTCATAGATTATATCTTTGTCTACATCTGAAGCTTTGATTCATTCCATTTGGATTAGTTATGAGAAAGTTATGGACAATCTTGATTTTTGGGCAATTCAAGCATCTTCTTGAAAAAATAACTTATAAACTCCCTTTTTGAATGCAAGTTTGACATTTTTTCAAAAAAAATTGTTAGAGAGGGTGAGGTTTGCTCTCTAGAACAATCTTACCATTGGAATTATTGCGTTTCAATTCCATTGCAAGGTTATTAGCAATTTAAGTTTTTGTTTTATCTCATACCTTCTTAAGCATTTTTTGTTTTAAAATTTTCCCAAGATTCCCAACTCAACTTTGCACCACACAAAAATAGAATTCCAAACTCTGTGGTGCAAAAGTTTTAAGTTAAAAAGGTTCAAAGGCAAATAATCTAGTTAGGCAAGGTGCAAAAAAAGTTGTTTTTTACACTTTAAACGCAAATATCTTCCAATCTGTGCACTCAAAGTTCTTGAGTTTTGTATGACACACTCCTATACTAATCTAGTACAAGATCCTATGGTCAAATATGCAAAAAGATTAATTCTCAAACTTTTTTACTCTTTGCCATAGAAGTGGCAGTTTTGAATGACTTTTGACAAAATAAAGGCCATGGTCCTTTAGGGATTAATAGGACATTCAAATTTTGGACAACTAATTAATGTAAACATATCTCATGTATTAGTAAACCTAATTTTTCAAATTGTTCTCATATTACTAGATTGTCGTGTTGGTTTTTTAGTGTATTTTTGGTATAGACTTCCAAAAAATTCTTTGGTTTTATTCAATCATTCAAAGAGGACAAGTTTGATGCACTTTAGCCCCTAAAAGATTGTTGTCCCCTTAGGGGCCAAGTGGGGTTTTGGGCATGTACTTACAATTAAACTACTTTGTGTGATTTTTTGAAACTTTTGTGAAAGATGTGGAATTCAAATATTTGTGTGGGCATCTAATTTTTTCTTCATTCTGACATTTATTGAAGAAGTTGTGCATGAATTTCTAAGAAAGAAGGGAGGGTGGGTAGCCTAAAAAATTTTAAATTTTCATTTTTAAAAATAAAACAATAAAACTGGTTCAAATTCATACATATGTTGGAATTTTTGGATCAATCAGTTTTGATTGATGAGATGAAAGTTATGAGAAGTTTTAGTTTGCAAGGTAGGTATGGAGTCCCTCAAAACCGTAGCTACCGGCAAACTAAAACTTCTCATAACTTTCATCTCATTAATCAAATTAAATGATTCAAAGCTTCCCACGCATGTATAAATCTAAAGGACCAATTTCAGAATTTTATATTTAATAAATGAAATTTAAAGAAGTTTTTGGGCTGCCCACCCTCCCCCTTTTTTAGAAATTCATACATAACTTCTTGAATAAATGTTGGAATAAAGAAAAAAAATAGATGTACATGTACATCTTTGAATTCCCCACCTTCCTCAAAAATTTCAAAAATATCATAAAAATTGATTTCGCCATAGGGACATGCCTAAAGTCCCATTTGTCCCATGAGGGGACAATACCGGTAGTCGTTTAGGGGTTAACTAAGTATAACCCAACTGTCCAAGTCTGGGTTTTATTTTTTCTCGAACCATGTCCTAATGTAGAATACCGGTAGTACAATGAATATTACCTCCATGTGTTCCAAATAGATGAATACAAAAAGGTAAAAAGAGCCTCTTAATCATGAATTGTAGCCTATCGGCGGGGTTTATTGCAGTCCTAAAGAACCAATCAATCTACATGAGATTATGGTCTTATTTCCAAGAAAAATTCACACGGATGGAAAATTTTGCTTCCATTAGATTGAGCTATTTAAAAATTCTTTGTAGAGGACAAAAGTACTTTGAAATTCCCTAGTGCATAATAAATAGGAATGCCAACTCTTTACAATATTAGTTAAAATTTGATATAACGAATAAAATGTGACTTTAGACACGGGTTCCGGTAAAAGTTCCCTTTGTCATGTGCACAAGTTTTTTTTGGGATAATTAAATTGGTGATAACATATAGGCATCACGTTAGTGATTTTTCAATAAAATTACTTTAAACACTACACTTCATGTTTTTGTTAATTCTACTACTGAATGCATTGTTCACTCACATTTATAGGAATATCTTAACTATTTAAAAAATGTAAAGCATGTGCATTTTGAATATGATATGAGAACTTTTACTAGATTCAATGTTTAATTTGATGTTATTATATCAAATTTAGACTCCGCTTGATATAACAAAAACTTGTTAGATTGTAAAATTAGAGGGAAAAATGATAATCAAAATTTCCAAAGTAACCCATTAATAGCAATAAAACTAATTACAGTTCAAATAGGTCCGGACTTGCGGAATTGATTTGAAAAAAACTGTTGAATATTGGAAATGATGGATATTAGAATGCAAAGCTCAAAAAAACTTCCTGAACACTGTAGTGATTGGGGCTTGAGGAAACTTAGATTTTATTGTATTCTCAGCAAGATTCTCAGCTCGTTGAAATTGCAAAAAAGCTAGCTAAACTTTGAAACCACTTAACAAAAAATCGGCTTCATCTTTCAAAAAATATACGCTTTTCGTATTACATTAGGAATAAAGAAAATATCCGGTACATGCTTAGAGCATCTGCACCCTTGCACGCAACTTGGAGCCGTCAAAAGTAGGAGTTGAGGAATTTGAGGGCGCTTTCACAACTGCATGCTTGCTCAAATCTCAAAGATCCCACCATTGTCTTGGAGCAAGAATAGGTACTAAGCTTCAATTGATAACTTTTGTTGTCAACCAATCAACAAGCTTTGGCTGTCTTAGATTTAGGGGTGCTAGTAGATTACCCAAACCCTCAAACGTTAGCATTTTTAACTACAATTGAGTGAGCCCTGACTTGCATATAATGCTAACGCGTTTGCAATGAGGCTCGCCAAGCAGAGCAGCCCAGCAAAGTGATAGTGTAGATGTGTTTTGCGTGTAACTGTGCAGATGCTCTTGTGAAAAACCAATTGAAAATGCAAAATGCCGTACTTTAGCAGGTGAAACCAAAATTTCTCCCCGTAATTGCACAAATAAAGACGTGCAGTGGCGAAGTTGTAATAGATTTTCGGAGATATCTATCCAAGTACACTCATTTAATGCTCATTTTCTTAGTAATTTTAGGCTTCAGTAGTTGACTGTCTATCACCCATATTTGGTTTGCAAGTTCAATGACCCTGGTCCACTCTGATACACTCAAAGAAAAACTTGTGGTCGAAATAGAAAACTGCCTCAGATGGGACCAGGTTCAAGCCATAAGTCATGGTCATAATAAAACTGCCCACAAAAAACAAATGACTAGGTTCATGGTTCCAGCAGTTACAAAAAGAGAAATCATTACCTTGTCAACAGTGGATATTTCTGTATTCACACCTTTGTCATCCAACTATATTTCCTTAGAATGATTGTTTTTTTAAAATTTTCTTTCCTTCTATTAGTAATCCAGATTTCTGGTAACTAAAATATCATAAAGGAAATTTGAGCTCTAGATACACAATATTGGTCCCCTTTGTTGTCCAAAATGGTACGAAGTTCAATCATGCGTTTTTTGAACAATAAAGAGTGTACACATGAAACTTCTTTTTTTCATCCATCCATATTTTACTAGATTCTTGTGGCGGTTTGTTTAACGTTTGCAAGGTGTAAATCTCTAAACCCTTTTTTCGTTCAAATTTTGTACTTCAATAAGTATAAGTATGTTTCATCTCAAAAATTATTTTTTGTACTCAAGGAATGACCCTACAAGTATGACTCCAAAAAACATAAATGATAAAAATAAAAATAAAGCTTGGAAAAGGCAGCAAGCAAAAACAAAAGGAATATTTGCAAAAACCATTAACGGAGTAATTTTTAATTTGTAATTAGTTTTGGAACTATGTTTTTTATTTGGGAATTGATATATGTACCACCCTTTTTCAACTACCCTACCACATCTTCTATATATGGTCAATATTTACAATATTAAAGTAGGTGTGGACCACATGCAAAGTATTAATAATTTGGAAATATAGCTTGATATAGAAGTTGCACCTTTGATTTTGAAATTCATGCATAACTTCTTCAATAAATGTCTAAATGAAGAAGAAACTAGATGCCCATGCGGTATTTGAATTCCTCATTTTCCACAAAAGTTTCAAAAAAACACACAAAATAGGTGAATCATAGGTACATGCCCAAAATCCCATTTGTCCCCTCAGGGAACAACAGTCCTTTGGGGATTACAATCTTAAACACATAAAGAAGGATACTTCAAATGCGTGCTCTAAACACTTAAGACGATTTTTTATTTTAAATGATCTACTTTGTACAATGCCATTTTTAACGTCATCTAAATTAAAGAGGAATTTGTCGAAGTGTAACTTGTTATTACTGGTTAAATAAATATGAATAGATTGCATCATAGTGGTACGTTCATAGATGTCAAGGAAATTTGCTTGGTAGATTAGTTTACCTTGATAGACGCATTTGTACGAGATCATCGTACTTATATTTTTTAAGACTTTTTTCTAATGACTTAGATCAAGGATTGTTTAAAAGTTCACAAAAAAGTAATTCATTAACAAACTTGATTGGTTGATTTGCAAAACATGAGAAAATACAAGCAAAATATTGGGAGTTCTTTCAATGCTTGGGACAAAAAGTCCACAATTACATGAGTAGTTCATAACAGATAATATACAACATTTAGGTAAGGTCGCAAGACCCAACCAATACATACCTATGTATAGCAAAACATTATAAAAATGAATCTTGCAGTTTTTAAGAAAAAGGGGTGGTATTATACTAGCGTGTGGTTGTCATGGAGATTGACATTTGCGATTGTGTGGTTATTTATGATTAACAACAATACTAAGGTTTTAATTATGAGCTGAATCTACTTGTTACTTACGAAAAAACCAACCAATAATAACAAAAATTTCACACTTTATCTAAATGCAATGTTTACGGGTTCAAGGCTCCTTACCAAAGTTGTCAAAATAACAAAAACACATATATAATTACAAATTTGCAACTACAAAACTACCTACAAATAAAATTTCAAATTTGGTAAGAACTAGCTTTTAATTGGCCAAATAGAAGAGTAATATCAAAATAAAAATAACAAATCATGTATATTACATTTATTACAAACCAATGGAGCTCAAGGAGGTCACTCAATGTATTCTTTGGAAACCACGTTTGATCAAGTAAATTTTTCACCCCCTATTTACTTTTTAATAAATTTTGATCTAGCTCCAAATTTTTGAGTGTTCTCATTGAATCATTATATCTTTTATGTGATTTAAAAAAAAATTCAAATAAATTAAACAAGATATCCAAATGTGTCATTGAAAATTGCATTAAAATGGTTGTATTTTTACTTCCTTTTTTTTATCAAGATTGTGTTTGAATGAGAATTGCATCCAACTTTGGCATACAAAAACTATAACCAAGCTATAAAAATGCTTTTTACCATATAATATAGGGATCAAAAAGAAATCTAGCTATATAGTGTATCTATTTTTAGCATCTATTTTCTTCCAAAATTTGTAAGTAATTATTTAGAATTAAGATCCTTTTTAATAATTCATAATGTAAACTTTCAATATAAGAAAACACACTATAAGTTTTTCAAACTATTTAATTAATTTTTACAATATAGGATAGGGGTCAAAGATTTTGATTGCACTTGTACCAAAAAAAAAGGGAGTGCACCCCCAAGTAATGGAGGGGGGCTTTGTGTAGAAGTCTTTAACCCCTAAAGGACTAAGTGTCCCCTCGAGGAACAAATGGGATTTTGGCATGTACTTATGTCTAAACTACTGTGTGTAATTTTTTGAAACTTTTATGAAAAACAGGGAATTCAAAGTTATGTGTGTGCATCTAATTTTTACCTCATTCCAACATTTATTGAAGAAGTTAAAAATGAATTCATGAGAATTTTAGTTCAGCGGGCAGCCCAAAAACTTCTTTAAAGATTACATTTTTTTAAAATAAAAACTTGAGGTTAGTTCTTTAGACTTATGTATATGTGAGAAGCTTTGAATCATTCAATTCTCATTGATGAGATAAAAGTTATGAGAAGTTTTAGTTTGCGTGTAGGCATAGTTTTGAGATTTTCCACACCTACCCGCAAATTAAAATTTCTTATAACTTTCATCTCATCAATTAGACATATATGTAAGTCTAAAGAACTAACCTCAAAGTTTTATTTTAAAAAAAGGCAATCTTTAAAGAAGTTTTTGGGCTGCTTGCTAAACTAAAATTCTCATTAATTTATTTTTAACTTCTTCAATAAATGTTGGAATAAGGTAAAAATTAGATGCTCACACAAATTTTTGAATTCCCCATCTTACATAAAAGTTTCAAAAAATTACACACAATAGTTTAGACATAAGTACATGCCCAAAATCCCATTTGTCCCTCCAGAGGACACTTGGTCCTTTAGGGGAAAAAGGTGTAGAAATAACAGTGCTCATGGTGATAGCTTATGGTTTTTCCAAATATACAAGTGCCTTTTAATTGAGTAGTTGGACATGAGACTAGATGGTTTTATCAATACACTAGAAGAAATCTTGAATTAAATAACTGATTCACAACGACTAAAAATGTTCTAAACGACTCAATTTAATTGTAATTTAGTCGTTGTTTAGTTGTTTAAAACATTTATAATCATTGTGAATTAGTCGTTTAGGACATGGTTTTCTTCTAGTGATAAAATTGTATTTGGTGTTATTGTTCTTGACCAAGTGCACTTTGTAACAGATATTTTTGCACAAGGAGATGTTTGAAGTATAATAAAAATAATAACCAGTTGTGTTATTTCTACATTTAATACATTACATGTTTTTACCTGTCGTGGCTCGTAGTTTCTATTAAGACCCCTTCAGATTTGTCGGTTTTGTCTGTTCAACTATTTAGAACTAAGTCCAAGCAATAATATCAACTTTGGTGTTCAACGACAGTAGCTTGAACCAAACATAACATTGCAATGGTTGAATTTCAATTTTGGCATCCACACATTACATATTGTTATCATGAATCAATCTCACTATGGATTCATTATTTTTTGTTATAATTTGCCTTCTGAGATGTATTGGTGAAGAATAGAAATTTGATTAGATAAAGACAACATGAAAACGTGTGAATCAAATTAATCATAAATGTTATAATTTATACTTGCACTAGCTATTTAAATCCATGTACCTTCCACTAACATTGCTAACCTACATTGTGTCAAAATATATGTGAATACGGGGAACTAATAAGATAATTCTAGATAACACTAATTAACTTGATATGTTGTGGGCTAAATTATTTAAATATTATTCCTAATAGTGCAACTCAAGTGGTCAAATTTCAAAGAGATTTGTCAAGCACTTAAATCGATTAGAGAGAATGTGAAGGATGCTCTTGCCACTAAATTGTTATTTAAAGGGCAACAAAAGGCTGGGGCCAAAACCTTAATTGGAGAATAAAGGTGAGATGCATTTTTAAACACATATGCACTTATTAAATAACTTGTGTACTTAATAATAAAATCAAGAGGAAGTTAAGTAGACCATAAAAAAAAAAAGTTAAAAGTTTGGTTGGTCAAAATTTAAGGCATCAAGGGTGCATGCAACCAAGTTTGGGCCTTGGCCATTTGAAGGTGTGTAAGGAAGTTTCTAAGCGAACAACACCCAAAATATCTACATACAGTGCTTGAGAAACCAAAAACGACCAAAACATAATGATAATAATGGCTGCCAGGGATCTTATTCCACACAAATGTCCCATATTCCCATTTTAAAAGTCCCCTGTTCAGAACTAAATCCCGAAGCTGTTGCATTGTGTAAAATAAAATAAAATTTGAACATACACAATGCAAAAGACATTTTTGGGACAAGACTTGGAAATTGTATTTTTAATTTGTGCCAAATCCATAGAAATAGAGTGAACCCGTTGCGACAAGGTCGTTCCTAATTGAACGAAGACTTGGGACAAGAACTGGAACGAGAACTACAACGAGAACTGGAACGAGAACTACAACAAGAACTGGAACGAGAACTACAACGAGAACTGGAACGAGAACTACAACGAGAACTGGAACGAGAACTACAACGAGAACTGGAACGAGAACTACAACGAGAACTGGAACGAGACTTGGGATGAGACTTGGGACGAGGCTTGGGACGTACAATACACTGTGATTCTGTAAGTGGCACTTTCAAGCTCTCAACCAATCAGATTTTGAGAAATTCAGTGGGACTTAGGAAATAGGCCCATAGGGTGAACCGCTCCCTAAGAGGTAGGGAGTATCACCGCCACTCGTTTTCATTGTAAAAAACACATGCAATGAGGCATGGCCCAAAACTTGGACTGCACATCCGGAGAAGTGACAAGCATACCGGTATGTATGGACAAGGCTTTACAAAATCATATCCTTTTGTTTCCGTGGGCCTACTGTAACTTATATTTGGAGAAACAAATAAACAAACTCCAGTGGTGGAGTCCTAGTGACAAACAACATGTGACCTTTTGAGTGACGCACCAACATCTATCCCTGCCTCCAACTCATGGCCCAGCTCAGGTTTTATTTTTTATTTTTTCGTTGGTAGAACGACTAGCACCCAGCAATATAAGGAAGTAAGGAAAAAATGGATAGAATTAGATGGTGTTGTCAACTTGTGGATGTTCATCCATAAAAATACTAATATTAGTAAATTCAATCAAAATTTAATGAAGTTCATATTTGCTTAAGGAGGGATTTGGCAATTTCATCCATTTTTTCACCAAGTTTTTGAGTATTATGGTCGTCATCGTCAATTTGAGGTAAGGTTTAGGCAAATTTTTGCCAAAAAAAAGAACCCTGGCCCAGCCACTAGTTTTTGGTTTTTCTTCAATAGAGCTACACGCACCCTACAATGCACACAAGTAAGGAAAACATGGATAGAATTGTCCATGGGCGCTTGTTCATCCATACAATCAGCTAATAATAATAAATTTCACACAAAAATTGGTGCGTTTAATATTTTTTGGACAAGGATTTGGTGATTTCATCCAAATTTTCACCTATATTTTTAATGTGAAGGCACCCAATGTCAAAATGAGGTAAGGTTGGGCCAATAACTTGTCTAAAAGAGTTCACCTGCATTGGCCCCCAATTTCTAGCAAGAGTGCAAGACTCCAAAGCAGCCTAGGCAGCCCTGAACTTTTCCGTGCAATTATTGTTGGCTATATTAACTTTACTGAGCTGGTTTACTTTTATATCATCTTGAGTGGCCAGGATAGTCTATATTGATATGCTCTCATAAAACGTGGAGATTTGATATAAAATTTACCTTTGAAGAATGATACATGGTGACTTTGAAACAAGCAACTATGCTACAAGGTCCTTTATAACATTTGGTTGATTTTCTAGTAAGGTATCTACTCAAACTTCCTTGTGGTAGCTTCTATCCATGCAAAACCTCTTCTCCTTTTCTTAGAGCCAATGAAAGCTCTCAATGTATGATTGATAAGCATATCTTGGTTAGATCATATATTGCATTCACCAATGTTCATCCACAAAATATGAAGCAAGTACTTTAGAGTTTATCATACGGATAAACATGAGTTGAATATTAATAAAATTCCACAAGATTTTTTGAGTTGTTTATTTTAATTTTGTTGCTCTCGACAAAACATGACAGACTGACTTGAGCAACCCATGCAAAAGAGACACTTTTCATCCATTTTTATATGTGTCAAATCCTTTCACATGCTATAGTAGACAGTTTTTGGGGAGAGTTTTTAGCTTCACCAACTACAATTTAGCATTTCTCATTCTTACCCAATTTTTCCTTTGGGTTGCATCTAATATTCCTAAACTGAAACACACTACAATTCTTTTTTCTACAAATGTGATTGATTATTAGTTAGAAGTTTAGCCTCTAGAGTTCTTTGACTATGTTTCACCAAAAAAAACACTCAAAGTGAGTTGTTTTGATAGCAAAAGCAATAAAAATTAATGAGAAATGAAATAAGGTGCAACTTATTGTAGGATCTAGTAGTTGATTGCTTTTTAATATTGTAGTAAAAAGATAAAAGATATTTGTTGCATAGATTGTGAGATTATAAGGTTTAAAGTGTGAAGTAAATGTATTTTGGAGGCATTCAATTTATGGGCACCTCTAATTTTGGAAGGCTTTTGCACCAATTAATTTCCCTTTTTGCTTGAACTCCTTTAAATTGATTTTTTAAATAAAGCTAATCACATGCCCAAAAATGATCATAACATTTTGAAGTAGAGAATACATATTAAATAGTTAAAATAGGAAACTAGCTTTAAGAAAATTCTCATAGGATGATGTTTTTTCTACAATTTTTAGCTTCCACACTCAATAATATTTTCAAAATGTGAATAGCATAGTTTAGATTTTAACTAGCTTGAGAGAAATGAAATGAGAAGAAGGAAACCGGCCAAAAAGTATGGTATTGACAAGCTTGATCAACACAGGGCTACTTCCAACAAAGATGAAGTAAAGTGTAGGAAGCAAAAACAATTGCCTTCATGGAATTTGGTTGGATCAAGGTTTGACAAGGAAATAGCTATGCCCCTCAACCTTTGTGCAAGATTCTAAAATTTCAACTACATTGTAAATAAATGTGCCCTTGCCATCGGCAAAGTTTTGAGCCCTCCAAGAGCCCCCTCCAAAACACCAAAAATGGTCCCAAGGCATGTACTTCTTACAACAAACAAATCACTAATCCCCTATTTCCACTCATCATTGAGTGCAATGCAATCATGAAAACTATACTATTATGTTATCCCTATTGGACAAAAACTATGGATACAAATGTACAATAGGACCATAAATTATACTTTACTCTACTTGAATAGATGAGTGAAGTACTTGGATAGTGAGTAGTGAGTACCTTTACATATTTTATGAGTACAATGCCTTTTTTTTTATTGTTTTGGGTTATGCATGTGGCTTAGGTCCTTCATTAAGGTAGCAATGAGTATGAGTGCCCTTTTCTTGTACTCACGCTAGCCAATTGATAGCTTGGTTTGTCAAACCTTGAGGGGCTCTTGGAGGGCTCAAAACTTAGCTAATGTGCTCTACAAGCAAACAAAAATATTTCATTGTTTTCTTTTGAAGATTGAAATGGTTTGGATGTTGTTGCATTAGAAAGCTACTCCTTGAGCACATATCAAAGTTTTGTGAAAGTGTATTTATTATTCTATAAACACTAGCTTGCCCAAAATTGTTACGTTACCAAAATAATGCAAGTTGGTCATTTAGGGGTTGAAACACAACCAAATTTATTTTTATTTTAATCGGCTAAAAATACACTAAATGCACGTTCTCCCCAAACATTTGCATTGGAGGATGCTCTTAACCCCTAAATGACGTTTTTTGTATACAAACTCATGTATTGTGTACAGATGGGACATTTGGATAGCACATGAATCCCATTATAGTTGTAAATTTCAAACCAAGTCATAGACATACTGTTGGTCAACTAGGAATTTTTGGGAAAATTTTGACATTTTTCATAAAATCATTTCTTCAAGTACTAAGGGTTTCCTTCTATTTGAGACCGGTGGCTAGTGGTCAAATGGGAGTTCTTGTATTTCTAGAATCCCATCCAATTGATTATTGGTGAGTTTCAACGACCACTAGTCTCGCATGCAAGGATGCCCTAAGGGCATTCTTCCATGCTCACCTGGTGGCTGGTGAAGCTAAATATAACACACTAATAATTGGTCAAATGGGAGTTTTTGAAAATTGATACTCCCATCCAACCAATTATTGATAAGTTATATTTAGCTTCACCGGCCACAAAGTGAGCATGAAAGGACGCCCTATACTGTCCTCATACAAATACAAACAACACTTTTGGTAGGCAACATCCTGTAGGAACATC
Source organism: Ulota crispa (assembly GCA_963920765.1). Classification (NCBI taxonomy): domain Eukaryota; kingdom Viridiplantae; phylum Streptophyta; class Bryopsida; order Orthotrichales; family Orthotrichaceae; genus Ulota; species Ulota crispa. The sequence goes on from OY987245.1 coordinate 13,148,899, forward strand.
CAGAAACTTTACAATCCATATGGTGGGCACGGGATTTCATGCTTACCGACCCTCCTTTCAGATTCAAGGCAAAAACCGGCTGACACGTGTACCGAGCAACAAGGAGTAGGTCGGGGTGCGAACTTTCTCCAATCTTCTCTCAATTCCGTAAAAAGCCAAGCCCACCCAAAATCCAAACTTACCGATTTAGCACATTTCGGCCACCAATTCTTAAAAAATTAAACCAAAATATTTCTTTCACTAAAATCAACCATCCTTCAGCGAAATAATGTTTCGTCTTTTACTAAAAAAAAAAAAGTTCTACAATCCAATCGAAAGAACTACAGAAATCCCTGATTGGAATACTTGCAGCTGAGCTGATCATGGGGCATTGAATAAGGTAAATCAATGGGCTAGTACAATGCACCTGGACATCAGGGGTGACCCGATGCAGATGCACCTGGTCCACATGGGGCCCTGCAACAGCCGGTTTCAGCTCACGAGCCGTATGACCAGGCCATCTGGTGTAGGCGGTCATTGCGTGACGGCCGGTCCGGAATATCGTCCAGGGGGGACTCACCTGATGATTTTGGCCCCCTTTCGCCCCTGCCGCGCTTTTCTTCCTTCACCTTGGGCATGAGATTATGCAGCCAAAAGTCTCTCTTTATTTAGGGGATTTTGTCTAGCAATGAATATCATCCTATTGACTCACATGGTCACCATGCTCCCCACGTACAAGCCTTTTTGAGCTAACTTGTTAAGCTATGAGTGTTATCCTATTACATCACATGGTCACGGTGCTAGACAAAAAAAAACCCAAGTAATTCTTGTATAAGTTTCTTTACCTACAGGTGTTATTCAATCACGTACCATATTCATTGTGCTCCCACACAAAAGCCTTCTTGTAGTTGGTCATATGGCCACAATTCATCCTTACAATAAGTCTTTTTACAAGGATTTAGTTTTAATGTGAAAATTATCCGATTTTGCATTTATGTGATAATGATGTTTCAACAGTTATAAATTATGGACATATTTAATAAAATGCGCTAAATGAACAATTTTTTGTATTACAATGGTGCTTGGATAAGGTCAACACTCTGGGCTAGAATAAATTTGTTAGCCTTATCCAAACATTGATCATAAAGAAGCATTCCATTTTCATTACTTCTCCTAGTTTTGACAATTGTAACTCTACATGTGCTTTCTCGCTTGTGTTTTTGGATCACTAATTATATGCTTTTCTAGTCAATGAGTCAAAATGGATGTTGTCAAAAAGCAAGCATTGATTGTATACAAGCACTTGACCTTAACCAAGCATATGATACACAGTTTGGGCAAAAGGTGAATGGGACTACAATCATATCCAGTTGTTTCCATTACAAAGGTTGATGTTAACCAAGCACCACTATATTTATTGAAAAAATTGTTAGGAATCTACCGTATGTAGTTTCATTTAAGATAACTTTATTGTAGGAATTTAGTTTAGGATGTCATTTTATAAATGACTTTTGGATTTAAATATATTTTTTACAACTTAGATTCTTTCACTTTTGCACAAAATTAAATATTGCAAATTCTTTTTTAAAGTTGTTGGTAGGAATCATTGTCTTGTTTGGTACTTATATATAATGGTTTATTTTATGATATGAGTGTTATAAAATTAATGTGTCAAAATCATTACTATGAAGTTTTAACACATGTATGCAAAGCACTCTTTTGGATTCAAAATGCACATGTATATAATTATTTGTCAGTTACAAGTGCTACTAAATTAATCAACATGTTTTTTATTTATTAGATCTTACATTCACCGCTCACATTTTCCAAGGCCACAAGAAGTAACAAATAATCTTTCTATTATGAAAGTATAGAGAAGCATTGATTTCAATTGCACACTTAGAACTATTGGTTTTCTAGCTCATATGTGCTTACTTTCTTCATTTTTAAATCACGTAATGGCATAGTTGTTCAAAAAAAACTATTGGAGAGTTGTCACAACAAGAGGCCAAAGAGTTAGAAAATAGTTGAAGGGACATAACATTCCTATTGCACACTTAATTTCACCTTCATTTATTAGTGAAGTACATTTTAGAATATGAGAGAAATTCCATATTTATTGTTCAATCCTAAAACTTAGAAACTACAAATAAGTTTGCAAGATAATATAAATATTTAGTATACAGTAAGATTCTTAATAGATGCTAGTGGACATGCTACTAAATGTTGTGATAATACCTCAACTAGCTATTGTTCATCTAAACACTTGTAAAAAAGATGGGGCTCAAATACCAAACTATATTGTCAAAACTTGATGTCCTTAGAGCATCTCCACTGGTCCGAGCTCTTTCAAAGTTTTCTCTTTGTTTTGGTTGGCCTTCAAGGTCCTTGATCTCCACCCATGCTCTTCAAAAAGGTGGCCTATCACTCCAACACACCCCTTAAATAAGCAGTTGACCACTTATCAAGGAAAGTAAAGGATAAAACTCACTAAACTTAATGTGAATAGTGAATGAATAGTGGCTTGAAGGGCCCTTGCTATACATGGTAGAACAAAGTGTCTTGAGAAGGTTTTGAGAGGACCTTAATACTTTTCATCCACTTTGAGCGTGTTTGAGCCACCAGAGAAAATGCCCTTAGCCCAATTGGACATCAGTTTGTACATGATCTAAACAAAATTGACCAACTCCATAGTAGGGACATCTTCCAAAGTACAAACATATTATTACTTTTACCCTTACACATAAATGAACATGTGCTTTTCCACTACGGACACACAAACACGTATATGCAATTGTGCACTATAGCAAGCCCAACAACTTTCAAAGGCCCCCAATTGAAGGAACCCATACAAAGGGAGCAGGACACCATAATGGGGCAAGGTCCATGGAAGATCTAGCGCACAGACGAAAAGTAGCACGGCCCTCAGCCTAGCTCCATAGCAGTTTCTCAGTGGCCCTAGACCGGACCCTCGCCCGGGCCCAGTCCAGACAGCGCGGGGACACTTCCGCAATATCTCCCCAACTGTCAGGGGACCGCACTCACCCTTGCCCCACGCGCCACGCCCCACGTTTCCCCGCGTTCCCATCTCCTTTACGCCCCGTCTTCATCCACAGCCGCGTCGGTGCTTACCGCAATTTCTCATCCAGAACACCGTCGTGCTTCTTCTCCATCCATCCTCTCTTCGTTTCCATCTCTCCTCGCTGCGGTTTCATCACATATTCATCCGCAACTCACCACATATTCAGCAGAAATTCATCCTATAATCATCCTACATTCACATCACAGTATTCATTTATTCATCATCAATTCATCCGAGATTCATTCTCGTCTCATCCTTGCTTCATCCTCATCTGCACTGCGTTCAGTGACTCCAGTCCCCGGCTTTCGAGTGGATTCGTGTTCCTCATCCAAAAAATTCATCATATATTCATCCCTCGGTAAAACTCATCCTTAATTCATCATCTATCCACCTATAATTCATCCTTCATTCATCATTAGTTCATCCATATTTCATTCTTGACTCATCCTTGTGCTTCATCCTCATCTGCGTTGCGTCCAGTCCCTTCGCCCTTGCTTTCGAATGGCTTCGTGTTCCTCATTCAAAATTCATAATATATTCATCCCTCAGCAAATTCATCTTCCATTCATCTTTCATTCATCTATAAATCATCTACTATTCATCTTCATTTCATTCTCGAGTCATCCTTGCTTCATCCTCATCCGCGTTGCGTCCAGTCCCTTGCTTTCGAATGGCTTCGTGTTCCTCGCCCTCTTGATCACCGCAATGCCACCATTGCCACCCCCGCCGTGTCGTGACAGATTCGATTCCCGATGCGGGGGCTGCATCTGCCGGTGATGCTCAATTTTCTTATAGCCCACATGAGATTCTTCTGAAGGACGCCCCCGTCGACAGACGGATTTCTCGTGGACTGTACAAGTTTCGCCCCTGCGCTCTTGCGCTCTGTTGTGTCTGATAAAAGCCATTTTGAGGTGTTCAATAGATTTGCATTTCGGGTGGTGAGTTTGTAACTTACCCCGTGTCTGTTGTAGAGCAACCAGCCAGCCAGCCCAGCCTTGGGTGGTGGATGGGTTTTGTCTGTCACGATGTACAGCAAGTCAAGGAGGGAGGCGTGGTTGAGTTAGTTAATGCATTATCCTAGCCATTATATAACTCACATTTGCTGGGAGAGTTCCATTGGACAGTAACTTACTTCCAACAATGCCATAGCCCCATTTAAATCTCTGCAACCCTTTCCCAGTTGCTCTCATTCCTGTTTCTCTCTCCCACTTTGCTGGAGCCATCCATCCAGCACCCCAAACAACCCCAAAGAGAAAAATCACGGCTATAGGATTCGACCACCACCCTTTGTTGTTCCATTTCTAGCTTCCTCGTAGAACACCCTCTGATCCGATCACCTGGCTGTCTCTTTGCAAGCATTTGAATCCATCTCCTTCATCAATCTCTCGTTCTCTGTCTGCTTTTTCTCTTTGGTCACGCCTTTCTCCCCTTTGGTCACGCCTTTATTGGGTGTCTTGATAGCGACCCAAGAGAAAGCAACTTTAAAGCTAGAGAACCTGGGAGTGTTTGAAACTAGTTCATGCTTTGGATACCTGCTGTGGCATTGGGTAGCGTGATCATTCTCTCTACCAAGCCCAAGCAACAGGTAGCAATTCGTCCCTCTTCCTTTATACACATTTTTGCACCCAATCGCATGTGTTTTGATGTACTATGAAGCATAGTTGCTTACCCTCTCTTTCTAATCCTTTCTTTCAAGGAAACGGTATATGGAAGTGAACTGCTATCTAGGAATAATTCAAAGAATAGACTCAGGTTTCTTTGTTTCGACATGAGCATGAGAGTGAATTGCAGTGTTTGGGATTAGTTGAGAGTGACATGGGGTTTGGGATTGATTGATGTGGGGACAGATTCAGAGCCATGGTGCTTTGGGTCTTTGGCTACGGGTCTCTGATTTGGAAGACGGGGTTCGAGTACGATGAGCGTGTGGTGGGGTTCATCAAAGGCTACACGCGTGTCTTCAATCAAGGTAACCTTGCAAAATCAGCTCTTGGAACTGGGTTTTCACAAGTGGTCCTGTCTTTCACTAAGTTCTCTTCAAAACTCTTGCAATGACTTTAATCCAGCAATATCACTAATCCAGCAATATCACTAATCCAGCAATATCACTAATCTAGCAATATCACTAATCCAGCAATATCACTAATCTAGCAATATCACTAATTCAGCAATATCTTTAATCCATCCGAAGCATTCTGTAAATGGTCGAAGATTTTGATTGATTGCAGTTTGTGTATCATACGGTTGACTTATAGGTTTATTGGTAGATAAGCTAAAACAAATGTTCACGTGGTTTACATTCTCGTATTGTATATGTACCCATACTGTAATATTTTAGGGTGGCGATTTTGGGTGAGTTGAAAGTATGGGTGTCTCTGGTTTAGAGTAATAGCCGGTATTGAATACTTCTTTAGTAACTTCCAATCGAAATGTTGGGTTTTGTTTTACCATAACATCATTGATACTATCTTCATATCTTACCGCTTCACCTTTTATGCGAACTTGAACCCCAGAAGTTTTAGGGTTGCATCATGCACTGCTCTTTTCGTTGTTTTTGAGATTTTAGGAATCAGAATAGGGATCTAATGCTCTTGAACTTTCTTTTTTTTTTTTTTTTTTTTTTTTTTTTCAGCCAGCACTGATCACCGAGGGACACGCGAGTTCCCGGGACGAACAGTCACGTTGGAACCGGAAGAAGGGGCACGAGTAGCTGGGTGTGCTTATCGAGTCACTGGCTATGATGCTGAACAGCTAGTTCTCTCTGTAAGGGTTCAAAAACTATCTCTGTTACTTTAGAGAAAAATAGCGATGTTTGAACTGTTGCTATTTCGAACTCTGTTTGTCGAGTTTATTATAAGATTTTATTGTACCTTTTTTTCTAAAGTTTCTGAATGTTCCATTTGTTTTTTGTGGGTGCAGTATCTGGAGCTACGAGAGTTTGAATACGATTTGCGTACTTTTGTTGACTTCTTCACAGTAAGTGCCCCTTCTAGGTTTTCCGTCATGTTACTTGGTTGCTACGAGCGTTTCGTCATGACCCTAATTAGTCAAACTGAACATACAGAAAGTCCACTTAGGCAGCATCATCATTCTAGCTTTTAAAACATATGTTAAGTATGATTTGTTGTTTCTTTTTATACACTTTGTTAGCTTCCTTAAATGATATATTTTAACATCTAGGCTCTTGGAAGGGACCAGTTTTGGACATTTAGGCACTGAAAGGTCAATTAGGATAGTGTCGTGGTTTAGTGACTTGATAGATATGATTGGTTTTTTTTCAAAGAAAAACCTAAAGTTGACCTAAAAGGTGGTTGTTTTGACGATTATCTATAACAGTTTTTGGATTTTTTTTCTATCTTTACATGTTTGATAGTAATGTAGAGTTTGACATAGTTTAGTTATCATTGTGCAGGATGATTCACCAGACCAACCAGCAATTACAGGGGTTCTAGTTTACATAGGATCTCCATGTAGGTTGAAGAACCAGTACTACCTAGGATCAGCTCCACTCCGGGACATGGCCACGTGAGTAGTCCATTCCATTCTTATTTCTACTCACACATATTTTTCTGAACTTCTGGAGTGGACTTCTCCCAGATCACTTTGTGTTTTTATCTGTTTCCACATGTCATTACTCTTTGACTCCTGGATCTTTTTTCTTACCATCTCTATTGATCCTGACAGCCAAATTGCAACGGCTAGAGGTCCTGCTGGTACAAACTACGAGTACTTGTTCCGGCTTGAAGAAGCTCTAGACGACATTGGTAAGTCATTTCTCTTATTTGAGCTAATAACGCCCTAAAAACTAGCTTCCTCTTGAGCAGCTAATCTTAAAGCCTGGGCTGTTCTTAAAGACAAGCCATTTCAATCATATTTTAAGTAACCTTGTATGATAAAAATACCATAGATGTTACGTGCCAGCACCTTTTTTGACTGGTCTTCTTCATTTGACCAGGTTTTGGTGTGCTTCAAATATCATTAGCTTCATAGAAAAGTCAAATGGATAAGACCAAGTTATACTAAATATTTGTAGCTATGTGGGCTCCAAAATATACTTAACTGCAAATCTGTCTTGAGAATTGGTGTTTTGTCCTTGTTGTGCTATTCGTGTACAGATACTTTATTATTTCGGTCTTGAATCTTGTGGTTTACTAGAAGTTAAGAATGGGGACCAAGATTTTTGGCTTTGAATATTTCCTTGCTAAGATGCAAGTTGCACAATGCTTTTCTGCAGGTTGCGAAGATAAGTACATCGTGAACCTTGCCAACGAGGTTCGGAAGATTTTAGGAGTGTACGAGCTGCAGGGGTTTGAGGATGAGAAGTTGGTACAAGTTTTTGAGGAGGATGACAACAAGTTGCTGCAAGTTCTTCAGGAAAAGGAGAAGTTGCTGCAGGATTTTGAGGAGGGGAAACTGCTGGTAGAGTACGAGAGCAACCGGAAGCTGCTCAAGAGTTTTGATGATCGAAAATTGCTGGAGAAGTGCGAGGCCATTGTTTGCTAGCATCATCACCAGCATCATTTCTACTGACAATTCTTTTTCTAGTGTTGCCAAGAGGCTGGCCCTTTCACCTCCTATTTCGAGGTGAAAAGGGTTTTTGTTCACCTTCGCTGTTCCTAACCCTCTTTTTCTAAAAGAAAAAAATTCTAGGAGCAGTAGTCATGGAGACAGAGAGAGACTGACATATTTTACTCGTGGAAGCACCATGTGGTGCCACTTTGATTTTTATGAGTTACTGGCGGATCTTTTAACTTATGACCTCTTCTGGTATATGCCTGTTGGTTTAGCACGAGACTTTCATATTCAAAACGTTGCCAACTACATTGACAATTTTATTATTTTCCATCACTGCAAAGTTGGTGATGAGTTTCATTTGGAATTTATTGATAATTGGAAATGAGGTTTAGGATTTGCTTGTGGGGGTGCTTGGATGAATGCTTAGCTCTTTGGGTATTGTGTTTTTGAGTGGTGGGAGCTAAAGCAGATTTACTACAGTTGAAACTACCCAAGTCGTTTGAGAACTGGTATTATATATGTAAACAAATAACTTCCTTAGCCCCTAAATGCCTGCGGCACCAAATTTTGGTGTTGACTATCCCCTGAAAAAGGCCAACCACTCGACTCAATTACCATTCATACAGGGATGATTAATAAAAAAAAACCATACTGAAAAAGGCCAACAACCCAAAAGGCCAACAACCCAGCTCCAATGCTGTTGGTATCCAGTAAAAAAAAGTAAACCACTGTTGTTGATTGTGTCACGAAAAAAAATCTTGATCATCAATGCTCTAGGATACAGAATACATATACAAATACAAGTACAAAATACAAGTATGGAATACAGATAAAAAGTATGAAAACAAAATACATATAGAAAAATATGGAGACAACAAACAGATTTTCAATTATCCCATATTCTTTGTAAGCCAAACTAACATCACACAAATACAAGTATGGGTTATGTGGATATCATTCAGATACACGCGTCTTAGTTTTTGAGCCAATGATAAAGTGACACATATACCACTTTTACTTATATGGAAAAGTTTAACCACCACTGGCTATATGACATGTGTACCCCATCAATTTTTCATATATGGCATTTAAATGTGGCAGTAGACTCACTATCCACTCGTACTGACAACACTCTAAAGTTCAGTACACCCAATTTTTCATATATGGCATTTAAATGTGGCAGTAGACTCACTATCCACTCGTACTGACAACACTCTAAAGTTCAGTACACCTAACTAAGCGCTATTTTTAGCAGTTTATATATTTGAACCACTATTTTGGAAGTGTAGTTTTAGTATCAAAAATCTGATTTTATCATGATTTTCTATTCAAGATTCTGTGCAAGGGTTTTGACTTTCCATAGTGTTGAGAGCTCTTAGAAATGAGTCTTAAATACACTAGATCTTGGAGAAAAATTTATACTAGAAGTTCATTTTAGAAAATTGTAAATGAGATTTTGAAAAGCCGTAAAGTGATTGGAGTTATGTATGTTATGGTCTTAAACCTTATATTCTTTTGGTGTCCAATTTTTCAGATTCAACACGTGAAAAGAGGATTGAAAGGCTTCAAGTCATCTTCACAGTTTTAACACCCTTGTGATCAAACACTGTAATCTTTTATTTCATAAGTGATATTGGTGTGTTCTCTTTTCCAATGTGATCTCCAACATATCTAATTTGAATTTGCACTATTACAACTTAAAAATAAATTGATACATCTTATTAAAATGTTGATTTCTTGTTCAATTTAGAGCAAATTCCTAGAAGCTCAAAAAAGGCGTTACGCATTTAGGGGTTAACTTAACCTCCTTAAATAGGTAAAATTCTTTTTCTTTAATATCTTGTTCATCACTATCTTGTCCATTTGGTGTTTAGTAACCTCTATTGATTGGTAGAACTTTTGTCCACATGTACTATTAGAGAATTTGATTGTACTTGCTTTGTTGATTAGCTAGCACATGGTTTTAGGAAAATATATAGCTGTTAGAGCAGCTAAGAGCATCCATACCCTTGCATGTAACCTGGAGCACTCAAAAGCAGGTGTATAGGATGCATCCAAGATTAAGGGCTCACTCAAATCTACAATGCCCCACCCTTGACCTCAAGTAGGTATAAGTAGGCATTAAGAGCATAGCATGGAGGATAGGTGTCAAGCTTCAATTGTGGGCCTCTTATATTGACCAATTAACAAGTATTGATTATTTTAAATTTGGGTGCAAAAACAATTTATCAAACATTGAAATGTTCAAGTGTTTAAGTTATAATTGTGCAAGTCCTATTTGGTATGGGGCGTCGACACGTTTGCGGTGAGGCACGTCAAACAAAGCCGCTGCTCCAAATGCTCTTGTGGGATTGTCGAGCATGTGTGGGTGTAGATGCTCTAAGACCCATGTGCTTACAAGAATGTTTTTTTTATTTTTATTTTTTATTTTTTTATTTTTATTTTATATTCAAAAAATATGTTTAGAGTTTGGAACATGAATTTTGAATAGTCTGAAATTTCAACACATAAAAATGTTTGCTGGTGAAACATGAAATTTGCAATTTCAATATACAAGCAAATACTTGTGTATTCATCTTAATATACATAATTTTGTTAAAGTACTTGTGTTTAGTAAAATTTATCAACAATATATAATTGATGATCTATAATCTTCAACTTCGTAATTTCACATTTTTCTAATTCAACTTTATTGACGGCAATCAACTGTTATATTATAAATTACTGTGGGCTTTCAAATTGCATCTTTTGGATATAGATTGCAGGTATACAATAGATGCTCAAATTCTTTGGAACTTAGGTAGCCATTATTTCAACTTCATTAAACAATAACAACTTTCATGGTTTCATTAGTAAATTTTTCATTAATATGATTTGTAAATATGTGGTTTAACCCCTAAACGCCCAAGGGGTAAAGGCAAAACACAGATGCGTTATAAAATGATTTTTTTGTAATTTGAATGAATTTTGTTTCAAATACTAGAAAAAAAAAAAAATGTAATAAAAAACTTAGTTATAATAATTGTAAAACAACTGAATGACTATAAAACAACTATGAAATCACTATGAAATAACTCAATTGCAGTTGTGCAGTTGTTGTGCAATTGTTGTGACTAAGTCATTTATTGCATGTTTTTCTTTTAAAGAAAAATGAAAACAAGAATCATGATGTTTGCTAATTATCCATATGGTAAAACATTCAAAAATGAATTTGGACTCTTATTTAATGAATTTAGAAGCATTTACCATTTAATATTCATCAAAATTCCATATTTTATCCATGGAATTTAAAACTTGGTATGATTGGTTAAAAGTAGATACTATATTCAAAACTCCAAAAATATAATCTTTTTGAGGGAGAGAACATCATTAGTTTCTCAAAATAGTAAATTTTGTAACACAAGCATATATTGAAGTGTATGTCTTTGAAAATTCTCCTTCGTGGAGTCTAACCTGGATTGACATGATTCAAACTTGGTTGGAAATTAAACTTGCTTCCCTTTTTGAAATTATTATTTATTTTTAAAAAAGTTTTTTTGGATTTTGGGCAGTCCGCAAAAAAGGGCAGTGACCAGAAAATGTTTGGTTGAACGTTTAAAGATAAAGATTGTTAGCATATGACCTTGTGAAATTTTATTGGTTTTAAAGTGTTCAATTGCTTTTCTTCATTAACGGTTGTTGCTTAGTTGAATTTCAAAAAGCTTGAGAACTTGTTGGAGGGCACTACATGATGACAAGCCAAATGGAGTACTTAGTTTAAGAAGGTAACATCAACAAACAATTATTAACAATGTCAATACTCTTTTTCAAAAGTGAAAGTTGTATTCAAATGCAAACAAAGTCACTTACATGTGTGTAGAACTATACATTGGATAAAAAACAACAATGTTTTTTTATAAGCTACAATCAAGAACCACACGCAAGTACTAATTGTTGTTCATTTTACTTCTCTGACCTTCAATAATCCATTCAATAGCTTGTGGTAGCTAACACATCAACAAATCTTTATGATATGCTTTCATGTAATGTCATACAATCCTCTTACTAAAGCTAGAAGAGACGTTACACACACGCTCCTACAAATTTTTAATTCCTCTTGGAAATATAGAAAATTCATTCAAACGTCATTTTACGTGAGCCAAAAAATTTTCAATGGGATTTAAGTTTGACATAACATTCAGTAGCCTGAAGAGAGGCTGCCTTTCCCTCTCTCCAGGTATCATCCACGGACTTCATCTTGACCTAAAAAATAAAAACAAAAAGTTTTAATTAACTAATTAATTAATTAATTAATTAGTTTTCTGACACGTCTGGCCCCTTTGATGTGTGTGCACTAAATTAAGCCTCCCTTTCATAAACTTTAACAAATTCAATCAAGTGTCCCCATAGCTAAAGAAGGGTGTAACACCATATTCGTTAAATTGGGAAAAACAGAGGTACCATTTTGTACTCCACCTTAAACCCAAAAAGTTACCTTAAACCATATTCAAAGGTATTAGATTCAGTTTAAGCCACTAAGATTTTTTCCCTTGCAAATTCCTCCTCTTAGGTGAGGACACATGTACAAAAAAAACGCTCAGCTCGGTTTTAGGAGGCCACCTAAAACTTTCATATCAAAATTTGAAAGTCCCAAAATGTACCGCTTTTCCCAAATTAACAAATATGGTGTTGTGTGGAATATTCCACACCATTCTCTTGGAGGGAGGGCAGCCTTTACTAGTGCTATTGAATGTTATGGATGATTAAGTAAGCCGTTAACACTTAAATGCTTGGCTAGTTTGCTGATTGCTCCACTACAGCTGCTCTACAATGCTTTACAATGGTGTAGCATGTGTCCACACAAAATAATATTGTCCCCAAAAACAAGCCCAAAAGTTGCAAAAGTCAAAAATGCATACTACCCTCATGAAAATTAAAGGGCAACATGGGACCTAACATTGTGCTGTGAATCTTCTCACAAATTCAAGTTAAAAAAATATATGGGCATTCAATTAGGGTATCTTTGATATTTTATTATGGAGCAAATCTCCATGACCATTTAAAAAAAAAAGATTGGATGAAAAAGACTTTTTCTTCATCTTGCAAGGAATGTTTTGGGCAGTGAGTGGATGATTTGGTCCCCTTGGATAGGGATTAAAAAAGTTAAAATGGTTGTGATGTAAGCCATTGTTGCACATCTTGTTTGTGATTTTTGAATCATCATCTTGTTGAAACACCAAGTTGCTTGGAAGTATATTGTAAAGCCAAATTGCAATTACAAAATGTTTTCCAAAATAAATTTGTACATATGTTGATCTATAATACCTTAAATTCCATATCAAAGTACCATTAGAGGAAAAATGAACTCAAGAGAAGACCCTCAAGGGAGGTGGCTAGAGAGGTCAAAAGCATTTGAATGTAATGTCCTTTTTCAAATCAAAAGAGACTAATGCCTTATACCTACTTGCAACTTATGACGTAGTACTTCATGAGGACACTTGCTTTTTATATAATATTATATTCTCTTTGTTTAATGAGTGTTCTTGTTTGATTGGGAATTTTGATTGTAGTTTATTCTTATGTCCCACTAGATGTCCTTGCATTAGTGATTGTTTTATTATAATATTGCTTTGCATCATCAAATCTTTTTGTTTTGTAGCATGGTACATTTGAATACTTCACATAAGATAGAGACTCTTGTGTACGTACCTTTCCTATGCTTCTCCTACCTCAATAAGTATGATAGTGTGTCAAGGACTCAAGTTAGGGAGGCCTTCTCTTGAGCTCATTTTTCCTCTAAAATTTGCAAAGACCTCAAGGTTCTCTCAAGGCACAACTTTGCCATTGCTGTCTACTTTGCCATCTCCACAACCTCTTAGTTTGCTCCAATGCACCTTCAAACGCTCAATCTTGTGCTTGGCATCTGATGAAAACTCCCTCGTGCTTTGCATCCTCGCCTCCGAGCAAACACACTTGTACTCTAGCTTTTGCACCACCAAACAATCAAATTGCACAATTACCCATATCACCCAAAATTTCAGCTCCTCTGCAAAGCATTGTTCACACAACAGTAACAGTTTTGCATCACAGTTTCATGCTCAACGTTCAGCGTTCAAGATGCTAACGCCTCCAAGAACTTCATACATATAATGGTGGTTAAGAATCTCAACTCTACACGAGATTAGAATCTGAGAGTATGAGTAGTCAAAGTTAGCTGTTTTATATGAATAGAATGACAGTTGTATAACTGTACTGAGATCCAATAATAAAAATTTAAAAACATCAAGCAACTTATGCAATCAAATGGTTAAAGTTATTTTTGCAAGCATATCTTAACTAATTGTTACAACTATCAAGCATCTGGAAAAGAAAACGAATTGCTTATTTTTTGTTTTTTATTTAGGAAATGGCAGATTTGGAGTGCTGTACTTCCAAAAAGTTGTAAAACCATGTTTCTTAATCCACAGGATTTTCTATTTTAGCTTTTTGAATTCTTGAAGGGAAGCATAAAAGCATTTATTAGGAAAAAAATCTATTTTGTACATGTTTTACAATAGAAACATGTGCTAAAAGCATTAAGAAAAGTATGAGGTCACTAAACGGTACTCCCTCGGTCTCTGTAAAAACGTCCAAAAACCTTGTGAAGGATTAATCTTGTTTTTAGTCTTTGTGCTAGTGACACATGCATTTTAGGATCAATAAGTCATTTACCAAATGTTGGTAAAATCTCCAGCTTGATGGTGTTGTTTGGGCACCCAAATTCCATATAAAAAGTACTATAATTGTGCATGGTGCCAACTCATTATTATTGATGATTTAAAGATTAGTAGCAACAATGGTACCTCATATGGGTAAAGTCAAGCTTGCTAGGAGAGGAATGCTCTCTAATTGCTAAACTTGCCCCCATGAGATCATTGAACGTGGCAAACAATTTCTCAGCGTTTGAAATCAACAAAAGGGAGTTTTTTAGTGGTACAAGAAATGTGTCTAATTTGGAGCTTTTTGGAAAGACAGAGAGAGTAGTTAATTTAGTTACTAGTATATGGGCACATCCTTTGCTTGAGTTGGATATGTATGGATAATTCAATATTTAACTTTACAAAAAATCAATATTTCACAAATTGACACGTTTAAAATATAATTGTAATGTGCTTTATCAATATCTCACAATTGTTTAGAATCTCACCTTGATGCACCGCCATTTTGGTTCTCTTTTGAAATCAAAAATAGTAATTGCCTTCATCACAATGCTACTCTTTAATACTTTGCTAGGAGGTACTTGGTGTTTTGTTAGTTTTTTTAACACATGGTGAACGGCATTTGGTGTGTTATATTTGGGGCATCCTTTATTGTTTCAATTTTCACCAAAAAGTTGTAGAAGATTTTGGAAAAGGGTATGGAGTTGAAATCCTCCCACTTCACAATACAGATATGTGTAAAAGTCACTACTTTATTCAAAGTAGTTATTAAAAACACCATATTTGTTAAATTGGGAAAAACGGAGGTACCATTTTTTACTCCACCTTAAACCCAAAAAGTTACCTTAAACCATATTCAAAGGTATTAGATTCAGTTTAAGCCACTAAGATTTTTTCCCTTGCAAATTCCTCCTCTTAGGTGAGGACATGTGTACCTAAAAAACTTTGCAAGCTTGATTTTAGGTGATCACCTAAAACCTTTAGAAGTTCCAAAATGTTCTGTTTTTCCCAATTTAACAAATATGGTGTTTAAAGTGATTTTTCTTCATTTGGCCTTGTTCACAACTTAAAAAATGACAAAATCTCATACAAGTTACAAAAATCACAAGAATAATGACAAAACTTCATTTATAAAATGAGGGAAATATCAATGATTGGTAGTCTCTTTGCTTGATTTGAGCAAGACTTTGAAGTGACTAATAGCAACTTTTTGGAGGCTCTGTTCTGGCTATAATGTCTCTATCATTAAATAATTGTTTTGAAATTGGTTATTAGCATCTATCTATACTAATGAGCAAGAGGATTTCTATCCCCCACTCCATGTCCTTTTCCAAAAATCTTATAAATATTTTTGGTGTTAGTTGAAGCAATAAAGAATGTCTCAAATGTAAAACATTAAGCACCCTCATGTACAAGAAAACCAACAAAATACAAAAATACTAAAGTGGATGTTTACAAAAAGTTGCAAAATTGATTATGATCATAGATATGGTGTTGAAATATTGCAATCAGCCCTTTTTTTTCTGCACCAAAGTGCTAGTTTCCACCACTAGACTTCCATCCCTCCAGTTTTACTCCTATGTGGAGGAAACAAATGACACTTTGGTGCCGAAAAAAAAAAGGCTGATTGCAACACCCTTGCTCAACCAACTAGCGCAGAGTGCATGCATGGATACTAATTTTACTATAAGCTCCTATGAATTAAATATTGAAGTATGGAACGATCTTAAGTTTCATAATTTCAAGCTTTACATGTTCAAAATCGTGATGTTTAAAATGAAACTTGACCTGAAGATTTCAAGATAATGGTGTAGGAAGGTGTTCGATTTGAAACCTATTTCAATCTGATTAAATTATATTTTCTTAGTAAAATGGCTTGCTAAAGTTGTAAGCAAGACTTTTAAGATTACAAATAATGAATAAGTGGTGGTTATATAAAAGTAAGAATATGTTCATTGTGTTGTGATAAAGCAAGAATGTAATTTTGGTAGGATGAAAGTTTAAAATTAAAAATTAAAAAAAAAAAAAAAAAAAACTACTTATTAAAATCAAATGTAATTAAATAATATCTCAAGAAAACCTTATTATAAACATCCAATGAAATTAAATTAAAACACAGGGGTCTACAAAAATTGAAAAAGATATGTGTTATGGTTTATTTAGCAAAGACATAAATAATGAGTTATCAAATACATATTTACATAGATAGTTCATGGAAAACAAAAAATACATCTGGTAGTTTTAAGTGAATGGGAACTTATGTGACAATTTGATGTAATCCGTACTGCGGATCCAAATATTACATAAAGGCCATTCATTAATCCTTAAACGGTCATAGGGCATAGTATATACGCTGACATATAATCGTCATTTGCTACCAATAAGAAATTTTAGCTTGGGATCTCAAGTAGCCCACTAGAATCGTATTGATCTACTCTCCAACTTCTTTGTTGGTCTCAAATGTAGTAAGGTAGGAACACCCATAAACATTAGTATCCCCATAACAATCACCTCTAAAATCTTGGAAAATCTGTGGAAGTAAATAGATGTAATTGGGTAGTTGCAAGAAACACTTCACAGTTTTGTCTCAAACACCCTTAAAACTGGTAGTATTATATAGTACTATAAGCTTTTGAAATAAATTTTTAAAAAATAATATAAAATATGGAAAATTTGTGAAAAACTTAAAATAGCATACTAGTGAATATTTAGACTTAGAAATTTTTTATTCTAAAAGTTATGCACAAAACAAAATCACCAACAAAAAGTCAATTTCTTTCTTGTTTTTTAGAAAATTGTAAAATAATCCAAAAAAATAAAATAAAAACTGGCCATTTGATAACCCATTAAACACACTTACATGGTACAATTGCTTTGCTGAGGGATTTCTTAGTATTTTGCCAACAAAGGGAGATAGGATGCCCACTTTGAGACAATGTAGATGCCATGGAATTTATAATTTTGCAAAACCCTTTTATAAATGCATGTGAGCATGCTCCATAAACAACATCTTTGATTTATAGCCCTAGAAAAGTTTTTTTGGACCCAAAATAGTACTAAAAACCCCCAAAATGGCCAAAGTAGACACTTATTCAGGATCTGTTCAAAAATAGTAAAATAATTTGAAAAAAAACTACAAAAATTATAAAAGGTTTGTAACTATGACATGTACATTCTTCTGAAATTTTAGCTCAAAGGAACTTGCAACGCAAAAGTTACAAGCCAAAAAACACGTGTCACGGACATAGTCAATTAACCAATAGTAGAAGCTCATAGAATCATCTAGAAGGTTCTAGAAGGTTAGAAATTCCTATAAGGCTAGAAATTCATAGAAGGTACTAGAAGGTTGGAAGCTTCTTAAGAAACTTCTTACCTTGTTGAGGTAACTAAAGTGTTATCCAAGTCAGAGGAAGCTTCTCCAACAACTTCCAAAGCTTGACGGACAAGTTTGGATCTCGAGTATATAAAGAAGTCGAGATTGAGATGTTCCTTAATCTTGACAACTCATCTTGCCGCCTTAGTCTTTGGCCATCAAGCTTTAGTCTTGCCTTGTATTGCTACCTTCTAATATACTTCTCTAGCCTTGGTTTTAAGTACACTTCTGAGTTCTTGTCTTGATTCTACGTTTCCTCTACTTTGTTCTTGTCTCTAAGTCCGTCCCTGATAGCACATGCAGGAGTTGAAGGGGACAAAAAATAATACAAGTATTTCTTGCAATCACCCAAATACAATGATGTACAACATGTGAACATGAAACCTTAATGTTGGTTATGGGTGCAATAGCAGTTTGCTTTTTAAAAATTCGCAACTTACTCTCTCAAAATCCAAATAATACATTCAAAAGTGCAAACTCATTCCTTTTTTGTTGCTAACAGGATTCTATAATTTGCTAGATATCTATTAATAATCATCATGCTCAAAACCTTTAAACTCACGCTTATGGGTGTTTCTATCTTAGAAGTGTGAATCCATTTCAAATACAAGAAAAACACCTCGTATTGTACTAGTCGCAAAGGGCCTTTTGGTCGTTTAACCTCTAAATGCCCAAGGCACCCAATTTGAGTATTTGCAAAACTTTGAAGACAAATAAAATCTTATCAAATCACTATTTTTGGTATTTTCTTTTTAATACAAGTTTGTTTTGAAGTTTATTTTCAACATCAATAATCTAATCTTGAAAATGAATGTTCATGATTTTTCTATTCAATTATTTGTATAAGGGTTTCCATTGCAATCTTGAGTTTTTTAGTGTTGGAAGATCATGAAATTGAGCCTCAAATACACTCAAGCTTAGAGAAAAATCCACATTAGAAATCCATTTAAAAAAAATACAAGAGTAAATTTTGAAAACCGTAAATTGGTTGAGGTAAAACATGTAATGACCTTAAACCTCATATTTTTTTGATGACCAACTTTTTAGATTTGACATGTGAAATGAGGATTAGAAAACTTCAAGTCACTTTTGCAGTTTTAACACCCTCATGTTCAAACGTTACAATCTTTCAAACTATAAGTGATACTATTGTGTTTTCTTTTTTCATGTAATCTCTAACATGTCAAGTTTTAATTTATACTGTTACAATTTTAAAAAAATTAATGAGATTTATGAAAAGGTTGGTTGATTGTTCACTTTCTTAAAAATGCCAAGAAGTTCAAAAAGGCCTTGGGCATTTAGGGGTTAAGGGTTAACAAATACAAGGTACTGATGAAAACCTAAGACTCCAAAGCTCTACTGTTTCATAACCTAAGATTAAATTAAAAATATATTTTTATACCTCCATATCCAAAAATGAAGCTTTTTCAAAATTACATATAATAGAATACAATGTATCAAAACAAAACATTCTCATTGTGTATAGTAAAATCAATTACACTAACAATTTAATGCTCTCATAAACTTGCAAGTTGCACACCATTTTTTCAAAACCCAATCATAGAAAGGTTATCACTTTTAACTTAACTAAGTTAATGCTTTCTAAGTACAAATAAAGAAAAAAATCTTTGAAGATAACTACCGTGGTAGAAACATTAAACTATGATAGGTTGATGGAGTCAAAAAGCAAAAACAAAAAATTGTTTGTACACGTTGGTGCATTATATTAGGTACAAAAGATTAAGCACAACAAATAATTTCACAAGAATAGCATCAGGAAAAAACAGATATCCTTCCGTAATTGTAGAACAAGCTGTTTGTTTGTTCCATAGCAAAAAAAAAAAAAAAAAAAAAAAAACTTTATAAAGAGCTTTCAAATGATTCATTTGAAATCCCAAAGTACAAAAACAAATTTTTTATTCCAATCATGCACTAAAAGTGTTCACAAAATCGATACATTGACTAAAAAGTAATATATGAATTTACAAATCTGCATATGTTGGAATTTAGTATTAATTAATCCAATACAGACCTTTCAAATGATTATTTAAAATCTTTATAGATATGAAAACGGGCACTTTGACCATACATGCATGTAAAGGCTCATAAATCAATGGATTGATAAAATTTCAAAAACAAAAAATCGCAAACGTAGAGGTTACTTTATGTTAGAAACTGTTGTGGAGCCCTTGGAGATCCTTGGCCTTTTATTAGCTGACTTTTTGAAAATAGCTTGAAGGCTTTTCCATTAGGAGTCAAGGCCACAATTTTGAGGAATTCTTTGATGCTCGAAAGTTGAGATCTAATACTGCTCTCAGGTTAACCCCTAAATGCACAAGGCACCACATTTTGGTGCCCACAATATTTTGAAATTTAATAAAACCTAATTAAACTGCTATTATTTTGTATTTTGTATTTTATAATTAATTTTTTCAAAGTCTAATTTTAGCATCAAAAACTTGATTTTGAAAATTATTGATTGTGAATTTTTTATTCAAGATTTTGTGCAAGGGTGTTCATTGCAATCTTGCCTTTTTTAGTGTTGAGAGCTCATGAAAATGAGCCTCAAATACACTAGATCTTGGGGAAAAATCCACATTAGAAATTCATTTAAAAAAATTGTAAAAGAGAATTTGAAAAGTCGTAATTGAATTGGAGTTACATATGGTATGTCCTTTAACCCCTAAAGGACCGAGCCATTTTTTATGTGAAAAATGTAGAAACACGCCACTTTTGGGGGAGCAGGTGGAATGGTAGGAATTTTTTTTAAAAAGAAAATCCAACCATAAGATCTTACAGTAAACTACAAGAGGTACTTGCGGTAAAAAAATGAGCTCAATCCAAACAAGATTGAGTGAGGAAATTTACTTCCAAAGTGAGGAAAAGAGCCTTTTTTTTCCAGTTAGAAATTTCAGAAGACTTTGACCACTCTTAGAGCAAAATGATTACTCTATGCAAAGTTGTGGTTTATTTTATTCATGTAGGGGACCAAGTTAGGTATGTGTGGGAGCATTTTCAAATCAATTGGAACTATACAACACATGGGGAAAAATAGTAAGTAAAAAGAAGTAGAAAATGAGTCTAAACACTATATTGTTAAGAATTTAATAATTAAAATGAAAAATGCAAATCCCAATGGTTATAATGTTGTAATAAACAATCTACATCCTTTGGTTTTGTTTTTATTCTAAAATAATGAAAATTGAGTAAAATAAAGGACTTCAAAGTTTATTTTAGAGTAGAGAATCTAGATCTGCCCGCAAACAAAAACTCCTCATAACTTTCATCTCATCTATCAGAATTGAATGTTTCAAAGCTCTCCACATCTATATATAAGTCTAAAGAGCCTATTTCAGATTTATATTTGAAAAAATGAAAATTTTAAAGAAGTTTTTGGCTGTCCAAGGAGCATCATTTTCTAGATTTTCATGCATAACTTCTTTAATAAATGTTAGAATGAAGAAAAAATTAGATGCGCACGTAGATCTTTGAATTCCTCACCTTCAATAAAAGTTTCAAAAAATCACGCAAAGTAGTTTAGCCATAGGTACATGCCCAAAATCCCAATTGTCCCCAAGGGGACAATGGTCCTTTAGGGGTTAACCTCATATTTTTTTGGTGTTCAACATTTTAGGTTTGACATGTGAAAAGAAGATTGCAAGACTTGAAGTCATTTTTGTAGTTTTAACACCCTCTTGATCAAACGTTATAATCTTTCAATCCATAAGTGGTATTGTTTTGTTTTCTTTTACTATGTGATGTTTAACATATCTAGTTTGAATTTGTACAGTTACAATTATAAAAAAAGTGATACAAATTATCAAAATGTTGACTTTTTGTTCAGTTTAGAGCAAGTTCCTAGAAGCTCAATAAAGGCCTTGGGCATTTAGGGGTTAAAATATGGATCCACACACAGTAAAAGGCCAATTCATGGCCATAAAGCCATTGTCAAATAACCATAATTAGTTGAATTAAAAATACTATTTCTAGCTTGTCACCATTGTTGGATGGAATAAAAACCAACAACTTTATTTGGTTTTATATTCCATTTATTTGCTTTTGGAATTTTCAAAACTTGTACCTAGTAGTCTCAATTTTTTGGTTACAAGACCTTGAGACACAAAATTGTCCCATTATAGTGATTATACCCATACTATAATGAATACTTGGGATCATTCTAGAGACCTTGTGGGCTTCAATTCTGGATCAAGTTGCTCTAAGTCCTCATGGCCTTGACTCCTAGCATAAAGTGGCCCTAACAACTCAACTCACATCCTACTAATTTAGTTATTTTTTTAGAAATTCATGTTGTTGAAGTCCCATAAATATGGAAATGGACATATTGATCCATAAAAAAATTAGTTCACCATCATTTGGAAAGGAAGTTTTGATTATCTCATTAATTTTCGGAAATAGGTTTGGTGACTTACTTTATTTCCCATAGGTGCCAATTTGATCTATTAGCTTCAAATGTCTTCCAAAATTCTTCTTTCAAGATCATTTTTAAGTTGGCTAATTTCTTTTATTTCAAATTTTACTAGACCAAGATAAAAGAGCAGCACCAACGCACAATTTCAAAAAGCACAAAATTGCAATAGGAGTTGAAATTAAAATAGGAGCACAAACAACATTAAGATGTATGCAAAACTAGAAGAAAAACCAAAATATATAGAAGGATCCCACTCTTGAGGGTAACAATAGCAAAGTCAAGGATTTTGTCAAAACTCAAAACTTTGAAGCATTAAACTAGAGTCTAATATTTTAGAGCATCATTATCAAGGTTGCAAAACTTAAAACTTGGGGCTCTTGACTTGAACCAAGTTCTATAACAATAAAGATCAAAAGAACCAATCTCCATGTGATTTGAAGAGCGTGAGTGCAAGAGTGGAATGGCAAGAACATGAAGATTGTTGATAATGACATTACATGAAAATCAATACAAGGAGTCAAAGGGTCAAAAACACTCAACGCAAGAGTTGAAACCAAGAGCACAACAAGCATCAATAGTTGAAGCACAAAGATTGTCCACATTAGAACCAATTGCAAGGAGCTTTGGAGCAACAAGGGAATGAGGTTCAAAAGTGTGAGAGCAAAATCCAAGCAGGCTAAGTAGAAAGGAAGGTTGCAAGTGGTTGTGATTGCAATGAGCACCAAGTTCCTTATTCTGTACCACTCTAGCTTGGAATCAATAATATAAGCACCATGCATGGCCTTTTGCCTTCATATTACTTGTACACTAGGGTAGAATAAGTTTTAGTCCACCCTATTCTACCGTTCAAAGGACTTAGCATTTTATAGAATGCAATTGAATTTTTTGTATCTTGTATCACGAAGCTTTAATTCCTACACAATCTTAATCAAGCATACCAATTTTGAGTTCCAAAAAATCAAAACCCTATTTTTAGTGAATTATTTTAGATAAAATTCATGGTTTTATATGATAATTGATTATATAACATTGGTGATGAATTTTTGAGATTTGATTGTATGGGTATGTAAGAAACATCCATAAGCACATCTCTCCTTTTAACAAGCATCTTAAAAAAGTTTCAAATTTCCTTCTATAGAGATTTTAATATTGGGGTGCTCATGACCAAATTTAGTAAAATATATTTGTTTGTTTTTTAATTAGCTTTTGGCAAAATAATCATATCACCATGCTCAAAGCTACAAACCTAATCATAGTGTATGAGTCAATTAGCAAAATCTAATTACCATAAAGAAATATCTACTTTATTAAATTTGGTTATGATCACTTCAACATTGAAATCTCTATAAGGGGAATTTTGAGACTTTTTGGAGATTTTTGTTTGCAGGAAAGATGTGCGTATGGATGTTTTCTACATACCCATGCAATCAAATCTCAAAAGTTCATCACCAATGTTATATAATCAACTATCTTATAAAACCATGAATTTTATCTAAAATAATTCACCAAACATATAATTTTGGTTTTTTGAAACTCAAATTTAGCATGCTTGATTAGGATTGTATAAGAATGAAAGATTAGTGATGCAAGATACAAAAAAATCCTATTGCATGTTATAAAATGCTAAGTTCTTTGAATGGTAGAATAAGGTAGACCAAAACTTATTCTACCCCATTGTACATTCTTGCCCCCATTTATGATCAACTTTCATGGTGGTTCAAAATTGGAAGAGTAAGAAAATAACAAACCAGTTATGGAACTACGCATGGATTTTTTTTGAAAAACAACATAATCAAAAATTAGAAATAGTGTTCCGACAAGCCTTTTTCAAGAAGAACAAGATAAATTGGCTAAGGTTATCAATACATTTTGACCTCAGCTCCTTGTATTAGGCTAGCATGAAGTTATCCCTTCTTCCGCTTTATCGTGGCCATTTACCAAAATTTATTCTATACTAGGCCTTAGCAGCTGAAATTCCATATCTGAAAAAAGTGGGCTAGCTAAAATCCCCATCTTTTATCAAGAGTCAATAATATCTATGATAAATTTGTAGCCACACAATTGTTTCTAATCCTTTGAAAACCTCCTCCACTTTTGAATCCTCCACTTTGAATATTCAACCGAGTTTTTGACCATTTCAATTGGTGGACTCTTTATAAATGTAGCCAATTCTCCCCAAACGTAGCAGCACACTGATGGCAATACCAAAAAACAAATTGCAAGTTCGAGAAGTGAGCGCCAAGTCTAACAATTGAATTTTCCAAGGCGGTATTTCTGTGAACAGCAGTAATGTACTCTAAATAATGCGTTTTAGGTTGCCCACACTAGTTATTCGGCATTTTATACTACTTACGGATATTACAGTAATTTTCATCAATAATTATTGCAATGAACAATTTTTGAAGGGCTTGGCAACAACAAGGAAGCTGTATAAAAAGAAACTAGCAACATCTAGATTGCAAACCAACTAAATCCTAATATAATGGTACTTGATTAATATCAACCTTTGTAACATAAATAATTGGATAAGATCACAATACCACTTCCTTTGTGCCTAAAATGTGTATTATGAGCCTAGTTAACGTCAAGTGCTTGCATATGATCAACGCTTGCTTTTCATTAACGCACATTTTGGCTCATCAACTAGAAAGGCATATGGTTAGTGAACCCAAAAATATGGGTGGGAAAGCACCTCCAAAGTTGCAATTGCCAAAACTAGGGGAAGTAATGCAAATGGAGTGCTTGTTTATGATATGTTTGGATATGGTTAACATTTTTTTCTAGCTTGAAGTCTCAACCTTATCCAGGCACCATTGTATTTATAGAGTTGCATGCACGGCTCATATTATTGCACATACATTGATGTGACCCCATAGTAGAAAAGCATTGTTTTTTTCACCAACCAAAAATTGTGAGAGTTTAGATATTTACCAGCGGGAGATTGAATTTGAGAATTTTGAATTCATATTTGGATTAAAAGACCCTGCTTTAGTTGGCCTCTAGAGGAGGATACAATTGAATAACAAAAAATTAGGGGGCAAATTACTACTATTACCCTTGTTTGGAAAAAAACCTCAACTTTTTTGCCCTGGCCCCACATTGACAAATGTATGTACAGTAAATTGAGCTTGCACTCACCTCCAAGTGACCAAGCAATGAGTCACAAGGTAACTTTTCAAAGTAAGGCAAACTAATTGTCAAAGCAACCTAAATAGAACATCTTAGGGTATGTTTGCACTTGATATTAAGAGTGGTAGTAGCTTATGAAAATGAGATGCATTTGGACACACCTTTAGACTACATTCAAGTTGCTTTAGCCCCTCCTAACACCAAGTGTGAACATACCCTAATAGTGTAGTAGGCTTAGGGTTAGGTGAAGGGCGAGAGGGAAGGAGGGAGGCATGGGAGGAAGAATGGACCACGACATTGTAGGTAACACTTTGCATAGGAAATGACAAATAATTGTAGGTTTCACGGCAATGAGTCTCGGTTCAGACTAGCAATCGGCCTAAAATTTCTCAAACGTGACTGGTTGAAATTTGACTTTTCTCTGCTATTGGGTTTAGACTGCTAGTTTGTCTGGTATTTTTACATCCAACTTCACCACCCTTGGGACCACCCTATATAGCCACATTAGCAGCTAAGATAGTGAAGATTTGGGGCTTGCTCCAAAGGTGGTACCAAACTTCTCCGGCAGAGGCACACTCTTGGATGACACACGATTACACTGAAAAGTTTCTATCATGCAAAACACCAGACAGGGAGCTGATTTTTGTGTCTCGGCCAATTGCTAGTCTGAATCAAGCCTTGATACCGTGGATTCTAAGAGCAACTCCACCTGGCCTTCAAAAACCGTCAGGCAGCGGGGAACTACCGGTCCCGTCAAAGTCGGATCCTTTTCTTGTACCCACCCGTGTAGCTTCTGGCTCGGGCTTTTCATGATGGCGGGTTTCCGTAAGTCTTGCTTGGTATATCTCAACATTTTGTTGAGCATGTTTACCGCCTAGCATCGGCTCCTGGTTTTTCTTGCCAGCCTTCCCACTCCCTGCTTTTTGTCGCTTCTTGCTCTGTCGTGTTCGTCGCTCCCTCCTGATTGGTGTGCTCGTGCTTGAACTTCCAATCACAACCTTACCTCTAAATAAGTGGGACGGACTGGTGTAGTAATATGATCACATTCCCTGCTTTCCCTATCTCGGTCACGACAAAAGCTTATTAACCCCAAAGTGACATTGCATTGCTAGGGCTTCTAGGAATTTTCTCTAATTTGAAGTAAAAGCCAATATTTTGATAAGTTGTGTCAATTCTTTTTTAATTGTAACCGTATAAAATCAAACTAGACATGTTAGAGACCACATTAGAAAAGAAAATACAACAATATCTCTTATGGATTGAAAGATTATAATGTTTGATCATGAGCATGTTAAAATTGTGAAAGTGATTTGAACTCTTTCAATCTTCTTTTCACATGTCAAATCAAAAAAGTTGGTCACCAAACAAATATGAAGTTAAAGGGCATAACATGCATAGCCCCAATCAATTTATGACTTCTCAAAATCTATTCTACATTTTTTTTAAATGGATTTCTAATGTGATTTTTTCTCAAAGATCTAGTGTATTAGAGGCTCATTCCCAAGAGCCCTCAACACTACACAAAGTCAAGATTGCAATGAACACTTGTGCACAAAATCTTGAATAGAAAAATCATAATTATCATTTGCAAAATCAGATTGTTGAAGCTAAAACTAAACTTCAAAAAGAACTTTTCAAAAATATAATTTACTAAAAATAGTAATTTAGTCAGGTTTAATTTAACCTCAAAAACTGGTCAAAGACGGTTTCTGTCCCCAATGACACTTTGGGGTTAAGCCGGAGTTGCAAGGTTGCACAGGTGGAGATGCTCTAACGACGATAAAGAAAGCAGGCAAAGAAAAGGAGGCAGGCCACGGCAAGCTCGTTAAAAGCAATCGACACCTTCCGATGCCAGCAATCCGGCGCTCGAGGGGCGCTCGGGGGGCGCTCGGGAACTCGGCAGGCAGGTTCATATTTTGAAAAAAGCAAATAAAAAGAACGGAAGGAAAAATGGCAAATAATGGGCGACCATGTTGGCTGTCCTCTTGCAAAAGAATCTTCCAGCGCCTGCATGCAAGCATCCAGCACGAAGCCAGCGCTATGCCTCCCCCCCTGCTTTGTCAGAACCTCATTCCACAGTCCAGACAGTCCGGATAGGGTGAGAGAGACGCAAGGGTTTAATTTCTTGGCAAATTTTAGCCTAAATTTTAGGGCATCTCCATGCTCAAAGTGGATGAAAAGTATTAAGGCCCCTCTCAAAATCCCTCTCAAGACACTTTGTCCTACCATGTCTAGCAAGGGCCCTTCAAGACACTATTCATCTTAAGTTTAGTGAATTTTATCCTCTACTTTCCTTAATAAGTGATCAATTGATTATTTATGGGGCATGTTAGAGTGCAAGCAGGGTTAAATTTCTTGGCAAAAATTCACCACCTCTGACAGATTTCCTCCAACGAGTTTTGTTCCCTCAAGATACTCTCCGGGAGGGGACAACAAGGCACCCATTTGCCAGAAATTAAATTTGAATGCAAGGCCACCTTTTTGAAAAGCATCAAGAGTCTTGAGGGTTGGCCAAAATAGATGGAAAACTTTGAAAGAGCCCGGATTGGTGAAGATGCTCTTACCCTGAAAGTTTGTTGGCTACCTTTACACTAAGAAATCCGTGTGAAAAAAATGAAACTGCTAGATCCTTCTTGAAGCAAAGTCCCAATTTGCCAAATTTTGAATGAAAGTAGCTTATATCGATTTTTTTTGGATGAAATTTTGTATATCATTCATTTGTTCCAATTTTAGACAAATTTTCCTTACCTTACCTGCCTGCGTTCTGGGGTGCGGGTCGCTCTACTCTGACAAAAACAAAAAATAAACTCTCTCAGAGAGTACGGCAACAACTGGCAGGGCTGGGCTGGACTGTCTGAAGTCTGGACACTCTCTCTTTGTCGCTCTCCATTTTCTGAATCCTCTCGACTTCAAAGTTAGGAATCCCCTGTTTGATATTCTCCCAAGACTTCGAGCGAGTCCAAGCTTTGGTGGTATTCATGGGCCCTACAGCCCCTACTCCCGGAAAATCCCTAATAGCCTAGTTTCTGCATGTCGCTTCTGCTGAGAGACCATTAGCGAGGCTTTCTCAAAAGAGCCGTAGACGTTGAAAACAATACCTACCACCCTAGTCCCCTCTATAACACCGCCATGGCACGTTGACTGCTCTTCTTTCAACGTGCTTTGGGAAAGTTATGGGCTTTTGGGGCCCACCATTGCTGGTACAAATATATGGTATTTTAATGTACTCTCGTCTCTTGAAGTAGCTCACTTTCCATTCATATAAGGTAAAACACAACCAATCCCGAGCCAGGGTTTCACCATACACTAATAAACCTAAAGTGCTCTTGGAGCAGTGAACTCTGCTTGCACAAGCAAATTTTGTCACATGTCAATTGTCAAGGTGTTTAGGGAGGGTTGGGATTGGAATTGTCAAGAGTCATTATAGGCACACTTCCAACCATTTACAAGGTTAGTCTAGAGTTGCTTTCAGAGACCCTATGAGCTACAATTGTGCCTTTTAATATAAAATATTCTACAATACTTCTTTCCACAAAAATGACGTTCCATGATAGCTTGTTGAAAAGCTAACCCTACGAATTATTTTCTTGAACTTTCTAAAACCTTGAAGTACCCTAAACCTAAGGGTTTAGATAAGGATACATTGTAAGTATTTTTATACATACAGAAGTATGCCTTTGTCATTTTCTGGAATTTTAATTCCATGCATGTCTCAGTAACTCTTATGTCATTCGGATGCAATGTGGAAACTGGTCCGAGTTCTTGGAAATGGAACTACAATAGCAGTTTATAAAATAAAACAAAAACTCAAGTACCCAAACCAACGTCGCCTGTCAAACTCCACATGAATGTACCCACGCACTCGTCAGACATATTTTACCATTAATCCATCCTCTCCAGCAAGACCACCTGACCGTAATGCACATGTACACAGAGCTACGGATGCTGTCACTTCCCCTCCAGTCAGTGTCTTGAGCTGTCAATGGTAGGACTGCTGCCATTTGTCAGAAAATAGCTCAGCATGTACCAACGGCCAGTTGGGAGCAGTTGGCAGTGATTAGCATTTATTAATAGAGATCCGTTGTCGTAACTTAACTCATGGCAACGTTAACGAATACTCCATTTATAAAACTAAGGCACAGAGTCCCAGTTGATAAAGATGTTCTCAACACTTGACCAATAACTAATAAAAAGATCTCGGTAGATTATCGTTCGTTGCACTGCAAAGACACAGGCAAATTCCCAGGCAGGGCTATGCTTACATGAAAAAAAAATTCAATCTGTCATATGCTAACTAAGTTATAATAAACCATACGAAAAGCGATGTAGTGTGCCAGCTTTCCTTCAAATAAACATCTACTACCAGGGACATGTGCTTAGTCATGTGTCCGATGGCAAGGGTCTAAAGCAAGAGAATCCCAACAAAATTGAGAATTGTGTACGAGAGCAAATAATTATAGATCACCTTTACATACTAGGTTTTGGTTGGTCTATTATATTGAAACTTTTGTAGTTTTATGGGGGGAATATACATATTTCAATTTTAGGGTGGCTATGGGAAAAATCAATGACTACACTGGAGTACATTGTGAGAAAGACATCTACAAAGTACTTCGTGAAAGCAGTGGCATACAGATCCAGCTGCACGAGTGCAGAGGACAAAGAAGTATCATAAACAATCCAACATGGGTAGAATAGGTCAAAAGCATTATTGAGAGTTGCTTAGTGTAGCAAAGACATGCATGATGGTAAGCAGTTTGTATCAACAAAACTCGAGAATAAGAATAATGTCGCAAACAGGCCACTTTATTTCATAACATTAAATAAATCGTCAACCGAATAAATCCCAACAGTCCTCCCTACTTATTCCCAAATTAAATCATCAAATCTCTATTACCTAGACATCAACGACAAAAACTCCTTTGCCAACCCTGAACTTTTTTTCTTTATTTCCATCCCCGCGCTTGCATGATCCCTGGCCGCTTCAAGCCTACAATCTGTACACAACGTCGATTCCCAACCTATCCCTTTTAAAGCAAAATTGCTGGTTTGGCATGATTCCATGCTTCCTTGACTGCCATGCAAAGAAAAAGCTCACAGCACCAATCTTGGCTACTTCTTCAGATTCAGGTGGCACAAAATATTACGTTACTCCGCAGCAGAGGACTGCATCGAGATGCCTGCTAGCCTGGCTTCGTGGCACGTTTAACACATCATACGGCTCGCGAAGAAGGCCAACACCATCCCCAAGGCGGGGGCCATCAGAGAGGGTACCAAGGAGAACCCGGCACTGTCCGGAGCCGGCGCGGGTGCTTGGGCGTTGGCCATGACGGCCACGCTTGAGATGACGGCCAACACCACCACGGCGGACCTCATCACGCTGGTGGATGCCATCTTTTAAATCTGTCACAACAAACTGGATTGCAGCAAAAAATATCAGTTTCAATCCATCATTTCATCGTTTTAATCAAAGGCTTCCTGTATTTCGTTTATTAACTAAGATGCTTCAAAGCCATTAAACACATGCACTGCCGTCATGCGGAAGAGCACTTCCTTAACTAGTATGCTCTTTAAGATGAGAGCTGTATTTTAAGATTTGTTGTCTACAAAAGGAGCGCATCGCACAATCGCTTAAAGATCTTGGAGGACCGCACGCGAAGATCTTTCAAAAGACGATAAGCAGAAACGTTAAGGAATCTTTATTCAAAGATCCGAAACTACAGCTACAATCGCGCCCGAGGCTAACCTTGAGGTAAACATATTAATCCAGAGCGAAGACCTTGACCGTTATAATCTACCAGTTTAGCACTCACAATCCGTCATCTCCTTAACAGAAAGGAGACAGGTGGCCATAAAAGAAGAAATCCATCAGACAACTATCACAAAGACTTATCATTAAACGCGCAAGGAAAACACGGTTCGCTTTACGAGCAGGTGGCATTGCGCTTTAACATGAAACTTCGAAAAATGCGCAACAACAAAGAAACAAACACCAGCACAACAAAGGACACGACCGACAACAAAACGCAACCAGAACGACCGTTAAAAAAATACGCCTGAGAAGTCTAACATAATAGGAAGCACGGTTACTCCAAGATATATTCCGATCCTGTGAAAAGAACCGAAACCTACTCGAAGATTGTCCGACCACATGGATCCGATCATGAAAAATCAAAGACGATACATGGAAAACAGAGGAAATAGAAACAGAGGAGGGCTAAGAACATACCAGAAAGCGAAGCAAATGTAGATGGCGATAAATGCTAAAGAAGCAAATGCACTTGAGCGGCGAGCGAGCGAGCGAGTGAGCGGCGTAAGGAGCGGGCGAGAGAGAGCGGGAGAGATGGGAGGAGGGGAGTGATGGGAGTGAGGGTAGTGAGGGGGGTGAGGAGAGTCTTCTTCAAAGCGGGCTCTCTGGAGGAAGTGGCAGTGCCAAAGATAATTATAAAGCCCTGGCACGCTGCTTTGCGAGCCTTCCGCGCGCCGCCCCACAACCCCTCCCTTCCTTCCCCCACTACCGTGTCGTTTTACCCTTGGCCAACTGGGAAACATGCCAGCCTGACTTCCCTTCCCAGTTCCCTACCGTTCCCCCCCCCCAACAACAACAAATCATTTTCCGTTTCTATTTTACTCCACCAAATCATTTTTTTTTGCTATTTTCTACCTTTTTCTCCCCTTTTCCACCTTCCAACCAGCCTTTAACCCTTAAAAGACCAAACCACTATAATATGTAGTATGTACGCTATTGTATAACTAGTGTTTGTTACCAACAAAAAGTTTTAATCTGGGATTTTAACTACCCCACTAAAACAACATTGATCTATTCTTCAACTTCTTTGTTAGTCTCAAATGTAATAAAGGTGTGAATGCACTCCAAATATAAGAAAAATACCTTGTATTGTACTGGTCGCAAAAGGCTGCTTAGTCGTTTAAGGGTTAACCCCCAAAAGGTGGGCGGGCATAGTAGATACGTTTTTGTATATTTAGCATTTGCTACCAACAAAAAAAATTAACTTGGGAGTTCGGATAGCTCACTAGAATCGCATTTATGTGTGTTCCAACTTCTTTTTTTATCTCAAATGTAATAAAAGTATGGATCAATTCCAAAATACAAAAAAAATACCCCATATTGTACTGGTCGCAAAGGACCTTTCTAATGTCTAAGGGTTAAATTCCTAATGATTTTTTTTCTAAATCTTTTACATCAATTTCAGTTTGGCTACTGTACGGAACACTAGAAAAATTATGTGAAAATGGTTGAAACTGCTAGGTCCCTCCCCAAGCAAGCATGATGGTGGCTAATATTTGGATGAAAGATACTAAAATTAGTATATTTTATGGATGAACGTGCAGGAAAGGGGTGCCTTGTGGAGAGATGAAAGATTGATTTGCTCCAGTTGTTTCTAGACATGGCTCATAGAGGACAAGACAAGTGCATAAGTTATTTGCAAATTCCAATTCACGTATTTGCAAGCAGTAGTTTACCATTGATTCCTCGTCTAGTTTGCCGTGAAGGTGGAGTGGAGATGCTCAAACACCACCAAACCAATATTTTTGTTCTTTTCTCTTTTTTGGGTTTCTAGCATCAACCATTACTCCCTTTTGCTATTCTCATGCTTCATCTCCATGAGCAACAGCTTTTTTTCTTTTTTTTTTTTTAAGTTTCAGTGAATGTACATTTGTGAGTATATTTGGACAGAAATCAGCAGCTTATCTCATTGTTTTACCAGTGTAAACGATATTCATCCATTCCTTTCTTGCTACTGGGAGTTAAACTGTCGATTTTAACCAATGCTTCAGAGAAATTAGGATTCATGTGAAGTTCTAATTTTTTTGGGGCTCTATTTATATGATTTCGATGCAATATGGCACGATTTTTTCCTCCAAAGATAGGACTGCTATCAATAAGATTTTTTTTAAATTTTTTTCTATTTTCCTTCAGCATCAGTATTCCTTTGGTTTTTATTTTATAGTTTTCTACTTTTATTTTGGTATGTTGTTCTTGGAAGTGAGGATTTCAACGGACGGAATGACTTCCCGGGCTTGGAACTGAAGTTAGACCGGGAGTCGAAGGAACCAAAAATCGACACGTGGCACCCAGTAGGGATTCGTTGAAGGTTCCGTTGAGCGGCTACAAAGGAAAGGTGTGCGAGACTGGCTGGGGTGTGCCTTTTACAAAATCATGCACCCCGGACGGGCCGGACCTTCCATGATTGCCCATAGTCTCTATTGTAGACCGCCTGGGCCCGGGTGCCCGGGACCCGGACCCGTCCCTGGCTCCCGGTCCGCTGTCCGTGTCTCCAAGCAAAGTCCCAAGCAAAGTCCCTCTGCACTGATGCAGCAACGCGCCAAACTCTCCATTTGTCAATGGCCATGTTTTACTTTGCCATGCACCACCTCCATGGCCATGGACATCCCAATTCCCAAAGCGTGGCGCTCTACCATAACCCCCTTTTTAAAATTTCCTTTCTAGTAACTTTATCTTGGTTTGGGGGTTGGCGATGCTATGATGTAGTGTTGGAACAAATGGGATATCTGTGTCGTGCAAGATTTGCCACCAAAATCAACGTGTGGGATATGTCTTGGTTGGTAGTGCATGACATTTTGGTTGGATTGTAATGAAAGTCACCGTCTCGTTAATACTCATTTTGTGATTGATTAATTTTCAAAGTAGCAAGGATTCTAGTGAGGTCCCCTAACTTTTCTTAATGATATTTATTTATGGGGTTTGATATATGCACACCTTGGGTTTGATATATGCACACTTGGGTTTGATATATGCACACTTGGGTTTGATATATGCACACCTGGGTCAATTTTAGATATTTATCATTAACAAGTTGAATTTGGAAAATTTGAATTCAAATTTGGATTTAGAAACCTTGATTTAGTTTAGAACCCCAAAGGAGGTTACAATTAAATAGCTCCCAATGGAAAGGCTTAGCTAGAGAGCAAATTATTACTTTTCCCTTGTTTATAAAGAAAGCTAAGCTTTTCCACTAGGCAATGTTTAATTGTAACCTCCTTGGTGATTCTAAACTAAATCAAGGTCTCTAAATCCAAATCAAGACTCAAAGTTTCCAAATTCAACTTGTGATAAATATCTAAAATTAGGCCCCCACTAGTGTGCATATATCAATTTTCTTATTTGTTGATATGTTTTATATAAATATTGTATGAAGTTCCAAATGAGTGGATACTTAATTTTGGTGAATTAAAAAAATGTATTTATTTAAAAAGAATCTTCTTATGCGTTCTCTAGCATTGAAGAGTAGCATCTTACATTACATTAGGTTTTTTGGTTGTGTAAACTTGCAAACCCCAATTTTATATGTCCTAGTATCTAGTTTTTGATTGTAAGGACCTCTACAAATTTACAATTAAACATTTGATGCTTTGTTGTACCAAATTGTACATTTCAATGTTGTATGAGCCAAATAAAAATAAACTCAAAATCTTGTTGTAGATGAGACAATAATTTCCAAAAAATGAAAATTATCTTTGTACTATGATAAGGTCTTAACGGTCAACAAGTAATCCGTTTATATGTTTTTTTAAATAAAAAAAAACAGTTATTTGTTTGATCATGTAAGTCCCAAAAAGAAACAAGAGAATGTTGTATGAAATGTTCAACTTGAAAATTTGCAAGTTCACCTTAAATGGGCACAATTTATTAAGTTTTGAAACTCAAGTTCCTTGGTTTTCAAAGATATATGGCCTATATTCCTCTATCATATGCTCCCTTGGGAACGAATTGTTTAGATTTTGAATGAAGAATAACTGTAAATAGCTTTCGTACTTATACATAAACTGGATTTTTTCCATTCATTCATACAAAGTAACATCCTTATATTGACCTTGCAACATTTATACGGTAATGACAAAAGACCAGTAAAGATATTTTGTAGCTCAAACAATTCAAGTATGTTTCACCTCAAAAAGTAAATTTTATAGTTCTCAAAGAACAGCTTTTCAAAAAGATTCAAGAATAAAAGAAGGTTTTAAAAATTCTACAAAATCACCGTAGTCACAGCCTAACATCTTACTATTTTTCCTATTACTGTGTTTTCTAATGGGTAAAACTCATTAATATTTTAACCTTTTTAGTTTAGTTTAGTTTTTTTAAATTTATTTTTCAAAATTGATTAATACATATGTACATGTGTATTCAAAATATATAAACACAGGTATTTATTTATATTTATACACATATACATACATACATATTGGAGAGTGCCATGATAGATCCAACAATATTCACATGATGTCTCGATCATAGTTTAATTTTTTAAATTTGAAAGCCATCTTTGAATTATTTTGATACATTGTGATTTGCAACATGTTTTCGATTTTTTGAAAATTTGGCGTACCCATAGGGTTAAAAGACAACTAACTACTACATTGTGGCTCCACATGCACTACTGAAGAATTGTTGGGTGTGTTGTAAGGTCATACTTTTCTCATAATCTTCGTTGAACCAAAAATTTGTAAAATTGTCTGACACTCTATGATGGAGATTTGTAGTTTCAAAAATTGGTGACTCCTTTAGGTCTCCATCTTTTGACAATTTGGGCCAACTTTTTTTCATTTTGACAGCGAAATTGCACCACTAAATCTCAACGAAGTGATGTTCAGTTGCAACTTCCCTATGGGCACTTTGTTCAACACCGTCTCAACTAAGAAACGTAGAATGCTTTTTTGTGCACGGGTCAATTTCCTGACAGCGAATGGCTGCCCTGAAACGTGGAAGCGGAGGACTTTACCCTAAATAATTTCGCCTTCATACCTGGGTTTAATTGGGATGTTTCTAGGTTTTCAGCTTGTTTGCACTTTGTTCACAGCGTTTAATTGTTTGGTGAATTTTCGCCTAATTCTTACCTCAAAAATCTGCTGGCGACCATTACACTAAAAAATCTGCTTGAAAACTGGACGAAATCACTAGGTCCTTTTTGGAGCAAAATCCCATATCGCCCAATTGTGAATGAAAGTAGCTTATATTAATAATTTTTTGGATGAAATTCTATTGATAATTCATGTGTTCCAATTTCAGTTAGGTTATCCTTCTCTACATTCTAGGGAGAGGGTCGCTCTACCCTGACAAAAACAAAAATTAAACCCTGGCACTAAATAGTGCATTTAGGTTGCCCATACTAATTTATCAACATTTCACACTATTTAAAACTTTGTCAGTACTACAGTAACTTTTGTCATTGTGATAAACAATGGAGGAAGCAAGCAAAAGTTGGGCGCAATAACAAGCACCAAGGTCACCCAAGTGGGAACTTAGAATTTTAAACAAAACCAAAAATTACTCTAGCATAAAGAGAGTTGCATGCCCCTCTAGGTGGTCAAGGATGAGTCATGAGGAAACTTTGCCAAGGTTAGACAAGCTAATTGTTAAGGCAATCTAAATGCACTATTTGGTGTACTTCAAGAAACTTTTTAGATTTTTCATTAGTCAAACAATATTCACTCTAAAATACACTCATTTAAGAATACAATCATTTAAGAGGAAAAAATGAAAAAAATCACCCGTGTGTGCACGTTCATCCACAAAATTGGAAAAAAAAAAAAAAAAAAAAAAAAAAAACTTCACCCAATTTATTAATATTTGGCACTTTTCATGCTTCCTGGAAGGATTAGACAACTATATCAGTCTTTTCACTCAAATTTTTTAGTGCTAAGTAACTAGTGCGAGAACTAGTGTCAAAAATGAGGTGAGCTTGTAGCAAACTTTTACCCAAAATATATTTCCTGGTAGTAATAATCCTGAGTTTTGAGCCTTGTTACCTCAGTAAAACATAGTGGATTTATCACTCTTTGGGGGTAGAGTCAATAAGCTTGTGGCAACAGTAAGCCATGATAGTTTGTGCAGTAGTCCCAACCATAATTCATGTAATTAGATCAACATTAAGGCTAAAACCTTCGCTAAATTTGCTAGAAAATAAATGAACTCAACACTCTAATCTTCACATTATTTAGCCAGAGCCTAGAGAATGTAGCAAAATAGAGGGATTGAAATTGGAAATTGGACAAACGTTTGCTCATAGACAAGTAAAGTTGCCAAAATTTCAAGTGCATTTGAAGTAGTGTTTTGAAAAGCAAAGCGCATCGAAGAAAGAAAAATTTGCAAAGGCATTTATTGCAATTAATACATAAAGTTTGCTTTGCTAAACTCTGAGAGGTAGAATATTTTATTGTTATTTAAGAACTCAAAATTCAACTGATAGATTAAAAATAAAAGATGGCTTTGGCATTTATAAGAGAATACGACTAAGATATATGTAAAAACAACAAACAAGTGGTTGGGAAAAGGCGATTAAACCATATGGTTACATTAAACAAGGAGTGAATGATTATTCGATGTTTGGTTTCATTTTTCACTTTGCTCACGCTCAATTCACAATTGGGCTCTACTAATGGATTTTATTGTGCAGTTGTTTGTTTCAAAAAGTAGAAGAGCCAGTGATTGTTATAAAGGAAACTCAACTTTCTATAGTGTGTTTATAGAGCAACCTTTTTTTGGCATTGCCACAATACATAGTATCTGCATGATCAAGTGAAAATTTGCCAATGTGTCCTCTAACCCTTTTGCATTTAATAATTCCCTTATGCTATGAAAAGTCCAAATGAAAATTCGAAATATTCTGCGCCAAATCACTTGAAATTGAGATATTTATCAATTTTACCACTCAATCCATAATTTTGCCATTGGGTATTAGAGGCACACATCCTAGAGCACGAATGTATGCATTATAAGAAAAGGAAAATTGTTATATGAACAATATTGAGTATGACTATTTTGCATTTGTTATCATTGTCTGCTTAAGCTTGAAATGCTCCACTTATAAGTTGCATTCCATGAGGCCAAATAATTTGAACTATGACCAACAAGTTCATGCCAATGAGAGGCCCATGGCATTAACTTAGATCCATTCAAAAATGGAAGGCTTGTGATTACTGTATATTTTTTAGCGCAAACCTATGACCGTCTTTTGGATTTTTGATACGTAACAATGTAAATTTTAATAGTTGAGTCAATCCGAATGGAAGGGCTAGGAGCTCACAACTGAATGTAGACATTTGGACCAACTTGGTAAATATAAGATAACATGAACCACTTAAACAATAATGCTTGCTTTTTTGAAGTTCTTTTCTTAAACTTTTCATGACAACAATTGAGATAACTTGAATTCGTGAAAACAACTTTTGTGTACTTTTGTGTCATTGTTGTGCTTATTGACTTACTTGATGATAATAAATAAATGTCTTCTAACTTTTAGTCAAATTTCAAAAAAAAAACTAGTGTTAGATTTTCAACAAATCCTACAATTCTATACAATTTTAATTAGGATGCTAAAATCAAGGTATTTTGTGTTTTTTAATTGATATAGACAACATTGGGATAAAACACGTTGTCAACGATAACATTAAAAAAACATAGAATAATTCAGTTGAAACTGGAAGCATTATTGAGTATGACTTTTCATTGAAATCTCCATTAAGGACAAAATTGAGGACTTTAGGATGTTATCAAACACTCCAACTACCTTACGTTTACTAAATGGGTAATTTTAAAATTACATATTATAACATTATATTTATATTTGGAGGTTTTAGTGGTCCTTACATTTTAGTTAGTTCAAGTATTGTTGAATTCTCGGCAAGCTTCCCAAAAGGCTAAAGTACAGTACAAAATGAGGTATGAAAAGATTCTTTACTGAATTTCAAGAGTTTCTTTTAAAATATATGTTCATGTTCCACGGCATCGTAAGTTCCTAACATCTCAATTTCCATTTCTTCTAAATGTGCCTTTAATATTGCAACAAATATAAATACCTATGCTATAAGAGGGTGTGCTACAAAAAGGTGTAACATTTCTCTATTCTTTAACCGCTCAACGCCCCAGGTATTGCAGAATACACTAGAAATGGGGCGACTCTTTTGCCTTTGGGGACGTTGGGGGTTAAGTAAGGTACATACTCAAACTTACTAAGGGTAGCAACTCTTGATGCAAAGCCTCCTCCCCTACCGTTTAGAGCCAATGAAGAGTTGAACAATTTCTTATTGTTAGCATTGTTGTGCCAAAACTTGTAGATTTTAGTTATTTTAGCTCCAACCCTGGTTTACGTTCTAAGCCCCTAAATTCTCAAATTTTTTGACATTTTAAATATAGAACCCATTAACTCCTAAAGGACCAAGCCCCCTTTGGGGGACAAATGGGATTTCGGGCATATATCTATGGCTAAATTACTTTGCGTGATTTTTTGAAACTTTTATGAAAGATGGGGAATTCAAAGATTTACGTGGGCATCTAATTTTTTCTTCATTCTGACATTTATTGAAGAAGTGAAAAATGAATTTCTAGTAAAAGTTCCAAATTGGGCAACCCAAAAATTTCTTAAAAATTCATTAAAAATAAATAAAAATATGAAATAGGTTCTTTAGACTTATGTATAGGTGGGGAGCTTTGAATCATTCAATTCTCATTGATGAGATGAAAGTTATGAGAAGTTTTTGTTTGCGGGTAGGTATGATTTTGAGAGGAACCATACCTACCCACAAACAAAAACTTTTCATAATTTTCATTTCATCAATGAGAATTGAATGATTCAAAGCTCCCCACCTATACATAAGTCTAAAGAACCTATTTTATTTTTATTTTTATTTTTAATGAAAATTTTAAGAAATTTTTGGGTTGCCCAATTTGAAACTTTTACTAGAAATTTATTTTTCACTTCTTCAATAAATGTCAAAATGAAGAAAAAATTAGATGCCCGTGTAGATCTTTGAATTCCCCATCTTCCATAAAAATTTCAAAAAATCATGCAAAGTAATTTAGCCATAGATACATGCCCAAAATCCCATTTGTCCCCCGAACAGACAATGGTCCTTTACGGGTTAATCACATTTTGTCCCAAACCACAAATTGTGAAAGTGGAATTTGGGAAAAAGAAAAAGAAAATCTAATATAGGAGCCAATTTCCAAGAGTAAGTTACTCAAACTAACAATTTTGTAAAGAACTTAGTATTTTTACAACTCAATTGCGTTGGGATCTGGTTTGACCAGGGGTGGTAACTTACTTGAGGTCAGATCATGAGCCACCGTAAAAGTTCCGTTGAGGTTTCAGTGATGACCGGTGCTGCCGATGCAACCGGTACCACCTTGGCCGGGCTAAACGTAGGCACATGCCTGCAGGACCGCTTTAGAAAATCATTGCGGCTGTCGAGACTTTTGTTCCCTTTCAATCGCTTTCGTTCTCTTTCGTTCGCTTTCGTTCCCTGTCGTTCGCTTTCGTTTCCTTTCGTTCCACGGTCAGTGTCTCCCGGTGAAGGGCAGCCAGTCATATAATTAGAGCGCCACTTAGCTGAGTCCACCTGTCCACAGCTATGTACGGCTTGAAAACGCGGTTCCACCGCGGCCACACTTAATTGGAATCCGTGCCACTATAACTTGCTGACGTGGAATTCTTGCGAAATTGTTGAAAGCCTGCTTCAAGTGGCCGGCTGGCTCGGCTCGCCAGTCTCTTATAGACTAGAACTGGCATCCCACGTGGCAGGTATTGCAATGCTGGTAATTTCCATGTGTTTCCAACAACCGGCGGTATGTTAAGCTTACAACGTGTCGTTGTTTTTCGAACAAAAACAAGCTTTCTCGGATTTCTGTTTAGGAAAACTTAAAGATTTTAACCCGTAAAGGACTAAGGGTGTTTTCTGAGAAAAATCTTAGAAATTGTCAACTTTTAGTGCATTGTCCAAAATTGAAATTAAAAATCTTTTTCTCAATTTCAACTGTACAAAAGTGTGCAAAATAGATAAAATAATGTGTGCAAAAAAATTCAACCAATTTGACCACGGGGATTGTAAGATTGTAATCTTTAAAGTGAGAAAAACATCTTTTTTTTTTATCTAGCAAAACAAGGAAAAAACGTTTCAAGGGCTTTGGATTTAGAAATTGAAGATAATAAGGCGTGAAATTAGAGGATTTTTTTTCTTGAAACTGCTAGAACATAGTTAACAAAGTTTGACTCCTTTCAAAATGTGATATGAGAGCTCAATTTTTTTTTGGACAATTGTACACCATGTTTCTTTAGTAACATTCTTGCCAAGTTTCAAAAGTTGATGAGAGTTTAGCATAAGATTCTCCAAAGATGCCCAAACTGCCTAAGCTGCCCAATTTTTTTTGGGCAACATAACTTTTGAACCGGGCATCCGATTAGGAAAAAAATTACATTTCCACTTAGGGAATAGGAATACATATATGCACCTTGTGTAACAATTTTGAGAAAATCAAATAAAAATTAACTCCATATGACCCTACCCAAGTTCTTGAGTGGCTGTCAAACAACAACTTGGTCCTTTAGGGGTTAAGTTATTGAGTAAAGTTTTCATGATTGGTTTGACAAATTATTTCAAAATTAGATTACCTACTCTTGCTACTCAAGTTAATTACGTTTGGGTTGGTTCACACCAATGTTAGGGAAAAACTACACTGAATATTGCATTTAGGTTGCCTTGATAATTAGATTGCCTTACCTTAGAAAGTTACCTCATGACTCATCATTTGGGGACTTGGAAGTGCATGCAGTCTTTAAACTTTTAGGACTTCACATGATTTACAATGTGGAGGTAGCTAATTTTCTTTTTGCAACATCATTGTTGTTGCCAATCCCTTTAAAAAAAATTATTGCAATAACTATTAATGAAAATTACTATAGCAACAACAAAAATTTATATAGTGTAAAATTTTCAGCAATTAGTGTGGGGTAACCTAAACGCATTATTTAGTGTAGCAATTATTGTCTTGTTAGCAACTGCAATGTAAAAAAACTGGTAATTTTTTTCAAAAAGTATATAATTGTAGAAATATAGGAAATGTCTAATGTGACCATGAAAAAACCTTCTCTGAGGATGGAAAATGACCACTATTAGTTGGTAGAGCTCAAATTTCTCCCCCAATGCTTGTTTACACTATATCTCATGCTTCAACTCTTTCAACCCTAGGTCAAGTTCAAATTTGAGTTTGTTGGGTTGTAGGAGAAATATCTATACCTTAAATCAAGCTGTTTGTTTGGATGGATGTTTGTCACATTGAGATCTCTCGGACCGTGTGTTCTTCTATTGTGTGCTTGGTATTGTTGAAAAGCTCTCAACAAGGAGGGGTGCATGGGTTTGGTTTCATGGCATTTGGGCGTACGATGGGAAAGTTGTTGAATTTCAAGAAAAAAAGGATTAAAAATTTAGAAAATTACTGATTGGCCAAAGACAAGTTCTATGTAAAAATAGGGTAGAGTACAAGTTTAACTAAAGTAAAGTTTGGATGTCCACTTAAAAATAAAGTAAAAGACAAGTTCA
The DNA here is from genome assembly GCA_963920765.1 of Ulota crispa. NCBI lineage: Eukaryota > Viridiplantae > Streptophyta > Bryopsida > Orthotrichales > Orthotrichaceae > Ulota > Ulota crispa. The sequence goes on from OY987245.1 coordinate 13,191,435, forward strand.
ACTAAAGTAAAACACAAGTTTAACCACAGTGGCATGAGGAGATGGCATGGGGGGCATTGGGGGTGAAGATTGGGCCAACGCATAAGCAACGTTGTCCCCATAACCGTCAGCTCTGAAATCTTGGAAAATATTTGGAAGTAAATAGGTGTAATGACAAGGATGTACAACATGTGAACATGAAATTTTGATAGTGGTTATGGGTACAATGGCAATTTGCTCTTTAAAAATTCACAACTTATTTCCATAGTATCCAAATAATACATTCAAAATTGTAAACTCATTATTTTGCTATTCCTAATAGGATCCTATAATTTGCTAGTTGTTTACTAGTACTCATCATGTTCAAAACCCTTAGATTGACGCTTATGGGTGCTCCTACCTTACTGCCCAAACATAATTGTAGATCCTGAGTGGAAAAGCTCTCATTCACTGACAATATGTACCCTATTTTGGAGTTGGTTGATTTTTATCTCCTTCCATGGCTCTCCTTGAAATCCAGGTCTCTGAATTGAAATATAAAATTGGTTTTTCCATAATTAAACCTTTTGGTGGTGAACATCTGAAAATGATTTTTTCCCGCTCAAGTGAAAAACTTGAAAATCTTTACCACCCCGGGCTCACAATCACATTGAGGCTTGAGCAATATACCAAGCCATTTTGGTTGGTCGAAGTGAATTGACCCCTTCATTGGCCCTTGCCTGGATGAACAGGACTTTAGGACTACATCATAACTTCATCCACTTCATGAATCAATAATAGCTACATAAACCAATTGATGGAGTTCCAGATGCTCACTTGCAATGTATCCACCTTACATCATAAATATGATATCATAAAATAGATGAGATGTGTAAAAGGGCCTCTTTTATTGAGCTCTATTACGTCACCAAGAGCCCTGCAGACTCGCCACTACATATCCAACAATATAACATGGTTGCAATCTAATGTTGCAATAAGAGGTCTAAAAAAAAACCTCAATGGAATCACTGTGAAAAAAATCCTAAGATCTTGGACCAAGGACTACTCATTAAATAGGGTTTCTGGTTTGGAATAGGGTCCTACAACACATCAACCAAATCTATAAAAATAAATAAATAAATAAATTTAGGTGATAAGATGCAAAAAGAAAAGAAAATATTTTATTTTATTTTATGAGCCCTCTTGGAATCCAAAAGGGCTCTTTTCAAAACTAGGAACAAGCACAATAGGGCTTGTGGGCTCTAAATAGGATCCTATGGCACAACAACCAAATCTATAAACAAGAAAAACAAAAATTAAATTGTGCTTCTATAGCCAATGAAAATAGAGCTTGGTTCAAAACACAATTAGTTGAACCCCCATACACTCCATCTAGGCTCCAAGTTGGTCCCTAAAGGCCACTACTCAATTTTGCAAAGGGAGTTGATACATGTACCACCATTTCTTGATTATTCTACCACACCCTACTATATATTGTTAATATTTACAATATTAAAATAGGTTTGGACCACATGAAAAACATCACTAATTTAAAAATGCAACTTGATATAGAAGATACAATTTTATTTTTACTTTTCAGCTCTTAATCTTGCTCATAGTATCAATTTAAAAAAATATGAATTAAACTAAATATAATTTAGATTTTTTAATTGATACTATGAACGGCATTTGAAGCTAAAAAACAAAATTAAAATTGCAACTTTTATATCAAGTTGGATTTTCAAATTGGTGATGTTTCTCTTGTGAGCCACACGTATTTTAATATTGTAAATATTGACCATATAGAGTAGGGTGTGGTAGAATAATGAGAAAGGGGTGGTACATTTATCAATTCCCTTTTGCAAAACAATAAATTTTGCCCCAAACATGCCCAATGTAAAAAAAATTGTATTGCAAAAGCGCATGAAAATCAAGATTATTTAATATTCTACACAATCTACCTTAGAATATAATTGTCAAAATAATAATTGTTGAAATAAAATTCTCTTCAAATAATTACTACAAAAGTCAAAGATCTCATTTGAGGAGGTTTTTGCTCCCGTTAATTTCACTTTTTTTATTGTAGTTTTTAAGATTATTTTTTGTTTTAGATTGGTCTTATGCCACATTAGACCTAGTCTTGTGCCTAAAGAATCTCATAACATTTTGAATTGAGAAACACATACAAAAAATTAGAATGGGAAGCTAGCTTTAAGAAAGTTTTCATATAAAGCCATTATTTCATTAATTTATATCTTCTACATACAAAAAAGAAATTCAAAGTGTGAATGGTAGTGCTTTAGATTTTAGCTAGTTTTCAATGAGAGAAAAAAAAGTTGATTGGCCAAAAACGGTGGTTTTGAAAATTTCAATTAACATACTATAGGACCACTTTTAACAAAGGTGAAGTAAAATGCAATACATAGTATTGCATTGGCAGCATTTATCATAGCATCATAAATTCTTCAAAATGTTTGGTTTTCAATTATAATCTATTCTTTATTTAATTGTATTAAGGCCATGTTAAATGCCCTCTCATATTTTCAAAATGCCTCAAAGTGCCTTCAAAGTTTTGTAAATTAGCTTTATGTTTATATTTTTATTGATGTTTTTCAATTTCTATCATCATTCACAATGAAAAACAATTTAGAAAATTTTGCATTCTTCTTATTTAATAAAGAATAAGAAGATATCTTAGCATTCTAAATGTGGTAAATTACCAAATGAATGGAATCATTGGACCAATTCTAACCTGCCCGTCCATTCGACGCAAATATAAATGGTCAAGGCACGGACACATATACCTTTCTTTCTTGTATTTTATTTTAGTATGGGTATAGACACAACCTTGCACTTACGTCAAAACATCCACTTCTTGATTTTAGAATGGACAACCACCCCATTTGGATTTGTCCGTTCGTCCACTTGTCCTATCCAACAACAAAATCTTGCCAGATGTAACAACCCTATTGCAAAGTGCAAAGTCACCACTACAAATCCAATTGGGTAAAACATGGTTGCAATCTCAAGTTGCAATAAGAGGTCCAACAAAAAAACCTCCATGAAAAAAACCCTAAGATCTTGGACCAAGGACTAGTACTTGTCTTTCTCTTGAATCCTGGCTTGTGTCTTGAACGAAAGTACTCTCTTCTTGTCCTGTACATGTTCGTGAACACAACAACAACAATAGCATCAATGAGCAATTAGCTAAATCAACAACAATGCTTCACAATTCACCAGGGGAAAGTATCCAGGGTGTGGTGAAATAGAAAGTTCAAGAAGAAGAATTACCTCTAGTCCTTCTCCTCTTGAAGCCAAATACGTGTTGCGGTAACCGTGCCACCCCGCAAGCTTTCGCCAAAACGGCAATTTGCAGAGTCCACCCGATGGTTCCACTCACCCACGGCCGAGTGAAAAGAGTTGTTGAGGTACCAAGCGCTCCCAATGACAGCCATAGAGATGATAGTCGCATCCACGATCACAACGCCGTAGTCGCAAAGAAGAGCCATCGGATCCGAATCCGCCACCTGAGCCTCCTCACAAGTTGTTGAATCAGTTGCACAAACAAGCTGCCAAGAATCAAGTTCAAGTGACAAAGACAAAGAAACAAATAATGACAAAGGCGAAGAATCAACTGCCGGTGGTGAAGGCGAGGAAGGAGAAGGCAGGGAAGGAGGTGGCTCCGTGAGCAGCTCAAGTAAACCTCTACAAGTCTCGGCAAACCTCCTCATGACAATTGCAGCTCACAAAACCACATTGGAGGATGCCAATCAGCAAAGGCACCTTTACAAGTGTCACTCTACTCCCTATTTGTTTGCTAAGGTACTAGGGCTAGAGTTTTCTTTTTGGTTTTGGACCAGTAGCTTCTCATGCCAAGATGGTAAATTCTAATGGTGCAGATATGGCTACATGGGATTTTTTTAGGTGCAAATTTAGGCAGCAAGTATATACACTTTTGTGATCAAATTTTCTTAAAATAAAAGAAACTAGTATTGTAAGAATGAATTTTACGATAACATAAAAACTTATAACAAAAGAGGCATTATCTCAAAAAAACTTAAGGGGAGTTCAATTTTCAAATAATATGGCTCCACATGGCTTGAATATTATGATGTTTTTTTGCCCAAGTTCCTCATTGACTAACTACATACAACTACATATTCATTTTCTAATGCGTGGTAGGCATTTAGATTTGGGATGCTAAATGATATCTAGCACCACAACACTACATTGTCTTCACTTTTTTGTATAGGCTTGTAGCTGGAATTTTTTTTGTAGCTTTTTGGTTTTTAAAAGCCTAAAAAAAACCCTAACTGGGGCTACTTGCACCCTAGCATGCACGCAAGTAAGGAAAATTTGGCTAAAATTGGAGTGAATGAATGATTTGTGCACGTTCATTCAATAAGTTTACTAATATAAGCTATTTTCATCCAAAATATGGTGATTAGGGCGTTTGCGTGAAGATGGAGGTGGCGGTTTCATCCACTTTTCCATCAAAAAAAATTAGTGTATTGATTGCTAGTGTCAATCAGAGGAAATACTTAGGCAAAAATCTGTCAAGAAAAAAAACCCTGTCCAGAGTAAGATCCACTCAAACTAGTGTAGATTTAGGTTTAACACTTAGAATCTATTGTGGACTTAAAGCCAAACTACCACAAAGCAAGTAATGTACGTTGGAGTAGGCTTATATTACTAATTTCTTCTATAAGACTACTTTGGACTAGGGTTCCTTTTTCTAGCAAATTTTTGCCTAAATCTTACCTCAGATTGCCTATGGCTACTAATACACTAAGAAATTGAATCTAATCTAATCTAAAGAATCCCATATTGGATGAAAAGAAGAGAGTTTTGGTGCAACTATGAGTTGCATTCCATGCATGTAGCAGTAAACAGAGTAGTTTTAATAAGTATCAAATTATACATCTAAAAACATAGTGGAGATTTTTTAACAAGTATATACCTTAAAATAGAGTAGACTACAAGTTTAATCAAAATTTAAAAAATTAAAAATAGAGTGTAGAACAAGTTTAACCAAAGTATAAATTTTGGGCAAAAATAAAAGTACAAAAATACTAAATGAAATTTTTGAGTAAGACTTTGAACCAAACAGGAGATCTATTACGTGTATGTATTTTTGATATTATATTTTTGTTGCCTTCATTGGTACAACAGGTGCGTATATTAGTGTAATATATATAAGAGAACTCTATTTTGAATGAAAAGTAAAATAGACTAGAGTACATCTCATTTTGGATGAAAAGTAAAATAGAGTATAGTGCAAGTTTAAATAAATTTATAAATGGAATAAAGTAAAATTTGGAGGCACGAGGATAGGGGCATAGGGGTAGGGGTAATGTGGCGTTTTTTCAAAAATTCATGCATAACTTCTTCAATAAATGTTGGAATGAAGAAGAAATTAGATGCCTATGTAGATCTTTGAATTCCTCATCTTCCATAAAAGTTTCAAAAAATCACACAAAGTAGTTTAGTTGTAAGTACATGCCTAAAATCTCAATTGTGTCCCAAGGGACAGCCAAGCCTTTAGGGATTAATAAGATAGATGCACAAGCACGAGACCTTTGGACCCTTGTTTGGGATGACGGGAATGAAGAAGAATAATTGCTAGTTTACACAATATCCTACAAATGCAAACATTTTAATGGTTAGACTCCTAATTTGGACCAATTTTGTATGTTAGTAGTAGATTTGATTTTCTAGCTAAATCTACTTTCTTAGTACTAGATGAGTTGTTTTGTTTTGAAGGTCCAACTATAAGCAAGGCCTCAAAAACCTATAGGCTATCATCAACCCTAGAATGGATGAGGAGCCACAAAGTATTTCAAGAACATTGGTAGTTGCCAATCTTTTTTGCCAAAAAAGAATCTTTGTTTAGAAATATCTAATTGCTCTCGTTAAAAATGAAATTGTGTATCCATTTATTATTAAAAAGCAGATGAGTATGTAGAGTGTAGGGAAGTTGTCAAGTATTAGGCTCACTTGTGACATTGAGTCACAATGGGGAGAGTGATGTGGGTGTTGTCAAGTGACATTGAGTCACAATGGGGAGAGTGATGTGGGTGTTGTGTTGTGCGTGGTTAAATCATATGTATTTTTAATAGTGTATATTGGTAAATACATGTATAGTACCCTTACATAATGATACATACATGTCTATTTTGTCATTCACAAGATTTTGCATAATACATAGTAAAATAGGGATTTTGTTGTTTAGAATCATAGGTATTGATTCTTATGCAATCCCAACCAAGCATGTCAAATTTTGATTCCTAAAAAGTAAAATCTCATTTTGGTGAATTATTTTGTACAAAATTCACAATTTTTTATGAAAATTGATTGAAGAAAATTGGTGATGAATTTTCTAGATTTGATTGCACGGATATGTAATTTACATCCATATGCACGTTTTCCCTTCTAAAAAGAAACCCCTTAAGTAACAAAATTATGATTGACAAAGATTTCAATGTGAGGTGTGGTAGGACCAAAATTTGTAAAGTAGATATTTCTATTTTTTGACTATTTTTTGGCTAAGTAAACTAATTATCATGTCCAAAGGTACAATTTTAGTCATAATGTATGATTCAAATAACAACATTTGATTATCATAAAGAACTACCTATTTTACAAATTTTGGATACCTTCATCTCTACATTGAAATCATTATAAAATGAATTTAGAAGCTTTTTTGGAAATGCATGTTAAAAGAAAAGATGTATGTATGGATGTTTCCTTCCTATCCATGCCATCAAATCTTAATAACTCATCACCAATGTTTTTTAATCAATTATCATGAAGAAACCATGATTTTTGATTAATATAATTCACCAAAAATAGGATTTTGATTTTTAATAGCTGAAATTTGGTATTCTTGATTGGGATTGCATAAGAATCAAAACACCATTTATATTCTTTATTATACAAATTTATTTGGAATGCCAAAAGTGGGCCTACGTAATGATACTTCCAAGTACTGTACAGTACATCCATGTTTTTAGGCAAGGGTGGAAAAATAAAATCTCTATAATTCTAGAAAAGTAAAAGCTCTAAAATTCTCAAGAAGGATAAAAGTAATAATTTGCCCCTATTTTTGTAGTGTACAATTATACCTACACTAGTTTACTCACCTGTTGTACCAACGGGTTGATCCTTGTGCCCCCTATCCATATGCCCCTCTATCCCCATACCCCCTATCCCCACTCCCCCTATCCCCACCCCCCCTATCCCCACTCCCCCTATCCCCACTCCCCCTATCCCCACTCCCCCTATCCCCGTGCCTTCTATCCCCATGCCCCCAAACTTTACTTTATTCCATTTATAACATGCACGGAATACAACTCATAGTTGCACTCAAACTCTTTACTTTTCATCCAAAATGAATCCATGGGATTCTTTTATAGATATAGACTAGACTACATCAGGGTTTCTAATAAGTTATGGAGTAACATGGTAATTAGTGTAGGAGCTACAATCTTTCAACTTGCACTAATTTACGTTTCGTATATGCAACAAAAAGTTTGACTTTTTCTTCTTCTTTTTTGAAAAGTACTCCCTCTGTTCCAATATAAAGCTCCAAATTAGGCATAGTTCTTGTCCCACTAAAAAGCTTCTTTTTGCTAATTTCAATTGCTAAGAAAGCGTTTGTCATGTCTAATGATCTCATGGGGGCAAGTTAAACAATTGAAGAGCATTCCTCTCCTAACAAGCTTGGCCTTGCTCATATGAGGTACCATTGTTGCTTCTAATCTTTAAATCATCAATCATGAGGAACTAGCAACATGTACAAATATGGTACTTTTTGCATAGAATTTGGGTGCCCAAACGGCAACATCAAAGTTGGAGATTTTGCTTACATTTGGTGGATGGTATATTGAATCTAGAATGCATGTGTCATTAATACAAGACTAAAATAATGAGGAGCCGCCGCCTTCACAAACTATGCACAAATATGGTACTTTTTGCATGGAATTTGGGTGACTAAATGGCAACATAAAAACTGGAGATTTGGCAGATATTCAGTAGGTCGTATATTGATTCTAGAATGCATGTGTTGCTAGCATAATGACTTAAAATACAATTAATCTCTCATGGAGAAGTTTTTTGGAGCTTTATAATGGGACAGAGGGAGTAATAGATAAATTAATAAATTCCCAAAGAGCTACACAATAGTAAAGACGACCGCCTTTGCTAATGATTCTCTAGTCTATTGCACCTCATTTGGCCAGTCCCAAAGTCCCAAAGTCTCAATTAGTGAAAATATTTTGGATGAAGTGGCCTTAGCTTTTTCTTCTAACTAAAAAATGGTTGAGTAGCAAGAATAGCTACATTTTTTTTTCAAATGTAAAGTTGGATGCTTTCAACCATTCATCAAAAACTAAATCTCATGATAATTTTGTGAGAAATTAGAATGTTGCACTAGTTAGAGTGAGGCAACATCAATTAAGTGAAACCCTAAAATCTGAGCTCCTACTCCCAAACTTGTATATAAAAGTTGACTAAACATTTTATATTTTTTTCAAAAAATCCTATAGAACAATCAGCCACATCAATTATGTGTAGGAAAAGGAAAAAAGTGGTAATTAGCGCAAAATAATTTCACCGGTCCCGTCCAATCTTGTGATGAGGATATAATATTCATCCCACTCTGTTGCTGAGTTGGCCGAGCTTTTGCACTGCCTTCAACAAAACCGCAATAAAAATCCAATAAGGATACCAGAGCGGTAAGTATTCCACAAAATGAAACTCAAACTATGGATATAAATTAGGGAATTGATATGTGCACACCGGGGTTGATATTGGCATACCTCCTGGGAGGTAAATTATAGATTTCTACCATCAAAATTTGAATTTGAGAATTTTGAATTCAAATTTGGATTTAGAGATCATGGTCTACTCTAGAATCATAAAAAAAAAAAAAGGTTGTAATTGAACAACACTCAGTGAAAAAGCTTAGCTAGGGGAAAAAATATTACTTTTATTTTTGTTTGTAAAAAAAAAACTTTCTCATTGGGTGTTGTTCAATTGCAGCTTTTACTTATGGTCCTAGGGTTAACCATGGTCTTTAAATCCAAATCTAAATTTAAAATTCTCAAATTCAAAATTTTGATGCTAGAAATCTATAATTGACCTCCCAAGGGGGTGTGCAAATATCAACCCCCCCCCTCGGTGTGCACATATCAATTCCCTATAATTACATTACAATTGCTGAGTTCTCATGTTGCGAGGTTTATATTGCGAGGTAGGTCTAGCTGAAACCCTAAAATCCTAAGGTAGCCGCACCCATCAGCGTGACCGTCCGCATGGGCGTCACTGACATCATAATTAAAAAGCCAATGTTTATGAGTGAACTAAGTGATGGTTATGGGTGACAAAGTGATGGTTGTGTGTGACTAGTATGACGGTTTTGAGTACCCATCTTGAATGCTCATTGTGGATTTGTGGGGACGTTATCCATACCTCTAACATGTAGCAATCTATTAGAGGGCGCTTTTAGAGCAAGGATTTTCCATCACACCCTCAAGTTACTATACCAAATAATGCATTTAGGTTGCCCCACACTAATTTATTGACATTTTATTTTAAATTATTACTTATGGATAGTACAATAATTTTTATCAATACCTATTGCTATAAAAAATGTATAACAACAATAAGAACTTGGCAACAACAACAAAGCTGCAAAAAAAATATATATAGTTTCATCTAAGTTGTAAACCATGTGAAATCCTATTTTATAAAGAGTCACATACATGCCCTTTCAAGTGACCAAACAATGAGTCATGCGGTAACATTCCAAGATAAGGCAACCTAAATGCACTATTTGATGTAAACGTTATAAAAATTGAATTCAGTTTCACTATTTTTAGTTATTTTAGTTGTCTAGTCATGTCTCTTATGGTTTTATTCATAGGCCGTTTCCATTTGAGACTTTTGACCTTTTGCAAGTAATCTTTTTCATTTGTGTCAAAGAAAAAAAAAGACTGAGTCTGTTTCACAGTTGGTGCAATAATACTGGCTCCATCCATGAAGTTTGTGGGGGAAGTTTTTCCAGCTGCTAAAGGTGGGTATCATGTGGGTGGGTCTTGTACTCTTGTAATGAGGGACCAATGTGTATGACAAGAATGCATGATAATGCTCCCCATCCCTTTCTCCTTTCCTGAACCGCATCTTCTTTTGTACCTTGCATTATTTTCCCTAAAAAAGTACAACGAAACTTTCTGTCAAAATGAATATTCGTATGGGGGGTTTTGGGCTTGTATGCTACCCTCACAAAACCCCAAAATTCATATCCACTTAATGAGTGGGGTGATCTAAAAAAAACACTGAAAAGTCAGCCAAGTGATATGTCAAAAAAGCTACACTAAATATTGCATCTACGCTGCTTTAACACTAAATATTGCATCTACGCTGCTTTAACACTAAATATTGCATCTACGCTGCTTTAACAATTAGTGGTCTTACCCCAAAATTTTATTTCATGACTCATTGTTGCTTGCAACTCTCTAAATACTAGGGTTTCACATGATTTACAGCACGTATGTTGCTAGTTTATCTTTTTGCAACGTTATTATTGTTTTCAGGCCTTTAGAAGTTGTTTATTGTAATAGATATTGATGTAATGAATTATTGCATTAGTGAGTATTTATGTAATGTGATTGTTGAGAAATTAGTATGAGGCAACTTAAATACAATATTTAGTGTACTTGAAATTTGGATCAATTGAATAAAAACTAATAAAACTAGCTAGAGTTTTGAAAGTAGTTTAAATATTGCATAAGCACATAAACAATATCCAATACATGCACTACAAAAACTTGTCGAAAATGTGAAATGTAGGGTTTTTACCTAGAAAACTCAAAACCGACTTGGACATTGCATCCACCTGTACGGATTCATTCAAGTATTCTTATTATATGCTTGACGAATAGAAACTCGGCCGTTGAACTACAGGTCAAAAGAAAAAGGTGACGACAAAAAAAATTCAAACATAAAAGCATAAACCATGGGCCATGGGGTTTTGGAACCAACAACAAGGAAGAATGATTGAAATCATTACTGCCAATCACAAGTCTCCCAAATGCCGAGGATCTCTTGGAATCCACACCGACGGACAAATAAACAAACAAACGTTTAACACTTACTATTCATGAAGCAAGACCTAATTAATACTATACAAAATGCGAGTGCTCGTAAACAGTCAGTAAGTACAGTAACTCTACGCCTGTTCTCTTGAAACAATTTAAAGGTTTTATACTTTATTTATTCAGTACTGTACAGTACCAGTTGGTATTGATAGTCAGAACCTGTTTTGGCATTTGAAAGAACTTTGTATGATAAAAAATGTAAAAGGTCATTTTAATCTTATATTTTTGGCATGTGATTCTCATGCAATCGCAATGGACCATACCAAATCTTGGTTACTAAAAATAAAAATCCTATTTTTGGTAAGTTGTTTTGTGTCAAAATTGTGGTTTTACAAGAAAGTTGATTAAAACACATTGGTGATGAATTTTTGAGATTTGATTGCATTGATGCGTGGGAGACATCCATGCGCACATCTTTCCTTCTAACAAACATCTTCAAAAAGTTCAAAATTCCTTCAATGGAGACTTGAACATTGGTGTAATCATGATCAAATTTAGTAAAATAAATATTTTTATTTTTTAATTAGTTTTTGGCAAAACAAACATATTATCATGTTCAATGGTATAGATTTAATCATAATATATGAGTCAAATAGCACAATTTAATTATCATAAAGAATTATTTATTTTACTAAATTTGTTCATGATTACACCAATGTTCAAGTCTCCATTGAAGGAATTTTGAACTTTTTGAAGATGTTTGTTAGAAGGAAAGATGTGCGCATGGATGTCTCCTACGCATACATGCAATCAAATCTCAAAAATTCATCACCAATGTGTTTTAATCAACTTTCTTGTAAAACCACAATTTTGACACAAAACAACTTACCAAAAATAGGATTTTTATTTTTAGTAACCAAGATTTGGTATGGTCCATTGCGATTGCATGAGAATCACATGACAAAAATATGAGATTAAAATGACCTTTATACTCTTTGGTATACAAGCTTTTTTGGAATGTCAAAACAGGTTCTACCTATCAATACTAACCGGTATTGTACAGTACCAGAAAGAAAGAGTACATATTGTAAGTCCCTCTCATGGCATTAATAAAAGTTGGTATAACAAAGAGTATAATAGGCATTTTATCCTCAGACTTTTTGTATGTGATCCTTCTGCAATCATGATCAAGCATATCAAATCTCAGTTACTAAAAAGCAAAATCTTATTTTTGGTAAATTGTTTTGTGTCAAAATCATGGTTTTACAAGAAAGTAGATTAACCCCTAAATCCCTGGGGCCTTTATTTTGTCAAAAGATACTCAAAACTGTCATTTCTATTGCAAAGAGTAAAAAAGTTTGAAAATTGGTCTTTTTACATATTTAATTGTAGGATCTTGTACTAGACTAGTATATGAATGTGGAAACAAAGATTCAAAAACTTTGACCGCACATATTGCAAGATATTTGCATTCAAAGTGTAAAAAACAGACTTTTTTGCACCTTGCATGCTTAGACTATTTGACTTTGAACTTTTTTAACTTAAAGTTGTTGCACCACAAATTTTTGAGGTTTATCTTAATATGGTGGGAAATTGAGTTGAGAATTTTTGGAAAAAAATCAAAACAAAAAATCCTTAATTTTCATTCTTAAAAGAAACATTAAGTAGAAGAAGGTATGAGATTGAACAAAAACTTAAATTGTTAATAACCTTGCAATGGAATTGAAACTCAATAACCCCAATGGTGAGATTGTTCTAGCAAGCAAACTTCACCCTCTCCATCAATTTCTTTTGAAAATTGTTAAACTTGCATTCAAAAATGAAGTTTATAAGTTATTTTTTCAAGAAGATGCTTGAGGTGCCCAAAAAACAAGATTGTCCATAACTTTCTCATAACTAGTCCAAATGGAATGGATCAAAGCTTCAGATGTAGACAAAACTATAACCTATGACAAAATAAAATAAAATAAAATAAAGAATTCAAGTTTTGTAAATTTTTTTTGCTGCCCAATTTGCATAATTTTTTGCTTATCTAGGCATAACTTTTGCTTTTGGGCATTGATTGGAATAAAAATTAGATTCCCCAAAAGCTAATGTCTTTTCCCATCTTCAAAAAAAGTTTCAAAAATATTAGGACAAAAATTGAGGTTGTAGGTACCTGCCCAAAATCCCATTTGTCCCCCGAGGGGACACTCAGGGATTTAGGGGTTAAAAAACATTGGTGATGAATTTTTGAGATTTGATTGTCCGAATATGTAGGAGACATCCATATGCACATCTTTGTTTCAAACAAACATTTATGAAAAGTTTCAAAATTCCTTCTATAGAGATTTTAATGTTAGGGTGATCATGACCAAATTTAGTAAAATATATATTTCTTTATGGAAATTAGTTTTTATTATTTGACTCATACATTGAGATTATATTCGTACCTTTAAACATGATGATATCTTTATTTGGCAAAAAATAATTTAGTTATAGTACAAACTTCTTTGAATTCCAGAAGAGGGACTTATGTACTCTTTCTTTAGAGTATTGTACAATGGCCTTCAGTAAAGACTATTGGCCCTTGTTTTGTGATGTAGAGGTCATGTCATGTTATGACATGAAATTGAGGTCCATTGGCCATTTTTTTTCTTGAATTTTTTTATATTTTGTTCTTACCCCCAATCCCAACCAAGCATACCAACATTCAACCTCAAAAAATGAAAATCCAAACTTTGATAAATTGTTTTGTGTCACAAATTATGGTTTTACATGGTTTGACAAGAAAAATGATTGAAAAACATTGATGATGAATTTTGGAGATTTGATTGCATGGGCATATAGGTAACATCCATACGCACATCCATACACAAATCTTCCATGCTTAAAAAAACATGTTTAAGTAAATCAAAGTTGATCTTTGAAAGGTTTAGTATGACCAATGAAATGTCCAAATTTTGTAAAATAGATATTTTACATTTTTAGTTAGCTTTTTACCCAAAACAAATCAACATGTTCAAAGGTACAAGCTTGGTCACAATATATGACTCATATAGCAAAATTTGATTATCATAAGAAAATATCTATTTTACAAAATTTGGACATTTCACTAGTCATACTAAACCTTTCAAAGATCAACTTTGATTTACTTAAACATGTTTTTTTAAGCACGAAAGATTTGTGTATGGATGTGCGTATGGATGTTACCTATATGCCCATGCAATCAAATCTCCAAAATTCATCATCAATGTTTTTCAATCATTTTTCTTGTCAAACCATGTAAAACCATAATTTGTGACACAAAACAATTTATCAAAGTTTGGATTTTCATTTTTTGAGGTTGAATGTTGGTATGCTTGGTTGGGATTGGGGGTAAGAACAAAACATAAAAAATGCAAGAAAAAAATGGCCAATGGACCTCAATTTCATGTCATAATATGACATGACCTCTACATCACAAAACAAGGGCCGACAATCTTTGTTGTAGGCCACTGTACATAGGAGAGTTGCTGTTTAGTCAAGGTCCAAAAAGGTCCTAATTCCTAAATTTCAAATCCCTAGTTCCCAATTTAAAATTCATTTAAACCCTAAAGGACCATTGTCCCTTTGAGGGATAGGTTGGACTTTGGGCATGTACTTATGACGAAATAACTTTGTGTGATTTTCTGAAACTTTCATTGCAGATGGGAAATTCTAGGATCCATGTGGGCATCTAATTTTTTCTTCATTCCGACAATTGATGAAGAAGTTATGCATGAATTTATGAAAATATGGGGAGGATTGCCCGTCTAGGCAGCCCAAAAACTTCTTTAAAATTTTCATTTTTAAAAATAATTTTTTGAAATTGGTTCTTTAGATTTTTTTTATACGTGAGAAGTTTTGAATCATTCCATTTCAATCAATGAGAGATGAAAGTTATGAGGAGTCTTTGTTTGCAGGCAGTTATGGATTCTCTACTCTAAAATAAACTTTGAAGCCCTTTATTTTACTCGATTTTTAGTATTTTGGAAAAAAAAAGTAAAACAAAGGAAGTAGATTGTTTATGTGATTGTTTATCACAACATTATAACCGTTGGGATTTGCATTTTTCATTTCAATAATTAAATATTTAACAATTTATAGTTTTGACTCATTCTCTACTTCTTTTTATTTACTATTTTTTCCATGTGTTGTATAGTTCCAACTGATTTGAAATTTCTCCCACATACGTAACTTGATCTCCTACATAGAAAAAATCAAGTTCAACTTGGGTAGAGCAATTTTTTCTGTTGTAAGAGTGGTCAAAGGCTTTTGAAAAGTTTGGGTAGCATAGAAAAAAACTGTTTTTTCACTTTAGATGTAGATATCTTACTCCTCTCCTTTGGAATGAGCTGAATTTTTTCTCACAAGTACCTCTTCTAGTGTGGGGCAAGATCCTATTGTTGGATTTCTCAAAAACAAAACACAAAATTCTTTTTTACTAAACCTCCTAGAATTGGCAGTTTTTAGAGATTTTTACAAAAAAAAAGGGCTTAGTCCTTTAAGGATTAACACCTAAACACTCAAGTGTCTCCTTGAGTGACAAAACAAATTTTGGGCATGTACTTACAGCTAAATTGGTTTGTGTGATTGTTTAAAACTTTTTTTGAAGGTGGAGAATTCAAATACCTGTAAGTGCATTTATTTATTTTCTTTTTTTTGACATTCAACTAAGAAGTTATGCAAGAATTTTTAAAACTAGTTGAGAAGGGCAAGTCAAGCGGGGCCTCTCCTTTGTAAGTGGGTGTTGACTCCAAAGAGGGTCAGCCCTTCTAGGCACAAGGTGTAGACAATTGGACAAAAGAGAGTGGAGTGGAAGGAGCCCATCTTGGGTAGGTGGACACCCCCTAGTTGCTATGTAGACACCTCCATAGTCTAGTTTATTGAATTTGAGATTATTATCAAGCTGAAATATGAAATAAAATCAAACTAATACTTTAGTGTATACTAGCTTTGCAAACACACAACAAAAATGTCTCATTTGTAACAGAGTCATGAGTTAAACTAGTCATTCCTTTCATTGAAATAAAATCAAACTAATACTTTAGTGTACATTTGCATTTACAAGAGTTGCAAACATATAACAAATATGTCATTTGTGACATGGTCAAGAGCTAAACCAATCTTTCCTTTCATTGACTAATTTAACTCATGATTGTGTTACAAACAAGACATAATTGTCCTATGTTTGCAACACTTGTAGAGGCAATGTATATGTTAAAGTATTGCTTTGATTATATTTCATATGGAAATTGATATGTGTACCACACCCTTTAAACTCATGTACCACTCTCTCGGGGTAAATTTTAGATTTCTACCATCAAAAGCCGAATTTGAGAATTTGGAATTTAGATTTGGACTCAAAGATTGTGATTTAGTCTAGAACTACAAAAAAAGTTGCAATTCAACAACACCCAATGAAAAAGTTTAGCTAGGGAGAAAAGTATTACTTTTACTTTTGTTTGTAAAAAAAGATAAACTTTTTCATTGGGTGTTGTTGAATTGCAACTTTTTTGTGGTTTTAGATTAAATCATGATCTCTAAATCCAAATTTGAATTCCAAATTCTCAAATTCAATTTTTTTTATGATGAAAATCTTTAATTTACCCCAAAGGTATGGTACAGTAATTCAAAGGGTGTGAGACACATATCAATTTCCATTTCATATTTTAGCATAATAACAATATCAAATTTAATAGGTTAGGCTATGGGGTGTACGCACAACAACTAAGAGGTGTCCACCTAGTGGCACCCTAAAATTTTATGTTAATCTTTTAGACCTTGGGTCAATAATGTGGAGTTGTAACTATGCATGCCTTTAGCGTTGTGCTATACCTAATTAAACCTGAACTATTTATGCACCTCAGAGAAACATGTCTAAAAAATGTCAAGAGACCTCATGATGTTAAGTGACTTAACCCCTAAAGGACCATTGTCCCTACTGGGGACAAATGGGATTTTGGGCAGGTACCTACAACCTCAATTTTTTTTTTAGTTTTTTGAAACTTTTTTTGAAGATAGAAAAACACATTAGCTTCTGGGGAATCTAATTTTTATTCCAATTGATGCCAAGGAGCAAAAGTTATGCACAAATAAGCACAAATTTGGGGACTAGGGGCAACAAAAAAAATTCTTACAAAAACTTGATTTTTTTTTCTTATAGATTATATCTTTATCTACATCTGAAGCTTTGATTCATTCCATTTGGACTAGTTATGAGAAAGTTATGGACAATCTTGTTTTTTGGGCAACTCAAGCATCTTCTTGAAAAAATAACTTATAAACTTCATTTTTGAATGCAAGTTTAACATTTTTTCAAAAAAAAATTGTTAGAAGGGGTGAAGATTGCTTTCTAGAACAATATCACCATTGGGATTATTGCATTTCAATTCCATTGCAGGGTTATTAGCAATTTAAGTTTTTGTTCAATCTCATATCTTCTTCTACTTAATGTTTTTTTGAAGAATGAAAATTAAGTATTTTCTTAAAAAAACATTCCCAAGATTCCTAACTCAACTTCTTACCATGCAAAAATAGAATTTCAAACTCTGTGGTGCAAAAATTTTAAGTTATAAATGTTCAAAGTTAAAAAAGCTAGTCAAGCAAGGTGCAAAAAATGTTTTTTTAACACTTTAAATGCAAATATCTTCCAATATGTGCTGTCAAAGTTCTTGAGTTTTGTATGACACATTCTTATAGTAGTTTAGCACAAGATCCTATGGTCAAATATGCAAAATGCCTGATTTTCAAACTTTTATACTCTTTGCCATAGAGGTGGCAATTTTGAGTGTCTTTTGACAAAATAAAGGCCATGGTCCTTTAGGGGTTAAACATCTTGTGTATTGCATTTACCTCTTTGTGTTTTGGATATTTCTCCATTTTTTTGTTCTTTTCAAATTTTACTTCTTAGCATCGGAATATCCAAATTTAACCCCCAAACCATAAAAGTTCGTTCAATAGTTGGTTGAAAGTTTGGGTAGGTTTCTATGAAGTCAATTTTGGCGTATGTTTCTAAAACTTGTAGACAAGGTCTACACAATGAATATCTTTGTGCAAAAAAAGAACCCTTTGATATGGTATTTGAGTAAAAAGTTGTGCTGCCCAAAAGATTTTGGGCACCTTGGGCGATTTGGGCATCTGTGGAGAATCTTATGCTAAAATTTTCATTAACTTTTGAAACTTGGTATGTATGTAACTAATAAAACATGGTGCACTTTTGTCAAAATATAAATAAATTGAGATCTCACATTACACTCTAAGAGGAGTCTAATTTTGTTAACTATGTTCGGGCAATTTCAAGAAAAGACATTTTCTTCTAACTCTATGCCCTATTATCTTTCAATCTATAAATCCAAAACTCTTGAATGTTTTTTTTTTGCGTATTCCTAATGTTTGTCTCTAACTTTTTGCCGTTCAGATTTCAAATAAAAGACTTCCTTATTGCACAAGAAATCATGAAATAATGACTTGTGTATTGTCAATTCCTTAACCTCCTTGCATTACATGGTGATTTAGAATAAGCTAGACTCTATATTTGCTTCTAATTTTTTTCAAGAGTGAACCTAGTATCATATACTTGTGAATGATAAAAAATCTTGGTTTTGTGTAGAGCAAAATTCTACTTTAGGAGGGCTCAAAATGTGCTGGCCTTATTTTGCAAGAATGAAAAAACTTTGTTTTTCTCACTTCAAACATTATAACCTTACAATCTATGTGGTCAAATGGACTGAATTCTTTTTCACACATTGCCTTACTTGTATATTACACCTTTTTACTATTAGAACTCCAATTATTTTATTTTTTTGAATTTTAAATAAATCATCAAAAAATGGAACTTTTGGTCTTATTTTTCTGTGCAACACTCGTCAGACTTTAGGGGTTAAATACTAGCAATTAACACTTGCTACCCTATACATTCACCATTAAAATTTTATTAAAATGTTTATATGTTAAATAGAATATAAAATAAAAAAATTAAAAATAAAATAAAATAATATCTATGCAATAATATCACAAAGAGTATAGATATGATACTACAGAGGTCCGGATGTGATACTACATTGGATACTATGATTTTAGTAGTACTCTGATTTTAGTAGTATGATGGCATAGTTCTTAACTTCTTTACCTTCAAAAATCTTGCTTGCCACAATACGCCCACAAATTTGACAAACATTCTTCCTCGCCTACCATTAGTGAATTGAAGTGAACACTAAAACCAGGCCAGGTATATATCAAGCGGTTATATCACCCAACAAGCAAAACGTTTTTCTTAATAAAATATTAAACAAATAACACTGTTTGTTCATCCTAATGTCGAAACCCCTGCTGCTAACTTAACATTAGTGTAGCAGTTTTACATTTTTGTGTAGTAAGTTAAGCTTACGTATTACTGGACTCTACAGGGCGAGATTTAAGCTGAAGATCGATTATGGAAAGTATCACCGTCTCCCACGGTGCTCCGCAGCATTGCCGGTGGGTTTGTGGGCGAGGCCTGCAGCAGCTGGCTTGGCAGGTGCCGGTGGGCTTGGCTCCGGAGACCGGCCCTGCTTGGCAGGAGCCAGCGTTCCGAACACGGCGTCCCAGAGTGATGACGTCACACCGAAGGCGTTGTTTTGCATCCCCGCTTTGAAATGGTGGTTGTAATGCTTCTTCTGCACACTCACTCGCACACAAAATTATTCTCCCTAATTTGGTGTATGTTAACTAATTTTGGATTTTGGTCCAAAGGGTATAAATATTGATCCACAAAGAGAACGTTTGGAAGATCTATGTAAAAACACCACAAGATTTATGCACACAATTGGGAGATCTAAGTTGGGAATTGAGGAATCTGTGCAAAATATTTAGAGCATCTCCACCGGTTCAGACTCGCTCAAAGTTTTTCATTTGGTTTGGCGAGGCCTGGAGGCGCCCAATCTCCACCCATGCTCTTTGAAAAAGTGGTTTAACACTCCAAGACACCCCATAAGTAAGCAGTTGACCACTTATTTAGGGAAGTAGAGGATAAAGCTCACTAAAGTTAGGGTGAATAGTGCATGAATAGTGGTTTGAAGAGTGGCTTGCTAGACTCGCCAAATAAGAGAGTTTGAGCGTGGCCTAAGAGGGGCCTGGCTACTTTTCATCCACTTTGAGCAAGCCAGAGCCACCGGTGGAGATGCTCTTAGAGACCTATGCAAAGCATCTAAAGGCCTATGTAGAACATTGAAAGACCTATGTAAAACATCTTGATAAGACACCTATGCAAAACATCTTGATACTTATGCAAAATATTTAAATACCTTTGCAAAAAAATGGGAGATCCACACAAACCATTAAGTGATCTAGGCAAATAATTGAGAGATTGTTGCAATACATTTAAAGACCTATGCAAAACATACTCAAATCATTGAGAGATTCATGCAAAACATTTAGAGGTTTATGCAAAATATTGGAATATTTTCTTGCATATACACGCAATTCAAAATTACATGAATGGTATTAAAATCATCTTAATAAATTGGGAAAAATGGAGGGGCCATTTTGTACTCCACTTTAATCTTATGTAAAATAAATGTAGGCATAGCTATAGCTCAAAGTTGTAATTATTTGAACTTCTTAAAAGCAATCACTGAGACTTTACTATTGTACAAGAAAGTGATTGCTTGTTCTTTTGTAATATGCTAAATTTTACATAATGACAAAAATAGTGAAAATCCTAGAATGTACTGTTTTTCCCAATTTGTCTAATATGGTATTTATATCATTTAATGCTTGTAAAGGTCCCTTTTCAAGTTGATAACAATGTTTGAGCACAAGCACACAAAAATGTAGGAGCCGCATAGCCAATAGTATGGCTTACAAAAGGTTTGCTCAAGCGCTTATACTTTTGATTGCTGTTCCTACATTTTTGCACATTTGGGTTAGTATGTACTGTGTCGTTGAGCTTACTCATGTTATGCATTTGAGCTGGTATGTAATTTTAATGGTATGCAGTGTCACTTAAGGATGTAAGATTTGCTTGTTTAGTTACTTTTTGACAAAAAGAAAAGAAAAGAAATTTGAAATATTATTTAGCATGTCAAAGATGCTCTACGTATTTTTAGTTAACAGAAATAGAATTCTTTGGTGTATATTAACTTTGAACCTCAGCAAATATAGAGTAGCAAATTAAAACAATTTTGGTTGTACTTTTCATCAAAGACATCCAATTTTGGTTTGTGAGGATGAAATATCGTTACATTTGAAGACGATTCATCTACAAGTTCTGTGTAAGTGGTATTTGCTCTATACAAGTACCATCTTTTTTTGTGAAGGACTGACATAACTTTTGCAGGTTTTTGTTTTAACTGTTTCTCATTCAATTAATGTTATATTTGATAAGATTTTTAAATGTTCCTCTTTAAATTTTTATTAAAAAATGAACATGGTTCATTATGTAGCTCATTTTTGCTCCATAATATCTCGAAGACCAATAGTTTAAAAAAAAAAAAGCATGAACCTTGAAGCCTATTTTCTCATTGTGAGTCTCTGTAGTCGTCTTGATTTTCTGAGTTCTAATTTGTTAAAGATTTATATCTATAGCCTCTTGACTTCAATGTAGTAGGCTTGAGTATATTTATTATATAATAACTTAGGAGTTAGGACACAGTTAACTCAAACACTAAACAAAATGCATGTAGTAAATTATTTGGATTCAAGAATATACCAATATTCAGATCCTCTGGTTTGATAGGTTTAGAATTTGAAATAAAGCTTAAATTCATCATTGCAGGACAAAACTTGATTTTTAAATTTTTTTTTTGTTGGTCTGGTTCTTTCGTCTTTCGTTTTTTTGTTTGCATTTTTGTAATTTTCGCAACACAAATTTATATTAGGGCTCATCTAGTAAAAACTTGGATGCCATTATACTTCCAAGATTTTATATTTCCAAAGAAAAGTTGCTATATAACATCTATTTATTATGCTCAATTTAATGGATGTTTATTTCAATCACAAAATCTCTAGTGCTAAAATTGTGGTGCTAAAGATTTAAAACTTTTGATTGGGCCACTTCGTTATTTTGTGCCAAAAGTTTTTTTTTAAACTTTAGATTGTCTATTTTAATGCATTCCACAATACGATGAAGAGCTACACATATTATGGATAACTTTAAGTTTACTAACTAATTGCAAAGTATGTACGATCCCTTGTTCTCTTTTAATTTTAAGCTTTTCACGACACTATATTTTATGTCGCAACTAGGTTAATGTCCAAATTTGCAATTCGTAAGTTATCAAAAAAATTAGTCCACAAAGGTTGTTGATTGTATGGTTACTACTTCACTTCAGTTCAAAAGTCAAATTTCCATAACCTTAACATTTTTATTTATTTAATCTTTTATTTATGGTATTTGTTTTTTTATGGGAATTTTCATAGTATTTAATTGAAATTACTGACATTATGTAATTTGGCATACTACTTTAGTTGTTTTGGTAGCTACCTTACAATTTCTAACAATTCACAAAAACTTTCATGTTAGTAATCTTGTTAATTTTGTTTTTGTTCTTTTAACGAATTTATGTACTTGGAGCTAGATGAGAAAAACAGTTGAGGAGCATGATTTCACTTAGTTCCAAAAAAAAATGGTCGCTTCAATGGCGTCCCTATCCTTTTAGAGTTAGTAATCCAACATTGGATTTAATGAGCATAATTGCATTATTTTTGTAGCTTTGTCTTTTCTTCAGCAATATGTTGGGTTGATAAAAAATTCTAAACAAAGAAAAAGAAAAAGCATAGAAATACCACAGTATACAAATAACATCCTCTATAATTTGTCTAGCTTGTCATAATAGTCCTGTCACTATGTTTTTAAAGCACAAGGTTGTGTATCACCATATTTGTTGCATTGTTTTCTAATTTATAAAGTTTGGAAACAGAAAGAACTTACCTTCATTTTGTACAAATGATTTGAAAATGGGGTCCCAAAGTGGAGGAAATAATGAGTGAGGTCATAAAAGATGTACCCAAGGAGAGACCCTCCAAAGAACGAGGGCCTCCATTGGGGAGTTAGCACCAAGCCCATGAGCTTCCATATCTACACACATCACACAACATTGTCATATGATAAAATAGTTGCCCTTGACCATGATAATTGTTAGAAGAGAAATTGTACAATATCATTTTCTGTGTTGCCCTAATATTTCAAAGCAGTCAAGCGGATTTCCGTTTCTTATTCTTTTGACAAAATGTTACTTTGTGATGAAATTATTTTTAACAAATATACGTGCTTTTTCAAGAAAGTTATGCAGAAGAGGGCAGCTTTAGCTATTTCTACATTAAATATTGGTTTTACATGTGTAATACACTTGAAAGCATGTTTAAGTGCATATTTAGTACACGTTTGTATTTTCATCATGACTTAGGGCTAAGTGCAAAAATGCCAAATTTGGTCTTTATAGGAGACCTACAAATACTTCCAATTTCCAAAAAAGGAAGATATGTTATAAGGGGCAATGTAATAGAATGTTGGGGTGATAAAGTTTGAGCATTCGTTTTAAATTATGACCCAAAGATCATGTTTATAAAGCAAAATTTACCATTGCACTCATCCATCCTTATTCACAAAGTTTGAAACAAGTCATTTAAAATTCTTTGAAACATTAATTATGAAGTAATAACTAATAACAGATGGTTTTTTAAGCAAAAATTTCTGGAAGGTTTAAAAATGTACCATGGTGGTTTACAAATAAGATCCTCTCTTGCTTATGTTGAAGTCATTTGCAAAGAGCTGTTTTTTGAACTATAAAACGTTATTTTTTAAGTGAATCGTACTTGTATGTTTTTTTACCTTAAAACCATTGATACTACAAGTCTTGGAGATTTATCACTGCAAAAAAATTATGTCTTAATCCTTAAGCACTGGGGTCACCATGGATACACGGCCCCCCGTGTATGAGCAAGAACATATTTTGTCATTGTGGTTCTTTAGGGGTTAAACTGTTAGTTCAAAACAATTACAAATGTTCATGGTGATTATAATCAAGTCATCTAATACTCATTGAGGGCATTTTTAGTCATTATGAACATTTACAATCATTGTGGATTAGTTAATTAGGATGCATTTTTTTTGTAGTTAATAGATGTAAAAAAACAAGAATAAAAAAAGACATGAATGAATTTTTGTTTTCTTTTGCTTGCACGTGATCGATTTCAATCCATTTATTCTTCAAAGTCTGTACACTTGGTTCTTAAGGGATTAAGCACACTATTTATTACCAAACGAGTTTTTCTAATTCTTACTAGTAACATTCTGGAGGCGCTCACCGTGATACAAATGCCTGCAGTATACAGAGGCGGAAAGACAAGCCGGTCGCCGTCCATGGGATGCTTGTGATGAAATCCATGGATGATGTAATGCATATTAATCACCCTGTGCCACCCAACACATCCATGGCCCCAAGAGTTTATATACCAATTTTGCAAAGAAATAAACATCATTGAGATGGACTATATAAGGTGTGAGAGCTTAGAGTTTGAGAGCAATATTAAAAAAAGTTTAACAACTAATTCATTAATATTAATCATGGCAACTAAAAACATCATAAAATTTCTTTTTGGTATGTCCAAGGAAGGCTAATCATAATTTGTGACAATTTTAAAAAACAGTATGACCCATGAAGAAAAGCATGTTTATCTTTAGGTTATCCATTAACATCATCAGTGAGAAATTTTTATATAAAGGACCAAATTCATTTCTTAAAGGTTCAATTTGAATACAAAGGCTAATCACAATTTGTGACAATTGAGAAGAACATCACAATCCGCGAAAAAAACACAATTAAGCTCACTTGAGGTTATTCACTAACAAACACAATAATATATATTTTTTCATATGAATGACCAAATCCATTACTTAAACTCGGAAATAACTAATCTAGTCAAACGTCACATTCAAATGTGACTTTTAGTTGAATACCCTCCAAATGAATGTTTTGTGATTGACAATGAGGAGAAAAATTGTAGGTCATAGTATTTGTTGGGTTGGTCAATGAATGCAATACTCATTAATTTGGGGAAAATCTGATTTTGGGGATTTTAAGTTTTACATCCTTAAAACCAGGGTTGTTATTTTGGGCAAGATTGGATGTTCGACAACACAAGCAAACGGACAAAATGGTAAGTACGTATAGACATGTCTATTTTCTTGTATTTTAGGGATTTTTTAGGGTTTTTGACCTAAAATAGGAAGAATAAAATTGTTGTTTTTCATTTTTAGTACTAGCTATGGTTTTCAATTCACGTTTTGACTTCATGTCAGCAACAATGAATATCACCAGCATGTACAAAGTAAGTTTTTTTTGTCATTTTTTATCATTTCTTGAAGTCAAATATGAGTTGAGTACATCAAACAAACCATGAGCTCAATCGAGCACTTTGGACATATGAACAAGCGAACAAATGGGTGGTCCAATGTGACAACGATGCTTAAAAGAGCATTTTTCTAAATGCTTCTTGGAGAAATTAAAACCCATAAGTCCAAAAATTGGGGTTTTTCCCAAATTTCTGACTGTTGTGTTTAAATGAGAATTGACAACATGGAAGTTTGTAGTTTTTTTGTTTTTTTGGGGAGAATAAGGGAGATATTTTACATGGGACTGGAAGCTTTCATGTGGAACACGAAGCGGTGAAGGATGTACTCCAAAAATGTCCAGAAAAGCAGACCCAAGCTGAACACAAATGGCAACAAAGGTGGAGACAAGCCCTCTTGCACCGCCTTGACTTCACTCCACACCACCACAGGCCCCCATATCAACGGAATCATCCACCACTTGCACCTGGTCAGACCCTGAAGCAGCAGAATTAATAAGTTCGAAATCCAAAAAAGTTGCAATTATTGTAAGAAAACTAATGTAGAAGCACCTAAATTTGACATTTTTGTTAAATCAATTCACTAGGAGTGTGCATAGAGATTCTGAAATTGTAGAAGGGTTAGGAAACTAGCAAATAGTGCTGATTTTTTTTATTTTTGAATTTTTTGAGATTGTATGAATAAACTACGAATTGTTGAAGGTAACTCCCTAGACTTACTTATTGTGGACATTAGATCCTCATTGAAATGGTTGTATTGAAATGAAAAAACGACCACTTAAAGATCATGTAACATGCAATCTTAAATTTAAACCTACACAATTTGTGTTCCTATGCTTAATTATGATAACAGTTTAAGCTAACCTACTTGTCTGATTTGGGTGTTTGTTGTATCAGATACTAATTCATTTCTAGGTGTTTGTAAGTGAATGGTGTCAGAGTTAGGTGCTTCTACCTTAAAAAGTTGGCAGCAAAGTGTTTGCTATTTGTAACTTGTAAACCCCTCTTACCAAATTTGAAAAACAAACAAGGGGCCAAACCTCTAAATTGGTTCTAATTCTAAAGCCTAAAGTTGTTTTTGGAATTTTCGAACTATTGGCGGTTGACGTGAACCCTATCGTGAAATGGAAAGCCAGAAGACAACAATCTTGTGCAAATGCCTCTTTGTTTTGTTTTGACAGGATGTTGTAGCATGCAGTGCCCACAATAAAAGTTCTACATTTCTTATGTTTCAACCAATTTTTTTTAGTACATGCACCAAATATTGCTATTGAACTTATACTAAATTTAGAAGTTTCCTAAAAATCTAATTATCCAGTTGATTCAAATTTTAACCAATTTTTTTGACCTTTTGTTTGGCTAACATTTTATTGTTTTTGGATCTCCCTCCTCATTAGTAACATAGTATTAGTACACAAAATCTTGTCATGATTGGACAAAAAATGGGATGAGTTTTGTATTTCACCTCTAGAAGGTAGTTTTGAAAGAGCCGGGGACTCTCCTTCCGCTTCACAGGCTGGTGAACCCACTCATCGTAATCAGCACCAAGCTGGCTAACCTGAAAAATTATCCATTACAAATATATGGTAAATCACAAAATAATAACAAGTTTGCCTTGGCAGCACTTTGCATTGTCGCACTCTCACTTCTTTTTTCTTTTTTTAATTTATTTTTATTTGTCTTGTCCAACTTGTTCCTCTGTTTGTCTTCCTTTTTCACCCTCCCTTCTTCCTCTCCCCCTATCTCTAATAGAGAATGATAAAAATTTAATTTTAATTTAGAATCTCAGATTTTCCATGAAAGACATACAATTGATGCTTTGTAATAGACATGTAACATTTGACATGTTTCTCTATTTGGGCCTCTTTCCAACTCTCACCAATACCGTTATCCACTCCTCTCTAGCGAGCGATCCCGTATTTGATATTTCATAATTATCTATATCTGCTAAACACCTTGTTAAATGTGCTTAAATTCAAACTGGTACTCACTTTTTTTTTTTATAATATTTGGGTCAAACTTTCCTTCAAACAAACTATAGTCTACAGATGTGAAACTGGTATTCCTCACAATCATATTACATCCGCATTTAATTTGGCAGTGGAAGTAATTAACAACATGACAAAAAGTCTATTGCTCATTTAGCATTTATGGTTTCATGTCTTATCGTTGGGATGATTTTCATCGGTTTTGAATTTTTTTTTGGTTTTTTTAATGATACCCCTCTGTTTACTAACGTACTTTGTGCATTCAAAATCTGACCACCCTAGTCCCCGAATATTTGTATGCACTCTCCTGAAAGCCTCACATTTTCCTTACAAATCTCAACAACATCATGAATTTGATCAATTGGGGAAAGGAGCTATTAATGGATTTGCTGTTGCAGGCTCTTCTTACTTGGGCCACCATGGGCTTGGTCATGTCAACCCTCCATCGTCTAGACTTTCCATTTTTCACCTGCTTCAGAATCACTGACTCGTCGTAGCCATTGAACCCACTCAACGCCATCGCTGCTCCAGACATCTGCCAAACACATAAAACAAGAAATTACTCCTGAAATCTAGACTCCATGCAATTTAAGCAATACCGTAGTTTTATACAACTTTCCTCGACAGCATCCGTCGAGGATGTTGTTGTGGTTCTAGCTTGTGGTATTCTAAGCTTGTAGCTCATGAAAACTGTGACTCTAAAAGAAACTCATGCACCAGTGCCACCAAGTACACCATCAAGCCTGCTTTTGCCAACAAACGAGGCCTAATGTACATGGTAGTGTACATAAAAAGACAAGATATCTACGTTTCAAGAATTTTATATGAATGAGAAGTCCTCAACCATGCGCATCTTTTCATACACTATAATACAATATAATACAACGTTTTTCAAGTGCCAGAATCTATGTAGATAGAGACCCAATTATCTATCCATCAAACTACTTGAACCATCTAACCATCTGTTAGACCTTCGACAATTTTCTTAAATACAACCTATATTAGAATCCCAAGCCTTCCTGCATTACCACAGAATTCTCGATCTACAGATGATTTTTTGCAATGGAATGTTAAGGGAGGTGGAGAGAGAGAGAATATTCTGAGTCTTGACACGTACATAAACGTTCCACCTCCAAATTTAAGTCCTAGAAACAAAATACTGCTGAGAAGTACCACTTATCCCCAGTATACTATAGCGCCCATTTTCATTAACTCAGGGCATGGTTTTGGAGACAGCTAGACTGGGTGCAACGGAGTTGCAGGTGAGCCAGGCGGTGCTCATGCTATGCAGATTGTGCCGATTTGTGCGATGATGGGTGATGTGTTGGTGTCTTGTTGAATGCGGGCTGGCAGGCAGCATAGCCGTGGTGATCGGTGCCCGCGTGTGTGTGTGTTGCGGGGGCAGCCGGGGCTGAAGCGTTGACGGGGAAACTGAGAAACTGGGCTCACAATGTGCGTGACGATGCTGGCCCCCCTTGTACTGCTTGAGTGCCTGAGTGCCTGAGAGCCTGATTGCCTGGACATGCAGTTTAGCAAGCACTGGTTGTGCAGAGATCGCCATTTGCACCTACCTGACTAATGGAGCAAGAAACCCAAACTCTGTGATACAATACTTCGTGAAGGACTTCACTTGAATGACGTGTTTAACTAATTCTAGTTTATACCAAGTTCAAAAACAATGTTCTTTTTGTAAACACTCTAGAAACTTTTTGATGTTTTGCAAGTGCACAAACATATTAACACCATATTAGATAAATTGGGAAAAACAGGGGTCCCATTTTGTACTCCACCTTGAACCCAAAATGTCACCTTAAACCAGATTCAAAGGCATCAGATTCATAATGAACCACTAAGATTTTTTCCCTCCCAAATTCCTCCTCTTAGGTGAGGGCACGTGTACCAAAAAAAAAAAAATGCTAGAGCTTGAATTAAGTTGATCTCCTTAATTCTTAGAAGTCTCAAAATGTATTGTTTTTCCCAATTTATCTAATATGGTGTTTATTCGAGAAATTGGGAAAAAGGATGCATTTTGGAACTTCTGAATTTTGCATTCTTGTGAGCCTTTTAGTGATTTAAAGTAAATTTTATGATGATTTCTTCAAGATCTTACATCAATATTGTAGGATCTTGAAGAAATTTTCATAAAACTTACTTTAAATTGTCCAAATACTATCACAATTTCACAAACGCAAAATTCAGAAGTTGCAAAATGTATCCTTTTTCCCAGTTTATCAAATATTATACATTATATTGTATGCAGAAAGTTCGAA
This sequence comes from Ulota crispa, assembly GCA_963920765.1. Lineage (NCBI taxonomy): Eukaryota > Viridiplantae > Streptophyta > Bryopsida > Orthotrichales > Orthotrichaceae > Ulota > Ulota crispa. The sequence continues at coordinate 13,221,081 of OY987245.1, forward strand.
GATCTACGGGCCTCAACATTGGGAGATGTTTGACAAAGTCCAAAATAGTTTAGATTTAGTTAAAAATTCTCAATGAGAATGATGAATGGAAGATTTTGAGAGGAGTGGAAAAGGAACAAATAAGGAGATAGAGAGAATGAAGTATGGAACTACTCCCTCAGTCCAAAATGATAGTCCACATTTAGTTCCAAACTTTTTTCATTGGTTTAGAGTAGGTTGTAAGGAGTCTTTCTTGTATCAAATTTTATTACAAAATTAACAAACTCATGCAATGAGCTTCATTGATTCTTGTAATTGTAGAATTTGAATTCACATGAATTATGTTGTTCTATATACAATCAACGAAAGTAGTGCAAAATGTTGCAATAAAGAACACAGATAATTATTTTGGGATAGAGGGGAGTGTGTGATTATGTACAGTACAAGTTACAAGGGAGGTAGCGTATGTAGAGCATAGACTACATTGCTCACTTGTATTCTAAAGTCCTGTTGATGACCTAGCAAACTTGTAAGAAAAACAGCAATAAGGTAGCATCACCCATAACCGTCAAATTAAGGGTTTTGAAAATGATGATTATAAACAGCAAATTATAGGGACACCCATAACCGTCAAATTAAGGGTTTTGAAAATGATGATTATAAACAGCAAATTATAGGGTCCTATTAGCAAGAGAAATAAAAGGTGAGTTTGCACTTTTGAATGTATTATTTGAATACTATGAGAACAAGTTGTGAATTTTTAAAGATCCAACTATAATTGCACCTAATACTAAGGTTTCAACGCGATATTTGTTAATTTGGGAAAATCACTTTCCCAAAACATATTTTGCTACACTAAATTTTGCATTATTGAGAACAATTTGGTGATTTAAATTGAGTTTTTTTTAATAATTTCTTCAAAAGATTTCATCATCAATGTAAAGTTTTGAAGAAATCATCATAAAATTCACTCTAAATCACTAAAAACTCTTAAAAATGAAAAATTCAAAAGTCCCAAAATTGGAGTTTTTCCCCAAACTAACAAATATCATGTTTTTTATGTTCACATGTTGTACATTCTTGTAATTACATCTATTCACTTCCATAGATTTTTCAAGATTTTAAAAGTGATGGTTATGGGTAGAGTGATGGTTATGGGTGTTGCTACCTTAGAGCAAAACAATTAGCTCAACATACACTAAGGGGCTGTTCACATTAAGTCCCACTTTAAAACAAGAACCCAACTTCATTGGATTATTAAAGGCAACATGACACTCAAGAAAGTTTTGAATCATTTATGCACAGACATTGGTGGAACTTGGGTTAAAAGTTAAATTTAGCAAAATGGTCTATGTGAAGTTCCACACTTCCACCTTGTTAGTGCCAAAACTTTCAAAAAGTGCTGCCATGTAGGCAAAATGTGGTAATCAAGAAGTGTGACTTGGGTAGAGTGTGAATTGTCAAGTCCTAGCTTTTGGGTCTCAAGTCTTAGCTAATAAAACTTTGAGATTTTGATGGGACATGAGACATAAGGTAAAACCATCCATTCCCAATCATTTAAGCTCCTGCAAGAGGGTACATTAGAGCAACAATATGGCACAAATTTTTCTTTGGTGGCTTCATACAAAATATTGGGACACAAATTTTTTTGGAATTTTTCACACAAAATTGAATTGTATACAAATTTTGAATTGCATAAAGTGTTTTGAACCCATACACAATCACTAGACTCTCCTAATCTTGATCATAGCCAAAACAATTCTTGCTCACTACTTCCTACTTTCTTTTGGGACACACACGTCATGACCTCAATTGTCTTATCTTGAAAAGGGAAGAAATACACATTCCAAGACTTGGAAATAGGCATTGGAAATAGCACACCCTAGATTGGTTGGGTTTGGATCCTTTGTTGGGAATGGGTGGTTCTACCTTAACCCCTGAGTGCCCGGAGTTGTTTTAGGGTTTAGGAGAAAATGGGGGGAGGGGGTTAATGCCCACCACAACTTGGATAATTACATTTAGAAAAAGTGATCGTAGGATCTGAAAAAGGACTACCTTCTTTGCTAATGGGGACCAACCACGACTTTTTTCACAATACGGATAAAGAGAAAAAGTGAGATAAACTTGGGATCCCCAACAACAAGATCCCATCGCTGGGGCGCTTACAGGTTAATGTGAACCTCCGCTCAGTTTAGAATGCTTCAACATGAAGGAGGTGGTTTGCACTATGTCCCATGTTATGAATAGGGGTTTCAAAGTTTAGGGAATTTTTCTCTATATACCGTTTTTGCTTGTGAGATTGGATACTTTTTTTGAAGGAGAAATCCATGTTTTCTTTCATCTGGTTTTGTCATGAGAAAATCTAAAGCTATTTGCACAATGAGAGGTGCAAAAAAATGTCAACCATCATCTTCTTCGTTTGATACCATCTTCTTTAGTATAAAATCAACAAAATGACAACAAGCCATGGCCATGGCGAAAGGAAATAATAAAATTCTGAAGTGGCCGTGAGAAATGACTTTCTTTTCTTCTACAAAATGGTGAGGAGAAACCATGTGAGAAAACTGGGTAATCGCGGGAAAACCATTGAGCCTTGAAATCCTTAGTGTTTAGTTTTCAAGGGTTAAAAATTGGAACTTAGGGGTGATTTATTTTAAGTTCCAACTTCTATATTCCACTAAATTATCAAAAACATGATTGGTTGGAATTTGAAATTCAAAAAATTGATTGGTTGAGACGTGAGAATTGGGATATGTTGCTTCACGCTATGTCCCAATTCTAAGTTCACTTAGAAATGTCATGTTGATAATAATATTTGACAATTTTGGCATCAAGAAAGTGAAGTTTTGGTTTAAGAAAATGGGTGTAGGTAAAGCAAACGAACAACATGGGAATAAAAGTGGGTGGGTGGGTGGGTGGGTGGGTGGATGGATGGATGGTTGGTTTTGATATTGTCACCCCTTTTTGATAATGCTACTCCCTCTTTCACATCATTGTTCAGTTTTTAGTGGTTTTTGGGGGCAAGTTTTTTTTTTGAATTTAGAATTAAATGTGTATCAAACTAAGTGATTTTTTGTAGGTGTTTTTCAAAATAATAAACATCAGTCAAAATTTTTGATAAGAAAAGATAATAGAGTGTTGTATTTTCTTATCAAAATTTTGATGGATGTTTATCATTTTGAGAAACACCTACAAAAAATCACTTAGTTTGATACATATTTAATTCTAAATTCAAAAAAAAATTGCCCCCAAAAACTACTAAAAACTGAAAAATGATGTTAAAGAGAGGGGTGGTAGTATCAAAAAGGGGGGTGGCAGTATCAAGACCCTATATATATATATATATATATATATATATATGTAAATAGAGTATATTTATATATTTAAGTTATTTTAGCAAAATATGAAATACTGCTAACTGAGGATATAATTTTGGATTTTGCAAAACACCTTAAGATCTCTTAATGTTCAGGCAAATCATTTGCAGATCTCCCAATATCTTGTATGTATCTCTAAACTAATTTTTGTTAAATTGTTATTCATGATTTATTTAAATACTTATGGATTTTTTATGTAATTATGAAGTATTTCATGTTCTTGAACATCTAAAGATCGTCCCATATTTTGCATATATCTCTCAATGCTTTGCATGTATCTTTTGATTTAGATATGTCTCTTGATGTTTTTCAAGTATCTTTCAATGTTTTGCAAACCAAAATAGGTTTTGGTTATTACTTGTGGACTTTGGATAATCTATAAGTAGTTAAATATGGCATATTCCTAGACTAGTTCACAATTAGTTAGTTATGCCTTTTTTGCAAAGCTTTGAAAGATTTCTCAAAGTTGAGGGACATAGATATTTGTATGTTTTGCATATGTCTCCAACAAGCCATGTTTAACTAAACACAGATTATTTATGTATCTAGAAACTATGTGGAATGGAGTTGAGTTTTGCAAAACATTCTAATATTTCACTATGAGAAATCATGTCCTAGTTGACATGTCCAAATTGACTAAATGTGTCCAAAATGACAAAAAGATTGTCAAATTGGACAATTTCTGTGGGTTTAGCCATGTTGATTTGGACATGTTCTTGTCATTTTGGACAGTTTTTCTTGCAATGTTTCCAAATTATGTAAACAAATTAAAACAAAATGTCACAAGATCTTTGGACTTTAAGACAAAATATTGGTGAATCTATTAATTGTAGACATTCCAAGTTTTTGGCATGAGATTTTCCATTAATTTTATATTTTTTTTATTATTAACTAAAATCTTAAAGTCCATATTCTAAAGGACCAAGCCATTTTTTCTGTGAAAAACACAAAAAACTGCCACTTTTGGGGAAGCAAGTACAATGGTAAGAAAAAAAGTTTTTTACAAGAATCCAACTATAAGATCTCACAGTGCACTACAAGAGGTACATGTGGTAAAAAAATCAGCTCAATCCATACAAAAATGAGTGAGATGTTTACATCTGAATTGCGGAAAAAGTTTTTTTTGCTACTGCCCAGAAATTTCAGAAGATTTTGACCACTCTTAGAGCACAAAAATTACTCTACACAAAGTTGAGGTTTATTTTTCCCATGTAGGAGACCAAGTTAGGTATGTGTGGGAGAATTTTCAAATCAATAGGAACTATACAACACATGGGAAAAAATAGTAAGTAAAAAGAAGTAGACAATGAGTCAAAATACTAAATTTAAAAAAATTAATTCTTAAAACAAAAAATAAAAATCCCAATGGTTGTTATGTTGTGATAAAAAATCTACATCCTTTGGTTTTATTTTTTTTCCAAAATATTGAAAATTGAATAAAATAAAGGACTTCAAAGTTTGTTTTAGAGTAGAGAATCTAGAATTGCCCATAAACAAAAACTCCTTATAACTTTCATCTCATTTATCAAAATTGAATGATTCAAAGCTCCCCATGTCTATATAAGTCTAAAGAACCTATTTCAGATTTTTATTTGAAAAAAATGAAATTTTTATAGAAATTTTTGGCTGCCTAGGGAGCAGCTTTTTCCAAATTTCATGCATAACTTCTTTAATAAATGTCGGAATGAAGAAAAAATTACATTCCCACATAGATCTTTGAATTCCTCACCTTCAATAAAAGTTTCAAAAAACCACGCAAATTAGTTTAGCCATAGGTACATGCCCAAAATCCCATTTGTCCCCCAAAGGGACAATGGTCCTTTAGGGGTTAAGCATGCCATGAACTTATATTTGAATTATTATTCTAAACTTGGAACTATTTAGATTTAGTTGATTATGGCATTTATATATCTTGTGACCTTTTGTCGACCAACCAAATTTAGGAATCTAGCATTGAATTTGATGGGGCTTGTAGTGTTGGGAAGTGGGAAATTGTGCAAATTGCCCATATATCATTAGGAAAAATATGGGGCCTTTAGAAGGCCTTTAAAAACAAATTGGCAGCCCTCATTCTTTTGGTTCCTGATGTGGGGAACCAGCCTACTGATGGTTGGAAAATTTGAATTAAAAAAATCCAAAAAATCTAAAAGAATTTTTTTTTTCTTTTCTTTTTTTCTTAATATTAATGCTTTTGAAAAAGCTGAGGTGGTGTCAATGATGCTACCTTAGCCTGCGCATGATTTTATTGGGAATTGAGTTCCCATGGCTAAGGACCCCCCAAACTCAAGGCCTTATTGGGGCCCCATATTTTTCCTAATGCTAGAATATATATCAACTCCCAAGTTTCACTAATCTTCCAAATCATTTTGACCAAAAAGTTGAAATTTGGGGCTATCACAACATATTATGAATCCAAATTCACTTTGAAATGCCCTACATAAAATCCCCTATAAATTTTGATGCCAAAACACAATGCCTTATTTCAAAAACTAGATGTAAATATGAAAATCTAACTTAGAAGTCAAATCCCAACTATTCCTTTGCATACAATATCAAAAAAATAGTTTGGCGTCAAACTAAATAGTAGAGTTGGGGTCAGACCTCCCGTCTTATTTGCATGAGGCCACCAACCTTGCTTCAAAGAAGACATTAGATGACCCTTACTCTAAGTAATATGTTTGTATGATGTTGTTGCTACAATATCCCCTTCCGTTTAGAAAATAGTGTTTCCTTAGGACGTACTGCAAAGGTGCATGTTTCGTCATCATAAAGAAACATTTGTTGTTTTTGTTTTTATCATTCTAATATTTGCATGTAGGTGGGACAATATGGTATGGCGTCCCAAAATGAGACCTTTAAAGACGACACCATTGGAGATTGGTTTACATGGCTATATGAGCATGATGCAATTTTTAAGGAGATTTTTTCATGAACAAGGAGGTTATCCCATATTTACATATTTGCATCCTAGTGCAAGATGTTTATTTCACTATATTAAATGTATGATCACAGGTTTTCAAAATTTCAAGAAAATGAATTTGTAAGCCCTTTCACTCATGATTGGCCTCAATTCTCGCCTCAACTATATCCCTTCTATGAAGCTTAGAATGGACTTTCGGTGTTTTTGGGTAGGCTCTTGTATCTATGGACTTGAGTTTTGATTTTATGCCGTCAACGTAGCCTCTAATTTGCATAGTGTTATGTCAAGTTTTTTATTTAGTTTTTAGTCAGTTCAATAATTATGATAAGAGTTACAAGGTTCTTTTGTATTTTTGTTTCAGATGCAAGCACTGTAAGCAACCACAGAAAATTGCATATCTCTTTGAATTGAAAAATGAAAATTGGACCTGATACCAAGAATTTATCAAAATGCTAAAGGCTTTGATTTAGCCTTATGTTTACTAAAAAGACTTACCTCTTGATTTTTCTAATGCGCAGTAAACAAAGCCACGTACACAATACGTTTGAGGATTGGTGTTCAATCAAGCTCAACAACGTTGCCTTCTCATCATCCAGCCAGCCATGCAGAGTAGTTCTGTTCCCCCTTGAACACTTGTTGCGCCTTTTGCATTCTGTGACATACAAAGTTTGTGCCTCGGTTTTTGCAAATGAGAACCTTCGATATTTTTTGTTTTTGTTCGTTGAGCAACATGCACCTAAGAATGTGTGCAATTACAAAAAAATTAAATAGAATCATCCTGTGTGCTCTTGTATCCACAAAATCATCTAGGATATTTCTTTGTTGAGAGATTTGACAATTTCATCCACTTTTTTTCACCCAAGGTTTTTAGTGTTTAGGTAGCCAATGGAGGTAATATTGCTGGCAAAAGTTTGTCTACGAAAAGTTCCCTTGGTACTAAAGGGACTGCTCATTCAAATGGTGTGAGATTAGTGGTTTGAAGCAATGTTCAAGGGGGAATCGCTTATAAATACAAAATCAATTGGGTGGAATGGCAAAAAAAAAAAAAAAACTAGTTGAATTTGTAATCAAATTGGATTTAGCAAAAGAATTGTCGTAGTTCAGTATATTGCAATATGAATATAAGAAACTTTCAAGTGTAAGCCATTTAAAAACTGGTTGAAAATGGGAAATGCAAGAGTTTTAATCTAAGGCGGACTCCTGACAGTTCTTGCACTGAGCGACACGGCATCCATTCACACATTTTATTTCCTAGTTGCCTACAATCACGTACTTGGACATGTTCATCGGCAGAAATTTCATGGAATGATCGTCCATGGTAAGAGCAAATGAGGTTTTTTTCTATACAAATGAAAGAGGATTCATTGCAAAAGTAAAATATAACACTCTAAGTTAGGAGGCTCGTGAATGGACCATCTAAGCGGAAGTGCACTTCTGTGGAAAAATTGAGGCAACTTCGTAAAATGGAAATGTTTTTGGTAGAGAGCCAAAGAAGAGACAATTGTATGGCCATTTGAATTGAAATTTTTTGAGTTAGTATGAATTAGCTACAATTGATCAAAGCAAAAGGTGCATAAGTAGCTATTCTTAATCATAGGTGGTAACATTCATGATACAAAGGCGGCTTGTAAATTGGGCACATGAGCCCTAAAAGCAATCATTACAAAGTCAAGAATGCTCCAATAAGGATGCAAGCACCCATTCCATATTCTAATACTCAAATCATAATTGAAAACGTGTTTTCACTTATTTTAATATGACATATATTTATATTTTACTAAAAGACAAATATGAAGACATACATGACCAATAAATATATACAAAAGTGGCTCATGTCACTCTCTTAAGTTCCTAAAACAATGCACATGCAAATACAATCTCTGAACATAAAAAAATGTGACTCATTTAGGAACCTCTCTGCATTGTTTTTGTAACCCTACATGGTTGGTTCAAAATGCTTGGTCCTAGTTAGAGCCTCCTACCTTAGCCAAAAACGGCTTGGATGAGACACATAGACTACAAGGCAAAAGTCAACACCCCTAAAACAATAACCCAAGTAAATATATATTACTAGAATTGAAAAAAAAAAGGTCTTTGAAGGCAACACAAGAGGGACTTTTGCAGCAAGCTCACAATCTTGCTAAGTTGTTTCCTTTCATTTGTCGCATTTGCCCCTATTTATATAGATTAGTTGGCAGTAGTAGAAAAGTACCATGCATCATTTTCCCACAAGGCTATACTAGTAGTTGGGCATTATTCAACAAAGTTTACAAATTTTCTCAAAACAATATGCAAGGCTGAGTAGCTCGAGTTATGCAAGGCTGAGTAGCTCGAGTTATGCAAGGCTGAGTAGCTCGAGTTATGCAAGGCTGAGTAGCTCGAGTTATGCAAGGCTGAGTAGCTCGAGTTATGCAAGGCTGAGTAGCTCGAGTTATGCAAGGCTGAGTAGCTCGAGTTATGCAAGGCTGAGTAGCTCGAGTTATGCAAGGCTGAGTAGCTCGAGTTATGCAAGGCTGAGTAGCTCGAGTTATGCAAGGCTGAGTAGCTCGAGTTATGCAAGGCTGAGTAGCTCGAGTTATGCAAGGCTGAGTAGCTCGAGTTATGCAAGGCTGAGTAGCTCGAGTTATGCAAGGCTGAGTAGCTCGAGTTATGCAAGGCTGAGTAGCTCGAGTTATGCAAGGCTGAGTAGCTCGAGTTATGCAAGGCTGAGTAGCTTGAGTTATGCAAGGCTGAGTAGCTCGAGTTAAGGTATGTACACCCATAAGCGTCAAACTAAGGGTTTTGAACATGATGAGTATCCACAAACAGCTAGCAAGTTATAGGATCCTATTGGGAACAAAAATAAAATAATGGTTTTGCATTTTTAAATGTATTATTTGGATACTGTGAGAATAAGTTGTGAATTTTTAAAAAGCAAATTGCCATTGCACCCATAACCACTTTTAAGATTTCATGTTCAGATGTTGTACATCCTTGTAATTACATCTATTCACTTTCACAGATTTTTCAAAATTTTAGAGGTGACAGTTATGGGAACAGTGGTGTTTATGGGAGTACATACCTTATGACAATAGTGAAACCATGCAAAAAGATCACACAATTGATCCTCAAGTCTTGCAAAGGAAGGTGCGGTTACGGCGTTGTAGGATTTTTTTTTGTCTAAACATTTACATGATGCTTAGAGTAGAGTTTAACCCCTAAGCGCCCAATCGACCATATTTTGGTTGCTGCCTATTTTTTTTGGGCTGCCTAAGACAAAAAAAACTTTTTTCAATTTTTTTTTTTTTTTTTTTTTTTTTTTTTGTAATAGAAAATTAAGTCTACTTTCCAACTTAACTTGAATCATGTCAATCCAAGTTAAACTCCACCAAGGGGAATTTTTCAAAGACAAAAACTTCAATATTTGCTAGTGTTGTAAAGTTTACTATTTTGGGAAACTAATGATGTTCTCTCTTTTCAAAAGATTACATTTTTGAAGTTTAGGATAGAAAGTCTATTTTTAACCAATCATTCCAAATTTTGAAATCTATGAGTAAAATTTGTAATTTTGGTGAACATTAAATGGTAAATGCTTCTAAATTCATTCCATAAAAATCCAAAACTTTTTTTAAGTGTTTGATCATATGAATAATTACTAAACATTATGATTCTTATTTTCTTTTTTGAAGCAACCTTCATCAAAGTTACAAAGGTACCATTTTATAACCCATCTATGCTTTGCCCTTACCCCCTTGGGCCTTTAGGGTTAACCCTTAAATGACCAAAAGGCCCTTTGCAACCAGTACAATACATGGTATTTTCCTTGTATTTGGAATGGATCCACACCTCTACTACATTTGAGATCAACAAAGAAGTTGGAGAATAGATCAATGCCGTTCAATTGGGCTACTTAAGATCCCAAATCAAAATTTCTTATTGGTAGCAAATGACAATTATACGTCAACGTATATACTATGCCCTATGGTCATTTAGGGGTTCACATATCACTACGCACATACTCTAAAGGCATTCAACATGCAAGTTGGAACAATTTTAGGTTGCTCCACACTATGTGGTAGCGCAAAGAAGTGTGACAATCTAAAATAACATGTCATAAATTTTTTATGTCAATGAGAAAGCCTAAAAAAGATACAACTTTTTAAAATTACTCTAAAAATATTTATTTATTGCTCATGAATACTTGTAAATTAAGACCCTATTGCCTATTCTATCACATGGTTGAGCTATTTGTCAGGCTTCAATCTAGATCTCTTTGAAATAACCTAAACTTCAACCCCAAATCTTCTTACACTACAAGAAATTTTACAAGGAGACACTGTCAATCTGGTTGTTTTTTGTCAATTAGGACCATGTTTTATCAGTTAGGATCATTGTTTGACTATTTGGACACATTTAGTCTATTAGGACATGTCAATTTGGACACAATATCCTTGTAGTGAAAGAATTATATCTCTAGTCAAGTGGTCAAATCCCAAATCTACAACTAGTGTAGATTTTAGAGATGTAAGTAGGTGAATGTCATGTTTGCTATGCTTATGATCAGTAGCTGCTTGCAGTTCCTAGGAGATAGTATGTGGTTTCTAATTTCCAAGAGGTGATGGAATTCAAATTCTCTTGTCTTATTTCTATAATATAATACAATCTTTATTAGTTGGGTAGTTGCAAGTAAAGTATGATTTAAAAATTTGTGATTGGCTGAGGACCAAGAGGTAAAAAGAAAAATTTGTGATTGGCCGGGGGCCAAGGGGCAAAGTGATGAACATGGCGTTGCATGTGAAAGGACATATTTGGTGGAACCCATTGAATCTATTTCCAACTTGAATTTGAAATTCACATATATATAAAGGGGTGGGAAGGGAGACAAAGAGGCAAATTTATTTGAATCTAAAATTGAATTTGTTTGAGTTTATATTATCACATGAAATATTTTTTGTGAACAAGGGTGGCATGAGAGGATGGCATGGGGGGTAGCATGGGGGCCATGAAGGGCATGACCCCGTTGGTACAATGGGCATGTAGGGTGTACTAGTTGGTGTATAAAAGCGTTTGTTTCTATACAAAACTCCGCACAAAAGACTCCGCACTAGATGCAATTCAAAGGTGAGTTCTTTTGTAATACTAGGGCTAGGGCTCCATCTTCCCAAATATCCTCTTTTCTTTTACATGAACCCAAGGTGGAAATGCTCCATGTGTTTTTTAATAGGAAAAATAGTATAAATCTGCTCCTATTTTGGAATTGCTCCTTTTCACATAGCTTATTCATGAATGACTAATTGAAGGTTTCTAGATTCAAGCATGATGAGTTCAAAATATCCAAATTTGGCTTACAAATATATATTTCTATATTTGAGCATTTTCTTTGGACGTAAAAATTTTGAATTCATTTACCTTGCGGCCCTCTTGAAAAAAAGAAAGGGACTAGAAAAGATGGAGGTGTGCCTTGTGTTTACTAAGGGTTGTTCACACTATGTCCCACATCCCATCTTTGCAAGTCACACCTCAATGCTAGATCTCAACTTTGTTGGTTTATTGAGGACAAAAAAGAGTACTAAAGGAAGCAATAAGTATTTTACTCAAAAATATTGGTAGAAATTGGGTTGAATGTTGGGTCTAGCAAAATGGTTGACCCAAACTTGGAATGAAATCCCACCTTCTTTGGCATCAAAACTTCTAAAGTGTGCTGCCATGCAAGCAAAACACAATGAATTGAGACATAAAACTTGGGATGTGGTGTGAAGCACCAAGTCCCAACTTTTGACTCTACACCAATTAGTTTCTCAGGTTTGATTGGGACATGGCACATAGTGTGAACTGCCCTTAAAAAAACTCACCTTGGGATTGCTTCTAGAGCACAGTCTACAAAAGCATGTCCGGGGCAGTAGCAGTCTATGACTTAAGGCACGCCTTTTGCATGAACTTGATTCCAGGACGTGGTGTTGTTTGATTGTCCATTCAAAACAGCTATGCCGTGATGAATGTCTCTGAAGTTGTTTGAAATGAGAGAATTTCAATACTGTAAGCAAATAATAAACACAGCTTCACAAATAATAAACACAGCTTCACAAATAATTAACATTTTCCAATATGTTAGAGCTATCCTAACATTACCCATAACCCAAGGTTTGTAGCCTCTATTTCACAAAAAGAGAGAATGGTTTTCTGATATCTAAAAAAACAAAAGTTTGTTTCGGTTTTACTTTGAATATATTAACCCCTAAAGGTTCAAGCAAAGTTTTCACCAAAATCTCTCCAAAATTGTCAATTTTAGAGCATCAATCAAATTTGAAAACAAAAACTTTTTTATGCATATGTAACCGTAGGATCTTGTAGAAGAATAGTTTTAGAATATGTATAAAAAATTTCAGAATTTTTTGTCACTTGGATTGGAAGTTAAAATGGTTTGAATATTCAAAAACGTCATGTGAAAAACCGGGCAGCTACCCTTGGGAAGGTGAAATTCCTAAGGAAAAAAGGCCATGTGGGTGGTGCTTCTCTAAATCCCTTATTTTGCCTAAGTAAAGTACATGTCAAAAAAGTTTCAAATCATTTGGAATTGTACAACATACAGAAAAAAATTAGTAAGTAAAAAGAAGTAAAGAATGATCAAAACACAAAATTGTTAAGAATTTAATTATGGAAATGAAAATTGCCAATCCTAATGACTGTAATGTGGCAATAAACAATTTACATCCTTTGGCTTTGTTTTTTTTCCAAAATAATGAAAATTGAGTAAAATAAGGACTTCAAAGTTTATTTTAGAGTAGTGAATCCATAACTGCCCGCAAACTAAAAATCCTCATAACTTTCATCTTGTTGATCAAAATGGAACACTTTAAAGCTTCCTACATTCACATAAATCTCCTCAACCAAATTAAAAAACTTATTTAAAAAAAAGTGATTTTAAAAAATTTGCCCAAGCTGCCCCACAAATGTAAAAAAAAAAACATATTAGGCCATAACTTTTTACTCATTACTCCATATGTAATGAAATTTAGTTCATATGAAAGATAAACCTTGTCCCCACATTCTATTAAAATTTCAGCCCAAAATATGAAAAACTCCAACCACAGGTACCTGCCCAAAATCGCTATATTTCTAAAAAAGAGGGTCTGATCCTTTAGGGGTTAATAAACTCAAACTACCACCAAAGTAGGCAATGAGTTGAGTTTGGTCTCTATTTTGCTAGAGCCAAATTAGTGGGCTTGCATCTTTTATTGGGGGACATAACCTTGACACTCTTGTTTCGTGACACTCTTGTTTCACCATGAAGATTTTTTTGCACTTATTTTTAGTTAATGTAAACAAAGTAATACACAAGATGACAAAAGCTTTACACGTCACAGAATGCCTTTTTGTCCAACTCCAAAATAAGGACTACTTTACATAAGGAGTCAAGACTATAAAAGTTTGGGGCCATTCAAATCAAACTTTGAACTCATATGGTCTCAAAATGGCCTCAAGTAGTAATTATACTAAGAGTATAATATGACGTTATTTCTTATGTCCAAACTCCAAAGGCCTCCAAGTCAAAAAAATTAGATCATAACTATAAATGTTTGATTTTTGAGAGAAGGATGTTACAATATAGACAAGCTTTGTATATTGAACTGATTATTTACAATGCTAAGCCTAGTTTAAGTACTGAGCTTCATCTAATCGGGAATCCTAATTTCCAATAGGTAGTTTGATTATGTCCTAATCCAGATATGGATGGACAGGAGGTCAGTTTCATCCCCAAAGACTGGATGAGTACTGTATGCTAACAAAGGAATGAAACGAGACCAACTGGGGAATGCTAAATTGTGAGTGAGATCCATGAGCTATGAACCACAAGTCTAGATTTTTGTTAAAACATTAAATTTCGCTTATGAACATGTATATAGGGCCTCATAATTGTGCATTTTAAACATTTATCTCTTGAAAAATTTAATTTGTTGTTTTTTAAGTTACTTGATGTTTTTTAAGTTTTTTCATTGATTTTAAGCTCGGAACTTGTTCTAGCTCACAAATACCATATTCATTAATTTAGGAAAAATGGCACATTTTGGGACTTTCAAATTTTGATATGAAGGTTTTAGGTGGCCTCCTAAAACTAAGCTCAACGTTTTTCAAACTGAATCTGATACCTTTGAATATGATTTAAGGTAACTTTTTGGGTTTAAGGTGGAGTACAAAGTAGGACACCTGTTTCCCAAATTAATGAATATGGTGTTCACAATATCTTGGCTCACTGCTCATGGGCTCACGCGTCGTCCTGTGCCGCTGGGCCCAAGTAATCTAGTAGAACTTATTTTGACTATCCTTGGTGTGCCAAATTGTAACGTTCAAGTGCTGAAATTGAAGCTTTCCAGCTCTCCATTGGTTTTCAGTTGCCGCGCACTTGATATCTCCGAGCTCCAAAATGCAAGATAAGTACAATTTTCAAATTGCATATGAGTGTTTCAAACGGCTCCAATCTTAAAATAGTAATTTCAGTAATACTGTGTTATTCATTAATTTGGGAAAACGATGGGTATCATTTTGTACCTCACCTTAATCCAAAATAGTCACCTTAATTTATGTCAACAAATCATATGAAACTAGATTCATTAGATTAAGGAGGTCACTTGAAACCTAGTTAATGAACTTTCTGTTCAAAATTTCAGAAGTTAATGAACTTGCTGTGTAAAAAAAGCGTATTTTTGGAAGATATATATCTCATTTCATTGGAAAACAGTCAACAGATTCCCAATTCAATGAATATGGTGTTTTGTGGAATAAAAAGCCAAAAGTCCCACTTTGTATGCTTTTTTCCAAATTAACTAATAACGCATTAATGCTCCAATCTTCCTGTCATTATGGTGTGAGATCCACAACAAAGTGAGTGCTTGTAAATTGTTGACGAAGCATAGGATTGGATATAAGAGTTGTCATTCCAATAGAAAGATTGGAGCTGTTAGGGAGGGGCGGACTTGCACGGGCTGGCCAAGTCCATAGCGTGTTGGTAATGCGGTTCCCAATATTGGCTATGAATCGAATTAATTGTCAAGCACTTCTATGTTAGCACAATATTCATCAATTTGGGAAAAAATACAATTTTGGGACTTAAGGGCTTCATAATCGTGGAAGAGTATTCAGGAAATGCTCTTTCAAGGACATAAACCCAAGAATCCCAAAGCTACATTTTTTCCCAAAGTAATGAATATTGTGTTTGTTACTCTTGGTATGGTAAGTTTCAAAATGAAGGTCACATTCTTGAAATGCTCGCTCGACTTTTCTACATGAAGTGCCTGACTGCCTTTAAATCAAGCTTGCTAATTTGTTTTTTTATTTTTGTTCTTCAAAGTTTGCACACTTCCATGCATTGGTCTTATAAAAAGTTCGTTCTCATTGCCATTTGTCAAAATGGCCACGAATGACAATCCGCCTATGATCTTGGATAAAGGGGTGAGGGTGGGTTTAGCCCCTTGGTATCCCCATTTGGAAAGTTTGGTGCTGAAGGAGTTGTTAGGAAAGTTTGTAGAGGGGACTAACTTAGTTATTTACCACATGTCATGTGGTTATCGTTAATTTGGTAAAAAGTATACAAAGTGAGACTTTTGGTTTTTTTTTTTTTTTTTTTCAAAGAACGTCACATTCATTGAATTGGGAATCCGTTGACTATTTTCCAATAAAATGAGATATATATCATCCATATCATCCATAAATATGCTATTTTTAGACAAAAAGTTCATTAACTTCTGAAATTTTGGACATAGTTCATTAACTAAGATTTTGGTAACTTCCTAAATTCAAATTTAGGAGGCCTTTTCAGATTCAAGTGAGGTACAAAATGATACCCATGGTTTTACCAAATTAACGAATAACGCCTTATGAACATCTTTTTGAGTTTGTCAATCTATGAAACTACTCCAACCTAAGTAGAATGTGCCCATAAGTCAAGACAGAGATGTGATATAATATAATATTGATTACTTTGGGAAATTTTTTTTTTTTATAACTTCTAAATTTTTGGTTTTTAAGAGATTTTTGATGATTTAGGGTGAACAGTATGATGAATACTTCAAGACCTTACAAAAATGATAAAATATCTTGAAGGAGTTATCAAGAATTTCATTTTAAGTTATCAAAATATTTGAACAAATGCTCTCAGAATTGGTTTTTGGAAATTCTTTCTCCCAAATTAACAAATATCATGTTGTAAGTGTTGATCATCGGCAGTGAGCATTTTGACACTCACCCTGCTGGCATGGTGGCCTGGTCGATTCCAAGTCCCCGGATCATTCTGGTCAACACCCACTCGAAGCGCTTGACTCAAGAAAGAGATTGAAGAAGCGAGGCAGAAAATGGGAGGGCGGACTGGCGTGACTGCATCGGCACCATGTTTGGGCATCACTCAATCCTTGTCTGTCCCCCGGGAACGCCTGAGAGCATCGCAAACGCAAGAACAGACGTAAACACTATTGTTGAGGGAAGAGAGAATTTTTGAGCTCCATTGCACTCAAGTAAAAGTCTTTTTAGATTTCTTGGACAATGCTACAAGCTCCTGTTCATGCTACTTTTCATGTTTTTTAATTTTGCTTTCACGTTACAACTCACGAGAGGATTCAAATCCATTGAGGCTTGTTCTTGCTTGTTTCCTTTCTTGGAGGTGGAGAGAAGAAGCGACAAAGTAGCTTGAGTGTACGGTGGAAGTGTTCCAAAAGGATGGAGCCGGTACAAGAAGTGGCCTGTGTGGTAGCTCGTCAATTCTCTGGTCACGTTTAGTGTTGCACAAGAGCAATGGCAATGCTTTGAGCAAGCCACACGGTATCGCCTTTTGCCACTGCAATGTCTTGGGAAGGGGACATTGTACGTGTGTTCTATTGGTGCAACATGTATTGCTTGTGCTTGCAATGCCAATTTTGTGTAGGGTCTCACTCAAGGGCATTCTCACATTTTAGCCATTGAAAACATGGGGAGCCAAGTAATTGGTGGTGATTATTTGTGTGTTAGGCCCTTAGCTTGTGTAAATGTTGCTTGAACAAAATATTGTCACGTCTCCTTTTGATTAACAAAAGTGATGTTAAATAGTGCAACATCACTTTGCAATTTTTGTTGTTACCCTTACGTTACTCACCATGTCACCACTTGACAACTTCTATTTTTATGTTTATAAGTATAAGGGCAACCAAAAATGCAAAGAACTTTGTTCAAGCAATGTTTATGTTAAAATGATTGTATGCCATATTTTTGACTAGGCTTAAGATATATATCTAAACCCAAAATCTAAACGTGTCCTAGTTTCAAAACTAATATTGGACGTTTATGAAGATTAAATCACTATAAATGGTGCATAAATGTTGCAAGTTTAACAAAATTAACATTTTGAACTTAATGGTGGACAAGTGGACAAGACACCTCTCATCACTTGTTGCCTTGGATATCCCAAGCAAGGTGTCAAGGATGTCGGAATCATGACTATAATATATAGTGCAATTAGGTTGCCTTCCTTGGCAAGTTATCTCATGACTCATTCCTTGATCATGTGGAGGCTCATGCAACTCTTTAGATATTATTAAGATTTGCTTGTTGTAGTAACTATTCATGAAATTTATTGTAGTGTCAGTAAGTATGTACATAATGTAAAATGTTAAGAATACTAATTTGGAGCAACCTGATTGCACTATCTGGTGTAGACTAAAACAGAGAATCACAAACAGTACAAGAACACACTAGTTTTCCGTGTGAGTGTTACTCTCATTGCCAAGACTAAAAATGGGTACACAATAAGTCCTCCCAAGAGAACTCATACCCAAGCATCAGCTGGTTAGTCTCTCAATCACCAACCTAAGCTTACTCATCATTTCATCTATTTGCCAGTTCTTGCACCACTCATGTCCATGTGGCAATTCTTCACAACATCTAAGTTTATACTTCTAATTTCTTCAACAGCTGCTTGCCACGCCCTACAAAGGATGCATTTGAGATTGAGCTAGCTTGCGTTGAGGTAAAGATATCTGAGCTGGGCTGTTTACACCTTGCTTCAAATCCCATTGAGTTTCAGAATCTTATTTGTAGAGAGCTCTTGGCAATTCACACTTGGTCTCAAGTCCCATGTCCCGGTGCACTTAGAAATGCTTACATGGTATCACTTTTGAAAAAAATTGGCACTAAGAAGGTGGGACTTTGGTCAAGAGTTGCACAAAAAATTTAAAAACCTAACTTTGAGATCAACTCTGACCACTTTTTCAACTTTTTTTACTTAAAAGTTTCAAAAGAATTTTTGGTAATTCTTTATGTCCTTTATGATCCAACAAACAAAGCAAGCTGGAATCTTTTTGTGAGGTGGGACTTGAAAAGTTGAAAAAAGGTAGAAGCACCCATAAGGGTCAAATTAAGGGTTTTGAACATGATGACTATTAATAAACAACTAGGAAATTATAGGATTCTATTAGGAACAGAAAAATAATAAGTCTCCACTTTTGAATGTATTATTTGGATACTGTGAGAATAAGTTGTGAATTTTTAAAGAGCAAACTGACATTGCACCCATATTCACTTTTAAGAATTCACGTTCACATGTTGTATATCTTTATCATTACATCTATTCATTTCCACAAATTTTTCAAGATTCAAAGGTGACGATTATGGGGACATTGACGCTTATGGGTGTTCCTACCTTATGGGAATCACTATGCTAGGACCGGTTGAGCTCTAATGAGCTGGATTCATTCACTTCTTCACAAGCTCAACTATTGATCAGTGGGTTCAAATGTAATTTTCATAATTAATTTGTTCAAGTGCCTCAATACCCTACCAAATGTGCCAAAACCCTCAAATATCTAAATTCAATATTGTAAACATCAATTTTGTTAAATTGACGGTGTACATGCGCCGAAAGTAGTGGCACGCATCAAAACGGTCAGATTTTAGTTCATAATTTAGGACTGGTTTAGATTTTGGGTTTAGGTTGCGCAGCTTGAACCTTGCCATAGTAACAGCAACTGTCATTGAAATTGGCATTTGTGGTGTTTTTATTTACTGCAGCTATAACATAAAAAAATGTAGAGTTTTAGCAAAGTTTAACCACATTTGTGAACATTGCTAGTAATTGTGATTACCTGAAAACAAGTGCATGTATTGAGTTTCATCAGCAATACAAAACTTGCAAAAAGAAGCGTAAAGTTGAGATAAAACAGATATGATGTTTGCAACAAGTCAAGTAGTGAAGTCGAGCAATGTAAGAAATTATGTGCTATGATATTGTTTTAACTTTCTAAG
The DNA here is from genome assembly GCA_963920765.1 of Ulota crispa. Lineage (NCBI taxonomy): Eukaryota > Viridiplantae > Streptophyta > Bryopsida > Orthotrichales > Orthotrichaceae > Ulota > Ulota crispa. The sequence goes on from OY987245.1 coordinate 13,240,599, forward strand.
GGCCACCAAATTGGATTTGTGAAATATCATATATGAATGTGATGTTTTCCTAAGGATTGTTGAGTTCATATAAACACCATACAAACAATGATTGTGATTGTTTGAATCCAAAATTTTCACTCTTTCTATAAATGAATACTTTAGTATAGATATGTTTTTCTTTTTTAACTTTTCATTTATCACAAATTGTGACCTGACTTTATTGAACTTGCAAGAATGTCAATTGTGACGTTTTCATATGTCCCATAAAGTTTTTCACAAATGCAATGTTACTATATTTCATAAATCATATCCATGTAATTGGATCTATTGTTACATTCATCAATAAAATCTTGAGTAAAAATTTATGATTTTTTTGAAGAACCCTTCAAGTTTTGAATATGGAACAAATATCAGTGATTGTTACCAAAACAAATCCACTAAGTATACAATTTTAAGTATTCTCTATGGTAAATATTCTCACAACATTTTTATTTAATAATGAAGAAAGTGTGACATGTCATATAAATCAACAGGTAAAAATCAGAAATCCATTTGATTTAATCATTTTCTTGTAAGTCCAAGAAGGGGTATTCAAAATTTGTGACACATGTGTAAAACGTTGTAATTTTAAAAAAAAAAACAAGCATAAGTTCTAGTGCTATTGTTTGACATAAAAAAACATGAGATTCTGCTTACAAACTTACAAATCTATCGTTGACACAATTGAATTTGATTGGTCATGAAATAAAATGTCATCCAAAAGTGACATTTTTGCTAATATAACATTTTTTATTTATTCATCGAAGATATTTCGAAGGGCCATTTTTTGAACAGATGAAGTTGTTTATTGCATTCTTTGAACTACAGAAGGACAAGTTTTGGAGATCTATACTACACAAATACTAGAAATACAAAACACAAAGATTTTTCAACTTATGTATGTATGAAAAAACATCAGGTTTTTGCATGCATGAGACTTGTTTAATCTCATTCATCAACCTTGGTCCTAAAGGGATCAAAGGACTAATTCCCCTCTCTAAAATGATCAAATTGTAGTTTTCATTTTCTCTCTTACTACCTATTCAACCTTAATAAGGAATTTTAAACAAGTAGAATCATAGTTTATGCCAACCTTCCAAAAACAACCACAATTCTCTTCCTTTGCAATTACAATTGTGGTAAAACCTACATACTAAGATTTACCATGTATCACTTTGAGATAGATACTTGTAGATTATCACGGTTTATTGGATTGAATCAAGATTGGAAGAATTGAATAGCCATGTACAATATCAACAAAAGGACTATTGGAGTATTATTTGAAGTAAACTTGATATAGTTCCATTGAGTAAATGAAGAATTGTCGTTTGCTTTGATTTAGCTGCCTTTGTCTTTCAAGTACACTAGATTTTTGTGGATGGTCCTTGTTTCAGCTAACTTACACGGGTTTCCTTCAGCTTCCCTAGTGTGACGTTACGCCACTGCCAATGCTCTTGTAATGCATATTGCTTAGGTTGTTGTTTTAGGACAAGTCTTTATCACTTGTATTCTACGTGTCACCTCCAAGTTGTTGTTTACTAATGAAGCCCCTTTCATTTGTGCAAAAAAAAAAAAGCAAAAAACAAAACAAAGACTCATTTGAACTGAGACATTGGTTAGAGCTCCTCCACCCATCCAGATTCTTAACTCCGGAAAACTGGCCAATGGGCCGGTGTTTTAACCCTTAAATATTGGGGTGATAATCGTGATTACCTTGTATTATAGCGTTAGCAAGTGCCCACCCATTATAATATTGTTTTCAAAAATTGTAAAGATTAACAGTGCATGTTGTCTTTACGAAAATTGCTTACAAGTTAACATGGAACTTAATACAACACTTGTGAATTCTCTCACAATATGGGTTGTCTCAAAAATATAAATACATTTAGTGAGGTCATTTTTTTTGCCTTCCATGATGGACCATGTCTCCATGATCACTTCTAGAGAAAAATCTAGGGAAATTTTTATGGATACCCTAATAGTTTGTCTAATTGGTTAGATACCCCTAGTTTTTCAGAAATTGCAGAAATACCCTTGAACCAAAAAAATTAGACGTTTGTTCTATAGTGCATGCCACTTCTTTCTCCCTTATACCCACAATGCTTCTTTTCTATTCTATTGCCCTCCTTGCTTTAACATTGGTCATGAATATAGTAAAGTAGCGTGCATAACAAAACAAGCGCTTGAAAATTATTGTCCAAGGGTATTTGTGCAATTTTTGAAACACTAATATGGCAAATTTTAGGGGTATCCATAAATTTTTCCCAAAAATTTAATGAAAGATGCATTTTTCCACTTTATAGAGCATTCTATTGAGCATTGTTTTATTAAGGTATGTACACCCATAAGCGCTAGTGTCCCCATGGGCGTCACCTGCCATGCCAGGGATTAAAAAGTACAAAACCAAATGCTTATGGGTGAGGAAGTGATGGTTGTGGGTGAGGAAGTGATGGTTGTGGGTGAGGGAGTGATGATTATGGGTAACAAAGTGGTGGTTTTGGGTGACTAACATGATAATTTTAAGTGCCTCATTGCACTATTTAAGAACCAATAAACATTATTTTTAACATCTCTTACACACAACTATAGAATTTTAGTGATTTTGGACTTTAAAAAGTCTTTGTGAATAAATGCTTAGAATCAAATCTTTGAAACCAATATTTTTGATTTCCTCTTCTTAACTTGACAATATTATTTTTAAATTTCATCTATTAATTTTCCTACTCCAAAATCCTTAGTTTAACGCTTATGAGTGTACATACCTTATGCAGATGAAACCCGTCCATTTTGGCGTTTATGGGTTTAAAATGTCCAGGTCACCTTCTGAACCGTACTCAGCTTGCAGATAAGGCTGGTGTTTCTGCTGCAGCTTTGCAACCACAACGAAGCAAGCACACACGATACTCTCTGCTCCAGAAAGTTTATTTTTTGTTTTTCTTTTGTTGGTCTCTATCGACACGTACTCAAAAATGCGTGCAGGTAAGGAAAAAATAGATAGGTTCATCCATGTGTGCATGTTCATCCAAAAAATGCTAATAATAGAAAATAACAAATATCATTCAAAATTTGAGAAATGAAGTTTTATTTAGAAGGGTTTGGCAATTTTGTCCAAATTTTCATCTAATCTTTATAGAGCTATGGTAAACATGCTCAAAAAGAGTTTCTTTGCTTTGTTTGTAAATGTTGTTTGAGCAAAATCTTTTACATTTTCAACTGCCCTTATACTTGTGAACATAACAACAAAAATTGCAGTGGTGTCACGTTGTTTAATGTCACTCTTACCAACAAAAAGGACACATGATATTTTCTTCAAACAACATTTACGTAAGCTAAAAACCTCACGTACAAATAATCTCATGTTTGTGCCACTAGTTACTTGGGCTTTGCCCTTGTTTACGATGACTTAAATAAATAAAAAATGCCCTAACTTGAGGTCCTCACCCTACATATTTTAATTGAGACATCTTCTTCAACAAAAAGCAAGCATTCCATGCAATGCAAGTTGGGGTGCTTTTCCTTTGTAAGACAAGGAGCTTGTGCAGTAGTATTCTGTGTAGAATGAAAGCTTGAGTAGATATGTAGGGGTCACTTCCCCGGTCTTGTTATACGTAATTTATTTTGCGTAGAAAAAAACAATTTTCAAAGAGATTTTACAATTTCATCAACTAAAATTTGATATTTTCCATTTTCAAGCTGTTTTTCATGGGTATGCATTAAATGTGGCCTGGTTTACTGCACATACAATCAATGTGGGGCCAAGGTGGAAAAGCTCAACTTCTTTTGCAAACAAAAATAAAAGTAATAATTTACCCCTCTATTTTTACGTTATTTAGTTGTATCTTCCTCTATGGTCCTAGATCAAAGTAAAATCTCTAAATCTAAATGTGAATTCAAAATTCCCAAAATTAATCTCCTAATAATAAACATCTAAACTTTTACATTTTCTAGCAAGTGAAAGATCAAAATCTTTCCACCTTGACCCCACATCAACCTATGTGCAGTAAACCACGCCATCAAATGTTGCCTATATTTATAACACGATTACATTTTTTCTTGAAATTCTACCTGTTTTTTTAAGATAATTATAAATTATACTTTCAATATTTTGTCATTTCAATCATCTGATTATGTATTGATAACCGGTTCTCCCCAATTGTTGAGCAAAAGTACATGAGATAAGAGGTGGACAGGAGGAAGTTCTCTAACCATGCTGAGCACACCCGTACGAAAGAACCAAGCTGGCTTGACACTTGCACCATTCCCCCAGTACAATGTATTGTACGCAAGCTGGAGATGAAATGTGAAGTTTGTACGTAACCCTTGGGGCGTTTCACACTAACGGATGGTTCACACTATGTCCCACGTCTCATTAAAATTTAAGAACTTGATTAGTGTAAAGTCAAAAGTTGGGACTTGGTATTTCATATTGTGTCTCAAGTCTTACATTCTAATTCATTGCATTTTTCTTACATGGTAACATTTTCTAGAAGTTCTTGCGTCTAGTGAGTGAAATTTCACTAAAAGTTTGGGTCAATCATTATGCTAAATCCAACTTTTAGCCCCAAGTCCTATCATTATTTTTGCACAAAGCATTTGTGAATTTCCTTAATACTCCTTTTTGTTCTTGATAACCCAATAAAGTTTGAATCTCACATTGAGGTGGGAATTGCAAAGATGGGACTTAGGACTTAGTGTGAAGCGCCCCTATGTCCCAAGTCCCATTTTTTGCAAGTCTTGCCTCAATTCTAGATGTGAGCTTCATTGGGTTGTTGATGATAATAAAAGAGTTATGAAAAAAGTTATGAATATTTTATGCACAAATATTGGTTATACTTGGATTGAAATTTGGGTCTAACATAATAGTTGATTCAACCCTTGAGTAAAATTTTATGTTTTTGGAACCAAAACTTCCAAAAAGAATTACCATGTATGCAAAGTACATTGAAATTTGAGACATTGTGAATTGCCAAATTTCAATTTTTAATTTTACACCAATTAGATTCTCATATTTAGTGGGACATATTGTGAACAACCCCTTAACCCCTGAACGTCACAAAAACCCTTTGCGGCCGTATGTATGACTATATGTACAAATATTTTTGAGTTGCTTTGAGAGCTTTCCAAAAAAAATTGTGCACTCACCATCATACAATCCTTCAATATGTATGGTTGTAACACTTAATTTCAAGCTGATTTGAACTTCTAAATATTAGTTGCAACCGTATTTGGTACTGTAACTCCAGAGCCCAAGGGCCCTTCGGGGGTTAAACATCACGAGGGTTTTTTTTTTGTGAGATACTAAATTCTTACCCAAGGGATTTGACAAGACCTTTAAGGGTTGATGACTTAAAGCAATTCTCACTAGGTCCTACCACCCAACTCTACAAAGCCCAATTAAATTCCAATTTGCAACCCTATTGAGTTCTACTGGATACACCGAAATATCAAAATAAAAGCTAGTACATATTATGCAAAACACTAGTATAGAAACATGCTTCCTAAGTTGAGTATTTGTTTTTGCTACACTCAATACTTGGAGCAAAATATCAATTGTTATTTTGGCAATATTTTGAAGAAGTGTTTTCACTTATATAATTTTTACTATTAAGCAAATTGAGGCCTTGGATTAAGAACATATTATGTAGCTATAAGTTTCTAAATTTTAACTTTTCAATCAATCAAGTTTTGATAATTGATTGGAACTTGGGAAATAATGGGAGCTAGTTCTGTTTTTCTATTACATTGATATGGATGATTTGAGGATCATTTTCTTCATGAAAATATAATATTCTTAAAAATGCCACATTTTTATGTGGCTTTTCTCAAGGTCGGCCAAATTTGGCCATATACACCAATGGATTTGGATAGTCACTTGTGATAAAAAAAAATCAATTATGTATGTGGATCATTTCAATACAAACATGTTTTTCATAAACCATACTGCACTTTGCATTGTCACATATCGTCACTAAACATGTGTTCTTGAAAACTTCAAATGCCGTATTAAAATGTCACAATTAACCCCCAAACGTCACGAAAGCCTTTTGCAGCCGTATGTGTGGTCGTATGTATAGATATATTTGAGTTGCTTTAAGGGCTTTTCAAAAAAATAATATACACCTATCATCATATAACCCTTCAATATGTATGGTTGTAACATTTAATTTTCAGCTAATTCAAAATTTTGAATATTGGTTGCAATCGTATTTGGTACCATAGCTCTAGAGTCCAAGGGCCCTTCAAGGTTTAACACCTTTACAAAGGCAATAATGTATGGCGTCTTCATGATTGTAAGGTAGGAGCACCCATAAATGTCAAACTAAGAGTTTTGAACATGATGACTATTAATAAACACCTAACAAATTATAGGATCCTATTAGGAACAAAAAAATAATGAGTTTGCACTTTCAAATGTATTATTTGGATACTGTGAGAATAATTTGTGAATTTTCAAAGAGAAAATTGCCATTGCAGTCATAAGCAACACTAAAGTTTCATGTTCACATGTTGTACATCCTTGTAATTACATTTATTTATTTCCACAAATTTTCCAAAATTTTAGAGATGATAGTTATGAAGACACTGACACTTATGGGTGTTCCTACCTTAAACCCAACAGCATTGACCAACTGAGCTGTCTGAGCTGTTATATTTTTTTATCATGTTTAGGTGGTCTACATATTGGGTATTGACTATTACATAACTTTGGAGATAAATTAGTCGGATGTAGGATATGACTAATACTTACTATTTTCATATCTCGAAAACAAATAATAAACGAACCTTTAAGATTTTAGTGGCAACCAGTGGTTTCTAACTTCTTTTTTTCAGAATTTAGATTGTTTTCATGAATTGTGATGGTCAGATAAGGATAGAACTAAGAAAAAAGTTAACTTCCATGTACAAACTAATAAGCAAAGATCAAGAAAGACAAAGACTCGAAAAGACGGACTTGGCAAATCCTTACATAGAGAAGTGTACTTATTTGGCATAAAAAATCAAGCAAAATTCTGTTGGCAAAGCAAGCTCACAAGGATAAAACTCACACATAAAGAAATTTTACTGCATTTGCATTTGCCCAAAAATTAAAAACTGAATGTGGCTTGCTATAAAAATTCATTGCTCTTTTGCTTGGGGCCATTGTGTTAAAAAAAATATAAGGGGATAGGTATAAACACCAAATAATGTTTAGGAGTATTATTATTATTATTATTTTAAATACTCTTTTATTATGTAATTTTTTACTTTGGGTTATTAGAGAATGGGCTTGCATTACTTATAATTCTAAATTGATATGAATAAATGATATGGTATGTTGTATTTAAAAAAAAATCTATTACAATTTTTGTCCTACATTAAATTTCTTTCAAATTTTTTTTTCCACACTAATGACTACTTACAACTATAACTTAACAAAAAAGAGTAGTCAATACCACTATTGTATCTTCAATAAAAATTGTCAATAACACTCATTTAGACATTTATTAGGAATGTACAAAATTATTGAACACTTTGAATATGCCACTCACAAGGCGACATCATTTAATACTTTTGACCCAAAGAAAAAGAATAAAATGGAGGGAATCCTAGGTCTATTTTTTTCCTAACTAGACCTATTTTTCTATAACCTATAGTAGTTTGAAATTTGAAGACATGTCATGGCATTTTTGTACCTTGTAGTATAAAAAAACAAATTATGATTTTTATCTTAGATGTTTCTTAGGCACCCAATCATTTGTTTGCATGTAGTTTTCTACTGCTACCACTCATTGCCCTCCCGGAGGCAGAGCTATAGCTCAAAATTGTAAGTATTTGAAATTTTTGGAGGCAATCACTAAGATTTAAGTATTGTACAAGAAATTGCAGAGTTATTTTTTTGTAATATGCTAAATTTTACATAATGTCAAAAATAGTGAAAGTCCCAAAATGAACTATTTTTTCCAATTTATCTAATGTGATGTTATGAGCCTATCCATTTGCTTATCTACATTCTACAATAGAGCATTGGTTGCTTGAAAACTCTCTCCAAGACCTTCACTATTGTTTACTATGTTCAAGACTATATTTTATGTGTTATTATGAAATTTGGCTCTAATTATGTGTTGCTTTTGTGGAGATTTTGAAAAATGGTCAATTTACTTTTGTACTTTTGTAATAGCTTTTTCCATCATCTTTTGTTAGTTTGAGGCCATTTGCACTAGCAAGAGTAGGTTCCACTACAAAAGCTACCTAGTGCTACTAGCTATCTAAATTTTCACTATGCCTAACCTCATGACCTCTCTTTTTAGAAATAGCACGTGATACTTTATCTTCCATGCACATCTTGAATGTAGAATTGAATTTTTTCTCACCTACAACAATTGTTTTTTGAAACAAAACAACTGGTACAACATTCTTGCCTGGAGTTTGTCCTGTATACCATATAAGGTAGGAGGCTCATAAACCAACCATCTAGGGCCAAAACTGAATTTTGGGGAGGTGGAACTTTTTGAAATAATTTTCAGTAAAATTTTCTTGAAAGACAAGAAGAACAGACATCTAACCTAAGTTGTTTCGTATTTTTTGGAGTTTCAAGGAATTAGTTATGAAATTTTGGAATTGAAGTGGCATAGGACTCTAAAACCGCTCACCTCCTCAAATGTACCCTACCTGTACATTTTGAAAATATTTGAGAAAAAACATGTACAGAAAGAGTACATTTCAAAGAGGTATTAGAGCCTGGACGATTTTCAAGCCTCCTACCTTACTTGAATTGATTCATAAAGCCCAAAAAAATTTTGATCATTGAATATTCATTTTATCAAAAATTGGTACCATGGAAGAGTGTTGAAGTAATCGCTCTTGATAAAAAGTCAAACAAAAAAAGAAAAGAAATAGACAAATCAAAAAGCTTAGAAACAAACAAACAAACAAACAAAAAGGAAACAGTCACTCTTTGCTATTTATATGATTTAATGGTTGAACAAAGTTATTTTATCATTTCCTTCATTTCAATAAATCAAATGGAGGTCATGTAACATCTTACGTGAATGAGCAGCTTTATTAATAGTAAACACAGCTTCAAACTTCACAGATAAACTTGAAAGGCTAAAATAAAGCTGAACTAAGTAAATGCCTAAGGGCTAAAAATAAAGCAAAATTATGTACAATTAACTTGAGAGGCTAAAAATATAACTAAATTTTATATTTTTAGAGTTACCACTACACTTCACAATGCTTGATTTACAAACAATGAACATAATCCTTTTGTCATTTCTTTTACTTGGTTTCAACTTTGGCTTTAGATAATTGCCACACGAGTGACCGTGTCCCAAAATTGGATCAACCCCTAAAGTTCTAAGCTAAGTTTTTCACCAAAACTGATCCAAAAAAGTCATTTCTAGTACAAGTATCAAATTTTAAAAAAGTTAATTTTTTTGACACATGTAGCCGTAAAATCTTGTACTACACTAGTACCAAAAGATGAAAAAAAATCAGAAATTTTCATCATATAGATTGTAACATACTTGAGTTTGAATTGAAAGTAAGCCATTTTTTGTCCTTGCAAAAACCCAAGCAACTGCACTACACAAGGTCATATTTGTATGAAATAAATTTCAAAATGGTTGTAACTTTTGGGATTTTTTCTTCAAAGCAAACTAGGTACACACTTGAAAATTTTCAAATCATTTGGAATTGTGCAGCACATGGGAAAAAATAGTAAATAAAAAAAAGTAAAGAATGATTCAAACCACTAAATTGTTAAGAACTTAATTATGGAAATGAAAAATTCCAATCCCAATGGTTTTAATGTTGTAATAAACAACCTACATCTTAGGGTTTTGTTTTTCTTCAAAAAATTAAAAATTGAGTAAAATAAAGGACTTCAAAGTTTATTTTGGAGTAGAAAATTCATAGTTGTCCGCAAACAAAATCTTCATAACTTTCATCTCATTGATCAAAATTGAAAACAATTTAAAGTTTCTTATGCATATGTAATTCTAAAGAACTATTTTTTTTAAAGTTTAAAATGTAATTTTTAAAAAATGTTTTTATTTGCCAAAAGAGCAAAGAAAATTGCATATCATGCAATAACTTTTGAACCATGAAGTCAAAAGTTATGAAAGTTGTTGGACCTTAAAGCTACTCCTTGGATGCATCATGTTTGAAAATTTCAAAAGAATATATAAAAAATCCATTGGTAGTGAGTTGCCCAAAATTACTATGTTGCTTAAAAAAAGAGTGTTTAGGACTGTAGGGATTAATCCTTAATACAGAATCTTGGGATTCAATTGGTGGCCCTAAGCACTCAAGAATCCTATGGTTTCCATTGTGTTGCTTTTAAAATGAGGCCAACAAATAGGCTCTAATACAAAGTGATCTTGAGAACATTCATGCTCTACTGAAAGGAAACGATATTAGAGAATGTGATATTACAGACGAGAGACGAGAGAGTTTGATGTCAAAAAAGGGAAGATGTGATGTCAAAGGAGGGAAGATGTGATATTAGAGAATGTGATATGGAGAATGTGATATGGAGAATGTAATACTGTAGGTGTGTAGCAAATTCGGCTGGTTATTGCCAAATTGATTATTTTTCCAGAAAAAATCAATTCAGTATCAGATTTTATAATTAAATAAGATTAGAGTTGTTATTATTTGGCATTCAATTAAAAAAATTAGTAGAATTAAACTTTTTTCTAAGCATCTTCCACTTTCTAAAATTAGCCCTTAGTAAGGAATTTGCAGTAGATTGAGCCCTCTTGGAATCAACCTTGACCTTCAATTGTTAATTAAGCTTAATGACTTTTATAATATTTGGCATTTCAATTTTGGATTTTTTTGACATTGGGCATTTTTGGAGAATAATTTATAGAATAATTAGGCAAAATTTTGAAGAATTATTTTATGCCGAATTTGCTAACAACCTACAATATTAGAGAACAAAAAATGTAGCAAAAACATAAAAATAATATGGTGGAAAAATTCAAAATTTGCAACAAAAAAACAAAAAAAATTATGGGGGAAAAAAATCAAAACTTGCAACAAACTTAGATAAAAACAAATGTTAAAAGTAGGGCAAGACTTCTGCTAGAAGAAATACAATATTTATAGTAGTAAAACAAATGAAATTTGATGAATAGTAAATAAAAAAACTAAAGACAAAAGTGAAACATGTAGAACATAAAGATGAAAAAATGCAATAAATTAAAATTTTTAAAGTAAAAGTAAAAACAATATTCATGAAATAACTAGTTTACGTACTTGTTGTACCAACAGGTTGATAGGGTGATGCATCAACTCTATGCCACATCACACCCTATGCCCATGCCCCCTATCCATGTGCCCCCCTATCCCCATGCCTCCCTATCCCGTGCCTCCTATCCATGTGCCTCCTATCCCCGTGCCCCCCTATTCCATTATTTCCAAAATTTTACTTTATTCCATTTATGAATTTAGCTAAATTTATACTCTACTTTATTTTTACTTGTCATCCAATATGGAAGTCTTTTATAGATATAGATTAGATATTAGATGTGGTGTTAGAGAATGTGATATTAGAGATGGGAGGGTGTGATGTCAAAGAAGGGAAGATGTGATATTATAGAACATGACACGTCACTAAGAAGCTTGTTTCAACATAGTGAAACATTGACTTCACCAACAACCAACCAACTCCATTGCAATGACTACAACTACTCAAAGCAAAGGCCCTCTCTTATTTTTGTTTATTTTTATCACTTGCAAACAATCAACTACACTAATTAGATATATTTAGTTGGTATTGCACCTCTCCATGTTCAATATTGTTATTACTTTTTGCACCTCCATAGTAGTTTTACATGCAATATTGGCTTCTTCCTAGATTCAATTCCCCTAGAGAATATTGTAGTGGATTTTCAATCTTCAATGTAGATTGTTTAATTTTTGGGTTAATTAATTCTAGGTTTTTTGCACCTTTCCATGTTCAGTATGACTAAGCACAATTTTTGGCACCTCAATAATTATACTTGCAATACCAGCCTTTCTAGTTTTAGTCACTTGGGGAGTGTTGTATTGGATTTACAAGTACCAATGTAGATTGCTTGCTTTTCTAGAACTACAACAGCACTGTTGATTGATTCTAGGTTTGTTATCAGTAGGAGGATTCTTAAGACAGGTATGGATTTCAAGGAACTTGAAGCGATTTATCAATTATTGTCAAAGTTGGCCAAGCTTGACAAGAGAGATATTCTTGCAATAGTGAATTATGTCATTGGCTCATTCCGATGCAACTCATTTTTGCCACAACAGTGGTTCAACTTGTTTTTGTTCATTTTGGAACGCGAGCAAGAAGCCATTGCTTGTCGCAACGTTGTCTGGATCATCCATGAGCTTATTCTTTGGGAACATAAGTTTTTCAAGAGAGGCTCGCACTTGTTGTTTAGAGACTTGGTGCGCAAGGAGATAGCGACAATCTCTCATGCCACGGACATAGGCACTAGTCACAAGGTGCGCATTTTTTTGCACCACTGCATCTTTGAGTGGATTGAAGCAAGAATTGTCTCTACTCAATTTTTGAAACATCTACAACGTCAAGAGGAGACGTGGACATTTCGAAGCAAGAGGCCAAGATATAATCCTACTTTGGAGGGGTCTCCCTCCATCTTTGACTTGGTCCTATTGGAGATTCAAGGGCGTCAACAACATCTTGATGGTGTGATCAACATGCATAACCTTGTGCAGCAAGGGATGGTGCAAGGTGTTAGGGATGGGTGGATGCATGTCAACAAACACGGCCGTCACGTTGTCACTATACAAGTTGAAGTAAGCACACAGTAGGCACTTCCTAACAATGTACTATATACATACACTAGCATCACTAGGTCGATTACAACTTAGAATAGACACTAGCAGTGAGTGTTGTGTTGTAAGCAAAGCTTGCAAATTTATTCTGAAGTATCATGTACAAAAGAGTCAAATGCATTTGGATAGAATGCAATCCTATCTTTTTTGGTGTTTCTACAAGTTTTTGGAGGTTTTATGTGTTGCAATGTATTTATAATATGTAAAGACAATGGATAGACATGCAAATCTTGTGAAAGCAATTAAATCATGCAGAAGTAAATTGGGAAATTCCAAGCAAGAATATAAGTGCATTAGTATAGAGGGTGGCTAGATGACAAAGGCATATCAATGAAGAAGCTAGAGCTAACTGCGTGCTAACTAGAAATTACATGGACATTAGAAGAAAAACATGTCCTAAACGACTGGTTCACGACGGCTGCAAGTTTCCGAAACAACTATGTAATGACTCAATTATAGTAAAATTGAGTCCTTTAGGACATTTGTAGTCATTATGAACTGGTCGTTTAGGACAAGATTTCTTCTAGTAGGATGAAAGGAAGACAAGAAGTGAGCAATATTGCAACATCATGTTTATGTATGCTTGATTATTTACCTGTTGCTGTGATTACTTGTCTGTAAGTAGCTAATTGAAATATAACAAGGGTGAGAGAAAATAGGAAGTTGTTATTTCTTTGTTGCCACACTAGTACAAAAATGGCTTTTTTCAACTGCATTTTGCCAACTATAGTATAACAAAGCCGTGAAACTACTGCAAAACAATTGCAAAATCACATGGCAACTCACTAAAGCAGTTGAACAACAAAGGGGGAACCTTAACAACAGCCTAGTTGTATTGTAGTTGTATACACAACTACAAAAAACATCAATGCAACTGTGGAGGATAGAAAAATCTGTCATCATCAATTTACAATTTAGCCATGGATGCTTTTTGTTCATATGGAATCTAGTAACCATTTAAGCACCACCGCAATTGTTTTTCAGTGGTTTAAGCAATTGCAGTACTACTAAAAAACAACTCCATTGCAACTACTGCAATTGTTTTTACGACTGCGTTTTTTATCCGCTCCATTAACATTTGAGGCTGCCTTTCTTTGGCTTTGGGCAACTAATTTTGTTCAAATACTTCTAGTTGGGTCTTAGTGTGAATGTATTTTGGAGTTGTTGTATGGGAGTTGCAAGCTAGTTGTTTTTGGGATTAGGTGTTACTACAACTCAACAGAAAAACAACTGCACTTGCTACATATTTATATTTAGTTTTTTCTTTGATTTCCATCATTACACACGTTCCTTGGGATCCCCTATCGAGCCTTGGAGACTGTCAGGTTTAGAAATCATTTTCAAAATTCACTGTGTAAATAGGGCCATTTTTTTATAGTTGAAACGCAGTTGCATTCTAGTTGTTTCTGGGTTGGGAATGACTGCTGTACAACTATTTATTGACTCAAAAACAACTCACTCCTTTTCTTTCCACACCATTTGTTTCTTTCACACCTAATATATGGTTCCCTTCTTTCACTCTCCCATTTTACTTCATCTGCTGCTATTATCCCTCATAGTCTTGCTATTAGCTCATTTAGCTATTGCAGTTGTGCTGTAGTTGAGCAGTAGTTGATTAGTAGTTGACTATAGTCAGCCTTGAGTTGTTAGTGGGTTTAATGTTTTGGTTGTTTTATAGTCGCATGCTAGTTACTTCTGTTGAATAAACAACTAATTACCTACTGCGTATCATTTGTTTATGAAAGCAAGTCAAGGAAACAACTTCCCTGTCCAATGTTTTAGACATATCTAGGGGATACTCTAGAGTTACTGGAGAAAGGTTTAGGGGTTCAAAATTTGCAGTGCAAATACCTTTCTTCAAAATGGTAATCCATTGCATGGTCACACTTTTTTCACAATGGACCTATCCATTTCAAAAATAAAACTAATACTTAGCTCGTGCTAGTTCATTCTCCTTTGCTGATAATTCCACAGCGTCCACTAAGGAAGGTACTCTGGGTTGCCTTGGAAATTGCTGAGGTGCGACCAACCCACTCGGCTCCGCAATGGTGGTGATGAAAACATCTGATGTATTCACTACTTCCCTCTTCACGTGAGCTTCTTTCTGCAATACCACTTTCCACCCTGGTTTGTCGTGAGCATTTGAAAAAATACCTGCGTAGCTTGGCTTGGGAAAATAAAAGGGTCCTCCATCTTTGGCAGCTTGTGACAAAAGTTCACAAGCAAAAAATCAGCTGCATCCCTGATGTAGGTGGTATTCCCTCTGCCGTCATCTCTCTTCACCCACTCACACTAGAGTAGGATAACTGGCGTTTGAAGGCAACCATGATCCAATTTGAAGGTATCTTTCAACACCTCCACATAATTCACCGTCAAATCATGAGGCCCTGCACTGGGTAAGTGGAATACTGATACAACCCCACTGTCAAATGTCTGCAAGGTCGCCATTGACGCATCCTCTACTTGGTAATGGTTTCCAAAAGCCTTCAGCTTTGAATAATGGTGGCTCTCTGCAGGGGCTTCCTTGACAACATCAAGCGATCCATGTCATCTACATTTGTCACGTCCACAACAGTCTCTTCCATGACCCGTTCCACCCACTCTTCAAAACACACTATGCTTGAATTCCCAACCCTCTTGTGCTCCCATTCCCTGCAAGCACAAAGCCAAAATGGTCAAGTGTACTCTGCACATCAATTCACTAATACTTCACAACACAATTCCCAACTACTTCACGGCAAAACTGCTGTGTGAGTGCTCTAAGTCACCCCCTAGTCATTTTCTAGTGGAATTTTAGTTGGATCCAAGTTGAAGAATTCTAGCAGTCATTGACAAGACTCGTATGCTACTAGATTTGCTATATTGTCCACTCCCTTTACCAACTAGTAGTACAGTTGTGTTTTAGTTAGTAGTGGTTTACAT
Organism: Ulota crispa; assembly: GCA_963920765.1. Taxonomy (NCBI): domain Eukaryota; kingdom Viridiplantae; phylum Streptophyta; class Bryopsida; order Orthotrichales; family Orthotrichaceae; genus Ulota; species Ulota crispa. Next base: position 13,256,367 of record OY987245.1, read on the forward strand.
AGATGTTGTAGTCGCATGTACAATTGGTCTACAACTAAGCGTGAAGTATCTACTTCTCGATTTACATGTTGGGTATTCTAGTTGTCCTATAGTTGAGAAGCAGTAGTTCCATTACTATGAACTGCATAAATTTGCTTCTAAAAGCACAATGCTACTGTTCATAATGCACTTGGATGATTAGCTTAATATTCTTTGACTTGTTCCACATGCTCAACATGTTTAGAGTTGAGGGCATACACTTACAACAATAGCAATTGCATGACTGCCATGTTCTTCAAAACATAGCAATGTGCTATATTGCAAAGTTCGTGGCTCATGAGGTAGGGTTTACCTAAATCCCATGGAACCTTCTTTGCATCTCCATACTCCTCATCTGCGTCCCATACCCTCTGCTCCATAACCTCAAATCTTTGGATGTACTCTGTAATAAACCCAATGCACTTGTCCCTCAAGTAGCCCTCTGCCATCAATGCCTCTGGTCTTGCCATGTTGCGTACATAGTCCTTGAGTGTCTTCATGTAATGCTCCACTGGATACATCCACCTTGTTGCCACAGGGCCACACAAGTCCAATTCCTCCACAAGATGATATGACAAGTGCGTCATTACATCAAAAAAGGACGGGGGGAACTCCATCTCTAAGATAGCCATGCTCTTCGCAACATCTAATTGCAGTGATGGGAACTGCAAAGGGTCATACACACTTGTGCAGATACGTCTGTACACTTTGCACATCCTCATGACGGCCATCTTTGGGCCGTCTTGCAACAACCCTCTAAGAGCAAGAGGCATGATTTGTTGCATAAGAACGTAGTAATCGTGGGATTTCAGCCCTCTAAACTTCTTACCTCTGATGTGTCTTCCCAAATTTGAAGAATGCCCACTAGGTGTCTTCAAGCCTTCAATTGTGCTTGCAAAAATATTGAATTCCCCATTGGTTAGCATGTACGGCGCCATAGGTTTCATCATCTTCCCTCCGCTCCTTGGATTTTGGGTCAGCCATAGGTGAGGCTTGATATTCCGCTTTTGCAAATCACGCCTAACCTTCACTATATCCTTCTTCCTTGTAATTGTCTTCAAAAATTTCTTTGCAATGTTCATCTCACAATGTATTGGATCTAACATGTAATGGATCAGCAGGTCCTGCACTCAATGAAATTGCAGCTGCTGTCATTACACTGGAAATCATAAAAGGGCACAATGGTTTAGGGTTTTAACTTAGAATTCAGCACTTGGCATTAGAAGACTACTACACTGCTACTCCACATTGACTTCAAAATTGCACTGCAATTGTTTCTTCAATATCTCAATGAACAATCTACTAACTTACTATTTAACTACTGAATCTTACTTATCAGTCAAAGTTACAACTACCAAACAACTACTTAACAACTACTTTTTGTTTTTCAGTTGAAAATGCCACTGCAATCTTACTAGCGCCTTTGCACTACTTTGAACAGATGCTCTAAGCATTATTTAGGATACTAAAGTGACTTCTTGGACTTTTAGGGTTTATTGTTTGGGTTGAAACATTGAAATTTAGGGTTGTTTAGGAAATTCAAGCCTAACCTTCCAATAAGGGAGCTTGTTCAATATTGAAGTCCTCTTCACGCCATGCACCTTAGATGGATTGCCTTCTCTACTTCCAAAGGCTTTCCACACTCTATACTCCTCCGCATATTGCAATTGCTCCATGGCAGTTACTTGAATAGGCATGTGTCTATCTTCCACGCGTCCATCAAACCAGTCGTTCATGTCCAATCTCCGTAAGCGGTGCTCTGATGGTAGCCACCTTTGAGTGCCGCCATATGTTTGCTTTGCCAATTTTGTCAAATGCTCTGCTCCTAATGCTGACCCATACACCGCGCTCGCAGCATGGCCTTAGTGAGCAAACCCACCGACCGTGCCGTACTCTAGATAATTGTGAATAGTCCAAAGTAGTATTGCACGCAAGCTAAAATCTTGGCGTCCGACTTCTTCTGTCACATCATACGCGCAAACACCTCTCCATAACTGCAGCAACTCCTCTATCAATGGCTCCATGTAAACATCAAACACCTATGAGATCACTGATTGTTTATTTGGAATCAACAATGTAAAGAAGATAAAGAATTTCTTTGTGTAAAGCCATGGAGGAAGGTTATAGTTCAATAATATAACTGGCCATGTTGACCATGTGGACCTTGTCTGCTAAAATGGATTCACTCCATCAGCAGCAAGAGCAAAGTGAATGTTGCGCGTGTCTGCACTAAAAGTGGGGTCCACTATTGTGTGGAAATGTCTCCACGCCTTCGAGTCACATGGATATTATACAAGATTGTCCCCATTGTCTTTATTGCTCCAGTTCTTATTGTATCACCTTAATAATTTAGAGATGGTTGAGCTGCAAAACATGTGCTGCACTATTGGTATTAAAGGGAAGTGCCGCAACACCTTCACCGGATAGATCTTTAGTAATTGGTCTCAAAACCTAGGTCCATCACATTTGGGACACTACATTGCCTCCGCATACTCCCCACAAAATAAAACGCAGCCACTCTCATAAACATGGATAGACTTGTAAGAAAGCTCCAACTTACTTGTGAGGATTTTGGCGCTGTAGTAATTGTGTGGCAAGGTATTCTCCGTGGGGAGGAAGTGCCCTTGCAGCAAGGTGAACAACTTGTCTGCAAAACTATTGCTTACTCCATGAACGATACAAATGTTCATGAGGAGAATAGTTGCAGCAAGCTTTGTACATCTTGAACCTGCGTACAGTGGCCTAATGGCGTTTTCCAAATCCCTAGCCGAGAATGTGTCATTGACATCCACATCCCCATTGTTGTTACCAACTAGCTTGCCATCCTCTAGTAAAGCGTGGTTTATGTCTCCGCTGGCATGAATGTTGTTTCCTAAACCAAATGCCTTTGTCGCTTCTTCTTTTACATGTTCCTTGACGTGCCGTTGAACCATGGCCTCAGGATACGAGTCATTGACCATATCCCATGTATCAATTGTGGCATTAACTTTGTCCTCGGTCACTACAGGTACTTTGTCCAAAACCTCCTCCCAATCATTGTCAGATGCGTCATGTTCACTTGGCCTCTTCCAAACTCTGAACTTTGGTGCGCTGCCATGATCACTCAAATGTTTCTTTATTGTTCTCATATGGCACCTCCTCATCCCTCTACACATATAACAAAGATAGTACAAATGGGTTGTGTTGAAGAATGTTGCTCTTCTAACTTCTCTTACCCACAGCCTCTTGTCTCTAAAGCATATCCTACTAGCATCAGAAATGGACAACTTGTGGAAATCCATCTTCCACCTACACAACAAAATACATCAGAAGTTAATTATTTACTACTGAACCAACACTTAGAGTGTCGTTGGTTAAGAACCCTAGAATACAACTACAACTTCACTATAGAACAACTCATTTATTACTACAATATGACTCTAGACTATAAACCACGGATTTACAACTAACATACAACTACTTCTCATCAAGTAGTAGTAAAATAATAGTTGTGACAATTGCCTCTCAACTCTAAAATCTAGTCGTTCCTGAACAGGTCTTAAATACAGAAAGCCTTTTTTTTCTATCCCCTCACCATCTCTAAGCAATTTTGGACTAAATGTAACAATATCCATTTGGATAATTGTCCCTAAACCATTGAACTTCCTACAATTGTGGCCATCTCTTAGCTTAAATTGCATTTTCATTGTTCCTTATGTATAATGTCGGGTCCAATTTCAAACGGTTGCATTGCATTCAACTTAACAATGGAAAATAACTTCAAGACTTGAGAATAAGATATGAGTACTAACAAATTCCTCTATGATGTGAGACTAGCTGTAATTGCATTTGTGTTAGGGTCCTTGCAAATTAACAAGGAGGATTTAGGATCTTCCTCTCATATGATGACTACCACCAACCTTCATCCGTAGAGTACGACTACATATTGACTAAGAACAACTCCAGGGTCACTAAGGTACTACTGAAAGTACAACTAATCCTATTACAACTACTAAACAACTACAATTCAACTCATATAGTAAAAAAAGTTGTACATGCAACTAGAGGTCAACTCAAACTACCAGTCGTTCGGGCATCACAAATATATGAGGCATCTCACCTGCCTTTGCTGTCTTGCCTCCGCTTCTTAGCACTAGTGCACGCACAGAGATAGTTGAAATTTGGGTACCTGCCATAACCTATTTCACCTCCTCTACTCTTGTTGCTATCTCACCATCTTCATTTGCATACTAATTCAAGTTTGTGTGAATTGCAGGACCCAATTTGAGATACTAGAATTGCAAGCAATTTGGCAATGAAAATCACAAATGCAATGAGGAAGGGGAGAAGAGTACTTACAAAATGCTTAGGGATGCAAGAGTTGCTGCATTGGCATCTGTAGTGGGTCCAATGCAAAGTGCAATGCAAGGTGCAAGTCAAAAATTGTAAGTTTCCCTCCTTCATTTTTTGAATTTTGGACGTTGTTGCAAGTAATGCCGCCATGCTACTACCAAGCATTAAATGCTTCATTCAACAGCGGCATCAATTGTTTTTCCAGTTGACAAGTTGTTTTTTAGACATTTTCCACTTTCTGAGTTGTTTTTCAGTCGTTTCCCACTTACTGAGTTGTTTTTCAGTCATTTTTTAGTAGTTTCCTAGTCATTCTATTCAATTCCATAGTAGTTCTACTGCAGTCATTTTAGTCAAATGCCACTTTTCCTCCTACTCCAAGAAGCGCAAGTCCTCTCCGCCTCTTCTCTACTCTTTCCGACAAGGTAGATTTCTAGAATTGCTTTGGTTTTCATTGGCTTCAAGGTTTTCCATGCAGGAGAGGCAGAGGGGAGGGTCCCGCCTTGTTCTTAGAAGCGCACAAAAAGGAGGAGTGTTGGCTAGGAAGAGCTCCCGATTGCGACTGAGATTTGGTGACCTTGCGGTTGGGACGGCGCAAGGAGGAGTCGGAGTGTCAAGAGTAGGCACAGTGCCGGGAGGGAGAGGATTGTCCAGAGGAGGCGGATTGATGGCAGCAGAGGCCGGAGCGGGAGTCGCATATTAGAATCTAGAGGTGTCAACACGAAGTTGTTGCGCTATGCCTCCGCAGGAGCGAATCATGGTTGAAATGAGCTCCGCAACCAGGAGCTCCAAATCGCTCTACAACCCGGATCCAAACTCTGAAGGTACATTCCCTCTTGTGTTGAATTGTTGCTCCAATAGCACCTTGCATGATAAACTTGCGGTGGATTCCAATTGACACGAAATTTCAGCAACCTGTGAATGATTAAGAACTTAGGGCTCCCAGGAGTCTGTGTGGTCGTTTCACTCGCTAGTGGATTTGGGATCCAGAGGGTTTACAATACAGCATAATCAAGCCGAAGTGCTCTTGGAATGTATCAATAGTTTCTGCTTGGATTAAATAAGGATTTAGGATTCAGAGTCTGCGGCCTTGCTTGTCGAGAGTGCCTGGACACAAGGGCACCCTGTGATCAAACTGAGGTGCACTGGACATTGATCCCCCTTTTGTTTTGTTTTGTTTTTTTGATTTTTTTATGCTTGTTTTCATGTGTATGTGTGCTGGTAAATTCTGATTGGAGCTTGTAAGATCAAGAGGCTTCACATCAACACGGCACCCCCGTGACCAAGCCCGGGGGGCACAAGACCTGCACTCTCCTTTTTTGGGTTCTTTTTAGGGTTATTTGTGCTTGCTTTCATGTCTAAGTTTGCTGGGAATTTTGATCAGAGCTTGGAAGATCGAGAGGCCTCCAAATCAGCGGGCACCCCCATGACCAAGCCGGGGGTGCACTAGCCCTTTTCTCCCATTTTTTGTTTTTTTTTTAAATTTTTTTTGTGCTTGCTTGATTGTCTAAGTTTGCTGTGAATTTTGATTGGAGCTTGGAAGATCAATAGGCCTCACATCAACAAGGCACCCTTGTGATCAAGCCGGGGGTGTACAGATCTTGCACTTCCTTTTTTGTTTTTTTCTAGTTATTTGGTGCCTATTTGATTGTCTAAGTTTGCTAGGAATTCTGATCAAAGCTTGTAAGATCAAGAGGCCTCACATCAGCAGGCACTCCCATAACCAAGCTGGAGTGCACAAGACATTCATGTATTTCCTTGAGGCACTGGTTCTTTGAATATATGTGTTCTTTGCTCATATTTATGTTACCATTGCACAGGGGTGCAAGGTACACTAGCGGCCAACGAAGTGGCCACGGAGGACAAGTTTGACTCAGACGATGAAGAGGAGGAAGAAGAGGGGCTGCCCTTGCAGGGATTTGGGGCGCTGTGAGTCCCAGATTCAGCATCAGAAGTCCTGAATTCATTTTTTATTTTACTTAGCCTTGAAATTACATTGATATAAGTGGAATAGCCATTTATGTTAATTTAGATTAGTTATACCAAATGGTTAGCAATATGCCATTTATCCTACTCCATTTGGTAAGTCATTAAGAGTGATTTAGTGAAATTTGGTAGTTTTTAGTTAGTTTGAGTGACACACATACTAGGGGCTTGGGATCCCCTCCAAAAGTCCCCACTAACCTAATTAGAGAGGGTTAGTTTAGGATTAGTTCAGTTACGCCATGGCCAAAGGCCACATCATCAGCTACAACCCAACAGCTATCGACAACAACAGTTGGTGCGTTTATACCCAAGGCACCCATTACCTTTAGCTCCCTAGAAAGCATGATTCCTAGCGATCAACCCCGCAAGGTTACTAGTCAACCCCGATGAAAGGAGGTTGACAAATGACAATAAAATGCCACCAAAATTCATGGAAGAGTTTCTCAAGGATTTATGAAGATCCCCCAAGTTTCAAGTTGTTTCAATAGTGGCAAGATCTCAAATGGCGACATCCATCCAATTTCAAGAATGTGCGCGACATCCAATTTCAAGATTGTATCTATTTGGAGCCTAATTGACAAAAGCAAGGAGTGTTTCCCAGCTCCTCCAACAACGTTGGAAGACCTCGAGAAGTCAATTTCTCAATTTAGGATGAATTCCCAATTTTGGAGTTTTCATCCATCCACCCCTAACCCTTCATTCAAGTTTTCCAACACCCTGTAGCTTGGAATTGGAAGTGTAAACAATCAAAATTGGCTATTTTGGATCTAAGGAATCCAATGCCACCGTCCATTTGTTATTTGTAGCTATGCTCCAAAAATTATGACAAATTCATCCAGATTTCATCCATTTTTGGTTTTTCTTAGTTTTTAGGTAGATTTCAAGGAATCTATGGATCTCCTAGATAGAGGGCCGAGGTGGCCCCTCCTCAAAAGTATAAAGGGAGGTTCACCTCCTCCCAAAACACACTCTTTGGCCATTTAACCACTTGCCATCACTTCCTTGTTTTTGGGCCACTTACTATCACTTGTAGCATTCCTAACACTCCTAAGACCACTTGTTGTCATCATCACCCTTTATGTCCCTCTTAGCACTTGCCATTACTTGGACCCACCTCTTGCCCCTCTCTTCTCCTTCAACTTGACGTGCCTCCTTTAGTTAGAATTAGAAGTTTGTCCTACTAACCACTAAGGGGTTGGATTATGACTAGCAATGTCGCTCTTCCACACCTCTTAGAAGTCCTAGCTAGTCATTGTAGTTCTTGTCAGTCCTTGGGGCTGTAGTCAAAGAGATGTTAGGGTCCATAGTCATTGCTTACCACCCCCTTACCAGTACCTTACCAGAACTCCGCCGCCACTTCATCACTGCATTGCAAGCCTTCCTAGCAGCTTTTGCGGAATCTTGACAGCTTAGCCTCACGTTGGCTAGCTCCCTTGATTCCATTGGCCAGCTCTTTGAAAAGTCACCTTGCTAACTAAATCTCTCTGCTTGAGGCCTAGCCTTGCCTACAGATTCCTTTGGCATGTGACATGACCCATCATCCCCAACTATTGGCCGCCGTTCCCAGAGACTAAACTCCCAGCACCCTCACTTCCAGTCAAGTCCGGCTGTCTGCCTCTCTCAAATTTTGAGCTTAGCTTTGGTCATTCTCTGACTAGTGAGCTCAGCTCTCGGCATCTCACAATCAGTAAGCTCTGCTCAAATTCTGAGCTTAGCTCTAGCCTCTCCAATCAGTCAAGTCTTGTTGTCTGCCTCTCTCAAATTCTAAGCTTAGCTCCGGTCATTCTCTGATCAGTGAGCTCAGCTCTTGGCCTCTCATGATCAATCAAGTCCTGCTGTCCGTCCTCTCTCAAATTTTGAGCTTAGCTTTGGCCTCTCTGATTAGTGAGCTCTACTGTCTGGCCTCTCTCAAATTTTGAGCTTAGCTTCGATCATTCTCCAATCAATGAGCTTAGCTTCGGCCTCTCCAATCAGTGAGCTTAGCTTTGGCCTCTCTGATCAGTGAGCTTAGCTTCGGCCTCTCCAATCAGTAAGCTCTGCTCAAATTCTGAGCTTAGCTCCAGCCCCTCCGATTAGTCAAGTCCTGCTATTCGTCCTCTCTTGAATTTTGAGCTTAGCTTCGGCCTCTCCGATTAGTGAGCTCTGCTGTCTGCCCTCTCTCAAATTTTTAGCTTAGCTCCGGCCATCCTTCGATCAGTGAGCTTAGCTCTGGCCTCTCCAATCAGTGAGCTCTCTATCTGCCACTCTCAAATTCCGAGCTTAGCTCCGGCTTCTCACAATTAGTAAGCTCTGCTCAAATTTTGAGCTTAGCTCCTGCCTCTCCGATTAGTCGAGCCCCCTGTTTGCCACTTCCAATTTCTAAGCTTAGCTCTGGTCCGCTCCAATTAGTTGAGCCCTCTGCTGTTCCCTACCGCGGCCGCAAGGCTCCCAAGGGTCCAGCCAGCCAAGTACCAGCGGCCTAGGCATTGGGCCTTCACTTCCGGTGAGCTAGTCTAAAAGCTCCGGATCTACCGTCCTTGCCAAGGCAAGGTTCTGCCCCCCTTTCAGGGGAAATTTTGACTTTTATAGAATTATTTAATCAAGCCTTGATGACAGTTACCAAACCCTTGGCTTAGCATAAGTAAAATACTCATTGCTCCAAAGCACAAGGGATCCTTGTCATTTAGGAGCAATACCTTGCATCATAGTAAGCACAAAAAGTCACATTTGTCATATTTTGACCATTGACCAAATAAGGAGATAATCCTTGGCATCCGGAGTACAATTGTGGCTAACCCAAGGATTAGTGTAATCCTCGACCAGTGTGACTAGAGGCCGGTTTATGTTGTGATTATTCGCCACAAGATAATTACGTAAACCGGGCCATTAAGAAGGGTCAACTTAGCAACCCACTAGAGTGTTGTGATTATTTGTCCCTAGAAGTAGAGCCACAACATGTACAGTCCACCGCACCCTATCCCCACTTGCGCCAAAATAGAAGCCGTTCATGACCATGCCATGGGGCATGTTGAACATCACAACGAGGTATGATTACTTACTTCTCCATTTCATTTAATCACGTCGCTGGCACATGAAATACTAAATAGATTGTTCTCTTCATTGCTCATCATTGTATGTTGTAGGCTTGTTAGTAAAGATCCATTGCTTAGAAGGCATCTTTAGTTGGAAATCTACAACCAAACCCACCCTCTTGCTGTTATAGTTCATCTTCCAGTTTTGTTAGAACTTGGTTATGCTTGCGCTTGCTTGTCAAGAGGGAGGTTTGAGCACTCATAGGTGCTCAAGTTGGCTGAGTGGTGGCAGAGGCTATTAGATCAAAATCTTGTTGGCGGTCGTGGAAGTGGTGGAAGTGAGCAGTGGAAGGGTGCTGGAGGGTTCTCAAGGGGGCTCGGCGCCCTTGAGGACATGGAGCTAATACCGAAGCGCAGGAGACAAAGAGTATTTGATGCCGCATCTTATAGCAATCAATTGAAAGGGGCAAAGCCATTTTGCATTACGCTTCTTGAGGGTGGGGAGATTGACACACTCAGCAAGGGCAAACTAGATTGGGATAGTGTGATGCAGATCCATGCACTGTGCACGTTGGACGTGAGCCATATCATGTGGAAAGACTAGAAGAAGGAGAGCGTGGACAGGCTCTGGTCTATCATGAACGCTAAGTTTGTATTTGATGATTTTCAACTCACTAAGGCCAAGTTCAAGAGGGCAACGTTGCGTTTCCTAAAGGGCTTCAGGTCATCCTTGAAGACCTTATTCAAGAAGGACAAGTTTGAGTGTCCTTGCACTGTGGAGCCTCCTTAGTAGAAGCGCCTTCTCACCTATTGGAGAGCAAAGGAAACTTGTCTGAAGGCTGAGAAAATGACCAACGCAAGGAAGCTTGTCAAAAATGTGTCCAAAGTGGGACGCAATGGCTCTCATCAAAGAGCCGCCTAGTGAATTGAGCATACCCTTAAGTCTTAAGATTCTGAACTTTATGCACATTTTAAAAAAATTCACTAACTTGTTGTGGTTCCCTGCAAAAGCGTAAGCAATCAACAAAGGATACCATGGAAGGCCCAAAGAACTCGAGTGCTAGTGAGCAACTACAATCAATAAATTCTAAGTTTTTGATGAGTTTCAATGGTAGGTTAGAGGTAACTAGCTTTATGGGAATGTGCTTGGGTGTTTGGATGTTTTTGTGTTGCATTTTAGGGTAAATTGGGGTGATGCACAAGGGCTGACTTTTGCAATGTAGAGTTTGCTATTAGTTTTTGGAATTCCCAATTGCTTAGTGTTTGTGGTTTGAATGAATATGGTGAATTGGAATGTGTGTTGTTTGTATTCTTGTTTGTTTTGATGTTTGGTTGCATGTTTTTGGTGAGTCTCAATGCTAGGTTAGAGGTAACTAGTTTTATAGCAATGTGTTTAGGTGTTTGGATGTTTTTATGATGCATTTTAGGGTGAATTGGGGTGATGCACAAGGGCTGACTTTTCCAATGTAGAGTTTGGTATTGGAGGGATGAAGTTTTGGGGTTGTATGCCTTACATGTTTCTTGTGAATGCTGCAACTTTGTTAGGGAATGTTAGAGCAAATCTCTACTTGGCATGTGGCTGTGGATAAAAGGCAAGACGGCTTTGAAGCAGCCCTTGCAAAGATTTTGAAGGCCACGGCAGAGAACACTGCAAGCATTGCAAAGTTGAAGGCATTGATGACACCCTACACTGAAGTAGTGGCCCTGAACCTTTCTGGCGCGTTAGGTGCAAGCTTGACTAACACAGGAGTTGCTGTTGTTGAGGTACCCATGCTAGTAGAGGGTGCCAAAGACCCTTATGATTTTCCTATGAGGCCCCCTTCAAAATCCACCCAAGGCACTAGTGTTGTGATTCACAAGAAGGGCAAGGAAGCTATAGTGGATGAGGCACCCACCGCTGTCCCTACTGCAGTTAGTGCAACTTCCCAGCCTCGATATTTTGGGACTAAATGATGTTGTTGTATGTGCTTCTAGTGGTTGTTTAATTTCCTTGAATCCACCCATACTGGGCAGCTGTTGCAATGTAGGAGTTAATTGATTGGTAGTTGTATATGTTGAGTTTGAGTTGTGTTTGAGTTGAACATTTGTTGAGTTTTAGTGGCTTTTGCTAGCATGAGTTGTTGTGCAGTAGATTCGTGATTGCCATTTTAGTTATGTTTGAGTTGAACTTGTGTTGAGTTTGAGTAGTTTATTAGTTGGGGTTGTAGGTGATAGTAGTATTTTTGCAGTAGTTTCCTTGTTACCATTTCAATTGTGTTTCAGTTGAAGTCTAGTAGTTTAGCTTGCTATTGATGGTAAGTTTGGATTGTGCATCACAAGTGTTTAAGAAATGGTATTGATGTACACTTACCTATTGGTTTGTAACTGCTGATTGTATCCATAGACAAGGGATGGAGGGACCCCGACACAATGGAGGAAGAGTCCGCGTACTGTTGCAGTGACCACCTCCACTGCAGTTGAGGTGTGAAATAGAATGCAAAGGTGTGTATATTTGAGTTTTAGAGAGTACTGCAGAATGCAACAACAATTTACTGGGACGACTGTTTTTTGTATGGGTGAAAGGAAAGGAGGCAAAGAAGAAGGCGACAGCTGCAGCTCCTAAAAAGGGTGCTAAACCTTTGGCAAAGGTAAGCCTTGCCCTAAATCATAATAGTAGTGATGAAATTAAATGTTCCCCACCCCATTGACCTTCTGTTATTGTTTATTTTAGGTATCCGTGGAAGAGAGGGTTTGGCTTCTAAACCCCAATGACGCAGACATGAAGGTAGCTGTGGAAACTATTAGTGCCATTGCAAGTGGACTCAATCACTTTTGCAACATTGAAGAAGGGTGGTACAAGGTGGACATTGCCGAGGCCCTTGCGCCAGACGTGGAACTCATGCGTCCCAACAACATGGATGATCAAGTTTTCATTTGTGATGCTGTGAAGACCAGCACTGTGTGGGAGGTTAGACACATTCTGACAGGAGCTTGAGGACACACCATTTGATTTACACTACCTAGGCTCTAATTATGTAATGGTAGGAAAAGCTAGGATGCAAACACAATGCAATCCTCTCTTGTAATAAGTGTTTTTCTCTACCCCTATACAATTCCTACTCTACTATGTTGTTGATTCCCTAATGTGCTATTGATGCACAACTTCTTCACCACCCTTGTGTAGCTACCTTAGGACCTCTTGGCAATTGCATGTCAACCAAATATTATATGTGAAAACTCTTAATTATGTTTGAATGACAACTCAACTGCAATTGAGGTGCAACTCTATGGCAACTGCACTGCAACTCAACTGCTGACTATATGGCAACTAAGGTGCAACTCCAGGACAATTCAGCTGCAACTTCTTTAGAACTAGAGTTCAACTCTATTGCAACTAAAAAACAATAGTATTGCAACAAACAACTCAATTGCAACAAATGTGCAGTTCTTTCTAAACTAACCCTCAACTCTTGTGCAACTAAAGTTCAACTCTATTGCAACTAAAATATAACTGTATTGCATCAAAAAAGTCAATTGCAACTAAGGTACAATTTTTTTGTAACTAACTGTCAACTCTAGTGCAATTGAAGTACAACTCGATTGCAACTACAGTGCTACCGTATTGCAATTGAGCTTGAACCTAAATGTCAACTAAGATGCAACTCTATTTCAACTAAGATGCCATAGAGTTTCAACTTGATGCCATAGAGTTTCAACTTGATGCCAGTAGAGTGACTCTTGGTGCTCACTAGGATACAACAGCGTTGCAATTGGTCAATGGTATCAAACCACTATTATGCAACTATTTTGCAACTGGAAGGCATGCTAAGGGAAATTCAAGTACAACTAAATTACAACTTGAACTCTAAAGCTACCCTATATTGTAGTTGTATTGTAGTAACAAAAAAGAGCAAAGAGTCATATGAGTCGTAAAATTGACTGTAAATTGACTGCCTTACGACTGAACATCAACTAATGTATAACTGGTTTGACCCATAAGTGACCTTTTTCTACTAAAATAATCTAAGCAACTGCAAAGCGACTACTTTACAACTAATTTACAACTGCTTTATGACTGCGAGGGACACATGTCATTGTGGATGATCAATTTCACATTTCATGAAATTGCCTAAATATGACCAGAATCTCTAAAAATATGACAAGTGGCACTTGATCATTTGTGTGTCGGACGTGCATTAATGGAGACATTGGGATTAGAGAGAAAGATGTCTTCTAACAAAGAAGAAAGAAGGGCAGAGGGGGCAGGTTTTTTCCAAAATTTAGAATGGGCAATGGATGAAAAGGTTGCAGTTGTTTTTGGGTAGATGGCAAATGTGACATGTTCACTATCACTAGCATGCAAATGTGGTCGAGTGAAAAATGACTGCAGCCCATCTAGTTGTCCATGAGTAGTTTCATGCCATAAACTACTAAAATGCAGTTGTTAATTGCAATCGTTTTTTCCCCATTTTGTACTAGTGCCACTAGTGCAGCGTTAGACTTCACTTTCTTGAGCACAACCTTGGGTTTCATGGTTCCTTTCACAAATACAATATTGTTTTGGACAAAAGTCACTTTTTTTATTTGTGCAACTCCCACACCACACTCCAAAAAGAATCTCAGGATACAAATTCATTTACATATAGGCATATAGCTATGAGAAATTGAGAATAAAAGTTTGATAAAAATAATGAAGGCTAAATTGTAGCTGTGGAGATTTATTCATGTTCCCTGTACATGACAATTTCATTATTTTGCTAAGGGGCTAGACAAACACTAGTTAGAATTACCTGCAACGTTATTAAAAGCTTTTTCCACTTTTCACTCACATTTGGTGCAGTTTAAGTTCACCTTCATCTCAATTGTTTGAAATTTTGAATTTGTGTGTCATTCAACATGAGTACTAACAAAAGTATAAAACAACGCACTAAATTGATCTATAGTTTACTATCAAAGCTAGACTAAGAAGCAGCAAGTCATTGAACCCAAACATCACTTTGTAAGGTAGTATGCACTAAAACCATCACTTTAAAAGCTAGTTTAAATTTTTAGGGCTTTTCAAGGCATGAATTTTTTTTGTTAAATTTTCAAACAAAGAAATAGATGCCAAATGCAATACAATGTTTTTCATATTTTTTGAAACATTATTGAATTGTTGATGAATCTTGCGATGAATTTTCAAAACTTTTTGTGATAGAAACCTATTAGTGACTCTAGGTCTCTCATAAACTATTTCCTTGCTTCTTATAAAGAGATGAGGAGAATTAGATGGTGAAACTAAAAAATATATTTTGCTCTTGCAATGAAACACATCTTTTCTTTTATGGCTTGATTTAGAGTAGCAACCAAACAAAAAAAAAATGAAATGTCATTGGTTGGAATATCAATTTTGTCTAGCAAAGGGTTCACATTTAGGGTTTTTTTGGTACTTTGACTTGCCATGCCACCAACTTAATGTCCATTTGTCCATGTCAGCGGACAAAATAGTGAAAATTTGGGGCTTTCTACAAGGGTGGTACCAAACTTGGCTAGTAGAGGAACACTCTTGAAATATTACATCCAACAATGAGATGACGTGGAATTCATAGATGTCACATTTGACCAAACCTAAACCTCTTGTCTATTTGACGCAAACATAGAGGTCAAAGCATAGACACATGTACTTTTTTTCTTGTCTTTTTTTTAAAGTATGGGCACAAACACAATCTTGCAGTTACGCCCTAACTTTTGCACCTTGATTTTAGCATGCACAACCACCCCATTTGGTCTAGTCTATCCGTCTGCATGTGTTATCCAATAGCCAAATCTTACCCAATGTGATAACTTTGGTGGAAGTGACCCTAATAATTGAAGCACCAAATGCGGTGCTAGTTTTTTTTTGTTTTGTCCAGCCGCTAGTTTGAACCGGGCTTTAAATAGATCCATTCAAGTACATAACAACCTATGCGTTGCTTTACATAACATGGGTTGCAATTTAAGCATACTACCTTAAATGCACTAACATAAGGCCAAGAGTAATACAATTTACTACCTTGGTATTTGTTGCAATTGGCTAGATGGTTTTGTAAGTGACACTTGCTCTTTTGTGGTATACAAAAATTGTTACAGAGATTGCACTTTAGCTTCAAATTGGGCATGGAATACACCATTAAAAAGACATTGTCTAAAGCTGTCCAACACTACACAATGCATCCAATTTAGCTTAAAGCTTTGTCACTAGGGTTTAATTGAGTTGGAAGCACAATATTTATGTATATTAGTTCATTTGAAATTTCTTTGTCAATAAAGTAGTCTTACTTGTTAGGTTGTTTTTTCTCTATTTACATTGAGATAATCTATAAAATTCTTGGTTGTCAATGCAAGAATATACCTTACCAAATCCCATAAATGTAATGCACCTTTGCCAACTTATCTTGCCCATGGAAATGTGCCCAAAGATCCCTCTACCATGTGGGTGCCTTGCTTGTGTTTAGGGAGATTTTGAGCTTCCTTGTACAAAACCTACATTTCTCATTTTCAACTTGTTTTCTTAACCCCTTAGCGCCCTAGCGCTCCAAATCTAACCTCTTCATACTCAACAATTTGTTAACTTTGATAGTTCTAATTTTTTGATCAATGCAATGAATGCTTACCAAATTTTTCATACATTTGTGAACCCTAAGCTTCTTGCAATATTAACGTCTAACTCTTCTAAATGTTGTTTTTAAACTTACAACACAAAATTGTTTGCAATGAGCTTCAACACGGCATGAATTTGGGCTACGTGCTCAAAAATTAATGCAAGTATCAGATAGTGCCTACACACTTATACTATACTTAAACATTTCCCAAAAATCTAGCCTGTTTTTATCCAGTTCATTCCAATTTCTAAAGGATTTTTGTTGACGTTTCATTAGGCTGACTTTCTATTGTTTTTCGGATCTCCCAGCTTAAATTGCGCCTTGCAAACAGCTCCCAGTCAAGATTCTGGGCCTAGCTAATTCCCCATGTGTACAAACTAAGTTTGGTCTGTCAGCTGAAACGCACTCCTACGGAATGCCGACCCCTCGATCCTATCCTCGCCAGCTGGACACGCCTACATATTCCACCGTGAAAACGAGTTGAACTCCCGCCGAACGAAATCCTCGGCACCAGTTCCGTTCGTTCTAAACCGTCATTGAAATCTTTCTTCACACCGAGATGGACGCCGTCGCTGGGATGGACCAAGCCTATTCTCAATCGAGCAGCGTCCAGAATGGCCGTCGATCACGTCACCGATTCCGGACAGAACGTGTCGTCTTCCTCCCGTCCCCACCCCTGCGGCCTAGTTGGGCCGCCCTGACACGTTTACTACTTCCCGCTCTTTCGGGAGGTCGCGTGAGGATGCTTGTTGTCTGGCCGCCTGCTCTTGCACTTCGCTTCTCACCGGCACTGCTCATTACGAGTTTCTGCAAGTATTCGTTCCGTTTTTCTCGGCCTGCGCTTTCGTAGCTGCTGCTCTTAGTTCATTTTCTTGCTCGAATACGACCTTTTTGGTTACTTGCAGTTGGTTCCTGTGACGGCTGAAGCATCTTTGCTTATTCGTTGCGACCGTTGGTGGAGGATGACAGAGGTACGTGCATGAGTAGTCGCAGCAATCTCTGATTGATTTATAATCACATTTGAGAGTTATTTTTGAGTTTCACATGTTAGTGTAATCTCGTGCTGTTTTGGTTGCACGGCGCGCTTGCTTTTCTTTAAGCTCTGAGTAAGTGAAGCGTTGGAGTACGGAGCTAGCTCAGGAGTTTCTTTGAAGTATTTGTGCCGCATTTTTATCTAAGACTCTCTCTATTCGTCTTAGGAACCTTGCGTAGTTCCTCGTATAGTTGTTTTGTTCCTTAAGAAGCTAAACAATGGCGTTCTTGCTCTGTGAACTTGTTTATCTTGATAAAATCAAGCTTGAGCTTAAAAAACCTGCTTAAATTTGTGTTTCTTGTGTAACAGGATTGGTAGGCTTGTCAGATGAAGATGTAAAGTAACAGTTTCCACAACGACCGGCACTTTCAGATGAAAACATCGGGAAAGTAGTGTGCAGGAAATGCCGTATCAGACATGGAGGCGCTGTAAGTGAGTGAAAGCAGGCTTATTGAATAGCTTCTTAAGGATAGATCATATGTTGTGGAAGACCTCTGGAATTATGGATGACTGCAGACAGGTATGGCGATGAGGTTGTGCTCCTCAGTACTCGCGGACTGATCAAATGTGAAGCGGCGTGCAAGTTAAATTATCTTTAGCAGTGTGCCATGTGAAGGAGAAAAATGCTGAGCTGAATTTAGTGAGTAGAGGCTGGACTGAGGGAAGAAGATCGAACTCCGGTGGATGAGAAGGTCATTTACTGAAGTGAGGATTCTGAATTGCTGCGGATTTTTACCGAACTTAAAAGATGACGACTTTGCGGGACATTGGCGTAGCCGCACTCGTCAACATCGGCCTCTCGGTATTGTTTCTGGTGAGCTTTGTGCTCCTTAGTCTGCAACCGGTGAACGACCGCGTCTACTACCCGAAGCTGTACATTGAAGGTGCTCGTAAGGGAAGACCAAGGCCGTCTCCTCGCCAGTTAAAGCCTGTGGAGAAATACTTCAACCTCGAGTTCTATCAGTACTTCAATCTGTTTGACTGGGCCACGTCTGCGCTTCGAAAGAATGAGAATGACCTTATCCAGCATGCGGGACTCGATTCGGCTGTATTTCTTCGAATCTTCTTGGTCGGGTTAGTTTTTATCCCTATTTTGGCGATACTATCTTTCATTGCTATTTATTGGTGTACCCTTACTTCCGTCTATGATTGACATCTGACTCCGCTTCAAAGGGCTTTTGTTCTACAGAGCTTGTGCATTTTCTTTGCAGTGACTATTTACTTGCATTGTATCAGTCCTGTATCTATGTGACATGCGTTGTGACTTATGTTGTTAATTAGGTGGCAGATTAAATGTTGTAGGTCAAAAGTTGTGCCAGCAATCAAGGTCTTCTTTTCTTTCCTCTCATACCTTCCAGAGTTCTCCTTCACTAAAACCCTCATACGCCTAAGAACAGATGAGAAGCCTTATTATTACAAAGAAACATGGGGAGGTGTGGACTTTTAATAGTATTTAAACACATCCGTAAATGACCAGACACTGCAAGTGGCAGCTTTAAACCTTGAGAGTTGAGCAGGAGTAATAATAGTCTATTTCCGTGTTTTGTATCTAAAGTATTGGTGCAGTGGCCTAAATGTACATCAGTCAGAGTAGTGAATCGTTGGTGTAGTAAGCCGCATATGCGATGCCTTTCATGAAATTTGCTGATGCTCCATCTAGGGTAGCTAAAATGTCTGTTCTTGGCAGTTGATTGGTCATGGCTGAAGGTAGAGCGCTTATGCTGTAGGAGTATGCTGCATCTTTGCAACACCAGACATCTATCATTAATTCATAATCAGAAAACGGTTTTAGCGGATTTTTGAGTATTCACTTTGAGCTCTATCAAATGCGTGGAGCAAGAGTTCATCAACATATGTGTTTTGACTTGTAGGCTGAAGATCTTTGTGCCTTTGATGATAATGGGCACGGCAGTACTGATTCCTGTGAACGTTGGAGCGGGGTCTTTAGCTACATCAGGGACAACTAGTGCAAATGCCAACACTACAGACACGAAGTTTCTGTTTAGCAGCATCGACAAACTTTCTATGTCAAATGTTCCAAATCAATCTCCAAGGTGATTAAAATGCAACATTTTTGGGAAGAGTGATATTATGCAATCTGAATGCTTCGATTTATAGGCAGTGTTTATTATGGGACGGCTTCTTTATCATGTGTTAATGATCTGGGTCTTGAGTTTATGAAATAGCGAATTTGAAGTCGTGTCACTTTTGTGTTCAGTATCAGAGCGTTGTTCTTTTTCACTGATTTGATATTTTGAAACTGCGTTGACAAAACCATCAGTAAGAACTTCCAAGTGTTTAAGTATGAAATTAAGGTTTGAGACACGCTTTCTCTTATTATAGAAGTCATCTATTGCATTTTCAGAGATTTGTCTCACAAGGAGCACGTGCTCCATCTCACACTTCACACATGCTATGGACAGACTCTGGGCACATTTGGTTATGGCTTACGTATTTACGGCCTGGGTTTGTTTCATCCTATTTACGGAATACAAGAGCATTGCAGCATTGCGCCTGAGGTTTCTCTCAGATGAGAATCGACGCCCTGACCAATTTACTGTAAGCCGTTTCTTCACATTTTATATATAATTCGTGTGCACACTTGTTTAGAGGGAGAACAGAAATGGTGAAAATTTGCTCTTTATCAAGATATGAGCAAGTACCTTTTGTATTCTCTCACATGATCCTTTCCTAGGACTTCAAATTTATCGTGTTAAAGACTAAATAGTTGGGAACCTGTGCATTTTCACATTTTTAATGTTTATTAACCCCTAATGTTCACTCTATTCCTGTATCCTTGGGATATCGAAGTACCTTGAATGAAAATAGCTGAGCTTGGTTTAAAGGTTGAGACTCTCAGTTCATTCTTTCGTAGTTCATCTTTCAACAGGCTCTCTCTTGTTCCAGAAAAATGTAGTAGACCTTTTCCGAAAGTGACGGATTCGATGCTTAGTGTATTTGATTGTGGTATTGTTTGTAAACTATGCATTCCCGTACGATATGGTTCAGTCTTGATGTCACTTGTTTTCGGGAATGTGAGAAGTGGACGCTTTCATCTTTGAATCGGTAGATCTATTTGTAAACTGTTATGGCCGGCAGGTTATGGTATTGCAAATACCTAGAATGGGCATGCAGCCTCTCAGCGAGCAAGTCGATAACTACTTTCGCAGAAACCATCCAGATTTTTATTTAACGCATCAGGTACTGTGAACTCGTCTTGTTACTCTTTCACTTCCAGGCAGATCCTCTCGAATCTTCGTAACGTAAACATGCAATTTTGCCTTTAGTACCCGAATATTCTGTGACTGACTCAACCAGATGCACATTAGCATTTTAGCATCGTGCATCGATTCTGGTTATTTTTTATCTAGTCTTTGGAAGTTACTCTAAGTTGGGACTCAGCTAATGGGAAATCATCCTTTCCAATACTAACTATTTAGGTTTTGGATTCATCTTTGTATTCGTTTGTTGCAGATACTAGTTGATGCTTGTAGGTGGGTTACCACTCTGTTTAAAACGTTATATTTAAATTGAAATGCAGATGGCGTATAATGCAACCAAATTGTCTAAAATCGTGAAGGAAAGGGACAAAGCAGAAAACTGGTTAGATTATTTTCAAATCAAGTATCAACGAAATCCAGCCACTAGACCAATGACCAAGGTACCACTTTGTAACCACGTGATTTATTCTGTAGTCGCAATTCATTAAAGAAGTTAATGTAGTTCCTTCATGTCTAACAACGACTTTGTGAGCCACGTAATCTGATATTGTTCTAAAAACTTCTTTGCATTATTCTCAATAGAGATGTATCAGTGGCATTTTCCATCTCTGCTGACATATATTAATTAAGGTTCTGTTGGTTGAAATAAATTTCATGACGTTTGTGCAGATGGGTTTCTATGGTATTTCTGGAGAGCAAGTTGATGCAATAGATCACTACACAGCTCGCATTGAACAATTGACTCATGAAGTAAGCTCGAGGGCTTCCCTTTCATCTTCTCTCTGCGCTGCAATCTCTGTGATGTCAATCTTCAAACGGTTCCAGATTGAGTGATTTTTTCATGTCAAAGCTATTTGTCGGACGAAGTTGCATGCTCTGCAAGGTCTTTGGGAAGAACTTGTAAATTATGAGAGGACTGGGTTCCACTTTTGTAGGCTTTGCCCAGTTTATATGATATGTCTTCTACTGTGTTATGTTTGTAAAATCTGTGATTGGAAGATGCTGTTGAGGAAAAATGGACTGGAGGTGTTCATGTCGAGTGTGTCACTCAGGAGCAATGGATAGATTAGCCTAGTTAGTTGATCAAAGAGATGAGATAAATATTAAAACCTGCCTCAATTCAGCACTGCGTTTGATACTCATTCATATTTCTGGTTTGCGCCATACCAGGCAGAGACTGAGCGTGAAGTCGTGGTTAACGATCCTAAGGCCACAATGCCAGCTGCGTTCGTCTCGTTCAGGAACCGCTGGGGGGCTGCTGTCTGTGCCCAAACCCAACAAAATCAAGACCCAACGCTGTGGCTTACAGATTGGGCACCAGAACCTCGAGACGTTTTCTGGAAAAATCTTTCGATACCATATGTTCAGCTTGGGTTTCGTAAATTTGCGGTCAGTGGCATTGTGTTCCTTCTGGTCTTCTGCTACATGATTCCGATTGCCGCTGTGCAATCGTTGGCAAATCTTGAGGGGCTTCGAAGATCCGTACCTGCTCTTGATGGATTTCTCCAGAAGTAAGTCCCACTGCATTTACAACCAATGTGCATGATATCATCAGTACCGAATTGGGTATGTATTTGGCTCACAAATGATCAAATTTTGGGTGCATGATTAAGTCAGATCTAGCCATCACAACGCTTCATAGAACATATTGTTTTAGAGGTCTACTTCTGCTTGAATCCACTGTTCATTTTGAGGAAACTGCTAGAGTTTGACATTCGACTTAGCCGCAAAAATCGAAAGATGCACTTTGAGACTTCCAAAATTGTGTGGAAAGTTGACTTGGTCTCGCTGTTATTGTGACAAACAGGAGCTTTGTTTCATCATTTGTCCAAGGTTTTCTGCCAGGGCTTATGTTAAAGATTTTTTTCCATCTTCTGCCAGCTCTTATAATGCTTCTCTCGAAGCTTGAAGGTCATATCTCAGTATCAAAGCTTGAGCGGCGTTCAGCTGCTAAATATTATTACTTTGTGGTCGTCAACATCTTCTTTGGGAGTATCCTGGCAGGATCTGCATTTCAGCAACTGAAGATTTTTGTGACTTCTTCTTCCCTTCTAGGGTATGTTTCCTGCTTGGATTCTCATCTCCTGTTGTACTGTATTTTGATCTATCTTCAGCCGCGTTTATGTGACTAGGCATTTCCGTAGATACGCTACTGAGCTCTCGAAAGTGTTACTAGCTCCGAAAATGTTGAACTGCAAACACTTCTTCAAAGTTTAGGCATGGATCTAACTTAGACTCGAAATTATATCTTTCATTTGGAGTCTGGACATTCAAAGGTGGGATTTGTGCTGTCAACAGGTTCATCAACACACTCGCATTATCCATACCTCAGAAGGCGTCTTTCTTTATTACATACATCATGGTCGATGGATGGTCTGGTCCGGCAGGAGAAATACTTCGACTCAAGCCGCTGGTGAAGTATCATATCATGAATATGCTGTTTTGCAGAACGGATAAAGACAGAATTCAAGCAACTTCTCCAGGGACTATTTCTTTGGCTGAATCGTTGCCCCAGCTGCAGCTTTACTTTTTGATGGGTCTCGTGTATTCGGTTATTACGCCGGTCATTATCCCATTTATTGTTATATTTATGGGATTTGCTTTTGTTGTTTATCGCAATCAGGTACGCTTTGTATTACCTATTTGGCTGGTCGAAGCTCTCCAATAGAAATGCTTTTCTCTTGAATGATTGCTTTGTGCACATGTAGATTTATCGTTATCCATCAAAATCTTTAAATTTCTCATTGGTGCGACGGGTGCAGGTTATCAACGTATACGATCCTGAATATGAGAGTGCCGGAGCGTTCTGGCCTCATGTTCATGGGCGCATAGTTGCTGCTCTCATTTTAGAGCATATAACTCTTATCGGTATATTCCTCATCAAGGGTCCAATAGCTTTCGTACAAACTCCTCGTGGAGGGAGCGTTAAGAGCAAGATTTTACGTTATGTGAGAGACTCTTGTAGTTCAACACCCTTCATGATCGCACTACCAATATTGACTTTGGTTTTTCATCATTACTGCAAGAAGCGGTTTGAGGCTGCATTCAAGAATTACCCTTTGGAGGTAAGCTATGCATAAGTTTGTCGCTGTCCTGTACTCTACGTTTATTTCGTTACACACATTGCTGTGTTATAGATTGACACCAACCCAAAATATTAGTCTAATTTGGAGTAATCTGTAGCTGAATCTTTGTTTCGACCAGTTCCTCGGTAGAGATTTGAGACTTCTTTCTTTGCCTAATCCCTCCTGTAAGATCTTTCTGTTGAAACCTTAGACAAATGTGCTTTCTTAGCCATGCTCTCCGCGTCTCACAAGCTGCTCTTGTTTAATAATCTCATGATCTTTCCGTAATTGATATGCGTTTGGTTTGCCAACAGAATGCTATGGAGAAAGACACAATCGATAGACAAGAGAATCCCGATTTCAACCTAGCAGTTTTCCTACGAAATGCATACAATCACCCTGCTTTCTCTGATGAACAAGATACAGCAGATGTGGAGAAAGGCCAGAAACAGGAAGATGGCATTGAAGTGGATGATAAGACGGATTTACAGGACACCTTACCAGCGAGGGCCTCACAGGACTCTTTATCCGTGAAGGCTGCGCAGCTCTCTTTACCAGAAGATGAGTTGGTAGAAGTTGAAGGTGGTGAAGAAGAGCGAGATTCATCACCCTTAATGTTTAAGTGGGGGGCATTTAGTCAAGCTCCTGAGGATCATACAAACCAAGACTCATCCATCTCAAGTCTTTTACAACCAAGCGAAAAAAGCTCATTATCTCTCAGAAGACGGTTGACTTCAAATAGCGAATCTTCCCTTAAAGAAGACAATGATGAAGGACGCGGTAGAGATACTTTGGGAAGATACCACTCAGCGCGTAGCTTTTTCGATTCATTATCTTTCCGTAGTAACCTTGACGAAGGAAGTGCACCATCGGATACAGATTCTTCTAGCTCACCAGCAGCAGAAAAACCAACAACCGATGGGGATGGTATCAGCGAGGAACTCGCAAGAGGGCGTTCGCTTCAGCGTTATATGCTAGGGCAGCTCACTCGTGAAAGCTCATTTGTTGAGTCTTTGCGAACTAATAGGTGGACGGGGGAGCCTATCGAAGATGACATTAATGAGGAAGCTTTGAGGACAGCCTACATGCAAGGCTATTTGAGAGGGCAGATTTCACAGTACAACTCTAGCTCCGAGCCTGCTCCCCTTATTTTCGGCAGTAACAAAGAGTGCAACGAGGACGAGGATGCATACGACCTTACTGGTTCCCCTTTGATATTTAGGAGAGGAGTGCTCTATGAAAGTGATGCGGATGAAAGCGATGAAATCGCAAGTGTATCTTATCTGCAGGGATATGTAAAAGGACAGCTCTCACGAGAACACCCTGGTTGCGGGTCTAGGTCTCCAGGTTCGCCTCTGACTTTCAGAACTGGAAGATTCGGTCAACTTATGGAAGGTGGTGAGTCGCAGGGCCTGCAAACATCACCGTTAAGGGCTTCTTCGAATCAGAGACTTCCTAGAGCACAGACAATGAGCACAATTAAAGAAACATCCATGTTTGCTGATCCTCAGCAAGGACATTTTTCGCTATTGCCATCCAAGGAAGCAGCGAGCACTTCTCAAGACTCAGAGATCAACCCAGCTGCTTCAGCAGAGACTCCGTATTCACGCGCCAAGCCAATGGGATCACTTCGAGAAGTGATTTACCTGGAATCACCTAGCTTCGTGAGACCAAAGCTCGCAGATACAAAAACATTAGCAACTCTATTGAGGTACCCCAACGACAAAACTTGGAGTCCTTCGTCCAAGGTCGAGAAAGACGTGCAGCCTTCTCTGAAGTTAAAAACTGCAAGTAGCCCGAAGGCTAAGAAACTCGATACTGTGAGAGAAGTAGAGCCTGATGCTAGCACATCCCTGGGATCCAAGTGTTCTCCAGGGAACACTCTCAGAGATGACATGCAAGATGAGTTGGAAGATCAGCCGTCCACGAAAAGAAAAGTGAAGAAGAAAAAAGAGAAGAAGAAGAAAAAAAACAAGAAGAAGAAAAAAGATGACCACTCTTCTTCTTCCTCTTCCTCATCTTCTTCGTCTTCGTCGTCGTCATCGTCGTCATCCTCAGATAGTTCTGCACATAACTCGGACGCAAGTGACAAGGAGGATGACTCGCACAGCCCGCACGCCTTGACACCAGAGATCACATAGCCAAGCATTCCGTTTCGCCAGATCCTTGGGTGGAACTGTAACTTACAGGCTCTCTCCTTGACCTGAACTCTGTATGAGCATCTAGTTTTATTTCTTTGTACCATGTTGACAAAAAGGCATTTACATTTAAAATTTTGATTTTGAACCTCTTAATTTTCTTTCTTTAGAAGATTGCATTGAATGACGCAGATTTCCTCACTTTGGTTAAGCTGCAACAAATCGGACAATGCTTCTCAAATGGGAGTAACTCCCTCGGCTGAGTTGTGTTGCAAACTCCATGATTCCAATCTCTCAAGAGGGTGAGAATCTCGGCTGAGACTTTGATACTGCCCCAAGCTGGACAAGGTTACCGTCTACGTTGCGCTTCAGCACTAATCCACTGATGTTTATCCAGCGTGCTTAAGAACGTCTACTTCATCAGACGTGACAATAGTCTTAACCCTTAAAGGACCGAGGAGCCCTTTGCAGCCAATACAATATTTAGTATTTTTTTGTATTCAGAGTGCATCCATACCTTTACTACATTTGAGTCCAACAAAGAAGTTAGAATATATATCAATGCGGTTCTAGTGAGCTAGTTAAGATCCCAAATTAAAACTTTTTATTGGTAGCAAATGCGGTTTTATATGGTAGCTTGTTTACTAAGTCATACGTAAAGCAGTCTTTTAAGGGTTAAAAGCAAACAAGCAATCTCTACAATCCATAGCACGTCCACAGGATGTGTTTCCGTGCAGAACTAACATGGTTTTGGAGTATGTGTCTCGCTTCTAGTACTAAAATCCAGACATTTCATTTCAAGTGGTATTTTCCAAGTATACTCACCTTAAACTAATTGATTCCAATTCATTCAATCCAAAAACCACTAAGGTAGGAGCATCCAATACCAATAGTGTACCTAATGACATCACTCTCTACACAAAGTGGTCACTCTAGAACTCTAGGTATATCATAGATAACTTATTGTTGTTGACCAAAATGATAAGCTATCCTACACTTGAGTTCTAGAATGTGACGCCATTGAGTACAATGTTGATATTGAGTGCTCCTACCTTACATGATTTTACCAAACTTCGAGGAATCAAAATATGTTACCTCAACAGAAATTGTTCTAATCACACACCAAGTTGAAGTGCAGGCACGTAACATTATTATACACTAGAGCCAAAAATTACATACATTTCTTCCTGAGATATGAAAAACACAAACATGCTCCCCTAAAATGCCTACGGCCAAAACCTTTCCTGAAAACATTAAGAGCAAAGCATTCAAGGACCCGATGACCAACCCTAGGATAAACACGCAGCTTGGGGGCGAAGCAGGGTCCAGTTTAGGCTTGTGGAAGACAAACAGTACCTACAAGAGAAAAAAGGCATCCCTCCAACATGCAATTATTTTTTATGCAAATTGTTGAAAATATTTTACAAAAATAATTAACCACACTAAATATTGCATTTAGGTTGCCTTCACAATTAGGTTGCCTTCCGACTCATCGTTTGGTCACTTGGAAGCACATGCAACTCTCTAGATTCTAGGGTTTCACATAGTTTACAACTTGGACGCAGCTCATTTGTTTTTCCACAGCATCACTGTTGTTGCCAAGAACTTTAACAATCAATTTTTGCAGCAACTATTGATGAAAATTACTGTAGCAGCAGTAAATGTAAAATGTCGAGAAATTAGTCTGAGGCAACGTAAACGCAATATTCAGTAGTAGTGAACATTCAAGTCAGAATTAGGGCTTGAAGCTGCAACAGAGGAATATGAACAAAACTTTGAAAATACAGGATCACAAGCATCGCCTCATGTATTTAGTTAAACTTACAAACTCCCTATGCTGTAAAGTAAGGTCGATCAGTTCAGGTCCTCAATTTGAACCAATAACCCTTAAAGCAAGACACCCAGAGGATACTACTAAAGTACTAAGGGCAAGAAATTTCTTTACCCTAATTCTGAGCATTGCAAGCATACAATGAAACGGACAAGAAGCATTCTATAATTCAGATCAGTCCAAAACCTTCCAATTCTAACCCTAATAAAATTGTGTGCAACTTACTGCATCATCATTGCATCATCACCATCCACACTAGCAACAATAGCAACCGTAAACCTTCCAATTCTCGAACCCTAATTAAAATTGTGTGCAACTTACTGCATCATTGCATCATCACCATCCACACTAGCAACAGCAACAGCAACTGATTCACTAGCTCGTCCAGCGCTCTTGGACCGCACCTTCAGACTCTTCTTCATGAAAAACTTCGCCGCCTTCGTCGCCTTCGTCGTCTTCGATTTAGGCACACTTGGCAGCTCCATGGAGCTGTCATCCATCCCCGGTTCTTCTTCGAGCATCTCGATGTCTTGTAAAGTTACCAGTCCAGACTGCAGTGCCTCCTTCTGCGCCCGCCTCCACTTCTTCTGAAGCTTGGCTCTGTTCTTTCCAGACATGTACGGCGAATGCGTGGACGATGATACCTTCAAAGCAAGGGCGCTAGGGTCCGAAGAAGGCTTCTCGGGGACAATGCGAGTCTTCTGCTTCCTCCTCTCCGTTCGCTTCTGGCGCCTCTCCTTCTGAATGTTCCGCCGTGGCAAATTGAATTTATTCATCGTGGTATCGGTCCGTTTAAATTCTCCCGATGCGGCTGGTATGTCAACTTCGTTTAGGTCAGTTTCTTTGGAGAGGGCTGTGGCTTTGACGCTGGACGATGGGAGAGGAGGAGAGCTGAAGAGGAAGGCAGAACTAGTGTGGAGAGAGGAGTGGAAAGAGAGACGCTCGCCACAGGAAGAACGGGTGGCTGGAGCTTGAATGTAACAAGTGCGGATGAACCCTCTCTCCTCCTGCTTGGCCCACCCACCCTCGGGTTTTGACCTAATTTTTTGCATACGAAGCCCGGTATCGGCACCCGTACCGGCCCCGGTATACAATGGACGAAGGTGTATCCCTTTTCACGACTTTAACCCCTAAACGTCGGCACGGACGAAAAACGTCCTCCGAAAAAAACCTCTGTATCCCATAAAAAGACTGATTTTGATCTGATTTTTTTTTTTCGAAAGTGATCCTAACAGCGTAGTGCATCATGGAAGGCAAAAAATTACCTCTTGAGATACATTCATTTTATTTTGTAACTCAAATTGTGCAACATGGTATTAGCTCCTGAGCTGCTCTTCTTGCAATTTTCATGAGGGCATCATGTACTGTTGACTTTTCCAATTTTTTGAAGCAATACTACTAGTGCCCATGTGCAAAACACTATAGAATGCTACAGGCAGGGCAAGCCATGGTGATCCATCTATCCTTTAAGGGTTAACCCCTAAACGTCACATGGGCTCTAGAGATTCGATACCAAATACGATTGCAACCAATATTTAGAGGTTTGAATCAGCTAGAAATTAAGTGTTAAAATCATACATATTGAAGGGTTGTATGATGGGGGGTGCATAAAAAATTTTGGAAAGCCCTCAGAACAACTCAAATACGTTTGCGTATATGGCCGTACATACGGCTGCAAAGGGCTTTAGTGCTGTTCAAGGGTTAATTTTGAGAATTGATATGCGCACACCCTAGGGTTGATAAGGTAGGAACATCCAAGGTTTAATATGTTATTGTCAGGGTAGAGTGATCTGCACCCCCATTATAAGAAAACCGGCTTTTTTTGAACATTGGACAAAAAACATGTGTGTTTCTGGGAACATCTCTTTGTAAAACCCCAGCTCCCGAAATACCAGAGTTGTCCATGTCTGGGATGTGTAACATGTACAAAAACATGTGTATGTTTGGAAAGGCAACAGTATGTCATATAAAACAATGACGTTTGTCAAAACATTAACATTAGCGTTGCAACCAACGTGATTGCCATGTTGGCAGATAATTACTGTTTTATAGCAGGTAATTCTCTGGGATTTATTGAGCGGTTTAGGGATGAAAAACTTGTCTAGGGTGAATATAATAATTTCCAAAAGCTCATACGTCCAATCAAACATCCGGTCCGACATCAACACAATCATCTCTGACACATTGACAACAGAAGTATGGATTAGGGTAGGTAAATCTCTGACAGTTATTGTGCAATTTCAGGTGAAAATTTTAGCCTTGGTAAAAAGTTCAAATCAAGGTTACTTCAATGTTCACTAGAACATCAAAACAGACGTTGCAAAGAACATATCTGACACACTATCAATGGCTTCTGGGGGTTCATTGCAATTACCCTTCCGCAAGTTACTATGCGTGGGTGGGTAAAAACACTATCACTGGTACAATACTAAATGTGCTAGATCTAGACGTCTATTCAAACATCCTAACCAACATAGAAATAAATATTTTTGACATATTGTCAGGGAGGTACTACTTTCATTGTGGGTTACCTTCTAGGAATTACTATGCGGTTTTAGGGTAAAAACCATGATCCTGGTACAAACCCCACCATCATGTCAGTAGACGTAAACCATGACATCAACATTAACATCCACAGAAACATCTACAACTCACTGTCAATGTGAAAGTTGACGGATTCACAAGTAACCTTTAGGAAATACTATGTTTGTTTGGGTTCAGGATTTGCCCCTAGTAAAAGCCGTCACACATTGAACTATACGTCTCTTTGGACGTGTAAATTGACTTGCACAAAAACAACTTTGGCACGTTGTTAATACATGGTTGGTTCCATTGGTGGTGGTCTCCTAGAATTACTTTGTGTTTTGTGGGTGAAAATCTTGGTCAATATCAGAAGCTCAATAAAAAAGGCATGGTTCCTTGTGATCATAGAACCATCAGTACCTCCCATTAATTACAAAAGTTATTTTTGTAAACATAACATTCGGTTGAAATGTAAAACAGGGGCACGTGTTTTCAAATTGTCAAGATAAATGGGCCTCGCTATTGCTTCGGATGTTATACTTGCTGCAGTTGATATCCTAAAAAATGCGGTTCAGGGTGACTAAGAAAAAACTTGTAAAAGTTATAGAAACCAACAATTCATTTCTTTGGAAACCTTTCAAATACAAGGGCTCCATGAGTTAGAAAATTTTGCCACCACAACATAGCGGTTCTACCACGTCCCCTATTTCCCCATTTGGTCTGGTCCAAGGTGATCAAATACATTTCCAAGGCCGCAAGCGACCTCGCACGAGACGTGCATGGATATAAAAATCTGACATGGATTCCAACATGGCTATTGTTGCAAGCCCAATCCGCAACCATTCTGCACTACCTGCACCAACTCAACTGCTCTCTCTGACATCTTGTACAACAATGATTTAGGTGTTCGAGCACATCCACTGTTTCTAGCATCATACTTCCACTTGCTGTTTTTCAACACACCTACATGTACAATTCATTTCCTGCTTATTGCAATGCTGTTACTAACATGTTTCTGAAGGAGGCGTCCTTTTGCAAAACATTCATGCTCACTCAATGAAATTCGATGACATTAACAGGAGTGACGGCTTACGGTTTAGTTTACGTCTTCCATAATGATTGACGATGTCATCACAAATGTCCATGTGAACAATTAGACATTTACGTCACTACTTTTATTGACAACATCGCCACAGACACAACAATTACCGCGGCACTTCAACTGTCTACATAATTAAAGAATACGCATCTGAATGCTTGTGTGGACATTTCACTACACAATAGAGCCCCTCTGCAATACGTCGTCATTAGCACTGAATTGCGCCTACAAACATACAGTACTCATATTTTATTACCCACATCATTGCTCTTGATATGAAATTTAGAGTTTATCCCTTCCCTATTAGATATCATTACAAATATGCAACTGCTACAAAATAATACAATACACCAAATTTTGCAATAAACACTATCATCACCATAGCAATTTCCCTACACGAGGTAATCATAAAGAAGCAATTACAGAACACATCCGCAGTCTTCTGCATATTGTGTTACCAAAATAAATGTCTAATGAAGTGGCAACAATTTGCCACTTTAAAGTTCACCATTTCTGTACTTATAATAAGCAACACATGCCACTAATCTTGAGGAGGACCCCAATATGTTTTTCTCATACATTACTATACACTAAGGAGTTCAACCATTGTCCACTTGGTTGTACTATGGAAAGGCTACTACGGTACGTGGTAATGAAAGATCTGTCTCACCGATTTGCAAATTCCATTCCTTGCAAACAAAATTATAAACACCCCTTCAAATTTCTCTCAATACGTATAACTCTGGTATCCTTGCAAAGATGCTCCTTCCCTCTTTAGATCCCTTCATCACAAGCATGGAATTACATAGAATAGTCACAAGTGCCAATCAGTACAATTACTTATCATGCACATGACTGTTACTGTCTTCTATATCTTCTTTGCACCGGACAATTCCAAAGATTTAGACATAGGGTTTACATCCATGGCGTGTAAAAATAATTGTTTAATGTAATTTCAAAATCCTCTAAACATTATTGGAATTTCAAATGCAAATATAACATCCTACCTCCATTCCCATTGATATGATGTTCCACATTCCAAGTGCAATAAAAAATTCAGTTAATCTATAGATGGTGCAATGCATTTGCATGCTCATAAAACTCTGTCATATCTGACTCCAACAATTACATACAAATGTTGCATAAAATGTACCAACACACTCTCTTGTCGTTATAGTCACTCACCATACTAAAGTATAAGAGTTCAACCAATTTCACTTTCTCACCTCTGTTATTGTAGGTATATCCGTCACCTTCAAGGTGTCCACTTTTTTTGGCTTTGAAGCCCTACCTCTCCTCACCACCTTCCACACTTGCGGTGCCTTTGATTTTCCACTAGATTGTATTGCATAAAGGTGACTTGTTTGTAGCAGCTGTTCCAAGCACAGTTTAACACTACTGGCACAATTTTGTAATACACATATGTGCATAGTCTAAAAACCACTTGAGACTTTTGTTATGAACCTGTCACTAACAGACCAACGCCATGCACTCCTTTGACTTACTCGCAAAAACATTGCCTTATTACATTTTGCTTACAACACACCTACAATGCCTATAACCTGCCAGCTAAAACCCACTGTTTCAATATTGTCGTACACTTCCATATCAACAACAACCAAGACTAGGTATAAACTTGCATTTCATGGTGCTACATATAATTTTTGCTATTGAGATGGGTCATACAAAAAAAAAGGACTTCATATACGCTTATTGCAATGTGTGCAAAAAGGTTCATTTACTTGATTTGTTGTTTTCCAAAATTACATGCACTAGACGTAGGTGTGTGCTTCAACAGGTCACTTGATCGTTATGTACCTCTTTCATTGTCTCTGCCCCCTCGTGTCCTCTAGTTTCCATAGAGATTGCATTCACAACCTTGCGCTGCAAGCGCCCCTCCTTGCCTACTCCATCCGCCTTCCGTGCACCCTAAACGTCAGTGCTGCCGGTGTCCAGATTGTTCTCTGTTACTGAGATGGTTGTCTTATTCACGGTGTCTGCCCCCTCTTGGTCACCTCTTTTTTCTCCGTCACATGGGTCCTTGCCACCTTTGACAAGCCCCTCTTCTCCTTGTCCATTCCATCCATGTTGTAAACCTTCGCCTTCATTGCCTTGGGAAATGGCCTTCACATGTTATTTCTTGACATCACACTCCGTTTGGAAATGAATACATTATTGCACAGCTTGGATAATATCCAAGTTCATGAATGATGAGCATTGCATAATGTCCTACCTTGTCTATCAATGCTAGTGTAGTATCTGTCGTTGGTTTAGGGTGTTTGGAGACGTCAAGTCTAGCACTGCTAAAGACGTTTCTTGTCGTGATTTGCACGAGATCTTGCATTGCATCCACCTTGGACACAAGGGTTAAGACCCCCTCTCTAGTTGAGATATCCTAGCGGTCATCTCCAATACATGTTGTCCATAATCCCCCCATGATCTCCTTTGCTCGGCCACCAACCATGTGTAATCTACCTGCACTTCAGGGTTGATCTCCAATTGTGTAGGTTTGGGTACATGGTGTATACCCTGCCAATACAACAACAACATCAAAAACTATGCAAATATTTGTATGACACTATATATGAATACACATATGCATCTAAACAACAACACCCATAGTTTCATTCAAGAATAACAAATCTACTACTAGCTTTCACCACTCAACAACTACAAAATGTACATGTGACTAATTTATGATACATTTAATCTAATAGGATAGGTAAGAAACCTTACTTGCTTCGCAATGGGTGCATCCTTCAATCCCATCAGCTCTGTACTCTTGGGCATGGCCCCTTTTGAAATTGCGCTCATCTGCTCGGAGATCCTGCGGGCTTTTGCAGTTGCTCGTATTACTTGCAACATGTCCCACTACTTGTTGGGCAACTCTGCAAGTTTTGCTATTCCTTTATCAATTAACTTGTTGAGCTTGTGGCGTCTGTATATGAGAACTGTGGTAATTTTTGGGCATATCCAGTGCTCGTTGACTTTCTTGTGGCCCCCTTTAATCCTCCATTCTAAAAAAAGACCGTACAAGACAAAATCGATTACACATATGCCCGTACTTGAGTTATACACATGTATACAATATTGATTACAACTATGTGAACACATTGGTAATGCTGGTTTACTAATCAATGGTACTACACTTAGGCCAAGGTAGAACTCATTCTGACAGTGCTCATGCCATCTAGGAAAAAATCTGAGACTTAAGACAACCACCTACAGCTTTATACTTCTCCAAGCCTCATAAATGTTGCACGGCTTTCTGGGCAAATGAGAATTCATACAATAACATTAGTTCATGCCATTACTTAAGACATACTTAAACGTACCTTGATTGTATAGGGTATTTTCTTCACACGGAATCATGACTTCGATGAAACTGTACCTCAATAAGTCAGCATGGCTTATACCAGACTAGGCAGTGCGCTAATAAATATTTCCTAACACTTTCTGGAAGTACGTAAAGTTGTTTGTGGAAATACTGTATTCATGGATCCATATCTTCTTGAATGTTATTACAATAAGATATGAATACAAATGAGTCACACTGAAATGCATTTGCAATTGCTATACACACAAGACAAATTTTGCTGTGAAGACGGAAATCCAGTTGTACCTCTGTATAGTTGACTGGAAAAACAAGTTTTGTCTCCTAAAGGTTGTTTGCTCTAATTATACGCTAGATTTAAAGCCTTTGTATAACGCTTGACGTCACTTTGGAAAAACGTTGTCATTGACTTGACTGGCTTGTCATCTTTGTCAACCCATGAGGTCTTCTATTCAGCTGTGTCGCATTTGCTAGGTACATGAGAACGTCTTTTACGCCTTCCAACTATACCAAATCTCGAAGACTTTTGGCTGCCCTGAACATGCTCCACGGCCCGGTCCTCAACGTCGGTGCATTATTCATCCGGTTGGTACTCCTCATGTTCATCTTCTTCATTGGCTTCCTCTTCTTTGTCAACTTCATCCTCTTTGTCACCTTTATCTTCTTCATCACCTTCATCTTCTTCGTCACCTTCATCTTCTTTGTCATCTTCCTCTTCTTCCTCCTCTTTGTCCTCATCTGTCTTGTTTGAAGGACTGTCTGGAGGACTGTGACACAATGCAGGGACACTGCATCTCTAAATCCACATGCCATTATGTACATCATACAAACCCGCACCTATAAACCTATGCAACACAAATGTATCATTTTTTGTTGCATGTTATTCATTCTAATCTTCGGCATGCATCACTACACTCCAATGTCAACATGACAAGGTAATACAATATGCCAAGATTTAAATGTGATGATCATCATTGACATTCTAAACATGACAGTTCCATTTGTTATGCACTGTGAATATCGACGCCATTTTGCTATAGAATATGGACATTTCTTGTGGCTCTCACTAAGCATACTTACAAATACGCTTGGCACGTTACGTCATATGTGAATGATAACACCTTCTACATGGTTTTGGGAATTGCAACAGCGGGTAGAAGTCCTTACCTAGAATCCTTTGATGTCTTCATCAATTTCCTTTGACTTCTAGTTCTGTGCTCCTCCTCTGCATTGTCACCTTCCTTGTGTTTCTATGCCGTCGTCGTGAGCGCAGACATTTTTCCTTTACCTCTATTGCCTATCTCTATTTGTCCATCGGCTCCTTCTTTTTAGCCATGTTTTTTACGCTTTCGCTTGCTCTTTGACAACTCCACCAATGTCTTGTCATCTTTGGTTCTCATGCTATTGTAGTTGACATAAATCCTGCGCGGCATAGAGGTCTTTTTCTTCTTTCCCTTCCCTCTTGTCATTGTTAGACATTCACAATGGCACACATGGAATTCCTTCTTTGACTCTGTCAACAACATCATTGAGCAAGGTCAACCAACATTCTGGTGCCTATGCAATGTTCAATTTTGCACGGCAATTTTTGCAGGTCTCATTGTAGGCTACAGTATTCATTGATATTTAGGCAATCAATGTTGTGATGTCTTTATATTTCAAGAATTAATAATGCACACATGAAACGTTGGGACTACATCCTAGCATAGCAGCGCATGTCTATAGCTAATGTTCTAAGCAATGTCAAAATACACATACCCGTAATGATATTTCTTACTCTTTTAAAATATCATTGGCCCTGTTTAAAATTGCAGAATTAAGCTTCACATCCCTACAAAGTGACGTACAAGCTCCGCAATGTGGACATTAAGTGATCGATACATGTAAAATAGAGAACAATATGTCCAACGTCTTTGGTCTCTATATATGTTAGTCAGTGCAAATAAATAAAATTTTAAGTTACATAAGTATACGGGAGCTCACTTGTTCTTTGGCGCTAATATCTCTTCTACCTACGGGACATCCTCCCCTAACAGCTGCAGTAATGCAATTGCAATCTCTCGCAATAGCTACTTACAACTCCACAGTCTCAAGAATGCACACCCGCGCCCTACTTCCAGGATTAGTAAAGCTTACTAAAACAAAGTGACAACCAGTGCTAAATAATTGGTAGCAAAAGCGCCGCTTTCATATCACATTTTGCGGCATACATAAGCGACAGCAGCACTTTGTGACTAGTTTGAGAGAACTTCTTCAAACGGCAAGAGAGTACAAAATTGTGAAAAATAGCAAAGGTGAATGCAAGGACCAAAACATTGGCAATGTATATATTTCACCGCTAGGCTCCTATTCCGAAGAAAGAACCTCTATCTGCGTTGTACCTACGTATAATAGATTCCCTTTGAATAGCAGCATGCAAATGAGAACGTCGGAGAAATTAGCATAGACTCCACTCCAAATGCAGTTGCTGGCATTAGTGACTTCTGCCTTGGCCTTGGAAAGTAGCCTCCGATATGCATGGAAGGCACAAGCAGAGAGATGGCAGCTTAATCTCCAAGTGGCAGATTTTGCAGTTTCCTGAATTCTCTCTGTGCTCTTTGTGAGGACTAGAAGACTTGCCGCAGATTGACCCATTCCCACAAGGTTTTGTAGAGACAAAGTGAAGCTGTGAATTCCGGCGGATGTGACTTCAATACCCTCCCTGATTTGAACAACCTTGACCATTTTTTATTGCTAACCCTAGAGAACTTGTTGTTTCTAAGCAAGCACTCCATTACATGCACAACTCTAGCTTCAACTATGTTGTAAGGAAATTTTACTTGATGGGAACCCCTCTGTAGTTCCACTTCTCATTGAATAGGGCCAAAAGAAGAAAATTATACATATTGTGAAGGTGGCAATGCAAGCACCGTTACACATGGTACCAACTATTTTTGATACCCAATTTTGTCATTACCTTTGTAGGCTTTGTAAGTGTCAAAATAGTCCCAGAAACAATTAGCACACAGACTTCATTGATTCAATTGATGTAAAAGTGTACAAAGGCTGCGTCAACCATGACTTGCAATATATTGGAGATGACATTTACAATTCTAAGTGATCACTAAGATGCAGTGTTTTTTTTTCCACCTACCACGCGCCACATGCCCTCCCAAGAATGCAAAATTCCAAGAGGGAGAGAGGAACATTGGTCCAATTTTTGACGGGGTGGCCTCATGAGGCCCAAAAAAAAACACTGCTAAGATGTCATGCTAAAGATATTATACAACATAATCGCAACTTCCATTTGATCATACTCTGCCATCAAGCCCTCTCCAGTGATATGTTGCAAATCACATCCGTCTGTCCTACATTTTATTATAAAAAATCGTTGAGGTGATTGATGGTATGTGCCATCGCTTGTAATTATGAATGTTAGTAATTGCGTCCTAATTACATTTCAAACGTACAACTGGCAGTGGTAAATTAATGTAGACAAAATTGAACACGGTTTTATGGAAAACCAAAATCAAAATTTTAGAAATGTTACTCTATAGAGAATTTGAATTTCTAGAACATAGGAATAGTTTTGTGGTGCATTGCCTACATGTATATAGAGTTTTTGGTGTAGTTTAAGAATGTGTTCACTTTGTCACAACAAATCCAACCTTCATGATTTTGAAAGTTCTACATTATATGCATGAGACATAAGACATATAACTATACATATTTAGGTGAAATATCTTACAATATGGAACCAAAACCTGCAAATTTTAACTTTAATGGAAATGAATTCTTGTGATTTTAATACATTCCATTTGAATTGCATCCTATGTAGGATTTATTTCCTAAAATGTACGTACACTTGCATACTTCCTTGAATTACATATTTATTATGGAGTGGGAAAAATTAAATACACGGGTTATATTTTTTAAGTGTTTTGCCTTTGTTCTAGTACAAAGCAAACGTTAGGTTTATAAAATCATATTTATGTAAGGATTTAAACTATGATAATTGAGTACTAAGAAAATTTTAGAAAGGCTTCACTAGGTCGCGAGGTAAGTTGTATTTGGAATAGGGTATCCTTTTTGCGGGCAATATAAGGCCCAATTGCTATAAAGAAAAGGGCCAACTTCAAACCTATAGGAAAATAAGGGGAACAATTCTTCATAAAATGCCAAATTGCAATAATGCAAATTTTGTAGTAGCCTAAGTTTTGATAAAGTTTGCATGAAATTGAAATTTCATGCCTTCATTTCGAATTTGTTTCAGCAATACTTTTTTTCCATGTTTCCTAAGCCAATTCAATACCATACTTAAGTAATGTCTATGTTTGTTTGGATGTTTTCTAAAATTGACCAATGACTATTTTTTACCTATAGAAAAAAACATGGTGCTCCAACAATCCCTGCATCAAGGCCACCTTCAACTCCAACCAAAATAGGGACAATGCTAGCAAGTTACACACCATTTTCAAAAACTGGCACCCAAGCATCCGTGAGAAAACCAATTCAAAAACCCCTGACTTGGAATAATATAGGAATTTC
The DNA here is from genome assembly GCA_963920765.1 of Ulota crispa. Taxonomy (NCBI): domain Eukaryota; kingdom Viridiplantae; phylum Streptophyta; class Bryopsida; order Orthotrichales; family Orthotrichaceae; genus Ulota; species Ulota crispa. Next base: position 13,295,081 of record OY987245.1, read on the forward strand.
ACGTAAATCTATGAATTATTGGGAACCAGTCTTAAGTACCTTATACTTTGTTATATCTACATAGAGATGTTTCATTTTTCAAGAACATGGATAAGTACATTTGGTCAAGCCCTTTTTTATAAAGAAGGGAAAGTGCCCAAAATTTTAAAAATATGTCTAAATGAGCATGGCTAAATGCATAGGAATTGTCCAATTTCACATTGTTGTTGTCAATTTGGACAAGTTTCGTGTAGTCAGAAATGTAAATTATGATTGTGATACTTTGATGTACTAAATTATGTGCATGTTTGGTCATGCGGGCTACTTCTTTCATGACCAACACTTGTAACAAAGATTGCTGTAGCACTACAAATAATGAACAATCTTAGAGGGGACTCAAGGACCCCTTGCACAATATATAATAACAAGCGTAAGCAAAGTCAAGTCCAAGAGTGTATATGCATTTCAATAACCCCTAAAGGCCCAATTCTCCCTATAGGGGGCAAATGGGATTTTGGGATTGCACTTAGGTATAAACTACTTTGTGTAATTTTTGAAACTCTTCTAGAAGATGGGGAATTCAAGCATATGTGCAAGCATGTCATTTTTTCCTTGTTCCGACATCTATTGAAGAAGTTATAGATGAATGTATGAGAATATTTGTTTTGCGGGCAGCATGAGAACTTTATTAAAAATTCCTTTTTTTTTCCCCAAAATTAACATTTCAGGTTAGCTCTTTAGACTAATATGGATGTGCAAAGCTTCAAATCACTCAAATGTAATTGAAAAGATGGAATTTTTGAGAATTTCTGGTTTGTGGGTAGGCATAGTTTTGGGATTTTCCACACTTACCCACAAACCAGAACTTCTCAAAAATTCCATCTTTTCAATTACATTTGAGTGATTTGAAGCTTTGCACATCCGTATTAGTCTAAAGAGCTAACCTGAAATGTTAATTTAGGGGAAAAAAAAGGAATTTTTAATAAAGTTCTCATGCTGCCCGCAAAACAAATATTCTCATACATTCATCTATAACTTCTTCAATAGGTGTTGGAACGAGGAAAAAATGACATGCTCACACATATGCTTGAATTCCCCATCTTCTAGAAGAGTTTCAAAAAATTACACAAAGTAGTTTATACCTAAGTGCAATCCTGAAATCCCATTTGCCCCCCTATAGGGAGAATTGGGCCTTTAGGGGTTACTGAAATGGTGTAATTCAACGGCATCTATACATGACAACTTCCCTTAGTGATTTTGAAGATTACCTTACAATTTGGAATTGCGCTATGGAAACCAAGACAGGTTGGATAGGCAATTGCAAATTTACAATTCCTATACGGATGTTGCACACTCTACTGATTTATAATTATACATACACGTCCAAGCTAGAAGGCATAAAATTACACGTTATGGGCTTTAGAGGTTCGCGAGTGTACAATATACAAATACATGAATTATCAGAAGTGAATGTATGAATGTCTGTGTCTTGAGCGTCACAATGTTTTGCTACACTAATTCTAAATGGAACTACAAATCATAATACAACATAAATTTGTAAGTATTTACTTATTGACCAAGAACTTAGGATAGTGGTCTCACTGGCCTACAATTTGGATTTGTTCAGGGTTTTTTACTTTTGAAAAAAACTTGGCATTTTAGACTGAAATTTTTAGTTTCACATTCTTGTATCAGCAGCCTCTAACTTTCAATCAATATAAATAGCAAACAAGAGTTTCAGCTTGAAGATCCAAAAACCATGTTTTTGGTCAATTATTATACAAGAAGTTCTTGTTTTTGTATGACAAATGACTTGAATAATTTTCTCTCGCATTAAACAAATTCCTTTACTACATGGGTACAAAGTGAAGGTCCATCCACACACACTTATTTTTCTGTTAAAAGCATCTGCCCAAAAAACTAACATCTCTTTTATGTATATTTTTACCCCTAAAGGACCATTGTCCACTCGATGGACACATGAGATTGAGGGCATGTACCTATGGCTAAACTAGTTTCCGTGACTACTTGAACTTTTATTGTAGGTGAGGAATTCAAAAATCTACATGGGAATGTAACTTCTTCTTCATCCGACATTTATCGACAAAGTTATGGATGAAAATCTAGAAAACGCTGCTCTTTGAGTAGCCCAGAACTTCTCATAAATTATTATTTTTCAGTTATAACTTTGAAATAGGTTCTTTAAACTTATATATATGAACATGAGTAGCTTTGAATCATTCAATTTTGATACATTATATAAAAGTTATGAGGAGTTTTTGTTCACAGGAAGCTTTAGATTCTCTACTCTAAAATAAATTGTGAAGTCCTTTATTTCACTGAAATTTCATTATTCTATAAAAAAACCCAAAACCAGAGGATGTAGATTGTTTATCATGGCATTATAATTGTTGGAATTTGCATTCTTCATTTTGATAGTTAAATTCTTAACAATCTCGAGTTTCACTCATTCTCTACTTTGTTTTCTTTATTATTTTTCCCCATGTGTTGTATAGTTCCAATTGAATTGAAAATTCTCCTACACATACCTAACTTGGTCTCCTACATGGGAAAAATGAATCCAAACTTTATGTACACCTAGATTTTTGGATCTAAGAGTGGTGAAAGCCGTCTGAAATTTCTAAGCAGCACCCACAAAAAAAATTTCCCGCAATTCAAATGTAAATACCTCACTCATTTTAGTGTAGATTGAGCTGATTTTTACACTACTTGTACCTCTTGTAATCCACTGTAAGATCTTATGATTGAATTCTTGTAGAAAAAAAAAAATCTTATTGTTGGGATGCACTCCCCCATTTTTTTTGGTAGCGTGTGATCAAAAGAGGGGTAATTTTCATTGCCATGGCGCTAAAATATGGAAAATACTTTGAAATAAATTATGGTCATTGGAATAGGGGTTAGGGAATTATAAGTAATGAAGGATATGGGATATTATACAAATTTACCTTCTTTGTATTTTCTAAAGTACATTGTCCAAAAATGTCTTCCCACAATCTGAACTCTTATGAAGTATTATAGTGTAGTTGGCTCCTTCCAAAATCTATAGATTTCTACATTAAGGGCCACTTTACACTTATGGGTTGGGCTAGCTCCTTCTGTAAAAGCTTAGAGGCTTAAAATACTCATCTATGATTGGACCAAAGTAAGGCTGAAATGGGCATCCATCCTTTTACACCAAAAAGGGTGGCCAATTCTACGTAATGAATTTTTGTGTTAAGATGTCAATGCCAACTTCTAGAATCAATCAAAATTTTATTCAAACTATTTTTTATGAAATTTGCGTTGTTCATACATTATTATTGGTATTAGGGTTGTTAATAATGGGTTTCACTGTGAGTTGACAAAGTGTTTGCAATTGTTTTTGCCAAAGTTTTGAATTTATAATGAACATAGGGTAAATGTAAGTAGTCTCTCAAAAAAAATTGAATAAATGTAGGGTACACAAACTGACCATCATTTGGAAATTTAGCCATTTAGGTAAATATAACCCTACAAATATTACAAAAACTTACCTACATAGCCTATATATTATAGGGGCTTGAACGTAGGGTACCCAAAAACATCCTATAAAGTACACCCCTTGAATTTTTACCATAGTACTTGCTTCCCCAAAAGTGGCAGTTCTATGTTTTTTGCAGAAAAATTAGCATGGTCCTTCAGGGGTTCATGTTCAAGTGAGTAAAACCACATGTTGTAAATTATTTTTTTCATACTTATTGCATTTCCCTAATTCAATTACGGATCATGGTTTACCTGAAATCTTTGAACATGACAACACAATTATGATGACCAAAAAAAATACATGATTACTTGCTTCACCACATCATTTCATGATCATTTGAACATTAAAATATACATACCAATAATGTTAATTTTTAGAAATGTTGTAGCAAGTAAAATCACAATCATTTGGGCACCTCATACTTGCATGCTCAAAACAACATCGTTTTCATCTTGCAAGCTCCCTCTTAAATCCTTGATGTACATGATGTCTGGGTAAACATACTGTAAAACATAATGGCTACTGCATGCAACGTTCAAATGGGGTTTAGGGAATTGCTCTAGCTAACCACTAGTTCTCTGCCATGTTCCAATCTTCTTCTATATTCCCCTCTTCTCCTGTCTCATCTATTGTGGCTATCACATATACACCACTTGCCGTATCTGGTCTTCTTCTAGTCTCTACTTCCTCTGTCATAGGGGTTAGACCTTCAAAGTTTGCGTCATCACCGACGTCAATGATAGCAAGCAATTTCTGCACTTCCAACAGTGTCGTACGTTGACCGTGCACATCTGTTCTACAAATAACTTTCCATCCACTTCTTCATGGATCATCAGCAAAGAATACTTGCTAGCAGTGCAACGGGAATGCAAATGAGTCAGCGTTCACAGAGTTGTCCATGCGGTTGAAGTTGGCTATGCTAAAATTGTATCAATCGCGTTCAACAGTTGGAAAACGTGCATTGCGTGTGCTCTTCACCCAATTGCACAGCAATATAGTGGTGCAGTGGTTACAATAATCCAACTCCAAAATTTCTTCTATGTACTCCACATCATTTGTTGTTCGTTCAAGGGGTCTTCCATTACAAACTCCCCATTGCAACTGTTTGGTAAATGATGCTACCACGCAGGAATCTTGAGTTATAAGTCCCCCCTCCAAACAACGAGATTGTAAGTGCATCCCAAATGAATGCATTTGGAGATGCAACATTGCATACCTCTCCGGAAGATGAGTATATTCAATGATGTCATCTTCTACCTCTTTCCCATCATTTTGAGCCTCCTTGATGCGTGCACATAACCAGTCAGCGAACACAGAAAGGTTGCACAAGTCTTCAGGGTATCTTCATTGTGCAAAAGGGCATTTGTGATGAAAGCAAACACGGTAGGCCTCGTGCTCCTTCCATCTGAGTGCCTTTGCAGTGATGTACTCCTTGCAACAAATGCCATGACTTTGTAAGGAACCAGAGATGTTGCTAATGTTAGGAAGCGCCGTTGATATTAATATGAAGTGAGTTCAGATAACGTTGAACTTAACATTGCCCTATCCCAGCTGATGCCAATCCAAATTGAGTGTGTACCATACTAATCATCCAATGCTAGACATGAGCATTGTCAGAGTCGTCCAATAATACATTCCTTAGTGCATATGTTTATCACAACATTAAGCTATCCTAATTCACATAGCTCACATCATTCTGTACAATATACTCACCATCTCATTGAGAGCACTCAAGCTTTTTTGTGATGTACAACGGGACAAACCATGGTATATTCCTCTGTCTAAGATAACATCTGCGTAACAAGGACAATGTCATGGCCAATGTGCTATATAACCACTATTAACATATACAGGGTTTGTTGTACATTTACTCTTGCCATGGCTCTAGACATGCCGCGTTGTCAAGCACAAACAAATGTGCATATCTGCGCATAGCATCTGACATCTTCCTTTTTGTCTTCTCATTAGGCCTTGGGACCTTGTTATTCATAGTTGCATCCTCATTTGCATCCCACACACAATGAACTGTCAACTTGTGCCGTTTCATGTACTCAGTATAAAATCCAAGAGCATCCTCCATGCAATACCCCTCCGCTATGCTCCCTTCTCGATGTGCATATGTCCTCACATAGTCCTTCAATGTCTCCATGTACTTCTCAATTGGATACATCCACCTGCAATGGACTGGACCACAAATGAAGTTGCTCCTTGAGATGTATGGGGAGGTGAGTCATGACATTCAGGAATGTTGGTGGGAACACCTTCTCTATCATACAAGATGCCATAATGACATTCTCCATCAGCTCTCCTTTCCTATCTTCTTGGACCTCTTTCTCGCATACCTTTTGAAATATCCAGCACATTTTTATGATTGCTTGACGCATGCTCTCATCTAAGAGGTTTTGGATAGCCATGGATAATATCTGCAGCTAACAATAGAGGGAATTGTAGTCAGATCTTAATGACTACACACTGCAAGGTACCGAAGGAGGGGTGTTCACATAAACATAATGCTTGCATTTCCATACTGTTTATAATTTCCAAACATCTATAACCACGATGCTATCCCTAGATTGACAGGGAGACGTTCAACTACACATCAAATGCAACCTAGTACTGACATATACATGTAACAGACGTTACAGTTTTAAACATTTGCTACTGAAATATGTTATATTCAATGTCAATGGTACCTTTTCTTGAATGTTAGAATAGAAATAACTCTATCGCTTACAACATGTTCACAAACATTAGAGACTAACAGCATACGCAATATTATCATTTGTGATTACTTCTTGCATGAGGACATGGTAATCAAGGGTCTTCATGTAATGACATTTCCCGTCTTTGAGGTACTTGTGAATGGCTCCCACAAGTTTGTCGAGGTTTGAATGTTTTGAAATTATTTGCATAAATTCTCTTTGCTCGTCCACCTTCAGTACATATGGTGCATGCGGCATGAGGAACTCTTGCCCATGTTGCTCTAAATGTTGCAACCAAAGCTCTTCTTGCATTTCCAAATCCTCCACATCTTGCCGACTTCTGAGGCTGTCGTTCAATCCCAATAGAGTCTTCAAGATGTTCTTGCATAAATTCTTCTCACAATGCATGACGTCTAGAACATGCCAAACCATTAGATGCTGCCACCATCAAAGTCCATGTCTATTAAATTCACACGAGAACAACTAAGCGCTCATCCAAACCTATGGACGTCTGATACATACAGAGGTTTATTGTGTCGGTTTATGGTATTGTCTACCATCAAGCAGTGACAAATATGTTCAATACAACATCTAGAGAGACGTCCATTTTTATGTAACAATGTATCTAGCAACCCTAACATGCGTGACGTTGTTTTTGCCAATGTGTTTTTGAACATCATCGATAACAGGGAGCTTTAAAATCCAATATCAATCCGTACAAGCATTTCTAGAATAGACATGCAGTGGGACATTCTTTGGGGTAGTACTCTATGCTTTTGCCAACTTCAACAATGGATAAAAAATGTTGCAACTGCCTTTATAAATGCAACTTCAAAAAAGCTATGGCTAGGAAGTTCTAACAAATTGAATTACCTGCCAATACGGGAGTTCAAAGAAGGCGCTCAACAGCTTTACACTTGTGAGGTGCGCAAGGTCGTCCTTGCCATCTTCTTGACCACCTCCGTCCAAGTATTCTTTGCACCTTGCAACATACGCAATGACGTCATCTCTTGTAGTTGTTCGAGGTGGTGTCCAATCTTCACATTGCCCATTGAACTCTCTATTGCCGCAATATGGGTGGGTTCAAGATAAATACCGGCACATACCACCATAAACAATCTTTTTGCTCTTTGTTGTCCTATCTAGTTGCAAGTCCCCGATCTTTGCCATCCTTTAATCTGTGTTGGGCCCGCAACATGAACAACCCCAATATCATTTACAGCATAAACCAAAGATGAGGCAATTTGCGGGAAAATTAGAGATTTTCTACATTAGCAATCCTGTATTGTGAAGCGTCTTGAACCCTTAGGCTGCAAATAATCCAATGCCAAAACACCTCGCCACAAAGCATGCAACTCCTGTAGTAACAATCATATGAACACATTGATGTTTTTTGCGGTGGGGGATTGCTTGTCTGATATCAAGATGCTTAACAAGATCCAAAATATCTTAGTCACAAACCATGGCTCCAAGTTGTAATTCAATATTAGTATCGACCACGTTGACCAGTTTGTGTTGCTAAGCTTGAACGGATTGACGCCATCCAACGCAAGGGCCAAGAGTATGTTCCTATGCTTGGCACTAAAGTTGCCAAAGGCAACGTCTGTATCAACGTGCTTCCATGCTGGATTGTCCACCACAAAGTGCATCACGCCGTTTATGCTGACATGCTTGGTGTATCTAGTTAACATACAAGCGATCTTAAGGGACCTCCACATTTGTTTTAGCCTTGGTATGAGGGGAAAGTGGTGAATGACTTTTGCAAGGACACAACCTAATCCTTTCATCCAGCGTGACTTGAAGCACTTTGTTGGGCAAACCTCCAACTCTGCTTCATTTCCTTCAAACAACACGCATCTGTCTGGACATGCATGGATGTTGTTGTAGTCTAGACCCAATTTTTGAATGGTCCTTCTAGCCTCGTAATGATTGCTCAATAGCTTGTTACCCTTTGGCAAGAGGTCCGTTGCCAAGTAGCACAATAGCTCGTCCATGAATTTGTTGCTAATACCAAAAACAACGCACATGTTCATGATGACGATTGTGGCGGACACCACGCTAATTTTTGAAGCTGCGTACACTGGCATCGTACCTAGCTTGTACATTGCATGTAACACCTCTAATGTCTTGCTACTAGTATCGTCCTGGTTTGGCATGTTTGAGTTGGCTAGGGGCTGCCGGTATAATTCATCCACACGGTCAAATGCATCCATAACCTGCCTTTGCACATTGTGGTACTCATCCATAACAATGTTGTTGTTGGCAAAGGCAACCCCTCTTTGAACGCCTGACATATCACCTTCAATGGGAGCATTGTCAATATTTGCGTTGCCAAAGCCATCAAGGTTGTTCACGACAACATTGTTGACGTATGCAATATCTTCAACCCAAGTACCAGCCAATAGAAATCCTTGAGGTGGATCTCCACCAATCATGGATTTTGTCAAAAAATGATCTCTACCCACAGATGCATGATACCTTTGAATGATTTCAATCCCCTTGTTTTGACCGCTGTGATAATCCCTGCAAGGGCACGAGTAAGATTTGTAATTCTTCTCAATTGCCACACACAACTCTGTCTGCAGTATAAGGTCGTCAATAGGGATATGACACAAAGTGGGCTCGTCACTAGCAATGCGCACCCTTGCATTGAGGATAGGCATGATGAAGCTCGCTACACTTGGTTTGTAGTCACAAATATACATACAACACTCTATATTAGCAATAAAACCCTAAACATGAATACACATCAATTCAGAATTTCTTTGTGTTTGAGTTGCACTCAAGTATTGAAACAGCTTGCAATGTACAACATTGTCCACCATAAACAAATCACATCAACTCGCTTGAGAAATAAGCAATTTTGTGGTTATAATGTCAGTAGCAACATTACGCATGACATGTTCATGTTCAAGTAAATGTCACTGATAATGCATCCACATCCATGTGTAGTTTCTAAAGTTGTGGGACACGTCACTCTTGGTAATGTTGGACGTCTATATTCTATGACATCAGAGTGTCACCCTAATGCCATACCACCTATGTAGGTATCCTTCACATGCTGAACAAGTCAATGAATTGCCTGGTAGTTTAGTATTCAAGGGTCCTGAACCTTTGGAGATCCTTCTCTAGCTGTTCCTCATCTTTTGCTTGCATGGCTTGCTCATAGAGATAATTATCATAATTGGCCTCCCAACTATCAAATGGATAACACCCATGGTAGGCAAACAACATGCTATACAAATGACTGTGGTAGATATCATCTATGGTGTTTGGCATGAAATCCTTACAACTTGAAAGACCACGTTTGTAAAGGTTCATTTGGTCCTTGTGCCTAAAGGTTAACCATTTGAGGTGTTCCACATGTTTTGTTTCATAGCTTTCAAAGGGGTGTGGTTCATATAATTCTCCAATTTTTCCCTCAAGGTTGAGACCGCAAAAAAATCCACTTCCATTTCATAGCTTTCAAAGGAGGGTGGTTCATATGAATCTCCTACCTCTCCCATGAACTCAAGAGAGGAAAAGGAATCAGTATCCATGTCCATTTTGAGGTTTCAATAATTTCTTGCACCCCTACAAAACTTCAAATCCAAGATTGTCACTTAACACCCAACATGCCACTATGAGCATACTGAGCGCATCCAATATGCAAGGTGCACTACAACAGGTGATTCAATTCCCGAGTGTCCAAAGGAAGATCTTCAACAACGTTTGCACAAACAATTTTGGCAATATTCATACAAGATAAAAGACCTCTGGAGCAAAGAGGCCTAGTACAACAGAACCATCAACCCTTTCTTTATGCAATGGCTTCAGACAGCACTGTTCAAAAGTAGACCAGCACCTTGCCTTGCCAACACATAGGTTGCTGCTAAAGAGAGAAACTACAAAACCTAACACGTCTAGTAATTAATAAGCCCAAAAAAACCTAATAGTAGGGTCCATCTTGTAAAAGCTAAGGTCAACACAAATTCAAGTGTTGGGACAAGCCAGGAACCTTTAAAAATAACCCTAAGTAGGGGCATACGTTGGTCTTTCTATCAAATAATTATCTTAAAACAGACAATATCCAACCTTATTCCAAACATGTCCTCATGTAGGCAATAGCCATAACCACATGAAGGGAATTAAAAAATAAATAAACTCTACCAAGCAAAAATGTTCTTATGTAGTCACCATCCAAGCAAATTAAAGGCATGCCTTGGTGACTGACTTCTCGTCGAGTACACAACATTCATACTTAGGTATAAGGCAACGATTAATGATTAAACCCAGCTACCTCGTCCCCCCGCCCTCAAACAAGAAAACAAACGTGCAAAGTATGCCCGTGACATGACCCTCCACCTTGTATGGACTTTTAAATTACAAGGTTGACATCTAAAGTAATTAAAATTTGCAAAAAAGAGAGGGGTGCTGGTGGTCTTGCTAAGCCTTTTCCAAACAAAGTACTAAACCAGAAATTGAGAACAAGAGATCAAGAAACATGAATGCTCAATATCAGGAGACATGCACGCATGTATCCTAGCATCCAATTCCACACATGTTTAGAAATATCTACATTGAATAAACAACACTCACCAATAGGGAGTTTATAAAGAATACAAATGAATACATGTCATCCTCCGCAACCAAACAAATAAACAAACGTCAAAAATTGTCCTTGACATGACCCTCCACCTTGACTACCCTTGTATATTAAAGAGGTGATAGCCACATACATAATAAATATGGAAAAAAATAGGGATGTTGGTGATCCTGCCCAGCCCTTTCTAAACAAAGCACCAAACAGAAAATTGAGAACATGAGATCAACAAAAACAAATGCTGAATGTCAACAGACATGCACGCATGACACCTAGCTTCCAATTCCACACACATTTAGAAGTATCTACATTGAATAAACAGCACTCACAAAGACGGAATTTATAAAGAATCCAATGCAGTATCTAGAGCGACCCCATCTCTTAGGCAAAAACTTCAACATTAAAAAATGCCCTTGTCATTACTCTCGACCTTGATCGGAAATTTATATTATAGTGGTCACATCCAAAGACAAGAAGGTTGGAAAAATATATTGGGCATCTAAGTTCATGCCTAGACCCTCCCATACAAAACGACATACTAAAATCAGAACACAATTTTAACAGACATGATGGCTCTATATCAAGAATCTAAGACCCCGCTTATTTAGCTTTGATTCCACACATATTTTGTTCCGTGCAGAAGCAATAACCATTGATTACAAGGATAGAATGAAGGAGATTGCAAATGCAAATCCCTGACCAAAACAATTTGAGAGGTAACGCGGAAAAATAAAAACGTTTGAAACCAACAACCCCGAAGGCCCTAAACAGGCTTCACTAACAAACACAAAGGACCATTAGTAATAAACATAAGTGCAAAATAGTTACCTTTCAACCCACTGCTGGTTTGTTACCATCTAAGAGTAATGACCAAGAACTATTGAGAGGGAAGAAGAAGTAATCCAAATGCATAAGAGTGACCCACCTAAACCGAACAAAATAGCAATTGTTGAATTACCCCCCACATATGTTAAGTAAATCAACCCCATTTCAACCTAGCCATGGTTGCATATAGAGGTGAGAAATGGAAATCAACATCCATTCCTATGCGGTCCTTCTCATTCACTGATCAAAACCAACAACAGATGGGGGGAGGAGGGTGGCTCATGACGTGAATGCGGAATTGGCTATGTATGCCTCCATTTGCATTTACATCTAGGGAATATAATAGATACATTCAAGTGCTAGGCCAAGCAGCACAGTCTATGAAAGTAAAAGCAGATGCGGCAGAGACTCGTGAACTCAAGGTGTACCGGATAATGGGGAGTGCCTAGCCCCTACTATAGCGATCAGTAGTACTAAGGCTTATTTCACAATCTAATTGGGCAAATAGGAGAAATAGGCACAGACACATGTACACTTCGACGTCCTCTAAGACAGTGTCGTGTTTTTCATGTCATCCTAGTGTTAATATTGATGCTACCTAGAATGTCCACTATGACATTTTCTAAGGCACTTTAGTACACCAATAAGGGTGTGGGTGATTCCAGCAACCATTAATGCTGCTCCACGTGTCTATTTTGCAGAACATCTTAGATACTAGGCCGCTCTTCCTCCCATGCCATCCAGGTAGCAAGGGGTCCGCATACTCACACCCCTAGTTTTTATTACAACATGCAGCAATTTTGTAGAATGGACAATACAATCTTAAATGCAGCACACTATAGGGTTCTCTAGGAGAGAGTGAGCGTACCACAAGAATGTTGAACCCTAAACCACGCCTTAGGCACTTGTGGCCTTCAAGAATTTTGTCAACCAAGAAACTGCAATAACTCCATCTGCAAGGCCTCAACCTACACTTGGGCAATCAAAGGGGGACCGACCTGCAGGTTGGAGCACTCTATGATGACGACACCATCTACACGGCGGGGAGTGCCGGCCAGGCAACGGAGGACGTCCGGAGAAGCAACTACAACTATCAAAGCACCAAAGAGGCCAACGCAATTGCCAAGAGGACTTGCCCAAGCCTCTGATGGGTCTGTGCAAGGAAGGAAAGATTGTTGTTAGACCCGACTTTCCCTCAAACAAGAGATACCTATGATGGCCTTAGGATCACCATGAGTTTGTAGGCCTTACATAGCCGTGCTGCCATGTTGCTTGACAACGTTGTTTGTCCTAATGTCTGCTTTAATGCCGCTAATCTGCAATTACGACATTTAGGCGGCGTTTTCAAGCTAGAGAGTGATGTCGTTGTGTTTGAAGGCCTTAATTACCTCCTAATTTTTGTCTTCTTGGAATTGTCATCGGCCAAGGAACATTAGCTAGACGATGCTGCATGTTTGCTTGAGGATTTTGCATCGATCTTATCTCTGCAGCGTTGACGGCAAGTAGCGTGGAAGCTTAGTGAGCCCAAGAGGATAGAGCCGTGAAGGATGCGTTGAAGGTTGGTTTTGGTGGACCACCAACCCTTGCAGGGTGCACCACCAACGAAGGAGTCCAAGGAACCAGGAACATGGTAGAGTTGTGGCATTGCTACCACCGTAAAGCAGATCGAAGTTGTACGCAAGAAAAGTGCGGTGAGGAAGGTAATGCACACATAGCAATGACAGATTTTCAGAGAAGTTTATAGTTCAAAGATGTAGAGATGCATTGCAGGGAATAAATTGTAATTGTAGCAACTAGAGTGTGAGCACAATATTTTTTCAATTGTGTTTGGTGATTGCAGGATACTACGGACAGGGCTTTTTAGCAATGGCCATCCGAACGTGCAAAGATGGGGAAAGTAACAACATTAATGCCAAAGGCAGGTAGCTCTAAGAAGTGGGTATGATCACCACCCACAGGCCCGTTTGTGGTGAACCACATATCCGACAACAAATCCACAGAGGAGGGAAGCTTTTAGGATTCCCCTCAACAACACAGTGTAGTCTGGTCTAAAGGAAAGTGACAGGCAAAGCTCCCGGTGCAGAAGGCAGCACCTCCAAAACAACATCAGAAGAAGAAGCAGAAGTTGGCAGGCCTGCGTGACCAAGAAAGGTGAGTTGTTCTAAACAAATTTGTGGCAAATTCTGTGTAGCATGCTTTCTTCTTTGGTGAGCACCTCGTTGTCCAAAACATTAGCCAAATGACAAACACGTTTACAAACACGTATCACTCATTGCATGAACATTGCTGAGGACATCACCACTAAACTAATGTATTTGTAGTTTTGCATGTAGCTTGGTAAAATTCATATTGGGAATAAGGTTACTTAGTATGTTTTCATGGTTTAGAAATTTCTCCCTGAAAACAGAGTGTTGCAACCCTATTAATTTCTCTCCGTCTCACATCTTTGTTTGTTAGCGCTTTAGAACACAAAAGTGGGCAGGGGTCATAGTGAACCTCGAGTGGTTTTTGAATGTCAATATTTGTTTGGGTTGGCAGGATCTAGCGTATGCAATTGTATCATGTGTGTGTTTTCCCTTTATGGCAAATGGGTACCACTGTTAGATAACAAAACGTGGGTGTGGATTGTTAGTGAGAGGGCGTGAGTTTGTGTTTGCTAATCCATGAAATGTTTAGGGTTTATTCTTGTTTTTGGGAGGGTCTACACTTGCCCTTAAACGCACAATTTTTTTAATTGAACCTTCTCATCTGTGGACGTGATCCCGGCAATATGCAAGTCCGCTAAGGTTTAGTAGCAATGTTAAGGGCATTTTTTAATGTTTGTCTTTGCACTGAAGAGATGGTAGGTGAGGCTGCTTCAATTGGATTTGTTTTTGCTCTTTCATTATAATCGCTAGGTAATACTTAAGCATGGAACCAAAAATGTGCGCATTGGAAGGTTTATCCGTGGCGAGTGTGCTTTTTAATATTGGGCCTTTCTTTATGTCAATTCTGCCAACTTCTCAAAAGTTGGTGTTCTGATTGGGTAGGGCCAAGGCAAGGCTGTGGGCGTCCCTTTTTTTCCTTAAGTTTTTCATCTTTGCATGTGTCCTTTGTAGAATGCAAGTCCGATCAAGATCACAAGTCATGTCACAGGAAGTTATTATGTTATGGGTTTTATTTGTCACATACGGGTAGAGGCAGGTCTTATGCAATTCAATACCTTTTTATTAATTCCCTCTTTACAATTGCCGGTTATTACATTCAAATGGTACTAAATATCAGTGGAGTGGATGGTGAAATCTCATGCGTGTAGGATTTCAAGTATTATGCCTTCACGTTTCTTGACCTTGTTTTCTTTCTTTCTCAAGTTTGGCGTTATATCTGCGAGGTTGAATGCAAGACCATGAACACCCGTCTTTATGTCCAAATTTTTAGTAGTCTAGATGTCACCCTTGTATAATAGGTTCAGTCAAGGTGGAGGGCCATGTCAGAGGCATTATTTATTGTTGGGAATTTCAACAGCTTGTAGTAGAGCACATGTATGCATCTGGATTCTGTATTAAGTCACTCTTTGTGAGTGTTGTTTATTCAACTTGGGTATTCCTAAGCATGTGCAGAATTGGAAGGTAGGTGTCATGCAAGCATGTTAGTTGACATTGAGCATTGATGTTTGTTAATAACCTACTTTGAAGTTTTTGTTTGATGTTCTATGTAGTGAAGGTGGTGCACAACAACCCTAAATTCCTCGTTTTTTTCCACAGTATTATATCTGTGTATGTCACCCCTGTAATGTATAGGTCCAGTCAAGATGGAGGGTCATGTCAAGTGCAGTTTTGTAGGTTTGTTGAATCGTGTGGTTGCGGAGGATTACCTCTGTGCATTTGGATTCTTTATGAACTCCCTCTTTGTGTGTTGTTTATTCAATGTAGATATTTGCAAACATGTGTGGAATTGGAAGGTACATGTCATGCCTGCATGTCTGTTCACATTTAGCATTGTGTTTGTTGATCTCGTGTTTCAATTTTCTGTTTGGTGCTTTGTTTAGAAAGGGCTGGGCACTAAACCCAACACCCCGGTTTTTTTTCCAAATTATTATATTTGTGGATGTCACTCCTCTAATGTACAAGTCCCATCAAGATGCAAGGTCATGTGAAGGGCATATTTTTATGTTAGCTTATTTGTTTGGTTGCAAAGGATGACCTATATGCATTTGGATTTTTTATGAACTCTCTCTTTGGGAGTGCTATTCATTCAATTTTGGTATTTCTAAACATGTGTTGAAATGGACCCTAAGTGTCATGCATCTATGTTTGTTGATATTGAGCATTCATGTTGGTTAAACTCATGTTTTTAACTTTTTTTTGTGTGTTTTGTTTAGTAGGGGCCGGGCAAGACAAACAACACCCCCCTTTTTTTCCCGAATTTTACATATTAGGATGTGACCCTTGCAATGTACAAGTCTGGGCAAGGCGGAGGTTCATGTCAAGGGCGGTTGTTTATGTTTCCTTATTCATTTGGTTCTGGTAGATTATCCTGGTGTAGTTGGATTTGTTAGGAATCCTCTTGTTAGAATTGAGGCTTATTTTGTTTAGATGGTTCTAAATGTGTTTGGTTTGGAAAGTGAAATTTCATGCTTGAGTGTCTATTAATGTTGGTTATCTTTGTTTGGCAATGTCAATGTATCTTTTAATTGATTGGTGATTGGTTGAAAAAGGCAAAACCAAGACCGTAGGCCTTTTTTTTTGCCTGCAAGTCTGCCAGCTCATACTACAACCAATATAGAATAGAAGTCCTGGTACAATTGATGGTCATGGTAGGTGTGATTCCTGCAATTGTATATTTGCCTGAGGGGATTGGAGCAAAGCTTGTGCTTTCAAATTGTGATGTATTTCCCCTTTTCAACTGCTCGTAATAACTTGCATATGATACTGAAGGTGTGGGGTTCTGAAAGCTAAACATCGTGCGTTTATCCCTCTTAATATCGGGCCTTTGCTGTGTGTCAATCTCAAACATTATTTGTGGTTGGTGTTTTGGCTAGGGGATGTGAGGCAGGACCATAAACGCCGTTGTCCTTGAAAATTGTCATTTTCAGATGTGAGCATTGTATAGTATACGTCTAGTTACGGTAGAGGGTCAAGTTAAAGGTGGTTTTGTAGATTGTGTTTCTGTGTTGAAGGATTTGGGCTCGGCCGACGTCATTGTAAACATTTCTGTCAAAAATTATGTCCGTGTTGATGCCATTTTTGACATTTTCTATCTTGTACATCATTTTTCTTGATATAGGAGCACCTCCAGCTTGAGATCAAGGAAAGAAGTAGAGGAAGAGGACAAGCCCAGCTCAGGTTTCTGAAGTATAGATTCCGACAGGGAGGTTCCAGAGAGATCAAAGAGTCCAAAACCGTTGCTCAATCCAAAGAGAGAGGGGCAGCCCTCTTAAAGGCGTCAGGGCCTTTACGACAAGGAGAAGAAATCGATACAAGTGGATTTACATGGCATTCCAACTAGAGGAATGGTGAAGACACTGGAACTGGATGTTAAGCTCCTTTCAAAAGACTTGGATTGTCTCTATGGGTGGGAATTACAACAGCAGAAAGCCAAGAACGGCTTCTACAAGCGTCTCTATGCTGGTTAGGAGACTACTTAACGGCTAGCTATTGAATTTTGTGTAAGGCTCTCCCTTTCTGGAAACAAGTCTTTCATTGATTGGATTGGTGGTTGCAAGGTGGAGGGTCACTAGCGGGCAGGCTCAGAAAATTGACAAGGCTTGGTTGGGGCCTAGGATCACCAAGGCGTTGATATTTGAGCGGTGGAAAGTAAACAAAAAACTCAAGAACGGCAAATTGAAATCGCCCAAGATCACGAAGGAGCAATGGGAGACCTTGCAATCAATCCAAGCTATCGAGAAGGCACAAAGAAAGTTGGAGCAAATGAGCTCCATTTCCAAAGGGAAGGCCTCTAAGAAGGCCTAAGTGACCGCAATGGAGAAAATCGCAATCTCAAAATTGGTGAGAACCTGCTTATGAGTTGTTGTTTTGTTCACTGTTGCGGACATGCACAAGTTTGTAATGACAAATTAGGTATCATATTGGACGTTTGCATAGAAAAGATCATGTTTTATTGGACATTTTTGACGTTGAGGTTGACATTCCGTTGCTCATTCGACATGTTTGCTAACATAAATGTGCATGCTAGACCTTGAAACTTGGGAGAGAGCCGTACCCTGTGGAAGTAGAGGTAGAGATGGCTTGAGAGATGGAGCGCCTCAAGGAAATTGCTCCAAGACCCCAAGGTGATCTCATGAAAGAGGTGGAAGAACTTGGTACAAAGGTGGTGGGTTTAGAGGGTGTAGTAGCCAACTTGGCCAAGGCAGTGGAAGAATCAAATGAGCACTCCGCTAAAATGTTCAAGCAGTACTTCCTTAGTGGGGGATCCACCTCTACCAAAGAAGGGCAAGGAGTAGGAGTGGAGGAGGTGGATGGCAACAACAAAGGAGAGGGGGTGCATGTTCCGGAAGCTTTGATTGTAGGAGTTGGAGGGGGGCCCATAGAAGTGAACAAATGCATTAAGGAGGAGGTGCACACTGATCCTAAGGAAGATGCCCCCATCGTCTCCGAGGTTGTGAATGCTACTACAGTAGAGGTCACCACCAAGGCTGATGGGGTGGAGGTGCCAATGCAAATAAATCATGCATAGTTGTTGTGTTGTTATTGACACATACATGATGTATGCTATGTTTCTAAAAACAATCATGCGTTGTAATGGTCTAATATATTTTCATTGCAACACTGCTATATGTAGCTCAAGAGTTATAGTCATGTGTTCTTAGTCGTCCCTGAAGACACCACTATGTTGTATTGAACACTGCAGGCAATAATATGACACTTGGCACCCCTAAATAAAACTAGTGTAGCGTGCAAGTTGTAGTGTGAATACTTGATTGTATTTGTAACAGGAGTCAGAAGAAGCAAATGCATATGCATTGCCGGTTAGTTGCTGTGCAAAGTTGCCAGTGAATAAGAAGGCAGTGAAAGATGCGGGGCCTTCTAAATCGGCTAATCCAGATATACTTAAGTCAAGTGTCCCCTCCAAGACCACAAAGGCAATCACAATGGTTAGATTTGGTAGGAGTTTTCATTGAATTTGTTGATTGGATTTGGCATTGGCAACCATGACATAAAGAATCTTCACATGGTAATTGGCAAAATGTAGGTAGGACCAGCAACAAGAGTAGAGGTGACCAAGAAGAAATGAAGAAACGGTGGTAGATGAATGTGCTCCTTTTTACAACATCCACGTACTAAATAAGACATCAACTCTGACAGTTCCCTCATTACTGAAGCCGTCCTCTTAAACACTTCAGGACATTCAATCTGAGAAGGCAGTTGTCACATTATACATCATAATTGGCAATGTACAGTGTTTTAGCTGTGCCATCATAGCATGAATGCTCGTTTGCTAGAGCCCATTTTGTATATGGAGAGGCAGAGTTTTGGACTGGCGTGCAATGCCGGCGTGGACATCCTTGTACTGAACTTTGACATCGCAAATATATTCCTACCATATTTTGATTTGTGTTCAACACAAATGTATATATACAACAAGCACGCTCTAGTTAAAAGAAGATGAAGTCAGCGTTGACGTCTAAATGGTCATGCAAAATGACTACGTAGACAACAACTACAACAGCAGTCCCGACACATAATGGTCAGTCTGATTGTTTTGTAAGATGTCCAATGAATCAATACGTTGAGAATGCAACATTGATCAAGACCTTATTTTGAACGGTATGGCGATGCAAAGCGCATTGGAATGAATAACCTTGTAACCTATACATGGTTAATAAAATGTCATGCAGAACATGTATTTAGGTCAACGTACATTACAGCTCTATGTTGAATGTTGATAGGGATAATAGTGAATGTCCATGACCATGTTGTCAACAACATACCAGTGAAGAAGCCGATGTGTAGACACGTATCTTATAATGAACATGGTATGTCCACCGTGTCATTTGTAATATCTGAAGGAGCAAAAAGTACATCCACATAGACGTTGATTGCGTCGCAAAAGTCTTGAAGAGAGTGTTGACAATCAATTGTGCTGTCTAGAATGACATTTTGCTGAAGAAGCAGGTGCTAAGATTTGTAATCTTAGTAATATTATAGCACCTCATCTGTGTTATATCCTCCCCATCTATGTTATACCCTAAACTTGAACAAGGGCCTTGAACATGAGCGTGGATGTCTCCTACATCTGAGAAAATGCAAATGGTAGCAAACAAAGTCAAACCTGTTGTTTTGAAGAGCATCTGCATGTTGTAGTAAATGCTAAAAACCACATCCCCTAAAATAGAGGACCGGCTTTGATGTGATGTGTGCAACACCATTGAGGGCGTAAACAACATTGACGTGGTCGTTGGTTGCATTGCAATTGATGTCGATCTAAGCATAATGTGTTAGAAGCTCATATTGTTCAAGACGGTGATCCAATGAACTTGATGCTGATACAGTGACGGTGAATGTCAGTGTGGCAATCCTTTGCGTTCCTGCAATGGTTTGAACACTATACTGCAACATCCATGATGACATTGCAAGGTTTTTGTGACCTATTCCCTAAGACATTGCCCATTAAAATGGATGCAAATGTAAACATTATGGGAAAGAATGCAATGTCTCATGAAACATGCACTTGGACCCTAAACCGAAGCCTTGATATGTAATTGATGTTGCAAAAGATGGGATCATGCAGCCAAAACGCCTGTTTGGACGGTGCTTAGAGTGCCCAAGAAAACAATGACATGTTTACCGAACCATCTATGTTTTACCTTTGATACCCATCACAACGTAATACTCAATAGAGTTATGTCTACTAAAACATTATGATGAACTCCAACAATGCCTTAGAGGAGGTTCAGTTGAACATGATTATGCTATCCTAAACAGTGAAATCAACGTGATTATGCAATTAAGAGTCGTTGGAATCTAGGCCGGCCAGGGTTGCCACGTCAGATTTTGGGAGTGGGACCTTGTCAGATTTTTTGTCAAAAGTTTACCGGATGAGAAGTTACTTGGATGAAATCTTGCCCACCTGGCAGTTTTTTTCACCCCTTGTACCCATGTTTTTCTAGGCGTTCATTGAAATTATGACCATGTTATTAGAAGAACATGCCACGTTTTTTGCTTGTTTTTTAAAATGGATTTTTTTGCACGTGTATGCCAATGCAGATAATGTCTAACGGAACATATAAGTCTATAATTGGAAACATCCAAAAAAAGCCGATTTTCTTATAGTGCCCATAATCCTGGCAGGTAAGGAAAATTTAGCTAAAATTGGAACAAATGAATGCTACACAAATGTTCATCCAAAAATTGCTAATATAAGCTACTTTCATCCAAAATCTGGCTAATCAGCAAGAAGAATTTGGCAATTTCATTGAGTTTTTAATGATGATTTTTTAGTGTTATAATAGCTAGCTGACTTCCAAGGTAAGATTTAGGCAAAAATTTGCCAACAAATTAACTGCTAGGAACACCCATAAGTGTTAGTTTCAGGATTTTGAACATAATGACTATTAATAAACATCTAGCAAATTATAGGATTCTGTTAGCAACAAAAAACATAATGAGTTTGCACTTTCAAATGTAGTGTTTGGATACTATGATAATAAGTTGTGAATTTTTAAAGAGCAAATTGCCATTGTATCCGTAACCAACACTAAGGTTTCATGTTCACATGTTGTACATCTTTATAATTACATCTATTTACTTCTATAGATTTTCCAAGATTCAAAGGTGACGGTTATGGGGACACTAACGCTTATGGGTGTTCCTACCTTATATGCACACTAGGGGGGTAAATTTTAGATGTTTACCATCAACAAGTTGAAAGTTGGAAAGTTTGAATTTGGATTTAGAGACCTTGATTTAGTCTAAAATCATAAAGGAGGTTACAAACAAACAATGTCCAATGAAAAAGCTTATCTAGGAGGCAAATTATTACTTTTTATCCTTGTTTGTAAAAAAAACTAAGCTTTTCCTTTGGGCGTTGTTCAATTGGAATCTCCATTATGGTTCTAGACTAAATCAAGGTCTTTAAATCCAAAACTAAATTCAAACTTTCCAAATTCAACTTGTTGATGGTAAATAGCTAAAAAATTTCCCCCTTTGGTGTGCATATATCAACCCCAAAAGATGTGCATGTATCAACCTTAGCGTGTTCACTTATCAATTCCCTTATATTTTTACGAAAATCAAAGTGCTAATTAACTTTGTAGGTTTCTAGTTGTGACTTCATTGAAACCAAGTCTAAGATAGGAGGCTCATGAATGGACCATCTAAGGGCTGAAATTGAATTTTGGAGAGGTGAAACTTCTTCAATTTTTTTTAGTAAATTTCCCTTGAAAAACAAGAGGGATTGACAATCAATCCATGTTGTTTAATATTTTTTGGAACTTTGTGGAATTAGTTATGAAATTTTAAAGTTGAAATAGCATAGGGCTCTAAAATGGTACACCTCCTCAAATATACATTGTCCATACATTATTGAAGGGTTATGAAAAACAACATGTACAAATAGATCACTTTTGAGGAATTGCACCATTTTAGAGCTTTCATGCTTTTAGAACCTCCTAACTTACAATTTTTATCCAACAACACCAACTTAAAGGATTCAAATCAAGATTACACTAGAAATCTAATTTTTCAAAATGGCAAATCTTTTTAATGTTAAATTTACGTTTGAGGAAAAAAATATTGTACAATCTATATCATTTCAAGATTTACAAAAACAATACTATGTAAAAAAAACTTATCATTGGAAAGATCTTTTTATGTTGAGTGGATATGCATTCAAATGTTTTCTTGAGGATGGTGACAATTACAAAAACAAATTTTTGATGCCATACTATTCTAATTTTGGACTATATAGGAAATCTTGGATTCTACAAGACCATGGCAATTGGAAAATATTCTAGTATCATGCACTTGTTCCATTAACAAACCCTCCTAGCATGGACTAAGAGCATTGCCACTGCAAACGCTACAACAGACAAAAATGTGACTGTTGCGCAAAAGGAGAACTTTTGAGCTCCACCGCATCCACGTCAAAGCCTTTCCCAAGTTTCTGGGCAATGCTACAAGCTCCCGTCCACGCCACTCTCTAGGTTTTTTGCTTTCACGTTACAACTCACGAGAGGACTCAAATAGGTTGAGGCTCGTTCCTACTCATTTCCTTCCCTAGAGTTGGAGAGAAGAAACGACGAAGTAGCGTGAGTGCGCGGTGGAAGAGCTCCCCAAAGGGCAGAGCCGGTACGTGAAGCGGCAAGCGTGGTAGCCCATGAATTCTTTGGTTGCGTTCAATGTTGCAAAAATGTGGTGGAGATGCCCTAAGGTAGGAGGCTCATAAATTGCCCAGGCTCTAAAACTGCCCACATTTTCAAATGTATTCTATCTATACATGTTATTTTTCATGAATTTCAACAATATATAAGTAGTGTACATTTGAGGAAGTGGGCGGTTTTAGAACCCTATGCCACTTCAATTTCAAAATTTCATAACTAATTCCACAAAACTCCAAAAAATATGAAACAACTTGGGTTAGTTGCCAATTCCTCTTGTCTTTCAAGGGAAATTTACTAAAACATATTTCAAAAAGTTTCACCTCCCCAAAATTCAGTTTCAGCCCTTAAAATGGTTGGTTTATGAGCCTCCTATCTTACCCCTCAATTCAAATGAATCGCTTCATGCCATTTACATGAGCAATTAATTGGTAAAAAAAATCCGATTTCTCCTTTGCTTTGATGGCATGGTTTGTATCTTTGAAGTTTGGACTGAGAGTTTGGATTGCTTAGGATTAGTTGAATATAGCATTTCCTAATAAACTCAAATTATTTCATGCTTATTACAATCATCCTATATGAGGACAATGTTTTTCTAAGATAACTAATGAAAAAATAGCCTACATTTTTGGTTTAATGCTTAGATGCCGGCTAGTCAATATGGTTGTTTGCTATAGTGGTGTGGCAAGTGCTCACATATTTTAGTACAATTTTTAAAAGTTGTATAAATCAACATTGTATGTTGTCCCCATGAAAAGTGCAAGAAGGGCAATATAGGACTTAACACTATGTTTGTGAATCTTTTCACAATATGGGTTACCCTAATAATCTAAATGCTCTTGGTGAAATTATATTTTACTTTCCATGATGGAGCATGCCTCCATTATCACTTTTTTTATAATAATGGATGAAAAGTAACTTTTTCATCCTATGGAGTGCTTTCTTTTTCTTTTTTTTTTTGTGATTCATCAAACAAAAAATGTCAGCATTGGCATTTAACCCTTTAAGGACCATGCAACCATATTTTGGTTGCTAGGAGTGGTTCTTGGCCTGTAGGTTGAAATTGCTCAAAATTTTAGAATTTGATCTTAAAGTACACATGTGATCACAAGAATTTTGCATCCATCTAAAAAAATAACAATGCAATTGGGTATGTGAGTTGATAAATAATGGTGTTTATACAGCATGGCTTCAAAATACGTATCCAATTTTTGTCAAAGATGGATCAAAGCAACAACACAATACATCAAGTATGCAAGAAGAATGTCAAATTTCAATTGCACAATTCTAAAAAAATTCAAATTGCCTAAGAAATACGTTTGTATTGTTTTCATATACGGTAGTAGTATAATTGTAGTATTTGAAGATCTACTGAAATATTGTTGTCATTTTGGCTTTAAAATTTGTCATCTTACATTTAAGGCCAATTTTTGATTGTTTTCACCAATTGGATTTTTCAAAATAATTATCAAATTTCTTGTTAGACCGTTTTAGGGTAGCAAAGAAAGTGGGTTTTTTGACCCTTTTTGTCCACTTAGCTACACCTTGTGATTGCTATTTTTGTCTATTTTGTGTGAAACTAGTCTTGTTGGAAAGGTGGGAAACCTTGCTTTCTAGAAATGTAAGGCTCTTCTCAATCAAAACTTGCATGAAAGGTTAACATTCAAAACTAAACAAGAATGAAACACAAGAGATTTTCCACCCAATCATTATAATATTTCACCTCCAACAACAGATTTAGCTGAAACAAGGTGTACTTCCCATTTATACGGTTGGATTATTGAAAATGAGTCCATATTTGAGTCAATTCCAAATCTAAGCTTACAGCCCTATTTTCAGTGGATTCTATGAAAATGGATGTGGTCGTTAAAGGGTTAAGGGTTGAAGGGAAAACATGTACATCTACGGTGTGACCATTTCTATAGCTAAAACAATTCCAGGTTTATTCATGTCTCGTATTCTAGCAAGACGGCTTTGCCAAATATAAGGAATATCACAGTGGTTTTTATTTTTCTCATCCGAGGTAGGAGTAACATTAGTCACCAAGATAGCGGTATTAGAATATTCTCTTAAAGCAATACATAAACTGTCATATATGGTCCATATATGGACCCATGAACCATTGGGTGTTCTTCCGGGACCTTCTACAAATACTCTATTTCCAATTACCCATATTTCATTGGGGTTGAAAACATATGTTTTACATCTTGTGACCCCGGTTAATAGAAATTTCATATGTTGATGGCCGGGTGGTCCATGGTACCACCAATCAAGCTCTAATGACACATAAGATTTCAAACTTACAATGTCTTCTTTTGAAATTGCTTCATAAGTCTTTTTGATTAGAATAATGTTGTCTGATTCTTCTTTTGTTGTGGGAATCCTTATCTTATGTTGAATATCAATAATTGATCTATTATTGCCTTGATGCATGTTTTTTTAATTTTCCTTCATTTCCACATGTTATAATATTCTTATGTGAAAGAAAAATGACAAATTGATTTTGAATTCAACCAAAGGTTGTTGTAGAGACCATTTTTTTACAAAGTATATCAATAAATTGTGATTCAAATTTGAATTCTTCTTTTGACTGTCAAATTACTTTGTTCTATGATTTTGAAGTAAATGATTCTGGAGGTGTTATGTACTTCAATTGGTAGGTTCAAATGATGATGAAGTATTAAAGCCAACATAAGATCTATTCACTATATTTGATACCTATTGGAGTTCTAATTTTTAATTTCAATTGAAGCATCTTAAATGATTTGATTTCTTTGCTTTCTTATCAATTACATACATGTATTATAGGTAAAACATCTCCAAAACAATCATTTTGGGTTGATTTTAATTCACATTTGAGCATCATTAAAATTTAAAATATTGATTTAAGTGTTTTCTTTCTCATCTTCCAAAATCAATCACTCTAAAATATACGTTAGACTAGAAAATGACCATGATGAATGGAATTGATGTGATCCTACAAAAATACTATATGATAGAAAGTCATATCAAATAATAACATTGATCTTTCGGTTGAAATATTGTTAGATAAAAAATACTTCAGAGATACTGAAATTGAGGTTCAAAACTTTGTTCAAATACCACTTAGTTCTTGTCTTAAAAAAAAATGAAACACACGTAGGATGCATTTGCATTATTTTTATTTTTATTTTTTTTAATTCTAAATACCCATAAGATACAAATATCACACATCTTAAATAGGATTTTGCTTTATTATGTGTTTTTTTATTTGTTTCATTTGTCTTTCTTTTATACAATTTGATAAAACCTAGAGATCATAATTGCTCATATGAGCTTTTTTTAAAGTTAAATGTGTCTCTTCACTAAAATTTCTAAATATTCTTAGACGTGTATTTTAGAATGCTTATTGATTTTTTGATTTGTGCCTGTGTTGAAATTCCATTCTTTGAATGATATATTATGTTGCATAAGGTTGCTAGAAGAAACACTTCAAAAAAAAGCGTTTGACAATATAAACTCAATTGTTGCAAAAACTTTTCAATTGAAATTTGCATAAAATGAGATTTGTTATTTTTCTGTGGAAAAAGCTTAGAGTTTTATAGCAAAAACTTGAATATACACATGTTGGATTGAGTTAATTTTGAATGAAGTCAATATTGACATAACATACTAGATTACAACTTTATAAATTTATAAATGCATGTATGTAAATATGAAGAACTTTCAACAATTTGCTTAGATACTCTTAGTAACAAAAACAAAAATTCAATGATGTATGTGACATTTGTAGTACTAGAATTTTATAATTGCGATATTATAAAATTCATCATATAAATGAGGAATTTGATTTGGTGAGTCTTTTTTGAACACTCTTGTGAAAATTTTGCTAAACAAATTCTCCTTATCTTTTTTTAATAATCAAAATAGATAATATATAAAGAATAATAAGGAACATTTTAGTGTCAAAATTTATGTTTGCAACCATCAAACTTAAGTCAAGATCAACAACATAATAATCAATAAAATATGTTACATGAAGCAATGTAGGTCTTTTATTTCTTTATGGATTTTTTCAACTAAATAGTACACAAGATTTTTAGACTACATTACAAGATGTAAAACCAAAACATGATTAAATGAATTGAATCTTTTACTAAACATAGATTTTGAACAATCTAGACGTTTATCCTCATCATCTTTACCAAGTACTAAACGTTTTAAATTATCCATCAACAATGCTTTGTACTAATTGATTCTCATCTTAAAACAAAAAAATTATCTATAGACATTTTTAGAGCTTAAATGCAATTGTCAAGCAACTTAATTGAGTACTAAAAGTCCCTCCCTTGAATAATTTTATCACAATCAACCAGATGAACTTATAACAAGCCATCCAATTAAACCATTATAAATGAATATATTAAACATGAAATTTAATAAATCGTTCTTTATTCTTATTATTGATGTGGAAAAAGACATGATTAGTCATGCATGATTTTTTTATGAACTGATTCAAAACTAAAAAAATTACATGAGATTATTAATGCTTTTCTTAAACCAGATGTTAACTACTTCATCAGTATATTAAAGTTCAAAATTCTGTAGTTCATTGAGTGATTATAAACTGGTTTTTTATCATTTTAAGTGCATTTTTTTTTTTTAAAGTTTAAAGTTTAAATATCAAATATTATTATTCTATAAAATCAAAGATATTGTGAAGATTAAAACCAAATTTAATGAAAACATTTCAACTACCTACATTATTAAAATTGTGTTATTCAATCAAATTCTAGTACATAGAGTATTATAATACAAACGCAGTCAACAAATCAATGCAACAAATGCTTTTAAGATGATTGTATGACTATTGATTAAACTTACCTAAATAATATAAAAAATGTTCATAAATTATACGTATTGTTTATTTATTCGTTTCTATTTCTTTTATTAACAAAAGCTAGTATGTGATTATGTCTTTTGTCAGAATTTATAAGATGAACATCAAACATTGGGTTGTATTTGCAAAAGGTAACAGACATATACTGTATGATAGATTGATAGGCTCATTAGAAAACTATATACATAAATATCTATCTTGAAATTTTCATGCATCCCCTACTGATAGTAAGCAGTGATTTTACCATGATCTCTTTTGGAGGGGTTAGTCACAAAAGCATGATTTGTTTGTTTTGCAGTTTTCATTGGATAAAACCTACATTTTACAAAAAAAACATATAATACGAGTAATAGGTAACTAGAACTTGTAATTTAGGAGATGATTAATATTCTGAGTTTCTTGTAATTAATGGTACAAAAATGTACTTCAATAAGAGAAGCTTACATTTGGAGCATAAAATATTGATAACAACTATTTGTTACTCTACGATCCAAAAATAGAATAGTATTTAGGAAAATCTCAATTTCAAAATGCATGGATTGTATGTTCAAGTAGAGAGGATGATAAAAGGTCATCCAATTTTCAAAAACAAAATTCACAAGCATTTGTATTCCATATCATTGTCATACATTAATTTGCTTGTGAAGACATAGTACACAATCATATTTGTTTTGGTTAATCTCATAAATGTATTTTGTGAGCATGAAACAATGAGGCATGAACAATAAGTTAAGATTTTGTGAGCAAGATCCCAATTTTGAACTCAAAATCAATGGAATTGTTTCCAAAAAATTGACAAATTTTTCAAGAGATGAAAGTTTCAAACGCACAATTACAAAACCCTATGTACACGATTATAAATAAAAAATATTATTAAAACAAAAATACATCCAAGCTCGCAACTCATGGCTCACACATCCTTACTCACGATATAGCATTCCCCCATTAATCTCATGGCACCAAAAAAGCCTTCATTGACACCAAGGAAGTCATCAACTCCAAAAAGATCAACATTAAGGAAGTCAACATCAACATCTTTTTTAGAAGGAAGTTTAATTCCGCGCTTACAAAGTTTGATTGTAGAACCTCTTCCAGAAAAACCAAACCCTATTGTGTTCATTGACATCAAAATTGGTGGAGAAGACAAAGGAAGCCTACTTATTGAACTTTTTAAACACATTACACCAAAAACAGCTGAAAATTTCCGTTGCTTGTGTACGGGAGAGAAGGGCATGGGACAACAAGGAAAAAAATTACAGTATAGAAAATCAATATTCTATAGAGTAGTACCCGGATTATATGTTCAAGGAGGAGACATTATAAAAAATAATGGAACAAGTGGTGAATCTATTTATGATGGAAAACCATTTGAAGATGAGAATTTCATGAAAAGTAATGCTCAAGTAGGATCTTTAGCAATGTGTAACATAGGCCCAAACACAAATGAAAGTCAATTTTTCATTAATCTTGTTCCCAATCCGGACCTTGATGGAAAACATGTGGTGTTTGGACAAGTGAAAGAAGAAAGTATGCACGTTTTAAAAATTATAGAAAGTATGGGTTCTTGGACTGGTAGGACACATCAAACAATATCAATTAGAAGATGTGGTTGGGAAAACAAACCCACTAAAAAAATAACTTTAAAAAATGGCTGAGGAAGAAGCAATACTTAAGAAAGCTAAAGAAGAAGAAGAAAAGAAAAGAATTGAAGAACTAGCTTCACAAACTACCGAAGTTGAAGGTGGCTAAAGCCAATTGAAGAAAAAATAAATGGTGTGCTTTATCAATTGAAAACCCTAAAAAAATGGGGGTCATACACAATTTTGTTTATTGAGACAATGCGTGATTTCAAACAACTATCATGGATAATTATTGTTTTGAAGATATGATTATTTTAGTCAAAAATTTAAAGAATCTCTTCAATAAACATGTATTTAAACTATTGTAATTGTTTATTTTTTATTTCAATTTACAACCTATCAATTAGCCAAAAAAAGCTATAAGATATAATATTTTGTAATACAATTAATATCATGTATTGTTAAATTGGCAAGCAATCAAAGTTCAGAAACTATATGCAATGAATTTTGGCATTTCTTATTGATAGGTGAATGGAAACAAAGAATTGTGCTGTAAACTAATAATCTTTTAAAAACTACTATCTTATGGTAAAATGACAAGCATGGATTCCAACATTTTGTTTCAAAGAATACATGTTTTTAGAGAGAGTTTTGTAAATACAATTCAGTTTACAATTGTCAAAGATTTTAAAAAGTCTTCCAAAATTCAACATTTTATAAAAGACAATTGAGCATTCAAAAAAATAATCTTCTGGATAGAATGATGAATTTTCAAAAATTTTGTGTCTTTCTATGTCAAGACATTAGTACAGTGCTTGGTCACATGTTGAATCATAATTGATCTAAAGTTTACATTTGGTTTTGTTTTGCATATTTACAACAATATTCGTATGTTTGTAGGTCAAAAATCAATATAAAGGAAATGTTGTTAGATTTTATCTATAACACCATTGATTTTGAATACTCATTGACCATAATCATTTATAAAATAGGTAATTTAAAAGAAGAAATTATTCTATTGTATTGAATTTATTTGTAAATGTCAATTGTCCATTGAGTGCACAATTGAAAGTTCAAACAAGTTCCTCAGTAATTGATTTTGAACTTCATTTCTCAAAATTTATATTACAAATGCTACAATGTTTTACTCATATTTTTTATTATAATACTTGAAACAAAGTTGCAAAGTGTGCAAAATTTCACACAAGATAAGCAATTTTTATTTGGTTTGATAAGGTCAAGTGCTACCAATCAATCAAATGACAAGCTAACAAAATGGTTCTTAAAAAAGTAACACCATAACTCTAATGAAAACATAAGCGTAATTCCAATTATTTCATAAAAAAACAAAATCCAAAGCCCTCTATCACTGAATCATTCAAGATTGTGGTGTCTTCATTGAGATTGTGCTAAGTATATTAAACTTAGTCTAATTGAGCATGTATACATCTTATACTGCTTACCAGCAATGAAGGAATTATAAAAGAAACATAAAAATAAGCAACAGTTGATGTATTTTTTACTACAACTAAACTTCAAAATACATACTAAATATTTGGACGTCTCACATGTTTGTGCAATTCATGTATGCACATTACTTCATATATTAGCGACAAGACCAAACAAAATCCTACCAATTTTTAACTTAATGTCTTAAAAGAACAAATGCCTAGTGCCATTAGGAAAAATTTGAGTTTTCTAGAAGGTTCCTAACTCCACATGAGAGATGTGCATATAGAGAAAAAAGTTACCATTTTTGACAATTAGAAATGTCAGATTTTGACATCTGCAAGCAGTCATATCATGTGCCATGGTGGTTTTAATATTTTTTAAAAAAAATTACTTTTTTTTTACCTTTGTTGTATAACGTGGAATGGTTTTTTAAGGGCCTTCTGGAGGGCTCAAAAATTTTCTAATGTAATGGTAGCCAATGATTTGCGCAAAAAGCTTGTTTAGATAGATAAGTGGATGAAGGTAAACTAAATTGTAAATAAGAATCACATAAATTAATCAATAGTCAAGTCTCTGGGGAGAAAATATCTTAAGAAACTTCCATTAGGGGACATTAGCTAGAAGTAAATCATGTATCTCTTGGTCAATCTAAGGGTATGGAGAATATTGGCTAGTTGGATGAACATGAGACTACTGAGGCTCAAATTGTAGCAACAACTTCAACCCAACACAAAGTTGTAATGGTTGAATATCAACTCTTATGTGGTACATGCAAAGCTTGGTTGCTATGAATCGATCTTATGATGAGTTAAATTTTGTTACATTTTTTTTCCTTTTTGTATGATTTTATGGGTGCAATTGAAATGCAAGAGTTGGTGTTCCACTTGCCTTGAAAGCAGTGTTTAGAGAGACTTTGAGCTTCCTTGGTAAAAATCCTACATTTTTCATTTTCAGTTAGTGCATGCATTGGATATTGCTTATATACTTATATTAGTCATTTCTAACCAATTATTATCTAGTTGATTCAAATTTCAACCATTTTGATTGACTTTCTATTGTCTTATTGGTTCTCCCCGCTCATTGCTCTAAAGTAAATAGCCAAGAGTGGGTTTTTGTTTTGAGTGAAAGATTTGGCCAGTTTTTATTGCAAACATGTAGATTTGTTCTAGTGATGTGGTACGTAGTAATCAGGCAAAGCCAAGTTAGTTTCAGTTTGTATGCTTAGGGGCTGTTCATTCTATGGAGTTATCCTAAAAGCACTCATAACTAGGAGTGTAAACCTCTATTCCATAAAAAGAGGATGGATTTCCAAATATATAGAAAATTATTTTTTAATCTAATTTTGAATACCTAGCCAAACCCAAACTACAACAAAAGAGGTAATGTGTTCATTTTAATCCTAAGTTTGCAAGGGCCAGTTACAAAGTTCAAAATGAGAACTTCTAGTTTCATGCTTTGTCTTGAGTTTCAATCCTACTTCACTTAGAAATGCTTGCACAACCACACTTTAAAAGATTTGTCACCAAGAATAAAGAAAGTTTGTAACAAGTGTTAAATTTAATAAAAACTCAAATCCAACTTGAAAAGCCATGTCCTAAAAATTTGCTACTTGGAATATTTGGACATTTTTTACTTTTCCATTGCCCATTTACAAAAAAAAAGACGAGGTTGAGAACTGAAGGTTAAACTAGGATTTGTAGTGATTACAATTTCATGCTTAATGGGTTTGGCTGATATCTTCTAAGTAGTTTTCTTATTTCTTTTGTAAAAGGGTTCACCCTAACAATGTATCATCCTTTCATTGAGTTCTATGGTGAGTAAAGACTAGTTTATCACCTTGAGTTGCACCTTTTGGTTTCAAATCCCATAAGAAATTATCAATATCCTCTATACAAATTTAGTCATTATTACTACTATAGCATGAAATGCTACATTATACCAACACTAAAAACAAAGCTATGATGCATCTTTGTGCCCCATCTCCTCTACAAAAAGGGTATAGCCTCTTGTAAAACAATTTGCTCATTATTTTTATAAGCACCACACGTGCTCACCATGCATGCTCTTCGTAGTAAATGTTAACCTCAAAACATTCTAGATTCAATCTAACATTCACACATGAGAGCGTGCATGGTGTAAAGAAAGTGGCACTTTCTCTTCTTTCCAAGACTGCTGTTTGTGCTCAAGTTTTTTTAGATATTTTCAACATAGGTGTCAGAGGCAAATGCTCAAGAATGCTACGATGCAGCTTTAATATATAATTGTCAAGCTTATTCAAACTTGGCTTTTACCAAGTGCTTACCATATAGCACATCCAATTATGGTGGGGTCATCATCACATGGAGACCTAAAAGGTTCTTGGGAGAAGAGACATGTTCATTTTTTATAGGATCTACCTCCAAAGGCACTAAGGATGAAATTTGTCATCTATTTCCATGAGGTTCAAATAGTTGAATCATTCCCAAAAGACGCTTTATTTGCATTGGTGTTCTAGACCTAGGTTAACCTTTCATTTTCCTTTTAATCAAGCTTTGTGAAATGCCATATTGATCTTTTTTTCAACTTGAAAGTATCTTGATTTACATTCTTGATTCAAATTTATATTGTAAGGCCTCAAGTGTCTATTTGTCATGCAATATTCAAACACTAAAAAGTTCAAATTTTTCTATTATAAAGAGTTGGATATCAAGCATTGGGTGTTTGTTTATCACCCAAAATTCAAAAAGGAGGGGAAGAAGAGGAAAAGGCATGGAAGAAGAGGGTGACATGTGAAAAGTCACCAAAAATTAGGAGAGACACGGATCAAAGCGTGTGCAAGGCATACTCATGTTAAAAAAACACAAACAGAGAGCTACATTTTTTTTAAACCTTTCACCTTGTATCACTGTCAGGTCCGAAACACCGAACAAGAAAGATTCGTGCTTGGAAAGCATGCATGATGGGCGTTTATTAAAAATTTGAAACAAACGAATTGTTTCATTGAAATAATGTATGGTACATTAGAGTCAACTATGAAGTATGGTACTTCCAACAAGCCTTATTACATAAAGGACATGCTTTTGATACAAAGCCGTAGGGCCTTCAATAATATGACACGGTGGACACCCTGCCAATAGTTTCATGAAAATCCTGTGAACCTCCTCAAAAATAGCAGATCTTCAGCAGGAACTCAAGCAAAACTGCAACATGGTTGTTGAAAAATGTACAGTGCAGGGGTGGAACTTGGGAATTCGCCGATAAGAATTAGCAAGGTTGCATCTACTCTCTTGTCAAACTGCACCATGGCAACAAAACATCAGAGAAAAGTCTCAACTCCTATGCAGGGCTTTTTTTTTTGACTTTTTGGTGCCAGATTGCACTCAAAAAAAATCTGGCTAAAAAACATTAAATAAAACGCCAAAAAACTTGGATGATTTCGCCACTAGTCTTCAATTCTTTTTAATAAATTGGATGAAATTGCCAAATTGTGGATGAAAACCAAATTTTAGACATAGTATGTACTAATGTGATATTTTCTATCCAATATGTGGACGTATGTTGAAATTTTGAGCACCACTATAACATTTTAGATCGCCACTTTTGCACTTCTTAAAAAATGAAAAAAAAAAGCCCTGCTCGTATGCTACCAATCCAGCTTTGTGAAAATAATGTCCATACACTAGTGTAATGATTAGAAACCTTGGTACTAAACAATCTGTCCCTGCATTCATTACACTTCTTAAGGGCATTGAGTACAAGCAGTGGTTCATGGCACCTTTTGAGAAAACATGCCAGGAAGTTTCAAAATTAGGATTAAAATATCCGTGTCTCACGCATGCGTATCTTATCAAGAAAAATCTATGGCTTTTCAAGTGATAAATAGTTTTGTAACAGTGCATGTGAGAAAATTCGGTTCACATAACTTGCGGACGTATAGTGATGAGCAAGATCTCTAACAAAGAAGAATCCTAAACATGCATATACATTACTTGCCTGAGGTACAAAACGCTAGCTTTGCTGAGCAATTTCATTTCCACAACAAAATTTGATTTGTATTAGATCACACAAATTTTTGGTGATAAAAATTTATAACAAACTTTGAAACCCCCTATTAAGGAGTTTCAAAACCTTGGAGGAAAAAAATAACATATTGAGGCGTTTTTGTAGGAGAAAAGAAAGTTTTTTTATCATTATGTAAGATAATTAATATATTACAAGAAAAATTGTTCACAATGACACATCCAAATTGAATTGACAAAAAAATGTCCCTAAGTGACCAAACAAAATGACCAAACTGACATGTATGAATTGACAAAAAAA
This sequence comes from Ulota crispa, assembly GCA_963920765.1. Taxonomy (NCBI): domain Eukaryota; kingdom Viridiplantae; phylum Streptophyta; class Bryopsida; order Orthotrichales; family Orthotrichaceae; genus Ulota; species Ulota crispa. Next base: position 13,330,219 of record OY987245.1, read on the forward strand.
AAAAAAAAAAAAAAAAAATTACGTTAAAAAATGTACCGAGCTCTGAAACGCCTGTTACGTTGGCAAAGTTTGTGCAAACTCCAAGCAAGTTAAGTGAAACTAAAGGTCTGGCACACTCTCACGTGTGAAGGGAAAGGGTTACTCGCTTGAAAAAACGTTCACATGTTCAAATTGGGTCCCTTCATTTCCATGACCATGCAAAGGGCACTCAACAACGGATCTCTTGAGATATCACGATATGCAGAGATCAGTGAGTGACACGTACCTGACCAGTCAGAGCAGGGCAGGGCAGGGCAGGGCAAGCGCCGCGTCGGCGTTGCAACCGAGGAAAGGCTTGAAACAAAGATGCAGCCGAGGAAAATTTTGAACTTTTTTCACCCATGCCCATCAAAAAAACTTTCGTCCATATCGAAGTTAGCCATGATGCCCATGAACCGCTCTCGAAACGACCGAACCACACTCCGCATCAAAGTAACATCATCCTTCAAAAACTCCTCATAAATCCGCTTACAATACCGGTGCCGATTCTCCACCTCCTTCCTACCCAAACTCCTTAACGTACTCACAACCCTATGCACCTCATTAGTAGGGAACTGCAGGATACAATACTGCCATTGAATGAGCGTCTCAAAGGGCTTCACGTAGTTATCAGCGATCAACACAGGAATAGCGCCGTTACTCAAAGCCTCAAACATTCGGTACGAAGCAGGAGACCTGCCAGCAGGGGCCAAAGCAAAGGTCGAGTTCATGAGTTCCATGTAGTCATAGCTATCATACAACTCCTGCTCTTCCTCACACCCCATACCTTCCCCGGGATGCGCCTTCAAAAACTTCGCATTTGTCTTGCCTTGACACGTTAACGCTACAACAACATCCCCACCGTTGTGCATACCCCGGAACGCATCACTCCCTCTAAACACTCCCTCTCGGGATAAGTACCGTTTCCCCTTGAAACTCAAAAAGTACTTCCTCTCAAACGCCGTCAAGTTGTAAATGGTTGCGATGATGGACGGGTTAGCACGAGGTAAAGGGATGGCGATGTCGAACGCGGCTCTGTACGTCGTTGGTTGCAGCATGGTGCTTAACAGTGACGCCATGCCTAGCGTTTGCGGTGCCGGGTTCACGTCTGCCCACCGGTCTGCGAACGTGACCACCACGTGGTTCAGGCCGTTGTTCCAGTAGGGCAGGGACTGAAACGCGGGCTTCGTCCATGCGGCTTTGTTCGTGTCTGTGTCTGCGAAGTAGAAGAAGAGACAGGCTTGGTTGGGGTCTGTTGTGTGATACTCCGAGTTTGGTAAGAGTGATAAGTACATCGGCACATGTAGTCCCTCGGGTACCGGGTCGTTGTATGTGTATATCTGTAACTTGCTGCCTCGCTCGCACCGAGTGAAGTTGAAGCATGCGTCCATGGAGCAGCGTGGAAAGGCTTCCGGTGCATGCCATGGTTTGTCGGCGTGCCATGGCGCAGGGTTAGAGGCTTCTAGAAAGTATACTACACATAATAGTGCCACGTTGCTTGTCATGACGGCCATCACTAACCGACTCCGCTCAACCAGCATTGTTCTCACTGCCTTGCATAGATTCCCCATCGGACAGTTGCTAATGCTTCTTCACACCCATGCAAATAATCGGTTGGGAGAGAAAAAGATAACAATGCAGCAAAGGTGTACGGCCCCTAGAACACAGATCGTGATACCGCTAGTAGGGTTTTAGAAACGTGCAGGATCGGAAGAAACAGCAACATCGACACCATTGAAACCAGAGGCAGCCCTCTCAACAACACAAAAGAGCTTCTAATGTGACGACAGAGAACGAGAAAACACGGCGCTGTCGGTGATAAGTCGCATTGCTTGAGAGATTGAATCAGCAAAAACGCTGTTGTCGATGCTCAGGAGAGAAGTACGTCGCCGTGGTCGTCACAAGGTGAAGTAAGTTATGGAACGTGTGAAGGGAGAGCCCGCTTTGGAAGAAGAGAAGATATGTGGAGTTATAAGAAATGTCAGCAAAAGGGGATATTCTATGCTTGATAGATTCTGATCTTTAATAAACATATGGAGATCAACAAGCTGCACATGTTTTGACTTTTGGTTACGTTGTTCGCCAAAGTCATTTCATTTGTTTGCTTGGTATCTATATTAATAATTGAATATCAGGCAGTTGCACTCGATGCTTTCATAAGGACAATTTCACAAAGTTCATCTTTAGTTCCACTTAAAAATAGAGTAAAGTACAAGTTCAACTTAAATTATAAATAAAAGAAATTCAATTTAAGGGGTACGGGGTAGGGAGTGGAGGGCATAATTCCATCAATACAACGGGTGTGTATACTAGTTTATATATATAATAAAATACCGTGCAGTTGTGGTCGTGGCGATTGCACTCGATCATTCCACAAGTGAGGATGACGATTCTGCAAAGCCTATCTTTAGTTTCACTTTAAAATAGAGTATAGTACAAGCACTAGAAGAAAAACAAGGAGAAACGACTGCCACAAATCACAACGCTAGGTCACCAAAATTGCCTTGCAATTATACAAACAACTGCACGACTAGCGCACAACTACAATCTAGTCGTGCAGTTGTTGTGCAGTTGTTTGTGCAGTTGCAAGGCAATTTTGGTGATCTAGTCGTTATGATTTGTGGCACTCGTTTATCCTTATTTTTCTTCTAGTGAAGTTTCACTAAAATTTTAAATAAAACAAAGTAAAATTTGAGAGGCACAAGGATAGGGGGCATGGGGATAGAGGGCATATGGATAGGGGACACATAGACATGGGGGGACGGGGTCATGCGAGGCATGGGGGACACAATCTCATTGGTATGATGGGCAATATATTAGTATATATATAAGAGCGTTTGCACATTACATGCAAAGGGTTTGATATAAAATAGAAACACCTATCTCTACCATGTCCCCATAGGCGTCACCTCTAACAAGTATAAAATCAAATGGTTATGGGTGACAAAGTGATGGTTGTGGCTTTGTGGTTGACAGAGTGATGGTTATAGGTGATGAAATGATGATTATGGGTAACAAAGTGGTGGTTTTGGGTGATGAAAATGATCATTTTGAGTGACCCATCTCACTATTTAAGAACCATTAACCCCTAAATACCCAAGGCACTGATTTCTAGTGTAAAATCCACCAAAATTTGGTGCCGCATGCATTTAGGGGTTAAGCATTTTTTTAGCATCTCTTACACACAACTATATTATTTATTGATTTTGGACTTTGAAAAACTTTGTGAACAAATGCTTGTAATTGGGACTTTGAAATTGATGCCAATATTTTTGATTTCCTCTTCCTAACTTGACAATATTATTTTTAAAGTTCATCAATTGATTTTCCTACTCCAAAATCCTTAAATTGACGCTTATGGGTGTTGCTACCTTATCTTGTACTTGGATGATATGTGTTTTGAGCCCTTCAAAGTGTTCCCTTGACACCCAAATCTAGTGTGTCAAGTAATGGCATTTGAAATTACTATTCATCTTAAGTTCAGTGAGCTCTATCTTATATTCCACTTAATGATTGGTTGATTTACTATTTATGGAGCACATTTGAAGAGTAAAGTAATGGACAACTAGAAATTTGAGGACTTTTCAAATTAAAACAAATGTAAACTCTTAGCAAGTTAGTGATTGCATGTAAGGGTGCGGATGCTCTAACATCTTTGTGACGTCTTTTGAAAAACACCAAAGTTTTTAAGATTGCAACATGAAAAGCTGCATGATCCCTCCCAAAGAAAACTCTATTTCACAATGAGACATGGACATGGTTGAAATGCAATTGTGAAACATTGACATAATAAAGAAAGGAAAAAAGTAGACTAATTTGGTGTGCAATTGGGTTACAAATTTGCTTGTTCAAGGCCTCACACCAAACGTCCACTAAAAAAGTTACATATCCAGTCTAAATGTTGACTTTATTATGCATGAGATTTGTACTTGATCTTGAAACACACCCAAACCCTATGCTGTTCCCATAACCCCCACAAAATTAGGTAGGAAGGTATTTTTTATTTGGCACTTGAAAGTGGTACTTGCATTATCCACTTGGTCAAGTCTAATATAGTGCGTTGTAAAGTTGCACTTCTAATTTAGTTCTAAGTTTACCACTTCGGACCTTGCAAATATGTGTGAATCTACTGTAGAAAAAAAATTCCTTGCTCATATTGAGAGGGAGCTTGTAAATACAAGATTTATTCACTTTTTTTTGGTATTACAAGTGTTCTCAATTTGCAAATATGTATGCAATCTAAATGTGTATAAAATCTCATTCCCAAAACTCTTGCTATAGTAATTGGCAAGACTATATGTAATTGACAAGACCACGTATGAGCTTATCTTTGGTAATATTTATTTGATAAAATTTAATTGACACTATAAACATCCAAACTAATTGTGCCAAGAACTATTTTAGAACAAATAAATGTAAGAACCCACCAAATAAAAACAAGAGAAATATGAATGGTCACTTGATTCTTTTTGTTTTTTCCTTTTCCTTTGTAGTTAGAGTCACTTTGAGAATCTAGTTAACGCTACCTATTATAGCAATTTCTGCATTCACTAATATGGTAGTTACTTTTATAGCCTGAGCACAACTTTCAATGAATCACAACAAGAAAATTATTACAAACATTGTTGAATGATTGCGATTTTTTCCTCTAAACACATGCCTAACATTGTTACCCTTTCGCAAGTGTTCATTATCATTCACTATAATGACCTACGCCATACATAACTAAACCTTGGCAGTCCAAAGTTCAAAAATTATAATTTGAGTATATTTTTTGGGAATACGTGCAAAACATTGTGAGATCTCCAATGTTTTTCTTATTCATTGGATAGTCTCAAAAAAAACTTGGTTCATTCTTATGGAGATCTCTCAATTTTTGCACAATCCACAATTAAGGAAGATGACCATAAAGTCTATAATTGCATGAAAAATCAAAATTTAGATAATTATGACATCTTTGCTTTTACATTCACAATGCATGTTGTGTTATTCCTCCTCTTCACATGTTTGTTGAACACTCAACATTTTGACAATTGTAGAATGTTCCTTTCCTAATCATTTATTGCGAATAGCCTCTTAGCTAGGTTTATTGCACAGACGCTAATGTGGGGTACCTTGACGGTAGAAAGTTTTAGCTTTTTTACAAACAAGGATAAAAATTAAAATGTGTCCCGTGTTTTAGCGTTGTTCAATTGTATCCTTCTGTGTGACTCTAAACTAAATCAAGATCTTTGAATCCAAGCGTGAACTTAGTCTTCCCTAATTCAATTTCCTGAGGCTTATAATAATATGTAAACTTTTACACGTTATGGTTGGTGAAAAAAATAAAGCTTTTCCATCCGACCCCCACATCAACGTATGTGGAGTAAACCAAACTCCTCTTGGTTTGGTTAGATGACATGCTACATAGTGGGACCAAAGAGGCAAAATCTCATTGTTTTTACAAACCACGGTAAGAGTAATAATATGCCCCCTATTTTGGTATTGTTCAATGATATCTTCCTTTAGGGTTTTAGATTAAACCATGATCTTTGAATCTGAATTTGAATTCAAAATTCTCAAATTCAATCTCTTGATTTTAAATGTCTAAACATTCACATTTTCTAGCCTATGAAAAAATTGACATTTTCTACTTTGGCCCTACACAAAATCATGATGTTTAAAGGAGTCTCCACTAATCTTTGCATGTTGTTCAAAGGTTTCCATTGATTTTTGAAGGGCCCTCAAGTTCCTTGATCTCCATTCATGCGTTTCAAATAGGTGACCTTGCGCTTCAACATGCCCCACAAATAATCATTTGACCACTTATTAAGGAAATTAGAGGATATAGTTCAATAGACTTAGGATGAATAATGATGAATAGTGGCTTGAAGGGCCCTTATTAGAAATGATAAGGCATCTCCACCGGTGGCTCAAACATGCTCAAAGTGCATGAAAAGTGTTGAGGCCCCTCTGAAAACCCTCTCAAGACACTTTGTCCTACTGTGTCTAGCAAAGGCCCTTCAAGACACTATTCATCTTAAGTTTAGTGAACTTTATCTATCCCCTACTTTCCTTGATAAGGGGTCAATTAATTATTTGTGAGATGTGTTGGAGTCCAAGGCCACCTTTTTGAAAAGAATGGTTGAAAATCAAGGGGCTTGAGGGCCAACCAAACAAAGGGAAAACTTTGAAGAAGTTTAGACTGGTGAAGATGCTCTAAGACAAAGTTTCTTGAGAGGATTTTGAAAGGACCCTCTGCACTTTTCATACACTTTGGGCGTGTGTCATACCGTAGGAGAACACCTGTGAAGATGCCCTGACCTCAGCCAGCCCCTCTCACCTTGACTGGCTGAACAGTGTTATTGTTTGGAGTTGTGGGCAAAGCCCAGAAAAATGTTGAGCTGCGGCGATAGTTAGCATAAGAAAGAATGGCTGGATGTGAGCCAGCCAAAAGTTTGCACAAAAGGGAGGCGGTGGTGGTGATAAGTCAATGGTCCAAATGCTTGTGCAGCAAATTGATAAGTCGTTTAAATCATTCCCTTAATCTATGACCCCACCAAAAGATGAAATAAAAAACCCGAAAGGCAAAAAATTCGAAAACCCAAAAGGCAAGGAACCTAAAATCTTGGAAAGAGGGAATCAAGTTTATAATAAACAAGAGCCCAAAGCAGAGACGGGTAATGCGAGCTGCCCCGGGTAGTACCGACGCCGGGTCCCCTCAGAACTCGAGCTTATCGCCATGACCTCAGTGCAGCCGAATCAAGTAACAGCCCCTACTCGGCGTCAGTTCCGACCTCTCGCACTACCCACCGACTGAAAACTCTAAGTTAACCCCTGAACGTCACAAAAGCCCTTGCGGCCGTATGTATGGTTGTATGTACAGAGGTATTTGAGTTGTTATGAGGGCTTTCCAATTTTTTTTATGCACCCATCATCATACAACCCTTCAATATGTATAATTGTAACACTTAATTTCCAGCTAATTCAAACTTCTGAATATTAGTTGCGACCTAACCTTAAAGAGTCCTTGGGCTTTGGAGCTACGGTACCAAATACAGTCGCAACCAATATTTAGAAGTTTGAATCAGCTAGAAATTAAGTGTTACAATTATACATATTGAAGGGTTGTATGATGATGGGTGCATAAAAAAAATTGGAAAGCCCTCATAACAACTCAAATACCTCTGTACATACAACCATACATACGGCCGCAAGGGCTTTCGTGACGTTCAGGGGTTAAGTAGACTATCAAAATCACCGCCTTTTGCAACAAAAGTAAGAATTGCGTAGGTAAGAGCATATTCTGCCACCTGCTTGAAGACCCTTCCGAAACAAGGTTTTGAGGGGACAGTAGCACAAAGTATCAAAGCTAGGCATGGAGTTGCCCTGCAATTTGGCATGGGCATCAAGGCAATTGGAAATTGAGCTTGGGTGTGGAGTTGCAATCTGTTCGGCATCAAGTAATCGGAGAGCGAGGGAGCTTGGAACCCTAATTTTGTCCTTTTTGCTTCCACATGCGTGCCAGGGGCCATGAAGGGGTCTTGTACAAAGCTAGGATTTGACATGAATGTGACTCAAATATAAAGGCCCCACGCTTGCACATCGACAAGTCTAGTGCTATTGGGGACTTGAAACAAGGAGGCCGTTACGAGTTGAACCCACGAGGCTCATTTAGCAAGTGGAAGGAGATGCTCTAAGGGCCTCAAGCCAAAAGGTATTCTAACATTTAAGTCACTAGGAAGGAGGGTAAAGCCAAAGTAATTGTTGGTGCAAACATGAGATTGCATGTGCATGAGGCCCTTAGCCTACACAAACATTGTTGAGAGAAAATATTGTCACATGCAAGAGTGATGTTATGTAGCTATGATTTCACTCCTCAATTTCTATCATTTTGTTCACAAGTATAAGAGCAACTAAAAATGCAAAGGATTTTGTTCAAGCGCCGTTTACATTTACATATTACTCTTAATCCCTACAAGTGCAAGGGGAGAATCTTAAATCTCACGCTAGACTTAGGGACGATTTGCACTATGTTCCATGTTCCATCCTTGCAAGTCCTAACTCAACATGAAATCCCTTCTTTGTTGAATTAGTAAAGGCAAAGAGAAGTATTAAACAAAGTCACGGATATTTTTTGCAAAATCATTAGTGAGACTTGAGGTGAGAGTTGGATTTAGCAAATTGTCAACCCAAACCTTTAGTGAAGTTGCACCTTCTTTGGTGCCAAAACTTTTAGAAAGTGATGCAATTGAAGCAATTTGCAATGAAAAGGGATGTGAAACTTAGGATGTACTCCCTCCGTCCCAAAATGATCTTCATGTTACACAAAATGTTGTAGATAAAGCTCAAAAAGAATCATTTTTCAAATTTTTTTGGACTTGTGAATAGAGTTTGATGTCCTCCTATTGTTCTGAAATTTTGAGTTTCAAATTAGTTTTCAAAGTGTGGTTTCAAAGTGCTTGAAATTTGAATTTTTGAGGTATTTTTGAAGAGCACCGGTGGCCACTCACTTGATGGCATAGGATTGGTTAGCATGCCCATGCTTTTGGACTATAAGCAAATGTCACTAGCTCCCTTCCTCCTCCAACAAGAAGATCATTTTGGGACACTAAAGAAAGGTCAACAGGAAGATCATTTTGGGACATAGGGAGTAGTACAAAGTGCTAAATCCCAACTTTTGATTTGACACAAATCCAATTCTCACATTTTAGTGGGCCTCAAAATGTGGGACATAGAGTGAACCACCCTTCAATGACTCTGATAGCATGTTTGTGGGTGAAAGTAAATTTTTATCAAAAATGTAAGAATGTGTTCATATTCTTGGGTTGGTCAAATTTATCCCTTTCTGTGGTTCCAAAAATAATCAGGGTCTTTAAATCCAAATATGAATTTGAAATTCTCTAGTTCAATCTCTTTGATAGCAAATTTTCAAGTCCTTCCATTTTGTGGTATATACAAAACCGGAGCTTTTTCACCGTGACCTAGTAGACATGCTATTAGAACCATCAAGTTTAATGTGAGATTTAATGTTATTAGGTGCAAGGGGTATGTAGGTAGAATGAATCATGACCTAAGAATTTTTCAAAAACAAGAATCATTTTTGTGTTATTTTTTATTTTTTTAATCATTGTGTTATGAAATGATTTGAAGTCTTGTACAAAAAATCCTAAAGGGAAACTTCTATGCGTGAACACTTTTGGCAAATTTTATAAAAGATAAATAATGAATTAATACTCATGTGTGGAGTGTGGCTTATTTGCAAAAGAAGAATTGGTAAATTTGGTTGGCTTGTTTCAAAGAGGGAGCAATATTCTTTAGAAGTTTTGGTTGATTAAAAAATGGTTAAATTTAGTACTTGAAATTGACTTGCAGCCAAAAGACATTACAATTATGCAACTTACTCTAAAAACTTATGAGATGGTCAATTTGGCACTTGAAGTTGACTTGCAATCAAAAGACACTACAATTATGCAACTTGCTATAATAAATTTTGAAACTTGCAAGTCTGGTTTCAACTAGGGCAAGTATTATAATTCTAGACTAAAGGTGTTATTTTTAGAGTATTCTTGCAATGTATCATGCATCTATTTTGGATAAAAACATCACTTGTAGAAATCTCTTGAAGATTTGATGACAATACCTTGAGAATTATAGCACATTTTAGATTTAGTTAACAACAACACAATCCTACTTGTTCATTAGTTTCCTCCCTACTCATATAGAAACTGTTGACAAAAAATTCATTTGAAGATGTGAGACCATATTACAAAGTCATGGACAGAAAATCGTAATCATTTTTTTATAATGTTCTTGTGCAATCAATACTTCACCAAATCTAAAACTGGCTACATATTTGAAAAGCTTAGAAAAAGGAGTAAATTGTGTTAAATTTTGACTTAAATCTAATTAGGAAAAGTATTGGAATCCTTTGTTTGAAAAAATCATCAAGTTATGATTTAAACGCTTTTAAATCACTATAAATTTGTCAACAATTAACCACCTATATGTTCTCAACTTGTTTTCAATGTACAACATGCTTGCTTGAATTGAGACAATTTCCACTTTTAAGAGGCTATTAAAAGCCACAAAGATGTCGGTGATGCTAAAAACGTTGATGAATATGACATACTCATTTGTTCAAATTACATTTGGCATGAACTAAAAGCATAAATTAAGAGTGAATTAGGAGTAATCCACTCTTCAAATTCTAACACATTTTGTCTCCCTTAGTAAGCTTTTCAAATATGTAATCTCTTTTAAATTTGATAAAAATTTGAGTATGTGAGAGGGGTTTGAATGAGGACTATGACTTTATATCCAAGACTCTACCAGTATGTGTATGTACCTTGGATCGTTGCCAACTTGACTTGCACATGAAAATTTGTCATATGCACCCAATAATATAACAAACCACATGGTTAATTAATAAATGCAATTAGCATTCTAAGCATATTGGGATGTACTTCATTCATTTCACACGGCTTGTATAGTAAGCGCAGCGCATAAAATAATTTATTGTCTGTATTCTTAGGACTTTAATCCCTAAATGCCCAAGGCATCCAATCTGGGTGTTTGCAAAATTTTGAAGACAAATAAAATCTCATCAAATCACTATTTTTGGTATTTTTTTTGAACAAAAGTTTGTTTTGAAGTCTATTTTCAACATCATTTTGAAAATGAATGTTCATGATTTTCTATTTAGTATTTTGTACAAGGATGTTCAGTGCAATCTTGAGTTTTCTAGTGTTGGAAGATTTTGAAAATGAGTCTCAAATACACTAGAGCTTGGAGAAAAGTCCGCATTAGAAATCCATTTAAAAAAAGTACAGGAGTAGATTTTGAAAGCCGTAAATTGGTTTAGGTTAAACATATAATGACCTTAAACCTCATATCTTTTTGATGACCAACTTCTTAGCGTTAACATGTGAAATGAGGATTAGAAAACTTCAAGTCACTTTTGCAGTTTTAACACCCTCATGTTCAAACGTTATAATCTTTCAAACTATAAGTGATATTGTTGTGCTTTCTTTTTCCATGTAATCTCTAACATGTCAAATTTAAATGTGTATAGTTATAGTTTAAAAAAACTTGATGAGATCTATGAAAAGATTGATTGATTGTTCACATTCTTGAAAATGCCAAGAAATTCAGAAAGACCTTGGGCATTTAGGACTTTAACAAGCCGACTCATTAGTCAGTTTTTTATAATTTTAATTGAAACTTGAAAGTCCAAATACTGGCTGAAGAGTCGTAGTACGAAAGACCAAGATAATAAGGCAAAATATTTACTCCGTAATTTTCAGCCTGAATTGTATTTTGTTGCAAGTATTGAAAGAAACTAGTATTAGAACAACAGCACAAGCACCTTGAGTGCCACTTCACACTCTGGTCAAAGGTTGTGAGGTTGTTGATTACTATCAATTAGATTGCAAGAAATCAAGGCTTTGGCCTTTTGATCTTTTATACTAGAGGTCAAAATTTAAAATCTCTCATCCTTTATGATATCATTTTTTCATTCAAAATAATACTTTCTTAAAAGAAGTTTGGATCAAGCAAACATGGAGACCCAAACTATATATGATTGAGAGGCGTCAATTTATTTCATAAAGTAATAAGAAATTGACAAGATCTAAACTATTAGATTTGGAAAGTCTAATAAATGTTGAAAATTTGGACTTTGGGCTTGGCCTTTGGAGGTTTCACACTAAGGGCAGCCAAAATTTTCAAGAATAATATGTTTTCCCTATTTTAAGCCCATTTCTTTGGCTTTTGGTCACTCAATCCCTCGGCCTCTTGACTTGGTTGGCTATAGTGTAAAGCGGGCCTAAGACTAAGGATCATTGCCACCTTGGACTTAGTGGGGGAGGGTAGATGATATGCCATTTAGTGACCCAAGGGTAGAAATTTTAAGTTTTTTCACCCATCAAAAGTTGTAAGAGTTTAAATGCTTACTATCAAGAGGTTGCATTTGAGAGTTTGCATTCAGATTTGGATTTAGAGACCTTGATTTTGACTAGAGATACGTTGGACAAAACTGAACAAGTCCAACACAAGGGACAAACTATTACTTTTAACCTTGTTTGAAAAAATCTGGTTGAAGTTGAAACTACTCACTAAAAAATAATTAGATTTCATTTTTAAAAAAAAAAGCAAACTTTACTATAGTATTTATTACTAGTGGACCCTTGTACCCGCCGTTCTAACGGTTTACCATCATGGGAGGGGTTTAGGCGTACACCTCCTATTCCCGTGTATACCCCATCCCCAAGAACAACCATAACCGCCACATAACCGCCATTTAATCTTCTTGGAGCAACACCCAACTACCCAACTAATGAAATGAAGCCTATTATTAGTATAGATGTATTAGTATAGATGTAGACATAGAAACTGCATGGTACAATCCAATGAAAAGCTTGATGAAAATGAAAAACTTGATGAAAATGAAAAACACCTGATTTTAACCGGTGAAGTCAATATTTCTCCTCAGCCCGAGGGGGCAGTAATTAATATTTTGAAAGCAAACGGGGGGTCAGCTTTTATTACAGTCGGTGCTATCGGTATCTTCATGCAGTGCGCACGTGGCTGTGACCGTTGAAATGGTGCAGAGATCATCATGGTACACTTGCTGACTCACCTCGGTACGGGTAGCGGATGGGGCCCACCTACGACGGGCAGATACAGTCGGTTAATTAGCTTTTTCTTTTCATTTGGAGGTTGGACCAGTTGGTGCCCGTCTTCTTCGTTCAACGCACGCGGTATAAGCCGACAAATAAGGTAACCGTACCCAAACGTTAGCGGTCCTCATCAATGTACGGGGAGTACAGTAGAACTCCTGTAAGCTAACATCTTGTAAGCTAGTATGCTTTGTAAACTAATGTATAATATAAATCTCAATGTTAAATCATATGTCAGTCATAAATTAAAGCAATTAATTCAATAGTAGTAATACTCTTTGATGGTATCCTGGCACTAACCTTAAGGTAATTAACTAATAACTTATTTAAAGTAATGTAGTTCTTGGGGTCCCAATCATATTAGTTTAGGAGAGTTTTATTGTACCTGCATTTAGTCACAAGCTAGTTTGTTGATTTTGAGAATTGTCAAATTAAATTCAAAAGTTTAGGAAAAAAATCAACCATTTAAGAGGAAAAAAGAGAATATTCTTTCTTTTCTATAGGTTTAGCTAGGAGTATACCTTAGACAATCGATTGGCCCAAGAGAATGTAGGATATTGGTCAGTTAAGCTAAAAAACCTCCCGGACTGTGGTCTCCATTCCCGCACTCTACAATTAGGGTGTTCTCCACACACTCTTGAACCCATAGTGGAGCAGTGAATGCCACTTGCACAAGCAAATCTTGCCACATGTCAGTTGTTAAGTTGTTGTGAGACGGTTGGGATTGGGATCATCAAGCACGTATTTAGGAACACATCAAAGCAATTTCAAGGGTAGTCTAGAGTTGCTAATAGGGGCCTTATGAGTTGCAACTCCCCCTTTAATATAAAATAATCTACGATACTTTTTTCCACAAAAATTACGTTCCATGGTAGCTTGTTGAAATGCTAACCCTACAAAAAAATTCCTAAATTTTCCAAGATCTTGAGGTACCCCAAACCCTTAAACACTCGGGTATGGATATGGTTACCTTAATCACAAGAGTACAAGCATTTTGCACTACTTTCCAACTATGCATACTCCTTTTCCTTTGAGTTCAACATTAGATCCCAAGTTTGTTGCTAAATGGGGGCGTCAAGTAATATTTAAAAATGATTGAATGATGGGCAAATTGAATGATGGGCTACAAGTAACATCACAAAATATCATGTATTTTTTGCAAGATAATTGTTAAGATGTGATTCTTGAGTTGGTTTTACAAACATGCTTGAATGTTCTATGCAAGAAAAATTGGTAGAATGCCACTTTTGAGTTAGTTTTTGTCAATTCTAGGAGCAAAAGTCTATTACTTTGATGCCAAAATTTCCTACAAATTGTGCAAACATTATTTAGTGGACTAGGATAGTTGACTTCAGATAGAAAATACTTAGAATATTGTTTGAAAATCTAAAAGTGATGATTATTGTCCTTTTGGAACACTAAGATTTTGAAGATGTAATGAAAATTGGGACACGACTTGAACATCCCTTTAGGATGAGTTCTTACTTAACATCAAAAAAATTTGTTTTGAAAGTGGCTTAGAAAATAATTTTGGTATAGCCTTGGATTGCAATCACTTTTTAGCATCACATTTAGTACCAATTGTGTACATACTTTCAAAATACATAAGGCATATATTAGAAATGTTTTCAATGCTTACATTATAAGAGTGCTATGCCAAGTGTACATTAAATGAAATCTACTCAAATTTGGTCCTTGAGTTACATTCACTCCTCATTGTTTGATCATCCACTTCACAAAAAAAGTAGTGCACTTTAAGCACAGTTTCGCATTTGCAGTATCAGAAGGATTTTTGTTACAAGCACTATGCTTACTGTGAAGATTCATTTCAATCCTTAGAGGCTATACATTATTAAATACAAAAACCAACACATTCCTGTAGGTCAAATGACTTACAAGAGTTTTTGTTAATCTTTTATATGTCTCTTTTTCAACTTATCTTTGGCATTAAAGTTTAAAAATCAGTGAGAATTTTGGACAAATAATGAGTATTTTGAAACATTCTTGAATTGGCATATATGTCATCATTTTGGAAAAAAAATATGCCTACATATATGAGGAGTAGTAAAAATGGTAGAAATAGTGATGGAGAGGGTGGTCAAGTAACCAAATTGCTAGAAGTAAATTGATAAAGGACTCAATAAATGACAACTGCAATATTAATTCTTGTAAATAAATGCAATTATCTACTCAAAAATTAGGGTGATATTCACTCATGTATACAAACAAAATGATCCAAATCATTTTGTGTATGTTGTTTTTGATATTGGTTTTTTGACCATACACATGGATCTTGATTGTGTTGTATGGGCTATTTGTTACATTTCCATAGAATCAAGTGATCCAACCTTT
This sequence comes from Ulota crispa, assembly GCA_963920765.1. Taxonomy (NCBI): domain Eukaryota; kingdom Viridiplantae; phylum Streptophyta; class Bryopsida; order Orthotrichales; family Orthotrichaceae; genus Ulota; species Ulota crispa. The sequence continues at coordinate 13,345,248 of OY987245.1, forward strand.
ATGGACAATGATGGGGCCATTCAATTATGAAAAAAAGTGCAAGATGGAGATTTGATAAATCTTTTCATAAGGTGTAAAGTGTATCTCCACAACAAATGACAATTATAATTTAAGATGTTATCATTTGATTATGTTGCACTTTTCATTATATGTAGCAATTTCACTTGTTTTTTCTTATAATAAAAAAGAGTTAGTTTCAAATCATCTTGGATACAAAAGAAAAATGGTAGTCTAATTTACAAACATAGGTGAAATCATATAATGATTTTATATTTGCACAAAGTTCCAATATATATTTTGAAATGAAAAACATTCCACTCGTAAAAGGAAGCATGGGTCAAAACATTAGGCAAATCTGAAATCACCAATAACATAAAAATATTATTTAAGGTATATACTAGGATGCAAATTATTTTTTCCATTTTAGGCTCGTGCTATTAAAGCAAAGATAAGTTGGGTTCATAGATCTTTGTATTTTGAATGAGGTTTCTAAAGTAAAATTGCAATTGAAAAAACAAATCTTTGACTAATGCAAAATAATTCACCCTTATGTTTGAACTAAAAAAGAACTACTTCAAAAAAAAATCCAAGACATAATTGTACGTTATCATTGGAATTCTCTTATGAATTTCATGTTTCTTTTCAAAAGTGTGGTTTATTTACATGTTGCTTTAGTACAAAAAAGCAAGACCATAGTCTTAATGTTTGGAAAGGTTTAACAAATAGAGGCAGAGGAAACAATTGAATTTGTGAAGACGGAAGACTCACAAGAAAAATTATTTCAATACCGAAGAAGATGCTCAAAATCTTACAATTTTTATCTCCTAAAGATCAACCAATCATTTTTTCCACTTATTGGCCCAAAATAGGCTACTATTTTCAAAAAAGGACTTCAATATTCCCAAGTTTAATAATTTTGTTAGTAAATTCTACATTAGGATTGCCATGGCCAAAAGAAATTCATCGGAAAATTGGTACTAAGTGTTCAACACTTTTATAATTTTTGGGATTTAATGTCTCAAGAGAGCATCTGATGCTTTGAACATTAGGTCGTGGATTATTTTGCAAATCTGCTCAATACTCATTTTTTTTAGCCAAATGCCGTAAAATTTTATCTGCTAAAGGTGATATCTTTGTTTCTCACAGATCTCAAATGCAAATGCTTCAAGGTTGCTTAATACAAATCTACAAGTTGTGCTCATAAATATTGAGTATATAGATAACATTTGATCCTAAGGTTTTTATGACTCTTTTATTGATGTCAAATTCACAAGAATAGAGGGATTTGTACTTTATAACACGTTTAGATTTTGTCCGAAGATGGTTCACACACATTATAAGGTCCTAGAGTCCCAACTCCTAAGCCTCACTAAATGCTAAGAATTTGATTGATCTGAAGCTAACAAAATAGATGACTTATAGCTTCATATGAAGTCCCAAATCCTAAGTCTTGGTTCATTTAGAAGTGCCTACATGACATCACATATGGAAGTTTTTGGCGTCAAAAAGTGAGAAATTGTTTCAAGAAATGGGTTTAAAATTATGAGAATCTCATGCAAGTGCAGGTTTTCAACGTGATCTTTGCTTGAAATATTTAGGCATTTTACAAAATACCTATTTTCCCCTTTTTTATCCAACAAAGTTGAAATATCAATTTGGATTAAGAAAATCCCAAATTTTTAAAGGGTGAAGCCCCAAGTTTTGCTTGCAAGATTGGCCTTCATTCAAAAGTAAAGAGAATTTCAGAAGTCAAGATACTTTACCTCTAAACTTTACCATCAAATGTTAATACTTACTACAACAAAATTGTCATGTATTGTTGGTGAATAATTATGGAAAAATCTACTATAATTGTAACCTATTTAATAGTTTTGTCTATTATTGCAAATCATTGTAACAATTAGAATCTGCAAACCTTACACCTTGAGGCACTAAGAAGCTTGAATGTAATTTTGAGCTACTTAGAAACAATAATTTTTGAATTTCCTTAATCCATAGTAATTTGTAAAAAAAAAGATTTAGTAATACTCATAAAAAATATTGTCGTTTATAGTATAAAGTGATATTAGTGTAGTGCAAATAAGAACAAAAGTCATAACCAACAAGAAACAAATAAGAACTTTTGGAGACAATCTTTTCACAGACTTGTGTCCACAAATTTATGTAGGAATCTAAGAAATTCAATTTTTTTTTAGCAATTCACTATACCATCCACCATTCAATCTTGATGTCTACCACTCGTTCTATTTCATAACAACAACCCTTTTGTTGTCCACATTTCATTGGATAATATCTGAAGGGACATGCCTTCATTGATCCAAATCTACTACAATTGGCAAAATTTTGCTAAAAGAAACTATGATCCCCTTTATAATTGAGTTTGTTTTGACAAAAAGATTTCTTGTCAAAATTCTAAAGACCTTAAATAAAGGGCAATTTTTTTGAGCCCCACTAGAAGAAAACATGGAAGAACAACTCCATAAACAATTGGATTTTTAGTGCTACAGGACACAAACAATTCCATTAGAACTTCAAAAATTATAGTAGACTCTTAGTCATTGTGAACCAATTGCGGTGGACATGTTCTGCATTAATTGCGATTTGGCCAATTCTCATCCCCTGACACTAAGGAACTTCATTTGTGTCAGAGGGGCTTTTTTTTTAACGACCTCAGCCCAAATTGCCTAGTTTAGCAAATTGGGCACAAAATTCTAAGGGTTTGCCCTTCCAAAAAACAGCCTCAACTCATGGATGACTACTTGTAGTACTACTGAAGTGCTGATTCAGTCCTACATTTGCCACATGTTTCATTTCAATACGATAGTATGTCAAATTTGGGTGTTTCTATTATTACTTCATTTGTAGTTTTAGGGTAATTGTACTTTGCACGTACAGAGTCTAGTTGTATGTAAGTTGTGTATTAGTTGCATTGAAGTGCTCCAGGGCTGCTTAGGCCACTTTAACTTTGATAGTTTTTGTGCAGTACTTTCAAACTCGTTCTTCTGTTCTTAGTTAGTGACTAAGGAAGCACTTATTATCAGATTACAATATCATTGCTTACGAGTACTATCAACTACAACTTCCATGCAATTGCTTCCTTTCTTCCAAATCTAGGAGGCGGTTCCAGCAATGTGTAGTGCGAGTGCATCAATGTTGTCAAGATCCAGCAAACTTCTATGTCAGTTGCAGCTAAGACATTACTTAGACGCCACTCCAAGTTCAAAAGTACATGACCATTGTTGTCTGTAGATACTGTACAATGAAGACTTAGTTGCAATTTGGTTCTCCTATTATGCCTCACACTACCCACATAGTACTGTCTTAGACGTTATATACCCACCTGATTAAATATGCGGTGATAGTTCAGTTGCAGGTGACTTGTGATTTAGTGCCCATGCACTACTCAAATTTAATGCATACCTACGCCTAAGTTGTGCAATAGTTGAAGCACTATAATTGCCTCTAATTCAAATTTCCAAACTACTACTAAGTTACTGTACCTACAACTCAAACTTGCTTCAAAGTTGTACGACAGTGCAGAAGAAGATAGAGCATTGCAAGTCAAGATACTTCAAAAATATGAGCCACTTGTAATTGACTAACGGAATTATAGGCCCAATTCTCGTTTCATAGTACTCGAGCACCTATGTGTAGGTACACAATGTTGTTGGCTACTAGAAGGTAGATGCTACACAAAAACTTGCTCTCCAATCCTCATAGTTTGGTACACCTAGCAAAGAAGAATTTCATAACATACTATACTACTATTATTCTTCTAAGTACTCACACCCGATAAGAGAAAAATCTGCAACACCCAAAATTTGCAGGAAAAACATCCAACCACACGAACTTGCACATTCAAGTGGCCACCTTCATGAACTTGGCCTCCCAAATAGTGTTACTATTCACTATATCCTTCACTACCAACTGGTTAGCAATCTTGTTCGGATGCATCAACATTACGTCGGGCTGCAGGGCTTCAATTACATCCACCTTGAAGCAATTATCTAGAATATACACAAAATGTGCTTGGTCCACTCCTTCGACCCCGCTCACGCTAGCAATGGCCACCTTTTGCTTGGAATTTTTGGGGTTCATTAGCCAGACTTTTTGCCCAACAGGAAACTGTATGCAAAACCACAATACTATTACAACCTTGTACATGGTACAACAAGAGTTATTGCAACAACAACTAAAACATGCAAGTCATTTCTGATCTAAGCAAGACGTGAAGTGAAAGGACAAGAATCTCACCTTTTGGGATTTGGGCTATTTAGGGTTCTTCAGAGGAGCTGCATTTTGCTCTACACCCTTTTTTGACGCGCCTGAGCCCTTTTGCTCTGCTTCCTTCTTTGCTACGGCTGGATCCTTTTGCCTTGTTGTCATTTTGGCTTGATCATAGATAATACAAGGTGCTGGTCACAATCAAACATGGAATCCAAAAGGGACGCACGGTCGACCTAACCAGGGACAATGAAAGTGAACTATGTTTGGCTTTGTAGGGTTCTCCCTATTACATTCTCAAATAAGTTAGACTATTCATCCCACACATAAATGCAACAAAGATTACGGTTAGGCCTTACTAGCTTCTCCCCGTATCATATATCATCTGCCATGAGGTGTGGGGTGAGATTCACCTACTGGGGTGCTTCAATAGTTGCAGCCATTGGCAGGACAACATCATCCTTGGTGCTCACCAATGTAGTCTCTTCTGTTTTGTCGATGGACTTGCCTTTAGCTTCTTTTGTTGACGCATTTGAGGCCTACAAAGTCATTTCTTGGTCAATTCTCAATATCACTTATTCCATATATCCTTAATTCATTTGTCGCTAACTTCACATCTCTTACATAAGACATGCCAACTATTTGAGCAACTACATTTTCAAATAACAGCGGCAGATTGGTCGCATTGGAATGGAACTTGCAATAAATAGCTAGGCCTAAACGAATAGTTCTATCTTGAATGACTGGAATTGAGGCATTGTATAGTTGCACACAACAATAGTACTTATCCTGTACTCGTCATTTTGGACAAAACTATTCTATACTTTGATGAAGGATCCATTCCACAACAAAAATTAGTCACTGAATGGAAGTCTTCTAGTAATCCTCAGCTTCACCAAGTGTTGGTTACGTGGGCTTTATCATGAAACAACAAAGAAGGTACAAAAACCTATCCTAATTCTAGCCCCTCTACTAATGTCAATGATAGACAGGGGAAGGCCATGCGCCACCAGAATATAACAATACCAAACGATGTAACTACTACCCAATTAATAAATTTTGCATCTATTATATGTAATCCATTGTGGAGTCACTTTCATGGAGAGCAACACCAACGCCCATTACTCACATCATGGTGACATGGACCACATTCATTCAAAAGCTACTGAAATATAACTTACAAACATAGGGAAAAAAATGACCCATGACATACTTATGTACCAAACTCTAAATCTCAAGCCGGTACCAGAAACACAAAGTGAAAAAATTAACAAGATATGTAAGCCCTATTTGGTACATTTAATGGACCCCTACTGAACCTTCATCCAGGCATTCTCCACTTTCCTTGCAAAACTTGTTGCTGATAAAGGTTTCGGCATGTGTTCATAACTACAACAAATCATTTACAACTACAACCCCACAATCAAGTACTTGGGTGGCACTACCCTCCAACTGCTAAACAATTGCACTCCACCCTATAAAGCATGTTGCATCTCCCCCCATAATTGAACACATCTTCCCCTAGAGTTGAACACATCAAGGGCATGCATACAAACTAAGAATATGCATGCGCAAGGTTACTAAGTAGGTGCATATGAATTTACTGAAATATAAATTCAATGTAGGGATGGGATGGGACTCTCACCTTCTCTATTGGAGTGGGGGCTTTTTCCTTGTAGGCTTGGTCTTCCACACTTGCTGCAACGGAAGAGCGGTTTCCACACGCCTTTTTTGCAAAAAGGGAGTTGCCATAGGTTTTTTAGTCAATACATCATCCATATTGTATAGGTCATAGGTCCCCTTGCCATCCACACCCTGATCGGCATGTTCCGCTTGAGCAACGACAATCACATTCTTTTCTTTTTCAGCAGTTGAGATATCTGCTGATGTTGCACGTGCCACTGCTTTGGGCCCAAGCTCATCACTTACAAGGTTGACCAAATTGGAAGTCTTCTTTGCTGATGGGCCCTCATTGATCCCTTCTACTTTTCCAAAATGGCTACTAAACATGGCCTGCAGCTGCATCAATGTGTTGTTAGTAGCCTCTGTGCTTAGTAGAACTTCTGACATCTTCTCGTCCAATACTGTTACCTTACTCTCAACAATGTTAATCCTTGTCCTCTACTCAACGGACATAGCCTGCATCCACTTGAACCCAAGCTGATCAAAACATGGATGTACTTAGCAATTCCTTGTAAGTCAAGTCTATAGAATTTTGTAAGTGGAGTTGAATACACTCTGAAAATTTGCATGGTTTGGCTCCATGTAAGGCCCTTGTCAAAGTTTGTGTAAGAAAATGGGAGTTTGGTACAGCAAAGACCTTTGCAAACTAATAGAATGGACACACAAAAGACAGACCTCCATTACTTCATGTTCTACATTGCTAGAAGTGTTATCAAATGCACTGGACAGAAGATATCCATTACATAGAACTGTGTGCATCATAGAAAACCACTTCTACGCATCTTTCAAAAGTAATACAACTAATTAACGACTACAGATTAGACAGCAGCACTCCTTCAATACTAACACTCTAACATCACAGCTGACCAATAATGAGTATGTTGGTAGGACTACTGCTATAATAGTGCAGGAGAAGAGTGTCCTAAACAACTATCTTACAACAATTGCAAACGTCCTAAACAACTAGACAATGACTCAATGTTAGTTGTTCCGGAAATGTGCAGTTGTTTATAACCAATTGTTTAGTGCGCACCTTCTTCTACTAGAAGGATTACTCCTCCCATATTTACTAAACAACAAATGAGGACATATGACAATAATCTTATAAGCACAAGCACAATCCTTTTAATAACCCATTGACGTCAAATAGACCACAATAAGGGACTATGCTGATAGCACCAACTTAGTTGTTTGCCTCTAGAGCTAACAATCCAAAGAATTCACAATCATATGTACATACATAAAACAACATGAAACCTTGCTTGACTTTAGTTTGTCTAGATATTACATTTTTTACAACTTGTCATAAGAAATGAGGAAATCAAGTGTGATTTTACCAAATTAAGAGGACCATTAGCTTCAGAATCCACCAAACTTTGCAAATCCTTTTTTCCTTTAGTATTTTCTTGCAAATCCAACATCCGCACATTAAGTCATTTATGTTGCAGAAAAACGCATTTTAATTCAAAACATTCAACACATTATAACACTCACAATTTGCGATCTGTTGCGCAGTTTGCCCTTCTTGCCCATTGTAGATACATTCTTGATGCAACCTCTTGCCATCGCCATCTTTGCCAACTTTGCCCACTAAGCGGGTGAATCCCAATATCTTCAGCCTTTCCCATTTCAGTGGATCCACATTCAAGGGACACTCTAGCACTTTGTCAAGCCACTTACCCTTCAGAGAGGCGCATTCACCCTTCAAGAACTTGCAAACTACATTCTTGAAGCTCGATATTCCAAAAACAAGTCTAGTAAAGTTGAAATCCTTCACCAACTCCTTCATCAAGTAGTCCATTACCTTGGGATTGTGATCCTCTACGTTAATGGCACTAATGTCTAGCATTAGTGTGATTAAACTACAGACTGTGGTGTCCCAGGCATTTTTTCCCTCACAGTGCATGTCAATGTCTCACTTGGTAATACATGGATCTCATAGGCCTTTACCCCTTTTTGGCGCCTCTCTTCTACTACTGCCTCAAGAGTCTTCTATTTGTTTCTCCGGAGTGACTTGTCAAAGTTAGAGATAGACAACGTTGTTGTACAACTTGGGCCTTTTCCATGAGGTTGTGCGATAACCTGAGGCATGTAGGCTTGCAGTGGTGGTTCCTGCAACCACTACAAGTATGCTACATACGAGCCGGCTGCACAAAGAGCACATGCGCCTTGTCTTCTCCGCTTTTCATGATGTAACCCCTCACCAATGAAATCCTGCATTGCCGGTTGCATTCTTGACAAAGTGAAACAAGCAACAACCACTTACTCGTCCCTTATCCATGCCATTCCTTGCTATTTTTTGTAATTCAAGAACCTTTGTCTTAGTGACATGCACCAGGCCCGTTGCACTCTTGTAAGCACTTGATGACACTTCTGAGGAGAATTTTGGCCTCTTGCACACCTCGTAGAGCTAACAAAACAAAGCGAATACATGTGATTGATTTGAAAGACAAAATGCAGAATATAGAGAATGCTAGAGATTCTATCCACCTCAAAAAGCCATGTCCAGAAACCCTAAACCTCATGTTATGAGGCTCAGCAATAAAATCATAAGAGCTACTCTTGGAAAAATAGCCTCCTCAAACATCGACCCATGCACCGACAATAAAACAAAGATAGCAACAAAAGTTTTTATAGAGGATACATTCATACAAATGCCTAAACCCTAAACTAGAGGCAACCTCCCTTGCTCCCTCCAACAATGACTGTAGAAAGATAAGGGTTGAGTTACTTGTAGCTGTCCCTCAAGTATGAGAGCTACAAAGTCAATACAGCTCCAGTAAACACACAAAAAACCTATTCAAACTCAGCAAGAAGAATAAAATGACTGATATGCTATGACGGTGAGGAACGGCTATAGAAGGGAGTGGACAAAACAACAACAACTCCTTGCAACAGCTGTATTCTATTACAATTCCCTCGTCAATATCTTTACAAAAATTTGCAACTTGGACTCCATGATGTATACAACCCTAGCATTTCAAAGGTGATAGAACATCATCTTTCCAAACCTTGTATCAAAAAAACCAATGTGGTGTCATTCCATTTGGGCCAAAAACAACATGAACGTGAAATACAAAACATCATATAGACATACCAAAGCATACTACAAAGCATGACAGTCAACAAAGTTGTCATTTTTTAACAGTGACTCCCAAGCAAAAGAAGATGTGTAAACATGGAGAGGAAAAATTAGGCATGGATTGGCTCCCTCTGTTCGTGGCAAAGCACGCTTTTAATCATTCAAATTTGTCATCAAGAGTTCTAAGCGCCTAGACAAAAATGAAACAGCACATTCATGCGACACGCCCCTTTTTCCACTCACATCAAACGATGCCTTACTCGCCCTATCCCTTAATCTCCTACCAAAAAATTGAGCTTCATCACAGACAATACAAAACAATTCAGCGCTTGTGAGGTGAACTAAGAACCTATACAATATGCATTCTCACATTGCAAAGCACGGAGTATGCAGATCGAAAGATTCCATAACATCCGCGGGAATTCAAGGCACTATTTCTTATTATAAAAAGAGAGTTTTAGAAACTTACTTGGATCAGCAAATTCCAAATGTATTATTAAATCAGCAGAAGGGTTCGACCCAGAGTCTTCGGTACTCATCTTTTTGGACACTTGAACAAAAATAATTGTTATACTGGGTGGACGGAGTGAAAATGATTGGCTTGCACCCCACCCGTCTGTGTTGCTTTTCAGGGCCCCTACGTGCAGTCGTGAGTCCTGCCCCGGCAATGTGGGCTTCCGTTATCCTGATGGAGATTCTTCCATCAAATAGATACTCGTTATTTATTTATGTTTGTGTTGATATCAATAAATCAACAGTCAAGGCAAAAAAAATGGTCGTGGTGAAAACTACAGTTTGGTGACAACGCAGCGGCCATAGATTTCAGTGCGCTGCGCTGTTTTGTCACATGCACAGCTCAGAGGGAATAGGTAGCGGGTTGCTTAAGCCAATTTCCTACCTCACTAGCTGCCAAGCTGTGAGCTGCCATCACCGCTCAACGAGTCTAATGGAGTTCAAACCTGGACCGATGAGCGGCCAGAGACAATCGCTTCTCTAATCAACCAAATCTACAATTTGGCGACTGAAGATAAGCATTTGACGCTATTATATGTTTGCAAGGCATGTGGCCATTTTACGATAGTGTTTATTTTGTATTTTAATTATTTTTATATGTTTATTTAGATGTTTTGGAAGGTTCATATATATTGCCTTTGTTTGAATAAAAAATACTAATGATTTAGAAGTGAATGGAAAATGTGTTAAAAAAAAAAGAGTTTGGCATCTATGGTGGGATGAAGATAGAGAGAGCCATGAGCTGATGTGCCCTATCTTCCTACTTTAGATAAGGTTGAAATTAAGAAGGAGAGATTCCTTAGTATGTTGAAAGTTAGTATATGAGTGTTTGTGGGAAGAGGGAAGAAATCTCAAAACTTTGATGTGAGAGAATTTTTTGTGTATATATGATTTTGAATTGAAATTTGAAAGAATTGCTTTTTTTGTGATTACCTTTTCAAAATAAGTTTGCAAGTTTGATTTGAAATTGTGATGCAAAAGTCATGAGTGTTTAAATTATGGAATACAAAAGCCAAACTATAAAAAAAGGCTGAGACTTTGACAAGCCATAGCTTATGATCTGTATATAATTTTGCAATAATATTTAAAAGAAATATTTGAAGCTTAAAGGAGAAAGTTATGGAGATGTGAAGAATTAGAGGTGGCTGCCCTTTTATTATGAGAAGGCCAAAATTTTGAAGAGCTACAATTTTTGGACATTATGAAATTTTCTTTTCAAATTTTTAAGAGTAATATTTTGTTGTCATAGCTTTCTGAATTGTCTTCAATCATTCCATTTTGAGTCTTATTGAAGAAATTATAGCGGGTAGAAGTTAGGGGTTTGAATGCTCTCTAAAAAATTGAGATCCATACTATGATTAACTAAAATTTTTGGACAAAGTTTTATTTTGAAGGGAAATTTTTTTGAGTTATAGCCGGTAGTATTATCTTTTTAAATTGATATCACGTTTCTATGAATAATGTGTAAAATAAAAGTTATCAAGGTTTATAGAGGCAGTGTTTAGTTTGCAAAGAAGAAGAAGATCCTCTACTTTGAACCCGCATAACTTTTGGATAGTAGTTTAGATTGAATTGAAATTTAAAAAATTATAGAAAGTTAGAAGAGCTTTTCAAATTGCTATTATACTTAGCATGTGGATATTTCAGCCATTTTTGGCATTAGATAGAAGATTGCAGCCTTTTTAGGACTAGTTATATCTGATTTTCCTCATTGTTTTTATTAATACATGAAGATTTGAAGACATGAAGATTTGAAGACATGAAGATTTGAAGATTTGAAGATATGAAGACTTTAAAAAGAATGTTTTGGATTTATTTTTTATGTATGTGTAGATGTGGCTTTATTATTCTTAGCTGGTTTTTGAGGCTCGTTTATTAATTCATTTTCATTATATTTTGTAAATCTTGTTGCGAGCAGTTTGGATTAAATCAAACTTAATCTCATTTATTGTCGTGGTGACAAAGTGGGATTGATCACCCACATGGTTAAGACTTGTTTTATTCTCACAATCTAAAGTTTTAGCTAGCAGATCGTGAATTTGATTTTAGGATCCCGTCATATAGACAGCAGCTCGTGTCTATTGTCCTAATCTACTTTTCCACATCGAGTAGGCTCTTATCCATACCTTGACCCTTATATCCCTAGAGCCAGCCATAAAATAGGTCGATGAAAGACTGAAAACTGAAGATTTGAAGAGTGAAGATTAAGATCAACAACGATTTTTGGTCAGCAACGCACAATTGCAGCAAGATACCTAACGTATTTCCAAAGAGCACTCCTCTCAATTCGACATTGTGATGTCAAGTTGCTCGTTCCTTTGGGGGATACACCTGCAACTTTATATGTACCCAGCAAAGTTGCTGGAATGTCCGTGCTTGCAAAGAGAACTCTTGTACCGTTTAATGCAAAAGATATTGGATTGTTACTCAAGCCTAAACGACTTGCAATCTCTCTTGACTCTATTGAAGGGTGCATTGTTAGCATCTTCTGTTCTGATGCACACTGATCTCCTTGCACTGTACGTGCGCTAGCAATAGTAATTAACATAAAGTTCTCGTCCTTTTTGCCGCTCCTCCATGGCGGTAGAAGAAGAAGGGTATTCTTTGCCTTCGAGGAGGACTAAATACGAAGTTTTAGTCGACATTTCATGCAAAATGTGAACAATAACAATGTATCAGCGTTGCTTGCTAAAAGTGTAAAACATAAGTACTTATTTCTCTTTGCTGCGCAAACTCTATTACTGCAGGTGCTACAGTGTTATGATTGATGGAAGAGCTTGAGTATGTCAATCTTTTGTAATGGCAATACAATATAAAAATGATTACAGAAGTTGGCAAAGGATTACTGTCCACTTATAATGATGTGATGGGGCTGCTTACAGTCTACAGAGGAAAAAAGCCTGAGTGTAATGCCCTTTACCAAAGTTCTTCTTTAGTTTCAAGTTATCCCTCTAATACTGACTTAATATATCATGTACAATTGGTATACGTCTTCTGCAAAACTGTAGTAGGTGAAGTGTGAAAAAATATTGAATAGCGACTGCTTTAAATGCCTATGGTGCCAAAATCCAATGTTCAAACTTTCTTTTGCGAGAACATGGGTGACTGCTCCAAATAGAGGCCGCAACAACAAACAAGTCTTTGGCACGCATTAGAGAAGGCTGTAAACTTGCAAAGGCAAGCGCGAAGGAACACCAATAATAGATAGAGGACATTACGCACACATTGTCACAAGCAATTTGCACTGGAAAAAAATTAGCTGCATTTTTGACGACCCTAGCAGCGCGCTGCAGCTCGTAAGTGCCCTTGCCCTTGTCCTGTGCATTTTCTACAACCAAGTTTGTTTGTTCAGTGTCTTCCATGTGTCCTTGAAGTTACCAATACCACAGTACCAAAGTATTTGCAATTTTGTACTGACAATCGATAATCTGGGAGCTTTTGCTTTACGTCAATGCCAAATTGACCTACAACTCTTGCTCGTTCTAGTCTGTGTTTTGAGAAACAGCAAAAGCGCTAAAGTTGTGGAGGAATGGAGAAGATCCAAGGTGGACAAAAGTGTACAAGCTATATAGGTTGCTGCTGCAGAATGAGAGAAGGAAGAAATTCCTTGCTGTCCACGTAGGGCAGTAAATGCAAATTGGGGAAAGACGGTTGCAGGTATAATCTTTCCCAAAGAATGGTTATACTAACTTTAATTAGGTAGATTTATCTGAAATGTTGTCCTTTAAGATACTTTGTAATTTGCACTACCAAAGCTAATTTTGCGACTCATAAATAAAAGGGTTGGAGTATTGCAAAGCAACTTGTAGAGACAACTTGCTTCAAAGTCAAATTTCATTGATAAATGTGATATAGTGGATTCGGAAGGAACATGAGGTACACTTTAATAATTTTTAGTACACCAAGAAGTCTAGTTTTGCAATTCAAAGAACTTCATAGCATGTAAGCATGCATCTGCCTTAGATCCCTAGGCTTTAGTTGCATTGTAGATATTCTTAGAAGTACTACTGCTTTACGACTTCCTCAGATTTCGCACTTCTACTTTGAGTTGCATGTCTTACTATCATTACAACTTTGCTAGAACTCCTTGGCCACTACCACATCTACTTTAAGTTCAATGGCTTATTTCAATTATGACTACGTCAGAACTTCACAACCACTGCCAAATGTACAACCAATTTAATGTCTTGTTTCTATTACAACTACATTCTAACTTTGTGACCACTATCGCACAAAATATGCAGTGATAGAGCAGTTGTTTCTGCTTTAGCCCTTGTCGTAGCCTTTTGCTTGGGCGAAGCATTCGTAGGATGTCTGGTTCCAATGCTCCTCTAGAAGTAGAGCTTGCCAAGCCCCCCATTTTGGACATCCGCAAACAGGGCTTACGGGATGAGAGGTTGTAGGTCCGAGAAGTGAAAAGAGCAACATTTCTTAATGTGAAAGACCATTTTCTGTCCATGCGGCACTTGCAAAGGTAGAAGGAAATTTGCGTTGAGAATTGTGCGGAAACATCTTCTTCTTCACGGCAGAGCACCACTTCTTTGTGTCTAGAGAGGACCCAATGACAGAGACTTGTCAGATGAAGAGTGGAAGGAAGTACTAGGTTCACCTCATCTTGCAATTCACACAATACTTGATGCTGATTTTGACACAATGGCAATGGTGAACAATGCATTTGAAGAGAATATATAAGAAGACGACGTGGAACAAGAAGCGGCAAAAACAGTTATGGAACAAGAAGCAGTGGAAACCATTGTGCAATAAGAAGCAATCGCAGCTTTCAATATTGGCAATGCGGTACACGTTGAGTCCTTATAGCACTTTTACTTTGATAATGAGGACCTAATACTTGAAATCAACAATGACCATATAGACAACACGGCAGAAAATAACGTGGAAGATAACAATTTTGAGTCCACGGTATTGGAGGAGGCCATCAAATTGTTGTATAGTGGATTGAGAAGTACCAAATTGGTGGTCAATGTCCTACTTATGAACATTTGTACTGTTCATGGGGTGAGTAACAACTTTGCAATTGAACTTTTCATTCTTCTCCATAAGCATGTTCTTCCCTTGGACAATTGTTTGCTTTGCAATTACTATGCGACAAAGTGCTTGACCAGCAAATTGGGATTATTATATAATTCTATTCATGCTTGCAAGAAAGGCTATGTCTTGTTTCGAGGGGAGCACAAAGTGGCACTTCGATGTCTTAAGTGCAATGGACCTAGGTTCACTAATGAAGTACGGAAAAGATTCCAAGTGAAAGTTTTGAGACATTTTCCACTAATACCTAGATTGCAACGTCTTTTCTGCAACCTTGTCATTTCAAAGTTAATGACATGGCATGCAAAAAATTGGAGTAGCAAAGAGGAGGGGGATAATTTAGTGAGACATCTATGTGACTCCAAAGCTTGGAGTCACTTTCATACCACGGTTGACCCTACCTTTGGTGACAACCCGCAGAATGTCCATTTTGCTCTTGCTGCAAATGGTGTTAACCCGTTCAAATAGACTAGATCAACTTGGTCTACTTGGCCCGTTACTTTATTAAATTATAATCTACCTCCATGGTTGTGCACAAAAAGGTTTTTTTTTGTTTTTAGCCTTATTGATAATGAGCAAGCAATGTGTGACTTCTGAAGTGTTTAATGTTTTCATGGAACCTTTAGTGGAGGAGTTGCTACTTTTGTGGAAGGAAGTGGATGCATATGATATCAACCAAGCAAATGGAGTCAAGGAATTCACTCTACAAGCCATGGTTCTCTAGGCTATCCATGACTATCCTGGTTATGGAACAGTGTGGGGATTTTTCCATCAAGGGTATGCAGCTTGTGCCATATGTGGATCTACTTTGGGGGCTGAACATTCCTGTGAGCTGAGTAAACAAATGTATTCTGGAACACGTAGGTGGTTACCAGTGGACCACCATTACCGGGCCCATGAAATGAAAGATCATTTCAATGGCCACATGGAACATGGTGTGAAGGCTAGGAGAGTGTCAGGGGAGGAGCAGCTTCGATATGCGGCTGAATACAAAACTTGGAAAAGCTTAGGAGGCAAGGATAGAGGAGTTCTAGATCCTTCAAAAATTCACGGCTTCAAATAGGAGTCCATTATGAACCGCCTCCCTTACTGGAAGGTAATGCATTTGTGAGCTTCCTATAATTTATTGAACCGTACATGCACACGTTTGCTTAGTATGAATTTTAGTATTCCCAGGTCTTTGAAATGAATTCACGTCAAAGTAGTTTAATGGTTGTCCCTTCAAAGTTAGCTACTTAAAGAATGTGCAATTGTTTAAATAAAAATTCTAATTGATATAAATATTAAAGATATTTCAATTGAAATTAATGTTTTTGCTGTGTACAACAATGTTTTAGGCCGTTATATATCTTAAAAAGTATCCTAATCAACAATCACCTTGACGGAGTTGGATAGGAGTATTTTTGTAAGTATTATCTCCATTCTGATGACTTACACAAGTGCCTCAAAACTTTGTAGTTACTGCCTCAAAACTTTGTAGTTACAAAGCAGTAGTGCATGTAAGACTAGTGAGTAGAATCCTAGTGGGACTTAGTTCGAGAAAGTTCTTCTGCTATAGTATTGGAGTTTCTAAATGTTGAAGTTGGTAGCTTGATCTGTCAAACATTAGAGTAACTACAACATCTTATAATTGTAGCTCATTAATCATTTGTGAACTTGTATTGGAATGTAGGAATTGTTGATTAGATATATCCTAGATCCAATGCACTGTGAAATGAATTTAGCCAAAAATTTCTTGAAAACTATCACCAACAAAAAAGATACAATGAAGGTTGGGCGCATTACAAAGAAAAGCTCTTTTTATGACTAGGCTTTTGACTCCAAAAAGTCATAAAAACCAAGAATTGACTAGACTCTCTATAGTCATGCTGTAGTCATCTCGGTCAAGTCATATGCATAGATGACTAGCAGTCATTTGGGTGGGCCAGTTCTTCCCAATGGAGTTTAGGGACCTCAATGAAGACTTGGCATGGGGTTCTCAATCTTGTGACTCTACGTAGTCATGTTCTCTGACTGATATGACTATCTACAGTCATAACCTACAACTACACGTAGTCATATCTAGTGGTTTAGGTGATAGTTTCACTCTCTTTAGTCATCAATTTCAATATTTTTTAGGGTGGATCAATGACTATGATAAGTTATTTTGGATTACATGATGACTTGCTCTAGTCAAGTTTAGAAGAGTTTAGGGGCTTAGTTAAGTATGGTTTAGGATGACTTACACTAGTCAGATTTGTGTTGATTGTGACTAATACTAGTCACAAGGGCAAAATTTATGACTACATTTGGCTAGAGATGTGGTTTATGGCCATATGACTATGGACAGTTATTATGGGATTCTAGTTAAGACTAAGCTTAGCCATTCTCGGCCAAATTATGCAAAGGTTGAGGGGTTTAGTCTCAACAACTATGACTACATAAAGTCATAGTTGAGTCATGTTATGACTATTGACAATCATTTAAACATTTTTTGGCAGTATTTGGGAGTGCATTTTGTTGATTTTGGAGTTTAGGTTATGACTAGAGATAGTGAAGTTTAGATCCATAGATGACTACGTGCAGTCATAAGAACTCTTTAAATGGGTTTAGACAATTGCATGGATATTATTCTAGTTAGTTACATATGAAAAGCATGGCAAGGTAGGTTTGCAATACTAACTACATATAGCCATATCTTTACACTATAGTGACTGCTGTCAGTCATACAACATTACTTGCATGCATTGAAGTGACTAATACTAGTCAGAAATTTGTACTCAAGGAAAAAGGGTGGTTAATTCATTATAATAATGAAATAACACAAAGTGAGAGGCCTCCACATATAAGCAAGGCCTAAACCCTAAGCTACTTCCTTGGGCGTGGGCCAGGGTATATAAAGCGAACAGGCCAAATCACAAACTATCTAATGGCAGCACCTATGGTCTCCACTGGGGGATCATCTAGGGTGACATGCTCATACAACTCAAAGCTATCGTCAAAGGTTTGAGTTATGGCCAATGCCACGTGTTGAAGGGGTGTTTTCTTATCGTGCAAAAGCTCCTTTTTGTCCTAGTGCATTGTCCCCATAGCAACCACCTCGCCCTCTTCAACCACCTCGCCCTTTTCAACCACCTTGTAATTGAAGATCTCATACACAAGTCCCACTATAGAACAAGTATGTGGACAAATTTAGCCTTCTCTAGAACAACTAGTGAATTTGGTGGGATAGGCCAAATCTCATGGCCACTAGGTATATATTTGGGCACCACTTTCTTGGCTACGGTCTACACAAGCAAAGGCTCCTTCCATTTCTTCTTGCTAGCAGCGCTGCCCCGTCTGCTCTTCTACCCTCCACCCTTTGCACTGCTAGTCTTTTACACTGTAATCTTCAACGCCCCACCGCTATCTTGGCAGAGTTTCTCAGTCTTTGTGATGCGGGGCTTCTTTTGCAATGGTGCCCCATCGTCGCCACCAATCGTGTCCACTTGCTTCTCCCTTAGGGAACCACTCTTGTCACCTTCTTTGTTGAGATGGGTCTTCTGCATGCACCTCTGCTCCTCCTCTATTGTTTCCAAAGAGACAACCCCAATTGATTCAATCATAGCTTCAGCTCTCTATTTGAAACCATTCAATAAAAGGTTACATAAAGCAAAGATCAACAGTTAATACCAAACAAGTGTGTACATGGTTGGAATTCACATTTGTCTTATTGAAATGACTTGATTTAGTCACACAATAACAAGATATGACTATGCTAAGTCATCATCTAGCCCCACCTAAAGACCAATAGTCATGTTACAGAAACACAAAAATGACTACATGTACTCAACCATGACTCCTGCCTTTGACTACCTCTAGTCATGTACCTAAACCTATGACTACAAATAGACATAGTAGTTACAAATGTGATTACAATTACAATCACTATCTATAGTCATCTTTCGTGGACTATCAACAATCATACACATCAATCGGATGACTATTCTTAGTTATACGCATTCCAACGTGACTGAGAGGGGACATATGCACATAGAACCTTATTGCCATTGGCATCTATGTGTACCGCAGTAGGTGCAAACCCCTAAACCTTAAGGCAATTCAATGTTGAATGCAAACAAGAATAAAATTGGTTCTCCCAAAATCCAATCTCACCTTGGAGATAAAGCTGTCACTAGAGTCAAGGTTCACGGTAGAAGGTGGTTTCTCTAGCTCCTCTTCTTTGTTACTCCTGCCTGAAATCTCCGCTGCAGACTTCGCAGGTTTGGGGTCCTTCCAACAAGATGAGTTCATCTCCTTCAAAATGTCATTGATTTCATTCATGGAAGTCTCCACCCTAGTCAACCGCGCATCCACATCTTTGTTAGGTAGGTAACTAGACATGAAGCTGGGCGGTGATATTGCGGCCTGCATGCTAGCGCCAGGCAACACCTCAGAAAGCTTCAGGCTAGCCCCATGCCTTGCTTTACCCTTGCCCTTGCCCTTCCGTTGTGCCATTTGAAATTCCACTTCAAGGGGCATGTGAGGCCTCCTCAAATCTTTGGCCTATAATGACAAAAACCATGTAATGAGTTCAGGAACTTGGTAGAAAGAGTTCATGCACAACAATCATACAATTTTCAGACCTACAAGCCATACTAGGCAAGCTCCACAAACATTTTCAAGACCAAGACAATGAAGTGAACAAGGTGCTTACTAAGGTGTCCTGCACATCCTCCTTTGTGCGCCCTCTAGTTGAAGGAGTCTGTACCATGGAGCGGGAAGCTTTCAGCATGTTGGCTTCCTGAATCTTCCTCTCACTCTCAACAAGGGTGCAAAGGTTGGCCCAATGGTCTACTTGCACCAACTCAGGTATCTCGTAATCTGCTAGCATGTGCCTCTTCATCTGGTACCTTTTGGATCTTGAGCTGCTCCTTCAGCTCAAAGCTGAAAGCATTGTCTAAAATGCGGCCTAATCCACCTTTGTAGTCAAAGGTGCTATCCTTCAAGGTCTTTCACAACCAACAACATGCCCTTGTTATAATGGTCATACCTATCCACACTGAAATCAATATCTTAGGTATGACCCCTAAGATATTGAAGCCACCTATAACGGTTGTCAACCTCAGGTACCCCATTTGTGTCAACCTCTACTATATTGCAAAGGTCAATGGCAGTCTCTCGTTGCGCGGCTTGGTCCATCTAGGCCTTCAAGGCCCTACGCCTCTTCCCTTGTTGATCTCCTCCAAGAGGCCACATGCTTCTTCCCCCAAGCGATGGAGCCCTCTACTACTCTCCACGTTACTATAGCAATTTTTGCTTCTGCAGCAATTGCATGTCAAGGTCTAGGGAATCCGGGTCTTGCAGCTCCACCTCTACAGGCTCCTCCTCTGGAAAGGGCTTGTCTTGAAACACCCGGTGAGAAATTGCCGGCTACACATACCCCATGCCCTCCAAAACGTAGTCAAACTCCTCGTCCGACTCCTTGTCACCCATCTTCTTTGGCGTCCCCTGCAACGTCCTCTACAATGTCCCACTTAGAAACTTGGATGACCTCTGCAAACAAGCCTTTCAAATACAATTCCCTTAATGTGACAAGATATCAAATGGTTTAGGCTTTAGACAAAGCAATCCAACAAAGTCACTGCAACATGCCTAAACACTAACTATAGGAGGTCAGCAAATGTTTAAGCAACCTATAGATGTGACTAACCACAGTCCAAAAGTTGGTGGCCAAAATGAAGCAATGACTACACCAAGTCATATGACTGCCCTTTGAAATGAATCAATGACTACACCCAATCAAAAGACTAGCCAAAATGAATCAATGACTACACCTACTCAAGACAGCAGCGCTCTTGCACCAAGTAATACTATTCATAGAAATCCCATTGTCAACAATGAACATGGCCTTGCATCAATCAATTCTCCATGACATCAATGCCAATATGAAGAACAAAGAATCCATCCCACCCCTAAGCCCCTAGAGTCAACTAGCAACACCAAAAACTGAAAAAATGGGCATCCATGAGCCTTGCCCTCCACAACAACTTTCAAATTTTAAAAAAAAAACACTCACTGCCCCTTGTGAGCCCCTTGATCGACCAGCACTCTAAAAGCACAAAAAATGAGAGCCTTGATGGGCCTTGCCCTCACAGCACTTCCAAATTTAGAAAAAAAAAAAAACACCATCTACCCCCTTGTGAGCCAATTGATGGACCAGCACTCCGAAAACATAGAAATGAGAGCCTCAATGGGCCTTGCCTCACAGCACTTCCAATTTTTTTTTTTTTTAAACACATCTGCTACTCCTTTGTGAGCCCCTTGATCAACTAGACTTTGAGAACACAGAAATGAGAGCCTCGATGGCCTTGCCTCACAGCACTTCCAAATTTAAACAAAAAAGCAACATCTGCCTCTTGTGCAACCCTTGATCGACCAGCACTTGGAGAACATAAAAAATAAAAGCCGCGATGGCCTTGCCTTCACCGCACTTCCAATTTATTTTTTTTAAATCAACCGCTGCCCCTTGTGAGCCCTTTATTGATTAGACTCTAAAAACACAAAAAATGAGAGCTGCAAAGGGCCATGCCTCACATCAACTTGCAAACTTTTTACAAAAAAACACCTTCTGCCCCCTTCTGAGCCAATTGATGGACCAGCACTCTAAAAACACACAAATGAGAGCCACAAAGGGCCATGCCTCAGAGCACTTCCAAATTTTAAACAAAAAAGCAACGTCTGCCTCTTTGTGAGCCCCTTGACCAACCAACACTTTGAAAACACACACAATGAGAGCCTCGATGGGCCAAACCTCACAGCACTTCTAATTTTTTTTTAAACACGTGCTGCCCCCTTGTGAACCCTTTGATAGTTAACTCCAAAGAGTTTTGAGGAAGATGAAGCATGTAGATTTGGAGCATTTGCAACAAAGTAAACCCAAAGCATATTTTAGATATGAGATTTTCATTTTTTAAAGTTCTTTTTTCCTCTTCCATCTCAATTCAAAACTTATAGAAGAATCACAAAGTACCCACTAAGTAAGCTAATCACACAGTTGAAGAATAAACAAAAAAAATTATATTCTCACCATAGTTAGATGTACTTCAATTGTTTCATACATCTTTCTGTGTAACCATTTGAAAAGAATCTAGCTTCCACCTAGTGGACGCTAGCTCTCTCTTAGGAATCAAGTGGTTTTCAAAAACTAAGGGATTGATGCCATTTTTGAACAACATTTAACATGATTTTTTAATGTAATAATTTCGTTGATTTAAAGTTGTTATAAATTGTCTCCAAAAACTTGGAAAATCTATCACATGTAGATAGTATATAAGTTTATGTGTCTCAATAAACATGTCTATAGTGACTATAAAAAAAAGATTGGAACTCAACGTTTTTCTCCAAATGGTCAATGTTCTTTGAAGTTAAGCAAAGACATAGTGAGACTAACAAGATCACGGATTAATATTAGTTTAACACATTGCAAGACATCCCATCGTTTCCTTATTGTTGGAGATGGTAGGTAGTTAATTCTTTATCTTAACCCCTAAACATCCCATGGGGATAGTAGATACATTTCCATATCTATCTATCTATACTACTAAGTGGGAGGATTTCCCTAAGTGCATCCTATTCCAAATCTTTCTAGAACTTTTAATTGTAAGTTGAAGCAACAAAAGATGTGCAAGATATAGAACACCAAGTACCCTCCAACCATGTTCATTTTCAAAATTTTGAAGAATTTTTTGGTAGAAGTTGAAATAACAAAGGATGCCCTAAATATAAAACACCAAACCCCCTCCAACCATGTGCTAGAAATAAAAAAACTGCTAAGCACCTCCTAGGAATTTTATAAGAGTAGCATTGTGATGAAAGCAATTGGTATTGTTTGTCTCAAAAAAGGATAAAAATGATGGTGCATGTGGATTAGATTCTAGACCAGTTGTGAAACACACACAATGAGAGCCTCGATGGGCCAAACCTCACAGCACTTCTAATTATTAATTTTCTAAACACTGGCTGCCCCTTTGTGAACCCCTTGATTGACTAGTCTCCCAAAACAAAGAAAAATGAAAGCCTCAATGGGCCTTGCCTCACAGCACTTCCATTTTTTTTTTAAACACATCTGCTGCCCTTTGTAAGCCCTTCATCGATTAGACTCTGAAAACACAGAAAATGGGAGCTAGGAAGGGCCATGCGTCACAGCAACTTGCAATTTTTTTTTAAAGAAACACCCGCCGCCCCTCGTGAGCCCCATGATCAACCAGCACTCTGAAAACACAAAAAATGAGAGCCTTGATGGGCCTTGCCCTCACAGCAACTTCCAAGTTTTAAACAAAAAATCAACAATCTGCCCCTTGTGAGCCAATTCATGGACTAGACTCTAAAAACACAAAAAATGAAAGCCTTGATGCGCCAAACCTCATAGCAACTTCTAAATTTTAAACAAAAAATCAACAATCTGCCCCTTGTAAGTCCCTTGATAGACTCGACTCCAAAAACACAGAAAACGAGAGTCACAAAGGGCCAAACCTCACAGCACATCCAAATTTTAAACAAAAAAGCAACATCTGCCCCTTGTGAGCCCCTTGATAGACCAATACTTTGAAAACACAAAAAATGAGAGCCTCGATGGTCCTTGCCCTCACAGCAACTTCAAAATTATAAAAAAAAATCACCATCTGCCCCCTTGTGAGCCAATTGGTGGACCAGCACTCCAAAAACACAGAAAATGAGAGCCTCAATGGCCTTGCCTCATAGCGCTTCCAAATAAAATAAAATAAACCAGACTCCACCTTCGAGCTTCTTTCGAGCGGCAATGAGGACTACATTTCAAGGCTTTACAAAGAAATCCAATGGAATCGAGTGATAGACGTAGGCATACCTCGCTTCTTGGTGCAAGAGGCTTTTCTAGAGCGTTGTGTTCTACGTAACTCTGGATTCTAGAACTCCTTTGTGGTGGCAGTCCTCCTTTGATCCTAGAAGCTTCAACTACGTCATTAGCTAAAGTCACTCCAGTCTTGTGCAAAATGATTGCAGTGATAGGTGGAAGGAGAGCAATTCTTTGGAAGATTTGCACTATATCACTGTCCTCTAGGTTTGCTATAGTTGTAAACAATGATTATAACGGGGAAGTCATGGATTGAGAGAGATTGGACCTACAGTGTGCGATTGAGAGGGCCAAGACGCTTTGGGCGTTGACATCCATCGCTTCCCAGTTGCTCCCCTAATCAAGGCAACCTTGATTCCGTCAACTTCTCTTGGTTACGTTGAATGTTGGCATTGCAAAGTTGTTCAAAGATGGAGGTCTCCCCGAGCTCAGCAAGATTAGCTAGCTTGAAGATTGTATGCCGCTATGCCAAGTTTCAAGACTGTGCCGCGCTCCATTAATCTGCCCGAGCTAGATTCCAACTTGATCTGGTACTAATACCAACTACAAGACCCGCAATCCAGCTTCTCGGCTCCTTGGCTCATCGGCTTGGCGGCCTTGCATCCCTCAGCCTCAAAGTCCACGTATGTCCAATCACAATCCACCCTGCACATGAACACATAATCTTGGCACTCAGCCCAATGCAAATGCCGTCCAAATCAAAGAAGAAATAAAGGCTGATCCCAACGGGTAGCAAAAATCAAGGTGAAATCATTCCTAAACCTAGAAATCTCTGCAATAACTCTCAATTGCCTCACCTCTTTCACAACCCTCCTCGTGCTTGATTGCAAAAGTCCAGCTTCCCTTGAGTGCGCAAGTCTGTGTAGCGTGCGACAGCGCAACACGGTTGAGATCAGGAGCTCAGCTCTCAAGGGTGGCGTTCCAGGGACTCAGTCGCTCCTTGCCTGCGTGGCCCACCCCACAGGTGCCTCCTCTTTTCCCATTGGTTGCATTCCATGTCATTCCATGCCTTCATCTAGTATGAGTGCTTCTTGTACATACAGGAAAAACTAACCTCAAAGTCTTTTAATTATGGGCCTTATTAACCCGCAAATGCCCTAAGGTACAAAAGTTGAATTTGTACAAAATTTTGAAGTTGATTAAATATCATCAAATCATAACGTCAACTAGATCTTAGGTTTTAGGAAAGTTTATTAGAGATTCACTAATTTGAGTTGAAAATGAATATGGGTTATTGTTTGATCAACATTTTGTAGAATGGTCTCCACTACAACCTTGACTTTCCAAATGATGGATGATATTGAAATTGAGCCTTAACAGCACTACATCTTTCATGGAAATCTACATTAGAAATTATCCAAAGCAATATATTTTAAAAGTTCTTATAAGAACAACAAAATGGGCATTTTACAATTTTGGGTTATGACTAGCATGAGTCATTTTGAGGTATACATGACTCTCAATAATCATAACTTGCAGTCATAAAATGGCCATGCTATTCTAATTAATTAGAAGCCCTAAATTCATTAAAGTTAGACATGTCATGATTCTAGTCATATATTGTTGCTAATGACAAACTTCTGAGATTTGATTGGAGCAAGTGGCGTCAAACACGCTTGGGAGCTCAGTTGGTGCGGGTGGCGTTCTAAGGACTCAGTTGCTACTTGCCTACGTGGCTCGCCCTTCTAGGTGCCCCCTCTTTTCTCGTTGGTTGCGTTCCATGTCATTCAATGCCTTCATCTAGTTTGAGGGCGTCTTGTCTACACAAGAAAAGCTAACTCCAAAGTCTTTGAATTACAGGCCTTATTAACCCCCAAATGCCCAAAGGTACCAAAGGTGCATGTGCACAAAATTTTGAAGTTGAATTTAACCTCATCAAATCATAACATGTAGCTCTTATTTTCTAATAAAAGTTAGCATTGAAGGTTATTTTGAGAATCAAAAATTACAGGTTCAATTAAAGCAAATATGGGTTATAATTGCATGTTAAAAAATTTGTAGAATAGTTTACACTAGAAATTTTAGTTTTTTGATGTTGGAAGATTTTGAAATTGAGAGTTAAAGGCAGTAGATCTTGGATAGAAATCAACATTGTAAAATATTTGAAATATATATACTATTGGCTTCTAGAAGCCCTAAAATCATTAAAGTGAGGTTTGCCATGACTGCAAACTCGTACTGTTGATGGTGACAAACTTTTGAGATTTGGCTGCTACAAACTATATGGAGGCACATTGAGGAGCTAAGTTGATGCAAGTGATGTTCCTCGCCTCTGTCTTATTGTGCATGTGGCCCCCCTAGGTACAACCTAAGTTTAGATTGATTGTATTGTATGCCATATACTCCATGCCTACAATTCTAAGTGCTTCATGTACATGTGTAAAGATGTGAACCTAAACCCTTTGAATTATAAGTTTGAACACGTAACTGCTGAAAATCACCCAAAGTGGGTGTTTTCCAAAAATTGAAGTTTAGTGAACCTCACAAAAGCATAATTTTCAATCTAAATTTTCAAATAGAAGTTTGCATTGAAGGGTATCTTGAAAGCCTAGAATTTGAGTTTGAAAATGAACCTTAAATATTCTTTCATTAAAAAATTTAGACCATGGTCTGCATGGCAACCTTAAGTTTCCTAATACTAAATGAAATTGAAATTGAGTCTTAAATGCACTAGACCTTGGAGAGAAATCCATGTTAGACAATCGGAAAAATATATATATAATAGTACCTTTTGAAAACCATGAATTGATTAAAGTTAGACATGTCATGAGCTAGAACCTATGATTTTGCCAATGACAGACTTCCTAGCTTTGACATGTGAACTGAGGATTGGAATAGGCAAAGTAACCTTAGCCATTCTAAGAATTTTGTGTGAAGGGAGTATCATGTTTGAAACAGCAAGTCATATTGGTGTGCTTTTCTTTTCCATGGAACCTGTAACATGTTAAACTTAAATTTAATAACATGAACAAAATTTGAAAAAACATGATATTTTTTATGAAACACCTAGTTGTATGATTAGTTTCATGAAAATCCCTAAAATTGCTAAGGAAGACTTTGGGCACTTAAAAGTTTAACTAAAGTTGTAGGAGAGGGGTCCAACCTAATGAACCTTATTAGCATGGAATGACTATTCCCCTGAAACAACACAATGAATTGAAATTGTCTCACAAAGGGGGGTATCAAACCAATATTTATATATTATTTGTAAGAGTTTAGGATAAATTTTAAGGAAACGCTAGAGCTTTCAATACATATAACAAAGAAATGAGCCCAACAATATGCCTTGAATATGTATCAAGACCTATGTTTGTGATAACCCCAAAGAGTGTGAAGATACTGCAATATGACTTTAGCAGGTCATGCAAAATTGTAAATAGTTAATTTGTTACTATGTACAGTCAAATGGGTGAAAATAGAATAATAGATGACTGCACATGGTCAAGATTGACTGCGTGTAGTCACAAACTATTATTGCCACTGTCCACTGTCTCTTATTGTACACACTACAAAGTGACATACAGCCCTTTCATATTAGAATTTACTTGCTATAGTATGTGCTTTACTAATAGTTCCTTTTTTTGTACTTGTATGAGAAATTCTAGGCATCATCAATGGATCATCCCTCCAATGTACTAGAAGAGGACTTGGAGTTATGGAGAACTAAAGAGGAACAAGCGGATCGCAGAAACCTCCCAAGATACCCTTGTCCTTGCAAGGGGTGCATGGGTGGGATAATCCAAAGGCGAAATACTATACACAAGCACCTTCATGACTATCAATGCAACCCATTGCTTTGAAAATCCGTTTTGGTACGTACCACTTCCATGCATTGCATTCATTGCTTCTCCATAAGCAATTGTTACCTAAGTCTTTTTGTCAACTTTGAGTTTTGTAGTCTAGATTTTATACATTCTCAAAGACATTTGTGTATAGGTAGCAACTGAGGCAGCATTGGATGATTTGCTTAAAGATTGTACTGTTGGACAATGTTCTATCAACAGCAGCAACTTAAGAAGTCAAGAGTTACAATTGGTGAATTGGAAACCTAGCTATTTTGACGGAGAATGGTGCCCCTCTTGCATTCCAAGACTAACACCTTTCACGTATTGGAACCGGGAGTGGATAGTGAAAGTATCTACATTTCCATTCATGGAGTGGGTCTCTATACCGTGGGTGCTGCAAAGGTAGGGGAGGAGTTGTTATCATTTGTGGGGCGATTGTTGATCCGGTCCGAGTTTAGAATCATGAAAGCCTTGGATCCACAATTTGTACGCTATGCCATGCAACCTACAGCTAGTGTGTACCAAGACAAGGATGTAGAACATGGCAATGTAGCTGGATTCATCAATAGTTCCATGGGACGTGGGGACATTAGCAATGTCATTTGGAAGTATGCAGAATTGCCAAGGCCTTGGAATACGTCCAAATGGGGATACATAATGACCATAGCATCCTAGGACATTGCTAGCGGGGAGGAGCTATTTGCGCACTACCCTATAAGCTGATTAGATGTAGAGGGTTTAGGAAATTATTTGTGTTTGGAGTTCTTCCCTCTTTGCACAATAATTTGCAAAAGCTCTTGTAGAACATGACTGCAAATAGTCATTGCTTCAACTAAGAAGTGACTCACCATAGTCATATTTTGAAAATTATGTGACTACACTTTGTCATATTAAGTGGATAATAGACTCATGTACTAGTCATATTTGCCAAATGACATGATTGACTCTAGTCATAACTATGAGCATATTTTCACATAGTTCTTTAAAATGAAAACATTGTGGGGGAGTTGAGGAGAAAGAATGATTTTTTTTGTTCTCTACGTAGTTTATTAGACTTGCATTGACTATTGGATTAAGCAATGATAGATCCAAAATTTCTCAATGTTTGTGGTTTCATTGCAAACTTGCACAGCCCTATTGGTTAGGAAAATGCCTACGACTTGTGGATAGTAAATAAATGTGTATGTATTGTACAAATATGCAAGTGCACCGTATTGTCAATGTTCACAATTTTGATATGTGGAACAATCCTCCCCAATATAATTTTGGATGAACAGGCCAATTTAGACGCTAGGGATGACGTTGTCAATGGTGTCACTAGAGAGGGGACTGAGCTGCCTGACAATTTGGATGCAAATGGCGTAGATGAGGTGGACACAATACGAATGATCGCAGAGTGTTTTCAATGCTTTGATAATCTTCCAGATCACAAGGATGATATCAACTACAATGATCTAGAATGTGCAATGGAGCTAGAAGGTGAGGCAGTGCAAGAGAGCATGGGTATAGGTGAGGAGGCCAAAGACACGGAGGATCTATTTGAAGAATCCAAGATTCCCTTATATGCAGGTTCAAAGTCAAATTGTCTGGTGACCACCCTCTTACTTTTGAACTGTTTCTCAATCTTTGGAGTTTCCAATGCATGTGCAAACAAACTGCTGAAACTATTGAAAGAGCTACTTCCTGAGAACAACACCTTACCTAAATCGCATTATGAAGCAATGCTATATTTGTCCAAACTAGGACTCTTCTATGTCTCCATCCATTCTTGCAAAAATGGTTATTGTTTGTTTCAACTAGGGTTGAAGGATGTAGCAGAGTGTCCGGCGTGTGGAGAACCTAGATACGTCTTAGGCAAGCCTAGACGTCCCAGGAAGGTTCTTTGTCATTTTCCACTCATCCCTCAATTGCGACACATGTATTGGTGCAAGAAATTGGCCGAGTTGTATACATGGCATGCGACTCGTACAAAGGAGGGGAGCAGCGTGGAGTGCATGCTACATTTGAAAGCCTCAAGGCACATAGACACCTTGTACCCAGAGTTTGCAGCGGAGCCAAGAAACATTAGGCTTGGATTGGCATTGGACAGTGTGAATCCATTCTCAAACATGTCGCTTAGTTACTCGACCTGATTGGTCATATTATTGAACTATAACTTGCCCCCATGGTTAGTGACAAAGAGGTTCTTCTTGATGTTGTTGCTTAGAATCCCAAGGTAGGAAAGCGTTACATCTAGCAACATTGATGTCTATTTGGCACCGCTACTAGAAAAACTAGCGGATCTATGGAAGGATGTTGAGGCAAAAGACTTGTCCATTGTTGGTTCAAACAAGGACTTTTCAATTTGAGCTGTACTCATGTGGTGCATCCACGATTTCCCAACTTATGGGCTAGCATCAGGGCAAGTCACAAAGGGGTACAGAGGTTGCCTAGAGTGCGGACCTAGCGTGAGGACTCAAAGATCTACTGCCCTTGCAAAAAATGTCTACCTAAGGCATTGCAGGTACCAATGTAGAGATGACTAGCCCATGTCTTATGGAATACAGCGTTTATGAACTAAAGACCATTGAAGTGAAGGAGGAAACTGTTTATGTAATATGTATAGTTATTGTAAGATTCATAGAATAACATATATTATAGTATATGCAACTCAGAACATCTAAAAGCATTGGTTAGTATGAGTTGATTTACCCTAAATAAATAGCCTAGAAAAATAAAAGTTGTGGAGATTTAGTCTTGCTTGTTGCTCTTTTATTTAAATTGATATAAATACATGACCTATAATGGGGAGGTATTTGAAATTGGTCCATAACAGTTACTATTAGGACAATGGTCATGTATTTTGTATGCTTATTAATGAGTGTCATGGATCTTAGCATGTACATCCATAAACCATAGAATGAGGATTTGTTTTTGAAGTATGATCTGAATAGGAATACATTGGCAGAATTTATCTCATCTATAATGTAACTCTGCTTAGAAACAAAAAGAGTAAAATTACAAAAAAGCATATGGTAATGAAAAAATGCTTTGCATAGCCGCTTGTATTAGAATACAATGACATCAAATGTAGTATGTCAAATCTACAGCCACAAATGGAATTCCTTATTTACTAAGCTGTACGCTTTGAACTTGGAATGATTGATCTCCCTAAGCAGGTACCTTAGAAGAGAACATCCGTACCAAGTATGAGATGGAATTTCAATGGAACCGTGGAGGCAGAGTTACCCCTAAAGGCCATGACAAGCACTGACATCAAGAAGTATGCACCGCAGAGGAGCAATTGGTTTAGGGCATCAACCCTAAACAAACCAAATGCACCAGGTGACCCGGTTCATACCACCGGTGTGAAATGGTTGACAGCCTTCTACTGCCTTCCATATTGGGAGGTAATTCTTGACCACATTGCTAAAGATGACAATGTATAATAAGTGCACAATACAGCTTTTGCTTTAACATGTCATCATGTTAATAGTTCACTTGTGGCACATGGAGAGGAATAGTAACTTATGCATCCACAAGAGTGTCACCATTAATGAGGAAGTAGAGAACTTGGCTGACTAGTGACAGTCATAAAATTATAGATTGTGATTGCCACAAGTGCCAACAATATATGCAAGTGACTAGAACTAGTAGCATTGTTGGTGGGAATGACCAAAGGATCACTCAGTGACTTGCCGTAGTCATATCCCTAAAGATAATGACTACCGAGAGTCATAGTTTTGGATACCATGACTACAAAGAGTCAATTGTAAGGATGATATGACTACCTAAATACATGTACTCCGTCCAAATTACCATAAATCCTAAACCCATAAGCAATGATAGTGCTCATTGTAAAGGATAATTTACTTGAGAATTGTAAGTTACATGGATGACTAAACAATGCTTATGCATAGGATAGTTGTCTAAGGTTTGAATTTAAAAATAGTGTCATGTTGGATACGTTACCTGAACCTTACTGCATAATGTCTTTGCGATTGTACCACGCAATGGTACTAATGAGACATAGTTGCCTCAACATGGTCTTTTGATTAGACACGTGCTGGACCCCATGCACTACAAGAAGAACTTCTGTGAGAATGTATTGAAGACTATTTGGAAATCCAAGGACACTTTGAAGGTTTGTTTGGACATGTAGGAGGCTGGGATTAGGCCTCATCTTCACCCGGTGCCGAGGAGGGCACCTAGATTGATGGTGTTACCAACTGCACCATACGTACCGACTAGGGCGGAGAAGAATACATCATGGGTATCTTGCAAACCTTGAAGACGCCAACAAACTACATTGGGCAGTTGGCAAAGAGAGTCACCATGGATGGGGAGTTAAGGGGCCTGAAATCTCATGACCATCACATTCTAGTGCAGCAAATATTGCCACTATGTGTGAGGACGTTGCTAAATGGAGATGTCAGATTGGCCATTATGAAAGTGAGCCGCATATTTGTGCAGCTATGCACAAAATCTATAGACCCTTCGTTGATGCCAGCGCTATTGGAGGAGACCGGTGAAACAATGCGCATGCTAGAGAAAGTATTTCCACCGGCGCTCTTTGACGTCATGACGCACTTACCAATCTACTTGGTACAGCAATTGGATATATGCAGACCGGTTCATAGAAGGTGGATGTATCCTATGGAATGGTATTTGAAAGTACTGAAGGGCTATGTGAAACAGCAAGCCCAACCCAAAGGTTCCATGGCACGTGAGTATAGTACGGAGGAGGCATTGGAGTTTTGCAGAGAGTACATGCAGAACTGCAGCACCACGGAATGGAGAGTTTGGGATGACAAAGAAGAACTTGCAATGAGTAGCGAGAGGCCGAAAGGAAACGGGTGGCGTATAATCTTGAGCCCATCAATGTGGGATTGGATCCACGAGTTTATGCTGGAGAACGCAGAGCCTCTCCAACCATTTAGGGAGTAAGTGATTTCATGCCTGCATGTGTTTACAAACACCTACAATTATATCCAAGTCTATATTGCACCTTCAAAGTTTTGTAAAATGATGAAGCCCTTATATACCTAAACCATGAATTTTTGTATTTGAGGACTTGTAATAGGGCATTCACTACATGTAGTGAAGGATAAACCCAAACTATGACTAGTGATAGTCAGACTACTACCTGTAGTCATCACCCTAGTCAGAGGGTCCAATTTTTGTACTCATGACTACCCCTTTATGACTGCACGTAGTCATATGCCTTGTGACCCTCCTTCCCTTCATTTGCTTTTTGCTTCGATGGAAATAGCTCCTTTGAAGTCAAGTTTGAATGTAATTGTCATTGTTTATACTAAAAGTATCCTTTTTCAAAGTGTCAATGCAAAACAGACATACTAACAGAAGTTAGTGCGTGGAATGTTAGTGAGTACATGCAAGACATGGCAGCACAAGGAATAGCAAGAGCGCAACATCGGCAAGAGAATCGGCGGAAGGCCACCCCACATCCTGCAGGCATGGAGGAAGTCACGTTTAGACTATGGTTGGTTCAAGCGGTGGAGTTGAAGATACAAGCACAAAAAGAAGTGCATGTGGACGTTTGGGCACTAACAAAGCCACCCGTCCATGTATGCAAAGTCATATTGCGCCATGTACGCATATGAGAACCACATCCAAACGCAATTTGCAGAGGCAAACTTGAATACGTGTGACAGCAGCATAGCAGCCACTTTTTCTCAGTCGTGCCGATCAAGCCGCAAGGACCAAAATATGAGAACTGTAGATTTGGAGTACATCAGGTGGGTAGACCAGATTTTGGACATTGATTAAAGCCATTTTCAGATCAACGTGTTGGACTGCTCATGGGTGAAATCAAACACGTAAGGCCCTAATGCAACAATGAAGAAGGACGCAAATGGGTTTACCATAGTGAAGTTTGAGCGTCTCATTCCCCGCTCTACAGATTCATTTGCATTTCCCTTGCATGCACGTCAAGTTATTTTTGGATGACTTGGGCAATGCGGGGTGGAAGGTGGTTTTGCATACAGAGCCTAGAGGCGTGAAAATAGAGGCGGCAGGGAATGACAGCCAAGAAGTTCAACACTTGAGCATTGGTGATGGCGGTGCCCTTGGAAGGACAATGCAAGAGGAACAGATGCATCAACCATGCACTAGTGCAGACCCTTTCGCGGAAGGCAGGGTCTTGACAAGCAAGGAATTGAGAGCAGAGATGGCAGCTACAGTAGATACTAAAGAAGAAGATGAAGAAGTGGGAGCCAAAGAAGGAAGGAGGGATGCAAGCGATTTTGACAAAGGAGGCAATGAAGCGCAAGAAGAGGACACTGACAGCGACTATGAATGAGCCATTCACTAATGACAAGGCACTTCAAGATGATTTACATGGGCTTGCAACCATATTTCCATAGCAAGAACATGGTTACAACCCCATGTAACACTTCACCTCAAATTAGGAATGTACACATACTTAGTTCTTATTAGGTACATCCAATTCTCTTCCCCCACTGGGTTTCCGGATTTTTCCCCCAAGAAGGGGTTTTTTCATACATGTGTACGTTGTATCACTTTCCAATACCAAACCCAACAACTTGGGCCGCACCTAGTTTGCTAAACCCAAACCCTCTTTTGCAGCAAGAACATAGCGCTGAGATGAGCTCCACAAGATGTATGTAATGGGCCCTGGAACTTATAGATATTACATAGCAAACCAGCATTGTGAGTAGCAAGAATTAAATTCATGACAAATAGAGGGAGAAAGTAAAAGGTTGTAAATGGAAATCAATCAAATGTCAATATTCCATAGGGTGCAATCCATAGATGACAAGCAAGCTTTAAGTATAAATTGATGTGAATAACCATACAAAATACTCCCTAAACCCTAAATCCCTAAATCCTGAGAAGATAAGACCCCTAAACCCTGAACTTGATGAAATCTAAAGACACCAAACCCCTAAACCCTAAACACCCCAAAACCTCACAGATTTTTGATGTGTACAATATCGTAACACATAAACCAAACATGCACATAATGTTGTCCCTAAACCAAACAACCCCTAAACCCCCACCCCCACCCCCTAAACCGCCCACTCTAAATCTAATAAATAAACAAAAATCCCAAAATTACAAGGTCCCTAAACCCAATATGGCTTGGGCCCTCCCTCACCCAAAAAGTTATATGACTAGAGGGTGAATGCAAGGTTGAATGACTCAATTTTGGCAAAAGTCCCTATCTTCAAAGTCCCTTAAGTGGGTTTAAGGATTTTGATTCAAGTGTTAGTTTGTAATTGCATCAAGTGTCTTGGTGGCTAAGTGGCCTCTTCATGTCTACAATGGACTTATAAACTCAATCCAACGGTTCAATGTCTCCAGATCTGTTCTTTTTGAAATTACCCACTGTAGGCTGTGTTATAGGGCTTAGACTTAAATCAATCAAAGTTATTCAAAAAGTCCTTATTGCTAGAGGCACACCTAGGACTCAGAAAATTACTCAAATTGAAAAAAAAAATGGAAAAACAAGAAAAAACAAAGGAGAAAAAGAACTTGTAAGATTGAAGGTTTAAAAAGGCCTTAAAAATTCCTTTGCAAACAATCTATACACATTTACAAAACAAGATTATAATTTCTTAAAAGTTTATTCAAATACCCACTAGAATCCTAGTCCTTTGTATTCTCTTAAGTAACTATGTTATCTTTAAAAAGTCCTTGAAAAACTTGCTACCAACAAAAATGTCACACTTGTGTTTTTTCAAAAGTCCATTAGACTTCCATAAAATGCCAAAGAAGAAACTGAACAACATTATTGTAGTTAGAATGAGGTTTAAATCTCTACAATGGACTTTTTTATCTTTTTTGAAAATTTCCAATGTACCTTTTAGGCATTTGAAAATTGGATGTGTGCAGCTTTTTATAGCGTGACACGATTTTGAGCCACTCAACCATGCATTCACGCTACAGGTAGTCATGTAGTCAAGAAACCTAGTCATAACCACTCACTAAATCCTAAGAAGTTTCCAATGATGTTCCCCTTGAGGTCCACAAAAAATCTCAGTCACATTGACAATGTTATGACTAGAGCATGACTATGACTAAGAGCTCAAAACCACATGACTAGCGGGTTGCCCATTTCACCAAATATGACTACACAATCATAGTGCCCTAGTCATAAGAAGGCCTTTTCTTTGTAGTGGTGGGATTTGCAGCATTGTAACCTGCAACCGCACCTTTGGTTATATCCCAATCCTAGACGCGGCGAGAAGATGATGAAGCCCCTAGCGGGGTATGTGTTAACCAATGATGAATTCAACACTTTTGCAAGCACCATTGAAGAGCTGAAGATGCCTACAGGACATTCAGCTAGCGTTAGGAAATACATACAAAGTAAAAATTTGGGGGATTGAAGTCTTACGACTACCACGTGCTAATGCAGCAAACTCTTCCGCTTGCTTTGCAAGGATTACTACAAGCTGGACCGCGGATGGTTGTTATGAGGATGTGTAAAGTTTATAGGAGAATTTTCACAAACATTTACAATCCATTGGAGTATCAGGCACTTGAAGCTGACATGGCAGAGAGCATGGCACTGTTAGAAATTCACTTCCCCCCGTTGTTTTTTGATATCATGACTCACTTATCTTACCATTTAGTGGAGGAACTGGACATGTGTGGCCTTGTTTCCACAAGGTGGATGTACCCTGTGGAACGGTACTTGAAGACTCTAAAGGAGTTTGTGCAAAACATGGCTAGGCTAGAGGCAACAATGGCTCAAGGGTATTTGAGGGAAGAGTGTTTAGGGTTTGTTATTGAATACTTGCAAGGATTCCAAGTTGTACAAAGGAGAGTGTGGGATGCTGAAGAGGAATATGGAGATGCAAAAGAAGTCTTGGAGGGCCCTGGGAAATTGTATGTCATGCCCAATGCGTTACAAGATCTGGCGCATCAATACGTCTTCAAAAACACAGCAACAATGCAGCCTCTATTATAGTAAGTACCGCCTTTTATTTGCTTCTGATAAGAGCAACATGGTTTTTTCATACAGTCACCAAAGTGCATTGGATCTACAGTTTGACTCTTCTAAATAGTATGGTACAGATTACGTGCATTTGAAACGAGACATGGGTGGTACATAAAGATGGCTTGGGAAGCCAAGGCAGTTCTTGTTATTGTGAACAAAACAGTGAAATTGCAATGCAACCATATTCAGGGTAATGGAACCCGTATCTGTGGTAGGAAACTAACAAAACTAGTAAATTTGAATTGTAAAGATTAGCTTGGTATTGTAGAGTAGTTGCGTTGCAATAACCTTGGAGTCATGGAATTTAGGTGTTGAGATTCAAGTTTAGTGCAACGAATTCCTAGTATGAAGAGAGCGCAAAAGCCACAATGCAATTGTTCACATGTTCTTCAGCCGCTACTATTGAGTAACTTCTGTAGG
Source organism: Ulota crispa (assembly GCA_963920765.1). Lineage (NCBI taxonomy): Eukaryota > Viridiplantae > Streptophyta > Bryopsida > Orthotrichales > Orthotrichaceae > Ulota > Ulota crispa. Next base: position 13,381,820 of record OY987245.1, read on the forward strand.
ACTAATTTACGATTGCTCTTAGTAGCAATGTGCACGGAGTGGCAATGGAGTTGTAAGAAGGACCTTGGACGTAAGAGTATTATCGACACAGTGCGTCAAGAGTACAGTAAGAGTACTAGAGTATGTATTCAGCCACAATGATGTGTAGGCCAGTGCAACCGCAAGAAAGGGAAAGCATGCTTCCAAAATATGAAAGGACATTCTGTAGTTGTTGACGTAGTAGTGGAGGAAGCTGTAACTTGGTCAACTTTCTTGTGACTTGTCGAGGAGTATTCTAGGAGCCCTAAGCGTCGAGGGGAAGATGTCAATGAGGAAGTGCACGATCTATAAGCATTGGAATGCGGGACCCTAAAAAGAGTGTAATATATTTTTGCAGGAATTGGAAGCTACTTTCTAATTCAGATGTTGTTGGATTCAAGGAATGGGCAAGAGCACAATTAGAAGATGACAGCACTGACATTCTAGAAAGCAAAAGATGAGAAGGGCAATTCCTATGTAGGAAACCGTCCCAAAGAGCAACAAGATACACAAAAATGAAATCCTTCAAAAATCACTTCCGTGTAGAAGATTCGGCAGCTGCAGCTTTGCAAACATATGACAGTGGCATTGCTTCGGGTTTTGAGGTTCCAACAAGGAACATTGCAAATGTTACTGTCAACTATGTCAGAGTGCTGAAAGACATCTTCAAACTAAATTATAGTTGCCTTGAAGATCATGTAATATTTCTTCGATGTGAGTGGATCAAGCGGCAAGATAACCGAGGTAATCCAACATACACAAGAGATGACGCAAGATTTCTCGTTGTGAATTTCAAACACAAATTGCCAAGGATGATGGAACCCTTCATTTTTTTGAGCCAAGCCAAGCAAATATTCTTCTCCAATGTTCAAAGTAGACCCGGGTGGAAAGTAGTGTTACAAAAAGAGGCGCGCGCAAGGAGGGAGGTGGTGGATACTTCAGACGTGTTCATCACAACTACTGTAGAGTGCAGTGGACTTATTGCGCCACAAGAATTTGCTCATAGAATTGCAGCCCCTTCTCTAGTAGGTGCTATTGAGTTGTTTGCAGAGGATAGTTTGCTAGCATGCGCAAGGCATTAGCAGGCAATTACCTAGAGCAATAGCCGTGTGCACCCTTATACAACTCATAGTGTATGAAGCTAATGCAAATTCTACAAGTGCCTTGCATGTTACTAAGCGTGTATATATTTTTGGGCCAGGACACTTGTCAAATCACATTGTTGATGCGGTACAGTGGCAAAAGCACTACAAGGATGGAATTTACTTCTTAATACACGTCTTTATTACAACTACATCACAATAGCCTACTGATTTTTTGAAAGAAACGGAGCTATAACCCTTAATATTGACTCTGAACTATAGAACTACTAATGCCCTACTCATTAATGTGACAAATGTTTTCTTTAGATTCGTACTAAATTGCAGTGGAATCCCTTTGCCATGGGCATGAAAACGGGCATCTCAAATACCCTCGCAAATACCGGCAATACTAAGTTGTTGTGCAAAAAATGTAGAAGTTGTTTTGTACTTTTTCAATAGTGACTGTGGAGTAGAAGAAGGTGCAAAGCTCTTTACTTGAAGTACTGACCCAGTAGTAAAAGTCACGCATGTCAAAGACCTGTCAGATTTGCAGCAGTTACATCCAATTGTACAACGCGAATTGCATATGTAATGAAAAATGATTTCTTCTTGGAAGAATTCATCCCTTGTCATAACTAAACTACTAGCCTACAACTGTTGCAACTGTAGGTTAGACCAAAGGTGTCTGCCAGTTGACTAGAAGATGTTTTTGATGCGCAGTTGTTTTCCTGTTGGTCGGAAATGACACCTTTTTCTTCTAGTGCCCATTCTAAAAATTACTCGTTTGAAAATACTAGTCACATGATCACCTAAGGAAAAATCACCCATTCAAAACACAAAACACAAGTTGAAAGAAGATTGATCAATCTCCAAGCTTTGGAGTATAGTATAAAAAATTAATTACAGGTTTACTTTTCCTTTGTAAATTTCTTATAATTCTCATAATCATCTCAATCTCTTAGACTTGGAGCTGGATAATAGGATGGAGTCAAAATCCAAGGGCAGAGTGGGATGGCAAGGGTGCAACAGGGCTAAATTAAGCAAAGCAACCTAAGCAAGGTTTCTGTTAAAAACATGGGATTTTGCAAGCACAACTTTGTAGTGCTTTACAAATTGGCTAGGGCTGTACATGTTTTAGAGAAAGGTGTTAATAATACCTTCTTAGTACAATTGTTGTGAGAGGATATTTCTCAAGATTTTTCTGACAAAGAATCTCTTGCATTTGAGATTGTAGTTGGGGACTCTACATGCATTAATGCAAATCTCTTGCAATTATTTTTATAGAAAACATTGATTAGAATGATAATTGTATGGAGGAACATGAAATATGGAGAGACACAACTTCTTTTAGAGACATTTCGTAAGAACTTCCATATAACTTGAGTGATATTTTTTTGTGTTGCAACTTCTTTCTCATTTGTGAATGTTAAGAAACCATTACATTTAAGAAGTGCAAGATGCAAGACATTTTTATAATTTTAAAAACAAGTCAAAAACTAGTTGAGATATTAGTCAAAAACATCACAAGAAACATTATGTCAACAATGACTAAAATGAGTAGTATTTCAATCATTGTGGACACGGTCTTCCTTGCAGGAAAATCACCGCTGACTATGGATAGTACAGACTACAGACCACAAAGACCAAATTCAAGCTTTTGTACTACTATATGTCCACAAATTGTAGGTTTGACCAAGAATTGGTACAGAAAGGAAAGACAAGCAAAAAAACAGAATATGAGCTTTAAAAAAGTTCAAAAAAAGTTGGCGCATCATGATTCTGTGATATCGATAAAAGGAGAGGTTGCAGAAGTCTCACCCTTGAAAGTCATTTTTGTCATGAAGGCTTCTTGCTTGCAGCACCTTTTTTCTTTGCAAAACTTCTCATTTCTATATCTTTGAAAACTTGGGTGAACATTGAACAGTAGGTTCACCACATCCAAGACAACTAACTTACTCCCTCTGCCCCTCTAAAAAGCTCTAAATCAACCACATTTCTTGTACCACTAGAAAGCTCCCTTTTGATGATTTCAAACGTTGAGAAAACTTTCACCATGTTCAATGATCTCGTGGGGGCAAGTTAAGCAATTAGAGAGCATTCCTCTCCTAACAAGCTTGGCATTGTCCATATGAGGTACCATTGTTGCTACTAATCTTTAAATCATTAATAATGAGGAGCTAGAAATATGCACAAACATGGTATATTTTGCATGAAATTTGGGTGCCCAAACAGCGACTTCAAAGTTGGAGATTTTATATATATTTGATAGATGGTATATTGATTGTAGAGTACATGTGTCATTAACACAAAAACCTAAAAACATAGTTAATCCTTTGCAAGGAAGCTTTCTATACGCTTGTAGAGGGACAAAGGGAGCACTTGTTATTCTTTCAAAGGATTGGATTCATTTCTTTGAATTTTCTTTGAAAAACAATTTCCATGTAAACAAAAGGCTTGATTTTGAAAAATGTTTCATCCATAGCTTCCATTTCCATTTGACATTTTTTTGGACAAACGAAGAGGTAATTGGTCTCAAACATCTAAACTTAGGGCCACTTCACACTCTAGCCAAAGGTCAAGAGGCCACTGGTTTTCACCAACGGGATTTCAAGAAACACTGCTTTGGCCTCTCAATCCTTCACAGTAGAGGCTAAAGTCCAAATTCCCTCATTCCTCATGACACCGATTTTTTATTCAAAACAGTGTTCTCTCAAGAAAAGTTTGGGTCAAGCAAAAAATGGAGAGCCAAACTATGGGTGAGAGGCCGTTAATTTTTTTTCATAAAATAATCAAAAGCCAACAAGATCTTGGACATTGGATTTGGAAGGTTCAAAAGTTTGTATGACTTTGGGCTTGGCCTTTAGAGGCTTCACATTATGACCATTCAAGTCGAGAGGCCATGGAAGTTCATTGCTAAGAGTTTGGCCTTTAGATTTGGCTTTTGGAGGTTTCACACTAAGAGTGGCCAAAGGTGTCAAAAACAATATTTTATTGCTTATTTTTAGCTCATTCTTTTTGCCTCTCAACAAAATTTGGCCACTCAATTCCACATCCTCTCAACTTGATTGGCCATAGTGTGAAGTTGCCCTTATACTCCAAGAAATGTTACAAAATTAGTTGATCAATTTGTAATAGACACAAGGATTGTGTTTTGGCCAAAAATCTTTGTAAATTAGAATTTGGTTTGGGTTTCTAAATGTTGGTTTAGACATGTGTCACTCATGGAAAAAACTCTAAGGTTGCATTAGTGGTGCTCTAAAAGACTCCATTTGTTGAGTAGTTAAGGAAAGTGGAAGAAGAAGCAAATGAGAGATTACTCACAAGCAAGAAGATGCCAAAGTCAAAGAAAATTTCTCTAAAGTCTTCTCTTGTTGTTGCCTTTAATATGCAAACTTTTGCTTATTGAGTGAAATTCTTTAGAAGTAGAGAGGACTTTAAAGCCCAACTTTTAAATATCCACTTTTCCATCTAACATAATGTTTACCAATATAGCATTTGATTGGAATATCAGGGCTCATCATTTTCTTTGTTTAAAATCTCCACTTCAAGCTCATTTATGTTAGAGTTTTAGAATTGAAAAGGAGAAACCTAGTCACAAAGATCCAATTTTCAATTATATCCTTTCTACACTATCAGTATTTTCTCAAATGTAAAACTAATCACATGTTCTAAAAGCTATGAAAGGGGGACAAAGGTAGTAAAGAATTGAGAACCCATCAACCAAGAGAAATTAGTAATAAAACCGATTTAAAAATCATATTCAAATCACATTTGGATGGCTTCCAAAGTTACTTGGAGTCCACCACTAATCTATCACCAATTTTTCTAAATTTGCAAGACCCTTGTGAGTGTTATAGAACTTTCAAGTTGTAAAGAATTGTTCATAGCAAAAAATGTTGATGAGCAAAGCATGTTCATTTACAATTACAAGTGCAAAATTGCCCTTGACAAAGGTCGCAAACATGATGTAGCAATAGTTTAAACCTCACATCATATCATATTTTCTCCTTTTTTGGGTTCCGAAATACCTAACAACTAGTTTGTAATTTGGGAGAAAATTGATTCAAGCAAAAAATGAGCTATTTTGGCTAGGTCTCTAGTTGATTTATGGGAACAGTTCTTTTTAGATGCTTCTAACAAACTCCCTTCATTTATTTTGTGATTCTAAACTTACAAACATTGCCGTACGTAACATCAAGCGATATTTAAATTTTAGGGAAAATTTTGTGTATACCCTTGAAGTTTGCCATAATATCATAGATACCCCTGCTTTTTGGATAATATCACAAATACCCTTTGACTTCCTGATTTCTTTCCATTTCTTTTTCTTTCCTGTGAATTCATCCCGTGGTACCTTTTTGGCATCCCCTCGACCCCTCTTTACGGTTAGGAAGAAAACTTTGGGCGTGACTGGTCATGGTCGTAAGTACAAGGAATAAATAATATTCAATTAAGGTTTTTTAAATATTATTCATTAGGATAGCAAATGACAAAATGCATTGAGAAGCTGAAAATAAGCATGGATTCAGAAGTTTAAAATGGAATAAAAACATCTAGAGTAATTAAATAAAAGATGATGGGTAATTTTGAAATAAGTAAACAACAATAATAATGTCAAAAGTAGTAAAAAACAAATACTTTTTTTAGACTTCTTGAAGTAATATGTTTTTATTTTAGGGTAAATTTCATGGATACACCAAAAGTTTGCAATATTTTCATAGATACTCTTGCTTTTTTAGAAACTTCACAAATACCCTTGGAACAAAAAAAATTAGACATTTGTTATTGTTGTGTATGTCACTACCTTCTCCCTTTGTGTGCACACTACTTCTTTCTTGTTGTGCATGCGCACAAAGGAAGTAGGGAAATGGCATGCACAACAAAAGAAATGCTTGAATATTAAAATCTGAGGATGTTTGTGAAATTTCTGAAAAAGCAAGGGTATCTATGAAAATATTACAAACTTTTGGTGTATCCATGAAATTTATCCTAAAATAAAAACATATTACTTCAAGAAGTCTAAAAAAAGTATTTGTTTTTTACTACTTTTGACATTATTATTGTTGTTTACTTATTTCAAAATTATCCATCATCTTTTATTTAGTTACTCTAGATGTTTTTATTCCATTTTAAACTTCTGAATCCATGCTTATTTTCAGCTTCTCAATGCATTTTGTCATTTGCTATCCTAATGAATAATATTTAAAAAACCTTAATTGAATATTATTTATTCCTTGAACTTACGACCATGACCAGTCACGCCCAAAGTTTTCTTCCTAACTGTAAAGAGGGGTTGAGGGGATGCCAAAAAGGTACCACGGGATGGATTCACAGGAAAGAAAAAAGAAATGGAAAGAAATCAAGAAGTCAAAAGATATTCGTGATATTATCCAAAAAGCAGGGGTATCTATGATATTATGACAAACTTCAGAGGTATACACAAAATTTTCCCTAAATTCTAATATTAAGTTTATCCGCTTGAACTTCACAAAATAACGGAAATACATGCAAATTAAATCTTGTTGCTTCTCAAAATATAAAAAATTAAAACATATGAAGACTGTGAGAAAATACCTCCTAGGAATGCAAAAAACACATTTGAAGATCTAAATTCACAACAGAAAGTAATAATGGAGAATTTTAGTCTTTCACTTATAGTGCATAGAGTGACCAGCTCTAGATGCGTCCCTTGATTTCAAAAAAAAAAAGAAGGAAAGACTCGAGTTTTAAAAATGACTGCAGTAACCAGCAACAGAATCAAAATGAAAATAACACGAGACCAAATTTTCCAGGGAAAATTTCATGGATATCCCCTGAAGTTTGCAATAACTTCATGGATACACCTGCTTTTTCACAAATATCATAAATACCCTTGGTCCAAAAAAAATTAGACGTTTGTTTTGTTGTGCATGTCTCTTCCCTTTTTCCTTTGTGCGCACACATAATAAGAAAGAAGTAGTGTGGGCACAACAGGAGAAGGAGGTGACATGCATAACAAAACTAACGTCTAAATTTTTGGTCCAAGGGTATTTATGATATTTGTGAAAAAGCAAGGGTATCTATGAAGTTATTGCAAACTTCAGGGTTATCCATGAAATTTTCCCAATTAACCCCTAAAGGACCAGGCTCCCTTTTTTAGAAACAAAGCAATTTTGGGCAGGTGCCTATGATTGGAGCTTTTCATATTTTAGTCTGAAATTTTAACAAAATGTGGGACAAGGTTTATCTTTCATATGCGCTAAATTTCATGACATTTGGAGTTATGAGTAAAAAGTTATGGCCTAATATGTTGTTTTTTACAAGGGGCAACCTGGGTAGATTTTTAAAAGTGACTTTTTTCAAAAACAAAATTTTTTAAATTGGTTTAGGAGATTTGTGTGAATGTAGGAAGCTTTCCATCATTTTGTTTTGATCAATGAGATGAAAGTTTGAGGATTTTTTGTTTGCAGGCAGTTATGGATTCTCTACTCTAAAATAAACTTTGAAGTCCTTTAATTTACTCAATTTTCAACATTTTGGAAAAAAAAACAACACCAAAGGATGTAGATTGTTTATTACAACATTACGACCATTGGGGTTGGTATTTTTCATTTCTATAATTAAATTCTTAACAATTTTGTGTTTTGAATCATTCTCTACTTCATTTTACTTACTAATTTTTTTCCATATGTTATACAACTCCAAATGATTTGGAACTTTTTTAACATGTACTTTACTTAGGTGGAATAAGGAATTTAGAGAAGCACCACCCACATAGCCATTTTTCCTTAGGAATTTCACCTTTTGAAGGATGGCTGCCCGGTTTTTCACAAGACGGTTTTGAATATTCAGAGCATTCTAACTTCCAATCCATGGGACGGAAAACTCTAAATCCTTTTCTACATCTTCTAAAACTATTCTTCTACATGATCTTATGGTCACATATGCATAAACATGTTTTTGTTTTCAAATTTGGTTGATGATCTAAAAATGGCAGTTATAAAGAGTTTTTGGTGAAAACTTTGCTTGGTCCTTTAGGGGTTAACAAGTAATGGTGAAGTATTCTTTTTTACTCAACATTAAAGACAACTTAGTTTCTAAACATGGTACAGACAAACTAAGCATAACTTAAGAAAAGCCAAAAATTCACAAATTTCTCTTATATATTTCATATAAAAATAGGGATTTGCTAAAGCAACACCCCAAATTGTTAAATTGACACCTTTGTGAGCATGTGATTTGAAGATTTAAAATGGAATTCTTGATTCAAGTATTCCATTATTTCATCACATGACATTACCACATTTTTCAAAGAAAGAAGAACAAACATGGATTTTTATTGGACCTTTATTACACCAATGTTATTTTCTTTAGTGTGTTCTTGCTTTATGTAATTCCAAAATTAATCTTTTCAATTGTAGATTGAAGGGTCCCCAATTTTGTGGGTATAGCCCTAGACTAATAGAAATGAAACAACTCTTTAAACCCTACAGCAATAAGCTTAAATTTTCATCAAATCGCTCCAAAACTGCCATTCTAGTACAAGTATCAAATTTTAGAAAAGTTTATTTTTTTGACACATGTAGCCATAAGATCTTGTACTACACTAGTATCAAAAGATGTGAGAAAAAAATCTAGAGTTTTCACCATGTAGATTGTTAGATTTTTGAGTTTGAGTTGACAAAAAGCCATTTTTTGTCTAAGCAAAAATCTAAGCAGCTGCACTTCACAAGGTCATATTTGTATGAAAAAAACTCCAAAATGGTTGTAATTTTTTGGATTTGTTCTTCAAAGCAAGTTGGGTACACACTTGAAAATTTCAAGTCATTTGGAATTGTACAACACATAGGACAAACAATAGTAAGTAAAAAGTAGTAGAGAATGATTCAAACCACTAAATTGTTAAGAACTTAATTATGGAAATGAAAAATTCCAATACCAATGGTTATATGTTGTGATAAACAATCTTCATCTTTTGGGTTTGCTTTTTATCTAAAATATTGAAAATTGAGTAATAAAGGACTTCAAAGTTTATTTTAGAGTGGAGAATCCATAGCTGCCCGCAAACAAAATCTCCTCATAACTTTCATCTTGTTGATCAAGATGGAATGATTCAAAGCTTTCCAAGTACATATAAATCTAAAGAACCAATTTCAAAAAACAAAATTCAAAAAGTGAAAATTTTAAAGAAGCTTTTTGACTGCATGCTGAGCAAAGAAAACTACATATCATGCAATAACTTTTGAATCATGAAGTCAAAAATTATGAAAATTGTTGAGCCTTAAAACTACTCCTTGGACACATCATGTGTGAACATTTCAAAGAATAAACATGAAAACGCCATTGGTAGGGAGCTGCCCAAAATTGCTATGTTACCAAAAAAAAGAATGTTCAGTGCTTTAGGGGTTAAGTCCAAATCAAGAATTTTAGCATAAACATATCAAATTACATACTCACCGCACACCTTGGGGTGTCACTTTGACAATTTGAGGTGTTGCTTAAAAATTTCCCTAAACGTTTCCTTATATGACATGGATATGTTCTATTGAATTGATGTAAACCAAAACAACTTGTTTAATTGTAAAACATCTTAATACAGTACTTAAAGTAAGCATATCAAAACCAGGATTTTGTACTAAGAAAAATAATTTTGTTAGGTGAGAAAACAAGCAGGGTATTAGGATTCTTTCAAATCTTAAGGAGATTCCCTTCCGCGAGCTCTCCAATGAATGATGGCCACGTGTCTCACGCCATAAGTTCTGCAACCGTTCAAATGATCTTCTGCAAGTGGGTGGTCATAGTTTTAAATTTAAAAAGCTGGATTCCCACGGAAGCCCCCACAAGTCTTCCCTTTACCACGGGCAGATGGAATAAGATACGGTATTCGGAAAACCCATCAAAATTGTTCATATAAAATATCTGTTACCACGTTGCAGCTACTGTTTTTTGGGGGGCGGGGGGGCAACTTTTAATTCACTTTGGCACGAACTACCTCAACACAAATTAATTGGCTGAAAAAATAGATAGAGTCTTCATAACTTCCCATTCAAAGAAAACCTCGTGAGCCAATTTATATGAAAGTTGCTGTTTATATGGATGAATGTACTGTACACATGGATGGTTTATTGCAATTTTCCTTTACTGCATGCATAATTATAAAGGGTGCGTGTCATTAGACTAACGGAGAAAAATTAATGGGGAAATTATAAATAGGGGCATGAAAACGTAAAATACTATAGATAGGGGCGCAATTTCAAAATAATTACAAATAGGGGCATGATTTCAAAAAAAATTGTGATTTTTTGTAATTTTTTTTAGTTTGGATATTGGTTGATTTAGATACATCACATTAAATGTTAGCTAACTCAAAAATATTAAAAATTATCAAAAATGGTCATCCCCTTTACTAAAATTTCTTTACTTAGGCTTGATTTGTAGAGCTCTTTAAACTTTTTTACAAATGAGCTAACATTTAATGTAATGTGTCTAAATCAACCAATATCCAAACCAAAAAAAACAAAAACAAAAAAATACAATTTTTTAAAAATTATACCCCTATTTGTAATTATTTTGAAACTGCGCCCCTATCTGTAATATTTTACGTTTTCATGCCCCTATTTGTAATTTCCCCAAAATTAAATGAATACATGTATAACATTTTTGACCTTCTTTGAACTCTATAAAAGAGAATCTCCTTAAATATGGGTAGAGTTCATATATTTGTGCAAGTCTAGATAGCAATATGACCATTACTTTTTGCAAAGGTACTTGAGTTCTCCTAAATAGGAAACCCTTACTTTACCACCTTATTTACCACTTTGTATTCACTTTTACCTTTTTTAATTCTCCCAAAGCCTTCAACTATGCATTTTCTAGACAATAAACGCATTAAAAGATACTCCGTTTTCATTCATCAAAATTTTCCTAATTGGTTTGCATGTTACCTAGAATTCTCATAAGCAAATTCTACATGCATTTTGTAAATTGAAGAAGTATATCAATGAGTTCAAAAGCAAGTGTTTTGCAGTTCAAAAAGTGTGCACAAGAAATTTAGCCTTGCAATATGATTTCTCAAACTTGTAAGATATAATCATTTCAATGTAATTTTTGATTGCAAATCCATAGTAGCTTTATGGTATGGAAAAAATAAATCGAGAGGAAATTTATTATCCTCTTTTTATTTCTATAAATAAGAATGATAGCCGTAAAAGAATCTTAACATGTAGATATACATCTTAGTTCAAAATCTACAATCTTTTTTGTCAAATTACAACAATTTTGGGGTGTCATACCCCTTTACGCTTGGATATCATGTGCAATAATGGGGTACTTATTTTCTTCAAGGTGATTTTTTCTCCCTATCTTTAGATAAAAAGTTACTTTTGTGTATTTTAGGGTATCCTATGTTTATTTCTAAATGGTTAGGGAAGCTAATTTTTGGCACCCTATTTTTTTTACAAATTGTAGAGTACCAAAACTTGGCGCAAGAATGCAACAAAGTTTCTACCTTAAATCTTGATTTTCCAAGTGGAATTACTGCAAAAAAGAACTAAATCCTAACTCTAGCATCCACTACCGTTGTCATCTTGCAACTTGCACTCAAATTCTAAACACCAAAAGAACCCTACATTCACTACAAGAGAACTTTATCAATTTGGACATTTTTTGTAGATTTGGCCATGATGATTTGAACATTGTTTGTCACTGGGGACGTTTTTTTGTAATTTTGGACACATTTAGTCAATTTGGACATGTCAATTTGGACAATTCTTCTTGTAGTGACTGCTTCAAACAAACACACAAATTCAAACCGTAAACCCTAAGCAAATCCTACAAAAGCAAAACCAAAATGTCAAAACTCTTAAACATCCTAAACCACCCCTATGATGCTTGCAAAATGCGTCAAGAGGTCAATTTTGATAAGAAGATAACACAAGAACCATGAATTGTAAAGCGCCCAAAAAAGCCACTTTCATGCATGTAGTAAGTATAGTAAACACAAATCCAAAAGCAATAAGTGCAGTGAGCAAAAATCTAGAAGGACAATCACACAAAGAGCAAAAAGTAGAAAGTGCCACTTCAATGTTTGCAGTATGTGCAGTAAGAGAATTCAAGAACAAAAATAACACATAAGCTTACATCATGAAGCAAACTAAACTGCATGCAAGAATCCAAATTGCCTAAACCCTCAATAATTGTAGGAACCTAAAGCGTATGCATGAATCCAAAAACCTCAATCCCTTACCAATGGTAGGTTATTAGTGTTTCCAAAATTTTCAGCTCTATTCCCACTAACAATGCTAGCATCCTTACCACATGTCCAATGAAACCCTAAACCCTAAAATGTTTCCCTCCGTTACATTCAAAAGTTGAATAGAAAGTGCAATATTTTTCATCCAAAATGGTCATACAATTATAATCAAACTCATCCTACTAACCATCTTTAGGGGATCCTATTTTCCTTACCCTATTTTTTTCTACAATATAAAGTGGAGGGATCACACACTACCCTATTTTACATATAATGAAGCAAGAGATGTATTTTCAATGCTAAAGTAGATTTAACAAAAGTATACTATTGAACTCCAATGAATAAAATTGACCCTATTTTTATCTCACCTCGTTTTCTAAAATTATAATTGTCACCCCCAAACAACAATGAGTTGTTTTTTGGAGTGGACTTATATGCAATTTTGCATAATATTGAAAGATGAGCCAAGACAGTCATGAGTAAAAATAGTATATTTGAATGTTCAATAAAATGGTTTATTCCAGAAAGAAATTTGTACATTTGCATTTTCCAATCTCCAATCAAATCAAAAATTCGAACTATGCAAATAACAATAAGAAAAGAAACATAAAGATGAAAAGAAACTGTTGTTTTTTAATTTTGTGCGTTTTCTTTTGCTTCCAAGATACCTTTAGCATTGATAATTCAATAAAGTGAATTGTTAAAACATGGATTGAGAAAAATCTTATGAATCTCAAGAATGTTCAGTTCAATAAATTGTTGGACTTATCTAACACAAAATATTTGAAGGTTTGAAGGATGAAAACAAGTGCAAAATCCCAACCAGACCTTTTGAATAATAAATTTGGAATTACATGTTTTAGAAGTTTAAGGAAGTTTTTGGTGAATGCAATAGTTCCAACCCCAAGCAAAAGGAGGCTACGTATGGTACTGTACATTTTTGCCATTGTGGAAATTGATTTTGTTGTAGGGATACATGGCTGAGTATACGTATGAGATCTTGTATGAGAATAAGGCATCAAGTCAAAAACTTCTTCATTGTCCTCTCCTCTAATTCAAATTAGTGCACATTTATATAGCTTGAATCTTGGTCAATGTTCTCTCTCTTATCATCACTCAAAGCTCATAGTATGCATGAAAGTTGTAGTATCTAAGGTAGGAGGCTCAAAAAGCGTCACTTTAAGAGCTGATTGCATTTCGGAAGAAGTTAAACTCTTGAAACAATTTTTATTAAATTTTGGTAGGAAGAACAATGGAATTGGCATCCAACCCAAGTTGTTTCATATTTTTTGAACTTTGTGGAATTAGTTACGAATTTTTCAAGTTGAAATCAGTGGTCACTAAAAGTGACCCCCTCCTGGAATGTACATCCTAAGTACATTGGAAAAAACAAAATGTACCTCTGTTTTAGAGGTTGCTTTTAGAACCGGGTCGTTTTTTGAGCCTCCTACCTTATGAGCAAAGTTATAAAAAAACAAGTGAGCTCAAAGTCATAGAATATTCCCCAAATGCAAATGTTGTATACTTAGATTCATTTTATTTGAATGAACAGTCTCTTTTTATTGAATTGTACTTGTGTGTGTCATTTATATGTGATACAATGTTTTGTATGAAGTTGTCAAGCTTATGTCAACAATGTACAAGCTGAAGTACACTATAAGAATAAATTTTTACAAATGGGTCTTCTTATTTTTTTGAAATGATGCATAAATGACTGGAAGTACACTTCCTTTAGGTCTCAATCAACCACTACTAGTAGCTACCAAAACTTCAAAATTTTATTTCCTTACTTACCAAAACTTTAAAATCATAGCTCAAAATTCTCCCCAAATGCTAATATAGCCATGCTCAACACATGGCCAGGTGAACTAACCCGTCTGCTTTTACCCTCTGCCTAGATGAATGAGGCCAAGGGCTTTGCCTACACATTCACGTTTTTGGATGAAAGTAGAAAAGCTCATACGTCTTTACAAAACAAGGGTAAAAGTAAGAATCTACCCCTATTGTGAAGTTCAATGTCTAGGGAGTACCAGCATTTATAGTATTGTGAATTGGTTTGAATTGCAAAAAGTTGATTGAATTTGAGACCATGAATTAAAAAGCCAGGTCCAAATTTTACAAAAAGAACTAATTGTAGTATAGTACAATACATATATAGAAAATAGTGAAAAATCGGTTGAAATTGAGAAATGCATGATTTTAGTGGATGAAATTGGGATACTTAAACAAAATTAGGGCCTCCTATATCCAAATGTGAATTCAAAATCCCCAAATTCAATTTTCTAATGGTAAATTTTCAAACTCTCATAATTTTTGGAATGTGAGAAAGATGGGCTATTTCAGAGCCCTTGCTAGCTAGGGTTAGATGGCATGGAGTATGGTAAGATCAAAGTGGCAAAATCTCATTGTTTTTACAAACCAGGGTAAGAAGAGTAATAATTTACCCCTATTTTGATGTCAAGGCGTCAACGTAAGAGTAATACTTTACCCCTATTATTATCCCTATTTTAGTGTTGTTCAAGGGTATCCTCTTCCAAAGTTTTAGACTAAATAAAGATCTCTCCCCAATCTAAATTCAGAATTCAGAATTCCCAAATTCAATTTCCTTGTGATAAATATCTAAACTCTCAATTTTTCTGGCAGGTGAAAAGGCAGATATTGCCTGGTCCTACATAACGGCATGCCATCTAACCTCAGCTGCCCCTGCCCCATTCATCCAGGCGGTCAGTTCATCCAGGCGGTCAGTTTACCCTGGCCCTCAACGCATCCTCGGAGTGGGTAAGATAGATTTTTTTTTAAGGCAATATATCTGGAACGGGGACTTCTCTCACACATAAGTTTAAATTAGTCTCAAGAACTGAGGGACTAGCTTATCCTTATAACCAAATAATTTTACAGACTCCATTTTTCCTCGGATTTTCATTTCTGTCAAACTTCACATCAAGTCAACAATCTCACCTTACAATGCTCCTTGAATGCCGAACATGACCAGCCCTTACCCCACAAACTCTGGACAAAGTGCTCTAACCGACACAACGTACAGATTCGGCGCCAAACAAGCTCCATTGACAAGATGGCACGACTCTGATTAAATCCACGATACTTCTCAGCATCACGTAAAGGATACCTCCACGTACACACAAGTGGCCCCTCACCGCAACCGACACTCATTGGTGGGCAGGTGCTGGAATGCCTGACAAATTCACCACGTCCTCATCATCGCCCCCACCCCACCCCAGCGCTCTCTGAAACGTGTTGGATGATTTCAAGGGCCCCGCCAGCCCTCATACTAGTACAATTTGGCCATCCTCGGTCTAGTACGAAAAAAATAATATGCTGGTGACCCTACAATCACCAAACTTACAAGAGGATCAAAGTGGTGACCTCGTGTGCAAGGCAATCCTACGCAACTCGAATAATATCAAGCACAGAAAACAGGCAAGGTCCTTGATGAGAGAGACCACCTGCACCAGGAAAACCTTACCCAACTGGGACTCCAGAAAAGCAGAGAATACTGTGGAAAAAAGTTTTTCATTTGGGGTGAATCACTAGCGTGGTGGGATTTCGGCCTATATTTTCGATTCTTCGATGGGCACTTGGTGCTCCAAAAATTGAACATCCCAATGTGTGTGGATCTAGAAACCCTAAATCAAGTCAGCCATGTTGGTATGGTATAATACACTAACCATCTTACACAAACACTGTCACTCCAGCGTGCAAGATGGCAGTAGCTCGTCTAGAAGAAAAAACAATCCAGAAAAAGCCGCGTTGTAAGAGATCTTCAAACCTACTGCTCCCGAGATGTGGAGCCATTTCAAAGGATGTTGCTGCGGCAGTGGTTTGCTCCGAGTGCAGGAGATTCATGGCAGAGTCCTGCATAATCTTCATCGATCCTGCAAGTGGAAGATGATGCCGGAGGTCGCCATAGTCACGTAGTGAAGGGGTTGAGGTCGCCGTCCATGAGAGGGAGGTTTGGTAACATCCCCATGAATCGTTCCCGGAACGAAAGCATCACCGACCGCATCAGCGTGGTGTCATCCTGAAGGGCGGTGCGAAAAATGTGCTGACAGTACTGCTGCCGGAGCTCGATTTCTTTCCGAGGCAACGCTCGCAGCGTGGGCAGAATGCGAGGGATTTCGTTCGTAGGGAACTGCAACAAGCACCGCTGCCACTGAATCAGAGTGTCGAACGGCTTCACGTAATTGTCCGCGATGAGAACAGGAATGGCGCCCGCGCTCAACACCTCGAGCATTCGGTACGACGCTGGCGACCGACCGGCGGGCGCCAACCCGAAGGTGGTGTTCATGAGATCCGTGTAGTCATTGCGGTCGAAGAGGATCTGGTCGTCCTCGCATCCCGTGCCCCGCCATGGCTGCCACCGGAGGAGCTTGTTGTTCGTCTCGTGGTTGCAACTGGTCGCAATCACCACGTCCTTGCCGTTGTGCATGCCCCGGAACGCCGGGTTGCTCCTGAAGTTGCCCTCGCGGGAAAGGTACCTAGTGCCTTTGAATGTCAGGAAGTACTTCCGCTCGAACGGCTTCAACTGCGCAAGCCCGTTCACATTCGAATTCAAGCGCGGAAGCGGGATGGCGATGTCGAACTGAGGTCGGTAGGTTGTGGAGTGAAGCTCGGAGCTGAGAATGGAAGCCATGCCGATGGCCCTGGGCGAGAGGTTCGTCTGATCCCACCGATCCGCAAAAGTGACGAACACGTGGTTAAGCCCGCCGTTCCAGTGCGGCAGCTCCTTAGGATCCTGCTTCGTCCACGCCTCTCGATTCGCGGCGCTGTCGGAGAAGTAGAAAAAGAGACACGCCTTCGCAGGATCATTCGTGTGATACGCCGAAGTCGGTAACAGGTCGAAAAACGTCGGCACGTCGTCAGGCGCCGCGGGCTCGTTGTACGTGTAGATCAGCATCTCGCTCCCGCGCTCGCACCGCGAAAAGTTGAAGCAAACGTCCATGGAACACCGCGGAAACTCGATTGGATAATGCCACATCTTCTGCGCGTGCCATGGCCCGGGGTTAAGGACGTTTCTTGAGGTCGCAAGGAAGACCAGCCCCAAGCAACACAGCACGATGATCGCGAACAGCGACCGCCGATCCAACAGCGTCGCGCGCATCGTCGTCCACATTGTGCCCATCGAATTGCACTTCCCCCGCCACATGCGTGGCCGCTGCGTCGGCTTCCCTAGATTGCCGTCCTCAGGAGTCTCCACCAGGCTCTCGCACGCTGTACATTGCTGCTTCGGTCCCATTGACTCCCCCTTCCGCAACTAGACACAACCTAACACCGACTTTCACAACGGCAGATATACGCCTCACACACACCCCGGCTTAACTTCTCATCAAGAATCACAAACCTGAAACTAAGCTTTTCCCTACGAAACTAAAGAGCTAGTCCTGTTATTAACAGAATATAGGCATCGCTAAAGAAACAGTAATGCGAGAGGTCAAGAGTCAAGACGAATGAAGACGAAACCGACGCAGAAGCAGTTTGCTAGTAATCTTGAATCCAGCGGTTCTAAGCGTTTAATGCAAGCGAACCGCAGCACTAGAAGCAACGACACGTCTCACATTGCAACATAACGCCTAAGAAGTCATCGTCTCCGAAACAGGGGAACCGCAATGCGGTTCTCCAAAACAGGGGAGACGCACTCCAATGCACAAAACCGTCCCCTCCCGTCCTACTCCAGAATAATAATCCACCGCGCCTTAGATAATAAGTACGACAAGCCAAAGCTATCCACGAGCTTGCAACTCCACCGCTCCCTCCTCGACTTCAACGGCTCCAAACCTTTCGCTACTCGAACACCATAATGGTTGTCACCGACCTGAACCAAACTTAATGCCTCGTTTACAGATACTGTCTTACACACATGCTCGGTGTTCTCCGTCAAGTACGTCACCAGGAAAAAAGCTTCGACAAACAAGAGCAACATGCGCACGAGATATTAGAAACAGAATGGATCTAATGCGTAGAAACGACGACAAAGACAGAATACTGAACCAAAACGAGTGCAACAAAAGCAGATATGGCCGGCAAGACGTGAACTGATCGAGCACTGGAAACAGGGTTTTTTTTTTCATTTTTTAAGAAGTGCAAAAGTGGCGATCTAAAATGTTATAGTGGTGCTCCAAATTTCAACATTCATCCACATATTGGATAGAAAATATCACATTAGCCCATAATACATGTACATAATTTGATTTTCATCCAGAATTTGACGATTTCATCCAAGTTTTTTTTTAAAATTTGAAGCTTTTGGTGATTTCAGGTGCCAGCCAAAAAATTTGGTGCTTTTTTGCTCCAAATCGCCAGAAAAAAAAAAACACTGACTGGAAATGTATCAAGCGCGTGCATGGCCATGCGCGTCGTGCCTGCACACGGTATGCCGGATGCAGCAGGAATCATGCAAATCGCAGAAAGTCGAGCCAAACTCCAAGTCCCGACGAGGCGGAGCGGGAACGATGGACCGGACCGAGCCGGGCAGGTCGGTCCGGTCATTAGCTGCCCGCTGATCGGGCGGGCAGGCTGGAGGCGGAAGCCTCAGAGAAGCGACCTCATCCAGCCGCCCAGATTGTACGACCCGGTAGGTCGGTAGCTCCACGTCTCCGTCAGATACCAGATACCGACTGGGGCGGGTGGTATTTGTGAGGTTTTCATCCATATTTTTCATTCGTTTTTAATGCCAGCGGATGGAATTCGCCTCTTTCAGTCGGAGTCTCTGCGGGTTTCGCTCTTTTACTCGCCGCGTCCTCCCTTCGGCTAAGTACAGACTTTATGCTTTAGTCTTTTTGGCGCTGAAAGGTATATTCATTTATAGCTTTTCGGGGTTATTTTGGGCTTATTTTTGGAACATGTTTTGGATGTTGTGCTTTTTGATTTCGTTTTTCCACCGAAATTGTAAGGCTATCTTTGTACTCTACGGAAATTGAGATACTGATTCTAAAAGGAGTTCGTCGTTACGGACCTTTTTTTTCCGAACGTTAGGATTAGGGTTCGGTGAGAAAACTTCGGGGGGGGGGGGGGGATGCCGCATGGGGGCAACTTCGGTAGTTCAGGAACCCTATTCATGATTTCAACCAGTCATGACTCGAACATGGTCGGACGCAACTTGGTGCTAGAAATTTTAATCATTGGCCTGAAATACAAGTGAGGGCATCTCCACCGGTGGCTCGGGCACGCTCAAAGTGGATGAAAAGTAGCCACGCCTCTCTCAAGACCCTCTCAAACTCTCTTATCTGGCGAGTTTAGCAAGCCACTCTCCAAGCCACTATTCATGCACTATTCACCCTAACTTTAGTGATCATTATCCTCTACTTCCCTAGATAAGTGGTCAATTGCTTATTTATGGGGTGTCTTGGAGTGTTAAGCCACCTTTTCAAAAAGCATGGGTGGAGATTGAGAGCCTTTAGGCCTTGCCACACCAAATGGAAAACTTTGAGCAAGTCTACACCGGTGGAGATGCCTTGAGGGTGGAGCATGTATTGGGAATGGTTCAATTGTCTAAGCCTTGTAGGCATAAATGCCAATGTACACCCTCCATGCCTCCATCAAAATATAGATCTTGTAAAGGATTGATATATTTGTTCACCCACAAAAATCGTAGGGACCATGTGATGGCATGTGAGGGCAAGGCCATTTGATCATCCACCCTAGTGAATGATCTATGGTAATAAGTACTTAATCAACATTTGGGTTTGAACTCATGACCACCTCTTGATGTGCCAAGACCATAGGCAAAGTCAATAAGCCAAGGCTACACCAGCTTCTTTTTGTTTCAATTTCAATATGACATAATCTAACTTCTCATAATTAATTTGGTTGGCGTATCATGTGTTCTTGACTTATTGTATTTCCATTTCACATAATTATACCAAAGATAGAACACCACAAAATAAAATATGTCTTTGGCACAATTATTTCATGGGAACAAAGATACAAATTGACCATCTAAGTGGTGTTGAAAGGTACGTAAAATGGCTTCACCATGCAATGAAGGTGGCAGTGAGGCATCTAACACCAACATCACTACCTTTGAACCATTGCAAGCTCACAATAGCATTGTGTGGAAGTCACAAGGAAGACTATAACCCCATATTTGATCAATATGGAGTTGTCAGTTGGAGTGTATCTGGACAAACGCAATGTCCAAATACACTCCATATATAACTATCAACTCCATATTGATCGAATATGGGGTTCTATGTTTTGGCTTGGATCTTTTTACAATCTTTGGTTGGCTCTCTTTCTATATTTAATTTTTTTAAAGATATGTATTTTCTTTTCTTTTCAAAACACCATTCACTTCCTTGTTTTATTCAATAAGGTAGAAGGCTCATAAACCGACCATCTAAGGGCTGAAACTGAATTTTGGGGAGGTAGAACTTCTTGAAATATTTTTCAATAAAATTTCCTTGAAAGACAAGAAGAATTGGCATCTAACCCAAGTTGTTTCATATTTTTTGGAGTTTTGTAGAATTAGTTATGAAAGTTTGAAGTTGAAGTGGCATAGGGCTCTATAACCGCTCACCTCCTCAAATGTACACCATTTGTATATTTTGGGAATCTATGAAAAAATACATGTACAGAGTGAGAACATTTTGGAGGGTGAGCAATTTTAGAGCTTGGACGGTTTCCGAGCCTTCTACCTTGTGGGGTTTTCAAAGGACTCCCAATCTTCTCCTTGAGATTACAATTAAACCAAGTATTGGAAAAGAGTAAACAAGTTATTCTTATTTTGTGTTCAACAAGTTAATTATGATCCATTACTCATTTATGCCATTTAGACTCGCATTTAGATAAGCAACTTCTAAGTTGTGTCCTTTCATAGAATCACTTGAAAGATGACATTGTTTAAAAATTTCACCCTTTCTAAGACCATAATTCTTAGCTCATATTTTTGCTATGTATGAGTCTTTGAATTATAAACTTGCCTCTCTTATTTTGTAATTCTACAAGAGGTTTCTCTTTCAACTCTTTATTTCCCAACTTTCAAATTTCACACATTAAAACATAACCAACTTTGAAGAGCTATTTATTTTTATTCACAACTTGCATCTTTGCATTTTTCATACCTAGTGATATTTTCTTACATCAACTTTTCAAGCTTGTAACTTTTTCCACCCTATGTGTTTCAACAAAGGCAACACCAACTCCTTCATTGTTAATAACTAATTATTTACTTTTCACTTAATTAATTGCAAAATATTGACATACCACCCTTAGCATGCACTAGTATACGGGCACACATGCGCAATTTGGACGTGTGCGGGTAATGCAACATCCAACTTTACATAAAATCAATATCTCACAATTGGTTTAGAATCTAACTTTGATGCACTGTATTTTGGTCCTCTTTGAAACCAAAAATAATAATTGCCTTCATTACAATGTTGCTCTATAATACTTTGTTGGAGGCGCTAGACATTTTGTTGGTTTTCTAGCACATGGTAGGAGGATATTTGGTAGTTTATATTTTAGGCATCCTTTATTGCTTCAACTTCCACAAAATGTTCTAGAAGATTTTGGAAGAGGACGTGGTTGGAGGGTGCTTAGTGTTCTATATTTAGAACATCTTTTCTTGTTTCAACTTCCACCAAAAATTTCTAGAAGAATTTGGAAAAGGCCACTGAATCCCTCTAAGAAAAATCCTCCCACTTAATAGAATAGATGTTCAATAAAATGCCCCCATTTTAGATTGATTGGATTATACATAATGAATCCCTAAACCAAGTTCTAACTATATATTTCTATTAAACCTTTTTTGTGGCTAAAGGATCATAAAAACGAATTCTGCAATACACCATGCTTAGGCATAATATGTGTACACCTTGACAAAAAAATTAGTCAATTATATCATTTTTCATATTTAATAAATTTTTTTTACTGACTTCCACAAATGTTGCCAAATGTATGTTTAGAGTTTACTTTGCTGCGGTCATTTAATCCATAAGAGACAGTTTCAACTGAATCAAGCTGATTTTAGTTGGTAGCATGGCACGCACATTGGCAACCAAATTAAACAATCACCTACTATTGAATATCCACCCCATCTTTTATGTAAGCTTATACCCATCTGCATTTTTTAAGAAAGCTACTGAACAACTCATCCAAATTTCAACAAAATTTGTATTTAAGAGAGATACTCTAAAAAGTTTTCCACTTTGCCAAGTTGGTTTTTATTTGTGTTGCAACCATTTTTGAATAAAAGCTAAGCCCCGTTTTCCTAGAGTCGATTTTTTTTCAAGTGATGTTATGTAAATGATTCTTCAGTAAAATGAAACTTTGCACTTGCGACATAGTATTAAGCAAAGCTAGGGGAGAACCGCATTTAGTGTATTGTTGGTCAATCGAAATTGCAAAAAACACCGTTAAAATTCAAAGCTACAAGGTAAAATCAAATTCGTCTCTAATGAATATTATCGTTAGTAGGTCAGTAATGGATAAGGGGAGAGAGGCTAGAAAATGCATTAAGGTAGGTATACGCAGCACCGATTGTCAACCTAATGCCGTTCAAATGTAGGCCATCCGTTTATTTTAGAACTCAAATTTAGGCCCTCCATAGATAACTTCCTTTCTAAGAAAGGAAGTTATCTATGGAGGGCCTAAATTTGAGTTCTAAAATAAACGGATGGCCTACATTTGAACGGCATTAGGTTGACAATTGGTGCTGCGTATACTTACCTTACCGGATGGTAGAGCTTTAGCATGGTGCAATCCTTGTGATAAATCAATTCAAGCACAAGGATTTGTTGGTAGTTACAAGCCCTTTACCTTTTAACCCTTGAGCGCCCAGTCCAAATTCGTGGAGTGTTAGACCTCATTGCAAACAATTTGGCACCACTAGTTCAAAAACAACATCTAGAAGAGTTAGCCATTGATACTGCACAAGGCTTAGGGTTTGTACATGTATGAAACATTTGGTAAGTTTTTGTTACATGAATCAAAAGATTATAACGGTAAAAACAACAAATTGTCAACTATGGAGAGGCCACATTCTGGCCTGTGGGGCTCTCAGGGGTTAAATACCACACACATTTTCCCAATATCCACTAGAAACCGTGGCAATAAAATTAGATGTGCATTTGAATCAAATATAGACCCAATTTAAATAATCCAACCTTACAAATGTGAAGGACACCTTATTTGTTGTAATGTATCAAAATTTCAGCTAGATCTACCATTGGAGGTGAAATATTATAATGGTTGAGTGAGCCGTATATGGAAATCTTTTGTTTTTCATGATTCAGTGGTTTTGAATATTAACGCTTCATGCAAGCTTTGCTTGAGAAGAGCCTTACATTTCTAGAAAGCAAGGTTTCCCACCTTTCCAACAAGACTAGTTTCACACAAAATAGACAAAAATAGCAATCACAAGGTGTAGCTGAGTGGACAAAAATGGTCAAAAATCCCATTTTCTTTGCTACCCTAAAACAATTCTACAAGAAATTTGATAATTGATGTGGAAAATCCAATTGGTGAAAGCAATCAAGAATTGGCCTTAAATGTAGGATGAATTTTTTTTATAAATAAAACAATAATATCATTTCAATGGATTCTCAAATAGTACAATTGTACTACTACCATACAGAGAAACAACAAAAGCATATCCCTTAAGCAATTTAATTTTTTTAAGATTGCACAATTGAAATGTGACATTCTTCTTGGATGTTTGATGTATTGTGTTGTTGCTTTGATCCATTTTTGACCAAATATGGATACGTATTTTGAGGCCGTGATGTATAAACACCATTATTTATTAACTCACATGTCTGATTCCATTGTCGTTTCTTGGGTTGGATGCAAAATTCTTGTAATCACAAGCATTATTGAAGATCATTTTCTAAATTGTTGAGTGATTTTATTATATAGGCCAAAAACTACTCTCCCTAACCAAAATATGGTTTGGTGGTCTCTAAAGGGTTAATCATATTGATTACTTCTATCATTGCAAAGGAGGTGGAGAAGGATTGGTTAATACTAGTGTGAATATGTCTAATGTTGAATATATACAGAGGCTTATTGCAAGCCCATACACTCGTATAAACATTAAATAGTTCTGTTATGGGGTATTTCAAAATATTCAATTGTGGCATATTGCAATATAATTATAAAAAACATTCAATGTACAATGCAAGATACCATAATTTATCAAACTTTTGGTCATAAAATGTGAAATCACAAGTAAAAAAATGGGTCCATAATGACTAAGTGACAATGATTGCGATGATTAAACAACAACTACAAAATGACTGTAAAATGACTGTACAATCATGGTTTAGTCATTGTCATTTAATCATTGTGGATATGTTTTTTTACTTGTGAATAGTGGTTGATTTTGGATACAATTAATGTTGTTTTGGCAAATAGTAATTCTAGTCTGTTTTCATAGTTTTTTTCTAAGATCTCCTTACTTATAGTTACAAAGAGTTTCAACTTATTAAGGGCTTATAATGATAAGAAATTTCAACTTATTGAAGGGTGTTACAACATAAAATAACAAAAATTAACAACCATATGAGCTACTCACAACACCCCTCAATGAGTTGAAACTATTTGTAACTACACGCAAGGAGATTTTAGAAAAATGTTACAAAAATGGATTGGAATTTTCATTTGCCAAAAAAATGTTAATAGCACCCAAAGTCAACCACGATTTGACATTTTGTGACCAAAAATTTGTTAATTTATGGTGTCTTGCACTAAGGTAGAGGGTTCCAAAATGGAGCAAGCTCTAAAATGGTGCAATTTTAGGAATGGCTAACATGTTCCTCTCACATAGTTTTTCCAAGAAATTATACATGGTATGCCCTCGTAGAGTGCTTTGTGCTAGGTAAGTGATATATCCTGTGTCTTTTTTCGACTCTCGATTCAATATAAATTTATTAAATCGAAACGACTGTCCTGCCAAATCTCTGCTATCTACTACTGTCATTGATGGGTTAGTTCGGACTAGTTATAAAGTTAATCCAAATTAACTCATCAATGACAGTAATAGATATGTGAGAGGAACATGTCAACCATTCCTAAAAGTGCAGCATTTTAGAGCCCTATACCTTATATGTCCCTGAAACATCACTTGAAAATTGGAAATGTCAAAATTTAGTTGCGAAACCAAAATTTCTCCTCAAATCCTGGTGTGAAATGAAAATCTCAATTTTCTATCTCACAACCAATTAAATTAAGTAGAACTTAGGACTTGGGTCAGGCGGTGAACAGCCCCTGAGATTCACAGAATCAGGGGTGGCCTTTGTACTTTCCTAGCAACTCAGCCACTTGTGCACACAAATTCGTGCGGGTCCGCCGGGAACTCGTTGAACAAAAGTTCCCATGTTTGAATTGGAATGAATATATGCATGACTGTGCTTTACCCGGAGTCCCGGACCGGTCATACCTCAAGATTCTACTTCATCCTTTCAAAAAAACAGAAAAAACTTTACATTAGACTTGAGGCAGTTTGTATCAAAATTGGAGCACACAAGTTTTGGAGCACTCATTCAAATAAAATTATAATGAGAAACCATTTTTCTTGTGTCCAAAGAGGGGAATATAATTTTGTGAGCGGGGATCCATGAGCCATGAGCAATGAGTTTGCATTTTTTTTTTTTTTTTTTGTCAAACTAAATTTTTTTATCAATGATTGTGTACATAGGTCCTATCATTTTGTATATACAACTTTCAACATTTGAAAAACTTGTCATTTAAAAAAAAAGCCCACTAATTTTGAACTTTTAATTGGGTCCCATTCACAAAAAAATTGGCTCACCACTCACGGCTCACCATTTTACGCTCACAAAATAGAGTTGTCCTATCCAAAAATGTTGAGGACAAAAAAGACAAGATCATAACTATAAGTCTTGAGTATAATAAAAGAAAAACATAAAGAAGGAGATCAAATAGATTTGTTTGAGATTTTGATTTGATTATACAAGATTATTCAAAATTATAGTATAATACTAATTGTGAACTAATAGACACTTGAAAGTGGCTCCAACTTCCAAGGCCATAAATGAGCTTTTGATTTTCAATGAATTGCTTGGGCTTTTGATGGATTTTGATTTTTGAACATTGAATAGTTATTTTTGAAACTTTGGCTTTCACCTATAGTTTTAAAGGCACTGGGACCTATTACAAAAATTGAACCAATGAGAAGTAAGGATTAAAACCTACTAGGGCTTTAAAATGGCTAGAATTCTTAGTGTAAACTAGTCTTCAAGGCCATTAAGGCCAATTATGTTTTACCAACTCAAGGCCCAAGTAAGTTCCAATTCTTGTCTTGTATTGGTTTTCATTTATCTACACCAACCTCAAGGCATCAGGTTAGGAATCTAGGCCTGAAAGATATTTTATTGCTACAAAAACAAAATTAGATATGATCTCAACTATAAAAATTGTGTCCTACCGCTTCTAAACTAAGTACTAGTGACACCTTGATGACCAATGGGGGCATTGGAAGCAATTCATTGAGCAATGGAAGAAACTGGAAACTTGGTGGGAAAATGAGAAGTTGTCAAGAGTGGTCATATAGCGTTAGCAGCCCAGGGCTTTTTTATTTGGCTTTTTGGTGCCAGATTGCACCCGAAAAAAAAATCTAGCTAAAAAACATTAAAAAATATGCCAAAAAACTTGGATGATTTTGCCACAATGCTTCAATTTTTTTTTAATAAATTGGATGAAATTGCCAAATTGTGGATGGAAACCAAATTATAGATGTATAATATGTACTACTGTGATATTTTCTATCCAATATGTGGATGAATGTTGGTATTTGGAGCACCACTATAGCACTTTACATAGCCACCTTCACACTTCTTGAAAAATGTAAAAAAAAAAACCCTTGTTAGTACCATACTTGAACAAAAGGGGTGAACACCATATTAGGTAAATTGGGAAAAAGAGTACATTTTGGGACTTTCACTATTTCCGTCATTATGTAAAATTCAGCATATTACAAAAGAAAAAACATATAATGTTTTGTACTATATTGAAGTCTCAGTGATTGTCTACAAGAATTTCAAATAATTTTCAACTTTGGGCTATAGCTATGCCTACATTTATTGTATGTAAGATTAAGGTGGAGTACAAAATGATACCTCCGTTTTTCCTAATTTATCTAATATGGTGTTGGTGGCTAGTGTTACATGCTTGAAAGCTAATGAAAGCACTCATCTTTAGGGCTTAAAACCCTTCTGCAAAAAATTGAAGCAATAGTCAGTGTGTTATGTTATCAAACTTGTTTTTGAGCAAAATTGCAATGTGGTAGTAACTTTGTATACTCAACAGATGCACAAATTTAACATTGATGCCAAAATTAGAAGTGGTTTCAAATTTCTAAAGTTGCCCTACTATTTTAAAAAATAAAGAATTGTAAACACTATGAACTTAAAAAATGATGCTATGACAACTATAGGTTGTCAAATAGTCACAAATTTGCCAAATGTGCCAAATGTTACTTTAATTTTGTAGAAATTAGTAAAATCGCTCATCTTGCAGCGACACCATGCTTTCTATGATTTCTTGTTATCTTTGCTCTCACAAAGGTGCAAAAGCATGTCTTATCACAAAAATAAAACCTACAATCAAGCACATGAGATTTATAGAAGACATCGGAGTTTGGTGACTTCAAGGGGGAACTTGGTGAGGCTTGTAAAAAAATTCTGTTTGGCTAGTGCGCGGTGGACCCTATTCCGAAGACTGACTAAGCCAGGGCCCAATACTTCCCTGTTTGGCAAGGAGGGGTGGAGATGCTCTTAGCAATGAACCACAAACAACAACAACAAAAGTATTGTGGGAGTATGTGACTCTACTTCAAATTTCTATGCTCGTATTTTTAGTTATTCATGTGGCCCTATTTCTAATCATTCCGTGATTTTGTGCTCATATTCAAACATTATCCAAAATTCAATTTTGAATGTAAGGTAGTACACTCATAAACCGTTCACGCATTTTTAATTGTACAATAGCTTGTTGTGAAATGGTGCAGTGTGGTTTTTAAATTGGCCTCATACAACTCATCGAATGCATGGAAGAAAAGGTGTTTTTAATTGCAAGAGCCAATCATTCTCTTTGCTTTCCCAAATCTCTTCGCAACTTACAAGTGAGCGGTTTTTGAAAGGTCTAAGATCATTAATAAGTACCTATGACACATGCACTTTGAGAATTCATAAATAACTCAAAAATACTTCAAAAAATATGAAATGACTTGTGTTACATTCTGCATCTATTTTCTCTTTGTCTAAAAAATGAACTAAAACTCCTCCCAACCACGGAAAACCATGAAAAAGACGGATGAGCCCTTACATGAGCGGTTTTCGAGCGTACTACCTTAACGCTTTATCGATGCTTGAGTCAGTGTACTTACACCTCAAGAACCGAGTCTTTAATAAACAGAACAGAAAATGTTGCAATAGAGAATGTAATTAAATTGGAATATAACGGATGTTCAGCTTTCTGATTACCCTAACGTTTGAAGTTTGGCTGTGAACAGTCCAAGAGAAAAAATCTGGTTACTCAGGATACTTTTCTTCTTTAGTTCATTACGTCCTCACTGCAAAATGATGCAAAATGATCGTCCGAGTGATGGCTAAGCGTTAACATGGTACGAGTCTGAGGAGACAACCTCCAGTACAAGCCAGCGAGGTAGGTGGACCGCTGTCTTAACGAATTTCGGCGCCATTACATCTGAGTTTTTTTTTCAAAAAAGGTCATAAAGTTTATACTCCCTCTGTCCCTCTAAAAACGTCCAAAAAGCTTCCTTGTGAAGGATTAATTGTGTTTTTAACATTGTGCTAGTGATACATGTATTCTAGAATCAATATACAATCTATCAAATGTATGTAGAATCTCCAACTTTGATGTTGTCGTTTGGGCACCCAAATTCCATGCAAAAAGTACCATATTTGTGCATGTTGCCAGCTTCTCATTATTGATGATTTTAAGATTAGTAGCAACAATAGTACCTGATATGGGCAAGGCCAAACTTGTTAGGAGAAAATCACTTAACCCTTTAATGACCGAGCAACCATAAGATGGTTGATTTGCAGTGTATTTCACATACATGCAGTTGTTAAAGGGTTAACTTGCCCCCATAAGATCATTGAACATGACAAACGCTTTCTCAACATTTGAAACTAGTAGAAGGGAGCTTTTTCCTAGTACAAGAAATGGATCTAATTTGGACATTTTTAGAGAAACAGAGGGAGTATCCACTACAAGGAAAACCATCCAAAATGACAAAAATATGTCCAAATCAACATAGCTAAATTTACAAAAATTGTTCAATTTGACAATCTTTTTGTCATTATGAACACATTTAATCAATTTGGACATGTCAATTAGGACAAAATTCCTAGTAGTGATTATTTTTGTAATGATTACTTTACAGTGTCAGTTCCTGTAATGTAGGGTTTGGCGACGATGCATGCTCTGCGGCTGCACAACGGCAGAGTTCGTGCGCGCGGCAAAGCCAAACAATCACGAAAGTTAAGCTTACAGCAAGTGACGAGGCAGCGAGAGGGGCGAGGCAGCATTTTGCAAGGCTTGAGGTCATATTTAACAGCGGATTTCTTCATGTATGGGCCTCTTCTGGAGTCCCCGCCCACAGTCACCACCACCCATTGCGACGGCTCACAGCCTCGTACTCCAGGTATGCTTACGTCTTTTTTCTGCTAAGTAAACAGTCAGTTCTCTCGCATTCGCGCTCTCTTCCAAGTGACATCAGGGGTAGTTAGAGTCAGTTTCCATGGGGATTGGAGGGTCCAGGCCTGGACATTCAGCTTCTGATTCTGTAAAAGTCAAACTACATGATTAGAGGGCTTGGATCCAAAATCAGAAGTTGTTTTCTAAACTCTTCGTATTCTGCACATTTCAAGATTTTTTCTTAATTTTGTTCAGGTCAGCCTATAGGCCCCCTTCAATTCTGGTCCCCCATGGAAATTGGCCCCTAAACCTTCTTCACCCCATTCTTAATCTTGAGAGGATGAGGTCGGGGCCCTTGATTTACGGAGT
This sequence comes from Ulota crispa, assembly GCA_963920765.1. NCBI lineage: Eukaryota > Viridiplantae > Streptophyta > Bryopsida > Orthotrichales > Orthotrichaceae > Ulota > Ulota crispa. The sequence goes on from OY987245.1 coordinate 13,412,159, forward strand.
GCCCATTCTCTGAAGATTGAGAGGTTTTTCTCTTCATTTTCAAGGTGAAGAAGATTTAGCAAGTGAAGTTTTTACTCATGTGTGTCCATTTTTTTCATCTTGCTCTTCTTGTTTTCATCCTCCTTATAGTTGGAGACCTTTGTTGAGTGTGTGAATGCAATTTGCTTTCTTAGAGCATCACCAATTTTTAACTTAATTTTATTCTTCACTCTCTAAGGTAACCTTCCCCATACCTGATTGTTTAAGGGTTTAGGGTACTTCAAGGTCTTGAAAAATTCCAAAAAAAAATCTTTAGGGTTAGCCTTTCAACAAGTTCTCATAGAACATCTGAGGGAACATCATTTTTGTGGAAATAAGTATTCTAGAATATTTTATACTAAAGGGCAAAGTTGTAGCTCATAGGGTCCCTGAAAGCAACTCTAGACTACCCTTGAAACTACTTGGATGTGTTCCTATACATGTACTTGACGATCCCAATCCCAACCTTCCCAAACTAGCTCCTAAGCTGACATGTGGCAAGATTTGCTTGAGCAAGTGGCATTCACTGCTCCACCTTGGTTTCACAATGACTGGTGAACACCTCAAAAGTAGAGCTCGACTTTGGAGCTCAGCTTTTGGGACCACTCAGGTATGGAAAAGGCTACCTTACCATCCACAAAAGGGAGTCATACTTTCTTCATGGAGAAGTGCTCCCATTGTCTCCTACTACCACTCCACAACTTCTCATTCAATTCACACAAGTTTCATTCTTGGAGAAGATGTGACTACCTCTGATCAACAGTTCACATTTCAATATTTTCCATCCATCTCATGTGTTTTGGTGGCAACTTTTTTGGTGATGGGATGCATGTCTATGGTGGCAACCTTGTTGGACATATCGGGAGCAGGAGAATGGCGGGTTTGATGCAGATTCATCTCGGGAGTACAAAATTGGAGAAGAGAATGAGACAAACTTTGAAAAAATTAATACCGACAATGGTCACGATGAAAGTTCAATAATCAGGAGGTATCAGGGATCACGTTCCAATTCGAAAACCATGGTTTCAATGCAGCGCACGTCGGCCCGCATGGCAGCACGAGCCTTTTTACCACCCACAGATGGAAGAAGCCGCACCCCTTCGAGCACACCGAAGACCTCCCGGAATGGAATACGAGCAGCCTTTTGAAATTTATTTAAAGGAATCCTTACCCTTGTTTTTATTCTTGTTAGCAATCTGCTACGAGGCGATCCTTAGAATCCTTAACTAGGTAAGAGGTAATCACTCCCTCTGTCCCTCTAAAAACGTCTTAAAAAAAAACTTCCTTGTGAAGGATTAACTGTTTTTTTAGTCTTTGTGCAAGTGACACATGCATTTTAGAATCAACATATTATTTATCAAATGTATGCAAAATTTTAAGTTTTGATGTTGTCATTTAGGTACCCATATTCCATGCAAAAAGTATCATATTTGTGCATAGTTTGTGAATATTGTCAACTCCTCATTATATTAGTCTTTGTGCTAATGACACATGTATTCTAGAATCAATATACCATTTACCAAATGTATGCAAAATCTCTAGCTTTGTTGTCGCCGTTTGGGCACCCAAATTCTATGCAAAAAGTATTGTATTTGTGTTTGTTGCCAGCTTCTCATTATTGATGATTTAAAGATTAGTAGCAACAAATATACCTCGTGTGGACAAAACCAAGCTTGCTACGAGAGGAATGCTCTCCAATGGCTTAACTTACCCCATGAAATCATTGAACATGGCAAACGCTTTCTCAGCATTTGAAATCAGAGCTTTTTAATGGTACAAGAAATATGTTTGATTTGGAGCTTTTTTTTAGATGAATAGAGGGAGTATTTCTTAGCAAACCCGGGCATATGTGACAAGCTTAGCTACCGTGGTGCTGAGGCAGACCTTTTTTGTTAGCCAGGTACACTCTTCTGTCTGTTGTTCAACATTCTGGCACTACACTGCTTCATCGGTACCGTGTCAATGAAGTTCTGGAGCGTGAAAAGTGCTGGCATCAAGTGGTAAATTCGGCAAGATCTGTTAATACCAACCCTCCCTTCCCCCTCCGGGTGCCGACAATGTAGACGGAAGAGCTTAATTTGTAAATGAGGTAATCTCTTACTATGCTTCTATGTACGAGTGATGACAATTTAGCTTTGGAACTTTTTGAGCCGATTATGAAGGTTATTGATGCTCCCAGCATGTGCTTGTGTATTCTCAATGAATCTGATATTGGAGTTTCGAATGCTCGTATAACTCTTCGTCGTCGATTCAGAGTAAGTCAAATCGCTATGGTGTAGGCAAGTCTTAAAGTATGTAAAGGTGCAGCTAAGATTGAATCTACACCTAATCTTGCCGATGCCCAACGTCAGAACCAGCTGTTGGGGAAGGGTAGCAGGACTGGTGACGCAAGCAGAATGTAAGTGACTCGGGGCTCAAAAAGCCCTAGGGGGTATACTCCCTCTGTCCCTCTAAAAACGTCCAAAAAGCTTCCTTGTGAAGGATTAATTGTGTTTTCAATCTTTGTGTTTGTGGCTAATGCATTCTAGAATCAATATATCATCTATCAAATGTATGCTAAATCTTCAACTTTGATGTTGTTGTTTGGGTACCTAGATTCATGTAAAAACTGTCATATTTGTGCATGTTGCTAGCTTATTATTGATAACTAATATATTACCCGTTGTACTGATGGGATTATGCCCCCCACCCCCTATCCTTGTGCTCCTCAATCCTTGTGCCTCCATATCACCGTGTTCTCTATCCTTGTGCCCCCATATCACCGTGTCCTCTATCCTTGTGCCCCCATATCCTTGAGCCCCTTTATCCCCATGTCCTCCCATCTTGTGCCCCCTTATCCCCGTGCCCTCTTTTGGCCGAGAGAAAGTTGTGGTGCAACTGCTAGTGATAGTGCAGTTGCCAGTGACTTGTTGTTAATGTTTAGTGAAGCAAATAAAAGAGAGTCATAGGTGATTTTACTTTACCCATTTATACCTTTTTGATCCTATCATAGTCCTGCCCAAACCTAACTTATGCCCGACCCTAGCTGATTGAACGCTATTATATGATAGGCCCTAATTGCTTGAACACTATTCTTTTATTAATATAGATTTAAAAATTAGTAGCAACAATAGTACCTCAAATGGGAAAGTCAAGCTTGCTACAAGGAGAATGCTCTCTAATCACTTAACTTGAGAATCACTTAACTTGAGATCATTGAACATGACACACACTTTCCTTCAATGCCTTGTGAGGCTTTATGAGGTCACTACCCCGGTGACACACGCTTTCCCACAGTTTGAAATCAGCAAAAAGGAGATTTTTAGTGGTACAAGAAGTGTGTCTGATTTGGAGCTTTTAAGAGGGACAGAGGGAGTATTATGGTAACATTGCTACTTTACTCCTAAAATTGCGACTTCACTCTGAAAACACTTTGGAATTGGTCCAAGAAGAATTTTGGATGACGAGGGTGTGCGAGACATTGTTACAACATTGCTACCTTATGAGAGTTACTCAGTTACTCAGCTTCAGACCATCGTGTCAGTGGACTGTAGGACCTGGAGACGTTCATATTACCAAGGCTCAAAATTACAGTTGGATCTAAACTAGTCAATTTTCTAACCTCCAACTCCTGGAGCTGGCGATTATCAATAAGAGCGTCCCCAATTCAGCACGTATATCGACTAAGTAACAACACTTTCACTGTGGGTCTTAGTTTAAGAACATTGCAAACCTGTTCCAATGCACCTTGTACGTGGGATGTGATTTTACAAGGGACAACAAAAACTAACCCATACTCGGTAGTTTTAGCGGCCCGCAAGAGTTCTTCAAATTGCTTTTATACTGTTGTCAAAGAATTGATGTCAAAGAATTGATGTCAAAGAATTGATGATTACTTTGCAAGTCGGAAATAGAGATCTTGTTAGAAATACTTGACAACAACAAAGTTTACATTCCTCTCTACTAGTGTGCATTGGGTCAGAGGAGCTGGTGTGTCACCCACTTTGCTCAAGGTCACACAACAAAGCTCAAAGCTACATAATTGCCATTGCAAGCCCCGATGCAAGGTCTGGAACTAGGATGCTCTAAGCTAGCTTTTCAACATGCAAGCATTTGACGATTGGGCATTGCAATTACTCAGATGTTCCGCAGCCACCGGAACTTCATTGTTTCGTATTTGGTCTCAATTCTGATGACTTGCATCGTGAACATCGTTCCGGCCTTACCCTCCTCCAATTTTGATTTTGAAGTGTGCTATCTTTGTGCACTATCTCTATATACGTGAACCTAAACATAACCTCTTGTGTTTCCTGTAGAAACAGGCACGAGAATTGGTGTTTTGAATAACCTTGTGATAAAGCATGAAACTTGGAAAGTGGATATTGACCACAGGGCTGAAGCAAAAGTTGCGTGCTCTCCGGGGTGAGCTTCAAGCCTATAGAAAAAAAAGGAGGAAAATTTTCAAAAAATGACAGATTGCAATATTGAAAAATTGCATTGTAGCTTAGGCTTTCATAAAATTCTACAGATCCAAAAGTATCGTTAATTATTAAGGGACCGACTAGGTGGACACCCCCCAATTGTTACGCGGACATTCTCATAGTCAAATTTATTAAATTTGAGATTATTATTACTCTGAAATATGAAATAAAATCAAAGCAATAATTTAGCATACATTTTTATTTACAAGCGTTCCAAACATACAACAAATCTGTCTCACTTGTGACATGGTCAAGAGTCAAACCAATAGATGAAGGGAGCAATTGGTTTAACTCCTAATTGTGTCACAAATGAGGCAATTTTGTGTGTGTTTGCAACACTTGTAAACGCAAATGTACGCTGAAGTATTGTTTTGATTTATTTCATGTTTTAATGTAATAAGAATCTCAAATTTAATAGATTTGACTATGGGGGGTGTCTACCTAGCAATTGGGGGGTATCCACCTAGTCGTTCCCATTATTAACCGCCTTGATGATGCAAAAATCCATGCATAGGGGCCACTTTCAACTCCAACCAATAGTTGGGATGGAGCTAGCAAGCTACAAACCATTTTCAAAGAATGCCACATAGCCATTGGTCAAAAAACCAAAAAAGAAGCCATGTTCCAAATGCATGAATAAACTAATCAAGTCTTAGTAGAACTTTATTCTTTAAAGGCACTCTTCCTAATTATTTTGTCATTGGTCAGAGACAAACCAAGGTAAAGGGAGACTAAACGTGTCACCTAAGAAGCTAAAAGCTTGTGTTCTCTTTGGCTTGCATCTCCTTATGGAGATTTACACAAGTGCTTGGTAGACTTGACCATCTACACTATGGTTGCTCCTATCTAAGTGGGAGGATTTTTGTCCCCTCTCGGACGCCAAATCAATTTATGATTCATTTGAGGAGTGAATATTAGAAATTCACTTTCGTGGCTTAGTGGGGCTCATGCACCTACGTCCTTAAATCTCGAAACTTCTTTTGCAGAAACTTCCGCAAACTCACGAATGTCTCAGACTTTGCGCATGCGAGGGAAAGGAAATAGTTCACTGGTGAGCAAAGATCTTGTGAGGTGAGAAATTCAAAGGTCAGATTTTATGTTTGAAGCCTCATATTAGGAGGTTTCAAACTTGAAATTTGGCCTACGAGTTTCTCACCTCACAAGAATTTAGGTCACTAGTGAAAAAAAATTGTTCACTCAAATGGCCTGATGGCCCAAAGTCTTAGACACTCGTGAGTTTGTGTGAGTTTGAGTTTAGGGTTCAACTTTTGCAACAACAACGTTGCAAGAGCAAGACTAGCACAAGCAGAAGTAGCGCAAGTAAGAGGAACATGATAGAAGTGGGAGCAGGATGGGCAAGTGACTATCTTTGTCCGCATTCATGCTTGTCTCCAAACTACTACTCACCAGAGTTACAAAGGTGGATTTTTGGAGTTCACTCCTAAGGTGCATCACGTTAAGAGTGAACTTCAGAGGTAAATCACTTCCTTGTTTAGTGATGAATCCATTGAGATGGACGACAATGTGAGTCACCTAAAAAAATTGATGTTTAATACCCCCTATTGAGAGCGCCCCTGACATAACATTATTCACCAAGGATTTTCTTCCCCTTGGCTGGAGGTATATTCCTCCCCAGATACCTGGGGGAAATTTGGTTATATTATAACCCGCTCTCAATGACTTCTATGAGTATAATATAACCAAATTTCCCCCTGGTATCTGGGGAGGAATCTACCTCCAGCCGGGGGAAGAAAATCCCTGGTGAACAATGTTATGGAGAACGTGATAAATTGATAACACTCACCTGCTACATCATCCACGTCAAATTCCACGTCAGATTTCCACGTCAGATTCCACATCAGCATCCACGTGGCTCCCATCATCTCTAGTCCCTCATGCTTTTTCTGCTTCCGTAAAACTACCTGCAGTGCAGCCCCGATATGCATATTTCTTCTCTGTACAGGTCTCGAATTTCTTAACAAAATTGCGACCAGTTTCGGCTGTTCATCGACTCTCGGTAAGCTCCTTCATCAAATCACTCTGCGTAGATTCTTGTTACCTAATTCTAGATTGCGAAGATTTTTTTTTCAAAAGCAGAAACCGTCGTATCGCATTTTTGATCACATAATTTCTTCATTTCAATTGAATCCGGCAAGTGACACCAAAGTCTTCCGATCGTTCGAATCTAATTTCCAATTCTTCCGATTCTTTTTTTCTACCTAGAAAAATACTAGCTCGTCATAATTTCGAGGTTCACAAACCTGTTCTGCGATTGGAGTTACTCAAGTTAGATCGATTGACTAGATTTATGCCTGATAACCTAATTTTAGATTGTAATACTTTTCTTTCTCTCGGTTCCCTCAATCGTTGTTTCACGAGGTATTGATACATCGCGCGTATGATTAGATCATGTGGCTTGACATTGCTGCTATGTCATGGTTATGTAATGGTCGAATACCGTTTGGACGTACTTGCAATTAGAGCGATCCTGGTTTGTTCTTTCAAATAAGTATTTATCTTCGAAAACAGGTTCATGTAGCAACATGTCGTATTTACACGCGGCCACTAACAACTCCTGGAAACGTTAATACTAACTCATTTGCGTATATGCAAAAGAAAAAAGTGGTTCACAACAATTGCAAATATTCTAAACAATTATTAAAATGACTCAATTATAGTCATTTACTCGTTTAGGACATTTGCAGTTGTTTAGGACCAGTTGTTTATTACACGTTTTCTTTTTGTGAATTATATACCGGATCTTCACTTTTCAATTACTGGACATATTCACTCACGATTATTGTTTGTGCTTGTTTAGACGGTTCTTTTCAGAAGAATCTTGGACCAGTGATCTTCTTCTTGTATGATGTGATGGTCGCAGCTGCAATGGCGCATATTCTTCTGAGAAGGAGTACTAGATGGTCGTGCAGCCTTCGAGAAGACTGGATTGCAGGCTTATGTGCAGGGATTTTAAATGAAGGCACCGGTTCTCTTATACCGAATTCCAGAAATGAAGGTCGCCGATTCTTATGGAATGGCAAGCTTGAGGCATTTCCTAGGGTTGATGGCTTATCGTCGAAGTACATTCCCGCTGGCTTGGCGTCCATGTCAACCACCGACGGAGTTCATAACAGAAAGTGGTCTCATCATCCCTTCCAATCGAAGTGGCGAAGTTTTATGAGCTTGGATTACAACTTGAACGTTCTGAAGGATGATGTTAAAACTGGGAGTGATGCCTTTCTTGAGAACCGGAAGGCGATGGAGGAGCTTCTGCTTGACCTTCAACAGAAAGTTGAAAAGGTAAGATATGATCTTTACATTAAATGGAAGGATTTTCATTTTAGCTTTGGTTGAGATGGTAAGCATTTGGTCCTTAATGAGCCTAGAAGTCGGAGATCCACCAACAGCATACATTTTGCGTTCCGGCTAGAGTTTCTTATTTTCTAGAACTTTAAGATTATTTTAGGGAACTGCTAACGCGACACCCTAAAATCTAACGGGACACCCCTGTGAGCATGAAATGTGATTTTTAATGCTGATTTTGATTTATCAAGTGGTCCATCATTCATTCAATCACGGCATTACCACCTCCTTGATAGAAAACAGGATAAATACAAATTTTTATTGAAATACTATTGCACCAATACTACTTTTTGATGTATTTTTGCTTTAAGTAACTCAAAAGTGCTATATTTTTTGTTTCATATTTAAGCACACCTATTTTTTTTAGTATAGCCTTAAGAATGATGAAGGTGAAACAAGTCTTTTGATCCAAACAAAAAAATCAGCATTAAAAATCACATTTCAGGCTCACAAGGGGAGTCCCGTTAGCAATTTAGGGTGTCGCGTCAGCAATTCTCTTATTTTATTAGCAAGAAAGACTTTTAGAGGTTTCATGTTTTTTCTGTCCTGTAGATTTGAAACGTAAGTTGTTTTTTCTCTGGGATTTTTCTTATCAGGTTCGCCTCGGGGGTGGATCAAAAGCTGTTGAACGCCACAAGAAGCGAAACAAGTTCTTGCCACGGGAACGTATTGACCATCTCCTCGATCCCGGATCGCCATTCTTAGAACTCTCACAGGTACATTGTTCACTCTTACAAAAGCTCATTTTCCTGTTGTAGCATTGATTTCCAAAAGCACCTTGGCAGCAAAACTCTTTATTTGGTGGTTTTTATCGTACTATGCAATGGAGCCATGTACTTCTCTCAAAGAGAAAGCACTGAATAGCAGGTGACTGGTTTTGGAGGTAGCTTGCAGGGCATGAATTGTACACCGATGATCTACCATCTGGCGGCATTGTGACAGGAATCGGATCCATTCATGGCCGTCTCTGTATGTTAGTAGCAAACGACCCTACTGTTAAAGGAGGGACCTATTATCCGATCACTGTCAAAAAACACTTGCGAGCTCAGGAAATTGCATTTCAATGTAATCTACCGTGCATATACCTTGTTGATAGTGGTGGGGCCAATCTTCCACGACAAGCAGATGTTTTCCCAGACCGTGATCACTTCGGTCGCATTTTTTATAATCAGGCTCGCATGTCAGAAGAAGGAATTCCACAGATTGCGCTAGTTCTTGGATCATGTACTGCTGGAGGCGCGTATGTACCCGCTATGGCCGACGAAAGTGTCATTGTCAAGGGAAATGGCACAATATTTCTTGCTGGTCCGCCGTTAGTCAAGGTGACCCATTTTCTAAAGAACCACTACTTTCTTTGAAGTGAATTGTTGGTTGTTTTTTGCTCCAATCAGTATTGCTGCGGTATCAAAGGATTGGTGTTGATGGGAGGGATAGGTTGGTCCCAGTTTTGATGTTCTGGTTAATTGCAAGGATTGCTAAGCTCTTGTTCAATATATATTTGAGAGGTAATATTTGACCTATACATACATGTATTTCTGAGATGCAGGCAGCAACTGGAGAAGAGGTTACTGCTGAAGATTTAGGAGGCGCTGCTCTGCATTGCAAAGTATCTGGTGTTTCGGACTACTTTGCTACAGGTAATACTTAATGATGATTTTCCCTTCTCTTGATTTTGCAATGCATAAACAAAGTTCGTATTGTATTTCTCAATATTATGAGGAGTTTAATTTTGCGGAGTGTGGTAGTATCAGATACCTCAATTACAATTATTGTGCTGAACCACTCCGTTATTTCCTGGCAGAGGAACTGCACGCGCTTGCAATTGGCCGTAAGATTGTAAAGAATCTTCACTTAGTAGGGCTGCAAAACAGAGCTTTTAAATGGAATGTCTCGGAAGAAGTTAGAGACCCTGTGTACAACCCAGATGAACTTCGTGGTATCGTTCCGGCAGATGCCCGAAAATCTTATGATATAAGATCTGTGATTGCTCGCGTTGTCGATGGAAGTGAGTTTGACGAGTTCAAGAAACTATATGGCTCCGTAAGCACTATCTTTAAATCTCTGTGTGGCTGAGAGGATGATGACGATCTGCCTTTCATTGCATCTTCAAGGTACTTATTTAGTCAGTATGATCTGCAAGGACATAGTTAAATGCCCTCTTTTGTGACTACGGTGAGAATTATTGTTTTATATGTTGAGGCTTGGAGAATCTGCTACTTACCCGAGTACTTGTTGTGCATTGGAGACAGACTCTTGTCACTGGATTCGCAAAAATAATGGGGCAACCAGTGGGGATTGTGGGAAACAATGGCATTCTCTTCACCGAATCGGCATTAAAGGGGGCACACTTTATTCAGCTTTGTGCTCAACGCCACATCCCCTTGATTTTTCTCCAGAACATCACAGGTTTCATGGTCAGTACCTCCATGCTCAAGACCAATTAAGGACAAAATTTAAAAATTTAGTACCGAAACCGATGATTAGTGGGTCAAAAACTATTAAAGTATGGGCGTAATCCTGAGGAAATGACTCCCTTGCCATGTTGCATGATAGGTGGGATCCAGATCTGAGGCAAGTGGCATTGCAAAAGCAGGTGCTAAGATGGTTATGGCTGTAGCATGTGCAAAGGTATGTGGTCCTGTTTGTGAAGTTCAAACCTCTTGTTCATTTAGACTCTAGTATTCATAACTCAAGCTCATTTTTAGTTGAATACATGCTTCCTACAGATTGTTTTCCTTGCCTTGTCACTTCGAAGGCAAAGATCTATATACATATATGTCGAAATGAACAGATGACAATTATTAGTTCCTTCAATTCTCCTTTATGATAATTCCGTTGCATTTTCGGAAATAAGGTTGGCTATGGTCGGAACTCAGGTACCAAAAATCACTGTAGTAGTGGGAGGTAGCTACGGGGCTGGCAATTACGGAATGTGTGGGAGGGCCTACAGTCCAAATTTTCTCTTCATGTGGCCCAACGCGCGAATTTCTGTCATGGGTGGTACTCAGGTGAAACAAGTCAACTTGCCTTTATGACCATGACTATATTGTCGAGCTAGTCAAATTATGTTTATGTGCAAATCACGAGACCTATATTTCCCGAGTATAGACTAGCTAACGATTCAAATAACACCGGTGCAATTGGCAGGCTGCAGGGGTTCTAGCCCAGGTTGAGAGAGACAAGAGGATTCGTGACAAAACACCGGTGAGTATTTTCTTCTCCTATTATTCATGAAAGGAGAAGCTAAATATTGCTGACACATCCGGATGATGTATAATGTACCCTATCAGTGATATGAACAGACTTGGTAACCATGTTTTGAATGTAGTGGCTTATCTCTGAACTACTGAGTTGTATCCTTGCTCTTATGTGCATTGTGATATGAAGTGGAGTGAAGAGGAGGAGGAAAAGTTCAAGGAGAAGGTCATGCAAGGATACGACCGAGAAGGCCACCCTTACTATGCAAGTGCACGTCTCTGGGACGATGGTATAATTGATCCAGCAGATACTCGAAGGGTTTTGGCGCTGTGTCTCTCTGCCTGCTCTCAAACTGCTCCAAAACACACGAGTTATGGAGTCTTTCGGATGTGATGGTTGATTGGAGATTCAATTGTACAGAGCCGTCTCTACATGCTTATCCATTGACTCAAGTGATTTGTAATTAGATATAGATTATACATATTCCTAGGATCATTGTCGTTAATCAGCTTTTTGATGTTCGCAGAAGAGACTGTCATTCGTCAGACGCAGACAGCTCATTATTTAAAACAGATTTGAAGCGTTTGTCTCTTGATACATTTGAATCATTGTGCTGGTTCCGATTCTCATGTAAACTTTACTAGCACTGGCAGTACATCTCGATCAAGGGAGCAGTGACATAAGTGACCTCCTGGAGACCTTGACAAACTTTATACTCAAGTTCAGCCAGGTAGTTGGTGTCTCATCAACACCTTTTGGTACCAGCCAGGTAGCCAAGTATCAGGGAACTGACTGGTATTTATCTCTATATATGATAGCAACCGGATTAGGTATATCATTGAGATGTTTTTTTTTGGCAACCCTCTACTATAGTACAACTTTGGTCAAAGCCTGTCCTCAAACCAGAACCAAGCAGAAGACTGTATTTGAGATTGTTGAAATCATATTGATTGCATGAGCTGGGACAAATAATAATAGTGAATTGTAATCTCTTTGAAATAGAGTTTCAATGTCTGTTTGAGTACTGTTTCAATAATTTCTTTCGTACCAATATGGAATCAATATTGAAATAAGTTTGACTTCCAATACGTGGGACTTCTAAGCTTACTTAGAAAATTTGTCCTCCAAATTTGCACATCAATGAAATTGAACTCAGCTTGTCAACGTCCATACATTCAAAACGTAAATATAATTTGGGCCTAATTCAATTGTGGCTTACAATAATATTCACGTTTAGTGTATAATTCAAAATCTGAATTTTGAAATGAAAGATGAGATATTTGGTTTTGACTCTGTTTTTAGAGCTTGGAAAATTCTAAACACTTGGTGAAATATTGCAAATATAAGCTCTATGTATTGCAAATCTAGAACATGCAACATTATATTCTTTTTACTTGAAAGAATACCGAATTATTCTAATCCATAATATTTCTTATATGATTTTCTTCACATATTGCCCTTCAATGCTATATTTAATCAACTTGGATGATAAAGGCAAAAGTGGATAGTTGGGCTATAAATATCAAGAGATCTTCTAATGACATGCACATTTTCTAAACCAAACTCTCCAAGCATGGACAAGTCCTTATAAAGGGATCTCCCTAATCAATCCACAATGCCCACAATACAAATTTCAAATTTCTCTTTGTCTCATGCCATGGGTTTTGTTTTTGTACTCTCCATTACTATATAAATATGACATTCTCAAAATTTTATTACTCAAGTTATTTCATTTATGCAAGATTTTAAGTAGTGCAAGATCTCTTCATACTAATTCAAGTGAATTTTTATTTGACTAGTATTAAAAAAGGGAGTGACTAGGTGGACACCCCCCAGTTGCTATGTGGACACCCCCCATAGCCTAGCATATTGTTTTGATATTATTTTTACATTGAAACATGAAACAAAATCAAAGCAATACTATAGCATACATTTGCGTTGCAAACATGGAACAAATATGTCTCATTGGTGACACGATCAAGAGTTAAACTAGTAATTGAAGGGAGCAACTAGTTTAACTCCTCGTTGTGTTACAAATGAGATACATTTGTTATATGTTTCCAATGCTTGTAGATGCAGGTGTACGCTACAGTAATGCTTTGATTTTATTTCATATTTCAACGTAAAAATAATCTCAATACAATAGGTTGGGCTATGGGGGGTGTCCACCTAGTCACTCCCTTAAAAAATGACATATGTCTTGCCCTCATTCTCCAAGAAGGGTTTTGGTCACAATCATTTGCTCCTATCAAGTAACAAACTTGATGATAAAACTTCCATAATGCAGCATACCTCACACTCTCTAATTAAGCTACATGCTAGCAAAATTCCCATGAAATTTTGGCTATTTCTCGAATTAGTGCAAGTTAGCGTGTTTAGTGTGCCTTGCAATCACACTACTTGCAATAATATTTTTTCAATTAGTCCAAATGAGTGTTATTAGTGTGCCTTGCAAGTAATCATGGCTAAATTTACCATTTGAAATAAGCTCCATAATTGGATGAATGTTCTCCCGAACCGGATGAAAATCGTGAGCCATCCGTCGTCTCCAAACGTACTGGAGAGCCCTCGCTCTGGAGTTTTAGTTGCAGAGCTCTGGCGCTGCGCTCCCATGGCCGAAGCTCACATGTCATGACATCGGGTGCACTGAAAGCCTCTCCATTGCACCTCCCCTTAAGACCTTAACTTCCTCTGTCGTAGCAGCGATGGCGAGGAGGAGCTCTCACATTATGTTATCGTCCTCTTGCGTGGAAGCTTTCGCCACGGCTGTAGTAGCTCGGTGAGAAATCGGGGAAAAGGGCTTAACTTAGTCCGCTATGGAAGGGGGACCGCCGGGGAACGAGCACCAGCAGCGTAAGAACGACCGTGTGGTCGACGAGGAAGGGAGCCGGGGTTACCCTCTCACTCCCACGGACTATCGACTCGTGGAGGAGCTAGGGCGCGGTGCGAGCTGCACCGTCTACAGTGCTCTCTGTTTGCCCTACAATCAAGTGGTGGCGATCAAAGTCCGGCAATTTGACGAGGGCATCCGAATTTCGGTACCTGGTGACTTGTTTGCTTTATTAGAGCAGTGGATCGTCAATCTTGCTACTGTATTAACACGCTTGGTGAATGCTTGGTACTTCGTTTTTCTGTGTATGTTAGAAATAGACAACTCCACGTTGAGGTACTTCTGTGTGCAGTCTTCATAGTCTTTAGGTATATCGTAATTAGAACAAGAACCGCAGTATATTAGGGTTTCGGAGTACCGTAGAGTGTGCAATTGTGCCGAAATGTGATTCTTGCGTGCTATATAGGATTGTCCAGAGGTCACATCCAATGAGAAACGGACACGTGGCAAATGGTCTATATCAAAATTTTAGGATCGAAATAGAGAGTCTTTTGCAGTAGTAGTGTTTCTCACTCGAAAATAATTCCGTATTGTAATAGTGTTCTGTGTTTGCCCTACAACGAATTGGTGGCAATCAAAGTCCGGCAATTTGACGAGGGCATCCGAATTTCGGTACCTGGTGACTTTTTTGCGTTTTAGAGTGGTGGATCGTCAATCTTGCTACTGTATTAGCATGTTTGGTGAATGCTTGGTACTTCGTTTTTTTGTGTATGTTAAAAATGGACGACTCCATGTTGAGGTTCTTCTGTGTGCAGTCTTCTTAGTCTCGCAATTAGAACAAGAAAATGCAGTACATTAGGGTTTCGGAGTACCGTAGAGTGTGCAATTGTGCCGAAATGTGATTCTTGCGTGCTACATAGGATTGTTCAGAGGTCACATCCAATGAGAAATGGACACGTGGCAAATGATACATATCTTTTTCTTAGGGTTGAAATAGAGAGTCGTCAGCAGTAATAGTTTTTCTCACTCGAAAATAGTTCCGTATTGTATTTGGAAGTGTTATGTTCATGATACTTGAGAGTACTGGTGAATCAGATCAATGAAGTTGTTGTTTTGGTGGTGACGATTTAGGGTTTGATCCACTGTAAGCTGTATTTGGATCGTTGTTTTTTTGTGTTGTAATCCACGGTAAGAGTTGTCATAACCTGGGTTCGTTGTTTGCAGAACGACTTATGGGCAGCGTCAAAAAGCCAAATCAGACATGCCAATGTTCTGACGGCGTATTGCTCCTTCAGTGTGAGTCATACTGTCTGGGTAGTAATGCCATTTATGGCTGGTGGATCATGTCTGGACATCATGAAAGCAGCTTCTGCAAACGGTTTTCATGAAGCTCTGGTTGCTACATTCTTAAAAGAGGCATTGATGGGTCTCAATTCACTTCATCAGCATGGCCGTGTTCACCAGGATGTGAAGGTACTGTGTTCTTGGCTTTGGATTAAGATTAATTAGTATAATTGTGTTTGGATAAGGTCTCCTTTAGTTTGGACCTGCATGCACTTTTTCATTATCTTCTAGACATTTTCTCCTCAGTGACGCAATATCGGTACTTTAGGCAATTCCAATGTGACAAATACGTTGTTATGTGTAAAGGCTAGACTTTTCCCCCCGCTTGCAGTGGTCAGGTTTGTAACTTTGAAATCCAGTGTCTTTTAGAGAAGCGAAAGTGATTTTGCTTGTCGAAATGTTTGATCTTATGTTTGATGTTTCAGCTGTTTTATGATTGGTGTGCTGGAAGTAGTACTTCCTTCTTATACTTCTATTGTTCTGGTTGCTAGGCGGGTAGTATTCTTGTGGATGGAAACGGACGAGTCCACGTTGCGGATGTCGGTATTTCCACTTGCATGTTGGACTCAGGTGATCAGCAACAGACAAGAAACACTTTCCTGGATTCTTGTTGCTGGTGTGCACTTTTTACCTTCTTACCAAAGCAGTGGATATTTGTTCCTGAAATTATATTGATTGTGTATCTTCGTTATACAAGTGCATAGAGTTTCCCCAATTTGCTCGTCAGATTCTTAAAAGTATCCTGGAAAACTTTCACTGTTTGTGCCATCACAGAGATTATGTACTTGTTCCAGGTTTGAATTGGTTTTATTCAAATCTTTTTGCGTGTCTTGATGCTTGGAAATGAGTTGATGTTTTTACACTTGATCTAGATACTGATTGAGCTAATTGCTAAATCTGTTCTCCAGGATGGCTCCCGAGGTGATTGAGCGAATTCATGGGCTTGATTCGAAGTAAGTTACGCCACGGACATTCAGAGCCACTGCGTGAGCATTTTCTCTTTATCGTTGAACCTGTGCTTAATAATTCGTAGTTACACGGCGAGAAACCTAAACAAGGAATAGTTTGTATGTATTGATATTGTGGATATGATAGGGCAACCAACTGTAAGCTGCTGTTAAAGTTATTATGTAATACTGATGCTGACGGTGCGTTCTGTTTTTTTAGAGTTGATCTATGGTCTTTTGGAATCACGGCATTGGAACTTGTCCATGGCACTGGGTCCTTCTCGAAGTATCCAATGAAGGTAACTCATAACATTTGACCATGTAATCAAGCAGAATGATTCTCAGTTTCTAAAGTTATTCTTAATCACCTGAACGGAGTACTCACCTCTGTGAAGTGTATGTTCTTAGTGTAAAGAAATTCATGTGAGGTTTTTAATTCTTTTAAATGTTTGTAAAAATGTAAAAGTTAGCATACAAGCATTACACTTGTGAAGGACCTTATGAACGTATATTCAGGGACCATTAACCTTACCAAGTCAACTCATCTGTATCTTTAATGTTGTGCAACAGGTCTTTTTTAATTCTTTACAGAATGGCACCTCTGAGATGGATTGTGCATTCTTCAAAATGTTCTCAAAGGTAAATACTTGCAACAAATGGATGTATTTTAATTGATTTAGTACCTTCGCTGGAGATTCTGTGCTTGCCGTGTACGTGAATGTCTCGTGTGGTTTTGGCAAACATGTTGATTGGAAATGCTTGCATGTGCAGTCATTCAAGAACATGATTACCCTTTGTCTTGTCAAGGATCCTTCAAAGCGTCCAACAGCAGAACAGCTCCTCAGACATCCATTTTTTAAGCATGCTCGCAATTCTGATTACATCTATCAACAGGTTCTAGAGGGCCTTTCGCCATTGAGTGAACGTGGCAAAAATCTCAAGGTCGGTAATAAGCTCCGTTTTGAAGACTTTATTTTACTCCTGCTAGTGCCTGTCTGAACACTTGTTCTGCCAAACCTGCGCTCTTGGAACTGTACCTGTTTTCTCTTTGCAGCCACAGTGAGTGACAATAACGATATTATCTTTTAGCCGTTGTGATCCTGAAAGTGCAGTATTGTATGTTTTATACGTGTGTTACAGATCATTGATGCTGCTCGGCTTGCTCTGAAGAAAAGCCCTATCAGTGAAGAGAAAGCATCGCAGGTTTGCAAGATGATGAGGGTTTGACTTTTTTGTGCACTTCACCTTTCTGCAAGCTGCTGACTTTGCTAGTTAGGTTAAAGGAATTGATACACTTTCATTCTATTTATGTGGTTCTACATGGCTGTGTTGCTTTGCAGAGGGAATATTTGACAGGATTACACAGTTGGATGCGCGCTTCTTATGATATGAGAAAGACACTGACTGTTATGGTGAGTTTGACTAATCATGGGGATTTTGAATATAGTTTTGTGTTTTAATGAAAGAATTGCTTCATGAAGTGCGTGCCAAATAGTAAATTCCAGAGTGAAAAAACACAGTTTTGTAGGAGATTTTGAACTGTTAGCTTTTTTATTAGAATTGTCAATGTAAGGAATACACAGCACAAGACCTGCGGCATTTGGTTGCCTTTGATTATTCTGAGCTTCAACAATTAAAAGCAACCTAGACCCGCTTTACTGATGGCCTTTCCGGTGATTTCCTGGCTGGATCATGTTTTTGGCTTTCCCTGTACGTAATTATGCCTTTATTTTGGGATCACATCTGTTGGTGCTTGTTTTCTTTACACACTGGGCTTGTGTTCTTTCTGTTGGGGTTCTGTTAATAAAATTGTGAGCTCCATCATGTTCTGAACTATTACTTGGTTCTCTCTTTTGACTCTCTGGTGAATTTGCGATTGTTTATTCATTAGTGGTGCTCTCTTTTGGTGCAGACAATTTTCAAGGGAGGCCCTGCCGAGTTGGCTCCTCATATGGATGTTGATTGGGAGGGGTCATGCCTACAACCCAAGAACCCAAGTCCCATCGAGTTTATGGACATCATGGCTGAACGTGATGCAGCTCTAATGGAGAAGAGCACAGCCTTAGCTGAAAGATTGGCAGCCTATGCTGAGCGGGATGCTGCCATTTTGCAGCGAGATATTGCGTTTGCAGATCGAGATTCCGCAATTTTGACTCGGGATGCTGCCTTAGCTGCTCTGGCAAGATCGGAAAAGAAGTCTTCTGGACGACGGAGACCATCTCAGACGGCATTGGACGAAGTACTGCGTGGGCCCAAGCTATCACAAAGGCTGGAGCTTGCGGAACACTGTAAATTTGCATCAGAGTTTCATCCTGATGCAGCCAATGCATCAAACTCAGGTATTGTGGTTTTGAATTCAGAATCCACGCATTTGCAAGGGGTTCACAGGTTCAATAGAGACAAGGAGTCGCAATTAGAGATTCTAGTCCGAACAAAGAGAAAGGGCATAGAAATGGCAGATGCCACTCATAGAGGTAAACATCCACGAGCAGCACCCAAGAAAGCTCGAAACTGGCATGCAGCACACCAAGGTCATCAACAACCAGAACCAGAACGAGATGGTCAGCAACTACTACTAACTGCTAATGGGGAAGACAGTGGACAACAAACTCGGGACGTAGAACTTGTAAACAATAGAAACTTTCGATCTTCTCCTATCCCTTACTGTTCCTGCACCGGCTTGAATCAACAGTGCTACAGATGGGGAAACGGTGGTTGGCAATCAGCCTGTTGCACAACCTTAATTTCTGTGTTTCCCTTACCTCTCAACCCCAAGAAAAGGGGATCACGTGTAGCAGGACGAAAGATGAGTGCAGGAGCCTTTGATAAACTCCTGGAAAAGCTTGTTTCCGAAGGTGTCAACATCAACTTGCCAGTTGATCTTAGGGAGCATTGGGCCAAGCATGGCACTAATCGGTATGTGACTCTTCGGTAAATCTACTGCGGAGGTAACAACATACTATATACTTTAGGTTTGGCATTTTTATTTTGTGAGCTTTACTGTTAGTCTTGCTCGTAATTGAAGGTTTTGGGGCTGAATCAGGTCCTAGCCTTACGCCACAAGATCCTCACACAGAAGATCATGCTTGAATTAAGTTCGATTTTGTACATTTGGGTTCTCCAGAATGATGGATTTGACCCTGACTTAAACAAATACCGCAGCCACTGGAAGTGTCTGTATATTACTGTGTTGGTTGTTTTTCTCAAAACTTTTAAATTATAAGTCAGGCTTTCGTTGGAGCTTTGTCCACTTGGAAATTGAGTCATTGGAAACTTCTATACTACCGGACTGATAATTAGGGTCTCTTCTCGTTACTGACCAAGAGCTGGTCTCTGTTTTTGTGTGGTCACGAGTAGTGATTAGGAGTTAATTTTTTCATCCATTGGTCACTTCCAAAAGTGAACTTAGACCGGTCTCTTGCAGGTTTAATCGTTTACGCTACTATTTTCTGGATTTTTATTCTTATTCTTCTCCTGACCCCTATCTTTTTTCTTTTCACCTTATAGATTTATAATTAAGAAAACTACAAAATTTACTACTTTAGTCAATTGTACAAAGATGAAAATACAAAGTAAATGACCATGTCATTGTCATGTGGCAGTATCAAGACCCTATAATTAGTTGTGAAATATTACGTTTGTTAAACAAAAATTTATTTATGACAATGAATATTTCAATAAATTTTATTTCTTGCAATAAAACTAAAAATATTGGAGGCATAATGCATTTCTTATAATAAAATAGCATCTCAGCAGTAAAAAATCATGTTCAAAGCAATAAAACAATAGTAAAATAACATTCTCAATAACAAATGACCTTAAAACCTAACAAAAATAGATTAATCAAATCTTTTAGGATGGCTTGGTCATGACACGTAGCTAGAGAACCTCTTGAGGTTGCCTTTAACTCCTAAATGCTTGGTTGGTCATTGTGATTGTCCTTCTACATTACCTCTACAATGTTTTACAGTGGCAAATGCCCACCTACTATAGTACTATTTCCTAAAGTTGCAAAAATTAACAATGCATGGTGCCTTCATGAAAATTACAAGTAGGGTTGCATGGGACCTATCATTGTGTTTGTGAGTCTTCTCACAAATTGGGTTACTTAAAAATATACGTGCATTTTGTGAGATTGTTCTTTGCCTTCCATGGTGGACCTTGTGTTTATGATCACTTCAAAAAACATTCTAATGAAAAACAACTTTTTTCCATTCTACAAAGGACTTTTTTGTTATCTGTAGGCCAAAAAATGTCTTCTTGGGTGTTTAAGGTTTAACAAAAAATCTAGATGACCATGAAACCTACCCATTTTATGACCTATAGAATTCCGTGTCACTTTCTCATCCATTTTTGTCCATGGTCATTTCCTTTCTTTACAACTAGTGTACAACAACCTTGGACCAACCATCTTTTCTCCTCCAATCATATCATCTGAATTGCCTTGGCCATGGCCCTTGGTCACTAGTTTAAAGAGATCCTAAGTAATAAAGACTGCAATTGCTTCATTTTATTTTAAGCAATGACTAAGAAGCTAAGAAGTGGTATTCTTGTACCACATTCTAGGAATTGTTTGATGCCTCAAGTAGTTTGTTTCAACAATAACATTTTATCCAAGTCCTTTGATTCTTGGCCTTTATAAGCAACTTGCTCTTTAATTCTTTGTTAAAAGAACTTGTTACAAAGTTCATTTATTGTAAAATCTACTCAAATCTAGTGGCTAGTGTAATAAATGCTCAAATTGTGGACCACCTTACAAAAGGTACATAATTTCTAATGTAAATTTTTTTGATGATTTTTATGTAAATTCTCTTTTAAATTTGGGATTAAATTGTAAGTAAGAAGGTTCTCACATTTTGGTTTAATCACCTTTTTCCACTCACTTCTTAAGTAATGGCTTGTTCTTTCTTTAATTTGTTTTATTTATTTATTTATTTATTTTGCCATTTTTCATTTGGTAAATTTTTAAGTAATTTTTTTGAGAATCCTTTGGCTTATAGATAGGTTCACTTTTCAAATAGAGAATCTTTTGCCAATTGGTCAAACTTGTTCAATTGCTAGTTATGTTATAATATATTTTTGATAGACTTAAAACTGAAGTTATTATTTTAGAGAGTAGTTTAGGTACTCCTAGGATTGTGCCTTTATTGTCTCTAGTTTAGAGGATTTTGGACTTTGACATGCTTGTCCTCTTTGTGTGGAATGTGGATGGCATTGCTATCTTGTATTGACTTTGATTTTGATTTTATTTGATTGGGAAACTTCACACACTAAATTGAACATTTGGAAAACTTCCTCTTTTCAAACATGCTTGATGTCTTCAATCTTAGTGTTAACGTTGCCGCAATGCTACTTTGTTGTTTGTTTTCATTTTTCTTTAAATACTTTTTGTACTTTATTACTCCTCTTTTTATCATTAGGGTCCTATGTTTTTGTTGTTACCTACATGTTTGAAATTTTTGTTCTTTTTTTAATTTCTATTTCAACCTCTACTTTGAGTCTTTGTTCTATTTCTAAAAGTTTATATGAAATAATGGTGTAAGTAGTTCTCTAATATAAGATCAAAAGCACACAATTTTTAGGATCCTTGACATCACAACAAGGAAACACTATCAATTTGGTCATTTTTTTTGTCAATTAGGACATGTCAATTTGGATACATTTAGTCAATTTGGATGTGTCAATTTGGACATTGTTTTCCAAGATGTATGTTTTTAGAATATTTCTTCAATCATACATCAAATTTAAGTTCATGGTTTATAACTATCCGCTCATGTTTTAACATTCCTTGATACTAGGACAAGGAGCACAACACCTTTATGTAAAGCATGGATTAAATTTGGTTAGGTCCATGCTCATTTTTCATTGCTTGATTGCCAATATTGCATTGGTAGTTTCTATCATGGTTTTGCTAAACATCAAGAAGGCAAGTCTAATCATAGTTATTCCAATTTGGCAAGTGATTTATTATCAACAATATGATAGTGATAGAAACTAATCAATTAGTTTGACAACATAGTGAGGGTCTCAAATTATTTAGCCATGTTTAAATATTAGTAATCAAACCCGCAACAAAAAGGGTAGGCCAAAGATGTCACAAGTCCAAGCTTTGGTCTTATTGCCATAAATCCAATTTGGAAGCAAGACACTAAATTTTGAAGGGCTTTAGAAGAACAAAAGTCAAGTATTCATTAACATAAGTTTTAACATGCAAGAGCGTCCTCTAGTGGTGACTTCTATAAAAACTTTGAGGAAACAAAGTAGCTACGGAAAGAGAAAGAAGGTTGACATAGAAGGCAATCAAAAGACCAAAATCACACCCACAGCAATTTTGTCAACTTCTACACTAGATGCAAATGAACTTGCTTCAAAGAAGAAGATTTGGGCATCAAAAGTGGAGAAGTTGCAAGGCATTGTGTTGCTTGCTAGAATAACATGTGATGAAAAGGCATCAAATGCAAAATGTAGAAAGGAACAAAAGAGAAAAGTAGTAGGTATGCAGAAAAGCCACAAAACAAGAGGGCTGCACATGCAAAGGCAATAAGCTAGAAGGTAGAAAAGATGGATAATGCATAGAAGAAAGCCTTGTAAGGAAGTGGTAACAATGAAAGGTGTCTTCTTGCTTCATAATATTGTTTACACATACATAAGGTTTATTCCATCTATTGAATTTTCTAACCTAGTCATTGGATTTTTCATCAACATTATTGTTTAAAAATAATGTGGCTTATCATTGCACTTTGTATTTGAAAAATGAGATGTTGTGCAACTTTTTGGTATTGTATAGTAGAAGTTAGGATAAGAGGATAAAATAGTGGCAATACGTAAATTGTGCTATTGGAAGGCAATAGCTTGCATAGTATTCCTATGCAAGAAGAGTGCATTGCTTGAATTTTACAAGAGCCACAACAACAACTATGTTCTCTACCAAGGAATACATATGGACAACCCTCTAATGACTACAATCATGTGGTAGGGCACTTTGTAGTGTGACCTCCAAAATTCATGAGTTCATCAGATGTAGTACTATAGCCTATAAGTTAATTGACATGGTGATTGTTTGCATCATGTACAATTTAGGTAGCTTTCAAGAACAAAGTTGTAACAAATGTGATTGAGTTCCATTACTGCATTCTTGTATTGAATTCTAACATTGCAAAAATGAAATGGTGATTGAAAATATGTGAATCTACTTTAAAAGCTTGAATTTCATGTCAACATTATATTACAATACTCCTACAACACCATATTTGTTAATTTGGGAAAAATGGTACATTTTGGGACTTTCAAGAAGTTTGAGGTGATCACCTCAAACCAAGCTTAGCGTTTTTTTTTTGTACATGTGCCCTCACTTGAGAGGAGGGATTTGCAAGGGAAAAAATCTTATTGGCTCAAACTGAATCTAATACCTTTGAATCTAGTTCAAAGTAACTTTTTGGGTTTGAGGTGGAATATAAAAATTGGCACCTCTATTTTTTCCCAAATTAACAAATATGGTGTTCTATATCAAATGTAATTGGAAAAGGAGCTACAATTTTGATGACAGAAGCAACACACCATTGCTATTCTATTATGGCCAATAGTTTAATTGTATCATTGGCAAATGCAATAATAATACAACTACCAGCAATTGCAAACAAATTATTTGTTAAAGTGGAATTCAAAAACAAACAATTACCAAAAGTTAACACATTTGAGTTTCTCTTGTCATGATATTTAGAATTGTTCAAAATTAACAAACACTCGCCTTAGAGACTATTACAAATAGTCATTGTGCTCAGTGACAAACTACATGCCTATTTTAATGTAATTAGGGGTAGTGGGGAATCCAAAATGTTTATGAACTAAGCAAAGTGAAAACTTCACTTTGTGTGGGGTTGCACTAAGTTCAACCTAGTCTAGGAAGGACTAACAATAGTCAAATAATCTTTACTGTGATTGATGAATTTTAGTAGTGCAAATTCTCTATGGCCATGGCTAATCATGTAATAATATTACTTGTACAAAGTGACTTTCATTGGTAAATATTTGGAAAACCATTAGAGGAAATGTTTTTGTACCAAAAAAAAAGATTATATGATAGTAGTCAAAATCTCCCAAGAAAATTTGAAATCAATTATTTATTTTGATGAAGGTCTATGCAATATTATTGTATTTGATCATTTAGTCATGAGCGAACAAGTGTTTAAGCTAAATGTAGTAAGAGTTTTCCAACTCACACTCATAAAGAAGGTGAAATGTCACTATGGGTCCCAAATCAAGGTTGAGGAACATGTTGGAACATGCCATTTAGAACAAAAATGGCTTGGATAACTCCAATTAGAAATAACCAAAGTGAGTCCATGGCAACTACATATTTGCTTGCAACTGGTTCTAGTCAACTTAGCAATTTGTTAATCAAAAAAAGTAAAAAAATTTGAGTAAAAATGTATGGTTTCCTTGTAGTGACTACAGTATGTTGAAAGCTCTCCACACCTTGTTCAATAGAACTTAACATATTAAGCTAGTATTACCACAAGCTCTAAATAATGGAATATGTTATAAAAGTGTAACAATCTAAGAATCTTGGAATATACTAAAATTACGCTTCATTTTACTTGATGGTTTGTGGTGATTCATAATTCAAGCAAGTCTTGGTGTATTGAAATGATTAGAGATTGTAATCTAATACCAAAATGATGAAGACACTCAAATTGGATTAAACATTTTTAATGTTAGTTTACATAGGACAAGTAGAGACCTTATTTTTTTCAATTTATTGATTGATTAATTAATACATGTAATATTTTTTGATGATTGTGATATTAGTTTGGTCCTTGAATTAATTTATTTTTCCTACATATGATAAATCAAATTGATCATATTTAAATAATGAATCATTGTTCCTTTAGGGAATAAGTTTGTTCACTTTTCAATGAGATCTTTGTGCTATATTACTTCAATATCACTCTTTGTTGTTTTAATGCAAGCTTGCCAATGTAGCTCCTTAAATATATGCTTCTCCTAGAACCAAAAATAACCAAAAATGGACCTTTGTCTTACTCAATTATGCTTACTCCACAAAATCTATGAGGTGGGTGGAGTAATTAAACCCTAACCTAGGCACAAACATGCAAAATCTTGGGAAAGTTAATGTTAATGATTTGGTTGTTTATGAAGTACATATAGTTCCCCATAAGCAAGCAAACGGTTTAAAGCCACCATCCCCAAGGGTTAACATACCTTCACAACTTTCTTCTTGTATTGTATTTAACTATTTTGAAGGTATTTATTTTGACAGTGGGTGAAATACAACATTCCAGAGTTTAATGTATCCCACCTATCATGTAATGTGTCACACTGGATTAACCCTTTAAGGACCACACCCATTTTCACAAAATCTACTATAAAAAGGGGGTTCTAAGCTTAGATGTGCAATTGACTTAAATATGGACCCATTTTCAGTAATCCAACCGTATGAATGGGAAGTACACCTTGTTTGTTGTAAAGCACCAAAAATTCAGGTAGATCTACCGTTGGAGGTGAAACATTATAATGATTGGGTGAGCCGTATGTGGAAAGTCTCTAGTGTTTCATACTTGTGTAGGTTTGAATGTTACTCTTCATGCAAGCTTTGATTGAGAAGAGCCTTACATTTCTAGAAAGCAGGGTTTCCCACTTTTCCAACAAGACTAGTTTCACACAAAATAAACAAAAATAGCAATCACAAGGTGTAGCTAAGTGAACAAAAAGGGTCAAAAAACCCACTTTCTTTGCTACCCTAAAACGGTCTTACAAGAAATTTGATAATTATTTTGGAAAATCTAATTGGTGAAAACAATCAAGAATTGGCCTTAAATGTAGGATGACAAATTTCAAAACCAAAATGACAACACCATTTCAATAGATTTTCAAATACTACAATTATACTACTACCATATAGGAAAACAATACAAGCGTATTTCTTAGGTAATTTGAATTTTTTTAGAATTGTGCAATTGAAATTTGACATTCTTCTTGCATGCTTGATGTATTGTGTTGTTGCTTTGATCCATCTTTGACAAAAAATGGATACATATTTTGAAGCCATGGCGTATAAACACCATTATTTGTCAACTCACAGACCTGATTGCTTTGTTATTTTTTTCAATGAATACAAAATTCTTGTGATTACATGCATCCTTCAAGACCAAATTCCAAATTATTGAGTGATTTCAACCCACAGGCCAAAAACCACTCCCAGCAACCAAAATATGGTCGTGTGGTCCAAGCACCCAATTGACCATTTTTTGGTTGTTGCCCGTTTTTTTCGGGTTGCCTGAGACAAAAAAAAATTCAATTTTTTTTTTTTTTCCTGTAATAGAAAATCAAGTCTATTTTCCAACTTAACTTGAATCATGTCAATCCAAGTTAAACTCCTCCAATGAGAATTTTTCAAAGACAAACACTTCAATATTTACTAGTGTTGTAGAATTTACTATTTCGGCAAAACTAATGATGTTCCCTCCTTTCAAAAGATAGCATTTTTGAAGTTTAGGATAGAATATCTATTTTTAACCAATCATACCAAATTTTGAAATCTAAGTACAATTAGTAATTTTGGTGAATATTAAATGGTAAATGCTTCTACATTCATTAAATAAGAGTACAAAACTTTTTTTGAATATTGGACCGTATGGATAATTGCTAAACATCATGATTCTTATTTTCTCTTTTGAAACAAACGTCATTGAAGTTACAAGAGTTTTTTTTTTAATGCATTTATGTTTTGCCCTTACCCCCTCGGGCGTTTAGGGGTTAAAGGGTTAAAGGGAAGTTCTCCCTTTGATGCAAGAGCTTGAGTTGAATGTAACTTACTTTGCGACATTGTGCGTAATTCAGAGAAAAAACATTTTTGTATTAGTGAATGGATATACTTACAATTAAGAGAACTCAATCTAGCAACTGTTTTCTAAGCTTGCCTCCGCAAATAACATGGTTAATCTACAACGAGCCTTTGAGAAAAATGTAGAGTACATCTAGTTTCTAGTCTGGACGCTCATAACGAGTGCCCACATCTAAATTGTAAACAAAATCCAGCCCCAGACCCGAAACTAGGAAATCGACGAATTTTAAACCTTACCTGAATATGCTGAGCAGGGCCAAGCTAAGCTTTGTGAAGCTACAACCACGTCTCCCATCAAAATCCTACTTTTGATACTACCTTGAATGAGAGAGTGAGGAGCAAATCCAACATCATATTCCAATAATCAACCATCTTCCTTAGCAGCTTCCTCTCTGCGTATCCTCTCTTCCTCCTCCTTGTTATAAATTGCATTTAATTGCCGCTCGAGCTGCAATTTGGTGGCACATACAAAAAATCTTAATTAGAGGGTCGAAATGCACATTGACCAAACACACATCACAAACTTTACGCAATCAATGTCATCAATGTTGCACTCGATTAGAATCCCGTTTATCACCGTAAACCTTGGAAATTGATGTGAGCGAACTTGAAATAAAACGTTGAGGACATTCTACTTACTGCAACATTCCTTGATTTCAAAATCTTCTGTTCATCCAGAAGCTGAGAAAGCTTATTTTGCAAATCAGCAATTTGTTGAAGATGGTCCCTTTCCCTCTCATTTTGAATTTCTGCCAACTGCATTACAATATTCACAAAATCCTTAACCACAAATTCAATACTTGCTGGACAGTCAGATTTTTTGAGTCAAACAGAGATCCACCGAGGCTCTTTGAAAAGAAAAAGCATACAATTGATTGAAACCATTCAATTTCTAGTATCTGACTACCACAGTACAATAACAGAACTCTTACCGAGTGGTCAGAGCTTCGCTTTGAGTTACTAAAGGACCGCAAAGCTGCAGAACAGGAAAATGAACAAAAATTTCAGCCCTCATCACACAATTCTAAATCTTTAGGTGTACACATTCATAAATGCAGAAGAAATATAATTCAGAAAAAAATCATTGTGTACCCAACTTAAGAGTTGATACTTTCTTCCAACAGCACTAAGTTGTTCCAAATGCATGTGCAAACTGAACTGATGTGCAATCTATGGTACATAGACAAGATGAAAAATTGACTGGTGATCACAAGAACTCATGAGCAGAATCCAACGAAGCAGAGTCCATAACATCCTACGAAAAAAGAGTGAGAAAATAATTACTCACAATTTGCAGCCTCACTTGGATTAATACCATTCAGAATGTGCATAAGGGCCTCCTGCAAATCGTAACAGTGACAAGAGTGAATCAGACAACCGCCATATCAATAGAACTCCGCTCATGATATGAGCATTGTCACATTCAAAGATGCATAAATCCGGCACTACAAGGCAAATTCTAGAGACAGAAGCATGTAGAATGTATTGATACCAGGCAGGTATATGATATTACATAAACGAGAGCTATAGCAATAAGACAGACATACAAGCAAGAGAGTACTGATAAATATGTACCTGTTGCATGACAGCAAGCTGCAGGGCGTTCTGCAGATGTGGCATAATGGCAACAGCTGGTACAGAAACTCCATTTAGATTTGATGATGATAATGAAGGCGCTGGGACACAAAGATGCTGCTGTGAACCCTGCATCAGAAGATACATTTTCATCAGCATCCATGTTCGCTACCTATACGATGCCTAGCTCCATGCTCAGAATGACGAAGTGTAAGAGACTGCCTGATAATTATTAAACAATGTCAAGATTGCACCACAAAAACATCATGTAATACAAAAGCAGTGATACAGGCATAGAGGTCTGCAGTTGATAATCAATAATTATTAAGTGCTTGTATGTGTAGTCCTTTTTATCACAAGAAACTACCATAGAAAGCAAACAGGAATAAAATCATGAAGACAGACGGGTACGATGTGAATCAAAATTTTCCATAGTTCAACCAACCTGTGCGCACATGTTTCTTCGAGAGCTAACATGTGGTAAGTCCTACACAACAGAGTGAAATTTATTGTTATGATTCTTGAAAGCGATGGCAAAACTAGGCAAATTCAAATTACGTACATAATAGTTACACAAAATAGAACTACATAGAACTGCTAGAACTCGTTCTAACCTTTGTTCAAGAAATTCACAGCTCCATAATAATATACTTACAGCAGAAAAAACTTGGAAGTCAAAGATTGGCACTCCCATCATACATATTGCATAATAATGTAGAACCAAGTATCAAAGACCACACACGTTTAAATCCATGGATAGGTTTAGAAACTAGTACCTCCAAACCTCCATCTGATGTGACTGAAAAGCGACCTCTCTGGACAACTGGAACTTTCTGTGCAGGTCCCTTCGGTTTCTCCTCCAACGCTTCTTTAGTAACTGTAACTTGACAAACGTACAGTATATATACACTCGCTTGAGTATCATACGTGAAGTGGGACAATTCACTTATCCAAATTTTACATGAACAACCCAAAATCACATCAAAACTCTTTTTTCCATCATAATTCACCCCCCAACATTGATAGCCAAGAAACCTAGGCAAACTTTCAAAGTTCGTTGCAACAACTGAGAAAAATAACGTACAACTAAACAGTCTACATACCACCACTGGAAGGCCTGGACAATCCATTAGCAGGTCGATGATCTAAGCAAGCACGCTCACCAGTAGGCACCAAAGGTCCGCTAAAAGATCCACGATCGCTCACTCTTCCATGCCGAAACTCCCTACAGTGAAAGAATCTATTAGTAAGTGCCAAAAAATTCTTCAACGTACATTACCGCCAGTAATTGCAAATTATATACAGGATGACAATCTTGCCACTCTTGAACTTTGACGTTCTGTATTAAACAACATAACCCGGGCAATCAAATCTTGAAATCTATAGATAATAGAATAGAGATGCAGTAATCTCAATATTTGCAAAGCAATCGATCAACAATGATAATTTTTCTCTCATCAAGAATAACAACACAGCATGTAAGAACAATATAAGACGTGACTAAAAATATAAGAAGCGTGAAAAGTAGTAACCTGTCTTGATCTTCATCTCGTCCACGAACACTAGAACCAACTCGTTCAGGTACAAGAGGACCACTGGTACCTCTACGACTCTCATCTCGCTCTTTCTCATCAAACCGGCGGGGCTCTCTCTCTTCCCCTCTACGGTGCTCGTTCTTAGGCGAATTATGCCAGCCAGGGCTCTCCAAGACATTATCATCTTCAAAAACATCAAATCGACCTCTGCAATACGCGCAACATCGAGAGTCAAAACATTGTGAACTAATTTCGCGACCATAAGGAAGTGAAAAACATTACATCTGTGCCTAGAAGAAACTTTAAAAGGGACAAGGGGATACCAAAATGTATGGATTTGAAGAATGCAAACAATTGACAACATTTAATAAAGATAAAAATGATTTTCATAATAAGATCATTACGCACATGTGCTTTGGCTCTTTCTTCATAGACAAACATCTGCAAAAAGCACGGAAGAGACTAGATATTAAACCACATTTAACACCGTAAAGAAGCAATGTCTCTTATTCATTACAAGATATGTCTACAAACATATCAAACAACTACTCTACACTGTAGAGAACCTCGAGATCATGTAGGACTTTAATACTCCTGTCATGAGACATAAAAAACCATATATACGACGATCAAGACAAGCACAATCTCTCAAAACCAGGTGCTTTCAAAAAAAATAAGACCCTAGTGAAAAAAAGGGTAAGGATGGAACAGTTGATGTACAGGGTAACAGACCTTCCAGCAGGTTTTGATGAGGGGAAATTACGAGGAGCTGTCAAATAACCACCATTCTACACATGCAAATCACCTCAGAGAAAAAGTCAAAAACCCTGGACTGACTAGAGCTCTCAATTTTGGCCAACAGTAGACTCGCATATCACATAGGGATTGGAAAAGGTCCTGATTGAACCCTTTGTCAGCCGATTATCAGCTTGTGGATTATAAGCGGAAAGTACCAATAAGGGCAGCACTGGATTCCCACACCCATATTAGTTCAGTCCGCAACGATTCACTTGACGCTTAAAACTAAATGATTTTTATGATAAATAGTGGCCAAAGTTGAACTTACCCCATTGGCAACTTCAACTTTTAGGGACTGCGTATAATTTGGCAGTTGTCCCCTCTCAGGAGAACCTCCAGAATCCCAGCTTCCTGGTTGAGACGAAAATTCTGCCGACTCTGCGTCCTCTTTCGCTGCCTGAGACGGAGTATTATCATCATCTGGAATCTGGCGAAAGTCAAAGATGAAAAGATAAATCTAAGTTAGATACTTCCGAAAACCCAGTGCAGCCTCAAAGACATAAACCATAATTACATATGATTGGGAAGATATCACAACCAACAAGTAAGACATATATAGCGTAATCATGTACAGAATTGACATGTACAACTTGGTGAAACTAAAACAAAGCAACCAGAAAACCATGTACCAGAGCTGACTGAGCCTTCAAATCTTCCACGTCGAAATTCCAACTACTAACTCCTCTTTTATATTCAGTCTGCAATGCAACAACCACGCAGAAAATTACAAATTCACCAACATAAAGAAGAGCATGCTTGAACAAGAAAATACAATTGAAAAAACCTGAAACGTGTTTTGATGCAAACCTGAGACCTCTGTTCCTGCTCGTCGAAGTTCAGCTTTTGTTGTGCAAGGCGAGCATCGTCCGCATTCTGTAGGACAAAACGTTCTGAGTTAAACCTGACAGGCACAGCATGTCAAGAGGTTTGCATGCAGAACGATCCAATTCTTACTACTAACACTCAAAGTCTTTGCTTCATAACAGGTGGTTGCTTAAAACCATTCATCACTTTCCAATCAAGATATCAATATCTAGAGATACATGTGACTGGTGATAAAATAGAAGTATGTTCATGCATATACATGTGCGTGTCTGTAAGTGTCTACACGCACATAAACTCTACTCTACGTACACACTAATTCTTACGCACTCCGTGTATACGCACTCACAACTCTATATACCGGTATATACACACGTATGAAGGGAGAGATCATTCATAGCTCACCTTCAAATTCCTGATTCGATCTCCTAAAGGTGGAAGGCCGTCGAGAACATGTCGACAGATATAGTCAGGTGTGCGAGCATGCTTGAAAAAGGAATGTCGGAGTAACTTCTCTGCCGTTGGACGTTTGCTGGGATCTTTAACCAAGCACATTGAAATCATCTCTTTAAAAGCCTGTACATGGTAAAAAATGTGATCATCAACCCACAATCAAGAAGCACAACACTTAGAGAGCAAATATATGTACATAACCACACTAGAAGGTTGACCATACCAAATGTGAAGTACAAGTCCGCATATAAAAATGTAAAGACAATGGTATTAATTGACTTGTACACGTAGAGCAACACTGACCTTAGAGAATCGTTTGTCCCGTTCGTAGTCAAGCCCTGGAGGCGCATTTTGAAGTGTCATGAGTAAAACCTGAGACATAAGCACAAGATGTAAGTTGCAAAAGAGAACAGAAGGAGACAATAGCACCCATTATCACAGACTACTTAAACGTTATACCAGCTACAAATGGTTTTCATATACAGTACCTTCATGGGAGGATACTTTGAAAAGGGAGCATGCCCATGCGCAAGCTCCAAGGCGGTTATTCCAAAAGACCATACATCAGCTCTGCAAAAGAAACAAGAAGGAGATTTACTTAATGAGTCATCCCAGGAACACACATCAAATCGGATTACAGATACAACCTGTCTAAGTTTCTAAGGTACTACATGAAACTTAGCCAGCTCTTTCAAAGCGAAACTAACACCCTAAATTTCTATAAATTGCTTCAAAACACAACGAACTTATCATTCAGACACAAGCGTGGACTTGCATAACATAAATTCAAAAATACGGGATCCGGCTCAGCATTCAAGAAGGAATTCAGAAGCAAGCGATAGACTTTCTCGGTCGATCGCGCTCACTATCGGTACTTGAAACAATAATTCGTAATATACACTCCCAAGAGCGACGCATTTGACGAACTATACATTTCATCCCTCTCTGTCTCTTGGGCCGTAATCATGGGCTGGCTTCAACTGAAAGACTATTAATCACGAACCTACAGGCAATGTGTCACTCACTTGAAATCGTAACCGTGAAGCTGCTCCATTACCTCTGGTGCCATCCTGAACAATCGTGAAAACCAGTGATAAGAGATACTGAAACATGTGTTGAAAGAAATGCAGGGGAAAGCCTAAATTAAACAATAAGTACTCTAGAAATCAAAGACTTTGCCAACTATAAAGCAATGTTCTGGGTTAGTTGAATGAAAGTAAACTGGAATCACATGAATGTAAGAGAATCCTTCCGAATACACGACCGCAAAAATCAGGAAGACTCACCAGCAAGGCGTGCCAACAAATGTCTTCCTTGATCTTTGCCGATCACCTGTATCGAACATACAAGCAGAGACACCAAAGTCTGCTAGTTTGACGGCACCTGTTCCATCCACCAATATATTTCCAGCCTGTCCACGAAAATAACATCAGAATTTAAGAATTTAGTAAATGTACTCAAAGCAAGCCGTTACAATTTCACAATCAACACGTAAGTTACGAATCGGACTGCATGCCAGGACATATTTCAACCTGCCAAACTTCTAGGGGAGGAGTTGAAGATATGTACCTTAACATCTCTATGAATGTGCCCATGGCGATGGAGGTATTCAAGAGCCTTCAATACCTCCTTTAGCAAGGTAGCAATAACGGCCTCCTCAAATCCATCGATATAAAAGGATTTCATAATGTGAAGACAGGATCCCCCTGACATATACGGCATTACCACCCAGAGCCTTTGTTCCACAACAAAAGAGCAAAAAGCCCTCACGACGTTGGCGTGATTTATCAAGCTCATTGTTACCGCCTCTCGACGAATATCATCCTGCACAATCCCATTTTCAATCAACCATTTCCTGTTACGATTTGCATAGAAAGATACAAGTATCTATACATAAGTAAAATTGACTTTTTATATCAGACGAAGCATAGGAATGAACGTCAGCAAAAAAACACACACACACACACGAAGACCAGATTCTCGACTATTGAAAATAATAATAAACTAGCTCTGGTAGACGAAAGGTTGACAGCTACCACCACCCGAGTAGTAGTATCCAGTCAATTGAGAAACTCTTCAAGGAAATGAAAAGGATAAAGTTTCTCCATTAAACATCATGAGTAAAGATTCCACTTCGACAAATGAAACCATCCTCTACGAAAGAGCATGAAAATCGTGAACATGCCAAAAAGAAAAAAAAGCAGCTAAGCAAAATGCCTCCAGGAATTCAGCTCACAATAAAGTTTCTCCTGATAATGTTCAAACGAAATTTTGTGATTGACGACTGTTCTAAATATTACAACCATCAGAGTATACCTAAAACCCTAGCGCAGTACAGTATCACTTCAATCTTCTTCCTTTACGGCCGTACCTCGTACTCTCAATATTTTTTCTTTAAAGGCTAAAAAACTTAAGTATATACCCGCGCTAATCAATCGAAAGGAGCACGTATTGAATATCGCTGCAGATACTTATTTGAAAATAATCATGTGCCGAAATTCAATTACTTTAAAACCGGTGTCCTCAAAACATCACAAAAAAGATTAACAATAACGCTGCATTCCAAAATTTACGTACCATCGTGAACTACGAAGCGTCTCGTACACAGACAACGGTTTCTCTCATCTCAACAAATCACAGAGTAATTAAAACTACTCCGGCGAGCTCAACTGCTACAAATACTCACGCTCTCTCTCAACAAAAACCTTCGAATTCTATTCATTCAAAAGCATAATATATACCTACCAGCAGCACAAAACAAAAAAGCATCGAAAAAATCACGCACCAGGTTACTGTTGCACTTCTCTAAATCCAAAGCTTTGATCGCCACGATTTCCTTGAAAGGCAAACACAACGCGCGATACACAGTCGCGCTTACGCCTTGTCCGATTTCCTCCAAAAGCTTGTACTCCGCCGCCGTGACGGGGTAAATCCTTCTCTCACAAACGCTCTCCATCTCTCTCGCTCGCTCTCACACCTTCCGCGAATACAAAACCTCAAACCTCGCTTTGTCTTGCTTGTTACAACGGCTCTATTTCTTTCACAAGCAAGCTCAGAGGCACCGCAGCCGCCATCGCTCCCGCCTCAAGATCACTCCACGGGCAAATGAATTCCACAAGCAAAGGCAATTAGGGCTGAAGAATTTGCACACAATTCTCGAAAGAAAGTACGCAAGAGGCGCCGCCAACAATGAACAATCGAATTGAGGCGAGATTTTGCCGAGAAAATCTGAAGACGCGGCGCTCGTGGTCGTGAAGAGAAGAAAAGGTTTCCCCTGATTTCATGGCTAAGTGAACGATTACAGAAGTCTTAGTTAAGGCGCCGGTAGTGCAAAGTGCTCAGGATTGGGCGCCTTGGGCGGGCTGACCATCGAAAGCTACTGACGCTAACCGGTACGACGTTGAATGGCTGCCACGTGGACCTGACTTTGTCGTAATTAACGCCTGAGTGAAAATTAGTAACTTGGTATCACAGAGTACAGTAACTTAGTGCTTATATTCCATGGAATGTTAATAATTAGTTAACTTGCCTCGACCTTTAAGAATTGAGGTGGTTGTTGGGTGTAAAACCGTTGGTGCACATGGTATTGTCAACATCGGATCTCACTTTTCTTGAACAGTTGCACTAGTACCTAGTGCTAGCTTCTAGCTAGGGGTATTTTAGGTTTGCCTACTAAGGCACCTTTTACACTAGAGGGAGAAGTCGTGAAGAAAATTCCTCATGGGTCTTGTTCTTGAAAAGTCAATTTTTGGAAGTAACAATTAATGTTTGGTTGTTTTGTAAAGTGAGAAGGGGCCATAAAACTAAGTTTAGTATATTTCCTAAAAAATATATTCCCTCTGTTTCTGAAAGAAACTTGTATTTGAGGATTTGTGAGGAATTAGGGAATACTAACAGCAAATTGTAATTGGAATATATTGGATATTAGGCTTAAACTATTCCAAACGCAATTTTAGTTTTTTCTAAAATTAAGATTTTTTAAAAAAGAGAGGAAATTAGTACCAAAGTTTTGAAATTTCAAGTATTTTGTTATTGTCACAAATGGTTAGAAAAATGACTAATATGAAGTGTGTCAATGCAATTGTAAAGAACAAGTTATCCTAGTTGCCCAAGTTGTCCCATCTATCAAAAAATCAAATCTTAATGTTGATACTATTGATGATTCTGCTTAATGATAGGGACAATTTGCAAACAAAAATCTCTAAATCAAGTTTGCATTGCTAACATTAGCAATTGATGAGCATGAAATGCTTAAAAAAATATTATCAAACATGCCAAGCAACTCACTTTATTTTAGAGATAGGCATAGGTTTTGTTTTTTACCAAAATCAAGTCAATAGACAAACACAGGTTTTTTTTTGAAACAGACAAAAATGCATGAATCTAGGTTTCTTTTAGGAAACAAAGGGAATATTAAAAATATGAAAATGGTTAGATGTAAGGATTTTGGCCGCACGGTCCACCAAAACTTTAGTCAAACCTACCATTTTTGGTGAGCCAAACGCAAATTACGGGGACCCAAAAATTGTGCAATTTCTTTGTCAATGAGGAAAAGTATTGTCCATCTCATTTATTTATCTTTTCTTGTTCTTTGAATGAAAATTTCCTACCTAAAACAACATTACTTGAACTTCTTGAATTCTATGGTTTCACTAGTTGAAATATTGTTCTCCATGGCTTCTCACCTCTAGTGTGAAAGGGCTTAAAGTCAAACATTCATATTTTTTAATTGGTTCTTCACATACATCTTCTATGCTTATACTATAGTATATTATGATTAGGTTTTTGTAAATTTTAACTAGTTTTATAATTTTGCATTTCAATTAGTTTGTTAGCAACTTTGAACGGCTTACAATACAATGAACATTGGTTCTCCCAAACATTTGAGCTAGCCTATATCATATCCCTTCATTTGTAGTTGATTTGTGGATATTGGTATCATGTTTTTTTAGAACTATGCGACTCTTAAAATTTAAGGGGTTTTACATTAAAATTTACATGTAAATCCTCCAATAGCTCAAGGGGACCTAGTGAAATTCAAAGCTTAAACTAAAACATCCTAGCTTTTATTTTAAAATGAAGGGATAACACCAAAATCAAAACTAATACCTTTGATAAATACAAAAAATCCTTATAAATAGAAAAATATGCTTCTAAGTTAGGTGTAATCTATAGATCAAATTGGTTTGTTAACCAATGTTAGCATAACTAAACAAAAGAATTACTTTCTTTTTTATAATCATTAACGTTTTCAATAACTTAAATTTAGCATTTTAGACACAAATGAAATTTGTTCAAAACCCCTTTGGACAATAAGCATGGCATCCAATCACCACCATTTTTTCCTACTAAGAAAAGAAAAAGGCAAGCATTATTTTTATGGATGATTTTGAGGGCAAAATAATCTCTCATACTACAATTAACCCCTGAACGCCCAATCAACCATTTTTTGGTCGATGTCCTTTTTCACGGGCTATCCAAAATGAAAAGAAACATTTTGAAAAAATAAATAGTATTTTCATATAGATAAGCAATTCTACTTTCCAGCTAATTTGAATCACGTCAATCAAAGTTAAACTCCATTGAGGAGAACTTTTCAATGACAAACATTTCATTATTTGTTAGTATTATGTAATTTATTATTTTGAGAAACTAATAATGTTCCTCCCCTCAAAAATGTGACATTTTTGAGTTTTAGAATAGAATTTCTATTTTTAACCAATCATACCAAATTTTAAAATTTATCAATAATATTTGTAATTTTGATGAATATTAAATGGTAGATGCTTCTAAATTCATTAAATAAGAGTCCAAAACATTTTTTGAATGTTTGACACCATGGATAATACTAAACATCATGATGCTTGTTTTCTCTTTTGAAGCAAACTTCATTGAAGTTACAAAAGTATCATTTTATAATGCATTTATGTTTTGCCCTTATCTTGTTGGATGTTTGGGAGTTAACCCCTAAAAGGATTGTTGTCCTCTGGGGATATATGGAATTTTGGACATGTACTTACAACTAAACTACTTTGTCTGATTTTCTAAAAACTTTATGGAAGATGGAAAATTCAAAGATTTGCTTGGGCATCTAATTTTCTCTTCATTTTGACATTTATTGAAGAAGTTATGCATGGATTTCTAGAAAACAAGGAAGGGTGGGTAGCCCCAAAACTTCTTCAAAAATTGCATTTTTTAAATAAAAATTTGAAACTAGTTCTTTAGAGTTACGTATATGTGGGAAGCTTTGAATTGTTCAATTTTGATTGGTGAGATGAAAGTTAATAGATGTTTTAGTTTGCTAGTAGGTATGATTTTGAGAAACTCCATATCTACTCGCAAACTAAAACTCTTCATAACTTTCATCTCATTAATTGAAATTGAATGATTCAAAGCTTCTCACATATATGTAAATCTAAAGAACCAACTTCAAATTTTTATTTTTAAAAAATGTAATTTTTAAAGAACTTTTTGGGCTGCCCTCCTTCCCCAATTCTCTAGAAATTCATGCATAACTTCTTCAATAAATGTTGAAATGAAGAAAAATTAAATGCCCATATAGGTCTTTGAATTCCGCACTTTCAATAAAAGTTTCAAAAAATCATACAAAGTAGTTTAGCCATAGGTACATGCCCAAATTTTTATTTGTCTCCCAAGGGGACAATAGTCATATAGGGGTTTGTGTACACAAATTCTTATGTACTGGATTTTTTGATCTAAGGTAAGAACACCCATAAGCGTTAGTGTCCCCATAATTGTCACCTCTAAAATCTTGGAAAATTTTTGGAAATGAATAAATGTAATTACAAGGATGTACAACATGTGAACATGAAACCTTAGTATTGGTTATGGGTGCAAGGGTAGTTTGCTCTTTAAAAATTCACAACTTATTCTCACAATATCCAAATAATACATTTGGAAGTACAAAATCATTATTTTTCTATTCGTAATAGGACCCTCTAATTTCTAGCTGTTTATTAATAGTCATCATGTTCAAACCCCTTGAACTGACCCTTATGGGTGCTCCTACCTTACTCATGACAAACAAATTTTTTTTTTAAGTTTTGTCATTTCAACTTCAAAATATTTACAACCATTCTAGACATTATAAAACAAATTGGATTGTATCCACCTTCTGTTGGTCATTCAAGGATACACTAAAATCTTTTCTAAATCAAACATGTTGGAATTAAGGGGATGAATTTGCTTTACAAAGGTATCTAGTTCATACATGTTTATTTTACAAGTTCCACTAGAGTTCAGCTATGGTTTATGTTCAGTTTAGAGAGGTTTTAAGTTTATACTGGTCTAATTTAGAATGTTCTGTTATAAATTAGTAAAACATATTTTCTTTACATATGATTCTTCTAGAGAGGCAAACATGGAGTGCCTTTTTTGAAGAAAACTACTAAGTTATACAATTAAGTATAGTTTGGCTAAAAATGGACCAAAATTTGAGGACTAAATAGCTGTATGAAATTCCAATTTCTGACATACTGTTTGATGAATATTTCTGGTTGAGATTAAATTAATACAGTATACAAAGGAATCAATGATTTCTATCCAAAATATACTTGAATACACAAGTATGGGACTTCACCACAATATTTATGTTTGCAACTCCAACACAATTTGGTTTATTGCAAAATGTGTTTATGGGGCTAGGGTGGAAAAGCTCTAACGTTTCACTAAACACCATACTAGGTAAATTGGGAAAAAGAGTACATTTTGGGACTTTTGAAGGTTTTAAGTGATCACCTTAAACCGAGCTCAGCGTATTTTTTGGTGCACATGCCCTCACTTGAGAGGAGGAATTTGCGAGGGAAAAAATCTTAGTGGCTCAGATTGAATCTGATACCTTCAAATCTGGTTTAAGGTAACTTTTTGGGTTTAACCCCTAAACAACCTAGCGTGCCGCTGTGGCCAAAATAGGGTATTTTTCCTGTATTTAGAAGTGTTGTTGTTTTGGATTTTTCTTGGAATTTTGAGGGTTGTGTATTGCTGTTTGTCTCCACCTTTTGCGATGTTTGGCATGTTTCTGCGATCATTTTTCTGACTTTGCAAAGCGTTTGTATTGGAGGTGGGCTACAAATACATAGCTGGAGTGTATCTGCAACTTACAGATCCCAGCGGTGAATCCCCAAAATGAACATGCTGCCGGAGCGCCAAGAGCAAGCGCTCTCGACTAGCCGCTCTAATTCACAATCCGCGTTAAGAAAAGAACGAAAATCAGATTTGTGTCACCTTAGAATTATAATACAGCCATGATTTTACGGTTCCCTGTGGTTATTTAAGGGTTAAGGTGGAGTACAAAATGGTACCTCCGTTTTTCCCAATTTACCTAATATGGTGTTACTACCAATAAAATGCAGGATTTTAGAAATTGATCATTAAGAGATGGGATTTGGAGATCTTATATTTGCTTTTGGATTTGAAAATTTTAGATTTGCCTTTGGATTTGAAAAACTTAGATTTGCTTTTGGAGTTTGAGACCTTAATTTAGTATTTTAGTTTGGAGCCGCATAAGAAGATAAAAACCGACCAACTCCAATAGATGGTGGCAGGGTTTTTTTTTTTTTTTTTTTTGTTAATTTTGAACCGGGAGCTTCTCAGGCCATATGGCAAATTTTAGTGGTGCAAATATGGTCACACAAGAATTTTTTTAGTGCAAAATTAGGTTACAAGTGTTTACATTTTGAGCTTGTTGATTGTGACCAAATTTTTCTAAAATCAAATACTGGTGTTGTAAGAATGAATTTTTTGAAAACATGGGTCACAAAACCCAAAAATTTATAACAAAAGAGACATTATTTTAAAGAAACTCAAGGGTGGCTTGATTTTCAAATAATACGACTCCACATGGTGTGAAGATCACTTTGTTTTTTGCCTAATTTCCTAATTGAGTGGTTACAAACTACAACATATTTATTTATCTAATGCTTAGTAGGCATTTAGAGTTGGAACGTTGAACAACATCTGGCATCAAGACTCTCTTTTTTCTTCATTTTTTTGTATAGGCTTGAAGGTTGAATTAATTTTTTTGTAGCCTTCTGGCTTTTTAAAGCCTAAAAAAAACCCTGGATAGGGGCATATTAATACTTATATCCTTATTTGTCAAAAAAAGCTTAGATTTTCCATCCCCGCTCACACAAACATATATGTATAGTACATCACTCAAGGGTTCGTTCCTTTTAGCAAAAAATTTCCTAAATCTTACCTCATATGGATGAAATTGTCAAACCCCTCTCCAAATAAACTCTAGGTTTGCCAAAAAGTTGGATGACAATTACCAACATTAGTAAATGATATGGATGAATATGCACACATGGTTGATTCTATCCAATTCCATTCATTTTTTCCTTACCCGGTTGCATTGCACATGGTTGATTCTATCCAATTCCACCATATTTTCCTTACCTGGTTGCATTGCAGGGTGCGCGTAGCTCTACCAATGAAAAAACAAAAAAAGAATCCTGCATCGAGCTCTCCAACACTCTCTGCAATATGAGAAGGGAAAGCAAATGGGACTCCTGGAGCACCTCCGACCATAGAACCGCTATCCTCTAACTAATCCTTTTTTTCCTAGTGGGACCACGTCAAACCCCCCGGAAAGGAGAGCGCAGCCATCTCATGTCAAGCTCTCGTAAAAAACAGCTCAAGGATAAAATTGGCAAAAACAGATAAACTTTGAGAAGTCAAAGTATCCTCCTCCTTGCAACCCTCCTAAGGGCCTCCTTCCGTGCTCACCCGATGGCTGGGTATTTTATTTTTAAACCACTGGAATGGGTTTTGGGAAACTAGAATTCCATCCCATCAATTACCGTTGGCTTAAAAATAAAATGTTTGGCCACTGGGTGAGCATGGAAGGAGGCTTTAAGAGCATCTTCACCTGTTCGAGCATTTCAAAGTATTTCATCTGTTTTGGTCGGCCCTCAAGCCCCTTGATCTCCACACACGCTCTTAAAGAAGGTGGCCTCACACTCCAACACACCCCATAAATAAGTAGTTGACCACTTATTAAGGAAAGTAAAAGATAAAGCTCACTAAAATTAGGGTGAATAAGGAATGAATAGTGGCTTGAAGGGCCCTTGCTAGACACGGTAAGGTAGGAACACCCATAAGCGTTAGTGTCCCCATAACTGTCACCTTTGAAATCTTGGAAATTTTGTGGAAATGAATAGGTGTAATTACAAGGATGTACAACATGTGAACATGAAACCTTAGTGTTGGATATGGGTGCAATGGCAGTTTGCTCTTTGTTTTAAGAGGGGCCTCAACACTTCTCATCCACTTTGAGAGTGTTTGAGCCACCGGTGGAGATGCCCTAATGGCTAGTTTCCATTGGGGACCAAAACTGGAGGCCCATCCAAGTTGACCACGAGCAAAAAAAAGAAAAATCTCTGAAATCTCAACAAGACATATATTTTTGAAAGCAAGGTCCAATCTAGGGTCTGGAAGGTCTAGAAATGTTATTCAACTTTTGCAAAGCTGAAGGCTGGAGGTCTGGGTTTGGACTCCTCTAGCTCCCCAATAGAAACTGGCTTTAAGGTGTCATTCCATGCATGATTGGTAATTGGTCAAAGCGCTACATAACAAGAGTTTGGCACATTGGTGCTCATGGAAGTGGTTTTAATGTCTAGTACATTTGGTGACCAATGTGTTGGTCATTTCTGAGTTTTAGTTTCCTTCTTCCTCATTTCTACCAATTGTTGATGAGGGCCTAGCCATGCTTCTACAAAACCGCTTCCCACCCCCCCTCACATGGAAGGATGCCCTAAGCACCAATGCAGCCTCATGCCCTCTTTACACTAGAGGCGAGAAGCCATGGAGAGCAAAATTTTTGCCAATGAAAATTACAAAAATTGGAAAAATCAAACAATGTCACTTTATATTGGAATTTTCCTTCCAAAGGACAAGAAAAGAAAGAAAAATGAGGTGGACAAAACTTTTGTGCTATAGTGTCACTGAAAGTGCACAATTTTTGGATTCCCCAAAATTTGCAACAAACTCACAAAAAGAGGCAAACCTAACTAAAATTTTGGGACCGTTTGGCCAAATTCTATATAACCAATCAATCTCATGTTTTTAGTTGTTTTAAGAAATACATTAAAAAGATAAAACACAATTTGTGACCTCTTCTCAAGTTACATTACAACCAAAGATCATTAACTTCAAAACTAGCCTTTCAAGAACAAGACATGGCCCATGAGAGATTTATTACACGGCTTCTCTCCTCTAGTGTTCAGAGGGCCTCCAACTACTTTCCCAAGTTTCACAATTGTTTCATGCTTTTTCTTTTATGAATTCCCTACATCTCCTGCTCTGTAGGTTGATTGCTAAGTTATTCCATATGACGTGACAAAAGATTGAGCATCTTAAAAACTCGCATGCATGGCCATGCACTTGGCTTTCTTCAATACCATACAACCAGCCCTCCTTTTGCACAGTATTCTTGGCTAAAAGGACCTTTCCTTGATATTTTGTGGATTTGAAACTATACTGTTGGCCAGGAGTTGTGAGCAGTTGGGTATTTGGGAACTGAGGTGTAAAGAGAAAATAGGACCCTTGATGCTATAGTAATAAAACAGCTATAATATTTTGTGTTGGAAAATCAAATGACTTCTCATGAAAATCTTTGGCAGAAGGTACGAAAGGTCACATAAAAGCTTTTGCAAATTTTGGATTTTCTCCTAACATCCGTTTTTGTTGTACTTCGTTCTTTAAAATACTATGTGCTTTTTCCTCAGAATACTTCAAAAAAAACTTACACTTTTGCTATAAAAAGTGCTATGATATACTACCATGCATTCGACCCCAATTCGCTATTCAAAACCCACAATATTGTAAATGAACATCATAACAAAACCATAAGATACCATTTTTTGAGAACTTTAAAATTCTTTGGTGTCCTTGGGTGTTCTCGAGTAGTCAGTAGTCACTGGTTTGCAGCAAGGGCGGTTTGACTCTGACCTAAGATATGTAGGTCAGGCAAGTGAGATATCTCATTGGAATTCTCATGAGGTGACGTATGTTTGATATTAAATCTTTATATATACATACTATTTATATATACAAACTACTAAAGGCACCAGTTGGTCCGACGGGAAGTAAAATCATTTCAGGTCCAATCATGTAAAACATTTATCCCGCAAAGAAACAAATCTTGTTTTTTATCTGCGCACTACTGTGCCCCTGCAGTAAAATATTTATTTTTCTTTACAAAACATTCCCTTGTAACAAAGCATTTTTTTTTTTATACCCATAGAGTTTTTTACCTGCGCAATAAAAGGAACGTCGTTATTTTCTCACGCAAGAAGATGTCATTTGTTTTTTGCTTAAATAATTTTTTTATACATGTAGTAATTATTCACGTAATTTTTATATGTTTTTGTTTTTTACCCACGCAGTTTCGTTACAATTTTATAGTTTATCCACACAATTTATTACCTGT
Source organism: Ulota crispa (assembly GCA_963920765.1). Classification (NCBI taxonomy): domain Eukaryota; kingdom Viridiplantae; phylum Streptophyta; class Bryopsida; order Orthotrichales; family Orthotrichaceae; genus Ulota; species Ulota crispa. Next base: position 13,456,817 of record OY987245.1, read on the forward strand.
ATTTTTTTTACTCATACATTTTTTTCCCACGCAAGTTTTTATCTACACAAATTTCTTACCCAAGCAAGTATATTTACCCACATGGTAAAAATGATGTGGTTAAAGGATCGCCAAACTGGTAAGTCGTATTCTGTTATTGTATAGAGATTTTTCTCATGCAAGTCTTACTCACACAGATGAATACCCACATTGTAGTTATTCAAGAAAAAATTTATGTATAATATTTTTTACCCACACAATTTTGTTTTATCCACACATTTTTTTCATATACAAATTTTTACTCATACGTTTTTTTCTCACTCAAATTTTTACATACGCAAGTTTTTAGCCACGTACACTTATTTACCCACATGGTAAAATGACCACGGTAAAAAGATTGCCATAGTAGTAAGTCTCGTTTATCTACACATTTTTTTCACATACAAATTTTTACTCATACATTTTGTTCTCACGTAAGATTTTACCCATACAAATTTTCACATACGCAATTTTTTACCCACGCAAGCTTATTTACCTCGTTTACCTATATAGATTTTCACATATGCAATTTTTACCCACGAAGACTTATTTACCCACGAGGTGAAATGATCGCAAGTAAAAGCATCGCAAAAGGGAAAACTGAATTCTGTTATATATATAGATATATAGATGGTAGTTATCGTGGCCATTCCATTGTATAGCCGATATTTCCCCCAACTATTATATTAACTATTGTTGGGGTTATAAATGGCCTCTCGACTCTATGATGCAGCCTTTAAATTTTGTTTTTTCGTTGGTTGCTCGACAGGCACCCAACAATGCAAGCAGCAGGTAAGAAAATTTTCGACGGTTTGTCACGTTCATCCATAAAATTTACTAATTTCAATTACTTTCATCCAAATCTTGGTAAAGGTTGCGTTTGTTTGGGCAAGGACCTAGAGATTTCATCCATTTTTCACATAATTTTCTAGCGTAATGGTAGCCAGTCTGCAACTGAGGTAAGATTTAGGCAATGACTTGCCAAGAATTTAAAGGCTGCTATGATGTTTGTTTGGACTTGAATCATGTGTTTGAAATTTGACTTGTAAAACCATGAAATAAGTGTTTGGGGCTGGTAAGATAGTAAGGTAGGTGCACCCATAAGCGTGGAAATAAGGGTTTTGGAGGTGGTAAAACAATTAACTAACTTTGAAAAAAATACTCTATGTTAGGAAATGGAAACCAAAAATATTGGCATCAATTTCAAGGTTCCAACTACAAGCATTTGTTCACAAAGATTTTTCAAAATCCAAAATCATTGAAATTGTAGGAACCATGTGTAAGAGATGCTAATCATAAGGCTTGTTGGTTCTTAAATAGTGAGATGGGTACTCAAAACCTCATGCTAGTCACCCACAACCATCACTTCATCACCCATAACCATCACTTAGTCACCCACAACCTTTTGTATTTTTATTGATTAGCCTTGCTAGTGTCAGGTGATGGGCATGGGGACACAATGCTTGTGGATGGTGCTACCTTATAAGGGCGTTCTGCCATGTGAGGGGGTGGAGGAATGTTTTGTAAAAGCAAGTCTAATTGTGGGTGGAAGTTCCCTGGGTCAAAGCCATTGATTTCTATGATTGGCACTTCCATGTGGAAGGGGTGCTACAAATAGTCCTCACCGCTAATTGGCAAAAAAAAAAAGTAAAATAAAACTAAAAAATGACTGATACATTGGTGAAAAGTTATTGAACATACCTAAAGTTAAAATTGCTTCCATGAGCATCAATTGGGCAAACTAATGTTGTCTAGCACTTCTCCCAATCTCTAATAGAGCATGGAAGGACGCCCTAGGGAGGCGGTTCATACTATGTCCCACGTCTCATTTCTCTAAATCCCACCTCAATCCAAGATCCAACTTCATTGAGTTATTATTCCCTAAAAGCCCAAGGGGACCAAAACCATCCCGCCTTGATTGTAATTTGGGATGCCTAAATTTTCTTCATGATTAATCACAATGATTTTTTTAAGCTCTTGATGGAGTCTTGTTTTAGTATCAAAGTTTGATTTTGAAAATGACTAATTATGATTTTTCTATTGAAGTTTTTGTGCAAGGGTCTCCATTGCAAATCTTCACTTTCTAGTGTTGAGAGCTCTTGGATATGAGCCTAGAGTACACAAGAACTTGTAGAAACCATCACATTAGAAACTTAATTTAAAAAAGTTGTAGAGTAGATTTTAAGAAGCCATAAATTGATTAGGGTTGCACATGTTGTAATTTACATACTCATGTTTTTTGGTATCCTCAATTTTAAATTTGAGATGTGAAAAGAGGATTGAAAGACTTCAAATCACTTTTGCAATTTAAACACCCTTTTGATCAAATGTTATAATCTTTTAGTCCATACGTAATATTGTTGTGCTTTCTTTTCCTATGTGATCTCTAACATATCTAGTTTGAATTTGAATGGTTACAATTTAAAAAAAATTGATGCAATTTATCAAAATGTTGACATTTTGTTCATCCAAGAACAGACTTTGAGATACTCGGGAAAGTGCATGGGCCTTGAGGGGTTAATGGCAAATAGGAGTACTAAAGAGAGTCACCACTATTTTATGCAAAATTATTGATGAGACTTGGGTTGAAAGTTGGGTTTAGAAAAATGGTTAACTCAAACTTTGAGTGATGTCTCACCTTTTTTGGCACCAAAACTTCCAAAAAATTCTATGTAGCAACCAAAATGTGGGACTTGGAACATAGTGTGAGATGCCAAGTCCCAATTTTTAACATTACAACAATCATGTTCTTAGAAATCAATGTGATGTGGCACTTAGGGACATAGTGTGAAACTGAAATCCTGAATTTTAACATCTCAACTGATTACTATAGGTTGGGAGCAGATTCAGCAACTCTCTGCTGAATCAATTATTTTTTGAAAAAAACCCAATTAGGCATCTGATTTCATAATTAAACAAGATTAGGCACTTTCAAAACAAGTTATTATTTGGCATTCAACCAATTTTTTTAGTAGAGTTAAGCCTTTTTCTAAGCATCTTCCACTTTCTAAAATTAGCCCTTGGTATAAAATTTGCAGTAGATTGAGCCCTCTTAGAATCAACCTTGACCTTCCATTGTTAGTAAACATAATGACTTTTATAATATTTAACATTTCAGTTTTTTGATTTGTTTGACATTGAGCACTTTTGAAGAATAATTTATAGAATAATTAGGCAAAATTTTGAGGAATTATTTTATGCCGAATTTGCTATCAACCTACAATAATGTATATATTGAGATTTGAGACATACTGAGAACCGCCCTAGAACCAGTAAGATATTTCTAGGCTCATGCAGTATACATATCTAATCAAACGGAAATTAGATTCTTCAGTTGTCGCGTGACCAGCAGAAATAACTTATTAACCCTTAAAGGACGGATGGATCACCGAGGCTTGCCCTGCTTGTAGCATTCTACAGTGTTTTGCACATGGGCATCAGTAGTATTGCTTCAAAAAGTTGGAAAAGTCAATAGTGTATGGTGCCATCATGAAAATTGCAAGAAGGACAGCTCGGGAGCTAACACCATGTATCACAATTTGGGTTACAAAACAAAATGAACGTATCTCAAGAGGTATTTTTTTTGCTTTCCATGATGCACTATGCATTTATGATCACTTCTGAAAAAAAATCAGATCAAAATCGGTCTTTTTCTAGGATACAAAGTTGTTTTTCTGAGGCAAAGGACGTTTTTTGTCCCTGCCAACGTTTAGGGGTTAAAAACCAAAATTTTCCATATTGAATAGTTTTCCTTCTAAGTAATGCTGTGTTTGAGCATATTCAAATATAATCAGTTCTGTAAATTTTAAATTAAGAGTGACTTTGAGGGGGAAAAAAAGTACAGATATTAACCCCTATAGGGCTTGATCCATTTTGAAAAGGTCAAACTTCATATCTAAGCTCAATTTTGTCTTTTAAAGTGTATTCAAACAACAATCTTATAATTTTATTGCTTGCACTATGAATGATATATCGCTGCAAGAAATTTCAATTTATTTCATCAAAAATTGTAATTGTTATCATTTTTTTCAAAAATTGAACATAAATAAGTTAAAATACCAAAATAAAACCAAATTACTTGAAATTTTTTCAAGAGGTACAAGCAACATTGAAGATTAGTGTGAAAAAATTTCAATGGGTTATTTTATTCTTTACACCCAAAATAGCCACAACAAAAAATTTAAAGTCAAATTTGACTATCAAACCAAGTTTATCCTTATATTTAATTGATTTATAAAATTTTAATAATTTTTGTTGGAAGACACATTCATTTTCTATTCACATTAATTTTTTTGATAAATTTGATGGAAAATTCAAATTATGGGGATTTTTTAAAGCTAAAGGTGAAAATAAAACAACATCAATTATCAATTAGAATATAAATATATATAAATAATCTATAATTTCTACCATAAATGAATGGTAGAATGAGAAACATAGTTTTGTAGTTTAAATTTAAAATGCATTTGAAGAGTAGAAAATATGAATGAAAAACACACCAAGTTGTGTTGTTTGGATTTTAATACTTGGAGCTTTCAATGGAAATAACTCTTTTGATTTCTAACATTTTTCAAAAAAATTAAATAGAATAGAAAGAAAACTTGTCAAGTTTCATTTTATTAATTTGAGCCACATACCAAAAATTGATATTTTGAATGTTACAATCAAGATTGACCAAGGTGCATCCAAAAAGTGAATGCGCTGACCTTTAAGGGTTAAGTGATGAGATTATCCTTTATTTGTGCCAAAGTGCGATATCCCAACCTTGTACCGACAGAATACTGTAGTAGGGACTATCTTGAATCGTATTAAAATTTGATAACCCTCTAGTTTTGGCTGTTTTAGAAACGTGCTTATTAGAAATTTCATGAGGCTAGTCAAATTCTTGGTGAAAGTTTTATGATCTCTACGTAGTTGGTATGGAGTCTTGTCACTAGAGACTTGTAAAAAGGAACCTGGGTTGGTGAAGGCCCGGCCGCCCTTCATGTCAATGTGGCCTTAGAACATCCTCAATCAGTTGTACACTTTGGCTCAGCAACGATAACCTTTTGGTGGGGCTCTCATTTTGTTTGGAACACGCCTGTTAACAACATCATAGCATTCACTACGTCTTCAAGCCAATGTTTGAGAAAAGCTGGCAACTACCTTAGAAGCTTTAGTTCTGCCCTCCACAGCATTCAGTGTTGACACCTCACAAAGCACCAAGCTTCCAATAAAATCTATAAAAGTATTCAGTTCTGTTTTTTTTCAATTTTGTTAATTTAGAACAAGCAGCTACACAAATTACTTTAGTTACTCCTTCATGCATAAATAACACTGACTTGCACTAATTCAAGAAAAAGGTGAATTGGTGAGGATCATTAGTAAAAGAGTTCACACTAATTTAGATTAATTATGTATATTGGTTGAAGTATTTAAATATTTTCTCAAATAGTGTGACTCAAGTGACCAACATTCCAAGAAAATTTTGCAAGCATGTAACTTGATTTCAGATTTTGGGGAGAACGATGCATTGAAGAAGTTCCGCCACCAAATTGCTACTTGGGGGGCAAAGATTGTGACCAAATCTTACCAAAAGAACAAGAACAAGATACATATGACAAATTCACACTAATTAGGAAGAGTCCATCCAAATTATTGTGAAGTGGTCTTGCGCTATTTGAGATATTGCACAACATTGAACAATTTGTGTGAAAATCACATGAATTTGATATGTCTCTTTCCATGTAATGTATATCACCATCTTTTTGTAAACTTTGAAGGTTTCACAATATTTTGATATTAAAAAATATCAATTCAAAAACTTTCATAGATCATTTTAAGAGTGTATAAACAACTAAAACAAGTGTAATAATTTTTGTTGCCATTACAAATAAGCTTAATAAAAAAATGACAAAGGAAATTGGTTAGTGACACTCCATTATACAAATAAGCACATATCAAAAAATATGTGAGATTTTTTGTATAATAACTTTAATATCAATCATATATGAAAATCATATGGAAATAATTTATTGTTGGTAGTGAATCAGAAATTCTTCTCGAGAAAACATATATAAAAAATATACAAGTATATAGATTTGGTATTAAAAAATGATAGGAATATTCCACAAGCTAACTCAATTATTGCATCCCTCATCAACAAAGATAATTTTTACAAATTCAAGCAGAAAGTGAAAATTTGAGGTCACTAACAAGGTTTTTACCAATTTGTTAAGTAAGTTTGATAGCATGAGTAGTGTATGTTATTATGATTTTAGTATGTCTTTCAAATCAATAATTGATTCAACAATCAAGTAACCAAAGTCCTAAAGATATTTGGGAAGTACACACTTCAATCAAACAATGTGTGAAGGATGCAACATTATGTTGCCTGACTGAGTCAATATGAGGAAAAATTAAAGGTTGTGGTCAAAACCCTACTTGGAGAACATGAACATAAAACATACCCAATTGTCACATTGATGAGACCTAACAATTTGAAATTCTTCCAAAATATTGTGAAAAAAACTAGTACTTTTCTCTGCACCAACTCAAGTAACATGTGTACTTAAAACATTCTCTTCACATTTTATTTATTCAAATAGAATAAATTCACAAAAAAAATGTATATTGATTTGTTGACCTCCAATATTTGAAAGTTGATAATGCATTATTCAGAGCCTCTTCTTCAAACAGAAAAGCTCATATCTATGTTATACAATACGATTGTTGACTTATCTAATTTCTTTCACATAGCTGTCTCGAATTATGATTTTTTTTTATAAGAATCAAATTTTGGCTTAAGTGTGATTTTGATTACTCTTTAATAAAGAAGCAGCACGTTTTTCTAAACTGCTTGAAAAATATATCTATGATTATTTAGAAAAACATCAGATGATGTCTTATTGGTTAAAATTTAAAATTTAATACTAGTAATTTTATTTATTCTACGTTTCACTTCAATAATTGTAAAATAAAAGGTGCTACTTCACTTGTTGGCATCTGAAATTATAGAGTTTCTAAATTTAAAGTAGATTTTATCATTCAATTATGTTAACAACTCTAGCTTCTCAACAAAGTTTGATTTTCTTAATGCAAATTGTGGGACCAAAGTTATTTTTTTGTAAACCCCAAGTACAATCAAGGTTTGTTCAAGTGTAGCATTAGGAATGGTCTTGACAAGGATGCTAGGAATGAATCACTATCAAAAAGTGCAACCAAAGTCAACATTACTTTGTTGATTATGATGTCTTGATTTGGACATTTTGAACAAAGTTGTGTTCATTAGGACGTGCTTGTGTTGATTAAGACTGCTTGATTTTGACTTTATTGTCTACTAATGAATGTAGGCACAACTTTGAACTATATACACCTTTTCTACCATCTCCACCTAGTGCAAATACGCATTTATTCAATTGTTCACAATGCTCAAATCTTAAATTGAAACTTCAAAACTCATTAATAATGTCCATAAACCTTTTTAACCAATCAATTACGTATTCAAAAGTCCAAGATCTAACAATATCATATGGTGCCATGATTCATAACCTCTTATCTTCCCATGTCTTGAAGATTATCTAGTCCACCATCCCAACAACAAAAAGTGTAATTTATGATAACAACTTGCCCTCTTAACTCTTAGAATATCATCTAGTCCATCATCCCAATAATCAGATTTCCATTATACAATTGAAGCTTTATGATAACCAAACTTATATGCAATTGGGTAGTTGCAAGAAACACTTCACAATTTTGTGTCAAAACCCTTCAAACAAGTAGTACTACGTAGTACCTATGAGCTTTTGAAATATATATTTTTCAAATAAAATAAAATATGAAAAATTTGTAAAGCCCTTAAAATAACATACTTGTGAAAATTCAGACCTAGAAATTTTTTATTCTAAAAGTTATGCACAAAACAAAATCACCAACAAAAAGCCAATTTCTTTCTTGTTTTTTAGAAAATAGTAAAAAGTCTCAAAAAATTAAAACAAAAAATAGCCATTTTGGTCCACTATGAGGAGCATTGATTGATGCAAGTAATTTTTCAAGAATATTTGTTTCCAAACCCTAATGCTTGTCCAATGGATGCCCACTTTGAGGGAAAGTGGAGGGCATATAATTTACATTTTTCTAAAACCCTTCGACAAATCCATGTAATGTTCAATGGTGAACAACTCCCCAAATTTGTGGCATCAAATTCCTTTTTTTTGCCTCAATGCAGTACTGAAAACCCACAAAACAGCCAAAGTAGACATATTATCAGAATCCATTTAAAATTAGTGAATGATTTTTAAAAAAACCCAAAGAAACACTATAGGTCAATAACTTCAATGTGAACCTTCCTCTAAATTTTCATGTGAAGAGAAGTTAGTTAGCAAAAGATACACCCCTAAAACCACATGCCATGCACCAAGGGGACAGAAAGCAGGACATGTGTTTCTTGCAACTACCCAATTATGTACTTCCTCTGTCCCAAAATGATTGTCCTTGTTTTTCCTTTGCAACATTTTTACAATACTTCATTGATTATGCTGAAAACAACACGTTTCATGTGAACCAAATTACTATATGAATAAAAGAAGCAAATCCCATGAGTTTGCCAATTTTTTTTTTTTTTTTAAATTCCATACAACCTACAACTAACTAATGAAAAAAGTTGGGGGGACCGAGTATGGATAATCATTTTGGGACTTAGCGAGTAAAGTAGAAGCACCCATACCCAATAACTTAAGCAAATCTGCAACAAACTACAATGAGTTTGAGGCAATGGATTTTTTTCCTGTGTAGGTTGATAAGAAATATTGGGATTGCAAATTTTTTGTAATCTTGTTTGCAAAACTAAAACCACACTGAATTTTGGGAGTCAATTAGTGCTTTGAACCCATTGCCAATCTCCAAACTCATGCAATTTCAATAATAGCCAAACTATTTTATGTTCATTACTTCCTACTTCATTTTGGTACATGTGACATGATTTAAGTGATCCCAATCTTGAAAAGAACGCATTCCAAAACACCTATTTTTGTTGAGATTGGAAATAGCACACCCAATTGATTGGGTAGGGAACATTGTTGAGTATGGATGCTTTCACTTCAACAGAAAGCTAAAAAAAAATTTAAGCAAAGAACAAAATTGAAATGATGCAAGCTGCTTCATTATTAGTATGTCAGCCTTTGAGAGATAGGTAAACAATAGGGGTAGTCACGGCACTTTTGAGAATGGAGAGAGAATGGAGATTGAGAAGTTGTGGAGAGAAAGGAGGAGCCAATAGAAGCTCGTTCTTCATGAAAATGCTGTGACACCCCCATTTGTGTGTTTTGGAGAATGAGTATGGAGAATGGAGAATGGTTTACTTAGAGAAGGGTAGCACGGTCAACAATTGGAGGAGTAGAAATAGCTAGCATGAAAAGTGATTCACCAATGGGGAAAACAAGTCATTCTCCACTCCATTCTTCACCTCTGGAGGAGAAAAATGGGAGGTTGGGAAGTTTCACACGCTAATCCTAACCGAAACTCCCGCAACCACTAACGACGCGCCACCACTGAATTCTCATTCTCCAAACCAGCGCAAGAAAGTGCCATAACTACCCTAAATGAGCAAAGCTGCAAACCTATCTGGCAAGGGGGGCAGTGAATTGTGAAAGGGCAGCTTGTACACAAGTACACAAAAAGGTACTACCAATGTACCAAACGCGTACTCCACAGTTTGATCGTTCATTTACTTCACTGCACCGTTTGCATTCTTAGGAATCTTGGTAAACTGGTCTCTTCTTCAGTGAGCGACTGAGCACTAAATACATGACGCAGCCCTTCATATTCCACCATGAATCCTTCAGAAGGAATTTAACCCTTAACCCTTGAACGACTAGAAGGCCTTTTGCGGCCAGTATAATACCGGTATTTATTTTTGTATTTGGAATGGATCCACACCTCTACTATATTTGAGATTAACAAAGAAGTTGGAGAATAGATCAATGCGGTTCTAGTGGGCTACTTGAGATCCCAAATTTTTAAAAAAATGTTGGTAGCAAATGACAATTATATGTCGGCGTATATACTATGCCCTATTGTTGTTTAAGGGTTAAACGTCTGAAAGTCCCTTTGAGACTAGTACAATACAAGGTATTTTTCTTGTAATTGGAATGGATTCACACCTTTACTATACTTGAGATTAACAAAAAAGTTGAAATACATGTTAATGGAGTTCTAGTGAGCTATTTTAGATCCCAAGTTAAAACTTCTTGTTAGTAGCAAATGTCAATTATACAACAATGTACCTACTAGGCCCATGGACATTGGAAGGGTAGTCAAGCAATAGCAACATCACTTCATGTAAAATTGTCATAAGCAAAAAAACATTAGCCATTAGATGAGTGACAATTTTGCTGATGTGAAATGTCATCCTTCATATTTTTGAAACAAACAAAGCATTTAAGGTAGGAGGCTCTTAAGTGGAGCATCTAAGGGCCGAAACTGAATTTTGGGCATGTGAAATTTCTTGAAATATTTTTTAGTCAATTTTCCTCGAAAGACAAGAAGAATTAACATCTAACCCAAGTTGAGTTTTGTATACTTTGGAACTTTGTAAAATTAGTTACAAAATTTTGAAGTGGAAAGATCATAAAGCTCTAAAATGAAGCACCGACTCAAATATACATCATGTGTACATTGATGAAAGATTGAAAATCAACATGTACAAACAAAGTACATTTAAGGAGGTGCTCCATTTTAGAACCGAATTAGAGCCTCCTACCTTAGTGATGAGCTCACAGTGACGTTACAGAGACAAGTGGTGTATGTCGCATAGTTCAGGTGCAGTTACACCTCTTTTTAAATTTTACCTGTGGGTTAAGAATTTTAGGGTTTTGAGTTGAGGATTATGGAGTCAAAAAGCCTCCTGGTGCAAGCGTAAGAGGCAATTCATATTGTGACGCACGTCCCTTCTTTGCAAGTCCCACCACATTGCAAGATCCCAGCTTTATTGCATCATTAATGGCAAAAAGGAGTACTAAAGAAAGCCATCAATATTTTATGCAAAATATTGGTGGGACTTGAGCTAAAAGTTGGGTTTAGTATAATGATCAATCTTAGCTTTGAGTGAATTCCCATTTTCTTTGGCACCAAAATTTTCATAAAGTGCTGTCATGTAAGCAAAATGAAGTGATTAGGGATGTGGGACTTGAGATGTACATCCCAAGAAAAATTGTCCGTAGTGACACGTCCAAATTGACAAAAATTTGACAAAAACATGTCCAAATTGATAGAAAAGTGCCTGAATTAGCATGACCTAATTGACAAAAAGATGTCCAAAATGATAGTGCTCCCTTGCAGTGCGTAGTGTGCAAAAGCCAAGTTCAATTTTTGGCTCTAAGCAAATTAGATTCTCAGAAATTAGTGGGATGTGGAACATGGAACAGAGTGTGAACCGCCCCAAAATATGTTATGTATAAATCCTAAATCCTTGAAAAGTCTTTGGGTGCAATTGTAAATAAGTTCCATATGAACCCTACTACTTCCAAAATGTCTTATGGTACAAGTGTAAAGACATTTCACATGAACCCTAAAATCCTGAACTCTATGATTGTTGGGTTGGGGTTGTTCCACTGTGTTTGTTGGCTTCGGACCTGGTCTACATAGGAGGTTTAGCATAAAAACATGCTAATCAGCTTATTTTGTATAAGCACCTTACTTGAAAAACAAGCCATTGCTACAAGGCAAGAGTACTCTCCTGTAGCTTAGATGCTTGTCATACTTGTTTTAGGCCCTTCCTTTGCATGCAAGTCAACGTCTTATAGAAACACTATGAAAAACATTTAAATTACAACTAATTTAAAATCACTTTTAGTTTTTTATTTCATTATTTGTATTTTCAAAGTAATGACAATTTCATCAAATCTTAGCAAATCTTTGGTGGATACTATTTGAACAAAATATGAAATTATAATTATATGTATTTCAAAGTGGTGATTATGGAAATATGAGAATCTAGTTTGAGACTCTTATTTTTAAGTCATGGGTATTTTAGGCAAGACTCTGTACAACTCAATTTTGGATAAGTATTGCAGTTAGGTGTAGTTGCATGTTGCATGTGTTAACAAAAGTGCATGTGGAAATTGTCCAATTACAAGTGTACATCTTCAAACATACTTGTAATAAATGAGCAATCATCTTGACATTGTAACTTTCTTTCTCTATGTAAGTTACAGTGTCTTAGGTTTTAGATGCTCAACTTAATACATGCTCAATGTTGTTCCAAAATATTGTTGTGAAATATTATCTTTACAATGAAGTACAATTGTATAATTATTAAATTAAAATAAAATTCCATTTTGAGAAAATCATCAACTACAGTACTTTTCAAACCTGTTTTTGTAGTACGAAACATTACAAAGTTTTACTGGCAAGTTTGCTATAAAAAAATTCCAATGTGCCCTAGGTAACCTAAGTGAATGCGATTATAAAGAGTTTGATAGTGCTCTTTTTGGAGCGAGACAAAAAGGGTCTTAGTAAACGGATTTTAGCAGTTCAAGTTTCAGCCTCACTTGTTGTAAATTTCGGCCTTTTAACACTTTAATTAAAATATCAAATATGATGTTTTAAAGTTTTCGTAGTCTTCTACAAAAGTAAGAAAGTAACAACAATTAAATATTTTATTGAATATAGAATAGTTACAATTATTAAAAAATAAAATATTTTGAATTTCAACATAATATTGGTATTGAATATTAAGATTCAAATTTTAGTTAATCATTGCATTAATGTTGTGTTGTAAAATTGTTGACCCTCTCATAGTTGTATGTTTCAAAATTTTGAGAATTTGATATTAATAATGTGGAATGACTTTTTGTTAAGTGCATTTTTCCCTCGTGCTTTTGTGCAATGAATGTAAATGTGGTATGTCAAATACAAGTTATAGTGCACCTTCTTCAAAACCACTTGAATGATTCATTTTGATTTGTATAAGTGTGAGAGTTGCTACTTCAGGTCGTATCAGGTCGTATAGGCACTTTGGAATTATAACATAATTTTTTGTACAAACTTGGAATGAATTGCATGAATTAACTTTGTAAGAATTCACCACCTTCATTTTATGTATATTTCCAACTTTTCAAATGGGATGACTTTTTTGATGAAGATATCATGATGCATCATCTCATAAAATTTTGAAATCATAAAATAAGATATTTTGTACTCCAAAAAAACACTGCCATCACATGTAAAAACCTTGGTTAGAAATCAATTGAAAAATTATAATGAAACTGTAGAATTCAAAGTAAAACCAAGGAAACCATATGTATATTGATTTTCATGCAAGAGTATAAATAGGCATTGCAAGGTCTTAATGATTTGGAAACAATCAATACTAACGCAAGGGTTGTTGAAAACAAGCGTTTGAATTGTTAAAGGTAACTTGAATTTAGAAATCCAACAATAATGATACTCTTTAATTACCCAGCATTAAGCATCAAATATACTGAATGTATCTCATCATTTGCACAAAAAGACAGGGTACACAAAATGACAACCGTACTAACAATTTAAAATCAGTTATTTGTATTCCTTCGTCTTGGTTTCTTTTTGAATATATGATTTCCTAATGTTGTATAAATTTGTTTCAAAAAAATCAATCTCTAACCCTTAAAGGACCAAGCAGCCCGTTGCGACCAATACAGTATTTGGTATTTTCTTGTATTTGGAATGCATCCACACCTTTACTACATTTGAGATCAACAAAGAAGTTAGAATATAGATCAATGGAGTTCTAGTGAGTTAGTCAAGATCCCAAATTAAAACTTTTTATTGGTAGCAAATGCCAGTTATACGGCAGCATATATATATTATGTAATACATAGAGTGGTCCTTTAAGGGTTAAACAAATCTAAAATTCTCTTTGTTATTCAACCTTTGAGGTAGTTTCAAAACAAAGTCACAAGTAAAGTTTTATTGAAATTTTAAAATCCCTTTACTAAAATTTTTGACACTATTACGTGTTTTTGGAGTATTTACATTTGAAGTCAAAAAGTCACAAAATAAGAAAAATGAGGATATAATTTGAGAGTTACAAATATTGTAATTAGAAATAGGAGCATTCTTTTATAACTACAAATACTGGCATAGTCACAATCTACTTCTATTAACATATTGTTTAGGTGGTTGGTGGATTAAAGAAGATTTTTCTTTGTACCTAAACATCACGGGGGTTTTCAAACATGGTAGATGCTCAAAAGCACTATACTTACGGATTTTTGGAAGTGTTAAGAGTTGTACCATGAGTGGTTGGCAAATGTGAGTTAGTGGATGATAAATGCAACTTGAAAAGTTAGGCAAGTTCTCACCTAGGAGTATTAGAAGTACTAAAGGTTAAAAAATGAATGGTTGGCAATTATTAATTGACCACTAAGTAACAAGTAATGCATGAAAGGCAACAACTAACCGTGAATTAATAACAATAATGAATTGTGAATATGTTTCTATTTTTAAATATGTTGTAATTCTATATCTTTGTATAAAATTTCCTAGATTTTTGTTCATAATGAAAAATAGCAATAGTTTACAACAATATTGAAAGAAACATAAGCTAATGTGACATTTTTCAAGGTAAAGGTACAAGATGAGTGCCTGTTTATTATATTTGAAGTAGAAACATGCAAAGCATTGAGTCAATATATTTATTTGCTTTAAAATTTCAATCAAAAATCATTATAAACTCTAGGTATAAAAATCAAATTCTATAACCACGCAAATATTCCTAACAATCACAACACTTTCTCAATGAGCTCCAATTTCAATCATCTATAAAAATAGAACTCAAAATTAATTGCTTTAAATATCTATTTTGATTTAAAGGCATGAGTTTTCAATATTCAAGAATGCTGGTCATTCTCAAATGAATCACATTCTATTTATCATTTGGATTCATCAAGGCATACTTTGATCATTCTAGTGAGAATGTATCTTTATCAATAAGCACCAACATCTCATGCACTACAGTGTCAAAGTAAATGGTTGTAGACCACTATAAGTGGCAATAAAGAAGTCATTATCCATTTAAGATCAGGTGCTAGAGACAGTCCTTCAATTCAAGCTTACAATACTTGTTAAATGTGACAATTTGTTTTGCTCTTTTTGTTTCTACCATTGTATGAGTTCACAATGCAATGTATACTATACCATAACCTAATAGGCAAGCATCAAACGTAACCAAAACTATTCTAAAATATATGCAACAAAATTCATTATTTATTAAATCATGTTCATATGTAAAAATGGAATTTCATAAAAACTCATTATGACGTTTCATTGTGAAAATATATTCATTATTTGTCTCAAAAATAATGAAGCTCATATTCACATGCCATAGTGACAATAGACAACCCCATATATCCATATAATAAACATTGGTGAAAGATATTTGGAATATTTTGCAAGTCTTTAACCCTTAAACATTGAGGCGGACCTTTATTGTCCGTTGGCCTCAAAAAAACATTGTGATGCATAGAAAAAAAGGAGTTTTAGTCTGATTTTTTTCAGAAGTGACCATACACACATGGGCCACCATGGATGGTAAAAAACAACCTGACAAAATACACATATTTTTATATGATCAAAATTGTGAGAAGATTCACAGACACGGTGTTAGGTCCCATGCTACCCTTCTTGCCATTTTCATGAGGGCACCATGCACTGTTGACTTTTGCAACTTTAGGGACAATCTCATAAGGTGGGCACTTGCTCTCAATAGTGAGAGAACTGTAGCCGGGTTGGTCACGATGACCGTGACCAGCCCGGCGTGTAAGGGTTAATAAGATATTCAATTCCACAACTACTTGACATATTAGTATCATTGTCATCATTGATTGCCTTTTTGTGATTTAAAAATTTAGAAATTGGCTTTAAATTTCTTGTATTCACAAAAAATCAAGCAAAATTCTTCTTCTAGAAATAACAATTTGCATTCAACTTGACTTAGATTGCTAATAATTCCAAAATGTGAATATTGTTGTGTTTCATTTTACGTAAGATTTTTTGGTAAATGAGTTGCTGTTGTAAGTAACAAAGGTCATGGCCGACTTCATATCAGGCTCCAATGGAATTACTCAAATCTTAAAATTAGGCCCTATAGTTTTACATTGAAGGTTAGCGCAGTTCATGGCTGCTTATGTGTAAAAGTTCAGTGCCAAAAATTGGGTCCAAACCAAACAGTGGTGGACTTTGGATCACTAAGGTAGGAGGCTCATAAACTAACCAACCAGGTAAGGGCTGAAACTGAATTTTGGGGCGGTGAAACTTCTTGAAATACTTTTCAATACATTTTCCTTCAAAGACAGGAGAAATTAGCATCTAACCCAAGTTGTTTCATATTTTTTGGAGCTTTGCGGAATTAGTTGTGAAAATTTGAAGTTGAAGTGACATATGGTTCTAAAACTGCCCACCTCCTCAAATGTACACCACTTGAACATTATTGAAGACTGAAAAAAACATGTATAAATGGAGTACATTTGAGAAGGTGGGTGGTTTTAGAGCCTGAGCGCTTTTAGAACCTTCTACCTTACAAAAACATTCACCCAATTCAAGCCCAAGGGCGTCATGGAGCCCAGCCTGATCCATGGCCCCATGAATTGTGAATTGGAGCGGCCGTTAGGACACAGAAATTCCACTCAACATTCATAGTACAACTGAGCCAAATTGAACCAACAGATTTGCCTAAACCTCTGGATCACCCAAGACAACAGGCCAAGCAATGCCAAAAAATGCCAAACAATGCCAAACAAAATTGCATTTTGAGGCAGCCTACAAAGATTTCTAAAGCGTATTCAAAAATCCATAGAAGCTTAGTAGAAGTGTAAGCTTACATCATTCTTGCTACTGCTACCACATGTACAGCAATTAATGGCTGTGTGTTTGAGAGCTAAACAACAATCCTCTCCGTCCAACCTTTGTTTGTGGTCTTCCAACACGCCCGCTAGCTACCTTCCCTTTCCCACCAAGTGCAACTAAAGTACAGCAAACAATTCCACTACTTCACAATCAAAACTTACTTTTAATTAACACCATCAGAATCACACTTTACTCACAACATTTGAGCTGGAATCACCGAACATGATAAACGAAGAAGCTTGAAAAGCCTTATCAAATGAGAACAAAAAAAGAGGTGGGAAATATTGGAAACACTAATTTTGAAGACAATTGCATAAAGATGCAGACTTGTACCTCTCTTCTTGTCACCACCGCCCAGTTTCAGGGTTGAGCAGGATCAACTCCAAAGGAGAAGCAGAAATCATAGTAACTCTAAGAAATTGAGGAGTAAATGGCTTCATTCAGCGTAAGTGAGCCACGTGCACCGGCACTCTAACCTACTTTAGGGATGAAAAAAAAGAAAAAAAAGACTCCATGCCTTAACATAGTAGACTAAAAAGCCGATGTTTCAACAGATACAAAGAAAAAAAACTGATTCTCTTTCATTCAAAATTGATTACACGGGTATCCCATCCGCTTTAGAAGGCTCCTCGCTTCTCAAAATAATGCCCTCCAGCGAGGCGGGTAGTAGAAACTTCGACCATTGGCAACCCGTGGACATAGGTTCCGGGGGAGGTACCAACATCAGTATGTTCTCGTGCCTTTGAACCACGCCCATCACCGTCACCGTGCTCCCTTCCTTCACATACCTGCCACATCCCAAAGTTCCACAATTCGTCAATGCAAAGAACAAATAATAAAGTGGCCTTCAGTTTGCATATGGTGTAAGCAAATGACTTGACAAAATGCCTATGACCACTTTTCTTTGAGTAGAAATGGGGTTGTCCATTGTCACAAAACCTCCCTCTTTGAAGTTGCAATTGCATAAGAAAATTCATACTCTGGTACAGATTGATAACTCCAAAGCTCCAGAGAAAATTTTCCAAGCTCCCACTTTGGCTAACATGCTCATAAATGACACAAATAGTATTGCTATAGTTGTTTCCAAGGCAAACGAGCGATGTATGGATGTAATTGTGATGTGAGACCTTTGGGACTATGAAAATATAAGAAGAGGAGATGGTTTTTTTACCCTTCTTTCAGCCGCATAACTCGATCATCAGCAGAAAGGTTTCGTTCAGTTAACCACCGCAGAAAATCAGTGGGAATCTCCTTCTGTCCCGGAAGCACATCCACTATGGCACTTTCACATACATAAGAAGTCACCCGAGCTCCATAGCCAGCTTTCACCAAAGCTCGGATGCCGGTCTGAAAGTCGGAAATGTAAAAATCCACCACATATCTCTGCAAAACCACATCGAATATGAGCAAACTAGAACAAAACTTTCAACAACCCTGATTCAAAGAATACTTCAAATTTTTGAAAAGTGAATAGTACACATACCTCGCCATGCCGGAGTCCCCAAGTATACCGCCGATGTTTCTCACGGGCTTTCTTTGAAGAATAGTGGCGGTACTCGTAGAGACCGGTGGATGCGTAGACACACCGCGATACTCTTTGATACGAGGATTCCAGAGGCACACTCCCGCAGGTCACAACCTGCCACACAACTCACAAATCTTCACAAACTCTTCCAAAATCCCAAAAGAAAGATCATCATGCCACAGAACTCACAGATCTTCACAACTCTTCTAAAATCCAAAAGAAAAGCTCATGTTTACAAAGTTCGCATTTAAGTGCTGCATGTTGATTGTGAAGGAAGCATGGATGGAGTGATGCAAAGGAAACCTGGATGGAGTGAACATGGATGGAGTGATGCAAAGGAAACATGGATGGAGTGAACATGGATGGAGTGATGCAAAGGAAACATGGATGGAGTGATGGCATTGCAAAGGAAACATGGATTCGTGAAGCAAAAGGACATACCCCAGTGATCTTCACCAGTTGGCCGTCTTTCGCAGCAGCCAAATCGGAGTGCGGGTGTTTAGCCAAAAACCCGAATATGGCGCGCTTGCCCCAGAACGTGTTCCAACCAAGCAGGATCACAACGACACCGAAGAGAGTCGCCACAACAAACAGCAGGATGGCGTTCTTGACAGCGGCGAAGATGAATGCTCCAGAGATGAAGCCGATGACGAACAACGGAATGAGAGTGTACAGAATCATACGAGGGAAGTTCTTCGGAAACGAGTACTCGTGCACGTTGAGCAAGCTGTTGATAGCCAGAGTGTTTCCACTCGGTCGACCACTCTCGCCGATCTTGATGGAGCCGCCGCCCGCGACCAAGATCGACGCTGCAGATTCTTGCGGTCCTGACAAGGGGCCTTTGCGAGGGTTGCCCGAGGACGACAGCGGGCCGGATGTGATGGGGCCGGATGTTATCAGCCCTGTCGCTGGAAGCGCGGGTGCTTGCGGACCCGACGTCTTCAGCGAATTCGAGGGTTGCAAAGGTCCGGACGCTGCTTTCGCCGCTCCCGAAACCGGTCTGCCGCTCGTCTGCCCCAGTGGTCCAGAATGCGAACCTCCTGTATGTTGCTGATGTTGCTGATGATGTTGTTGATGATGATGTTGTTGAGTTGCGGGCGGCGGTGAAGGGGCCGGAGAATGTGCCAGCGGACTTTCCAGGGACCCAGGGAGTGCCGCGGAGTTGAGAGGGCCGGAAGAAGAGAAGGCGGAACGGGGAGCGGTGCCGTGGCCGTTGCCGGAGTTGAGTGGGCCGGAATGTGACGACGAAGAGGCGCCTGTGTTGGAGGTGCGCACTGACGATGCCGGAGCTGCTCCGCCTCCCGACCTCCGCCCTCCTGCTTTGGAGTCCACGGGGAAGTTGAGCATCTTCCCCAGCTCGCCGGACTTTTTCACATCGCCCCCCGTGTAGGGCATCTGCGACACGCTCATGATGCTGCCCTTGTCCTTGTATCGATCCGGTTGCCCCGAGACGTAGAGTCCATTGCTCAGCTGGTGGGACGCCACGCCTTTCGTGCTTCCTTTCCCCCTGCCTGATGCGTTGTTGTT